>CM068497.1:21404459-22863834 GCA_034769265.1 Remorina albescens | reverse complement strand
TGATACTCTTCATTAATTAGCGGAACATTCCCCACAGTGTCATTTTATATTTAGACAAGGGGGAAAATTTAAAAAAACACTGTTTGTGTGTTGGTTAAGCTATAACTGTCTGGGCTGGGCAATATGGCTTAAAAATAAAATCTCTGAATTATTTTTTTTTTTTTATTCATGATTTAAATAATTTTTCCCTTCTTAAAAACTAACTTAAATCACCAAAAATTACTCAAAAAATGTTTTGCTTTTATGTTTTGATTTTTTGCGTTGTGGAATTTGAACAAAAGGGGCAAAGTGTAAAAAGTTCTCATTTCTCATTTTCTGACAAAACCTGACCAAATTTTTCTCCAAATGGAGTTTCTATTCATAGTTGTCTGACATGATGAACCTAACAGCACAGGACTTGCATCAGAGGTTAAAGAGAAGACCAGTTATCAGTGAAGTCCCTAAAACAACATCACCACCATCCAACATGTATTGTCTGTATTCTGTAGCAACTCTGAGCACTTTTCAAATTTTTTATCACAGCTAAAGCACTTTTGTTACAATCTATTTAGACAAGAATAAAACAATCAGCCTATTGTTTGGTTTAAAGCTGACTTTTTTGTTTATTGAAGGTGATTTCATGTTTCTTGTTTGTTTATGAAGGCTGAAAATGAATAAAAGATGAAAACTGATTTACTTTTTTTTTATAACTAATGTCTTACATAGTTTTATAACCGGATTCCTAGACTTGGCAAACAGTTTTTTCTGAAGTTTGTAGGTACAGGCATCTGTTGTGGGCATTCTTGGCAGTTTGTCTTTGACTTTAATATTGATAGAATTATATCATACAAACCGAAATCAAGGAATTTTTTTTGTGATATATTCCCGACCAAAATGTAAAATCACTCTAAACTGTGAGTCATCTGTTGAATTGCCACACAGCCAAAGATTAGGATCATGTCATTGGCCTCAGGAAAACCGATTTTCTTTGTCCAGGCTGAAACAAGAGGGCATAGTTTGCAGATTTATAGATTTTCTAGACTGTTTGATTTTCTCAATGTGGTGGGAGGATGGACAATATGCCAGTGAACCGATGTCAGTCACAAGACCAATTTGTGGAATTGGCTTCTATCTTTAAATAAAAAGACGATTACACACAGACTGTGGGCACAGGCTAAATGAAAGATGTAGAGTGTATGTGTACATAACACAGCCAAATCATCAGAATTGTTTTGCTCTTTCTGACATTCTATAATGCAAAGTTTGCAAAGTATGTGTGCTGAGACCAACAACAGACCTTCCTTTCAAATTAAAGCCAACATTAATATGAAAGTAATAGGAAAAACTAACAGGTAAAAATTTGACATCCACTTAAATCCACTAAAGGGTAATTGAAAAAATCTTCTGTACATGTTTTTTTCTTTTGACTTTGCATACTTTTGTCAAACGGGCAGACAATGACAATCTTTTCACTTCTGGTTGAACACTAAAGGCTGACCATAAAACATTGGGGATCCAACTAGATGCATGAGAAATGCAGACCACAGCATTCAGAAGGCGGCGCTTAAGGTTAATTGTAAAGACAGTCAGATATTCCCATATGACCACTTCTTCTTCTTCTCCTTTCGGCTTTTCCCTTCAGGGGTCACCACAGCGAATCAGTTGCCTCCATCTAAGCCTGTCTTCTGCATCCTCTTCTCTCACGCCAACCACCTTCATGTCCTCTTTCATTACATCTATAAACCTCCTCTTTGGTCTTCCTCTAGGCCTCCTGCCTGGCAGTTCAAAACTCAGCATCCTTCTACCAATATATTTACTATCTCTCCTCTGGACATGTCCGAACCATCTCAGTCTGGCCTCTCTGACTTTATCTCCAAAACCTCTAACATGTGCTGTCCCTCTGATGTACTCATTCCTGACCCTATCCAACCTGGTCACTCCCAAAGAGAACCTCAGCATCTTCATCTCTGCTACCTCCAGCTCTGCCTCCTGTCTTTTCCTCAGTGTCACCTTCTCTAGACCAAACAACATCGCTGGTCTCACCACAGTTTTGTACACCTTTCCTTTCATCTTAGCTGAAACTCTTCTATCACACATCACACCTGACACTTTTCTCCACCCGTTCCAGCCTGCCTGCACACGCTTCTTCACCTCTTTTCCACACTCTCCATTGCTCTGGACTGTTGACCCTAAGTACTTAAAATCCTCCACCTTCTTTATCTCTTCTCCCTGTAACCTCACTCTTCCACTTGGGTCCCTCTCATTCACACACATATACTCCGTCTTGCTGCGGCTAACCTTCATTCCTCTCCTTTCCAGGGCAAACCTCCACCACTCTAGCTTCTCCTCCACCTGTTCCCTGCTCTCACTACAGATCACAATATCATCTGCAAACATCATAGTCCATGGACATTCCTGTCTAACCTCATCTGTCAGCCTGTCCATCACAATAGCAAACAAGAAGGGGCTCAGAGCTGATCCCTGATGCAGTCCCACCTCCACCTTGAACTCCTCTGTCACACCTACAGGACACCTCACCACTGTCTTACAGTCCTCATACATGTCCTGCACCGCTCTAACATACTTCTCTGCCACTCCAGACTTCCTCATACAATACACAGTTATATTCCCATATGACCACTCAGATGTGTTAAAGCTGGTTGATGTATACACTGGAAAAACATGGGATTGAAATAATCTGGATCGTTGATGAATAAATGAGCAAATTTGATTCTAAAATTGATCATCAACATTTCTTTTTTTGGGAAAATCCAACATAATTTTCTGGGAATAAAAATATGGCCAATTTTGAATAACACTCCTTCTACAAATCCTGTAATGTAGCGCACCGGCTGCCGTGCCTAACAGTAGGCTACCTGCTAGCACCCTTATTCCCGTTTCTTTGACAACACACCAGTCAGACATCCGTGGATGTATACAATTAACAGTTAATACAGTTGCATTTAAGCTGAGCCCCTAAAACTGGTGAAACAAAAAGTTGGCTTTGACAAAAGGTGCTTTCAAAACAGGTGGAGGACTGAGTAAATGACTTTGCCGGTAAACCCGTTTGTCTTGTTCGTAGAGCCGTTTTGGCGTAATTTAAAAAAATATAACAATTGCAATTTTTATTTAAATGATCGAGTTTCACTCACACTCCCTGTGTGAGTATGATCTAAACTTTGTGTTTCAACAGGTAAATGTGAAGGGAAGTCAGTATGCCATCGTGACATGATCCCCACCTCTGAAGGAAGTGATGTTTGGCTTGAAGAAGAACTGAGGGACATGGACAACATGGAGTTCCTTCTTACCTCTCCTCATATGGAGATGGTTGGGGCTGGTGTCTGGTGAGAGGATGTACAGTGAATGGTTTTCAGTGTTGTATCAAAAGAATTGGACACCAAACTTTAAGAGTTAAAGAATAAACATTCATGCCTTAAAAATCTGAATGGAAAAAATAAAACTTGACCTTATTCGCAATTGAAAACATTCATTCGGAAGCGTTGTAATCAAAATGTTTTTTGGAAAAACTCTGGTTTATGGAGAGATGAGGATGTGACATTATACTTTTGTCTCACCACTACTCAAAACCATCATTTAGTGTGACATTTGCATATCCATTGTATCCACCACCAGTTTTGTCTGATCTGGAAACCTTTCCAATAACTTATTCTATGTTTGCTTTGTCACTTTTTTGTGTTTCACAGGTTAGAGAGGAGGTGGGTCCTCTGGCATGAGTTCATGGAGGAACACGCCCATTTGGAAATATGGTTGCAATCAGCTGAACAAGCTGTCAGTTCCCAAAGCTCCATCCATGTTACCTATGCTGCTGCCAAAGAAGAACTGAGGAGGTTTGAGGTGATGAGCAATGACAAGAAGTATTCAAACGAAAGGAAAACTTAAAGATGAGTGTTCTCGTGGAACCTGGCAGTCAGTCATATTTAACCTTTGCAGCTATTCTGCAGTCATTCCTTCACACGAGCGAAAATGTCAAGGTTTACAAGGATTAATTTTCTCCCTGTGAGATTTTAATCACAAAAAACAAGCACATGCACCCTAAATAGCTTCTGCTGCTGCAGCGGTTCCAGACACTGTTGGTGTCATTTTGTGTCAGAGCCGAGTCTGCATAGAGGAGGACACAGTGCAGAGTGACTGTGTAGTGAAAGGTCCGAAATCTTTTGCCCAGTATACATGTTGAATAATGGGGGGGTGTTTTTAGTCAGCTTTCATATTAGCTCCATTTGTTGCCAGTTGTTTCACTTTTTTCTACTATTATTTTTCTCATCCGTTTGTCTTTGAGTAGCAGTTGTAAATATTTAATTCAATTAGCGTTAAGCGTCACAGCACAAACAAGCTGCATTGTTTGCAAAACTATAAGAAGGAGTTAAATTTTAAAAACCAAGAGTGTGACCCTTTTCAGAAACTTGTACATTGGGTGTGTAACAATACAATGCGTATCATTTTCCATGGTTCTGATAGGATTGAAAGGTTATATTTGGCTCCTCTAGAATAATATGATACGATTCAATAACTTGAAATTGATACGTCAACTTTTTTTTTTTGCCAAAAACCAAAGCAACAGGGAAATAGCTACCTGGATGCAGGACGGTACAGGTGTAGATTTTTTATTTATTTTTTTTTTTTTAAGGGAAATTGTGCATTGTTAGTACCATAAGTGTTGGCCTTTAAATAATTTTCTTTGGGAGTAAATTGCATCATTATCCTAAATGAAATTTTTCTTTCAACAAAATAAAACTGATCATTCCTGCTATCACAATATTTGTTGGAATACTAGTCAAATGATTTATTTTGCACACAGTTGCTCCATGTAGTGATAGGTTAAGCGTCTGCGTCTTTATGGTGTGTAATGTCAGAAATGGCTTTGTGTGTGCTTTTTTTTTTTTTTTTTGTTCAGAGGCTGCAGTGCGAAGCAAGATCTCGACTTGTGCAGTTGGACAGGTTGACCCAAAGGAATCAAACACTGACTCGTCTCTTTCAAGGAACCATGCGGGCTCAGCTGCTGGCGACTGCGAGGGAGTGTGGGCGAAGGTGGGACGATGTGAATGCCAAACTGGAATCCATCACAGCACGATTGAAGGTCAGCGTCACCACTAGTATTTTCTCTGAAACTACTTTCATTTAAATAGCTGCAGAGTTGGCTGTTTCCTTCATTTCATCTATGCATTCTCATTTGCTTTCTGCCTTGTACTGAGTGACGATGTATACTCATAAATGTTATCAAGAAATAATTTCTGAAAGTGTAGTTTCTATGATTGTTACAGTGCTTAGCACGAATAAGTACACCCCAACAGATTTCTCAGAAAAACCTCCATCTCCCTTTTGAATGAATGGTTTTCATGTGAAGTAAAGTATTCACACAAATCTGCTTTATTGGTTTTAAATGACTAAAAGTGGCACCACACTGAAGCGTAAACAACGCTTTGGGGGGGGGGGGGAATACAATAAAAGAATAGTTTCTTTACACGCACACTACATTAGTAAAGCATTGCTAATAAGTTCGAAGACTGGCAAAAGTGATCCAAAGATTCTAAAAAGGTTGGACTTGTAGGAAGCTTACCTTCTAAAGTTATCACCTCAGGATGAGCATTCTGTGAAGAGAGGAGTTGAAGAAAATCATCACAAATTCATCACAGTTAGCATAACCATTAGAGAGTCAAACTATGGTGAGTGTTTCCTCTGACACAATTAGACACTGGCCATTTTTGACGTATATTGTAACACATTAACTGTAAACCGATGACGCTACCTGAGTAGACCTTAACAAGATGTTTGTTACACTGAGTCCAACAACAATGTCTCCTGGAAACAGCTCTTTTCATCATGAATCACTCATTTATAGCTGAAAGTTTTAAAAAGCCAAAAACTCAAAGCCCTGTTTCATATGCACTTTATGCTGTAATGAATATGGTGAAGATTATATCTTCTTTCATTATCATTGCATTTTTTTAAACATTTCCGTTGCATTGAACCTCAACTGAATTTAATCGAGGTGTTTGATAAATTAAGAGGACTTTTATTATTCATTCTTTGGTGACAATACAGTGTAAGTGAAGCCAATCTGAAAGGATGTGTTATCTTTGTGGTTCGACTCAACATGCGCTGTAAATGTGGTACTTAGTAAAAGCAGGGCAGAGCTTTACTTTAACTACAGTGTTTACTAAGCAATTCACTCTCTTTCTCTCTCTCTCAGGTCTTTGTCTCAGAGTGGGAGGGGTTTGAAGCACAGAGGGAGGAGCTCACTCTCTGGTTGGCTGACCTGGAGGTCCGTCTGACAGAGGTCGATCATTTGACTGGCAACACCTGTGAAAAGCTGAGACGCCTGCAGGTTTGTCAGCCTCACACAGCCTCACACATCTCTTTTCCGACATCAGGCATTGTAAATTTTATTTATATCTTTCTGTTTGTGTACGTAGTCCTTCCAGCACTGTGTATGCGTGAACTCAGGCCGTGTGAATGCCCTTCTGCAACGTGGCGAGGCTTTGATCCAATGCAGCGAGCAGACTGATGCTCAGCACATAGAAAGCCAACTGCTGGAGCTTCTGCGCTGCTGCAGCCACATCTACAACAACATTGCACGAACACACACACGACTACTCAGCATGAGACTGGTACATACATGCAAATGTGCAGAAACACACAAACTGAATTGAATGACATTGACACACTGAGGTACATTTACATGAGAACATGACTAGAAAAATGGTGATTTAGCTGCACTGAGGACAAACAATACTATTCAAAATACATCGATCAGGCATAACATTATGACAACTGACAGGTGAAGTAAATGACACTCAATATCTCTTCATCGTGGCTCCTGTTAGAGGGAGGGATATATTAGGCAGCAAGTAAATATTTTGTTCTTGAAGTTTATGTGTTAGAAGCAGGAAAAATGGGCAAGGGTAAGGATTTGAGTGAGTTTAACAAAACTGTATCTATCAAAGTGTTGCAAGGAGAAGTGGTGAGCCGGCAACAGGATCATGGGCAGCCAAGCCTCACTGATGCATGTGGGGAACAAAGGCTGGCCTGTGTGGTCTGATCCAACGGACAAGCTACTGTTGCTCAAACTTCTAAAGAAGTTAATGCTGGTTCAGATAGAAAGCTGTCAGAATACACAGTTCATCACAGTTTGTTCTTGCATGTGAGGCTGGATAGCAGCAGACCAGTGAGGGTATCCATGCTGACCACTGCACTGCTGAAAGCACCAGCAAGGAGCATCAGAACTGGACCACAGAGCAATGGAAAAAGTCGGCTTGGTCTGATGAAGTTCCTTTTAAGTTTCCTTTTACATCCCGTGGATGGCCAAGTGCATGTGTGTCACTTACCTGGGGAACACATGGCACCAGGATGCACTATGGGAAGAAGGCAAGCCGACAGAGGCAGTGTGATGCTTTGGACAATGCTCTGCAGGGAAACCTTGGCTCCTGCCATCATTGTGGATGTTACTTTGACACATACCACCTACCTAAGCTTTGTTGCAGACCATATACAACCATTCATGGAAACAGTATTCCCTGATGGCTGGGGCCTCTTCAGCAGGATAATGTGCCACAAAGCAGGTTCAGGAATGGTTTGAGGAGCACAACAATCAGTTTGAGGCGTTGGCTTGGCCTCCATATTCCCCAGATCTCATTCCAATCGAGCATCTGTGGGATGTGCTGGACAAACAAGTACGACCCACGGAGGCCTCACCTCGTAACTTACAGGACTTAAAGGATCTGCTGCAAACATCTTGGTACCAGATATTACAGCCCACCTTCAGGAGGCTGGTGGAGCCTAGGCCTCGACAGATCGAAAAAGTTGGTCCAAACCAATACTAGGAAGGTCGTCATAATGTTATGCCTGATCGAAAATATATCAGATTGGTAGTTTTCTTTTTTTTTTTTTAAATACCGGCAGCGCACACATAAGTAGCTCTTGTTTTTGATTAGATGTGATAAAACCCATATTGTGGGGACTCTTAAAGAGGACCTATTATGCTTTTTGGTAGTGTGTTATTTATGTTTTTGCATGCAAATGTTGTAAAGTACATGCCAAAGGGAGTCATTGTGTCTGAGTATTCAAGTAATTAGTATTATCATAAGAAGTTCATTGCAGATAATTCGGTGACTATTTGTTGCATCTCTTTCTCTGTGTCCTCCTCTTCCCTCTTTCCCTATTTGACAGTAGTTGTTTTTCTGTGCCATTCCAAATTGCAAACTGTGAACTGGTGTGGGGCCAGCAGAAACAGTTTTCAGAACTATGTGTTTACACCTGCAAGACATGGTTGGAACATGTTGTTGCTGGCAAGCTGCCCAATCAGAGCATGCTGGGCTCTGACCCATCAGCTGCAGAGAAGGGAGCACTGAGCTCTAACAAAGCTTTTCACATAGTGTACATCGTAAGCATTTAAATCCATTTTTACAGACACCAAGAATAAAATAATGAAACTAATATACTCTTTTAGCACCTTGGCTTCTTTCTTTCTCTGTACAAAGCAGTTAAGTTGAAATGTTTCATCACAATGTTCATCAGTTGTTTGCTTCTTCTACTAAAGTCTCTTTTTCCTCCTGTTCCTCCTGCAGGTGTTTGAGGACGACTGGATTCTGTCTCAGGCTACTGACTCTGGTTGCCCCTCTGAGACTCTATTAGAGGAGGAGGGAGCGCTTGATAAACCTACCCTGGACCTCCCTGCCTCTCCAAACCATCTTAAAGGTAAACCATAATATGAAATTTGCAACTCAAGTTTCCTCTAGTTTCTCCAGATTTCAGCCAATTGGCTAACTCCACCTTGGCCTTCCCCTCAGTCCCGCCCTCACCTGCTTACCAGCCTCCTCCTCCCCCCTCTCCGACCTTTCCTACCCATGAGCACCAGGTGTTGGAGTGGGACCCCTCAGTCGATATTGGACATTGTGTCTCCTGCGATGATGGTGACTCATCATATTTCAGTGCCAACGCAGGTATGACACCACCAGGGCATTCAAAAAAGAGGTTTTAGCATCTCATTAACCAATTTATTTTTCATTTTACTGATCTCTCTGTAACTGCTACCATGTCATGACACATTAAATTTCTCTTCTGGCCCTTTACAAAAGATATTGATCTTGGCAGTCTGCTCCAGAAAGATTCCAACTTGCCATTTTCTGTTTGGTTGACTGTGTCCACAGTGTCAGTTTGGCTGTTTTAAGGATCCTGCTGAGTCATCCTACTATGGAATTCCTTCAAATTAGAAATAAATGAAACACACACAGAACATCTCTGTGTTATTACAGACATGCCATTTTACCTCATCCAATATGTCACTCTGTTTTCTTTTTTTGAGCACAATTAAAACCCCGAAAGCAACTTCAACTACTGCAAAATTTCTGCCAGGTTTTAAACCTTTGTACTGAGGACTGTCATGGATCTTTAGCTCTGCCTGTGCTTGAATCACAGGACTGCGTCACAGAGATGGCCAGAAGAGGTGGAGCTACCTCACTTCGCTCAGTTCTCTCTCTGATATCACAAACCAGGAGGCAGACTTGGTGAGTTCCAACAGCCTTAGTCATTTGGCTGAGAGTAAAAGTATTTACATGTCAGGATAAAACATCCAGACATTTTTTACCACAACAGCTCCAGGAATACCTGAAAGAAGACATGTAAACGTACACTAAGATCGTGCTTGGTTATGAAACCACAAATACATCTTTCTATTGATATCACAGAAGATATGTAAAACATGGGTCATTTAAAATGGCAAATGAGTAAGTTGTGTAAAGTCCAGTGTGATGGATCCATTTTACACATTTTTTGATATTTACATGTAGCATCCAGCATGATGTGTTGAAAGAAGCAACGCCACATAAAGAAAACCATGTGCTGGTTTTCTTCTAATTTCATTTGGTCTCTTTTGTTCTACTCTGACCCAGATGCTAGATGGCCCAGAGGTCTGTCCATCTTTCTCTCACACCTACGCGCACACACACACGCACGCACTCACACACTCACAGCTGAAGGCACATACACACACAGTCACTGATGATCCAATACACCAACTATCTAAAAACGTCCATTGCAGACTGTCGGCTTTATGAGCTGGTTACAGCAATTCACTTCCTCGTCTTCTGATTTATTGGTGATACCAGGGGGGATATGGCACCTTTTATATGTTGCTTGGTACATTGCTTCTTTTTCTTTTTTTTCTTTTTGGCAAGGCACAGGAGTATTAACATCAGTAGTTAAGGAAGAAGGAGTTGTAGATAAATAATAATGTACGAAATGCAAACAAACAAACAAGATCTGATTCAAAAGGGAAACAAATGATGACTCGTATCGTGAAATTTGGAAGTACTTTTCTATCCTGCAGCAATTCCTCCCTCCGTTTCTGTATTTCTGTCCATTTCACACACACCCACACACCATTGCACTGTCGGTGAACTTCGAACTTCAACAGGAAGAGATGATCAGACACACACGTGAAAGTGAATTAGCATCTATTTGCAGCTGCAGCATCCCAACAAAGACATCAAAGTGTTACCACTCGTGTCACCTTACAGCATCTTCTCTTATTCAGTCTGCTTTATTTATTGGACTCGTGATGCCAGCACCTCCTTGCACTCTGCAGAGAGGACCTGACTGGGTTCTACTTCATTAAATCTGTGCCTGAGTGATCTTGTCCCGGGGTGCTTGTATGCTGCATGAATTCTGACTGCAGTTTTAAAGTTGTGTCTGCAAAGGTTTTTCTATTTATCCCTCACCAACATTTTTGAAAGCTGTTCTGGATCTTTTGATAATGATTTTTTTTCTGAGCAGATGGAGTTTGTCATGTTTCCAAGAATATTAAAGAATCTTTGAGCCTCAGCTCATAAGCCAACATGAATGGAAAAGCTCACTGCAATATGATCGAAAGCTCCAGAATGGCCTCTTCGTGAAGCTTTTTGGACAAAGCAATTTGTAGGGTCAAATGGAAAATTTGAGGATATTTCCCGTACGTCTGAAGGCTGACATTTGGCTGCGAGGACCATTAAGGACCATGAATTTTCATTCAACAGTGTCCCTGTCATTAAGCAGTTTCCAGCTTAATGAGTTTTGCAAATGCTGCCATTTACGCAACTCAAAACTATTCACATAGAAACTTTTTAAAGGTTGTAGAACTTCTAATACAAATTGGGAAGAAATTGCTTATCTCATTCTTCATTTCTCATTTTTAACTCCAAATCTATGTCTTTGAATGCCTCAACAAGTGTTTTTTGAACAGAAAAACACATAATATTGTAAGTAAAAACCCATGTAAACTACATAAACTACCCAGAGACCAAGACCATAGACATAGATTTGAACTCAGATGTCCTGCACCTTGACGGACAAAACTGAAGTTGGTAAATCGCCGCTATCTCTGTCAGGATGCTAATATCTAAAACCATTCACAGGCTGGATTCCGCTGGAGAGTTACTCTTCTGCTCTGTCCTCTATGCAGGAACTCAGATGGCCTGACCTCAACCACTCTGATGTCCTCTCACCAGTAGCAACCCAGGGGGAGGATCCACAGCTGAACAGGGACCAGTGGGTAACATCCACTCCTGACCGTCAGGAAAGTGAGCCAATCAGCTTTGATGGTGAGCGAGTGAGGGCGTGGCTTGGAGCACAGCACTCAGCCCCTCAAGAGAGAAGGACTTCCTGTTCCAAAGCTGTGCAGACTGACAGGGAGGTGAGGGTGGGTGAAGTCACCTATATTGAAACTGTCAAACCTTTTTGCACTTTTTTGTTTCCAGTTTTTCAGCATCTTTCAAAATATACAGATTGTAGTGCTGCTCCACAATGATGCCACCCATTGGCTTCTGAACTGCTGTTTTGATCCCCCAACTGTGTAATTTTTGCTATTGCCATGTTTGTTTGTTTGTTTTTAACGGAAGAACCCATATTTGGAGAAGAAGTTGTACCTGAGGAGGTTGAAGGGGTTGATCTGACCTGCTATGTATTCCAGACTGAATATCAGATAGGTTGCTGTTTTATGCTACTGTTTGTCTGTCAGTCAGTACTACAAGCAGCAACTGGGTAAATATTAGGCAACAGTAGTCACATGCCCGAATGCTTTCTCTGCGTAATAGTCATTTAATACTAATTTGGCAGCACTAAGCACTTTAACTGTATTCCAAAGAATACATCTTGTTAGACTAAAAATGTATCAACAGGACTCAAACCAGCTGATAAGTTTTGGTTGTGTCTGACTGTTGGGTCTCACATATTCTCGCACACAAACGGACATAAAGTAAGTTGCTGACTTTGTGTGGACCAACATTTCTATAGAACTTAATAAATGACAAGAGGTGCACAAAACAAATGTGAGAGCTGGGAATGTTCAGGCCCAGATTTATGAGGAGAGAATCTGTTTTATATGCAGTGAAGAGGACGTTCAGTCGGAGAGGAATAGACTTGACGACTGGACTTCAGTAATTTGACTCTGAACAAACTCTGTCACGCTGGCTTAAAAACTTAATGTGCCGGCATTAGTAATTTAACAAAACACTAAGATTTTTATTAGCCACACTAGAGGCGTGGTGCTGTGGATGGCAGTGATGCTTGGTCCTCCACTCCACTCCTGGAGTGAATTTAATGTCAGGTTTTCATGATCTCCTATCATTTATTTAATTTAGAAATTCATTCATTCATTCATTCATTCATCTTCTACCGCTTATCCATTTCCGGGTCATGGGGCTGCTGGAGCCAATCCCAGCTCACTCTGGTTGAGGGCGGGGTACACCCTGCCACCACCCGTCCATCACAGGGCCAACACACAGAGACAGACAGAGACCAACAACCACTCACACTCACACTCAGACCTACAGACAATTTAGAGTCACCAGTTAACCCAAATATGATGTCTTTGGACGGTGGAAGGAAACCCACGCAGGCACGGGGAGAACATGCAAACTCTGCACATAAAAGCCCCAGGCCCGGGAACCGAACCTGCGACCTTCTTATGGTGGGGCAACAGCGCCAACCATGGATGGATGGTTACACTGGCATTTCACTGGTAATGGAGCTTTCATCGAGCTAACAATTAGCACAGCTGTCCCTACGAAGCCTCACGGTGCTGCTTGCATGGCTGCAGGGGCTAAGTGTGGTTTAAGATGCGGGGTCCAATAGGAGGACATTTCACCTCCCCCTGCTCTCATGCTGCCAATTTGAGAGCAGCTTTGATGATTGTAAGCTAGAATGCTCTGTTCGAGGCGCGGAGCAGCAACTTCAAAGGTGTGGGGGGGGATTCCCTGCTGGGGGATGAACCCTCTTGAATCAATAAAGTATTTCTCATTCTGATGAAGGCAAACCTAATCACGCATTTCATTTGCCCGCTCACGTGCAGATTGACCCTCTTCCTCTTTGATGAATCAGTGAGTTGCATTGCGTTAGTTTGTATCTGGAATTATTTGATCTTAGTTCCGTTCAGTAACTGTTAGCTGAGACATGACAAAACCAGACAACGGTTTACTCTTTTCTCAGCTTGTGGGTTGATCAATGGCTGTGATTGGCTGCACAAAACTTTTCTGGAGAGAATAACACTATGGGACTTTGGTGTTTTGGTCTTTGTTACATATCTTGCAGCCAGAGACACCGAGCTCAGAACTCTGTAGTGAGGAGTGAGCGCTTCTTCATAGCACTCAACGGATATATATATATAAGAAGTACAAAGAGGGTTACTATCTAGAGTCTCTACAGATACCTGTGTTCAAGGCCAGGAAGTACAAAGCACACTCCCACGCGAGCATACATTCCATGCAAGGGTTACAATAATAATGAGCACATTCAGAGAGAAGATAACAATTATTACATTTGAAGAGTAGAACCCTAGCTATGCCAGACTACTCCCTCAGTAAAGAGTCGGGGGTGGGATCCATGTTTAGTTGGGCCTAACTGATTTGGTTCACTCAAGATTTTGACGAAATTCTCACACACACATATCCGATTCTGTGCCGGTATACTCTCAATTGTTTTTCAGGTTGAAAAGCACAGAAACTTGTTTTGTGTTTACTCAGTTCTTTTATTATTAGTTGCATATTGGTATTTCTAACTTTTCTTTTTGTCCCTAGAGGTGAGTCAGCGACAGTGAGTATGCCATAAGGTCTTCAATTCATGTCAAGTATAGTTTTTCACTTCAATTTGCCGATCATTGTAAAGGAGCTCTAACACTAACACACACACACACACACACACACACACACACATATAGCAATGTCTCCTGTCATCATAGTCTCCATCAGATTTCGTAGTTATAACTCTTTATTTCACTCTACCCAGAATTCTCTGATTCATTGGTCTTCCTGAATAAGTGTCCTCTGTCCCCACTCTCTGTTTTCTCTCTCCAGCTTCCTTTCTCCATTCGACTTCATTGGCCCCAGCCTTCAATCTCTCTCCCTCTCTCTCTCATTACTGGTGAAAGCGTCTATTTATTCTCCTCTTCCTCCGTCTCGTCTGCTCCTCCTCGAGCCTCCAAATGAATCCATAAAGTCTTGATTTATGCGTCAAGCCCTGGCTGCACTTTTAACCGTCGCCATAAAAATACGGAGGGAAACAACCCGATTTCTTCCTTTACTTCCTTCATCCTAACTTCCACTTTCCCCTTTTTGTGTTTTTCTTCCATTTGAGGCGCAATAGATCACATGACTGTCCGTATACATGCAAGAGAAATTAGCAAAAACGGGCAAAGAAAATGGAAAAAAGTTGGCCAAGTTTTTCAGGGTCACATCTGGCGACAAAGTGTGTCTGTTATTGGAATCAGAGTCATTTGCACATATTCATTTGCAAGATGGGGGTTTGATTGGGCGTATATTTGCCTGCCAGAGCATTGGCACCTTCTAATGGTAGCTCATTACTGACAAAACTATTGACCAAGCACAAAACAAATTGGAGCAGAAATCAACCAGTACGTCCAGATCTGAGAGCAGCAAGGGGGAGATAATCAAGTTTAATCGTTGGTTTAAAGGAGCTTGTAAACAACACAGAGCAAAATTTAGTTTTAAGCATAATTCTCATGGACTCTTCTTATTCTCTGTATGCTCCATCATGTGTTAGATGGGCCTGTGCCAGTTTGAAGCAAGCACAACTGGGCAACGATGCACAAGCTCAGTCACTGATGGAAAACATCGATAGAGAATCAGTTGACTTATGTCATAGCACCAAACAGCAAATGTGACTCAGCAGCTCTCGTAAGGCTGCAACAGGCCGTCGCCTTCAGTGTGATTGATAAAGACAGAAAGCTGACAATCCATAGTACCTGAAAACAATCTTCTTATCATATCTGGACTCCACTACAGCAATTTATGAGGTAGCTTTAATTAAACACCAACAAACCAACACAAAACTAGGTTACATGTGTCAGCGAGCATAGAACAAAGCCCGATCGGTCACAACATTATGACCACCGGTTTGCAGCTATGCAGTGCCCATACGCAACAAACTGTGATGTTTTGTGTGTCCTGAAAACTGACAACAATGATGTTTTAAACGTGATACTGTTGAGAAAGGTGCCTGAAACCACTGAGGATTAACAGAAACTCTCTGTTCTTCAGGCTGAGGAAAATGCATCCTGTGGAAAAGAGGCCAAGCGTGCTCTCTCCGAACAAAGGTGAGAAAACAAAGAAACTTTCAGGGCTGTACACAGATGAAGCTGTGATTTGTATCACATTAACGAATCCACAGAGATAAGCAACAGCTCCTTATTATTCAGACAGAGAAATAGTGTGGCAACGCACAGAAGCCCAGCAGCTAACAAAATATGAGACGTGTGATTCAAGAATAGTGGGCAGCATTTGTGTTATTATGCTAACAACACAAGAAAGGGAAATGAACACACTTCTTCAGTCAGAACTCAAATTACTGAAGTGACTTAATGTTAAAATACTCTGCAGTCAGTTTCATCAATTAGTACAAAATTGTACAAACTCTTTATTTTGGCAAGACTTAAGTTTCACTTTCAATATAGGGACTGGGACCAGGCCAGGATTTAAGAGACATTCACCCAACACCCTCTTAGCCAGCCCAAAGAAAACTTGACATAAAATTATTTAGATCATTTTTATTAGTTATTTTAAAGATGAGTAAGCTCTTCAATTAAATTTTATGCATAGTTTAGTGAATAGGAGGATCTTTTGATTTTTATTTTTTTTTTAATCTCATCAAAATAAAACAACCACTTAAAATCAAATGTCTCAGGATCTTATCTCTTATTTCCCCTGAAATGAAGTTCGATATTTCTAAAGAATATAAACAGTGATCGAGTGGTTTTATCTGCCTGCGTGTGTGTGTGTGTGTGTGTCACAACCAAGCTTGTTGTTTGGGGAAAAGGGAAGCAACATAAATCAATTGTGGGAACAAATATTTATTGACAGACAAGACTGTGAAGAGGTAAACTAAAGGAGCAATATAAGAAAAAAAAAATAACTGAAGGAGGACAGCAAGATAAAACGGATGCTGGTAAATTAAAAACAGCATATAAATTCTGCCTAAACAAAAGTAGAGCAAGATGCACAATAATAGGAATTAATTGAGGCAAAAGAACTTGCCTGCACCACCACAACAAAACTAAATTCGATCTTGTCTGACTGGCTCAATCCCCAATATCCACTTTTTCCCCAGCTTTGTGTCTTTGTTTTCTGACTCTATCAAACATGCAGAGAAACATTTTGTGTTCCATAATTTGGTTTCTCTTTATGACTTTGAACGTTAATGTCCCCCTTGAGTTCCTTAGTACAGATGATTTAAATGGGTGTTACAGTTGTCATCACATTAAGGCTGTGTGTTGGGATCAGCACCCTCATCATCAACATCTATTAGCATCTTGAACTTGGTATTAACATCCAAGTTGTTGGAAAGCTGTGAGGCATGAGGAGCATTTTACACACATTATTAAAAGCCCTTACTCTTCTCCACTGAGTTTTGTTGACATAGAGATTTTCTGCCTCCAGTAACAGAGACAGTGGCTCTTGACACTCAGAATTAGATGTTCGCTCTCTAGAGTCGGATGCTAACACCTCTTCCTCTTCCACTTTATGACCTCCAGCAGGGAGGCCTCTTCTTCCTTCTCCTCCTCCCTGCTCCTCTACCTCCTCCTGGCTGCAGCTCTGACCCTGATGGGCTGTCTGCTCTGCGTTGCTCTTGAGACACCGTGCCATCGCAGCGGCAGGATGTCGCAGAACTTTCATCTGACACTGAGATACATTAATGGGCCCCCACCTACCTGAATGTTTCCCAGAGACTGTCATGGACAGAGATCGGACCAAGCACTTTCCTCAGGCTCTTTTGACGAGCGATTTGAAAATCATGTAATGTCAAAAATGCGCTTATTTTTTATCAACAGCCAACAGCTCTGCTTTGAACTGTATGGAACCTGACAGAAACTCCTTCCTGGTTGACTGGAAACTGGTGTGTTCAACTGCTAAAAGCTGGAGCAAGGCCTGTAATCTCTCCTACAACCAGCTAACAAAACAACACCTTTGTTTGATACAAAAAAAAATAAGATCAAGTACATTATGTTGGTCCACAATTGGTGTGCCTTTGATGTCTAGCTTTCTTTCCTTCCTAAAATTCAGTGTGCCAGTGTAAACAGGAGAGCTGAGATTTTAAATAGATCCTCATTCTGGAAACATGTCCGAGAACATAGCTGTTCCCTTCACCGTTATCTCAGGGCAGAAATTTTTCTATGAATCACTGCTGCCTTATTCACCAGACTACTGTACAGTATGTTATCGTAGCATTGGCTGATTAATTGTTTAAATTCTAAATCTGGTTTTGATGGCTGTTGATTCAGCATCCAAGTTAGCACTGAGCTGATCACATGTTCGATGAAGTGAGGGTTGAATTAATAAAGAAAGAAATCAGATCATGTCTTCTCCTGAGATCTGAGGAGCTGTGCTGTTTCTTTTTTTTTTTTTTTTTTTTTTTCCTGAATGTAAGAACTGTAGAAATGTAGCAGTAGAAGTGTTGGTGAAGCAAACAGTCACACCCAGAGGATATTTATATGATGCATGTTATTGTGCAAATATTGATTGGCACACTAATGGTTATGTCATAATTGCTAATGTTGCTAAAGTTAATCCAAAGCATGCAGCTTCTAGTCAACTTAATGCTGTTCTGTGAAGGATTGTATGTAGGTTAACGCTTTGTCAGTGTGATGTGACTTCTCTTCATTAACATCGACCCATCCTGTCTTCTCAGGATAGCACTTGAATTTGTGATTAACATGTTTTGTTTTGGTTTTTTTTGGTGGTTTCTTTGTTTTTGTTTTTAAACAGGTTCTGGTTTCACTTTGTAAAATTACATGGCTGTTTTTTGGGTTTGTTTATTTTCTTTTTCTTTTTTTTAATGTCCCTAACTACAGATCCACTCTGAGCATTACTGCTGAGCTTTTTCTGAAGCACATCCGTGTTTTTTGGATTTATGAAGGTGGTTTATCCCTCATTCACTCTGAGACATTCCACTTCTGTGAAAATCCTCATGCAGCAACATGAATCTTTTTGAGGAGATAATCCATCAGTTGGGTTTCTGTTGCAATCATAGCAGTGGCTGGTGATCCACTTGTAAAAGGCTGCACTGTTTTTCCAAAGAGCTATAAATTCACCTTGACCTAAAGCATAGACACCATAAATGATCAATGTATGGGGAAGTTTCAAATCGTGTCAGGTTTTTATTTTTTCCTCCCATACGAATGTAAATAAATGCCATTTTTCTGCTTTCACTCCACTGAGGGTTTGTATACGCAGATGTGTCCACACATGCAGCAAGTATTCAGTTGCACAAACTGTAAACAATATGTGAGCTTTAAAAAGAATGTTGAGTGTCTGATATATATATATATATATATATATATATATACACACACACACACACACATATATTAAAGAAGCTGAAACTAGAAAACATCTATCTGTGCGCGTGCTGACAAATTATTCTTCCTTTTTACGCGGTTTTTACTTTAATTGTTTAACTTTGTCAATATTGTTTTGTTAAAAGCTTAAAGACAGTGCGGTCTGATTTATTGGTGCATTTTAGAGATTGAAGAGTTTAGGCTGAACTACATGCTGTTATAGCTGCTTCATTCATCAACTTAGTAAGTTTTGCTTGGTGTATATTCACCGGTGATGGTGTCTCCTCTGATCATTGAAGCTTTTTTTTTTCCCCCCTTGATTCATTTTGATAATTTCTCACATCTGCATGTGTGAACTGATGACACCAGAACCTCTGAATATGTATGTTAGGCCTTAAAATTTCTTCAAAACAGAAACAAGGTAAGCTTCCATCTGAAATGATCATTCAAAATGGACAATTCCATTCAAACAAGTTTGTTTTTTGTTGTTTTTGGTGTTTCTTTGTTTCTTTCTTTGTTTTGTTTTTTTTTTTTGGGGGGGGGGGGCTTGTAT
This sequence comes from Remorina albescens, assembly GCA_034769265.1. Classification (NCBI taxonomy): domain Eukaryota; kingdom Metazoa; phylum Chordata; class Actinopteri; order Carangiformes; family Echeneidae; genus Remorina; species Remorina albescens. The sequence continues at coordinate 22,844,467 of CM068497.1, read as the reverse complement.
GAAGAAAAGAAAAATAGTTTGATATAGCTGCATCCTACAGAGTAGAGATTCATAGACTTTCATAACATCTCACTTAGCTTTTTATTTCTTTCATGTAAAATGTTTCCATTTTGTGTACATATTTTTTTCTTGTAGAGTTAAACACATACTGGAACACTAGTGAGTCTTTTATAAAATCATTAATCAGGCTGCGGGTGTGTGTGAGCGAGAAACTTTTTTCTCCCGTCTTAAAAACGATCATCTTTTCTGTTTTTTAAAAATGATTTTTGTTTATGTTTAGATTTTTAATTTGAACAAATCAATATGTATGTAAGCTGAATCCATGGAGCACAACCTTTGAGGAAAATTTGTCCAAAGTGGACGTGAATGCAAAATCCAACGTTCTCTTGCACGTAACTTGGTGTAATTGATATGGACAAGTGAAGAACGGCAGCAGGTTTTACCGCATCCTCGTAGTGGATTTGCATGCTGCATCATTTGCTGCACTCACGTGTCTTTAGAATACAGAGTAACTGTGATCAGGGACACAGCTAACGAACTTAGAAGGGTTTAACAGTGCAGGACATGGAGTCAGTGTGTATGTGACCAGGCATATTTTAGGCATTAAATGGTCATGGTCATTGTCAGCAGGAAGTGTGAAGATGTTTTATTTGTGTGCAAGTAAATACCTATCTTACACACTGTCACTTCCTACTATAGAGCTGAAAGAAATACCTTTTGACTCTATGCTCTTGCAATCTTTGTGAGAAGTGACTCTAACTTTATGAGGACATTTTTGCAAATTCAGGACATTTCCTTCCGTGATTATGATTTAATTCAGATTCAGTCAGAAATAAAATCAGAAACCAAAAGTTTATTTAATCCTGTTAAATTTAAGTGTGAACTGTTGAAATCTTCAGAGATTAAACGTGACTGTGCACTGTGTGTTCCCAACGACTGTCAGCAAGACAATGTGTCTACTGCTTTTAACCCCTACAGAGTGGGAACTAACAGACAAGTGTCAGAGTTAGGTTTAGGTCGGGGAAAAGATTGAGGTTGGGAATTTTTTATTTTTTTTTACAGTGACTGCATTATGTTAGTGAGCATTCTCAAAAAGATGGATGCAGAAGTATGTGTGGGTGTGTTTGTTTGTGTTTGTGTTTTTGTGTGTGTGTGTGTGTGTGTGTGTGTGCGCGCAGCCACTCTGCCGGTGATCCAGTTACTGAATTTACTCCATCTATCAGGACTAACAGGCCTGCAGCAGGGGCAAAGATGATATGTGCTCATTAAGAAAATGAAAATGATTTTTAAACTTCCTTCTTCGGAAACATGACTAAGAACAAAAGTTTTATATATCTTTGAGCCATGGAAACAACGATTTCCACCTCCCACAGAGAAAATGTTCTCCTTAAGTCTTTTTTTTTTTTTTTTTTTGCTTTAAATTAAGATGTTTGTTTTTATCAATCTTAAGTTTTAGTTTAGCTTTTTAGTTTACTTTTAGTTTTAAAACTGCTTCGTCTTTTGTGAAGCATCCTTTTTCTGTGTGTGTTTGCTTGGATGAACAAGGCAAGTTTTCCAGTCCTTGTGGAATTAGCACTGCAGTGACATTGCTGTGGAGCACCAGGCACCTAAATGTGTGAGAAAATGCTTCAAATCCATTTAGAGAGAAAGTAATTTCAGGTTATCCAACAAATCTGACTGTGGACTCCGAACCCCATGGTCCTAAGGCCAAGTAGTTCCATCAGTCAGAGATGATACTTTACCGTATGTCTCAAAATGAAGAGCTGTGGATGGAAATAACGCTGAGCTAACAATTAGTCTGCTCTGGGATTAAGCTAAATGTCTCCAGTTATGAGAAGCCTGTTTACTGGCAGACACTTAAAACAGTCACAATCATTAACCTCTGACACAACAGGAAGTGTTCCGCTCTAATATAAAGACTTGTGGTGCATTTGATGACATCTGGGTAGTGTTCAGGTGTGTATGTGAACATTACGCTGTCACACAAAGCCCCACTCGTAGTGCAGTTAGTGACACATAAGCCTTGCAATTAGGTAGCAGAGTGAATGAAGCACTGTCCTCCCTATTTTGGGACCCCAGTTTCATTCATGATCAGCTGAACTCTTTGCTGCTCTGCTTTTTTTACCTTCTCATTTCCTGTTTCCTCACTGGCCTGTAAAGTGAAGGTTACACGCCACTACTGAAACCGTAGACCTGTTGGTTTTGGACGTTGTTGGGAGTAAGGTGGTCTGTTTTATCTTAAAGACTGAACGGTCCTTGGTCTGAAAAAGTTGAAAAAAATCAGCATTCAATCGCAGTGATTGCCGTGATGATCATTTTCCATTAGGTGCTGAATGCTGTCCACCTTGATTATAAACCGCTGCATGGTTTAAGTTCAGCTGGACTTGGATCATATCTGAGTCAACATGACCCTAAATGGTTTTTATTAACCTCTGAAAAAAGCTCAATGCACATTTTTTAAGAGTCATTAACAAAAGTCAAAATCTGGAATGAATGACGGCAAAGCATACTATGCATCCACAAAGTACAGACCACCTAAAGGACATCGTATTGCATGTGCACCAGTCTTGCGTGTATTTGCATCAACAACTGAAAGGTGCTTTTGCGTTCACAACCATGATCCTGATATCAACTCAGATGCGATGGAGAAACGGAGAGAAAGCTGAGAGCGGGGCAGAACCCACATTGCAGCTGTAAAGCTGCTGTGTTTGGGAATTTAAGACATTTCACCATTTATTTGTGAGGAGCACACTGACTGCTGTTGTTGTATAAAGCAGGCTCAGCTGCATCTCTTTCCCACAAAAAAATGTATTCACTCGTATAGCATGTAGACACATCCTCTGGTTTCTCAAACTACTGCTGAGCTGATCTGATTTTAGTCTTACTGAACCCTCATAAAAAGAAAGCAAAGCTTTTTTTTTTTTTTGCTTTGCCTGATTGATTTTGAGAAAAAGAAAAAAAATCACCCCCAAACCTAGTTTTTTAATTGATTAAATAGAAATTTGGAAGAAGTTAGTGATGATTGCTCACTGGCTACTGTGATTACTCAGATTTAATAAACAGATAAACAGGAGTTACAGTCAAGTGTAAACAAAATGAATGTGAGAAACAAGCCATTGATTTAATTGAGATGTAATAAAGTGAGTCAATTTCCTGGGAAAAGCAGACAAACAGAAACAAAAAAAAGTGCTGTTTTCTGGCTGCTGTTTGACTGTTATGTGTGTTTACAGTGTGTGTGTGTGTGTGTGTGTATGGGTTGGTTGACCAGATACAGATGCTCAGTGTGTGTCTCCAGGGTGGACACGCATTCCCAGATCTCTAAAACGGATGAACCATCCAATTTGCTGTCCTGGACAGCCATGTTCTTGAGTTTCGTTTCAAACACGGTGTTCATATTTTAATTTCCCAAATAAAAACCCGCAAAAGCTCCATTTCATTTCATCAAAAAGGAGCGATGGTAGAGCAATGTTAGAAGACAATATTACTGTTTTTGCGTATTAAAAAAACATAAAAATTAGGTGTTTCTAACAAATGCTGTTCAGTTGGTTACTTGGGAACTTCCACAAACAGAACAAAAAATATTTTCACATGCAAATATCTTAAATTCTTACATACCCCTATGTAAAACAAATCTTAATACTAATTTCCCTCTTTCGGCTTTTCCCTATTTGGGGTCACCACAGAAAGTCAGCTCTGTGACTTGCATGATTGATTTGGCCACAGTTTTTACACCAGATGCCCTTCCTGTCGCAACCCTCCCCGTTTATCCGCGCTTGGGACCTGCACAAGGCTACCACTGGTTTACATTGAGGCTGGAGTTCGAACCCAAGGCCTCTGCATGAAAAGCATGCAGCTCTACCACTGAGCTCGTACCCAGGCTAGAGTTAATACTAATTATGAAGCCAAAACAGAATTGTAAAAAATGAAAAAGGGAAAATGAACTATTAAAGTGACATAGGAGATTAGACAGTTTGAAAGGTTTCTCTCATTTCTCTTAATCATCCTCATCAGATGTTTCTACACCTTGACTGAAGTCCCCCTTGACTGGACACACACCCATAGCGTCAGCATAAGGTCAGCTGGCAATAAATCAGACCATGAGGTGAACAGACTGCGGAGCTCGGAGACAGGATCATGTTGAAGCTCACTGAAAGTCCAGGAACTCAGTGGACTCCTTCATGCGGAATTCCAAGAAGTTTGGACAAAGCCTTTCCTTAGACTGTAAACTGAACAACTGGTGAAGACCCTGATGGTCATTCCGGCTGAGGTCCAGATATCCTGTGTGGAAACTAGATGAAGTTGCAGATGAATTTTCCCACCTTTTGAACGGTGAACGGTGCTTTCACAAACACAAACAGACCGTATGGGAAAGATGTTTCTGCCCTCTCTCTAACACAGAAATTGTCAGTCATTCAGAAAAGAAAAATGTATGGCTTAAGGAGGTTGGAGCTGCTATTGGGAAAACTATACTATATAAATGGAATTGTTCTCCCACACAGTTGGGAGACGGATCTCTGCTTGGTTTTAGCACCTCAAACCTAATCTAAAAATGTGAAGATGGTATGATTCGGTCCTTCCAAATTTTGATGCAGCTTGATGAATAGAATTAATATTGCCATTGTGGACATGAAAGTATCGTACATTTTTCCTGCTATGTAATTGATTTTTTTTATTTGATGATATTCAAGTGTCACAAGTCTGAGTGAAACTAGTTATAAAATTTTATTATTATTATTAAGCACGACTGAATAAAGGCTCAGGGCGAGGGCGGGGTTCACCCCAGACAGGGGGCAACACACAGAGACAGACAGAGACAAACAACCACTCACACTCACACTCAGACCTACAGACAATTTAGAGTCACCAGTTAACCCAAACATGATGTCTTTGGACAGTGGGAGGAAACCAGAGTACCCGGAGGAAACCCACACAGGCACAGGGAGAACATGCAAACCACTATGTACATCACTATGCCGCCGTGCTGCCTGCATAGAAAGTTCTTTTTTGGTGTTACAATACTGTTTAAATTGATTTTTAAAGAAGCTTTAAGAATGATCAAATAATGTAGAGGACACTTACCTCCAGGCCTTTTGGCTGTGTCACTTAAAGAGCCATGTGTTAGTGAGTTTGGATATGCAGCTGCTTAATATCAGAGTAACACTTTACCAGGAAGTTCAGTGCAGTACTAATAAGGCTACACCCACACACTCACCAATTATGGGTGCACGTAGCATTACCTGCACGCATCCATAGGATAGGTATTGTGCTTGTGTGTGTGTGTGTGTGTGTTTGTGTGAGTCCGTCTAAGCAGCGTAGTAAAGCATAAAGTCATGATGTTCCTCTTCTTAATGGCTTTGGATTGGAGCCTGCATTGGCAAAACTGACTGATCAACTGACTGTGAAGCGGTCTGGTTTACTGCCAAGTCAATACACATCACAATGACACACAAACACACACCTGAGACATTAAGCTCATGTTGGTAGGACTCATGTTTGTGTGTGTGTGGACATTATCAGCTTTGTGCCACACACACACAGAGCATAAACACAGGAAGATGTTGGGGGTGTTTTTAGTATTTAATCGGTTGAAATTATGCTCCTGAGCAATCAATAGATGAGCAGGCTGATGAGAATATTTAACAAGCTAATGCTGGAAGCAAGAAGCAGGTATTAAGACCTTTAAACATCCCCCATTTTCAGTTTTTCAACAATCTGGACTGTTTGGGATTCATCAAAAGTCAGTAGGAAAATGAGATGCATTCACCAGTCGAGATGTCTGTCAGGAGAAAGATTTAAAAACACAAAGACTGAAGACGGAAGTTGGAAAATCAAGACAACAAGATAAACGAAGACGCACTGATATCTCACCTCACAGGACGCAGCCAGAGGCAGCAGAGGATGCATCGGACCGTGTCATGCATTCTCCGGCACACGGACTGCTCAGTCATCTTTGGAGTGGTTTTCTGCTCGGGCCAGCTTAATTCTGCTTGCGTTTCTGTAATTAATCATGAAATTTCCAGCCTCCTCTATCTGACTGGAAAGCAGCAGCACAGTGTTGAGTTGGAAAATTTTATACACTGAAAAGTTCTGCTTGTGAATTCAGTTAAAAGGTTGAATGAAATATGAAACTCTCTAGGTTAAGAATAAGGCGAACTGCTCTGTGGGCAAATTTTTCTTTCGCTTAATGACATGTAAAAGGTCCGAGCTTGGTGGAGAGGAGTCAGCTACAACTCCCAAACTACAATATTTTGTCACATTGCTGCAAAATTCCTGTAAATCCATAAAGCAGTCCTGAGAAACATAGACGCAGTTGGCCTAATCCAACAATATTTATTGAAAGAACAGCTGGTTGATGTATACAAGTCATATTGTCATACTGGTCTCACGTACATGGCTTGTTTTTACAGACAGGATGAGCAGTCAGTCACCTCAAGAAACAAAATCTGGATCTACATGAACTTGACCCAATATGCAGTGGGAAGAGGAGTTCGATTGAACACTAGGAAAAGGCAGGAGGCTGTAACTGTCACGGACACAGAGTAGTCTTCATTCAGCTGGCTAGGGTTAAAGGTTAACCTGCTTTAAAGCCTCAGTAGATTTGGCTGGCCCAGCTCGCTGCTCCCTCTGGTCCAATCACTCAGTCTGGAAGGAAATCTGTGTCAGATCTGAGATTAGAGCTGAGTCGCCTCGGCATTCCCTGTTGAGACCAGAACAGAGAGGTCCCTTCAGTGGATTGGGACTCTTCTATGTCCACAAGTCTTCAATGTCCAGCCCTACAAGCCCCAGCAGAACGGTAATTCAGTTGGTCTGGGGAATTTGGGAGCTGGAACTCATCTGATTATTGTGTAGGCTAACAATTATATATTATATAAAAGTACTCTGCCATCCTGACAGCCCAAAATATGCACTACAATCTCTCCAAGTATGAGCCCGGCCATAGACTGTTTATAAAAGTAGATATAGACACTGGAACTGAAAAGTGAAAGTTAAACCTGCATTCTAGCTAATGACCATCAGGAGGTGACTGACTGTAAAAAGAAGTCAGATTGTACTGAAGTCTATGGGAAAATGGTCCTATTTCGCAGCGAATGTTTTCCTAATGAGTTTTTGGTCTCAGTCTCTTCAAGCCTTCAATATACTGTAACATGGTGATGCAGTTGTGCTACAGTCATTTTACCTTATGACAGGCGGCTGTGATGTGCTGGTACTTTCCAACGGATCCCGTCCAGTTGGTTTTCATAACAGGTGATTACTGCAGATTTACAGAAAGAGAAAACTTTAGTTTTCATTTCATGTTAGTTCAATTTGAAATATTGGATACTAAAAATATATAAAGTCCCCAGTAATGATTTTTAATCACGGCTAAACTACAGACTATATCAGGGAACAGCAGCCAGCTATCTTTGCGAGACACACTGCTGTATCATGGCCTGGCCTAATTACTATATTGTGGTTGTCCAAACATGATTGTGGTTTGACTCTCCTCCTCTCTCTACCTGCCACAGAGCGTACAAATGCATCTGTCGCTCTGTCTCTCGTCCCAAGTGTCCACTCAGTAAAAACCGCAATGAGCTCACCACCACACACCACTCCACCACTGATCCCCCGGGGCATTATGGATAAAATCACAACAATATGCTCTTTATTGAGTGGTGGAGTGCACTCCAGGGACTATGGGAACCCTGCAATTACACACACACACACAAACAGAGTACAGAGCACAAACTGGATCATATAAATATATATAAGTGACCTATTGTGTACATGTTACAACTTTGATCATTCACACACATATGCACAAAAATTTCAATGCTGCTATGAAATTTGGTGAGAAAATGGTGAGTCAGGATTAAGTGAAAAAGTCATTCTCTGTAGTGGAATGTAACATGAAAAAAAAGGGTTTCCCTACTAATCATTTTTCCAGTGTAACCTGTAATATTGATCTCCCATAGATTTGCACTGATTGTGGCTCAGACATGTGGAACAAAGTGTGTCCTGGATCAGTCCAGTATGGAACAAGTCCCAGTTTCCATCCACTGGGCGAGTCCATATTATGGTAACACTACTGATTTTATCGCTTGGTCTTATGGTTTTTTACGGTACAACAGTTACCACGGAATCAGATTTCATATCAAATCAAATCAGATTTATTCATATAGCGCCAAATCATACCAAAGTTTCATCAAGGCACTTTACATATAGAGCAGGTCTAGACCAAACTCTTTATAAAATTATTTAAAGAGACCCAACAGATCCCCTGATGAGCAAGCACTCGGTGACAGTGGCAAGGAAAAACTTCCTTTAAGAGGCGGAAACCTTGGGCAGAACCATATTCAGGGGGGCGGCCATCTGCCTCAACCGGTTGGGTTGAGAGAGGGAGAGAGGGAGAGAGAGAGACACGCGGGGGGAAAGGTTGGGTAGAGTTGGGAGAAAATGAGAGTGCCTGAAGTGCACATTTTTCATAGAAATGATGCTGGATGGAGTTCATGAAGATGTGGGAGCTGCAGGCATTGCAGGAACATGGGATGGTGATGATTCATCACCTGCAGGATGAGGACAGGGAGAGAGAGGAGAGGAACTGGGAGAGACAGAGACTTCGGGAAAACATGGTTAGTAAATGCAGTGCACGTGTTTGGAACTGACAAAAACAGGGATTTTGGAGAAGCATGGTTTTTGGTATGTCGGCGCATGGGGGGGGTCAGTCCTTCCCCCAGCAGTCTAGGCTTATAGCAGCATAGCTAAAGACTAAATGAACTTTAACCTTTTAACTACAAGCTCCATCATAGAGAAATGTTTTAAGCCTGGTCTTGAAAATTTCTAAAGAGTCTGCCCCCCGGAAGTTGGTTCCATAGAAGAGGAGCCTGATAACTGAAAGATCCCGATTTACTCTTGGAGAGTCTAGGAACCACAAGTAAACCTCCATCTAGAGAGCAGAGTGGCCTATTAGGACAGTAAGGAACTATGAGCTCTCTGAGATATGATGGAGCTTGGCCAGTAAGAGCTTTATATGTTAAAAGAAGGATTTTAAATTCTATTCTGAATTTTACTGGCAGCCAATGCAGAGCAGCTAACACAGGAGAGATGTGATCCCTTTTTCTAGTTCCTGTTAATATTCGTACAGCAGCATTCTGAATCAACTGAAGGCCTTTCAGAGATTTGTTTGGACATCCAGATAGTAATGAGTTACAGTAGTTCAGCCTAAAAGTTACGAATGCATGGACTAGTTTTTCTGCATCCTCTTGAGACAGGATGTTTCTGATGTTCCTAATGTTTCTCAGGTGGAAGAAAGCTGCCCTACTGACTTGCTTTATGTGAGGGACGAAGGACATGTCCTGGTCAAAAGTTACTCCAAGGTTTCTTACAGTGGAGCTGGAAGCCAAAATAATGCCATCCAGACTGATTAGATGATTAGATAGGGTTTCTCTAAGGTGCTTAGGGCCGAGTACAATAACTTCAGTTTTGTCAAGTAAAAAATTATGGGTCATCCAGACTTTTATGTCTTCAAGACATGTCTGCAGTCTGACTATCTGACTAACTTCATTTTGCTTCATTGATAAATACAGCTGAGTGTCGTAACAGCCACGTAACAGTGAAAATTGATGCTGTGTTTCCTGACGATGCTGCCTAAAGGAAGCAGATATAGAGTGAAGAGGATTGATCCAAGTACCGAGCCCTGTGGAACTCCATAATTGGCTATAGTGCGTGAGGAGGAGCTATTGTTAACACGTACAAACTGATATCTATCTGATAAATAGGATTTGAACCACCTTAGAGCAGTTCCTTTAACGCCATTTTCATGTTCCAGTCTCTGTAATAAAGTATTATGATCAATGGTGTCAAATGCAGCACTGAGATCTAAGAGGAGAAGTATGGAGGCTGATCCATTGTCTGAAGCCATTAGAAACCTGGAGCGTCCCCTGTTTTGTGTCATAGACAAAATCATTGGTTGTTTTATTGATCTTGAACTGGTGTCCACATTTCAATAACTTTCCACATTACTCTCCTCTTGGTGAGGACACTGTTTCCTTCACCTTATTGTCCTCACTTTGGATATTCCATACACACATAAAAAGCGTAACTGCACACATGTAGCTGCCTCCTGTCTAACCAGACAGCTCTGCTCACAGTTGCTGAGAAGGAGAGTGTGAAATAAAGAAAAGTGTTTTTAGGCCAAGCTTATTATGACCACACTGTCCCAGTTGAACAGAATATAGAGCTCACACTTGAAGATGAGAGCTCTGTGTGTGTTTCTCTCTCTGTGCGTGTGTGTGTGTGTGTGTGTGTGTGTACAGTCAGCAGTAGGCCAGTCTTTGGGACAAATCTCAGTAGGAGTTGCAGCGACAGTGTAGAATGAGCCTTTGTTCTCAGTCTGAAGCAGTGAGTTTGACCAGTGTCAACAGAGGCACTTCATTGGTCCCTTTTGAAGCTTAAGACTTCTCACCTCATCTGTATAAAACCTGTGGCTTCATTCAGTCCCCGTATTGACAGGCTGTCAGCAACAGCATGAAAGGAAGAGCTCACATCTTGGAATCAGTGTTTCGGAATCGGTGCCGGACCCACCGGAGCCACATTCAGTCAAGTGGAATGATGGATGCAGGAGCAGGTGAATTAAATCTATGAAGAGCATTTTCATTCGTGAAATTCATCTGTAAACATCTTCGCGTGGCAGGCTGGGAGCTCAGGAGAGTTAAAAATGGAGCAAACTTTTTTTGTTAATGGTGTTAATATATTGTCTAGTTTACTTAATGCCATTAGCTTAACTTACTCTGCTGTTCAGAGTATGAACTGTTCTATGGCAGAAGAGGAACTGTCTCCAGTCAGTCATAGTTTGACGGTATATTTACATCGCATTCAAATGATTTGTTGTTTTGTATTTAATGTACAAATGCAGCAAATTTCAAGCACCAGGTCACATATGAATGTCGCAGGACTAACGGAGGACCTGTAGCTGAACGAACTGTGTTAACTTCATGTGCATCTCCCTTTTTTCTTCCATCATCATCTGTCAGTCTTGTGAGTATGAGGGAATTTATTTAAAGTGCTTTACATTTTTTGGCACTAGGAGCAAAAATCTGGGTGAAAATTTGTTTCGATGGATTCAATTGTAAAAACATAAATTCCAAGGCTGTGGAGTCCTGATATAGATTATTTATTGCTGATTATTGGTGACCTATAAAGGATTTTCATTAGCTGTGCCCACACTTCCCATTAAGTTGCAAATGCTGCCCCCGTCACGTAACAACCTTGACGACACTACCACTATTTATTATCCTCTGGCTCTCTGCGAAGCTGTTCGCTTGCATTAATTGCAACTATTGAACCTATTGGTTGGAGGCCTTCATTTCTCAGCTGCATATTAAGTGAGTCTTAAACATGGGCCAACCTAGTTGTGCTGCTCAGTCTTCAAACGCTGCCTTCAAAGGGTACCGCCCCTGAACTGGGACATAGGTAATATTGATCATCAGCTACTGCTAAGTTACCTTTTTAACATGCAAATTACACAGTTGCCCTGAGAGCTCAACAACCTGCAACTTATGAAAAATGTGCAAACCGGGAGGCCATCAACTGGGATGTTGCCAACTGGTTTGTAAATTGCCATTTTGAAGCCACCTGTTTGTTGTTTAGCCGTTGCCGTGATTGTTTATTTGAAACCAGAAGAAGCCATATTTGCAGGTGAAGGTGAGCTGAGGATGATATGATCCACTCTGTACTCTCTCCTGATTGTCAGACAGGCCCCGTTGTGTGGTACAATCTGTCATTCATATGGTAGCAGTGTTATTGTGCATATCCTGCTTTGTGCTTTATTTTTGTTATATTATTATTGAAAAGGACTGAAAATTTGAGATTGAGACCATTAACTCATTAGGGAGACTTTTTCTGAGGTAATAAATTAAGTGTGAATATCTTCCTCAGGCCCAGGGAAAAAAAAGTGTTTTCATTTTGACTTTTTGGGGATAAATTAAGCGTGGGGTGGTAAAGAACACATTTCAAAGAAAAGAAAACATTTTTTAAACTTAACTTTACAAAAATTTTATAATACATGCACTGCAGTGGACAACAGGACATCAGAGATGTCAACCATTCGCTTGCAACGAAAAAAGAGGAAGCACCAGACAGAGACATGCTGCTTCGCTCCCAGCCTTTACTTCGTTTGTCACCTCACTGAGTTGGATGTTTTCCATGGAAATCACTGACTGTGCAATTTAATTTCAAACCAAGATGTCTCTCAATGACGAAAGGCCATAAAACGAAATACTCGTCCATTTTGAAAACAAACAGGAGCCGCATTACAAATTAAAGTTATCTTACAGAACCACAGGAACATATTTGCACATTTTTACAAAAACACCATGTGCCCGAAGTGCACATTTTTCATTCTCATGTGGTCCTAGGTTTTAGTTGCAGCACAATGCAGCCACAGTCCAGGATCATCAGTGCATCAACCTGGCGTGACTTCTGCCCTGCCGTCCACGGGTTATGTATCAAGCAATGTTTACTGCCATCGGATTAGCCTGCAGTAGCCTTTAGTCTGCTGTGTACAACTGACCACTGGTAAGCTAACACTGGTCTGTGTTAAGATCATCCCGAACAACAGCAAGTCTTTTTCTGCCTAATAGGTTCATCCAGGGTAATTCCATTTGCTTATGGACACTATGACAGCAGCAGCAGAGGTATGAGAAAGTGGGGACTTTTAGTTCTCAACAACTAACATATGACCTCTAGTTCACAAGATCTAATGAGTAAGTGGACCCATTCAGACCTGCTACCAACATTCATCTGAGGTGAGGAGCCAAGTGGACAGCATTAAGGACAGCTTTAGGGCCTGATTACGCCCAGAGGTCACATTTAGAGATGGTCTGGACCACTGGTGTCCTGGTCAGCCTCGCCATGCAGAGTCATGGGGGAGGACAGGTCTCCATTCTATTTAACATTCACACTTAAAGGTACCGGTTAGCCTGGTATAATAGACTATTCTTTAGTATTCTCTCCCCTCTACCCCCCATGGTCCCCCCCCTCCATTTCTCCTTCTCTCTCTCTCTCTCTCTCAACCCAACGGGTCGAGGTGGATGGCCCCCCACCCTGAGTCTGGTTCTGCCCGAGGTTTCTGCCTCTTAAAGGAAGTATTACCTTACCACTGTTGCCAAGTGCTTGCTCATCGGGGGATCTGTTGGGTCTCCTTAAATAAGTTTATTAAAAGTTTGGTTTAGACCTGCTCTATATGTAAAGTGCCTTGATGTAACTCTGTTATGATTCGGCGCTATATAAATAAATCTGATTTGATTTGATTAGAGTGCTGACGTGAACAAACAGACAATCTGAGAGAAAGGAGGGGGAAAAACATGGGGGCACCAGAACACGGGTGAGACTCAACTAAACATAGGGGAAGCACATTAGGCTGTTTCTGGTGGGAAACGTGAGGAGACCTTTCAAAGTAAAACAGGAAACAGAACACATATTAAACCCTGACAGCCTGTCATGAATCACACTTATACACAGTCGGACCGTGGGATTCGACCCTATCTACATTGGACTAGTGTGCATTCCAGACTCCTCAGTACATTCACTGCATTGTTGACTCTTTTACAATGAACTCTGTTAACTCTAATCTGCGAACCTCTCTGCCTGTTTCTGCTTTTAGGTGTAATGAAGCTATATCATCTGTCAGTTCATTTCAGCTCTCGCAAGAAAAGTAAATATGCCAAAATCCATCATTTGCACTTTGGAATGCACAGCTGTCGATGCAGGATGCTGAAGAACATCCATGCACATTGACAAGTAAACTCAAACTGTAAGAAAAGATGCAGCGCTCTGCACAAATAACCTAAGGTAAGCGTTTGATTGATTCTGAATGAGGCGGATGAGTGTGAAACATGTTGGTTTTCTACGATCTCAAGGCCTCCCTCCTTCCGCACGCTAACCTCAGCCTCAAGCCTCCACCCAGCTCAGCACACACGATCCATTTATAGTAGAGGGCACAGCTGATGACTCCACCTCACCGGGGGGTTAGAGTTATGGAGTTTATGAGAATTTAAAAGTCAGAAGTATATAGTGGCCAGACTTACTGCACATATTCACACAAGCTTTTTGGTGACCTGCACAGGTGAGGAGTAATGGTGAAGCATGAACATGGACAGGCATGGAGGATAAAAACAGGGCATAAAAGTCAACAATGCTAGTTAAGCTGCTTTTAATTGATGCTAATGAATACCCACTAGACCCATATTTGGTGAATAAATCATCTGGGAAAGCTATATGAATGACGTCACTTTTGCGATGGGAATTAAAAGTTTTATATCATTAAATATCTCTGTAGATGTAAATAGAAGCTATTATAAGTATAATATAACATTGTAGATTGCAGAAAAAATGTAGAAAGAGATTGGGAAGAAAGGAAAATCGGAAAATCTGTCCAGGCACATCTTTCCATTGTGTTGGTGCTTGAGAGCGACACATGTTTATAGATTATGATCGAAAATGCAATATAGAAAGTGGGAGAAGCAGAGAAAGATGGCGGCAATGTCCTTGAGCTAACCATAGTGGAGTTAACCCTTCAACTGCCGAACGCATCCATCCCCTGAGCAGTAGCGTTTTCATGCAACTAATACAGATTGTGCTGATTTTAATCACTAACAACACAGTTTCTGATTGTAACTTTCTCCCAGTTTCCCTCTGGTACAAAACATGGTTCAGCATAAAAGGGCTGATTATTAGAAGATGTGACAGGTGGTGAAAAGAGTAGGGCAACAGGTACGCCAGGTTGCAGCCGATGACCTTCTTGCTTACAAAGGTCAAAGGCCAAGCATAAGTGAGGGGTTAAATTAGCAGTGGAAATAGAGGTTACACATGCATTATAGGTAATTTGGACTGGCTAAGCTTGCAGCATTGGATCACTGACAAAGCAGGTGTTAAATGGTTCCGTTTAAAACGTTCTTAAGAACCCCTTCTCTCCTCTTCTTTCTCTCCACTGTGCTTTCAATCCCCCCGCTGCTTCTCCTTGCGCTCCTTCACTTGGTGAGAGATGACGTCAGGATATGAGGTCTGTTTTAGGTCTCCAGTTTGGTTGAACCACCCTGGTTGAAGTTTCAGGAGCAGGGATAGCCTGAAATTGATATCATTTTGCATGACTTCAATGGCCACTATGATTTTGTGCTCATGTTTGATCTTTTCCGGAGACACAGTTTCAATGGGTGCTGTGACTGCGACATTGAATAGTCCGTAAATTCCAACCAGAAGCATGCAGGTATGTTAAATCAAACCAACTCAAACCCTTTTATAAGTGGTCAAAGGTTTTTTCTGTTGATCGGGACATTATATCAGAACACAATTCTATGCGCAGCGTGCAATCTTTGTTTTTCACTTGTTAATGTGGTTACAGTTAAAAAACTCTCTGGTTTATTGTGGAGATATGAAGACGGCTTTCCTTAATGAGCCACTTCTCCTGATGAAACTCAACGAGTCAGTTAAACCACAGCTGAAGCGATGAGCTCCCTCTCAATAAGACAGAAGGTCTTCCTGCTCATTTCGGCCGTGGCCCATCGAAGGCTGCCAGAAGGTGTTACATCACCTGAAAATCCTTCTGTGCTTTTCTGTGTTTCCCCACCTACCCCTCCTACAACCACATCCACAATCCCTCCATCCTCACAGCATCTTTCTTCTGTAGTAGGCAGAGCCAGCTAATGAGATCACCAGTGGCTAATCAGCAAGGAGGGTCCCCATTGGCTGGAAGCCCACAGGCAAGCCCATGGCGGGAGGTTGGCATGACAACAACACTGATTGACACTGACAGGTCATTGCTACACATAATGGGATTATGAGGAGTGAGGGAGTGAAGGGAGGGGCATATAGAGTGCTGGGGGGCAAAAGAGGTTGCATCAGAGCACAGAAAGAGGATGAATAGTGTTTGTGTCGTGGCGTATTGGTTCCACACACGTTCTGTGTTGTAGGTTATGGTTGTCTGGAGCTAGCTACATGTTGGTTGTGTTCATATTGCTGCTAAACTGTCCCGAGCTTTATAAATGTGCCGACAGAACACACACCCATAACACAACAATTCTCTGCAGTCTGGTTGGTTTGGTCACAATGTTACTGTTTTTTATTTGGGATTTTTTCAACCTCTAGTTCATTGCCGTTTGAAACAAGCCACTTGATTTGACCACCTCATTTGTTACAGGACTACAATTTCTTCTGGGCCAGATTGAGCCTGGACAATCTTCACCGAATTTTATATAGAAGAGAGTGAGATCCAGCTGCACCGCAAAGAAAGTTCTTTTTAAATACATCCATATACACATTTCAGCTGGTTGTACCTGTAATTTCAATCTTTTAGTCATTGGTCATGACTTCTGGGGAGCAATGAATATTCCTGTCCCCATAATTCATACCTTCAGTATTGAGTTATGCCTTCCTGGGCTGCATGTTAACACACATTGGTTTTTCCTGTTGCAAAACATTTGCTTGTTTATTAGACTTTATTTTTTAACCGAAGGAGTGATGAAACTTGTCATGTCTTGTTGATGGGTGAAGAGCAGTTCTGACACATCCAGGTTGCTCGCTGCGAAACTAGAGTAACTAGAGTGAACTAGAATAAAGTTTGTGTTCACCAAAACTAAAAGAGATCACACTCTGTTTGGGGTTGTGACACAAAGAGAAGGAGAGGGCCAGTCAGCACACACACACAGAGAAGCTGAGCAGCCAGCAGGTCTTGTTTCTGAGTGCGACCAGACTGACTGTCATGTCAACACCTGCAGCAACACACAGAGACTGACAGAAAGACACACGGGAGGACAGAGAGATGAAGACAAAGAGAGATGGGTGTGAGAGAGAGACAGGGGGAGCAAAATACAGACAGAAACATTATCTGTAGAGAGACTAAGTGACTTATCTCCCTCCCCAGCCTATCTCAGAGTTGACAGCACACTCCCGGGGCTAATGATGCACAGACATTGCAGTTAAGCCACAGAGCATGTCAAAAAAATTAACACTGATTAACAGATATTGTGTTATGGGTGGATGGAATAATATATAATGGATGAGGAAAATATGAATTCCATCCTCTAAAATGAGGAGCTAGACTGTGTGTTTGGACTGCTGATATGATGATTTGTTGTATATTCTGGATGGACACAAAGCGTTATTTTGAGCTTTTAACGTTTTTGCTTTCATAAGTAGCGTAGCCATTCTGAATTTCAGAACGAGCACCTCACTGTTCTTCTCGCCTTGGACCGCTTTTGGTAGGTCTTGACCACTGCAGACCAGGAACATCCCGCAGAGCTTCATTGTTGGAAATGCTCCGACCCAGTGATCTACACATCACACCTTTGCCCTTGTCATAGTCACTCACATAGTCACTGACTTTTTGTCTCCGGCGAAAATGTCTCGACAATATCTAAATATATTGCCCTGATATTTGTTGCAGATGCTCATCTTTTCCTCCAGACAAGCTATAATAACGTATTTGATTGTCCTCCAGCATCGTCATCACGAAGTCAAGATTTTGGTCAACATTCAGCTTTATGATTAAGTTGTTTCAAAAACTATTGACGGTCCCATCAGCCCCAGGTCTTACTTGTGCTGGTTAGCATGCACGCATTAAGCTAGATTGGTGACCATGCTCTTAGCTCTCCTCACAACAACACAGACACACATGAGTTCCTTCAGAATGGTGTTTATTAATGTTTCATCTCTCCACTGCCTCCACACCTTTGCTGCCTTTGTGACTCTGTGAAAACTATTTATGAGTGAACAAAATAAAATTATATTTATACACCTAACAATGAATAACATATTAATACAATCAGCACTTTGATGCCAACACGAAGCAAAACATTTTAAGACTCAAACTAATACCTTGTTGGCCCAGAAGGTGGTTCTTAGATCAAGTTGTGTTGGCTGCTTGCATCACTGCAGGCATTGATAATCAATGATCCATTCAAACACAGATATCTTATAAGAGGAATCAAAGTCAGTCTGTGAGAAAAACAGACCTCTGCCCTCTCAGTTCTGCCAAATGTCATGTCACACATTTCATCCCATCCAAACTGCAAACCATGAACTCATCAAACATTCCGATCTTACATGAAGCACAACGTTCATTGAGAATGTTGAATTATTAAATTCCTTATCACATGAACAATGAAATGCATTATGAACATACAGTATTTGTGCTAAACATTAAGGTTATGTGTGAGAGATTTCCAAAAGCAGAAGAGAGAGGGAAGATGAAGAAGAGAAATGGGAAAAAAAAAGGAAAAAGGGATGAGGTCTGATGAGAAAACAGAGGTGGAGGAGAGAAGGATGAGGAGAGGAAAGGAAAGGAGGTGAAACGAGCCTCAAACCTAATTACACAGATTAATGTGGTGTGGAGAGAGCAGTTACCCAAATGAACTAAAAAGAGAGGAGGGGGGGCGAGAGAGACTATTACACTTCTTGATGCTCAAAACTCCAAATGCTAAAATATGACTTCTAATTCTATCCATCCGTGCCTCTTCCTTTCAGTCTCTCACTCTCACTCATTCTCATCAGACAGGATGTGCCAGCTACTAAACCTCTGCTTAAACCTTTCCTTGTCTTTCTTCGCTCCTCTCCCACCTTAAGTCCTTACCTCTCTCAATCGCTCTTAATTTGATTGGTTTTCAATGAAATAAAACATTGTTCAATGTATAGAGTGGTTGAACAAAATAACATGTGACTAAAAAAAAAAACCAAACAAATCTGACAAGGTCTGGTGTTGGCAGACTTCTAGTGACTTTTAAGAGTGTCAGTGGAAAATGAAAAAGAATCTGCCAAGGATTCAACAAGTTTTATGCATAAACCAGTGTCATTTCATTGGCATAGTGGTTAGCCCTGTTTCCCCACCCAAAGAATGTCACAGGTTCAATTTCCTGTGTGGAGTTTGCACGTTCTCCTTGTGCCTGTGTGGGTTTCCTCCAGGTACTCCAGTTTCCTCCCACCGTCCAAAGACATAATGTTTGGGTTAACTGGTGACTGTAAATTGTCCGTAGGTCTGAGTGTGAGAGTGAGTGGTTGTTGGTCTCTGTCTGTCTCTGTGTGTTGGCCCTGTGATGGACTGGCAACCTGTCCCGGGTGTACCCCGGCCAATGCGAGCTGGGATTGGCTCCAGCTTCCCCCGCAACCCAGAAATGGATAAATGGTTGAAGATGAGTGAGTGAGAGTGAGTCATAGATCTGCTCATCAGAGGCCAAAACACTGCATAAAATCCAGTTTACAACTCTGGATAGTTATCAAAGCTCTAGTCATTTTTTTCCTCCCTTTTCAGCATCTGTTGTAGCAATTTTCACCGTTATTTTTACAATGTAGTCACCTGTCCCCCAACTTTATGTGTATATCAAATACAATACTAAATCACTGTTGAAATAAGTTTTTGCCTCCGTGACAGTTCACAGAAGAGACAGGAAGTCTGGATAGTTTCCTACACAGATTATGTAAATGGATGGCAGGTGCATTAGACCACTCGGCCACAGGTTTCCATGTTGTTTGAAAGGCTAATTCTGGTATGAACTTTTTCTCCTTGCTTCCTGATAAAGACCGGGAGTGGATTCGTTGTCATCTTGTCGAATGTTTTTGCATAACATTGGAAGTCTTTGTGCCAACCATATCTGTTGGTGCCTACTATTCTTTAAGACAGTGAAAACAAACACAATCAAAGTTTCAGTTCGAACCTTTTCTGATTCAAATTGAGGGGCTGCATCTTTTGGAAGACAATGCCTTCAAAGGTTTGGTCTTTCGTGGTAGTGGTGGACCACAAAGGCAAACTAAAATTAGTGGTCTGGTCTATCGAGGGTTTTTTTTTTTGTTTTGTTTTTTCACATTGCTGGCTGTTCCAGCCTGTGTGTCACAACGCTTGGGTTCCTTTCACTTTTGTTCCATTAGCCAAACCAAATACTTCTGTTGATGTGTTTTTGCTGCCATATTATTATAATTACCGGCTTGGAATGGATGTTGGGATAGGTTGGCTACTTGTGGAACCATTGATTTCCACTTTGACACAACTAAAGTTAACCATGTTTTTTTTTTTTTTTTTTTATTGTCCCCCTGATAACAACTGTGGTCTAATGTATTAATAGGAAATACTTATTTAAGCCCAAATGACAGTTTTTCCCGCCAAACCTAATTTATTTTATCTTATTGTATTATTGTAAATATGATAATCAAGGCCTGGTATGTCACTACAGGGGGGATCGAGATACTCCCAACGGTCATATCAGAGAGTTAGCAAAAGCAACCTGTGTGGTTGTTCAGGTTGAGGGACTGGATGGTTTGGGAAGATAATGAGCCACAGAATTAGGAGAAAAGAACCAGGACAATGAATTCATGTCCTGCAGTGCAGCGCAGTCAGCGGTTCCTGTTATTTTTAAATGTCCAATTGTTTAGTTTAAATTTCATTAAGATTTAGAAATAAACTACTGATCAGCAGGTGATGTGTGCCTTTCATTTTGTTTAATTTTAGAAAGTAAAAAACTGTTATCAAACCAAAGTCTCTCACAATCAATTGTTCCTGCCTTCAACATTTCACTCTTCAGTTCACTGCTATTATGTGTGTGTGTGTGTGTGTGTGTGTATCATTGTCATCCTGAGCGGTCCAGGCCATTCAGTGGAACTAAAGACTGCCACAAAACAAAAGTATGACTCATCACCCCCCCCCCCACACACACACACACACACACTTTAATTCATGTGAACAGGGGGTTTGTGGGATGTTTGGTGGGGGTGGAAGACGCTGACATTCATTACAGAACAGGAACTGAAAGGGGACCCCCACCCCCCCACCCCCAAACACACACAGCTTCCTCCTTCTTTTCTCGCCTCCTCTTTCTCATCCCTCCTTTGCACTCTGTCCACTCTCTCCCATCTCCATTTTTAGCCCTTTATTCTAACCTCTCTCTTCCTTTTCTCCCTTTTTTAATATCCCTCCTCTCTCCCTTCTTCCAGTGCTGCTTCTTCTTCTTAGCTGACGTTTTGTTCTCCTCCACAACATTTTTCCCTTGTTTTTGTTTTCTCCTGTCCCCTTATCTCACCATCACTTCTATTTCCCTCCTCTTATCTTCCTCTTTTCTTTCTCTTCCTCCTCTGCAGTAATTCTTTCACCACTTCTTTTCGTCCACATTCCTACCTCCCATGCCTCCTCCTCCTCTTTTTCTCCTCATTTCTCCTCCTCCTTGTCATTCCTCTTCTCCGTCTCTCTGTTCCTTCTGTCCTTTTCACAGTCCTCTTTGTTTTCTTCTTTAAGTTAAGATCATAGTTTTATCTCTTCCCACTGTTTATCCTCTTTTATCTCTCCATCACCAACCTTCCTTAGCCTTGTTCTTTCTCCTATTTTTCTCCATTTAACCTTTTTCTTTTCATTCTTTATATTTCATCTCTCACCCTCTGACACACAGTTTTCATGCTATTTTATTTCCCTTCAGTGATTTATTCCCCCTGTCAAACATTTCTGTCAACCATAATCACGTTTTCACCTCCTAATTTCTTCCTCATGTTTCCTCCTTTTCCCTTCCACCCTTACCCTAACCCTCCTCTTCCCATCTCTCTATCTCTTCCTCTGTTATTCCACCAGTCATCATTGATTAGATATTGAAGTTAATCCCTGCTAAACGCCTTTGCTTTTAGCTCGCTCCCCTCAGCCAATCACATGGCCGTTTGCTGCAGACAAGGGCTCCAACCAGCCTTTCAGTTGGCTGCTTGGTGTGTTGGGCTGCACGTGCCCAACACACATCCAAAAATGCGCAAGCTGGGATTGACGAGCAAGAAATGAATTTGACAGATAACACTGAGAGCTCGATACGACACGCACACGTACTCACTAACCCTTGACATATACATGAGGTTTAGCAAATTCATACCCTCTTACTCACCCATATAGCTTATACGAACTAATACAAAAGCTGCATGCTGTGAATGTACATTCACATACATGTAAGACAGATCACTGTTTGAGTAGTTTCCTGCTTTTTATGTTATTAAATGACATCCTGAAAGACAGGGAAGAAAATCTGCTTCTGATGAAGGCTTACAGTGAGAATAATGTCATGATGGACAAATAAGTTGTGATGGTGAATAAAAGCAGCTCTTTTTCAGGGCAACATCTTTTAATGCACCTGCGTCAGGTATGTGGATGTCTGAGTATCCTCTCGAGAGGATGCCATGCAAAAGCAAAAATTCTTTGAGAGAAAATATTTGAGGAAGTCTTTTTTTAATGGATGCATCTGTGAAGTGTATGACTCCAGGTGTCAGCACATTGAAGCCCCCTTCTTCATCTGCTGCCCGGTCTCCCAACACTCACTGGTGGTCATGAGTTTTTGGGTACTGACTGAAAAAACTTAAATCATGGATCCAAGCTACTGAAATGGGTTTCCTCTGAAGGATGTTTGGGGTCAGCCTTAGCGATAGGGTGAAGAGCTCAGAAATCTTGGGGAATTTGAAGTAGAGCTGATCCTTCATGGCAAAATGACAATTTTTATGTGGTTGGGGAATCTGATGAGGATGCCTCCTTGGGCACCTTCCTCTGAAAACTATCTGAATGTCTCTGACTGGGAGAAGACATTGGGGGAAGTGTTTGTTCAGTCTGTTC
This sequence comes from Remorina albescens, assembly GCA_034769265.1. Classification (NCBI taxonomy): domain Eukaryota; kingdom Metazoa; phylum Chordata; class Actinopteri; order Carangiformes; family Echeneidae; genus Remorina; species Remorina albescens. The sequence continues at coordinate 22,821,879 of CM068497.1, read as the reverse complement.
AATTTTGAGACAGCTTGGTTTTATTTACGCAATATAATATCTGCTCATAGCGAATGAAGCATGAGTGATAGTTTTTTTTTGGATTTGTTAAGATGCCTCATAGCACTTTAGCACACTTTGGTAAAGTTGAGGGAAAGATTGGCATCTTGGTGTAAAACTGAAACATGGACAGTATTAACTCGAATGTAATCTAAGCAGAGCCACAACCTTTAGCCATATCTATCAAAGTGCTCAAAAATGGTGAGCGCTGGTATGATATAATGACCATAATATTCTATTACAAAGACTGAAACATAAAATGGGGATCAAAGGAGCTGCACTAAGCTTTTTTTGTATCATATTCATCAGATAGATATCAGTTTGTTCATGTCAACAATTACCGTATTACCGTAGGGTCGCAAATGCTTGCTCTATCGGAGAAATACCAGCGGTTTCTGAAAGCCAAGAAGTTGCGCTTCACAGCCAATGTAGGGTCATTGCAATAATTCCACTTGGCGAATTCGTTCCTTCGATTTTAACCCATAATACACTCTTTCGACAGATGGTAAAATGCCAGATATTGAATATTGTAAGTGCTCAAGAAAAATGGACAAAAGTACTTAAAGGACACTTTCTGGTGCTTTTATTGTTAAAATAAGCAAAAAGTCCTGGTGGACAATAGGAATCTTCAGTGTTAAAGGGTTATTAATAATGGAGTTCCACAGGATTCTGTTCTTGGACCAGTCCTTTTCACCCTATATCTGCTTGCCTTAGGCAAAATTATCTGGAGGCAAAGCATCAATTTTCACTGTTATGCAGATGATACTCAGTTATAGTTATATCAATGAAACTGAATGAAACTAATCAGCTAATCAGACTTCACGCATGTCTTACAGACATAAAGTTCCTGGATGACCTGGAACTTTTTACTTCTGAACTCAGACAAAACCGAAGTCATTGTACTTGGCCCTAAGCACCTTAGAGAAGCTTTATCTGATCATGTAACCACTCTGGATGGCTTTAGTTTGGCCTCCAGCTCCACTGTTAGGAATCTTGGAGTCATTTTTGGACATGTCCTTTGTCACTCATATAAAACAAGTCTCTAGGACAGCCTTCTTTCACCTACACAATGTTGATAAGAAACATGCTGTTTGCAGAAAAACTAATGCATGCATTTGTTACCTCTAGACTGGACTACTGTAATTCACTGCTATCGGGATGTCCCAACAATTCTCTGAAAAGCCTTCGGTGGATTCAGAATGCTGCTGCAGGAATATTAACAGGAACTACAAAAACGGATCACATTTCTCCTGTGCCAGTTTCTCTTCATTGGCTCTCAGTAAAAGTCAGAATAGAATTTAAAATCCTTCTCCTAACATATAAAGCTCTTAATGACCAGGCTCCATCATATCTCAGAAAGCTCATAGTTCCGTGTTGTCCCAGGAGGTCACTTCACTCTCTAGATGTAGGTTTATCGGGAGGCAGGTCTTTCAGCTTTGCAGACTTCTATGGGAAAAATCCCAATATCGGTCCGGGGGACAGACTCTGTTGCTGTTTTCAAGATCAGGCTTAAAACATTCCTATATGACATACTTTATAGTATAAGAGTTAAGGTTAATTACTGCTTCTTCTTCTTCTTCTTTTTTTTCTTCTTGAGTCAGATGGCCGCCCCGCCCCGAGCCTGGTTCTGTCCGAGGTTTCGACCTCTTAAAGGAAGTTTTTCCTTGCCACTGTCGCCAAGTACTTGCGCTTGGAGAGATGTGTTGGCTTCCTTAACAACTCCATAAAGAGTTTGGTCTAGACCTGCTCTATGTGTAAAGTGCCTTGATGTAACTTTGTTATGATTTGGCACGACATAAATATATTTGACTTGATTTGATAATTACAATTGTACATTTCATTTATTCAAAGAACTCAAGGACACTTTACAACAAAGGGTTAAAAACAGATAGAGAAACAAGCAAACAAAAGATGGATTTTTAGAAGCTGAGCCCTGACAGAAGTTGAAGTAGAGGTGAGGGATACGATGCTTTTTTCAAAGGGCATAACGGATAATGTTTTTGTGCCAAAAGGGATGTCAGACAAGAAAATTTTGGTTCTCATTTTTAGCTACTACTGCTATGCATTGATTCTGCATGTTGCAGAGCCCCGAGTCCTCTACTAGTATATATACATTTATATAAATCATTGGAAGTCATATACATAGAAATACTTTCATGGCTTTTAATACTTTCGGGGCTGTAAGCACTTGAACTTGATGCCCTCTAACACACATTCAATACTCACACACATCCACTCAAAGCTCATTAGAAGTCTTCCTTAATATGCGATGATAGTATGTGTGGGACGGGAAGAAGAATGTGTCACCTGGTTATCTACGGCAGCCTGCTCAGTGCAGAGCTAAGATAAGACACAGAGATGACACTGTAAAATCCCCCTGAAATCCCCTAGCCTGTGTGTGTGTGTGTGTGTGTGTCCATCCATATTCCTCTCCATTCATATAACACTGAACTCTCTTTCACATTTCCTCCTTCTTTAATAAAACATCTTTCATGATTTCCTAGAAATATTATTTGATCACCATTTGTCCAGGGCATCTGCATTCTCAAATACCACTCTGCATCCCAATCAAACAATTATTATTATAACAGCATTACGTAACACCATTTAAGAGTCCCCAATCCCAAAACAGTCCAAGTTCAGCAAACACAATTTACTATCATTGAAATAATTTTCGTTTTTTAATTTGAGACCAACTTTACAAACCCCAGTCCAATTTTCTAATGTTTCCTGTGGAACAATCTTCATTATGTGTCCTAAGGGTGGGTTTATGCTCAAGCACATCATAACATTCAGTGTCTCACCACTTCTGTGTAGCTAGAACAGTCTGGTGGACTGAAAGCCAGAAGATATCATGTAAATCTGGGGATAATGGCATATTTTAAGAAGTGTCATTCACTGGGTTCGACTTGAAAAGCCCAAGTAGCTCAGGAATTTGACCCTGGTCAGTCTTCCAAATAAGCCTTATGATCATTCACTTTGCCATGTCTCTTCCTGTCCTTCCTCCGACTGTGCTGTCATACTGTTGCCTCCCTCTGTGATGTTTGTTTCACTGGGCATATGTGAAGCCATGTCACTGCTCACACATGAGCCAGCCTTCTAAAACCAGCAGCACTCATTTTGAACTTCTCAGGTCTGACCACGCTAGGCAGCAAGTCCTTATCCATGTTTTTACATAGATTGTTTGCTGTTACACGGTCATCCCCCCTCCCCTTTTCTCTCCTGTCTGGCTCAGAGAGCATACAACTTTCTGTCTGTCTGGTATATCACATTTGTCTGTCTATACGCTTGACTTCTGTCTGGTATATCCATGTTGTATCTGCCTTTTCCCCTTTGTTTGTATTTCTCTCTCTTCCTCTGTCTGCCTGTATTTGTGACGTATCCACCCCTTTTTTTTCTGTCTGTTTGTCTTCCTCTGTCTGTCTGCTGTTTTAATTTCTTTCCCTCCCTTCGTCTGTCTGTCTCTACTCTCTCTCTTTGGTGTATCCATCTTTTCCCCTCTGTCTCTCTTCCTATGGTGTATTCATCTCTTTACCTCTCTTGCTCTGTCTGTCTGTCTGGTGTATCCATCTATTTCCCTCTGTCTCCTTGCCTCTCCTTCTCGGTCTGCCCAGTTATCCTTATTTTCCCCTCTGTCTGTCTCTCTCTCTCTCTGGTGTATCCATCTATTTCCCTCTGTGTATCCAGTTTGTGCATCTCTTCCCCTCAGTCTGTTTGTCTCTCTCTTTCTCTGTCTGTCCGGTTTATCCATCTTTTCCCCTCTGTCTGTTTGTCTCTCTCTTTCTCTGTCTGTCCGATTTATCCATCTTTTCCCCTCTGTCTGTTTGTCTCTCTCTTTCTCTGTCTGTCTGGTGTATGCATTTCTCTCCCCCTGTCTGTTTGTGTCTCTCTTTCCCTGTCTGTCTGGTGTATCACTCTTTTCCCCTCTGTCTGTTTGTCGCTCTCACTCCCTGTCCGGTGTATCCATCTTGCCAAACCCCCCCCCATCTGTCCGGTATATCCATCTTTTCCCCTCTGTCTGTTTGTCTCTCTCTCTGTCTGTCCGGTGTATCCATCTTTTCCCCTCTGTCTGTTTGTCTCTCTCTCTGTCTGTCCGGTGTATCCATCTTTTCCCATCTGTCTGTTTGTCTCTCTCCCTATGGTGTATCCATCTCTCTCTCTCTGTCTATCTGACATCCCATTGAGTGTTATTTACTCCCCACCAGCCCCTGCTTTAACCAGACATGCCAAGGCTGGTCACTCTGTCCTCAAGCAAACTCTCACTCAGTCATTACCCCCTCTCTCTCACTCTAGCAGTGCCTCGCTCTCTCAGTGTTTCTTTCTTTATATTCTACCGTCTTGCACTTTCTCAGTCTCATTTTTTCCTCTGTCTTGTGTCCTGTCTGTTGTTTTACCTCATTGCTCTACATCCTCTGTTTGCTTCTGTTTCCCCTGTCCATGATGCTGTTTACACACACACACACACACACACACACACACATGGCCTGTCGCCACAGGCAGAGGACTCTCTAGACACCTCTCTGTCTGGTGACATACAGACGACATTGGATTGTGTGTGTGTGTATGGGAGTCTTCATTAGACAAACAGAGGCAGGGAGATATGAACTGATAGATAGATAGATAGATGTGGGGGGAAAGGAAGAGGGTAAAGAAGAGTACAACTTAAGAGGGAATTAAAGATGAAACCGTGTTGTCATTTTTGTCAACTTTGCCTTAAAGCTGTGTGTGCATGTGTGTTCTTGTGTGTGCTTGTGTGTGTGTGTGTGTTCGCGTGCCCATAAATGTGTGTATGTGTGTTAATCTATTTCACTTAGGGCTCAGGAGTGTAATTAACCTTCAACAGTGCACTCATGAGTATACCATAAGGCCAAAAAAAGGTATTACGGTTTTCCACTGCAAGACAACATGGGATGGTCCAGGTTCCAGTCGAAGTTCAAACTGGGAAAGTCTGGTTGAAAATTTGAACAGTTAAAACATTACTGGTCACAGTCATGATCATGTGATATGAGTAAATGCTATAGAGAAGCTACTAAACTTCTGAGCTTGATAGTTACGCCAGCTGAGCCAGCAAAGATCTTTCCGAAGACCACACACAAACTAGATAAAGGGCAGAAGTCCGATGAGATGGCTTTATCCAGCTATAACCATAGCTTGACTTAACTGTGCATGTAAACGTCCTGAGTGTTTCTTGACACATGCTTCCTCCACTTCTTCTTCATTCATCTGTTATCCGTCCTTCCAGGGATCTGCAATCATCTAACTAAAATGATTAACACAAATCTAACTGATCGCTGCAAATCTCTACAGCTGCTGTCAAGTTTCTGTAATCATCACATTTCCAGAACAAATGGTCACATTAAAAGAAAACTACTCAAACCTTAACCTAAACACTCCAACACAATTAGAAATATATAAACACCTCAGGGACTTTTTATCCCCCAAAGTAATTTTCTCAGGTGTAGTTTACTGCCTGGTTGTGGCAGGCTCCAAATGAGTTCCACCAATTCAAATCTCTGCTCACTTCCAACCTAAATTGAAACAACCTAATAAGTTAAATCAATGTCTTCATCAGTTTACGGAGCATGTTGTGATCACTTAACAATAACAGTAATGACCAATTGAACGACTACCAGGCGTAATTCTGGACAAAACGGACAAGTTAAAATTACCTTATTATTTCAGCAAGTGCTCATTTCATATCTTTCCTGTGTACATACAGAAAAACAGTTGAGATGTAATGTGAACACCAGAGCAGTTGGTTGACCTTCATGCACTCGATCAACACAGCATAGTTTAGGACAGAGAGCTATCTCATTTGGTCCCTTAGTAAACATGATCAAAAATTCAGTAGTTGCAACTAGTTATTGAGCAACAGTTGGATGATGGGACTGGTTTCATTTACCCTAAAAGCAGTTAATTAGTGTACAACAAGCCCACAACGTTTTACAAACCACAAAACTATTTTAGCCTGTTGAATCCAACGTCAACATGATACATTCCCTCTGCCATCTCTTTAACTGGAATTTAGTTTACCATTTCTCGCCCCCTTTATCAAACCTGATACTAACAGGCAAACACTTTCTTTCTCTTTTCAAACACAAGAGAGCCAATCACTCAAGGTTGAGATGGTCTCAGTTTGTTCCTGAATGTTCCACATTAAAGCTACAGCTAAGTGATTGGCCTGCTCCCGTGATACATGGGACAATAACAAAAATAGCCCCAAAATTTGCAATTTTATTGGTATTGTCTGTGCATGCGTGTGGGCTTGCTTTACTATGTGTATAGCGTACAGAAAACTAACTGGATTCCAGAATGTCCCGTCCCCACAAGTGCCGTAAAACAATACTATATGTGTGTGTGTGTGTGTGTGTGTGTGTGCATAGGTACTCCTGGTCTCAAAGCCTCATTAGGTGAGCATATGGAGTGATCTGCAGACAGTCCAGCGATGATGTGGAGCAGAAAGGAGTCTAACTCAGCACTCCTGCCGCTGAATTACAGCGTGAGGTTTCCTCTCTCTGCACTTTTTAATATGATGGAACCTTAGCAGAATGCACTAACTCACCTAACCTGCCTTCGCATATCTGTGAATTTTTTATTGGCCAGCAGAGGATTTTATGTCGTCTTTAAAAAAAAGTGGAGACCAAAGGGCTTCGATTTGTTTGGAAACTGTTTTCCATACAGGAAGTGCCCTCTGAGCAGGAACATCCTGGAACTGCGGGTCACTGATCACCTCTAATAGAACTCTTGTAGGTTTGGTTGGGTTCTTTGCTCAAAGGCATCTTGACAGCAGCTGTGAGAGATATTTTTCACAGCTGAAACATATTCAAACCAACATCCATATCACCACCCCATGACCCTTCAAGAATAATGATCGGCGGTTAATAAAACTTCAGCTGATCAGCTGACATTAATTCTTGAAAGAGTGGAATCATCAAAGTCATGGTTATGACATTAGGAGATATATTGATGAAACTTTGGAGTAGTTGCTGAAAACAGCTGAGCACTGAACCAACTCAGGTGATTGTTATGTTCCAACACAGAAATGTAATGTAAAATGTAATTAATTTTCCTCATTAGACATAAATGACACATTTAAAGACATGCATGCATGAGATTAGGTATGAAACTGACTATTGACTCTTCTATCTACACCTACTCTCCTATTCTTCTCTCATTTCAATTTCACCCTTTCCTCATTTCCTTCCCTCTCTCCAGAAGACAGAAGGAGAGAAAGGAGGCGGCTGGCTGTCATCTCAAGTTCTCATCAGGTTCAGACATGACATATTGACACGACATATTGAGTAAAACAATTTCACTCCTCTCAATCTGTATGCCTCTCCGTCTCTGACTTAATTCACACTTCAGCTCGAACAAGAAGTCAATGCTAACACATACCTTTGTGACCACCTGCGCTTTAATCCAGTGCCACTTTCTAATAACTGCAGATGACTTATGAAATGCCATCTCGCTCATTTTCACCTGCACTGACACAACAGAACAATAAAAAAGACAGCTTCACCTCGTCTTCTTCATCTGCCTGTTGCCGAGCAGCTGGATAAAAAAGTCTGGTTACTCTAACACTCAATGTTCAGGTGCCTTGTTAACGCACTGTTTTTTTTTTTTTTTTCTTCCTGTTTTATGGTGTTTGCGACCCTGATAAATCAAATTTTTCTCAGAGACAGTTTAAATTAACGTACACAAATAATGTATTCTTTTGTGGATGGGAATTTAGTACTGAATTATTGCTTGGATTGACTGCCTGTACAAACAATGAGATTTTTTTTTTTCTGCTTTATTTGTGGTAACTAACTTTTTGGAAACCCGTGAAGCAGGACAGGAAAAAAATGCATAATTCAGCCAAGTAATTAAGTTCAGACAGTTTGCTGCATTCTGTAATTAAAACCAGGAAAGAGGAGCCACAAAGTATCTACTGTGACGCTTAATTATAAATAAGCTGCAAATGTGTTTTTAATATTCTCTAAAAGCGACCCTATGATCAGCTGGATTGACCCTGCATGCTTGCCCTGAACTTTATGGCCCATAAAATGTTTTCAGAGTATGGCCAAAACACAGCACTGGGTTAAGGTCAGAAAAAGATCACACAGCCTGCTGCTGGTAGTTGTGGATGTAGATGTAGAGTTGAACAACGCCAAATCATCCAGTGAGGAAAATAAACCGTGAGGGATTGTGATCCTGCACAAGTCTTAGAAGTCATGCATGATGAAGGCATCTGCATGCAGTCATGCAGATGCCTTCATCTGGACGACTGAAGTGAACAACATGAGATGAAGCCTCTTCTTCTTCCCTGAATGGTCTATATGTGAAAGAGGGGAAGCCGCTTCAACCCCTTCCCCTCTGTTCCCCTCCCCTTTCACTCCCCCCCCCCCCCCCATCATGCACTGATGCTTTGCCCCCATTGTTCTCTTGCCTCTACACACATACACACTCACACACAGCAGTCCAAAACAAAGCCTGAAACGTGAATGGAGCAGCCACCACAGGGAGAGTTGTAAGCTGTTGGCGCGCAGACGCTCTGACTCTCTCTCCGTCTGTTGTTCGATGTCTTGCTCTCTCATCCTTCTTCCCCAGTCCCATCTTTTTTAATCCACATGAAAAGCTCGCGCTCTCATCACTCCCCCCGCTAAGAAATCAACCCCGAAGAGATCATTTTTCTCTAAGCCCCAAACTGAGGGGGAACTGGGGCGGGGGGGGGGGGGGGGGGGGGGATATGGTGGTCTTCATGGTTGCTAAGGGCAACCATAGGGGAGTGAGCAAGGTTGAAGGCGTCTTGTGCGTTCATGTGTGAGTGCATAATTAAGTGCGCGCGCGCGTTTGTGTTTGTGTGTTCTCCGCGTGCGGGTCGGACCTGCCAACGTCCCGCTGCGCGACCCCTCGCGCCAATTCTATCTCGCACAATTGGCTAGGGGGGGCAAGGGAGAGAGAGAGAGAGAGAGAGAGAGAGAGAGAGAGAGAAAGAGCGAGAGGGAGAGAGAGAGAGAGACGAAGACGCACAAGGGAGCGAGACAGAGAGAGAGAGAGAGAGAGAATGGCTGGTAGGATTTAGCCTCGGCAGCACAACAACAGGCTTATTAGCCTATCTTCCTCTCCACGCGTTTGGAAACGGATTTACGCACAAGAAAAAGAGGTTTGTTTGGTTCCTTTTATTTATTTATTCTCTGCTCTCATCACGTCCCTGCTGTTGGTGTTAATCTCTGGCTTCGATTTTATTTATTTTTCCATCACCCCCTTAAATGAAACGCTTAGTGCTCAGTCGATTGCGGTTGGAGGCTACAGGTCGCGCAACTGCGTTTAATAGTGATTAGCATTAGTAATTATCCATTAACATTCACATAAACCTGGTACTAACACAAGTGCGTCCTCGTGAGTTGGGTCTTGTTTTTGTCATGGTTTGGAAGATGCCCCTTTTGCGCGAGGAGACCGATCCAGAGTGAAGGTTGGCGGTGGCGGACGGGGACAATAAACGGGGCTGTTGTTTGGCGATGAGCGCATTGTGCTCCGGCAGCTTCTGGAAACGACGGGAGACGAGTTTGTGTGAAGCCGAGACGCGATCGTTCTGTCACGAAATAATCCAAGTCGATCTCACGGCATCGATCGGTCGCAGCACAGCCCTGATCGATCACACTGGCTGGCTCCGGCGTCTGGATGCTGGGTTGTGTTGGTGGGTGTTGTTGGAGGTTAAGACGCGTCATAGAGGAATATGGTGAATGTGACAGAATATGGCGGGGATCTCCATATGAGGTCTCATATGGAGCCGTCACAGCGCTGCTGCAGGCTCGTCCAGCTGCTCTGTGAGACCTGCCTCGGTACTGTTGCCTCTACAGGGGCGTTTGACATCCACGGTCAGATGTTCGGTCTGCTCCTCAGCGACTGACGGTGCGTTTCTCATTGGTTAGTGTGCGCGCGTGCAGCCTGTGGAATAAATAGCCTAAGCCAAATGCGCGTGAGGTTGTTTATGCGCCTCGACCACCACCACCACAACAACAACAACAACAGTTCAACAAAATATAGGATGTTATTCAACGCGCGCCCAGAGAGAGGCTGAAAAGGGGGCGGGGAGGGGGATGCGAGTGTCTCAGCCATTTTCGATGAGGTGCATGTAAAAACGCACGCACATGGCGCGAGACAGACTGAAATCACAGCCGGGCGTCCATGTGTGACAAATATGTGAAAGAGGTCAGCGTTTACTAACGCATGACTTGCTAGTGATTGTGATGATTATTATTATGATTTTTTTCCTTCCACGAAGAAGTTACAGGCCTAAAAAAAAAAAAAAAAAAAAGGGGGGGGGGGGGGGCGATTGGACTACGTCAGCCTCTTTTCTCCCCCTTCAATAAACAAGGGGTCCGCTTGTTGGGAATTTGGCGCTTCACTTGTTTCGCTCCACTGTGAGCTCCTCTCACTCTTATTGTTATTGTTGTTGTTGTTTATACTGAAGCCTTCCCTGAACCCAGGAGGAGCCCCTTGCTCTTTTGTTGATCTTTGTCCTCTCCACTGAGTGATCCTTTAACGGTCTTCGGGGTGCCCATGTGCTGTGTGAGTCTGCCTTGTCTCACTCAGCCCTCCTATTGTTCCCTGGGTGAATCTGATAAAAGCAAACATGTTGGAATCTCTCCATGAACTCAAGTACGTCCATGGTGAAAAGGTGCTATGATTCGTATTTTCTATGTTGCTACGATGACACATGGTGTGTATTTTATTAGCAGTACTCTAGAGACCCTCTCTTTATTTGAGAGTGGACTTTTTTTTCCTCATATTTCTTACAATAAATACAAAATTACCATTTTCCCCATCATGTTTTTCCGTCTGTTTTTTTTTTTTTTTTTTTTGAGGGATATGAAGGAACACACGAATGAAAACATGTCGCCATATTAGAAGAGTTAGATTTAGATTTTTTTTTGCCCCCCAAAATGGAGGGGGAGGAGGCTCAGATGAGTTCATTAGCAATGCAAATGAGTTTTTTTCTTCAATGGGGCTCGGGCACCTGCTGTCTCGAGCATGCGCGTGGCTGGACTGGCTTCTTCCCCTCCTCCTCCCCCCTCAACGTCGCGAGCGCGCCTCCATCCCTCCTCCTCATTAGAATGATGCTCTTGCTCAGCTCACTTGCTGTCGGAGCTTAGACAGATTAGATGTGTGTATACATACATCTACAGGAAAGGGAGCGCATGTCTCCTGTATGAAAACCGTTTCGATTTGCCACACGCTCACAAGCAGCAACAGCCTTTAACACGAAAAGGTTGAAGGTGACAAGGAGGCCAGAAGGCAGGAGAGGAATTTTACAATAGAAAGATAAAAGACATTGGAATTAATTAAAAAGTTAAAGAAAGGGAGGGGAGGACTGAAAAAAAGGGGCAAGCATGCAAGAGGGGACAAATGAAAGAGAAGTGGCGGCACGCTTTAACTCCTGTTTAATATCCATAAGCACGGAATAAATATTTCTGTCACCATATCATTCACCAGCCTCTACATTGGAGTCCACACATGAAGCTACCAGACTTTAATCCAGTCATTGCAGTCACGTTATGCGTCAACGAAACAAAGGTATATGAAACTGGAGCAGCGTTGTTGTCGGTTTGTGAAAAGAAGCAGTTAATGCTGTTCTGACAAAGTTAACCTCATTGTTGTAATTGCAACAGTTTCAACAAAGGCTGTATGATGTTGAGGAAGATGTTTAATCCAAATCACCACGTTTTCCAAATATAACCAAGCCATTACTTTTATAGTCACCATGGCAATGAATGTAGATGCGTGGCTCTAGGTGCAGTCCAACTGTTTCTTTTTGTAACCATGCCAACCCACGTCTGGTACGCCTGGCAATATAAGGGCACTCCTATAAGTTGTATCAGAGGATGGAAGAAAATAACCCTTGTGGTTCTTCAGGTTAGTGACTGGGCTACCAAAGTGAGGCATTACAGCCAACCGTAGTGAATGGCAAAAGAAGGAAGAGGATATGGATGAATGATGAAAAGGAGAATAAAGAATTTTGGGAAAAGGTAGATGATGGGAAGGCAGTCGGCTTCCAATAAAAACAAGGCAAAGGAAGGAAAAAACTAATGTTAGAACAATGGAAGAAAGATTACAAAAGGAGAGTATAAAGAGGGACATGACAGGAGAGAAAAGATGAGGAACAAAAGATGGAGGATAGATTTAAATGGAGAGGAAAGGAGAGGGAGATGGAGAAAGAAGAGCGACAAATACTGAGATTGGCAGGAAAATTTAAGGATAAAAGAAATGAAACATGACAAGAGACAAAAAGAAACCGGAAAGTGAAGCGTAGAGCAGTTTATAGAAAAGAAAAGGATACCGGGAGGCACAGACAAGAGAGAAAGGTGTACAAGTAAAGGGGCAGAGGAGAAAACAAATGTAGGAATAAAGGAGACATGGTGAAGGACGGAGTGGATCAGACAAAGGAAGGAAAAAGTTTGACAGGAAGGAAAAAGAACCGAGGACAATTAAAGAAACTGACAAAAGGGGAAAGATGGAAATGGAGAGTCAAACAGAGGACAGGAGGGGGATGAAAAGAGAGAAACTGGGAGAAAAGAACTAGTAGAAGAGGGAAAGGAAGGAAGTTTGTGGACAAACTGCTCTGTGATCCATGCAAGGAAGAAGAGGGTTGTGTTAAGCATTGGGCCACATGCATACCAATTAACCATGAGAAATTTGACGACTGGCTGGAGAAAACTGGTCTTATAGACAGCAAATACGGCCTCTGCTGTAGGAGGACAAGGAAGAAATTGTTCAGTAATTTACTGTACAGTTTCCCCAGTTCATCTCAAATTAGATGCGCATCACGAGAGTCCTCAGTGTCCATTAAAACATACAAAACTAGCGTGAATGAAGGGAAGCAAGGAATGTTTTCTCGTGTGTAGAAACAGTTTGCTTCATTCCCTGTGAAGTTTATCAGTCATCCTACTGACTCATATTCAGCTTTCAGACTGATTTCTCTGTTCTTTTTTGTTTTCTTTTGTTTTTTTATTAGAAAATAAGCAGATAATCAGAAAATAATCAGTTTCTGTCAGACGTACAGACAGTGCATAATTTTTTTTTTTTTTTGGAGTACGCTGGACTGCACTACTACATAACGACAACACAATTCTGACAGCATACACAGACATTATGATATTGACTGAGATGGATCATGTAGCTCCAGGTGTTTGTTTCAGTTCAGGTTGACATTTGGTGAAATGGATGAAGCTCAGTGGCTTCAGTGAAAAAGTTAGGGAAAAGGTTTGAAACCGTGTTTTATCAGTGTGTACGGCATAAACAGGCAGCTTCACGAGCTTGACTTGTCTTCTGCAGCTCTGAAGAAACACGTGATAAGTGATCTTTCAGCTGTTTGATTTTTTTAGTCATTTATCAGGCAAAATTGACACAGGTTCTGGATTTTTGAATGAAGGATTTGCACCTTTTCCCTGTTTTATATTTGGTGTAAAATGCTCAAACCAAATGTCAACCCACCGTGACGTCACCCTTTGGTTTGTGAACTACAGTTTTGAAGCCTACACTTTGTAAAAAAAAAGTCATCGCCATCTTTGTTTCCGGAACCAAAAGGAACCATAATTATATCACAGACAGAGGCTGCATCCCTTGGAAGTCACGTTTTGTCAAGATATCCTGCGTTGTTGCCTTCGTAGAACACAAAAGCTGAATTGAAATTACAGTCTGGTCTATGGAGCATTCTTGGTTAGTGTCACCAGCTTTTGCCGTTCATACTGCTGAAAAGTGCAACTCCTGTTGCCTAGCAACCTTGACAATAGGTTAAAAAAAAAAGTTTTTTAACAAGAACAAGAAGGGATGTCCTTGGTTTTAACGGCTTTACATTTAAAATCTTCAGGCTCTCTGTTGGTGTTTTTGGCCACCATATTATTTTCATTACCATGCACAGTAAACCATGGAAAAGTTTGGGTCACAAAAAGTCCACCCATTAGAGCCTTCATTTCGGACCTGCTCAGCTCAGACAGGTCGCTGTGTGTGGTACAGTTTGTCAATTACAGGGTAGCCATGCCCTAATGCATACCCTGCTTTACTGTCTATTTTCTTCCATTTGGGACTATCGTTAAAACAAACCAAGACCATGGACTCATCAGGAAATGTTATTTGAGGTGATTTTCACATAGACAGAGTTTGATTGCAGCGGAGTTGCCCCCTGATGGTCATCAGACAGAATGCCAGAATGAGGCTCTGTAAACTGAGTCAATTGTTGATTGAAAAGCTGATTATTTGCCTCTGATATATTAGTGGGTGTTTCACGAACATCAACAACGACAACACGCCAATGACATGTTGCACAGTTCAAAAGCTGCACAGCAGACAGAGAGAGATTATTTGACCAGGAAATAGTGTATGAAAAAAAAAAAAAAAAAAGCTGGAAAGACTTAAACGATAACATCAAATCGGTATTAAGCTACACAGACAGATAACGTGGGCATGGATAAAATACTTAGGTGGATTTCCAAATCAGTCTTTTCACCATTGCTATGAATGTGTATGTATGTGTGTGTGCGCGTGCGGGTGTCTGTGCCCCCCCCCCAAAAAAAGCCTAACTGGCATGTCTGTTCGCTGTGGAAAACAGGGTCAGGCTGGAGAGAAAAGAGAAAGCAAGCACATGATGGGCAGATAAAGGCTTGCCTGTGTTTGAGGGAGAGGAGAGTGAGGAGGATGAGAGGTTGAGGAGGAGGAGGAGGGCAGTGCGATGAAGGGGACTCTCTGTTGAAGGAGGGAATTGCGGCTCTATAGAGGGCTCCCATAGACGGAACAGAAACAAGGCATTTAGTCTGTGAGTCGACCCCTGTAACACTATAATAGGTGCTTATAATGATGCTACGATGGACAGGGAGGGAAAAAGAAAACACAGAATGTCCCTGTAAACTGGGGGTTTGTTGTGAGGAATGCCCATAGTGGGATGGAGGTGGATCAGCTGCTGGCTGATCGGCAAGAACAAGACACAGACTGATCTGGGTGAGAGTTTAGGGCCTGAATTAACATGGATGCTGTTTCATCTAATTCACGAGTCTTAACAATTGTCACCTGCTGAATTGAAGGTTGACTTTTGTTGGTTTGCTCATGTTTACGAATATAGAAACCCGGTCCAAGTTTTTGGGGGCCTTTTGGAGACAGTGGAGGTTCGGCCAGCACAAGGGTTTGGTCCTTGGTGCATGGTGCATGTATCTCCTCTGTCAGCTGTGCAGTTTCAGTAAAAACGAAGACATCTTTGAAAGTTGGAATAATTCATCTCATTTGCTTTATTCTTCGTCCTTCACAGACGAGATCGCAGTCTAACAGATCTTTGTGGTAAGGCTTTTTTGTCTGTAAATTCACGTCCCAAAAGTCCCACAACTCAGATCCCATATCCCAGATGTTTTCTTTCATAATGACTGGACCAACTCAACAGGGGCCTCTATAACTTCCATCAAACACTAAACATGTTCATTTTCAACATGCTAAACAAAGAGAGACAAAACAATTGGAGCACTCTGCATTTACGTTAATAACCGTGGGTTTTTTTCATAGAGGGAAAAAGGATGTGAGATGAACTCCTGCTGATCTGAGGTCGTTGATATTGTCATCTGTGTTATTCTTCGGCTTTCCATTAAAAACCTAGATGAGAATCAGACGAGGGGGACAAGCTTCCAATATTCTGCTATCCATTATATTCAACTTGTACAAGCTCCGCCGAAAGCAAGACTCCGATCCACCTCTTGCTGATCATTAAGACCACTGTTACCTGTTGCAGTTGACTGACACGCTAGAATAGAATCTGTCTTTTAAACAAACTTGGAGTGAAAAAACAAAGTCATATAATTGACATATAGAATAATCCGAAATAAAAGCTTTGTATTTGGCTTGCTGTCCAGTGGAGACGTCACCTGTAGTTAACTGTAGTTAATTTACGTCACACAGACTGCATGCAGACATGGAAAGGGTAAGCTAACTTACACGGGTGAGTCGTCGCACTATTCGGTAGCTTTGGGATTTCAGTTTGCTTGCAAACATCGGACTTGTCGGCTAAAGCGGTGAAAGGCTTGTTTTTATTTATTCAGGCTAAAGCCAAGACCCGATTCAATTCGATTAGATTTCTTCATGCTCTTAAGATGTGTGGTCTTGCGCTGAGCTGCTCACTGTGTGCGTGTGTTTACCGCACATCTTACATGTGAACCTATGTGAGAGCGAGCTTTGCGTGCAGTCGCTCCTGAGCCCTATGATGGATTTAACAGGCTTAAATCAAGTGTCATGTCATTTGAAACTTTTTGCTCCCTGCTGGGAAATCCTCTTTCCACTTGACCCTCTACTTTCAGGAGTCAAGGGTTGGAGCTGAAGGTCAGCTGCAGACCAGCACTGCAGCCTAAAGGTGTTATGGTGTTGTGGTGAGTTTGAGTTGAAGAATCTGTCATTGTGATTTCTTGTGAGGAAAGCTTTCGTCATCAGTCCATGAAAAGCTGCAAGCCAAGTTTGAGTTTGGTTTGTGTGATCAAATCAGGTTTTGGTCACCAGGGCTGAAATGTTCCTGCTTTGACATTTAATTGCAGTGACAAACCTTTAAATTGCTTATTGACAGTACCTTTTTCGTCCCTGCTGTGCATCTGACAGACATCACAGATGCTGCAAACAACAACTGTTGTGTTATCTGTAGCATAATTGCATATGTAATAGAGATCAACCGATATGGGTTTTTCTAAACCCGATGCCGATGTTTAGAGGTCAGGGTCAGCCAATGGCCGACATGTGCTGCCGATTTTTTTGGCCGATTTTTAGGGCCGATATCTAGAAGTTTTCCGCTTTATTTGCATGCTTAAAATGTCACACTAATAGTAACAATTGGATGCGCAACATTTCTGAACTCAACATCATCATTTATTGAACACTGACTTGAACCATAAAGTTAACCAAACAAATCAATAAACTGACCAAGTATTAAATATATAAAACAGGTAATATAAAGATTTTTTACATAAAAGTTTTTAAGCATTTATCAAGCTGAACTTTTCAAGTTTGTTGGAACATAAGTGTAAACTTAAATATACATTTGAATAAAATAAATACAACGTTATCAATAAAAAATCAATTAAACTGAAAAATATAAAATATATAAAAATTAAATAATAGTAGTGCTGCTAACACACTAGCAACCAGAGACATTTGTGTTTGGTTTAATGAAAATGTATATGACACTTGACAGAGAACATCTAAAGTGCATTCTAACTTTCTGCTTCTTGCAACTTTCTTCATTCTATGCAGAGCTGCACCAATAACACGGGGCTGCCCGGGGACGTGCCTGACTTTAAATCGGCACTACTAAACACGGATATCGGCTGATGCTGATATATTAAAAAATGGCAAATATCGGCCCGATATATCAGCCGACCTCTAATATGTAACAGAGGTTGTACTGTGGGTGAAATTATACTATAAAATGTAATATACGCCTTGCGATGGACTGGTGACCTGTCCACGGTGTACCCCGCCCTTGCCCAGAGTGAGCTGGGATTGGCTCAAGCACCCCCCGCGACCCGGAAACCGAGAAGTAGTAGAAAATGGATGGATGGATGTAATATAGTCTACAAACATGCTGTCGGCTACTTGAGTGGAGTTAAATATTAATGCTACCCAGTATGTAAACCAAGTGCCAACCTGCTGTGACGTGGTTTGTGAACTGCGTTTTTGAGCCTGAGATTTGTCATGCGGCAACTACCATTTTTTTTTTTTAACTCTCTCTAGAAGAAATGAATATTGGCATCAGTTTTCATTTAATCAGACAACTCGTTAAAAGGCAGGTAAAATATAATTAGGAAACAGACCGTGATTTTAGATGGTACTTTACATGAGCTTAAGCTGAGAGAAAGTACAGTAGTTGGTCAGATGATCTGGTTCTTATGCATTTTCATGTTATGATCTCTGCAACAAACTGCTTGTATTGTGCCACAGTAATTCTTTTAAAAATGCAAAGCCTCATCTGTCTTCCTTTCTCTGAATAATCAGGAGCAAACCCTCTGCTATGAAGCAACACAAAGGAATCTTGCTCCATCATTTTTTTGTGGGAGGAACTGAGTTGAAAATAAACGCACTCTCACAGCGTTGCACATGAAAGCTTTTCCAGAGCACTCCTCCCACCCCTGCCCCTGATGCAAAACTACGACAGCAGGGATAATTAGGGAATTGTATTTTGAAAATATAGGTCTGCATGGTAATGAGGGCACAACTGCAAAAAAAAAAAAAAAGAAAAAAAATTTAATTCAGCTCAAACTGTTCAAGAGCTGCAAAAGAAGAGGAAGCGGCTTTGAGGCAGATATTGAGAAAATGATTCACTACTGTGTGTGGATTAGAAACAGATCACGGCCACACTCTTAAGTTTCGGCAGGGTCATGACATCTGCAGTAATGGAATAACCACAACTTGCAACACAAGAAAAATAAAATCAGAGAGAACAACGGGGTCTTCACTTTTACGGCGAGGTTGCAACCAAAAAACCTTTTCTTATAATCTACCTGTTCCACTACCATTATTCCAATCAATAGATGAAAGGTTATTGAGCCTACGTCCCACTGATTATTTATAAACTTACAGTATTATTATGGGTGTTTGTGTGCATTTGTGTGTGGTGGCAGCATCGGAAAAAACAAACGATATAGGTTTTTATATGATATATACAGGTTTTTGTATTGCTGCAGCTTCATATTAAAGCATTGACTTTTATTCCTTCGAGAGGAAAAGGAGACTTTAATCTCAATAACACGTAACCTAATTGGCCAAAAACCATGAATGAGAGTCAAAGGTTAGCCTAATGTGCAACCTCGCAGCCACCACAAGAACTTCATACTGAAAGACCACAGAACCCACAAACGTCTTTTGCTTTGAGGCGACATCGCAGTGCACCATCGTGTACCATTGTGAGGAGGTTCTTAAAGCTAACTGTGACACTACTAAGTAACAGCATATTGAATTGTTAATGGGAAAGCAAAGCCAAGAAATGACAGAATAGAAGACAGTAAATATCAAAGGCGTGGGACCGTTTAAAGAAAAGAGAACACTGTTCAGTGCATCTGCTGGAAAATGTAACTTGCAAACAGCACATCTCAAATGATGCAGCACTTAAACCGAGCACTTTGCTTCGCTTCCACAGAGCGGAGCTGAGAACGTAATGCAACACCTAGGTAACGCAACATGAGGTAACACTAATAAAAAAAAAATTTTTAAATCCTTTTTCAAAATTTTTCCATTGCCAATTAATTTAAGGCAAAAGAATTTATTCAATTACTAAACTGATTGATGAAATAATCGATGGAATGGACGATTACAAAAATAATCAATAGCTGCATCACCAGTCAGGTGTAGTATGACCAGAGATGTATTCCGAAGAGAAACAGAAAATAATCACAGTCAAGAATATGGTAAGAAAATGACTTATTTGCTGCTGCAGATAAATTCTCCGTTGATTATTTGACGCAGCAATATTCATGCTCTATTGTATGTTTTATAAATGATATCAATGCAAGAGCTTTTCTGAAACAGAACCAGTGTTTTATAGCCTGAGGCTGACCACTTTGTTTCTCTACAAACAATATGGAGGTCAAATTTAGGTTGCTGCATCTGTATGGCCCCCAACAGCATACTAACATGACTATAGCGATCTCTCCATGTCTGCCAAAGGGGAGCGTGCAGAAATCCAAGGCTGGAAAAATTCTATCCACACAAAAAACCCAACATTTTATCATTGTATCTGGCTTAAAGAGCTTCAGTGCTAGTGCTTGTGTCGAAAAATTGCATGATTTGAAAGGAGTAGCTTTGCTATATTATCAATCCAAAACTATAAAACCAACAAAGTTGAGGTCTTTCTCTGCCCTGTGTGTGTTATGCTCCCAACAGAAGTAGTGCATTTGTGGGCATCTGTTTCCCGCTGCAGATTCACCCATATTGCAGATATTGCGAGTAAATATCTCAGCAGCTTGAAGGGGTGTGTTGTACTGAGTGATTCAGGTTGATGAAGGAAGTATCACAATGTGGCTCAATGATGTGTTTGCTTAGTTACCACCCATAAAAAAAAAAAAAACAGATATGAAAGATTCATAAGATGTATTTAAAAAAAAACTGATAAACATGTAAGGTCACTCTCCAATCTACTGCCTGAAAACAGGCGACAGAAAGAGTCTGAGTGATGTGTCGTCCTGTGGGCAGAATCCAGTTTAAATTGGCTACTCTCCTAGCTCTGGATTAGACCTGGGTTTAATACCTTTACACTAAAAGGCCTGTCCATTGCCTCCGAGCGCAATCTGCTGTAGGAACAAACCAGCCTTTAATCCACAACAACAACAGTTTATCTGGCCGAAACTCACCAAGGCAGATCAAACCACGCAGGGCTTGCTTGTCCTAGTTTGTCTCCACTCCATGTCAACACCTCACAGTCCAGTCTGGACGCTTCATATCTGATGAATTCAGAGGATTTTTTTGATGTGTGCTAAAATTGAGAGGAGAGGACGGGAGGCAACTGATTTACCAGCAAAATACCATTCATTAATTCATCTTCAACCGCTTATCCGTTTCCGGGGATGCTGGAGCCAATCCCAGCTCACTCTGGGTGAGGGTGGGGTACATCTTGGACAGGTCGCCAGCCCATCACAGGGCCAACACACAGAGACAGAAACCAACAACCACTCACACTCACACTCAGACTTACGAAAAATTATTTAGATTATTTAATTATTTAGAGTCACCAGTTAACCCAAACATGATGTCTTTGGAAGGTGGGAGGAAACCGGAGTACCTGGAGGAAACCCACACAAGCACAGAGAGAATATGCAAACTCCACACAGAAAGGCCCCAGGCCCGGGAAACGAACCTGTGACCTTCTTATTGTGGGGCAACAGCGCTAACCACTATGCTGCTGTGCTGCCCAGTGAAATATCAATAATTCTCTATTTATTGAATATGTAAATATTAGGTTTTTCTCAGTTTTTTTTTTCATTGTAGACTTGAGGGCTCTACCTGACTCAATCTTGTCAGCCAAGTCAGATTTGGCTGTTCAATATGAATATTCATCTATACGTTTCGGTTATATATATACACCATCAACTCCAACAACTAAGGCTGATCTAAAAACCTAGCACTAGACTATTATTGAACTAGGGTTAGACCCTGAAGCTGAACAAAGACAAAGTCGTCCTGGTTTTGAAGTGAAACTGGCAGGTACAAAGCTGATCACTGACATCGTAACATGTTCATAAAAGCCTCACTATAGGTTGACGGCATTGACTTTATATAAAATGTAATATTGTCTATAGATGGACCTAGGCTGAGGCTGAAAAGTTTCTTCTGGTTTTAAAAATACAAAATAGCAGCAGCCGAGTTACACATCTACAGGTCACAAACCAACATGTGACATCACTGCCACTTAGTCGCGAAATCAGCTGACCGACCCGAATTTGCATAGCACCCAGCAGTGACTAACTCTGCGGCAGGCAAGAAAAGGGGGGTAATAAGATTTAATATAGGCAGTTAGAGAATCAAGTTTAGCGTAATCTACCAAATATCATTCTACTTTCACTTAGAAGAGGGTTTTAGTAAAGGAAGGAAGTTGGGACTGACTGACTGGTAGCTTGTGCGCTTGTCAGAAAACAATTGAGAGGTGAGGTTACCAGAAATGCCTTAAACATCAGAGAGCAACCTTTGGTGAATCCAGATTTATTATAATTTCTAGTGATTAGCAGATGTCAGAGCTTCAAAGTTTTTGTTGGGAGCATCTCGCTCTTTGATCTGTTGTGAGCAGTCGGAGCTGCAGAGTTCGATGAGATGCGGATTGTTGAAGATGGAGAAGCAACAGTGCGGTTGACATGTATTTGCACAGACAGCTGCTGTGTGTTTCTCTTACACCGCTGCGGGTGAGGATCAGTTCACCAAGTGATGGTGCAGCGGGTGGAGAATCTCCACTGGCGTGAACGTCAACAGGAGCTGCTGAAGAGTGAGTCTGTGCGTCTGAAGGCAGGGTTTCACAGTTACGACACTTTGGCTTGGAGCCAGGGAACTATTGATGGAATTTATATAGCGACTTGGAGTTGGGATTTTGTTGTGTAGCTCTAAAAGGAAAGGAGGCTTTGGTGTCAATTTCTTTACCCCAAACAGAAAAAATATGACTTAATGTGTGTGGAACGTGACAGCGGGCTTGATCTTTATTCAGCAGCAACAGTTTGTCCCCTCATTCTTAAATGTGACATCTCTTATGGACTGAAGTCCGATTTCAGTCTTCAGCCACTGGAGTTAAATTGAAATTGCTGTGTGAGTTGTATTTCTCCAAAATGATTTGTGCGATTTGAATTATATCAAAGCAGGCTCAAAGGCTCTATCCATTGTTGTATTAAACTAGTGAAAGACCAAACTTTGCTGAGTCCAAAGTTTAAGACTGCTACAAGTCTTCATTTTGGTCTGTGTGGCTGAAATTCGTTGTTGTTGCATTGCCAAAAGCAGACGCACAACCGGACATTTTCATTTTTGAAAAGGTAATAAAGCGAGGCCTGCTTACCGCCCAGTCGATGCAAGTTATTAAATCTGCACATCAGATATCAACATGTCCAACAAGCAGACTTCTACAGTACCTCTGCTCTTCTGGTGAAGATTGCCCTTGTCGACTTCTTTGTGTTTCTGTTAATCAACAATGAATATATGTTGTATAAGGTGCCATCCAGCCGTGTCTGAAGTGTTTCTACCCTTTCTCAATGTCCCCATTCTTGTAGGCATGGCCCCATCTTGGATGTGTTCTGCTCCCAACTGGATTTCTGATTTGTGTGTCTGTTTGGTGTCAACACGATGAGTTTGCACAGTGTTTCCTTGATTGTGTTACTCTTGTAGATCTGTCTGTTGCAGAAAGGCCCACATACTTATGTCGCTGTTCTTTCAGAAGCTGTTAAAGCGCCATGTGAAGGACATGTTGTCTCCTTGAGGAGCATTTGAAACTCCTTCATCTTTCCAATAAAATTACTGCATCCCTTTGTTACAAATACATTACATTTGCCTTTAAATCTGAACCCTTCAGACAGTCTAAGAACCACTCTGGGCACCGACACCACCAGACCAGGTTCAAATTTATGTGGGAACATATGAATTCACTGAAGAAAATCACAAATGAGATTTAATTGAATACAAATGCCTTTTGCGTTCTCTCTCGTCAATTTTTTGTACAGTTTATTTAGTTTCCTCCAACGTATTTCAATTCCAGTTGGATTTTCTCACATTCAGTGCATCATGCTTATTTAGACGCTGTGGTCTCGGGAAGCCGATTCCTGGTATGTGCACAAATTGTCTCTGGTTGAATCTTTCATCTGGTCACAGAATCAGCATGTGGCTGCTGTGAAACAGCTGATTAAAAACCCCTTGGTTTTCTAAAACATTTAAATGGATGTGATTCACTCTAGATCCATAGAAAGTTTCCACTCCATATAGCCTCCATCCACGAGGTCACAGGTTCAAATCCCACAGCAGCAACTGCACCCTGGGGCGAGAGAGGCTCCTCTTTATCGCCGTAAAGCCATCAGCTTTGTAACTGAAATGCTAAATTGTGACAGGCTTGGAACAGCTTTCCTTCAGGCTCTATTTAACGTGACTTGTGCTTTTTATTATAAAATGCTCCAGACGCTTGGCGTTCATGGATCAAACTTAGTATAATGCCATACATCAACTAAAATGTCACCCAAAGTGGGATTTCCATACATTCGGGTTTTTCCTGTCTCATTGTTACAACGGGATGAAAAAAAAAACCTTTTACAAACAAACCTGTCAGCTGCACTTTTTGAATGTTGTTTTTCAAGATTTATAAGCTTCAACGTGAGATTTGCAATTCTTTCTTTCTTTGATTTTTTTTTTTTTTATTTTGGCCCATGTTTTCTGTGCTCAATTCTTTGAATCAGTTGAATTTCTGTATTTTTATTTATTTATTTATTTATTTATTTTTATCATAGCTTTAAGTGTCAAAGATAATTATAGATCTTTGACACTTAAAGATCATTTTAGAAAGGAGGAAGTGTACCCACTGTGTGTTACTGGTTGTTTGGTTTTGTTTTGTTTTTTTTCTCTGGAAATGAAATGTTTAGGTTTTTCTGGAGTGTCAAGCATTTGGTTTCACAAACAGCAATTTAGTTTGATTGAAAACTTGATTAAGAGTTAGTTGGTTTGCAGACCCGAGGCACAGAGATCCTCTTTCTGTTGAGGTTTCCAATCATACAAAACTCTGAGATTAGCACCAGGGTACACTTTCTTTTGCAGTCACATGTTTAATTAAGAAGTACTTCAAGCAAAAAAGATCCGGATGGTATCTCTGTGAAAAACTTAAGCACTTTGTAAATTGTCCAAAATCCAGAATTAATGTGCTTAGTTTGGCTCTCCTATGATATATTTGGCATTTATCAAATACATCATGTGTATGGCAAAGTTCTCCAAGAGAGGAGGAATTGGGTACAACTTAGAACTTCAGGTGTAGATGTTGTGTGGGTTGAAGACTGAAATTAGGCAACTTAAGGATGCCATATATACTGACCTGAGAAAAGAAAATATTAAAATCATTAATTAGTAATCTGAAGAATGATTTGAAAATAAATAGTGTGATTTTTCATGAGGAATATAACTCAGTAGCAGCAATGATATTCTGTAACTCTCTCCAGACTTCTATTATATCAGCGTGAAACTTTAGCTCTTGTGACAGTAGCTTTAAGATCTGATGGATGTTTACCTGAAATGCGCTATATTTTCACCGGATCACTGAGGTCACCTTTACATCCTGTTCTTACTAGAGCTCCAGAGAAAAGCCTGCGACGTAATGTGTATGTAAAAACTACAGACGGATGGTTTTTCATTCTTAAAACAACAAATATATCTTCTTATGGATATCGACGCTTCAAGTAGAACATGAAAAACGTGCAAAATAAGACCTTGAATGCTGAGAAACTAGCACATTCTCCTTTCTAACCCCGAAACCAGCCCACACTGATTCCATATTCAGCCTTGAAACGCTCACATATCTACACTATAAAGGGTTAAAAGCGAGGAACCTCAGTAGTGCGCTTGTTTGTGACGGCGTGGTTGAGTGTTTTGAGTCCACACTGATATCAGGAAGGTGTGAAGAGGAAGGCTATTATCACGGTGTGAAGTGGGAAACTTATTATTGGCCACTCTGCCACTTCCCCATTGACCCCCATTATAGCTGCATTAACTGACATCCTGGGGGATTAGATTGTCATCACCGGGTGAAAACACATGCACCCAGGAGGCACAAAGCCTCTGCCATAATGACAAAGTTTTCTGCCTCCTAAGCTGTTTGCCTTTAAAACTTAAAAACTTTCTAACTCAACAGAGCAAATCTATTCTAGGACCACTAACTGACGAGATATTATAACCCACGTGATGCAGTGAAATGCTTCATTTAGGTTCATTGAGCTACAGATTCTTTCGTTGTTGCAGCTCTGCACAGCCAACCTCCACCAGGATGCTGCTGTAGAGTTAACTTTCAAAACGACTGCAGATCCTTGTAACCGACAGACAGTAACAGTCTTTTGTACCCCGCTCAAGCTGTGCTGTATGCACGCTGACCATACTGGTCTGCTTGGGACATTTGCTGTGGCTGTGTTTGTTGGGGGAAAGCAAGACTATTGTGCAACAGTTCATTTGCATGAAGTTGATGTTCTTAAATCCCTCTGTTCTTTGGCTCCATTCACGCTGATGTGATAGAAATTGAGAACATTAGTTTAACCTTGGCGACCACACGACCGTCTTTGTCGGCCATGAACGAGCACTTTCTGAAGAATGATGAGCTGAACGTGGCTGTTTGCATCTCATAAACATGTATGCGAGGGAAAGTACTGTTCCCAGAGTCAGTGGTGCTCACATTCAAGAGGGTGACAGCAGTGAATGAAAAAAGCTTATTGCCTTCTGACAGAAAATAGAAAAAGACAGAAAAGAGGAAGAACTGCACAGCCATGAAGTAACCGCTCCAAAGCTTCTCCACCTGACCACTTTTTTTTAAAAATCTTTTAAAGGTGATCTCTGTTTACGACTGTATAGTAGTTCACAGTGATTTGTTTTGATTGAGAGGGGACAGTGATGGTGGTTAGGAGAAGGTTCGACAGAAGAAAATGGAGGATGTGGAGACACCTGGAATTATATTTTAGCTTTGATGAACCGAAACCACATTCTGTGCATTGTTCTGATTTGCCACTGGTCAACATGAATGACAAATTTGCAGATTTACTAACCTTGCTTTTTATTTGGTAGCGTGTTTCAGGTATTTAAACTTTTCAAATATCTTTACTGTTTCTTGCTTATAGTATTCTCTAAAAGTAATCAGCTGAAGAGTAGACAGCCCCTCCTGTTTACACTCTCGCGCACTAATGTCATGATACAAAAATTTTAAACTCCATACCGATAGCCAGGAAATTCAATACCACTTTTCAATACCAAAAAAAACACGACAAAAATTCAAAAGGCATAAAGAATTATTCTTATAACCATAGAAAATACAAAAATAACTTTTGTTTTAACACATAACAATTTTCCTTAAGAGAACAGTGAGATGTTAGTAAATTAATCAATTGGCGCAACAAAATGAAACCAAATTTTGTTCTTAATGCAAACGACCCCAAAATACTAATACCTAAGGTGTTTTTCTTTCTGGTTGCAGGTTGACTTCTTTCTGCTTCCATCTGAGAATTTAAGAGAGAAAATAACACTTATCGGTCACAAACATGAATGTAAACTTATTGAATTGACATTGTGTATTAATATTATTGACAGGCGTGACTAATCACGTCGTTGTTTTATCAGTAATGCTAGCCTTTGGCTGGTAACTAAAGGTTGCAAGCTGTAGCTAATGGCTAGTAATGAAACGGCCAATATTAATGCGGGCCCTGCAAATTTAATTTCATAAATTATTATGAATAGCCTTAAGATGCTTCATCAAGTTTGACGTCCAACTTGACTTTGTTGCCACAACTTTGTAGCTGTTTGCACGCAAGCTTATTAGCTAATTTGGAGGGAAGGGCTTTTGGTATTGATATGTTTGCAAAAAAAGCATCGTATCCAGACAGTTTTTTAATATTTATACAGATTTGAGTGTCGATACTTTTGACAACCCTCGCACTCACATGTCGAGTGGTCTTGTGACTCATTTTTTAGGTGTTTCTGGTATGAAGCTAGATCACCTGTCTCAATTTTAAAATGAATATGTGTTGGGGGTCAGGCACCTGCTGTTGGTTTTGAAATATATATATATATATAAAAAAAAGATTTCTTTTGTTACAGTCAAACAGCACATAATTAAACAGCTACCCAAATGACTCGGGGGGCCATTTTATGTGAGGGGAGCTATTTGGTTGATGTCATTGAAGTAACAGGGTTTTAATTGGGTATTACCAACATGCATACCAAAAAGAACAGTAGGATTTTACTGGGAGAGGAATTTTAATGTCTGACGATGCAGATCTTGGTCAGGACCTAAACGTGCTTTACATTGGCCTGAAGTGATGGTAAATTGATCTTGTTTTCCTCCTATTTAAAATTTAGATTCATTTTGAGGTTAAAGGCACAGCGTATCCGTCCCTACTGGGTTTAGTTTGCTCTCTTTTCCAATGACAGACAGATTGTCAGGAAGGTCATTAACAGAAGGAGAGAATGAGCAAGAGCAAGAATGAAACACGATGAACAGATGAAGAAGGGGGAAAATGTAACAGAAGGTAAAATATGAAAGACATGATTCCAAAGAACAGATGAGACGGACAAAAAGAAAATAACAAAAAACAAATGCGACAGGAGTAAAGTGAATGAAAGAAATACAGTGAATGGGAGAGACAGAGAGGGAAATTAGCAAGGTAATGGAAGCAAAGCAACAAGGAAAAACGACAAACTATGAACATGGAAAAAAATAAAAATGGCTGGGAGAAATAAAGAATGGTGAAAGACGCAGAGAGACAGGTGGAGCAGAGCCAGACAGGGGAGATAAAATGAGACAAGAGATATAGCAGAAGAGGTAAACCTGGCAGATAAAAAAATAGAGCCACAAGCAGTGACAAAAAAAGGGAGGAAAATCAAGACGGACAAAAAAAGATCGAGAGAGAAAACAGGTGAAAAAAAAAGAGGAGACCGATGAAAGGAAAAACCAGACAATGACACAGACAGAGCTGAAGAATGAAGGGCAGAGATGGGGAGACAATCCGCAATCAACTCGTGTTTGCGTCCCTCCTCTTCTTCAATCCATCCTCAACACCTTCTTCTTCCTTCCTCAGTTGCCACCATTTTGTCGTTTTTTTCCTCTCTCTGATGCTGTTCCAACACCCCAGGGCTTCAGGCTCACATCCACCATCCAACACACTAATGCTCCTCTGCTGCTGCAGCAGCAGCATAATCACCTGCCAAGAAAAAATATCTACCCAAAATAAACAGAAACTGAAACAGCAGTGCGGCGGCGTAGCGGTTAGCGCTGTTGCCCAACAATGAGAAGGTCGCGGGTTCGGTTCCCAGGCCAGGGGCCTTTCTGTGTGGAGTTGCATGTTTGGGTTAACTGGTGACTCTAAATTGTCTGTATGTCTGAGTGTGAGTGGTTGTTGGTCTCTGTCTGTCTCTGTGTGTTGACCCTGTGATGGACTGGCGACCTGTCCAGGGTGTTACCCGCCCTCACCCAATGTGAGCTGGGATTGCGACACGGAAACGGATAACTGGTAGAACATGAATGAATGAAAGGTGGCCACTGTGGAGCAACACCATAATCATTACAATCTCATATTTATCAAGATTATGACAGCTATAATAAACTGTTATAATCTCATAGTAAGTAGCTATAATAGCTACTTTGTTAAGGACTTTTTTTCTGATTGTGCTTAAATCCTGGATTAATGATTATAAAATGCAGAATTGATGGTTAAGATTAGCAGTTTCCTGTATTGCAATCCTGTATTTTCCCAGACTACAGTTCCCATCAGTCCCACTGCTTCTTATGCCCTTTCATTCTCTTCCTGAAACCTTTGGCTGAATCCAAACATCCACTCTACTACAAAACTAGTATGTGCGATGTGCTTTTTGGTCTGAGAGTTTGAGCATATTCGTACATTGACTGGGATGACCAAAACCATAATCCATCCAGTCCAGGAAGCCTCAGATGGACGTTCTGTGGACTTCCAGAGAGACTCTCTGGGTGGGTGAAGAGGTTGGTTCACGTCCATACTGAGGTTTAAAGTCTGATCTGTGCACATTGCACATTTTATGCAAACATGATGCAATGACAGTAAACACTTTAGATGCATCATATTAGATGAGTCTAACTTTGAAATGAAATATCTGAAGGGGGATATTGAGCAAGTCAAACCTCGGAAGTAAACATAGCGCATGACGGTTGGGGTTTTTTTTTTTTTTCTCAACACAGAACGATGCTATAGTAGAGAATGTTGAAATAAAATAAAGCAGGACAGGGTCCTGTAGAGCACATTCTACTATTCTATGTGAAGTATGTTGATCGGCATCAGCAGCTGAATTATTGATGGGGAGAATATTAAATCCCCAGTTTTGTAATCTGTCCAAACTCAGCTGTTAAAGCGAGAGAGCAGGCTTTGCGCTGCACCAGTGAGAGCCCTTTGTTCATCTGTTACTATAAGTTATCAGTTGAATGTATGGAATCAAAGGGTCTGGCATATGGCATCGGGGGCAAGTAAGTCACCGATGACGTCTAGTGGACTTTGTCAGTTATTCAGTTAAAGCAGAGAAAAGATGTCCAGACAACAATAGGAAGCCAAGAGTCCCAGTCATTGGTACAAACTAATTACCATGCATCTTCTGGACTTGCGGAATAAAATTTATATCCTAATACCATCTGATGATAAAGTGTGGAGCTGTTTAGGTGGACATGTGTATTTCTATCTTTAAGCTGGAAGGCAGACTAAATGAGCTAACAGGCTACCAGCAATTTAAAGCCCCGAGTAGTAAACAAGGCTTGAGAGGAAACTCCATGTGGTTTACAGGCTGTCAGCAGCGTAACCACTCAGTTAACCTGTCAGTGAAATCCTTAGCCAGCTCCTTCACTGGCATTGAACCAATAGAACAACACGGTATCGCTGGAACAAGTTGTCAGACATTACAAATTAATTTCATAAAACAACTTTAGTGCCTGTTCGCAGCGAGGAACTGACCTTGCCACAGCTGGATATTTAGATGGGAAACAAGCCTAAAACAGTCAACAGTCAACCTTTTCCATGTCAAGGATTCCCAAACTGACAAAAAGTACACAAATCCCCATGTGGTAAGATTTTGTCCCAAAAACCCATTTGAATAAGCTGCCATCCTTCAGATGTTTAAAAGAAAGAATTTGGAACCCATGACCAAATTATTGATCCTTTTTTAAATTTTTTTATTTGTGCATTACTTATAGCATTTTAATGATCCACAAGATGGGTGGACGGGTTAATTTTTTTTACCGGTGACCCGAAGGAACATTGTGAACAACAAACTCTCATTCAGGATGTTGTTTTATTGTTTAGCAGCAAAACGCCAGCCGGATTCAAACCAAGTTGTTTTTCTATGTCGACAGTACAGAGTGGTTTGTAAGGAACGTGGCTGCGCTGCTAACACACACGCCGGCTACATTCACCAGTCATTCATTCTGTCAGGGCAACAATCGGTAAATAAGCCTGACATTGAACTGGTCAGTTGTCAAGAGATGATTGGAGTAAGCTACCCAATCAGTCAGTAAGTCAGTGAGCCATCTTCTCTGCAAGGCGGTACAGCAGAAAGCAATGCCAGCGAGCAAGTGTGGCAGCCAGTCAACCAGCGCGTCGTCCAGTTTGTCAGTCAGACAGTCAATTGTGGCAACAACATAGTGAGATTATCTGAAGCATGTGATGTTTGTGTTTACACCTCGCTCTCTTAGTCTATCTGAATGTGCTTTCCTCCCTCGCTTGCCCCTCCGTCTCCCCTGTGCGCTCGTCTCTCCACCTGAGTGCCTCTCCGTCTGCAGCACTCTGCCTCCTTCAGTCTGATTCACTCTCTCACGTTCCCCCCGGAGCGCGTGTGACTGTGTTCACTAAACTTCTGGACTCTCGACAGTTGCTCTGTTGAAAGTCGGCCACTCTGCATCAGTGTGTGACTCCCAGCGTGCGTTTCATTGATCTAATGATTCATTCATTAAATTCTCCGCAGGTGATACTGCCGAGCAGCCAAATCTCTGCTGGTGTTCCATATTTCTCTTTATGACATCAGGGTAGATTTTCTGACCGACACCAACAAGCTGTAGTAAACACATCAATGAGTCACACTGTTGCATTTTGGTGACCTGTTCCCTCAATAACATTTACATGCACACTGTGTTTGTATTAGCCTCATATAGCATCCTGCTGCCAAAAGGAAACACTAGAATACCAAATATGAATCCATTGAAAATAGTCCACATCAAATACGTTTTCCCTCCTGAACCACAAGAGCAACAAGAACATTTAGCAGATTAATTGAAAGAATCACTCATGCCAGGGCCTGGGAGCAGAGTTGTTGTGACTAATAAGAATGACTAAAAGTTTGTTACCACTTTTTTGGAAAACCAGAGCTCATGTAGTCTCTTGGCTGCATAATAAAAAAAAAACAACAACAACAACAACAAAAAAAACAGCTCCAGTATGGATAAGAAAGGGAATATGAAATATAATACTTACCCCCGTCATGACTTTAGCCACTAAAAGAAAAGCAAACCAGCTCATGGCAGGTTCATAAGTCAAACCAACTCCAACTAGTACAAAGAGCCCAGGAGTAGCAAAAGGTTTGTGCTGGAGCGTTGATTGCAGTTAAGTCTTTCAAAACAGCTTTGTAAAGCCATTTTCTGTCAATTCTTAAAGTGTAAGACTGTCAATGTGATGTCATCAGGGTTGTTTGTCAGCATGAGCTGGAACTAGATATTTTTAACAGAACGCTTATAAACAAGCTTACTTATACCTTACGGGAAAGGTCAAATTTGGTGTTTTGTGTGCTTGACCAGTACTACTGAAAAGATAGCACCATTGGTCATCTTAATGCCATGTAATTGAGTTGTTAGTTTATGTTATCGGTTGGCCGACTGACTGCATTTTCCACATTGGATGTAAGCTTCTGCTTCTGTACGAAGAACTTTGGGCATTTGTGGATAGATTTCCAAACTTTTCTCTTTTTTTTTTTCAGAAAAAACACCACGTTAGAGATTCTAGCAACATTTTGCACAAACCACTTGCACTTACCCAGGAACCTATAAAATGCCCTGCGTTATAATTCAAATTCCTCATTGCAAAGATCAGCACTATGTGTCTTTGACAACAGACACAACACTTAGTCTTCAAGAACAGTATCACAAAAACATCAAGTCACAGAGGGTGTGAATTTTGGAGCAATGACTGATTAGAAAACATCATAATTGCATTGCATTTCTCACTGAATGTGAGGTTACACCTCTTCTCCCCATTCAATACACAGTCTAAACCAGACTAATTGAGTGCCTATGATGTTGATACAGACTATCAACCATCTTGGCCCTGTCCTCACTCTCTTTTACCCCTGCATCCATTTGTCTTTATGCCAGACTCATCCCTTCTCTCCCACCCGTCTCTCTTTATTTTTACAGGAATTTGGAGGACTAGTATGATGCTGAGTATCTTTTCTCCTTGCCACTGTTCTCCACCCTGCTCTCCATGACCTGAGAGCACCACCACACCGGGAGGAACGAAACACAAGAGAGAGAGGAAGAGGAGGGCAGACGGTCCAGGAAGGAAGGAAGGAAAAAAGGAAGGAACACACTTTTGTTGTTATTGTTTGTTTTCCCTTTCCGAAATGGCGGCGACGGAGGCCAGCGCTGCACCAGTAGTCCAGGAAGATGGGAAAACCCCAGAGAGCAAGCCAACAGAGGCAGAGCAACCAGCTAAAAATGCAAACGTAAATTCAGAGACTGTCAATAGTGAGGTTGTTGATAAAGATGGCACTGCTGTCAACAGTGAGGTGGTCGATAACAAGGAGATTGTGAATAATGACACAGTGGCGGCAGCAGCCGCAGAAACTGAAGAGGGAGGAGAAACAGCAAGCAGGGAGGCAGCCCCTCCTCAAAGCTCAGAGAATCCCTCTTCTGCTGAGCCCAAGACCTCATTCCTGGACTCGTTCCTCAGCAAGAGCGGCCTTGGGAAGGTGATGGGAGGTCGGAAGAAGAAAGAACAAGGCACAGGTGCAGGAGCAGAGGAGAATGCAACTGAAGGAGGGGAGAAAGTCAGAGAGAAAGGAGAGGAGGCTGCAGCAGCTGAGGAAGGAGCAGAAGGAGTTGTAGAAGGAGGTGCAGAGGGAGAGGCAGCGATAGAGAAAGCTCCAGAAAATGGGGAGAAGGAAGAAGAAAAGAAAGCAGAGAAAGGAAAGCCACCTGAGGCTAAATCCACGGTTCGGGATTTGATCAGGAAACCTGTGGCAAGAATCTTCTCCCATCGCAGCACTGAGAAGAAGGATGGTGCTGCCACAGAACCTCAGAAACAAATCAAAGTTCGGTCCAGGTCCCTGGACCGACTGGAAGATCCTGAAGCACTGAACACCACTGCAGACTCCTCCATAGAAGAGGGAGGAGCAGCAGGTGGAGTAGAGGGAGGCGCAGAGGGTGAGCAGAAAGCCTCATCGTCGGCAGCCACCAAGCACATGAAGCGCTGGCACTCCTTCAAGAAGCTCATGGCTCAGAAAGCGCACAAGAAAAGCGGGGGAGGAGGAGAGGACGGGAAGGAGGATGGAGTGGAGGGAGGAGAAGAAGGTGGTGGAGACTCTTCTACGCTGGACTCCAAGGAGTCAGGGCAGAAGAAGTGGAAACTAAAACGTTCCTGGACCTTCCAGGGCCTGAAGAGGGACACGTCCATGGTTGGCATCAGTGGCAAGGCCAAGAGCTCTGACAAAGACTCTGCTGATAATGCAAAGCCAGAGGAGGCAGCAGCAGGGGGAGATGAGGGGGGAGAGGAGGCCAACACAGAGGGAGGCGAGGACAAGGAGAAAGCAGAGGGAGGCGAGGAGAAGGAGAAGGCTGATGGAGGGGAGGAGGAGAAGTCAGCAGCAGCAGGAGGTGGGACGGTGACACAGCATGCCAACGAGATCTGGACCTCTTTCAAGAAACGTGTTATCCCCAAGTCCAAACGAGCCAACACAGAATGCACCCCCAGTGCTGAGGAGGATGCTACAGCAGCTGCCCCCTCAGGTAAGATGGCACAAGTACATAAATCTAACAAATAAACCACCACAGTGAACGTCCAGATGCTTTGCGAAATTGACATTTGAAATGAAAAGAAGGTCTAGAAGTTATAAAGGTAGGTGTCTGTATAATCTTTGACTATAAAGCAGGTCCAGGTTTTAAATGGACTCAGCCTGTATTTGTCATGTCACAGCAAAGTCATTGCCCTCTGCCATACCCCAAGCACGGCCTGACCATATCCAACATCCAGACATGGGGGGGGTTCCTTTTTATTGGGTAACTGAACAGTGAGCCAATCCAGAGAGAGTATCAGAGCATCTCCTCTAATTGGCTCACTGCGATGAAGGACTAGAGTTTTGCTTCTTAAACCCACAAAAATATCATTTTATTCTAATGAAACCCTGATCAATCCATAATTTGACTATAATTTGGGAAGAGAGATACAGATACAGATATGTTGGGATCTTTTATTCCCATTGATAGACCTTTGTTTTACATGGTAACAGTGTTTGTTTTAATGGGCGGTTCAGCAGCCGATATCAACATATGTGCATATATGTAACAAAGGAAGCTTGTTGTCCATAAAGGCTCTGCATTATAAAATTCAGCCTCAGCAGCTGACAGCATGTGTGCTTCCTGTCCAGGGAGTGCACACAGAAGTCAGTGGCTTGCTAACTCTGGAGGAGGTAATGTAATTGAACATTGTCCAAAATGAAATATTCAACACCTGATGTGAAATTCAAATCACACTGTAGCTTCAGTCAACTGTAACAACTAAATTTAGGTTACTCTCTGCTCTGGCTGAAAGAAGAAAACGGTCCAAGAGCATGGAACCCTGAGCGAAGCAGTCTCAGTCTATTGCATTTCACTGGAGAATACCTAGATAATCTTAAACAGAGGATATTAGTTTTAACTGAATCCATTTTCACCTCAATTTCTTGTCTTCCTTTGAAAAACCAAAGGATATGCACACTTGCCCAAAATCAGGTATGTAAACACACCAATGCATGGCAGGTTTTCAAATCTGACTTTCACCTGGAGTTTGGCGATAGAAGGTAGTTTTTCTTTTCAAGTCCGATTTAACAGGTTTTACTATGTAGGGCCACAACCAAAAGGACTTTTCTCCTACCAAGTTGTGAGAAATTCCTGAAGACAACATTAAATCTAGTTATCTTAGCTGTCAAGATTGTGAAAATTTCAAACACCTTATGCATTAATCAATTTACTCTCCTCTATGTCCAGGTGAGGAAGGCGCAGCAGAGGAGGGCAAGGACGGCAAAGATGGCAAGTCCGCCAAGGCCAAGCGCTCGCATTTTGGCCGTGCAGTTTCACTGAAGAACTTTATCCTGCGAAAGGGCAAGTCCAGCAGCATGGACCTGGGGGAGGGTACCAAGGAGGAAGAAGAGGCTGCTGAGGGAGGAGAGCCAGGAGAAGCAGCAGAGGAAGGAGGTGCTGACAATGAAGCTGCCGCAGCAACTGAGGAGACCAATGACAAAGATGTAGCAATGGCTGAGAAAACGCCAGCAGAAGAGAGTGGAGGGGAGGCTACTGAGGAGGCCAAAGAGGCCAAGGAGGCCGAGACGCCGGCTGAAGGTCCAGTGACCAACGGTGAGAATGGCTGCTCCAATGGCACGGCAGAGGAGAATGCCACACACAATCACCAGGAAGAGGCGAAGACAACGTTGAGCAGCCCCGTGAAGAAGAGCAAAGAGACAGGGGCTGTAAAAGAGGACGCCAACGCCAAGATCATCAACGCCACAGCGGCTGTGAACAGCGGTGAGTTAGAGCCTTCCGACCGGGACTTTGATGAGCCACAAAACAGCAGCTACATCAAAGACGGAGATACTAACAGCAGGCAACAACCTCAAGTACCAGCACTAACAAACAATAGCAGTAAACAGACTAACTCTATCTGTCATGAACCAGAGCTAGCATTAGCCATTAGCAGGGAGGAGGGGGAGGGAGGGGACGCAGAGTCTCAACAAAGTGAAGGTTGTCAGGTAGACTCAGAGACCTGTGAGCAGGAAAAGGTGGTTGGAGGGGAGCAGGAAGAGGAGGAGGAGATGAGGAAGCTGGATCTGCGAGAGGCAGCGGTGGCTATTGTTCAAAATGTGATGTCAGCAGCAACTGACCAATTAGAGAGGGAGCTGTGTGTTGACAATGGTTTAAATGGATGTTGTGACACCGACATCAGATACTAAGTTGGACGCACACCAATAATAACCCAAGTTTATGCACAGGTTACGCGTGCACTTACACTTAAACGTGCCAAATTTAAAGCTACGCATTCGAGCACAAGCAAGTACACATATGCATGCAAGCACATGGTAAAGTTTCACACAAAGTAAAGCCACTGTCAACTTCCCTGCTGACTGCATGAGAGAGATAACGGCGTTAATGATGAATCCCTTTAATCTAAACGTAGTTTAGTTGTTGACTAAGTGTTTGTTCACCTGTAAATAATCTTAGCATAAGGTAGAGGAGAGAGAGAGTGAGGGAGGGACCCCCCTTTTATTGACCATCTGCTTGTTTCTTTATGATCTCAAGTTCATGAGTAGTTGAACAAAATAAAAAAAGAAAAACCACTTTATTAATAACAAGGACTTCAGTGTTGAGCACAGATTCGCAGGGCAGCTACAGTTGGATGCTGACTACTCATGAACTTTTTACGCAAATAGCGGTATCAGATAAGTTTGAGCCTGAGTGATCATAGCAGCAACCCCAAACATTAACAGAATTATTGCACCAATAACCTCGAATTTCAGCGTTTATCTGATGCAGGTCTGGTCATATTTCAACGACGCACACTGGAAGTCAAAAGTCGGAAACACTCTCCTGTTCACTTAACTTTTGACTGGTTGTGTATATGACATGAGGAAATATGATGGGAGACATTTTATTTTTGTTTTATAGGAGGTCTGCTGAGTGTACTTGCTCCACTTCACTTTTCCATTTGTGGCGTTTTGTATGTCTCCACTTGGGAGCTACTTGAAACTCCTGAACACTGGGCAACAGACACAAACGTGCCTGTGAACCAGAAGGTGCTCTGTTCACTCCTCTATTAATCATCAGTGGGGTGCAAAATCCTCCTATTGCCCCCGCCACTGCTTTGTGAGGTTCAGTGTCCAGCAACTGCCTCCTTTTGGTATTTCATAGGCCAGCAGATGCTCGGATGCCCCGCCGTGTAATATACTGGGGGAGTCTTGGAAGGCCTGGAAAGTCTTCCTAAAATTTAACCGTGTTTAACTCAGAGTTTTTTTGACACACTGAGTCCTGAGACCAAGCCAAACTAACCGTGTCTGGACGACGCACCAGCAACCCCTTAATTGCAAGTAATATTCAGTACAAGCACATTAGTTACACCAGCAAATATCCTTTACTGAATAAAATGCTGGCATTTTCGATACGGTTTTAAATAGCTGAGGCTTTCCAGACCCATAAAACTAAACTCTGCACTTCTGCATTCAAGTCAAGTCAGCGTTTAAAATTCCACATCAGAGGACGACTCAAGGAGATTTTATTATTGCAAAGTTCTGTGATGTTTAAAAAAATATATAGGGCCATAACCATTAAATCTGAGTTAGGTGGAGACTTAAACTGGTATCACTATCCCGACATTTAAATCCTTTTGGGGATGTCTTCCATCCAACACTAAAAGAGTTCACTGTGAATTTCTACTTAATGGTATGTCAGCAAAGTTTCAGTTTTTATCACTCAACTCATCGTTTTCTCTCAGAGTGAACCCAGTTGGCACAATGCTCATTATCTCAGGAACATTTTACACTATTCACGTTTTTTTTTTACTGTGGAAATGCATTTCTGTGAGTAAAAAAACAAACAAACAAACAAACAAAAAAAAAAAAAAACACTCATATAAGAGGGAATCAAACCACTAAAAGCCTCATTGCAGCTCCTCAACCTTCTTGTTTTGGCATCACTCCTCCAGCCACCGCACAGGCAGCCATCTGCTACCTGTGACCAGCTGTAACTAGCTGTGAGCAGCTGTGGCTCGCCGTAATTAGACGTGGCTAGCTCTGACTAGCTATAACTAGCTGTAGCTTAAATAGTTAGGTGTCTGTTTGCTCTGAATGAGAAAAGCTGGTTTAGCAGACATCCGTAGAGTCCATCAAAGGACTAGTTGATTAAAATCAAAGTGTCACTGAGCCCCTTCAACAAGCCAGATTAACATGCCTTCCCTCCCGCCCTCTCTCTCTTTCTCTGCTGTTCTCTCAAGGGAGAAAGAACGATTCTTTGCAGACAGACAAACCTATCAGCGGAGAGTGAGGTTATTTATTTGACTTTAGGGAAAAGACTTTTCTTTAAGGCAGAGAATCTGTACAACTTTGAGCACAGTCCTCACAGGATACAGTTTCAGGACAAAATGGGGACGGTGAGAGACAGACAGACTGTACGTCTACCTGGTCTCAGTCATGTGATGATGATCCGTCGTAAAGTGATGACGCTGTGTTTGAGTTTTCTCATGAAACTGTTGTGTTGTTGTTATTGTTGTTTGCTTTGTGTACATTAACTTTACACTAACTCAACATGAGATACCAACATCCGTACTAAACCACACATACAACACATAACCCGTTTTATATGACTGTTTATTATTCTTCTTCTTATTATCTTTTTTCCAAGACCTATTTTTTAATACTTTTTTTTCAATCTCTTCTGTTATCATTTACCAGACAAAAAGGCGGGAAACGTGTGAGGCCACACAAAGAGGATTAGAACTGCCCGGGATTCGCTGAGCAAGGAGCCCCCTCCCCCCATCCACCCCTCCCTCCTATCCCACCCCACCCCCAACCCCCATCCCTCTGCCTCCTTTCTCCCGAGTAAACGGAGTAATCACGTTAACAGAACAGATCACCAAGCGGAAGAGAAGCTGAGAGAATGAGAGAGATGCAATTCATGTAGACGAGAAGTGAAAAATAATAATTACTCAGAAAGCAATAATTCGAGCCCATTCTTTTCATCCCCATTGCTTCATCCATCCATCTGTCCATCCCTTCATCTACCCTTACCCTGCATCCAATACATGGCATACATACAAACATGTACATCCAGTGATTTTTTTTTTTTTCTTTGCTTGTCTGTGAGATTTTATATTGTCTGTGAGAGAAAACGTAAAACACAGAAATAACACAAAAAAAAAGAAGAAAATCGAGACATTCCACCCTTTCTCCTGTCCCCCCCGCTGCCCTATTTTACTCCTCGTTGAACTACTTTAACTCTGCTCTCTGTCTCTGCTGACTCCTGATTGGTGGATTTAAAGAACAAAAAAGAAAAAAAAGGACTGTTAGTTTTATATGAATGGCCATTTTGGTTTGTAGTTGCCCCTTGACTCCTCTTGGCCCCTCCCTCTCCCCCTTTCTTTCCATCCCATCCCAGTAGATATTTGACAGTACAGCAGGACCATGTTGCTACAGTATATAAACTGCCCTGAGGACTGCCACTTCCCAACCAACACTGCAATGTCTTCAGCTCTGTGTGTTTAATGTTTTTAGACTGTTATATTGTGTACATGAATTAAAAAAAAAAAAAAGAAAAACCAACATCAAATATTAAGCCAATAAGTCAAAATGTTTTTTTTTTGTTTTTTTTTTCCTCTTCTTTCTCTGGTTTGTTTTGGAATTGTTTTTTTCTTGTTTTTATTTTTTAAAAACACATCTCAATGTTACTGCAGTCTGATGATATGCTGTAATTAAAAAAATAATAATAATAATAATGATGATGTTTTGTTGGTCCAAGTTTTCAAATGTCAGCTAGCAAATTGTCAAGAAAAAAATAGTACAATAAAGTCTAAAATCTAACAACTAAAGTGCAAGTCATTGTGGGGTTTTTCTATTTTTATCTGGACGACTGAGGTGTTGCATGCAGTTGGGAGGGCGGAGGGTGAAAGGATGGCGCAGGGCGGGCCATTATGCTGGAACACCATTGGGTGCTCATTAATCTGCGTATCGATAATCCCATCCTTTTACGTAATGGGCAGAATAATATGAGATTTCTTTGTATTAAAGTAGACCTGTATGTATAATCTGCAGCAGGCTGCTGGTGTTTCATGTAGACAGGTGGGTACGTCCATATGCCAGCCACACCACTGTTGGTACACTGGATTTAGATTTCACACATTCACATAGAAACTGAAAAAATCAGCAGGGTCTGAAGCACCTGATACTGAATTTCTATAGATGACACGTATAGTACCAATTAAAAGTTTCTAATTCAATTAAATATAAGATGAAAACATAAATATGTATGTTTACGAATGCTGACTTCTATTGTGGACATAAATAACTCTGTAAAGAGTTTGGTCTAGACCTGCACTGTACGTAAGCCGCCTCTGCAGTTAGTTAACTCTAATGATTTTGAAAGACTTAAATAAATTTGATTTGATTTATATGTATAAACGAACTTGAAAATTTAAACATAGATTTTAATAGATTTGGTTGCTTTTCTCACTTCTGATGCTCAGACGAACAGATCCTGGGTGATCCTGAGAGCGAAGCATCATTAGTGAGATCATGTCCGTGAAGCTCAGCGGGGAAAGTCCTGTTGTCCTTGGGCTCAACCAAACTATTCGAAGTGAACTTCTTCAGTCAGTGTAAGCAGATTTAAATGTGAGCTGCTGACACACCTTTAAAATGCACAAAACAAACCGCAAGACTTGCGAAGGAAACATTAGAGGCGCGATTCAGATGTATGCACGACAGGTGGAGAGAGGTCATAGAGAGGTCTAAGTTCAGACCTGCAGGGCAGTGATGTTAGTAATATACACCTAAGAACTTCCAAAGATTTCACTTTTTTTTTCTCATAAAGTAAAAACATCAATTGAAAATAAAACCTCAGTCTTGTCGTGCTCAGCCAAATATCAGGACGTTTCTGGCTCAGTATACACCCAGTTTCCACGGCCTGAGTTGGGAACATATATTTGCAAGTGTCGGCAAATTCTGGCTGTTATTTGTATCTGGGCTGACAATGGGAAGACCTGACCATCATGCCGTATATAGGCCAGACTTGAGCCGTGGGAGTGGGGTGCACACTGAATCAAAGGAAACAGGCACGTGGTCCAATTATCAAGCCCGATGTATCTTGCTATGTTGGTGTTCACACTGAAATATGGGGTGTGCTATTTTGCTGCTTTACACTGAAAAACATTCAAGAGGTACATATTACTTTGTAAAAGTGCACGCACGCTGCAGATCAGCTGTTGCGGGGAGTGTAGTTGTCCTTGCGTGGAGTCGTACGGTTCAGTAACTCCAGTTCCAAAGAAAAAGCTTGGCTTCAGGTTAAAGAGGGGAAAACGTTCAAACTGAACTAATTAAAGTAATATAAGCCCCATTTGTCACGCCATGTTGTGACTAAAACACATTTTTGTGGATGTCCCATCCACAGCAACTCATCACTCAGCTTCTGTACAAGCGCTCCAGCTGCTCCATCAAGTGTCACCTCCCCCTATATAACCGTTTCTAAGTGGGCCTCCAGTGTGTAGTTTGGCCATAGGCACCTTTTTTTTTTTTTTTTTTTAGCAAAAAGAAGCCAAATTTGGAGGAGAAGGTGGATCTGACCTGCTTTGTAGTCCATTGGGCAGGTTGTAATGGAATGGTAGAGCCTGTCGGTGATATGATTTCTTTTCTCTAAATGGGGATATTGTTTAAAAAGTGATCTCATGGTTTGATGTAAGAAGTGCTGAGGTAATAAATCAAGAGAGGATTTTGATGTTTTCTGACAAATTCTCACAACCTGTAGTGTTGCCCCCTGATGGTCATTAGGGAGAATGCAGGTTTAAGCCAATTAAGCGCTGGCTTCACTTGCAGTGGAGTCTAGATCCATTTAATACACAGTCTACGTACTTGCCTAATGAATGTGCTGCAGGTAGCACACTGACTGTAGATGAGCACCTCATACAACCGCACGTCAGAGAGCAGCTATCGCTTTGATGGGCTGAATGGATCTGATGGCCTGTGTGAAGTCTTACTTTAAATGACTTGATTCCAAACTATTGTACACTGTCAGTGCCTCTCATGGAATCTTCTGGCCTGGTGGTGAGACTGTCATGACAGCAACAGTAGCACCCATCTAACCATCTGTGAAATGGGTGACGATAATTCCCAACTGTCGGTTGAAATCGGCAGCATACTGTCTTGCTGTGGGGCCAAATCTCTGGGATTATGTTATTACAGCCGTAATGCCAGTGTACAGCAGCTGCGCATGCACACACAGAAACACACACACACACGCACACGCACAGAGAGCTCTGGAAAATGAATGCTTTGTCATGTGAAGATGTTTTAACCATGCGTTGAAGTGTAAATGAACAGCACTGCTCTCTGTGTTACACTTGAATCAGCGGATAGAGAACATGTTGGGATAATGGGCGAATCGAAGCCGTCAGTCTTGCTTGGACTCCTCGCTTTTCTTTGAGCTGCAGTTAAGGTCAAAGGAAGGGAAAGAGGAAGAACAGATGGATTACATGTCAGGATTATAACGTAAAGACACCAGCTGCTAAATATAGAGTATGCACACCTACACGTGCCAAGCTGGGAGGCTTCTGTCTTTAGTGTCATGTCCAAGTTTAGTAAAACACTTACAGCAGCTAAGTGGCTTTTGGGCAATCATTAGATGCCGGCAGATGGAGGATTCTGGGTCATTTTAGACAAAGAGGAGAGTGGGATGATGCATGCGTGACACTACAGTTTTTCTGGAGTGCTAAAACACTAGATCTCTTTCATAAAACTGCTCAGTCCCCTGGAAACATTTACTACTGGATCAATCAGTTTTTTGGGGGCGTAAACATCATTTCTAGTTTCATTTCTCTTTGCACCTTTTTTTTTTTTTCCTAAACACATTTTCACTCAATAAAACACACACTGTGACACCCGACTGATGCATGATGGTTTCCACAGGTAGCAGAAGGTGAACTTGTCATATATTACACCTTTGTCAAAATAGTTAAGTCTTTTTGCTATTGATGTGAAACAAACATTAGACGGGTTATATGGATAAGGATGAATTTGTGAGGTAGAAGAGGAGGAGGATAAGGGAGAGAGGGACAGGTACACCATGATCAGGAGGCTCAGAGAAGAGAACCGGTTTTCCATGAACAAGTGTAACAGTAATATGTCTGACGTGGGTAATACACTGGATTTATAATTTCACAGTATCTGTAGAATTAATTATATCCAGGCATTTTAGCCCCCAAATGACAACATTTGGAGCAGGTTGTGTTTGTATCCCCGTGGCCTCTTCTGCGGGATCCTGGCAGTAAAGTTTATTTGTATCTCTCCTCTTTGGTTGCTGTGCCCCGCGAGAGAGGTGAGCAATCACATCACCAACTGAAATGTTTCAAATTTTTCAGTATTAGCTTTTCAGTTTACATTCACGAGTTGGTTCATGTAATGTCGGGCTTTGTCACATTTAACAAAAGAATTTTTACTGTGGACTGTATTTGTCCAACAATCAAAGGAGATTGCCTCCAAGGTGATCCTGCCCTGTCCTCCTCGTGTTAACACATTGCATGACAGTAACCTGTTACAGCTTCTTGAATTTCATCTGAAATCATCAAATCAAATGTTATTTATCTTGTTCCTCATCCTCTACCTCCCAGTTTTTCCTCCTATTACTGTCAACCTTCAAGTTTCATTGACCTATTTAGTCTCAGGCTGAATAAATCTTGAATGTCATTCTGTAGTAACTCTCCATTTTGTCTCTACTGAACTTTTACAGCTGAAACTCAATACTTTGATACAATACATAAAGTGGTGTGTGGCCTTTTTTTTTTGGTTTGTGTATGATCTGAAAATAGTGTTTGATTTTGACCTCAAATAAAACAGTTTGAAGTGATAGATTTTCAAA
The DNA here is from genome assembly GCA_034769265.1 of Remorina albescens. Classification (NCBI taxonomy): domain Eukaryota; kingdom Metazoa; phylum Chordata; class Actinopteri; order Carangiformes; family Echeneidae; genus Remorina; species Remorina albescens. The sequence continues at coordinate 22,777,790 of CM068497.1, read as the reverse complement.
GTCAAGAGAAAGAGGTTTGATCATCAGTTACTTTAGAAAGGATGGAATTTAGTTCAGTGAAAAACCGTTATACACAGTAGTAGTATCATTAGAAGTTTGTACTTTGGAATCAATTAGGCTCCAGCTGGAGTCCCATTGAGGCTGCAGTGTTCATAATGTGAAATTTGATAAACACAACATCTTAAAATTGGAGGAAAAGTCAATTGTGTGTTAGTCATGTGCCTCTGTTGTCCAGGATGTGAGAGCAAAGCTCTCTGATCTGATGAAGAAACAGATTATTTATGCATTCTGGATGATCATGGTGTTTTCTCTACTGTGCATTTGGTGTGAAAATGGCTTTACAGGCAAGAGGTCAAACCCCAGTAGGCGATCAGTGACAATCCAACATCGAGATAAACAGTGAACACAGAGACCTCAAAACCCAACAAAGGTTCTTTTTATTATAAATTTTATTTAGTTACAAACCAAACACCACACAAATTCATCACATCTCAGTGCTTCACTGTCAACCTGTGGACGACAGATAGACAGCACTGTGGGAAGCGAAACAGAGAGGGACAAAACTGGAGCACATGTTTTTGAAGGCTTCCTCTCCAACAGGTCCAGTGAGCCTTCCATATTAACAGCAAAAATAATGATATAAGCTTTCACAGAGATAATTAGCTGGAGTGATTCCTGTCTCCTCTTTAGAGCAGTTGTTTCATTTTTAACACCAGTTTCATTTCAAGCTCCCATAAGAAAATAACACATACCCACAAAATGGGTATGAAAAAAGAAACAAAGCAAAAACTGATTCTCAAAAAGTGGGCATTTGGATTACTTGGAATTTATAAAACAGGCTGCAACTGAATGAATGATTGTTCACTTATAATGGCACTGTAATCCAACACATTACAATAATGGCTGCCAAAAACATCTCATTTAAACTAAATTTGCATCACCAGTTCAGCTGTTTCATGTGAGAAAATGAAAATAATGAACCTGAATCAGTATCTGCAGATATTCACTGTTAAAGATCTCAGATTAAGATTGGGGGAAAAAAAAAAAAAAACACAACAACTTAATCTTGCAATCCATCATTTCAGCCTCAAACGAAACAGGAAAAAGCCCAAACGTTTCATGTGCTATTCCAGATAAGAGTGGGTGAACTGCAGACTTCAGCATGGAGGCAGAGAGGGCTTTTCCCTCTGGCTTAACTGGATGATGTATGGAGCATTTGGTCCATTCAGACAAGTCACTGCCAACACTTAACAAACACAAACACACACATACACACACACACACAAAGAGGGTAGCATCTATCTTCACATGTACAAAGAGCTGGCTGCTGGCTGTACAGGCCACTCAGAGAGATAATGGCTGCTGTCAGAGAGAACAGTGCACACATGAGGCTGGGAAAGGACTAATATGTGTGTGTGCAAACAGATACTATACGTTGCCATCAAGCAAACAAAAAGACAATGGTTTAAAGTGTATGGGGATGACGTCCAACACTCATGTCAGTTTGCTGTGGTCACCAGTGAAACTTATTGAAATGTGCTTGGAAGCACGTGTTGTGTCTCCAAGTGGTGAGTCACTGAACGTTTGCTAACAAATCCCACTTGTACTACAGCTGATTGCTCCGGCGTGAGAGGAAACGCAGTAACCGCTGTGTGAATTGGAGTCTAAAGCCATGCTAGCAGCCTCGTGAAGCTGTACTAACGCATCTTAGTCTCACTTATTCACTTTTCAACATTTGTTTATTTGCACTGAACACAAATTACAGCATTGTAAAGTCATATCTACATTTTGACCCAAAGATGGCAGCAGATGAAAATGTGTTTGAAGGTGACATCAATAGATGGACTAAATTCCACAGTCATGTACCCAATGTTTCACTCAGAGCCACTGATGTTAATCTTATGATGCTGCTTGAGGGGAAAGAATCCCCAGCGTTCCTTCACATGGCACCATGAATACCTTCATAACATTACATGGAAATCAGCAGCCTGCTGTGCAACTTCCAACACACCGCTGTTTGCTGGAGTGCAAATCAGTTAATATCTTGCAAAGAAGTAAAGGCAAACCAATTTAGCTACTGCAGGAAAGCAAAGACAAAAGGAAAAGAAAAGACAGAAGCTGTTCTAAACTCAACAGGCTGAATTCAGTAAGTTGGCTGTCAGTAAGCTTGCTGAACCAGATCCTGGTTTATGCTGCAACATTGCTCTGCAAACAATTCACAAAATCACTGAGGAGAACACAAAATCCTGAACACACAACATCAACAACAGTGATGTGAAGTCTCATTTTGTGCACCGGTTTCAGTTAGCTAATGCTAACAATGCAACCAGGTTTCATCAGAGAGGATGAGAGATTCCCTTTGACTTTAATTTGATAAACTTGTGGCATCTGCTGCCAATAATCCCTCTGACATACACAAAGAAAAAGTATGAAATTGAATGATTTTCACTCCAAAACATACAAAGATAGCAGTACGTTTAGAAAAAGAAATTAAATTATCAAATTATTATTATATTTTAAACTGGTCAATGCCAGACCTCAAGATGGAGAAAACCTTTCATATATTAATATACATCCATCTTTTCTTCTGTCTTCTACAGCTTTGGTTTCTTCCTAAAAGTGACAGGGAATTATTGATGTGGTAACATTTAACACGTCTGACGACGTAAAATTTGCAAATAACATTTCCGTACGTAAACGATGACAAGGCAAATACCCTCTTTAACATCAGATTTGACACAATGTAGTGTAAATATAGAGAGAGATAAATACAAACAGCCAATAAAAAGAATAAAAAAAAAGGGGACTGTATGTCATTGTGATCCCAGTGTATGTACAATTAAGGCTTACAAAGCTCATAAATTCAGGGATTAAATCACATCACTGCATAGACACTGCTGTCTATGCAAAGCAATTACTCGTTCTTTGCATTCCTTCTTTCGGCCGACAGTTCGTCTGTTCATTTAATCAGTCATCATTCTCTTTTATTCCACCTCATGCTTGGTCTTTTATCTGTATCATTCCTCTGTCCGTTTGCCAGACTGGTGCGTTTCCAATCCTCCTGTGGCTCTGTGTTGTCTCCATTCGCGTGTTCTTCTGCTTTATTCCATTTTAGACATCTCAAACTTGGTTGTCATAGTTTCCTGCAAAAGGAAAACCAGCGTTATTTTAAATGACTCTTTACGTGTGTATTGATGATTGATGTCTGTGTTTGTTTGATTAATGTGCTGCAGCTATCTGGAGAAAACGATTTAAGGGCTAAACTAGGAGTGCTACAACAATGTAAGACAGCAAACACTGTCTAAAATGTTACCATGTGGAAGGCCCTGTGAACTAATGGACTTTGTAAAAACCCGAGAAATGTATGTGGACGCGGGTATGATACACAAACGCCCTGAACTTGAACTACAACATGAGGTGAATGTATCGTAAATCAAATCAGATTTATTTATATAGCACCAAATCATAACAAAATTACATCAAGGCACTTTACATATAGAGCAGGTCTACACCAAATTCTTTATAAATTAATTTAAAGAGACCCAACAGATCCCCCTATGAGCAAGCACTTTGCGACAGTGACAAGGAAAAACTTCCTTTAAGAGGCAGAAACCTCGGGCAGAACCAGGCTCGGGGGGGCGGCCATCTGCTTCGACTGGTTGGGGGGGCAAAGTTGGGAAGAGTAGGGAGAGAATGAGAGCAGGAGCAAGTGCAGCTTCTTTGTGCTGCTGAACATCAATGTTTAGTAAGAAAACATATACCAGTCATATGTCTTATGATTTGGGGGAGTTGTTGGGAGAAGGTCCAACCTCTGGAACTCTTCTGTGAGTTTGCAAAAATGTCAGATATCAGGACATCAGCATAATTCCAACCACTTGCTTAATATTGTGGAGTTCCCACTGAAAGAGTCTTGTGACATCAAGGCATGGACCTCTGAAGGTGAGCTGTGCTATCTGGCACCAAGTAGCAGACCCTTGAAGTCGTGGAAGTTGTGAAAGGGAGCCTCCGTGAATCTGTGAACACCCTGAACTGGTTGTTGTCCCTCAGACCATTTCTGATCCATCGTTGCAGTGTGACGGGGAGTAGCATCCAGGTGAAATTGGCCATTGTCATTAGGGACCACCGTACATCTTGGTGCCATGCCTTCCCCAGATAAGAGATGCAAAAGCAACAAGCCATCCACATAATGAAGAAAAACAGAAGTCATCAGCCCAGTCCAAAATCTTCCACGGCAGTGTGGTCCAGTTCTGATGCTCTTGTCTATTTTAGGAGCTTTTGGTGGTGGACAAAGGTCACCATGGACACCCTGACCGTTCTACAGTTACACAGCCCCATACACAACAAACTGTGATGCTCAGTGTGTTCTGACACCTATCTATTAGAACCAGGATGAACTTCTTTGGCAGTTTGAGCCACAGTAGATCTTCGGATGGATCTGACCACACAATCCAGCCTCACCCCCTATGACCCTCATTGAGCCTTTGCTCCCCATGAGTGTGTCTGTGGTTCAATGGTTTTCTATCCTTGGGCCACTATCCGTAGTTCCTGACCACTGCAGCCAGGGAACATCTTACATCCTAGAGTTGTGTTGGAAATGCTCTGACCTGGCCACCTAGCCATCAAAGTTTGGTTCGTGTGAAAGTTGCTCACATTCTGACTTTTGCCCACAAAGATAAAATGTCCCTTTGTGTCTAAAATATCCAAACTTGGAGGGGCACTGTGTGATTTTTCATGGAGACTTAAAGTTGGTCATCAGCACGGCGGCATAGTGGTTAGCGCTGCTGCCCCACAATAAGAAGGTCGCGGGTTTGGTTCCCAGCCTGGGGCCTTTCTGTGCTGAGTTTGCATGTTCTCCCTGTGTCTGCGTGGGTTTCCTCCCACTGTCCAATTGGTGACTCTAAATTGTCCTTAAGTCTGAGTGTGAGTGTGAGTGTTGTCTGTTTCTGTGTGTTGGCCCTGTGATGGACTGGTGACCTGTCCAGGGTGTACTGCACCCTCACCCAGTGTGAGCTGGGATTGGCTCCAGCACCCCCCGCGACCCGGAAACGGATAAGCGACAGAAGATGGATGGATGGATGGATGGATGGACTTAATGTTGGTCAGAAGGAAACCAGGGGGTAAGCTCCAGTAACACCTGTGGCTACTACGATAATAATAAATAAAATAATAATACATTTTATTTGGAGGCAGCTTTCAAGTCACCCAAGGTCAACTTACAAGAAGTAAAATAATCAAGGAAACATCAATTAAAACAAAGCATCAGCATGAAACAGGTAAGGTGCACAGTTTCCAGTTATAGAGAATATACCAGTTTGAACAGGTGAGTTTTGAGGTGGGACTTAAATGAGGTGATGGAGTCTGACCGTCTTATATGTGGGGGGAGAGAGTTCCAGAGCCTGGGTGCTGAGCAGCTGAAGGCTCGGGCACCCATAGTACTAAGGGGTAACGTGGGAATGGATAAAAGTCCGGTAGAGGATGAGTGGAGGGTGCGGGAGGGAGTGTATTCATGAAGGAGGTTGCGGAGGTAAGTCAGGGCTAGGTTGTGGAGAGCTTTATGGGTGAGGAGGAGGTTTTTGTAGTGGATGCGGTATTGTACAGGGAGCCAGTGAAGTTGGATGAGAACAGGGGTGATGTGGTCGGATGATTTGGTACGGGTGATGATCAGGGCGGCCGGGTTCTGAATCATTTGCAGTCTGTTGATGAGTTTGGTGGGGAGTCCGGTGAGGAGGGCGTTGAAGTAGTCAATGCGGGATGTGACAAATGAGTGAACCAGGATTTCGGTGCTGGATTGGGACAGAGATGGGCGGAGTCTGGAGATGTTGCGGAGGTGGAAGAATGCAGTCCAAGTAATGTTTTGAATACGGGGTGCAAATGAGAGGGTGCTGTCCAGAATGACGCCGAGGCTCTTGACTTGGGGGGCAAGGGGTACAGGGAATCCATCGACGATGATGGATGGAGCTGGGGTGAGTTGGGATTTGGTGAGGGTGGATTTGGAGCTGATGAGCAGGGCCTCGGTTTTATTGCTGTTCAGCTTCGGGAAGTTCCTGCTCATCCAGCTCCGGATGTCATCAAGGCAGGTGATGAGGGAGGTGGGGAAGTGGCAGTGGTGGGTTTGGAGGAGAGTGCCAAGGGGGAGGAGGTAAATGATGAAAAGAAGTGGGCCCAAGACTGACCCCTGCGAAACACCCGAACTACCAGACTTGTGGTTCCTTAGTTGTACAAATTGTTGGCGGTCAGTGAGGTATGATGTGAATCAGGAGAGGGCAGCACCAGTGATCCCAATGCCAGCCAGGCGGTCTAGGAGCAGTGGCTGGGAGATGGTGTCGGATGCTGTGCTGAGGTCGAGGAGGATGAGAATGGTGAGTAGTCCTGCGTCAGCTGTGCGGAGGAGGTCGTTGGTGATGTTGACAAGGTCCGTTTCAGTGCTATGTTTCGGACGGAAGCCGGAATGAAAGGTTTCATGGAGGTTGTTTGTGTCGAGGTGGGACTGGAATCGTGCGGCAACCACCCTTTCAAGTGTTTTGGAGATGAAGGGGAGGTTGGAAATGGGCCGGTAATGGTTAAGGTCAGCTGGGTCAGCACCAGGTTTTTTCAGAATGGGTGTGATAGCAGCCAGTTTGAGAGTGGGAGGTACAGTAGCAGTGGTAAGGGAGGAGTTCAGTATGTTGGTGATCATGGGGCAGATGGACGGCAGACAGGCTTTGACAAGGGAGTGGGAAGAGGATCGAGCTGACAGGTGGTGGTTTTGGCTTTATGGATGAGTTCTGAGATGGTGTGTTCTGATACTAGGGTAAAGTCGGAGAGGGAGCTGTTGAGAGGTTGGCCAGAGGTGGTCATCCAGGGTGGATCATTTGAGGAGGTGCACGATGAGGCCAGTTGTTGGTGAATGGTGTTGATTTTAGAGCTGAAGAAGTCCAGGAAGGCAGTACACTGATCGGTGGAAATGTCTGGAGGGAGGGTTTTAGGAGGCTGGAGTAAGTGGCTGACTGCTGAGAAGAGGACTCTGTTGTTACCTGTACCAGTGTTGATGAGGTTGGAGTAGTATGAAGATTTGGCAGTGGTGAGGGCATTCTTGTAGTGATGGAGGTGGTCCGAGTACATTTGGCTGTGTACAGTGAGTCCAGTCCATGTGATGTGAAGGGGAAGTAGTTCGTTTTTTTTTTCAAAGGAGGTTTTTGAAAGTGAATTTAATTTTTTCAAAGTTAGCGTTTGTTTGTTGTGTTTGTTTTATTAACAACACACTATGTTTTAAATAGGGCTAAAAGAGGCCAGATATACCTGCCTAAACAAAATGTTTTGCAGTCAAAATAAGGTGACTGATGTGGCCTCACTGGATGTTGGACTGTGGACTTTACTCCCTATAAGGCATTGTTGAGATGATTCCTTTTGTCACATGATGGATGAAAATGGTGACAGATAAGATCAGAGTTGACATAAGGAAGCCAAGAAATCAAGTCTGGAGGGAAGTTGGCTGTGCTTCTTTATTTCCATACTAACTTACCTTTTTTGACAGATTCATGTGTCCAGCAATAGGTGGTGGCAAAAATAAGAAAAATCTTTTCAATGTCAGCAAGTTCCTTCATTTTACTATCTTCATTTAACAATTTGGAGGAAAAACTATTCATACATTTTAATGAGAGTGAATTAATGCTTAATAATTCAAGAAAGTGGATCGTTCAATCATTTTTATTTTATTTTTTTTCTCTCTTTTGGCTTTTTCTTGTTCAGGGTCACCACAGCAAGTCGGCTTGACTTGCATGATTGATTGGGTACAATTTTACACCGGATGCCCTTCGTCACGCAAACTTCCCATTTATCCAGGCTTGGGACTGGCACAGGAGTACCACTAGTGGGCACTTTGTGGCTGAGGTTCCTCGTTAGGGCATCGAACCCCGGTCAAAGACAATTTGTAATAGGAAATTATTGAGCCATTTAAAATGAAATAAAATGATAATTGTCAAGTGTTGTAAAGATTTCCATCTTCAACGGTAATCAATGGGGTTTGAGGTGGGAGCCACAGACAGGGTGGTAAAGTAAGAGACACCTACTTAAACTTTAAGTTTGTCTTGGACTGATCACTGGAATGGCAGTAGGGCAAAACATTATCCCTATAACTCCCTCCAAATTAGGTGATAACGGATAAAATGTTTTCATGTTATAATGTAGACAACAAGCAGATTAGGTTGAGAGTACTTTCTAATAAAGAGAGAGTTTAACATAGTCTGTGATTATGAACACTACAGAGCAAATATTCCCTTCATTTCATGCAGTCATAGGGAAATGCATCACCACTGTTCTTGCTCAGATTGAGCTGCCTCTAAAAAAATATAAAATCACTGACATGATGGAAAATACTGTGTTACTCGAAAAACTACTCTCGTTATTACACCTAATAGATCTGAAAGAAGCAACATTTATTCTCCTTCCTTCCTCACAGTCCTTGTTGCACAGAGGGTATAAAGGGCATAAGTGTGAGCACCTAATTCTTTCTATGGATTTCAATATCGCTCAGTGCGCATACAGCAGCTTACATAAGAAATTGATTTTACATAACAGGCACTTTGTTGATTGTGGGATCACTTGGAAAGCTTCTGCTCTGAGATCATTCAGTCATTTTGAAATGGTCTGAATAAAGAACCGATGAAGGACGTAAAACATGCTTGCTCTTATGAAACGGCCAGTGACAGTTTTCACTGGTTTCTCGTCAACACCCGAGAAACCTTCACCTCTTAGATTTTTGTGTTTTTTGTGTTCGAGATCACCATTAATGGCCGCCACAACCTCAACGAAAACAAATACATCATGCAACACCATCTCATTGTTTTGCTGGCTATGACTGTAGAGAAAAAGGAGAAATGACAGTGTGATGGAACCATGGTAACCAATGCTCTCAGCTGATACTCTGCTGCCCCCTGCTGCTCAAGCAAATCAGTGTGTGTGTGTGTGTGTGTGTGTGTTCTTGGTGAACACACAAATGTTACATTCTTTGTGTCAGTAAAACTAAAGCCTCTCCTCTGCATTTTGCCGGTAGGAGTTTTTCAGGCAGTTCTCTACTAATTAAGAAGAAGCAAATCTGTCTACACCTGACATTTAACAATGACTGAAAAAAAGCTCAGACTGCTTAAAAACACGTCTCTGAGAACATCTGAATATCGATTAAGGAAATTCTTTAAACAGTGCAATTAAAGCAAAACAGCTACACTTAGTATTTCATGTGCTGTATACAACTCTACCCCAGTTCGGGTCTGCCTTCAACCGATCAGACCTCAAGAGGAGAGCTCTAAATACAGGTGTGAAATCACCCAAGATGTGTTGAGGACACATTTGAGCTTCCATCACTAAGACCACTTTCAAACAAGTCTGGGCTACAGGTGGTAAAATCCACATTGAAGGACCCCCTCCCGTACTGACGTCCTCTCAAGTACTGCCTACTGTTCTGACATGCTGTGGATGACCATCTACTCTATTGAGGTCTTCTGGAAGACCACCTACTCTACTAACGTCCTCTGGAGGACCACCTACTCTACTAATGTCCTCTGGAGGACCACCTATTCTACAGACATCTTCTGTAGGACCACTGATGCTACTGACCTCCTCTAAATGACTTCCTACTCTACTGACATCTTCTAGAGGACCACCAACTTTCTACTAATACTTGCTGATGTCCTCTGAAGAAATGCCTACTTTGCTGACATAATCTGAAGGACCTCCTTATTTTACTCATGTCCTCTAAAGGACTGCCTTCTCTACTGACAACTTCTAAAGAAACGCATACTCTATTAATATCCTCCAAAGAACCGCCTACTGTTGATCCAGATGTTTTGGCCAATTATAGACCCATATCGAACCTTCCGTTCATGTCTAAAATCATTGAGAAAGCAGTAGCAAACCAATTACATCACCATCTGCATAGGAACGGTTTGCTTGAAGAGTTTCAGTCAGGATTTAGAGCTCACCACAGCACAGAAACAGCACTGGTTAAAGTCTCCAATGATATTCTAATGGCTTCAGACAATGGATCATCCTCCATACTTCTCCTCTTAGATCTCAGTGCTGCATTTGACACCATTGATCATAATATTTTATTACAGAGACTGGAACATGAAATTGGCATTAAAGGAACTGCTCTAAGGTGGATCAAATCCTATTTATCAGATAGATATCAGTTTGTACATGTTAACAATAGCTCCTCCTCACGCACTATAGCCAGTTATGGAGTCCCACAGGGTTTGGTACTTGGACCAATCCTCTTCACTCTTTATCTGCTTCCTTTAGGCAACATTATCAGGAAACACAGCATCAATTTCCACTGTTACGCAGACGACACTCAGCTGTATTTATCAATGAAGCCAAATGAAGTTAGTCTGATAGTCAGACTGCAGACATGTCTTGAAGACATAAAAGTCTGGATGATCCATAATTTTTTACTTCTAAATTCTGACAAAACTGAAGTTATTGTACTTCGCCCTAAGCACCTTAGAGAAACCCTATCTAATCATTTAATCAGTCTGCATGGCATTACTTTGGCTTCCAGCTCCACTGTAAGAAACCTTGGAGTAACTTTTGACCAGGACATGTCCTTTGTACCTCACATAAAGTAAGTCAGTAGGGCAGCTTTCTTCCACCTGAGAAACATTAGGAAAATCAGAAACATCCTGTCTCAAGAGGATGCAGAAAAACTAGTCCATGCATTCGTAACTTCTAGGCTGGACTACTGTAACTCATTATTATTTGGATGTCCAAACAAATCTCTGAAAGGCCTTCAGTTGATTCAGAATGCTGCTGGACGAATATTAACAGGAACTAGAAAAAGGGAACACATCTCTCCTGTGTTAGCTGCCAGTAAAATTCAGAATAGAATTTAAAATCCTTCTCCTAACATATAAAGCTCTTACTGGCCAAGCTCCATCATATCTCAGAGAGCTCATAGTTCCTTACTGTCCTAGTAGGCCACACTGCTCTCTAGATGGAGGTTTACTTGTGGTTCCTAGAGTCTCCAAGAGTAAATCAGGAGGCAGATCTTTCAGTTATCAGGCTCTTCTTCTATGGAACCAACTTCCAGTATCGGTCCGGGGGCAGAATCTTTAGCAATTTTCAAGACCAGGCTTAAAACTTTTCTGTATGACAGAGTTTATAGTTAAAAACTTAAAGTTCATTTAGTCTTTAGCTATGCTGCTATAGGCCTAGACTGCTGGGGGAAGGACTGAGCACCTCTCTCTCTCCCTCTCCCTCTCCCCTCTCTCTCTCTCTCTCTCTCTCCCTCTTCCTTTCCCCTCTCTTTCTCTCTCCTTCTCTCTTGCATGCACCGACATACCAAAAAGCATGCTTCTCCGAAATCCCAGATTCTCTCAGTTCCAAACATGTGCACTGCATTTACTAAGCATGTTTTCCGAAAGTCTCTGTCTCTCCCAGTTCCTCTCCTCTCTCTCCCTGTCCTCATCCTGCAGGTGATGAATCATCACCATCCCATGTTCCTGCAATGCCTGCTGCTCCCACATCTTCATGAATTCCATACAGCATCATGTTCTTGCCTACACCTGTTTGAATATCCCCTCCTCCTGCTCGCTTTCTCTCCCTACTCTACCCAACTATGCCCCCCCCCCGTGCCTCTCTCTCTCTCAACCCAACTGGTCGAGGCAGATGGCCACCCCCCCGAGTATGGTTCTGCCCAAGGTTTCTGCCTCTTAAAGGAAGTTTTTCCTTGACACTGTCACCAAGTGCTTGCTCATCGGGGGATCTGTTGGGTCTCTTTAAATAATTTTATAAAGAGTTTGGTCTAGACCTGCTCTATATGTAAAGTGCCTTGATGTAACTTTGTTATGATTTGGCGCAATACAAATAAATCTGATTTGATTTGATTTGATTTACTCAACTGGAAAAAAGTCCAGAGGTAGTCTGGGCTACTGTGACGTGACATCATCATCATCAGTTTCATAAGAAATCGAAAATATTTTACAATTCCAAATGGATAAAGATTGATTTGACTGAAGAGCACACATGCAAACATATTGACTAAAAACAACATATTCATGTTACTTTGAATAGCAAGTGGAGAATACAGATCAGATTATATGTCATCACTAAGACTAATGGGAAGAAATGTTTTAAAATCAAGTGTAAATTGACGTACTCAGAAATGACCACTTGCACTCAGACAACTGAAGATATATTTTACTGCAGGTCTGAAGGGAGCCTTTTTTTAACTGATGGGACTCAGTTGCTACCATATTCAACTTGGCCAGTAAATGTAACCAACTGATACAAAACTTATTGACTTTACTCTTGTTTTCTATCCTTGCTGACTGTACATGTTTGCATCTAATTTAACTTTTAACAACTACAAAGCTGAATCCTATTTTGTCTCTGTGCAGTTGTATCACATCAATCAAGTGAGAAAAGCAGACATCTTACCTCATCAGAGTCCAGCAGGGGGGGTAGAGCACTGTAAATAGAGAAGACCTTCAGCATCTTTTTGCAATACTGTAGTCTAGTAAAGATATCTGCTATCAAGAAGTGTTGGGCTGATTTCATCCCACTGACAACTTACACATCTGCCATAGATGACGGGATGTTCTCCTCAACCCATTTCAGGTCCTCATCCTTGAAAAATAAAAGTCACTGTTACAAATCAAACCTTTGCCCAGTCCCAGCATGGCAGCCCTCAGTGAGTGAGTTAGGATATTTGCTGTTGCTGATTCTTTATTATATTAAGTAATATATTGACATTAGTCTTAAATCTTGGCTAATAGCTACTAATATTTTGACATTTGTTGTAAATACTGGCTAACACCTCTAATTTTTAATGTGTTCCCATGGCTGCTGATTGTCGCATCTGTTCCTCTGAATTAAAGAACACCTTGTTGTCGCTCACCACTTTGTTGGCTTTGGCGGTGCCGTTGGTCTCATTCTTCGTGCCCCTCATCTTCATCCCCTCTGGACAATGAAAACAAAGACGAAAACTGATCATACACTGAGGATGCTCACATCGGTAAAACACGTTGTTCATAGTCTGTTCTTATGTTGACAGCATTGACTGTATATAAAAGGACATAGACTGTGAAGGCAAGGTATGCATTAATGTGGGGCTATTAATATGAGAGTACCGCACACAGCAAACTGCCTGACAATCAGGACAGAGTACAGAGTAGGTCAGATCCAGTCTTCTCTCCTTTTCACCTCTGCTGTCTCTTCCAAATATGGTTTCAAGAAACCAAAATGGTGATGACATAATTACAAGGTGGCGGCTTCAAAATGGGAGCTCACTAACCAATGAGCGAAGTCATGGTGTGTTGATAAAAAAAAAACATCATCATCAACATCAGTTCACCTCACTTAGTCTTAATTGACCATTATTATAATTTCGAAATCAAACACAAACTTAATTAAGTTGCAGTAAGTAGATTTTAGGATGAATTAGAAAAAGATTAATTTTTAAATATAATCAATAATCGAAAAACCAGCTGATTATTAACAAGCTGATCAAAAATAACCATCTGGAACAGGTCCAGTTATGTGGAACAGTGATCTCAAAATAACTAACCAATAAAAATTAACTAGCCGCCCATTAACAGAATAGTGAAAGATGGAAGAGAAGGGAGACAGTAAGAAAAAAAGGTAAGGAAAGAAAGAAATAAGTAAAGAAGGGACGTAGGGGTGATAGGAAGGGAAGAATTAAAGGAGGTATGCAAGTTTCTTACCAAAAGCCTCGTTCATCATTGGCTCTTTTTCCTCTTCCTCACTCTCTTCGTCCACCAGAGGACTGAAGGCATATCTGTCACGGAGACAGAGAAACTGGCTTTACTTTGCAGTTGAAAACATAAACAATGTCAAAATTAACACATTGATGCCATAGGGGAACCTTTTCAAGTTTTGCAAAGAACCTTTTGCCTACTGGTTATTTGAAGAACCATTCATTATCTAGTTCTTTAAAGAACCAAAAGTTGTTCTTCAAAGTGCTGCCATAGGGAACCTTTTGAAGTTCTGTAAGGAACCCTTTGCGTATTGGTTCTTCAAAGAACTATTTGTTATCCTGTTTTTCAGAGAACCTTATTCAGTTATTAATGGAACCTTAATTTAGAGAAACTTGTAGGGTTCCACGTACAACTTTTGATTCAGGGGTTCTCTGATGTTGCTAAAAACTAAATTTAAAAAACGTAGTCCTTTACTACATAAATGTTATACATGTTAAAAAAATTGCTTTCCTCAAAATCATTTATTCACCACAAACCCAACAGGTTTTTGGAACACAAATATAACAAAAACAATTTATCTTTTCACAATAAAATATTCGATAAATATGCTGATAATCATCAGCCTGTGCTTACACTGTTGGTCCTCACATACATTTTGAATTTTAATTAAATAGGTGAGCGGTAATGATTATTAAGTTGACATTAACCAATAAGAAATACAATCTCAAAACATCTGATCCATATGTAAAGTCAGCACTTCACAAAGTTTAATCTCGTTTGCTGTGACAAATACAATCAGAGCTGATTTTGTATGACTTTATTTATTTCATGTCCAAACAGTAACAAGACATCTGTATGTCTATTCATATTATATCTTTAAGGTATATTAACACATGAAAAATCAACATATCCAGCTTAGCATCCTGTTGAGTTGAACCTGTAGCCTACACATTGTGGATAAAATGAAGACTGAAAGGATATTACCATCACCAGTGGTAAAACAAGAGTTACATTGAGTGTTAGCAGATAATTCTGTGTCTGAAAAAAATGACATCCTCAAAACCATCTAGTGACATCTTAGCACCCATCTACTTACATCCTAGCAACCAAAGAGAACACAGTAAAAGTCAACAAAACACAATATTACACACAAAACTGAGTGTCTGGCTAGTTCTTTTACAATGAGTTAAGAAACCTTTGCACAGCAATAGGAGCACAACCTTCCATTTTTAAAACAAAGGATTCTAGAAAAGAGACAGTCTTTCTCAAGTTTTTAGGGTACTCAGCTTGGAAGATTTGATAAGGTGAGAGGACAACAGCCAGGGCAAGGGAGATATCCACATTGCCATCATCAAGGAGCATCTCTGTGTCATCCATCTTCACAGTGATGGCACTGCTCTGCAGTGGGCATGCCTTCTTGCAGTTACTCAGGACAATTGTTGGCGTTGGATACACTGGATCCTGTAAAATGAGATTTTGAAAAGTTTTACATTGCATCAGAAAATGAGACATGAGGTTATAACAAAAAACATTTAGCGGACCGCCAAGTGACCGCTGGTCAGACAGTATGACTTAGGTGAGTGCGTAACGCGTTTGAGTAAATCACTCTCATTTTCATGGTAAAGCTGTACATGTTTCAGCCACTTTTTGGGAGTCGGGGTCTTAACAGGACATCTCTGTCACTGGAATACCTCTGTCAATCATATCCACAGCTCACCTTTGAATGATGATATTAAGTCTTCAAACCCATTGACCTTAAGCCAAGAGCCGACTTGGTCAACTGACCATTCCTGGATGAGACAAAGACATGGAGACCATTTGTGCACAGCTTAACGGTGTTGAAGTGGCTGAGTATTTGTCTACGCTCTAAACAGCATTGATAGAAAGGTAGAGATAAGTAATGGGGGTTAACAGAATACAAGAAGTGGGAATTGGCTTAAGTTTTTGGCAGTCAGACAGGCAAACTTTATAGATCCCAAACTAAGAAATTTTGGGTGCATTTTTGCAAGCAGGGCAAATTCATGAATTTAGACAAATGACTACTGCATTTACATTGCATAAACACATTAAGAACATCAGGGTTTTCCCCCAGAAAATGTATTAAGCCCAGTGGCAGGGGGCAATCTTCAAACAACCCTTGTCATGCTGGCCACAATATAAAGTTAGATAAATTATAGCTAGGAATTTCGGGGAAATTTTGAAGTTAACTGCCTGCCCTTCCCAATGGCGGATGGATATATAAGTGCAAACAAAATAATTACTCATTAAGAATTCACAATCTGCATTGTAAATGACACAAATGATATTACTTACAGCTTTCCAATCAGTATTTATTTTTAGCACCCTTTTTACTCATAATATAGTCCTCTTTAAAACATACATGTAATGTATATTTTTAAAAATATTTTTCTTTCAAAACATTAAAATGAACTGTATTACCATTACTGTTTTAAATCAACATGTGTTTCAATAACCTAAATTGAACAAATTAGACTACATTTGTATCACTATCATCAATGAGTGAATACTCTGACCTATAAGTCAACACACATAAGGTAATGTCGTTTAATGCTGCACTGCTCCATCACTGCTTCACTAACAAACAGCATTTACTGCTGTGATAGCAACTTAACTTGGCTACCTTCAATCTTAGCACTCACTACAGACAACACCTACGTTAGCATAGCGTCTAGCGCTATTAGCGATCTTTTAAACACTTTAAATCAAATACGGAGATACAGTATGTACCATAGTAGTGTTAAAGGCTCCATAACTCCAACTGGTTTAAAGAAAGTTTCTGAACAAAGGTATTGTGTGGACAGTAACAAGCCAAAATGGAGGCCTAACCTAGCCTTTAACAAGCAGTGGCTATTACCGGAGCTCACAATGAGAGGAGCCAGTAGAAGAAAGTGGCTCCTCACGTTCAGTGTCAAACACAGGATTCAGTCCTAACAAGCAAGCAACTTGTTAGTAGGTCGTATGAGGGAATTCATAATTGGTTTATGACTTTTATTTTGTCTTTCATACTGGGAAAGAAGACTAGTAGACATTCACTGTGACCCTGGACGGATGGGCGGGAGCAGCTTTAGCTAGGTTTCGGTAGATACGCACCATTAATAAAAGAAAAAAGGTTTGTGCACATAATTTATAACGGGTAACAACATTAACTCACAACAGGAAAATAGATTCTATATAATTTTTAAATGAACTTACCGTAACCGTCGAACTCAAAGTCCAGAGAGTGACCGCCAAAATACAAATCCGGGGGGAAATTGTCAACTCCAGTTCCAGGAGGAGGGAGGGGCGGATGGGCGGCAAAGAGACAAAATGGCGATAATAAGCCATGTCGACAATGGGTGAGCGCAGCTCCAACAAGAATTAGCACGAAATTCTGGTGTTTAGATATTTTTTGGAAATGTTTTCAGGGAAAAAGAATGTAAAAGAAGAAAAAAAAGAGAAATAGAAGCACTGAATCATGTTAATGTGATATGGAAGTCCACTCTACTCAAAAATTATCTGCCAAAAATTGAAAATGTAAACATTAAGAAGAAAAAAGCAATGTTCCGTTATGTGTTTTGTAGCATGGACGCTGTCATCTTTCACTACTGTAACTCGTGAGGTCACCAGGTTGGTCGGGGTGTAGGAGTTACGGTGTTAGCAGTGGTTGTTCATGACAGATCGTCAAATATGGAGCACAGAAAACAAAAGGGAGGCCACTATCGTATTGCTCCTGGGTGTATAAATAAGTTTTACAGAGTGAAAGCGCAGGGAAACTATTAGTTTCCATAAACTGCCACTGGAGCGGAGAACTGTATTGCGGCGCTGGCTAGCGGCAATGAAGAGGGAGAATCCTCTGATGGGCGCTAACTCCAGGGTTTGCAGTGAGCATTTTTTTTGGAGGAAGATTATATAGGGAGGAAGACCTTTGAGTCAGGCAAACTAATTGTCCGCCGGCCCTCACGACATCGACCCATATAAGCAGAACAAGACAGACAGATGAATAAATAATAACAATAATTATAGTAATCGGTAAGTTTGTGTATTACATCAACAAAAATAATAGTAAAAATAATAGTAAAAAAAAAACATTCAAACACAACATTTAAAATTGCAGTACTTCATATTTTATGATCATCATAAATGTAGGCATATTCAAAGCCATGGTATTGTGGGGAGGGAAAAATGCCTCTGATGGCACTGACCACACAAGCTGGAATTGGGATGCGGTTTTTCTTCCCCAATATCCCCCTGGCCCAAAGGATAAACTGCCTGTATGCAGTCAACTTAAAGAGACTAATGAAAAAGAAAAAATGTTTAGATTTAGTTTACAATATATTTTGAACATGGGTATGTACATCTTGATATTGGATCATAAATCTGAAATGTTTTCATATAAGAGTGTTTGATAAGATTTAAGTACAGTTAGCAACAGATAGCATTAACTAATATCAGCTAACATTACTGAGTAAGCGCCTAAAGAAGCGACAAAACCGCATAACGTTATGTCAACATTGTTCACGTTGTGTGCAGTCAGTGATTCACTGCATATTCACCGGCGGTGACAGCCACTTTTACTTTACTTTTGCTTACCTGCTATTGACAGGCCGCACCAGTGTCTCTGCTCGCACATCTTTCAGGGACAGCATTGCCACCTCCAAAACGTCCACTTCCAGGCACAGTATATTAAATGTATGCACCATGGTGATGCAAGACTGTTCACGCAAAACATGATCCAGTGAAGCCTCCTGACAGCAGATGGACGCTTGAACGGTGGGCATCGCCGCACAATGGCCACACGCGCACTAGGCAGTGTTTCCAACCCGCTCTTCACGCCAAACTATCGGCAGCTCCGCAGCCCCTTCCTCCCGTACTACCAGTCGGTTAACTTGATGTATGGGCTCAAACGCATAGGCAATAGGACAGGGGGACTCCAAATGCCTGTCCAGCTCGTCGTCATTCATTTCCTAAAATGTTTTCTTTAAAATAAATGCCTCCTTTGTGGTTCAGACTGGCCTCGACATCCAGCAGCAAACCAACCAACCAACCCGGTGACGTAGCTTCTTATGTCACTCCAACATGGCGACTCGCATGCTAAATAACCAGGCTAAACCTCCAAAATACATCCATAATATCTCCGGTTTTACAGCTTTTTGAGAGCAATTTTTTTTTACAGTATCTTTTCTAATATAGCTGAGCACTAGCATTGCCAAGACTGTGCATGTTTCACTTCCACTTTAATATATGTATGCTATATGTTTGGTATTTGATAACAACTAACTATCTTTATAGTTCTCCTTGATGAGTTCAATTAAAAAAAAAAAAAAAAAGGAATGGTCAACCACCATGTTTTGTGTGCAGTCCGAAATGTAGCCTAAGTCTCTGTCCCGCAGATTGTCTGTTCGGCATACAAGTTTATTCCATTTGGTGTAAAACTGCAGATATGATTTTATTTTAGTAGTGCGAGACACACACACAAATAAGATCATATCAACTACAACTATCTTTTTATGTAAATTGCTCCAGCTGTTATACTGTATTTGCAGTGTTTTTCAGGTGTGTTGCATTGAAAAAGGAATTGTAGTATATACTTTTTTTTTTTTTTTTAAACACAGACACCACATGAAGCTTTAGGCCTATATGCAATATGAAGTTATGACTCAATCTAATTTTAGTTCCTCTATCATTACGTGGAAACTGTGATTTTTACAAAACTTCAATTTGGTGTCAGTAAAATTTTCCTTCCTGTGTACATTCAAGGTGCACATTAACATAATATTATAAATAATTGATACAATATCCATGTTGGGTAATTAAGAATTAATTGAGAAGCTGCATGTTATTGATTACACTATCCAAATTATAATTACATTACTTTATAAAAGCTCCATATAAAAAGTAGTTTCAAAATACCACCCTTTAAATTAAAAAAAGGTTACCATAACAATCAATCTTTCCACACACAGCCACAAGTAGTCAGTAGGCTAAGGCATACGAACAAAATACATAAAGCCATTAAAACATAGAAAGGTTCTTCAAAGCACTGAAAGTGCAAGATGGAGCTTTATAGAACAATTTTTTTTAAATTCAGTTCTACAAAGAACCTTGTACAGCAAGAAAAGGTTATTTGACCAGAGCACTAATGAAGAACCTATTTTTCTTAGAGTGTACCTCTGGTTATTGGCTGATGGCCTCCATAGGAACATGATGACCAATAACATGATGGAAAACAAGAAGCGCCAGAAGGCGTCCTCTATCCACAGCTCCCTCCAGTCCTAGAGACAAAGAGAGACACGCATGCTTATGAATGAAAACACTTCCAAAACATTCAATATGTTCATTTACAGGAAACAAAAAGAATAAGTAAGAAATTTCTCTTTGCCTGACAGAAAATAAATAAATAAATAAATAAAAATTCTGAGAACGTGTCCATTATATGTCTGAACTGCATTTGGTCAATGTGTGAAATTGCGTATGTGATTAAAAAGTTACTGTAAAATAAATCGACATGACTGACTCTTGTGTCAGCTGGTCTCTGCTCTGTCCTGTTCTTTCCTCCACTGTGAGCTCACCTGTATAGTATCTTAATATATTCATAACAAATATATTCTCATTGACTTGCTGTCTGTTTCTGTTGTCATGACAGGGAAAGAAGCTTGGCCCATTAAAAGGTGACTTGTTAACTGGGGAACATCTCTGAGAACCATCACCTTCTTGTGGTGGAGAGGTTTGTGTGCCCCAGTGAACCTGGGAGCTGTGTTTTCGTGAGCCATGTGCTCCTGGTGGGTCTCCCAAGGCAAATTGGTGTCCGGCCTCTCGCCTGAGAGAGGCACCAAGACACCAACCAAGAATGGTTAAAGACCCCATGGAAGACAGAGGAGGGAGGAAAGTTACCCTGCCCAGAGGAAGCCTGGGGCCCACATCTGGAGCCAGGCCTGGATGAAGGACCTGGTGTCTGGTTGCTGGGTTTGTCATGGCCCGGTTGGGCAGAGCTCGAAAGAGCAACTTGGACACTTATCCTCCCCCATCTCATGGACCCACCATCCGCACGAGAAACCGCTGGGGTTGGGTGAGTTGCCACATGGGTGTCAGTGTAAGTGAGGGGCGGCCCAGACCTGGGACCTCTCTGGTGGGGAAGGAGCCAGAGCTCGTGTGCGAGGTGGAGTGCTACCAGTTTACCTCCATGCATAGCCTCAGCTCTGGATCCAAAATCCTGGATGGGGGCTGGATGCTATTATTCTATGGAGTTGCCAAGGGTGTGATGCCCCCGGCCAGTGTGGGAATACTCACAAGTCCCCGGCTGAGCACCACCGTGTTGGAGTTTACCCCAGTGGACCAGAGGGTGACCTCCCTGCGCTTGAACACAGGGGGGAAAACTCTAGCTGTTGTCTGTGCATATGCACTGAACAGCAGTTCAGAGTATTCGGCCTTCTTGGAGACACTGGCTGGAGCCCTGCAAAAGGCTCCGCTGTGGGACTCCATGGTACTGCTTGGAGACTTCAACGTGCACGCTGGCAATGACGGAGATACCTGGAGGGGCGTGATTGGGAGGGGTCTGATCTGAACCTGAGTATTGTTCGATTACTAGACTTCTGTGCTAGCCACGGTTTGTCAATAATGAACACCATATTCGAACACAAGGATGCTCATAAGTGTACTTGGTACCAGAGCAGATGATTTTGTAATCGTATCATCTGACCTGAGACCAGTGTTTTGGACAGTTGGTCCAAAGAGGGGCAGCGTGGTCAACTGATCACCATCTAGTGGAGAGTAGTGCAGGTAAACTGGGAACGTCTGGGCCAGGACCCTGTCTGAGAAGCCTTCAACTCCCACCTCCAAAGGAGTTTTTCCCGCATCTCTGCGGAGGCTGGGGGCATCACACTTGAATGGTTGATGTTCAAAGCTTCCGTTGTTGAAGCTGCAGAGGCATCCTCTGGTCTTAGGGTCTTGAGTGCCTCAAGGGGTGGTAACCCTCGGACACCCTGGTGGGCACCAGTGGTCAGGGAAGCCGTCCGGCTGAAGGAGGAGTCCTTTAGGGACATGTTGTTCCTGGGGACTCAGCAGGGGTGGAAAGGAGTTTGGTGAGCAATGGAGGACTTTTTTGAGGGCCATCCGATCCTTATATGCCCAAAGCGAGAGCTGTGTGATGATACTAGGCAGTAAATTGGAATCGTTTCCAGTGGGTGTTGGCCTCCGTCTGGGCTGTTCCTTGTCTTTGATTCTGTTTGTGATATTCATGGACAGGATTTTGAGGCACATCCATGGTGAGCAAGGGTTGCAGGTCGGTAGCCGGATGATCGCATCATTGCTTTTTGCAGATGATGTGGTCCTTTTGGCACCATCGGCCTTAGATCTACAGCGCTCACTGGATCGGTTCGCGGCTGAGTGTGAAGTGGAAGGGATGATGATCAGCACCTCTAAATCTGAGGCCATGGTCCTCATTACGAAACCGATGGATTGCCTGCTCAAGGTGGGGAATGTATCCTTGCCCCAAGTGAAGCAGTTCAAGTATCTTGGGGTCTTGTTCACGAGTGAGGGAACTCTGGAATGTGAGTTTGACTGGAGAATCAGGGCAGCTGGTGCAATGCTGTGTTCACTGTACCGCAATGTTGTCATGAAAAGGGAGCTGAGCCAAAGCTCTCAATCTACCGGTCAATCTTTGGTACTACCTTCACCTATGGTCATGAACAGTGGGTCATGACTGAAAGAACAAGATCATGGATATCAGCGGCAGAAATGGGTTTTCTCCGCAGGGTGGCTGGGGTCTCCCTTAGAGATAGGATGAGAAGCACAGTCAATCAGGAGAGACTTGGAGTGGAGCCACTGCTCCTTTGCGTAAAAAGGAGCCAGTTGAGGTGGTTTGGGCATCTGATAAGGATACCACCAAGGCGCTCGCTAAGGAGGTCCAACTGGGAGGAGACTCGGGGCAGACCTAGGACCAGGTGGAGATATTAAATCTCCTCACTGGCCTGGGAGTGCCTTGGGATCCCCCCAGTCATAGTTAGCCAAGGTTGCTGGGGAAAAGTAAGTCTGGAGCTACTTGCTAAAGCTGTTAACCCCGCAACCTGACTTTGGATAAGCAGCTGAAGATGGATGGATGGATGTTAACTGGCAGTTGTTTCAAGCTGCTACTACAAATCTAGATTTGTTCTAATTTCTGAACATTGCAGCTGTAAACACTATCAAAAAGAAACTGTGCCAAATCATTTTGAAAGAACAACAAAGTTTGACATAGTCCTTTTTGTATGATGGGGAATGTAAATGTTCAATAACCCTTGACTTTCATTAAAAACAACCATAAATGAAAACTACTAAATAAATATCTGTTCCAGATACAACTGTGTCAAACCTGTCACCAGAATATGACGTTTATGCACATCATCACCACAAAGGTTAGTACGGGCCATTTTTTTCATTAAGAAATTTAAATTTGAATGAATTTATCAGAGAACTGGCAAAATGTTCAGACTGAAAAAAAAACAACAAACAAACAAAAAAAACAAACAAAAACAATTGCCTCTTTACATTTACATTTCCTCCTAGGACAAAACTGCTTTGCATAACAACGCAATGTTTTTTTGTGTAATTTTAGGACTCAATGTAATCACTGAATAATAACTGAATTGTTATATCTACATTCTTCTTTCTTTGAGGAGTGGCAGGCTGCCACTCCTCAAAGAAGCCTGCCCCCACTGCTGAAAAAAATCCTAGAGGAAACACTGCATCTACCTAAAAAGTTCTTCTTTCTTTATTCATGCCAAATTCCTTCAAGGGGTTACTGACATATAATGTAGAAAAAAAAAACATCTTTGTGTTTGGCAAAGAAAAAACAGTTTTCATTAATTTAGTACTTACAGAACGACATTTAGACATTTTAAAGGTCTTTGTTGTCCAGATGATGAAGATGACCGATGCTGAAAAGGCACAAACCCATACAAGCTTTAGAGACCAGAAATCAGTTTTTGCAAATATAGAACACAAAGGTTTTATCATACCTATGACAGCAAAGATGAGCGTGTTGGTGAAGTGTCTGAAGAGTGAGAGTTTCACCACGTTCCTCCTCAGCCGCAGTAGCTTCATGGTCTGAGCCAGACTCACAAAGATGTGACCACACAGTCAAGGGATGACAACGACAGAGGAAGTATACACAACTGGAAATATTCCTCATTTCATTTCTATTTTAAGGTCAATGCACCTGATTATTCTAAGTGAAAGCAAAACCTGAAGAGTTTTAAAAGACTAAACTCTTTTGATCATTAAGACTTAGTCTATAGTGCATTTCCACCACAGATGAGTGTGGTAAGTTCGAGGAAACCTAGTCCCAAACGGTTTTGGCCTGCGACACAGTTTAAGGAGAAAAGGAAGAAATGCAAGTTTTAAATGCTGCATGTTGTAATTTAACTAGAAGTTTCAGTGCAAAGATTTTAAAATTAGTAATATTTCCACAAACGTTTGAAAATATACCTCAACTTACATAAGAATTGTTGATGTGCAACCAAGGGAAACTAAGCTCGTTAATTACATGGCACTAAAATGACATTAAATCACACATGTTTTCTTTAAATAGGACAGTAAATATCACCAAAAAAGCAGAAAATAGAACAAAATGAAAAGGGTGAGAGAGAAACTTTCTCTGGCACTAAAAGTGGGAAGTCACAGTAGCGGATATCCACCAGCAGAGGGTAGAGTCGAGAACAGCCAGAGGAATAGCAGCCAGGAGAACTACATCATCTTCAGTCTAGAGACAAAAAGAAGACAGACAGAGGTGGAAAGGGAGAGGAATGGATGATAAATGGCAATAAACAGAAGAATGGAGGGGCAAGGAAGTTGGGTGGAGGAGAAAGAGCGACATATGGTGTAAAAGAGAGGAAGAAAAGTCAACAAACACAGAGAGTGAAAGCAAAAAATAGGAATGAGAAATACAGACACACTGAACCATACTAAGGTCAAACATCAGCGATTGGTCATTCTTAGTTTGTTCTGCCTGATGCAAGAATGTATAAACCAGACAAAGCACAAAAGGAAATTCCTCGTGTCATGTGAAAAAAGTCCAACAAATAGAAGGGAGCCTCAAATTGACAGCCGGAAATAGGGGGGGGGGGGGGGGGGGGGTTTATCTCCCTCTTGTGGCAGCAGGTACTACAGCCATGACAACAGGGCCACTGTCATTTTCACTTTGAGAAGTCTGTATGGCTCCCCAAACATGAACTATGAAGTCTGCCCTGTGGCTCTGCTACAGTACACTTCATAGAGGTGAACTCAGCTGAGGCTTGCCCTTCGTCTCGTAACAACACAGATATGGGTCACTGACCACATTTTCAATACGTGGCACCATCTACAGGAGCTCTCAATCAAGCTTGTCGGGAAATTACCACTGTAGTAAGGGCTTGTTTAACTACAAACTAACCTTAACCCTAAAGAAGAAAGTCTTTAGTGAAATAATGAGTGACAGTGATCTCAAGTATGGTTATTTCTGCAAACAGGCTCTGACAAAATATCTTTGAAATAACTTAGAGCAAAAAACAGGTTTCAATTATAGATCATCACTAAAAGGTACACTACCTCCAAAGTGACACATTGAAATGTGGGTGCTGCAGTAGTCTGTATGTTATCATGTGTCATCAGTATGGAAAACAAGTTTGAATTTTATGTCGTTTTCTCCTTTTGGTATATTTGTGTCAATTAGGGTTTAATTTTGTTTTTATTTTTATGAATTTTATGAAACTCAGCTAAACACTTATTGTTCTACAACTTCCAGCGGTGTGGACACTGAAGATAAGATAGACAGAAACTGGTCCATTAGTGTGTCTTAACAAGTACTAAGAGTTTGGGTTCTGGTAGGGTTTTGTTTGTGTGTGTATGTGTGTGAATGTGTTAATGACTGTGTAGATGTAAAAGGATATCCACCAGACAATACAGGCATCAGTGAAGGCCAGCACTATTTTACACAAAAATATACTGCTGCTTTTGGCTCCCAATTCCTGAACAGAGAGACATGTTAGAAAGACGCACGTACACACACACACACACACACGTACGTACGTACACACACACACACACACTGACTTACACTGTTAACTCGCAGTATACCCTCGATAATGGAAAACATTAGGTAGAGTAGACCGACTCCAACTACTCTGTGAAGCAAGGCACCAAGTCTGGGCCTGATGGAGAGACAGAAATAAATTGTGTGAGAGACTGAGGAGATGTTTTAGATTAGATGACATTGTTGACATTTCATGGATGAAGAAATGAACTGAAAATGATCATTAGTTATGACCCAAATCATGTACAGTCTTCCAACCCCTTCATTAGGTCCCATATAGTTAGGGACCTATGTAGATGTCCATGTCTTCTTTGATTTTAAAGCAGGTATAGGTTCTATATTAATACTATGAAATTATCAGAGTGCTCTGAATACACAAACAGCATTCAGAAAATCAGCATTAAAACAAGCCATCAAAACCTCTGTGACAGTAATGTCACAACAAAACAGTTACAGCTCTCAGCCTCCAAGCAGAGAGGCTCAGATCCTCTTTTCTGATTGTGATACCAAATCAAATTTTCTTGGCTCACTGATCTGTTGTAACAAGAGATGCCTGAGAGAGAGATGTAAAGCTACTCTGAGGACTTTGGTACTTAAAATCACAAATATGCCTTCTTATGGACATTAACATTACAAATAAAACACTGGCGAAGACATATGGACTTCTAAAATAAAAAAAATAAAAAAAAAACAACCTTGGGACATTAAACTATAAATCGCAGGTGGCAGGTGAAAACTCACTTGACGATGCCATATCCCAGACTGGCTATGATCACCAGCACTCTGGCCAGAGTCCTCTTCACTGCAGACAGCACCTCAGCAAACACCACTGCCCCATACACTACAAGAGGACACATTACAACTCATTACCCCTGAACACTGGGCCCAAAACCAATAATAATCACCTGTGTGTTTCCACCTACCTGACAGACCATCATATCTGATACTCTGGTATTCAGCATAGTAAACAGCTTTCTCCAACATGCCCAAGAAGATGACTCCTCCGATCCAAAACTGGATCCTGAGAAGGTCCCTCCAGTAGCACGCCAAAAGAACCAACCACAGCAAAGCCAGCAGCACATATACAATACACATCACCATGTAGAACTGTCGACAGAAAAAAAAAGGGACTGTGGTGACTGCACTTAAAGTACAGTGTTGAACTATCACCAGAAATAAGTGTGGCTATTTTCTGTAACTATGTGAGCTGATTATAAATATTTACAGCCAGGAGCAATGAGCTTTAAAATCAGTCCTCTGGACTGGCTAAGAAATTATGAGATGAATTTTACTGTCAATTACAGCAACAAAAATAAATATAACACCAGACTTCTTTAAGTGTTCTAGTGTTTGTGTGTGGGTTCTTACCACCATCAGAGGCCACTCAGAGGCAGATATGTAGTCATGAGGACCCTTCATGCTGATATGTACTAAACAAAAACACACAACATTAGTATATTTTCCCCCACATCCTAAAGTTTATGACAACATCACATGACTAACTGCTCCATTGGCCATGTTCCAAGTCTAAGTTGTTGATGTCCACAGTGCCTTATGTAAGTGTCCCATCATACTCCCTTAGAATTTCTCAGCACCTCCTTGCCTTGCTCTCACTTATATGCACTGACAAAAATAAATAAATAAATAAATAAAACACACACACACAAAAAAAACTGTCATATTGGGACTGGTTGGGAAGCGCCACTGAGAGTTAAGGTACACATGAGGTGGTGCTATGTGTCTACTAGAACTGGGCCTGCCTGGTTTGGTCTGGCCCATCAGAATAACCAAGCGAGGCCCCACACCACAAACTGAATGCATGTGTATTTTCTTGCCATCTTTTAAACAAACAAACAAAAAAAAATACTATGTGGGAGAAATTATTACAGAAATCAAGAGCTGTTTCATGAATAGACTTCATGGGCAGACCTGTACATATCCTTTAAATGTAACTTCTACAAGATCCCGTTATATTTGAACTTATTTCCCAACTCACCAATTAATTGCCAGCTTTGCGATCATGCTGCAAATAGCACACTACAGTGTCTTGGTAATGTGTGTGTAGATTTATGTGTAAATGTATACTGACGTTGGAGACTCCAGGTTGGCAGGGGGTTAGCAGGATCAGGACTGTTGTCTTTGGTTTCAATGTTCAAGATGAACATGTAAGATCCGTCCTCCCAGCTCTGGGCAACTGCGTCGATGGGTAGAGTAGATGCCACCTGTGCAACAACAGCAAAAGGGAGGAAAATGTCAGAAGAGACAAGACTGCTGGCTTTGATTAGACCATATGCTACTTGGTAACATCAAATTCCACCCTGCTGTAATGAGCAGGTGTCTAATCTGACAAAGCAGTCTGACTAACCTCTTTTGAAGGGACAGCAGCTTTTCCAGTTTCTGCTGCAGCACCACCCTTCTCTGGTGCAGCTGGCTGAGAGAGAGATGGAAACTCAAACATTTAATAATAAATTCAAATATAGATATGAAGGCGTAATAAGACATGCAAAATCAAGTCTAAATATACAATAGGGACAAAAGTATTGGCCCACCAACACAATACACCCAAATCCATTAATACAGAAATCGACTGGGAAGAGAGGGTGTGACACACAAACTCTGTTCTAGTTCAACCAAAACCTATTTGATGAGGTGAAGGTCAGGGCTCTGTGTGGGCCAAGCAAATTCTTCCAGACTAAACTCACTCAGACTGAGACCATAAAGACATTGATAAAATGTTTACTGAGTTAATAAATAAAGCGAAAAGTAGGACCACTGTCAGAATGTAAGTTCAAGGCACTTCAGCACTGGCTCCACTTTTTACACTTGGAGGCTGCATCCACTTTTAGATAAAGTCTGTGGTTATGTCGCTTGCATGCCTGTGTGTACTGAGACAGGGGCTGATTATAAACAGTTGCTTTGCATGTTTTGTGTTTTTACACATTTGACCATTCTCTTTGTGGTTGTCGCTGTAAATCCTGTTGTGTTGATGGTTCTTAAAAGATTCTTCCTAAGCACTCCAGATGAACATTAGGCAGTTGACTTAACACAGGTGGGTTTAGAGTAATGATTAATTAATACTGTCCCTAATTAAATATGCAGCTAATTAAATTATTCCATGTTACACACTGACGCGTCACAAGCCTTGTACTGTATTAGAAAATGGCAACTGTTAACAATATGTTTGAAACAATCCAAGTGATTGTTGTTGCCAGTTGATTTATATAATGGTTTAATCACTAGACTCAGCCTCCATCACTATTCATCCACTACATGAATAGATATATATTTGCATATTGCAAATACACACCTATCTTGAATGTGATTGCCATGTTTTTTATGTATTTTGTATGTTTTTATGTTTGTTTTTTTAAAGTATCGATCCATCAATCTATCAATCGATCAAGCTGATTCTGTACATCTTAGGAAATAATGCACGGACAGTCAAATCATCTTATTGTATTTTACTGTTTGCGTGTGCTGCATGTGTACACCTTTGGCTTTGGAGGCTCCACATCTCTCTTCCTCCTCCCTGAAGTCTGTTCTGTACTTGGCTGAAATCACAAAGAAAAAGGTTGCTGTTGGTTTAGTTCAAGGATCCTTATCCCCTGGCGAAGTATTCTAATTCCTGTAAACACATAAGCTCTTATGTAAAAACTGGAAATAGCAAACTTAAAACAGGAAATACTGCTGGACTTCACCTCTCAAACTGTAGATCTATTGCGTGTTAAGGAGTTGTGCATCTACAGTGGTTATGTGCACTGGCTTCAGAGCTGCACTGGAGCTGAAGTGCACCTCCTCAAACATTTATCTATATGTCAGGGCTAGAGCTTCTACAGAGATACTTAGTGAGCAGAATGTGAAGTGTGAAAATGAAGACAAATCTTGGAGAAAGACTTGATATGCATCTGTTTTTCAGTGACATGCATTTAAAGTTCCACTTACACTGGTCAGAAACCTGCAAAAACCTGCCAACATGCCTATTTTCTTGATGATGTAAAAAGGGAAGACTCACCCTAATATTCATCCATTTCTGTGCTCTAATATCTTTCAGAGCACTGACACTATAAGCATACCTGTTACCTGGCCAGTGCAGTGTTGTTGAACCAGAAATACTGGGGCTACACCTTTTGCTAAGAGCCACCTGCCATCAAAAACCCACAATCACTGACTGAAGCCAGGTCAGGTCAGGTCAGCTCACTTTATTTGTACCCTTAAGTAGATTTTTTTTTGCAGCAAAAAAGGAGATAAGGCATCCATACTAAACATTATAGACCAAGATACAAAAGACAGCAAAGATGTATAAACAAGGACATGAAATACTCAGAAGGCTTACTGATAGAGAATTATAGGGATAAAAAACCATAAGAAAGTTAAGAAGGCAAGTGTCGCACATGAAGGCTCCATCACTGGCAGGAGCAAAAACCCAAGGGACGATACACAATGGACCTATTTTAACAGTTTGCCGACCAACTACCCGCTCACTGGTTGAATTTCCAACTGTGCATGTACTTCATTTGATGATGTTGCTCCCTGCCTTTTTATCCCATTAACTGGAGACAGTTTTGGTGTAAAAAAGGTTGATTTCTAAATGACCATAATTAATGTAAACAGGTGACTACATAGCTGTAGTCTCATCCCAAGTATGACACAAAGCGGTAAAGAATCTCAATGCCACTGTAGTCCAAGAGGGGTACCACAGCCCACAACAACTCTGACATATGAAGCCCCTTTGCTCTTAGTCAAAACCCGAGCCCTTTATCATTGGGCTTCTGTTGGCAGACTGTGGTCAGCATTCAGTTGCAGGTCAAACCTTGCAGTAGACAGACGACATGGGATTTGATTCAATTCTCCATTTCCAGTTCCTTTTAGCACAGATGGCCATGACATTTTTATATTACTCTAGCTCTCGTTTTCAGGAGCACCAACCTGGATATGAAATGTGACAGATTTGTCATATCAGTTACACAATGGCTTATTAGCTTCCTTTCCCTCCGCTGTGTCTGTGGGCTCTGATGGCATCACTCTTTACAGTCGTGTTTCCTCAGGCCAAAGAGAAGGCAAACTTGACTCACAGTGGAGTTTTGGGTGAGAAATGAGTGAGGGAAGAAGTGTCGCTCACCTGCAGATGCGGTTCAGTCAGTCGTGTCTTCACATCCATAGTCTCCAGGCCGAACTGTAACATAAAACCAACAAAACCAATTTAAAATACACTCACTGGAATATGTATACATGTATTGGGTGTGTACGTGTGAGTCTGTCATGCGTGAAAGAGACCGTGTGAGGGCTGCTGTTTGGTTGGCAGGGGATCTCAGTATACTGGTGGAAGACATAGTAGCCACTTCCTCCTCCTGGTGTGACTTTTGTTGACCTGAAGTAATTTCCTCTCTCTTGCGGCTGCAGACAAAATGAACAATGACAAAGTTAAGACAAAGAGACAGAACACAGCCACGTAATAAAATTGCACATTTTGAGTCCATCAATGTCAAAACAGTAATGTCTAATAAGTGAGTTAAACATTGGTCATTCAAAATAACATATGTCCTGCCATACAGGCAGCAGATCTTATGTAAAATAACTAATAATAATAATAACCGATGTTCACTTTAATTCTATGTACATATAAAGATATGTGAGGTGTAACCCTAACCTAATGCCATCCTGGATTAGCTCCAGCTAAGCGCACCATGACCCCACACAGAATCAATGTTTGTATAAAAATTACTGGACGTTTCCTGTTTCAGGTTAACAAGACTATGGGATGCCTGCGACGGAGCGTCCACCCTTTAGGCTTTGTCCTGACCACACCATCCTGGTAGTTTTATGGCTTCATTTAAGATGGACAGTGGAGAAACACGAGAAATGGGGAGAGGGAGCAGTGAGTTGACATGTATTAAATATTCCATCGACTCATGAGTCAAACTAGCAACTTCCTGCTTAGGGCTCAACACGCACAAAAGATACACACTCAAACTATTCAGCCACCAGGGCACCTTCTCCCTGTTTTTCTTTCTCTAACAACAGAATTAAGGCAAAAAAAAGGTCCAACACAATAACAAGACAAGGTCAAAGCCAACTATATGTCTGGATCACTTATGGTCGTTGGGAGAGAGAGTGACAGTACTTGAAAACTGCTATGAAACCAGAGTAAATAACCACTCGACGTAAAGCAGTTTAAGTTTCAGGGAGCAGCCCCCTCTCAACAGCACTGATTGTCTGTTGTGTTATGTCCCCCAACAGTCCCTTAAATCCTCTGGTTTTGCTCAACTATCATCTGGTTTTAGGTCATAATCTGTCCTTCTCTCTCTTTCTCTCTGTGCTCACATTTTAAATATTTTAATTCAGCTGAAATTAAAATCAAGCTATTCTCACTGACATGGTTTTCCAATCCTGTTGTCATGACAAAGGAACAAGTTTGAAACAGTGAGTTAATTAAGATGACATTTGGGCATCACCTGACAACATCAGCAAACGCATGAGTTAAAAACAAAGACTGAGTTGTGATTTACTGTTTGGTGATCACTTTGGGAGGAGGTTGGAAAAGACAATCTTTTTCTTATTGTGTCTCAAAGACATAGCAGAGTCTCTGTTTGGGTAACAAGCTGCGGCTCGGACTCTAAATAGACAAAGAAAAAGAGGGCAGAACTGGAGGCCCTCATCTACAGGCTTGAAAGTCGACCAGATCAAATCTACAAATTGGGACCTGAACGTTTAGGGTGGCATCAAGGACACCTTAAAACATGCACTCACTCACAGTAGAACAGAAGATTGACTTACATTCATTTTGAAGACCTCATCACGGCAGTGCGAGTTCCTCAGATACCAGGAAATATTCAAATGGACCGGAGATGAGGAGTTACAGGTATTCACTGCCAAAACACACAGGCACAAAGACACGCACAAACATATTGTTAATTTTTAGTGGATTTACAGAGATGTAGGACTGCTCCTTTAAAAACTAAAACATGTTGCTCTGTTTGTAGAATATCTACTCACATCTCAGATGGATATAGCTGCCGTTGAACAAAGTTTTAGCAAAGTAGAAGTATTTCTGTGTCTTCAAAGTTTCCTGGAAACAAAACCAACAAAACACATCTGACTTCTGATGAAAAACACGACTTTCACTGCTCTGAACAAATCACATCCCAAATTGGATGTTTGTTCATCCTGAAAACATCTTTTTAACTGAAATTGTGTCTCTCTCAATAGAAGTTCAGCAATTTCAAACAAGAGCCGCTGACTACAGCTCAGGACTAATAATAGTTTAAAAATCAGTCAACTAGCAATTTGAAGTGTTCATGAAATGCTTTAAAACGAACACTGAAAATCTTATTCAAACATCTTCCTCGTCGTTTCTGTCTGCAATTAAAACCAAATGAGTACCATCATCAATTGGACAGTTAAAACTCAAAAATGTGGTATTTAACAGATCTTATAATGAGAGACAATTTTATGAAAGCTTTTTGGTCAGTATTTAACTAAGGTCGGTTCATGTTCATGTTTGTTAAGGACATTAGATTTATTGTTTGTACATGAAAACTACTCAAGAGAAGTCCATAAAGACAAACATCGAGGCAGGTGGAGAACAAGCCGCGCTTCCTGTTCAACAAACATGAGGCTGCTTGGCCCTGAAAGAGCTTCCTGCTTAGAGTTTAACCATGTTTGTAGTAAGACATGAATCAGAAGCCAACATCAGCTGACATTATGTGACAGGCAGGGTGCAGCTTAGAGAGCTTGCCAGTCCATTACACGGCTGACATGTACTAATTAACAAACAGTCTATTCGTACCTACAAGCCACTTACAGTCACCAGTTAATCTAATATGCATGCCCACACACAGCTGCACATGAAGCCGGGACCCCTGTACCTTCCAACTGTGAAGCCTGTACTAACTGTATATAATCAATTCAAACCTATGGGTTATCATTGTTTGAGCTGAAATCTATTGTTAAGTTCAACTGGTGAGTTGATAAACACACATTTATTAAGTAATATTTTATTGAACAATTATGTTTATTATATTTTTATCTTCCGTAGGTTGCCCGTAGGTCTGAGTGTGAGTGTTTGTTTGTTTCTGTCTGTCTCTGTGTGTTGGCCCTGTGATGGACTGGCGAACTGTCCAGGAGTGACCCTGCCTTCACCCAATGTGAGCTGGGATTGGCTCCAGCACCACCTGTGGCCCAGAAATGGATAAGCGGTAGAAGATGAATGAATGAATAAATGACATTTTTACCTTCAGTTTTCATTATTAGTGAGCCAAATATCTAATTTGGACTTAGAACTCAGTTCTTTTCAGAGATCAGACGGGGCTGAGAGTGAGAATAACATGCATGTGTGATTATAATCAGTTGGTGCTCCTATTGCTATTCAAGTCCGCTCAAACAATTTAAGGCACTTGACAAGATCACTCTGGAAAATTCTTATAAGCATTCCTAACAATTTTTGGGATATTTTAAAGAATAGACGAGTAATAAATGAGCTGTGAAAGTGATTCATGCTGCGAGTAATGTTTTTCTCATTCTTATGTTTTTATTCTATTATCGTTATGAATGCTCACTACCATCTAGTGGCCAATGCAGTACACCTGCACCGAAAACCTTGCTACGATCACACTCGTCCTCCTGATCACTTAAGTGGTCACTCAGATGGATGGCGTCAGGTGACGTCCATCAGCTGTGAGCAGGTGTTTTGCCCGGTGTCAGGAAAATAAGTGAGGAGCCTGACACGGCCTGTGTCTGGTTAACGAACAAACGTCAGTTATCGGTTTGTGGCGCAGTGCAATGTGCGACCCCGCGGCGTATTTCAGTGGAGCTTAGAAGTTACGGAGAACCTGTATGACAATAAAAAAAAAAAAAAAAAGAAACCCCATCTTAAATCAAGGCTGGAGTTTGTGTCTTTCTCTCTCTGTCAAGGCTAACGTGTGACACACTCCTGTGCGTCAGGTCGGGTACAAACAGGGCACTCACGCTGTCGACGTTCAGGATCCATTTGCCCGGTTCGGACACGGCGCTCACCGGCCCGCTCACGTCCGCTAACAACAGCAGCAGCAACAGCATCGAGGAACAAAGTCCCGGACCAGCTCGGACTGGACCCGTGGAGCTAGCCATTAGAGTCGAGAGACGGAGGAAACCAGTAAGGAATCAAGCCACCGCGACAACTCACAATAAGCAGCACTTCCGTGTTCCGAGTGACGTTGCCGGATTTAGAGAGACGCTTTCAGGAACCCTGGGAAATTATATCGAAAGTATCGAGTGCCAATTTTCGGAATAATACTTTTGCCTCAGTGTACTGCAAGATGAGAAATCACCAACCTTACCTGACACAGAAACTGAACACGCTTATTAAACATCTGCTGGACACCATTAATATGTACCATCTGTTATTAACTTCAACAACAACTCTTCTGATCACATGATCATCAGCAGCGGAAAGCTACCTCTTTCAACCAAAACAAAACACGAAAAACGTAAAACTAGAAAACAGCAGTGACACCCTACGGCCAATACGGTGCTACTTTTTGTTTTATATTTAAAAAAAAATAAGCATTTGTCTTAGTCCTACCGAATAAGCAATACATAAAAAAAAACACTGACTATTATAATTTTGGTGCCGTTTAATCACAGTAAATGGAAAGTACTTATCGGATTAGGTTTAACTCCCATATAAAGATAAATAAATAATATTTTTACTGTACATTCATACTCACTGAATTCGTTTACGTTAAGGATTCAATATTGTGGTCTCCTTCCTCACGACCATCAGGGGGCATCGTTTTAAAAGCTTAATAGTGTGAAGACAGAAATAAGTTCGTATAGTTAGACCGTAAAAAGAGTTCTTTCTTTTTTATTTCAGAAATGTGAATGATACATTTTATATTTCACTTCTATTGATCTTTATTTACATGGGTACATTTTACACGCAGAATAATCTGCTGTAATGACCTGATGGTGTGTGTGTTGTCATGTCAAAACAGTACTCTCAGTTCAGCTGTAACGAAAAAGGCAATTGCCATGATCACAAACCATGTACAGAGAGTGAGAGAGGGTGTCACACAAAATATCCAGGGAAATGTTCATGTTGGTGTGCCTCGGTATCTAGCGATTTCTGGACTATGCGGTATTAATCGTTGATTTTCGGGAAGTAATGTTGATCAGATTTTATACATTTACAATAAAACAGGCAAAATGGCACCGTCAGGTGTTTCATATGTTAACCAAGATAACTGCGTTTGTTGTTTGACACTTTACGTTATTTCACTTAAAATGTTTAAGTTAAAGTTTTTGACTGTCATATTTGGGCTTTCCCACTGAGTATGAACGCAGCTTAAACTGTATTCTTTTTCTTTTTCACCTCAGGCACGGGGAAAATGCCCACTCTGCATGCCTAAGGGTGTGTTCGTGTGTGTGTGTGTGTATGTGTGTGGTTAGTGTGTGTGTGTGTGTATGTGTGTGGTTAGTGTGTGTGTGTGTGTGTGTGTCTGTTGGGCGGGGCTGATGATGCATTCACAAAGAACTTGGATCCTTTTGCTCAACTGGTTTTGGACGCTGGGAGTGTCTTCCTGCCTGCATAGCTCTCCCTCTGTCTTTCCAGTCAGTGTGCCTGCAGCTCTCTCGGTCTCAGCTCCGTTTCCTCGAAGCACAACTCTCAGTAAGTAACACAAAATCCTTCTTTACATTTTTTATGGCTGTTTAAAGTCCATATGCAGCTATAAGGTGTGTTCACTGAACTGTTTGTCATGGCTGAACTGGTTTAAGGAAGGATGATACTCTGCAGAAGTGTGTTGAAACGTGATCGTGTGCAGGTTTTATGAAGATAAAGAGCTTTAAATATTGTTCAGCGTTGAGTTCAGGCACACCAGCAAGAATGGTAGTCTGGAAATATTCTTAGCCTTTTGCTCTGGACAACACTGGCCCCTCAGGAGGTCAGTGTCAGAGCTCAAAAGACAAGTTAGATATCAATTATGAATGAGCTGGCAGCTGGTTGAGGTGGCTACACTGTCAGACCTTAAAGACAAATTTAGATCCTCAACTTCAAGAAAAATACACAAAAACTCGACACTGAAATTGCTCAGTAACGTTACCGCAAGTAAAAAGTTATTTTGTAATAGATATTTTTATTTTTACAATCAAAAATAAGATTTAAAAAGCAGCAAAAAAAAAAACCAAAAAAAAAAAAAACAACGACCATAAAACCAAAACAAACGTCACGATTGACAAGTTGGAGTAATTGATAGATTTTTTTTTTTCTTTTTAACATAACAAATTAAATAAATGAATAAATAAAAATGTAATAATGCTTTGCAAGACTTTATTATCCAAGCCGAAACAAATATTATTTTCATTATTGGGCTTTAATCGCTTGGTTTGATAAATTTTAAAACTGCCTAAATCAACAGTCCAAAACCCAAACACTATATGTTTGTATATGAGAAGCTGAAACAAGCAAACGTTCAATGTTTTTGCTCCAGCAAAGATTTATACAACTGATCAAAACTGTTATCAAAATAGTTGTCAATTAACTGTGTGTTAATTGACTGATTGTTAAATTGACAGAATAGTGTATGAAAAAGGCTAACTTTTGTAAACTTTTATTGATAAATGTTTCCAATTAATGCTCATCTGCTATGTTTTCACTGTTTGTCTTTGTCACACAGGCAGCAAAATGTTTCTGGCAAAGAGTATACTCGGAGGCATCATTAATGTTGTGAGGTGAGCGAACACAGGGCGGGCTAGCAGCTATCTGCTGCTCCTAGTCATTGTGCTAAACTAGTTAACCACATCATAGGTTTATCATTGCACTTAGCTGCTGTCTGATTAGTCTCCTGTGTTTTGCTTCTCCAGCAACATTGACCCTGCTCAGTTCATTCCCTCAGACCCTGTAAGTACCAAAATCAACCTCAATGTGATGAAGCAGCAGAAGCTCTGGCTCCTTCTTGCTTATCAAGTCTGAATCATAAATCAGCTCTTCTCAGACAAATTAATTTCCTATAATATGCTACAGATCATCCACCTCATGTGACATCTATATTCTTAACAATCATCAAATTCACACGGTCAATGTGTAATGTTTTAACATATTAAACGTTTTCACCTTTTTCACCAAAGACCTCAAAAATATCAGCTGAGACCTGAACTAGACTACGTAGACTCAGGTCTATAATGAGATTCCAGCACTGAAATCTCTGAAACTGCATTCTACCTAATGACCATCAATGTGCAACTCCACTGAGTGCAAAAAGAAGATTTAGTTTGTTCACGTTTTTTCTGTTGTTCACCGAAAAATTATTGTATGGTTTTCGTCTCTAGTTCCAAGTCTACAATACACCATTCACCTTTGAAATGATGCCCCATTTAGAGGAGAACAGACCATAAAGTGTTGTATGCAGTGGCTGAGTGTGGCTCCCTAAGGATAGACAGACTGTACCACACAATCAGATACAGAGGGGGTCAGCTCCACGTCTCCATCCTCCCCGGCTCATCTTTTTATTCCAAATATGTTTTTTTTTTCTGGCTTGCGATATCCAGATAGCCATTGCAAAATGTACAAACTTGGGATTTCAAAACGGCAACTCGCAAACTAGTTGGTGATGTCCAAGTAGGTTAGCACTTACACATGACCTGCAGAGCACCATTTATATTAAATCAGCAAGAAAAAAATAAATTTGAATTGATTTATTTTTTTTTTTTTTCTCAGAAGTGAAAATAAAGAATCAGGTCTGAGGCAGCTAAATTTAAGTATCTCAGACTGTGGAACAACACTGAGCCCAGACCATCAACACTTCTACTGTCTTTCCTGCACTATATACCAAACAAAATTCCTCTTTTGTATGAAAACCTTACTCTTACTCCACTCTAAAGTTTAATCGAAAGACTTGATTATAATCATCTGCGGTAGTGAGAGTCAATACCAGTGTAAGAACAGTTTATTCTTGAAAGGAACATGGAAGAAGATTTAATTAAGTTTCCTGAGCCTTTTTACAAAATGAAGATAAAGAATAATCAATGCCTTGGTCTTAGAAGTCACCTGTGTCCATGTGGCTCATCAACTCTTAAAGTGAAACTCCTGACTGACTCGGTGCTCAGATTTCTCCCAGTGGAATATTTCATATGCAAGTAAACACACTGAGAATCTGAACAAGGTCACACTGATGAATGTGTGTGAGTGTGTAGCCTCACAGTGGCTCTCTGTCTGTGTGTGTGCAGCCCCCCCCTCGCAGACCACTGAACTTCACACCGTCCAATGAGACTGAGGAGGAGAAACAGTTTCGAAAGGTTTTCCAGCAGCTGGCGGGAGATGTAAGTTGATAATGCTCATGTTGAATCCACTTCTACGCTTCAGCTGTGTTTACACTGATTTTTCAGATCCAATTCAATTCAGTCGTTTTTGTACTTCAACTTCATTGCACTCATCAGGGGTTTACCTTCACTTTTCTGCAACACAACTAACAAATTAAAGCTCTGGTTTGGTTGACAGACTGGATACCTACCAATGGGCAACTTAGTCTAACAATCAGTATTTATTTGGGGGGGGGATATGACATTGAGTGATGTCTTGAACTCGATGCAGTTTCTACTGCAGAGTTCAAGGTAAGTACTTATTGAGAAAAATTATTATCATTATTAATTTCTTAATTGTTTAAAAAAAACTCTTGTTGCAGTTTTTTTTTTTGTATTGGTCTTTTAACAGACCTCCAGCTCCGAACATTTTCCTAATGAATTGTTCATGAAGGTGCATGTGTCTCAAATTGAGGAAACTGCAGCTCTCAACCCATCAAGATGAGGCCTTAGAACACAGGTTTAGTCTGAGGTTTAACCACCAGCACATCTGCTGCTGCTGCTGCTTTACAGCCTGACGGTCACATGACCACAGGCCTTAGAGGAAACCTAGTCTCAGTCTGTTGTGTAATTACAGTATAATGACTTGTTTACACTTGTCTGTACAACACCAATGAGCATCAGCTGACGTTCTCAGAGAAAACTAACACTAGAGCTGTTGTTACATTTTAAGGCGAGTCATGGCAAACAGTTGCTCAGCCTCTGTGTGGTGGTTCATGGTGTTTTTGTTTTTTTGTTTTTTTTTTTACGAAACAATCAAGAAAATGAAAAATGAAACTTTTGCCATGTGTTTATCTCAGATTCTCTATTGATGATATAATTCCTTTGTCATCAAATTATAATGATTTT
Source organism: Remorina albescens (assembly GCA_034769265.1). Taxonomy (NCBI): domain Eukaryota; kingdom Metazoa; phylum Chordata; class Actinopteri; order Carangiformes; family Echeneidae; genus Remorina; species Remorina albescens. The sequence goes on along the minus strand of CM068497.1, from coordinate 22,737,875 downwards.
GATCTGAGAAAATATTTATGTATACTTCCCATCAGCATGGTGAACTCCTCATGTGGATGGATGATTGACAGGCTGTCTCGCCTCTTTGAACAGTTTCCTGTTTTCCTCGGTGCAAAACAGGAAGAGTGAAGTTTATATGTAGCTAACTGAACACCTTGTATTACCCAGATGATTCAATTGCTGATCTGACTTGTTTTTTTAACGTCTTTCTGCTCTTTCTCTTTATTCCTCACCTGATCCTTCATCACAAACCACACCTGTCTACTGTATTCCAGACTCTAAGCTCCACTGTAATCTCCTCCATCCAGCCTGTTTTCCCTCAGCTTCTGTAGCCTCTATCTACCTGATTCCCACCTGATCTCCAATGGAACACCTTCCTGTAGATCTCCAAACTCAACTTCCTCTTTGAAATAACTTTTCATTAGTTTGATCAAATCGACCTTGTTCATATGCAGAGATCTGTCCTCTGCACACTCCTGGATGATGTAGCACATTGTTTTTCATTACCCTCCACTGCGGAGGACATTTTCTAATTTCTACATCTTTGGAGGAGGGTGGAAAGGTCAAAATGAAGAGTAACATGCGTTTCATTGTATGGGATCCACACTGTATAAGATAAAGCTTGAAAGACTGGAAAGAAAACACTGCCATCTAAAGCAGTGATGTGATTTCAAGGCTTGTGAAATTGAATCAGAGAGATGCAAGCAAACCTGCAGAGTGGAAGGAGAAGTCTGTAATTTAAAATGCCCCAAGTGCTGAAGCTTCATTTCAAATTTTTTTGGCAAACCAACCTGAATCTATTAGTTTTATTGTTCGACCCTGTAAAAAAAAATGAATCGGCTCATTTTATGTGTCAGTTGGACAAACACAGTGTATTGGTTTGTTATGGAGCAGAGTTGGCTACAGGGTGTGTTAAACAGTGAGCCAGCTCTGTTTCCTCTGCATTCTTGCCATTGTGTAGAAGGGTGGCACTCTGGCCTTAGGGGCGTTGTATTGTGTGTGTGTGTGTGTGTTTGTATGTCTGAGATTTTCTCTGATGTGTGTCTCTGAGGTTTTCTCTGACTCAGAGGGGTGTGTACACCAGTTAGACCAGAACTCATCCAGCTCTCAGTGGGTGGATTTTCTAATAAGGGTGAGGATGAACACAGTGAAGATTGGAGTAACATACATACCGGGCTGCCCCTGTTCCAGGTCAGGGGTCAGCTGACTTTTTCATGTGGTGGATAATCTGAAGATTTTAACGAGGGCATAGTTAGTATTTTTAAGGTTATTAAAATCAGCGGATTCCACGATGTGTGGTGTATAAAGCAACTTGTGTCTGAGCTTGTTGCAGCTTCTCACTGTTGTCAAATCCTTTTTTTTGCTCTGTGGTTTTTAGACTTGACTGATATGCCAAATAAAAATATTTTGGATGTGTTGCATCCATTTCTCCGTCATGTCACTTTGGAAATCAGGAAAATCAGGCCTTACCTGACTCAGTATGTTACCTAACCTCTGGTCCAAGCCTCAGTCATCTTTTATCTTAACTACTGCAATGCTCTTCTGGCAAGCCTCAGTTTTTGCTCAGTGGAACTCTTGCAGATGGTTCAGTCTGTTTATTCTTCATCAACCTACAATGCCTATAAAAGGTATTCAACTCTTTGGATGTTTTATCCTTTTTGTTGTTTTTATAAATGGAACCATGGTGAAAATGGATTTCTACAAATGAGTTTCAGTTAATTAAATAACGAAAATAATGTAAAATAAATGACGGTCTAAATAGTCACCCCCCCATCAAATCAGTATTTAGTAAATGCACCTTTTGCAACAATTACAGCACTCGGTCTGTGTGGACAGGTTGAATTTTACTCTATTCTTGTAACGGGTTTGAGATCTGACCCAAGAACAACACAACAGACCGGAACAGTTCAGAACTTTATTAACTACGGTCAAGAGTCCAAACAATAATCGGGATGCCTAATCATCAAGCATAGTCCAAGTTCTGAATGTGGCAGGACTCTCTGGAGAAGGAATCCAGGGAGGCTGCAGGCAGACAGGGAGCGGGCAGAAGGCAGGTTGAGTACAAGGAAAAGTCAGTCTGGAAAAGAGTGCAGCAGAGTAGTGCATGATGCGACGACAATCTGACAGAGAGAGAGAGTGTGGAGGAGCTGGTTTGGAGGAGCTGGATAAGAGGAGGCTGAGTGATTAGAGTTGGCTGGGAGGAAAAAGTGAGTCTGATGATCTTGATTAGGAGAAGTAGGCAGGCAGGTAGAACAGAGTGGTTGAGGAGAAAACCAGGAGTGGACTTTGACAACTCTTCTTTGCAACACTGCTTGGGTTCTGTCTGGTTCCACAGGGACTGCTAATGAACAGCAAAGCCCAGCCACAAATTCTCTACTGCAGAGGTCTCCATCTCCGGTCCTGGAGAGGTACTGTCCTACATGTTTTAGATGTTTCCTGCTCCAACACATCGGATTCTAATGATCAGCTCGTCATCAAGCTCTACTGAGGTCTGATAAGGAGCCACTCATTTGAATCCGGTGTGTTGGAGCAGGGAAACATCTAAAACATGCAGGACAGTAGCTCTCCAGGACCGGAGTTGGAGACCTCTGGTCTACTGGATTAAGGTCTGGACTGGACTTTGATTAGGTCACTTCAGAACATCGACCTTCTGTTTTTAAAGCATTTGTGTGCAGTTTCACTGTGTGCTTCCTCTTCCTTCACAAGCCTTCCAAGGCCTGCTGGTGAAAAGCATCCACATAGCATGATGCTACCATCACCAAGCTCCGCAGTGGCCATGTGTAGTGTTTGGAGTTGGACAAACACAGTGTCCTTTATCTGTTATCTGCATTTGTTTCTCTGTTCAGAGTTTCTTCCATCTAAGTGGCTGAAGCTTTTAACTAAGTATAGTCAGAGGTGTCCTGGTGGCCTCCCTCAGTAGTCTCACTCTTACACAGTCACTCAGTTTGTGTAGCGGACTTCAATAAACTCCTGAAATTCATCTCTTCAGTGAGCGCCTCCTCTCCTAAAACCCTGACATGTCTAACTAGCACTTGTGTTGCACTTTAATGTATGATCTGTAGCACTCATTTAATATGTGTTGTACTTAGCACTTACATCAAGGCCTTCCTACTGCACTGATTCTGGAATGATTCAGTTGTATGTCGCTTTGGAGGAAAGTCATCCGACTGATGAGTAAATACAAAATGTAATGCGTGTTCAATGTGTTGGGACAAAGTATGGATGAATAGCTTCTGTATGATATTGAGCTGGATGTCAGTCAGGGTTATGATGTGAAAGTTATGATCCATGAATTGTATGTAATTCTGTGTGTTTGCTCTATAAGCAGAGAATCTGCTGCGCCTGAGGCAGAGAATAAAGTTAAAGCAATTTTTCTCAGATTGTTATTTACACAAAATATATCATATATTTCTGCTTATATGTAAATACTCATACTCATCACCTTTTTTTTTTTTTGTTTTCCTTCAAATCAGGAAAAAATTTAAAAAAAGTTTCTGGTGAACTTGTCATCTCAAGACGACAAGTTTATTGTGTTGATGCCACACCAACTTTCTCAACATTCCCCTCCGGCTCCTTGCTTACAGTTGAATTCATCTTTGTTAACATATGCACCGGGTATCACTGCAAAATTATCTCTAATCAAATGTGAAATTGAAATAAGTCAATGATGGAGATAAAAATGCTGAAGGAGAACCCAGTGTCCAGACATAGCACAGTGTTACATCACAGTGTTTTAGCAACATTTAGTGTTGTTATGAATCTGAACCTTTTTCAGCAGTGAGTCAGAAACTGGAAAAATATCAAAGGGAATAAAAGGAAACAGCTTTGGTTTGGTTTGAGTCACACTCATATCGGCTGTGACTCATTTTGTATGTGGGGCTTCCTCATTGGAAAAATATATATATATATCTAATATATGTGTATGTTTCTTTTGACAGGATATGGAGGTGAGCCCAACTGAGCTGAGGAACATCCTCAACAAAGTTGTTTCCAAACGTGAGTTCATACGTATTTTTCATTTTAAATAGGGCAGATTTTGTCATCCACTGATCTGCAGATGGCACAGTTAGGGAAAATAGTTAGAATAGTTGAATAGTGATTATGATATTTCTGGGACTATTCCCTTTGTTTGTTTCAAATTTAATATTCAGCTGAAGTGAACTAAAAGTTCTTGTTTCTTTGCTTTAGATGGAAGTCTGCAGACTGACGGTTTCAGCATTGAGTCCTGCAGAAGCATGGTTTCTGTCATGGACGTATCCTTCTGCAAAACAATAGGAAGCACTATTGGTGGCACTGAGCACTGCCATAACAGAAATGCTGGTAATACTGGCAACAGTGGGCTAGTTGGGCAGTGTTGTGATACTACTGGTGGCAAGATGAGAAGCAAAATTGGGGGCAGTTCCAATAGTAGCTATTACAGAGGAAGACTTCATAGCAGCAGCATGTAGTAGAATGTTGTAGCAAAGGTAGCACTAGTAATAATTCCAGTAGCAGTAATGGGACAAGCAGTTGTAGTGGCAGAAATCAAATCAGTGACATGAATGGGAGCAGCAGTACTGAATGTACTGGACATCCATCCATCTTCATCTGCTTATCCGGGATCGGGGGTAGCAGCTTCAACAGGGAGCTTTCCCTGGCCACATCAACCAGCTCTGACTGGGGGATCCCGAGGCCTTCCCAGGCCAGAGTGGAGATATAGTCTCTCCACCTGGTCCTCGGTCTGCCCTGGGGCCTCCTCCCGGCTGGGCGATCCTGGAACACCTCCCAAGGGGGGAGGCGCCCAGGAGGCATCCTAACCAGATGCCCGAACCACCTGAACTGGCTCCTCTCGATGCAAAGGAGCAGCGGCTCTACTCTGAGCTCCCCTCGGATGACCGAGCTCCTCACCCTGTCTCTAATGGAGAAGGCAGCCACCATTCTGAGGAAGCTCATTTCGGCCGCCTGTACTCGCAATCTTGTTCTTTCGGTCATGATCCAGCTCTCATGACCATAGGTGAAGGTAGGAACGAAAATTGACCTGAAGATCGAGATCTTAATTCTGCTCTTCTATTGACATGTATGCAGAATTAATAGGTAATAACTGCAGTAATAGTGGTAGACGTGGCCATTGTAGTTGTTTTTGTAGCACCAGCAGCGGTCATTGTAGTAATAGTGTTTGGCATAATGTTTCTAGTATCAGTGCTTCATTGATTTTCGACTTTGACCTTTGACCATGCTCACCTCAGAGCGACAGCACAGGGAAACTGGGCTTCCATGAGTTCAAATACCTGTGGAATAACATCAAGAGATGGCAGGTCAGTTCTTCATCACTACTCTTCTCCTTGTTCTCTTCTTCCTCTGTTCTTCTTCCTTCTTTGTCTTTTTGTTATTGTCCTTTTAATCCCTTCTGACACTGGGTGTGGGCAAAGCGTGCCATCGCAGGGCCCACATATAGAGCCAACCTGAAAAGTACAGGCAATTTAGAGTCACCAGTTAACCTAACATGTATTTCCTTGGATTGTTTGTACAACTGGAGTACTTTGAGGGCCCTTATAATAGCATGGGGAGAAAATCCACCTCAGAAACCCACAAGTGGACCCAATGTTGGAACCCACAGCCTGTTGCAGTGCGACGACTGAGCTCACCAAAGCACCATCGTGCCCCTCCCGCCCCCATCATAAAGGAGGATCAATGGCAGGAGTGTTCTATTATACTATATTCCTTTCAAGGTGTTCCCAATAAACCGGTGACTGAGTACACAAAATGACATTATTAACTTTAATTCCTCTATCAACCCAGAACAAGTGACCTATGTCCATTTAAAAAAAAAAAAGAAAAAAGAAAAGGAATACTGATCAAGTTTGACAGTACGAGAGTCTAAACGTTCAAAATGTTCTTATATAATATCTTTATGTAATTGTGTTAAATGTGTGCTATCTGTATGCTTGCTGTTTCCAGGGTATCTATTTATCCCATGATGCTGATCGCTCAGGTGTGATCTGTTCTGATGAGCTGCCAGCTGCCTTTAAGGCTGCAGGTAAGAAGCCTGTTGTGCGTGTGTTTGTGTGGTTATTTGCAGACAATCTGTGCAGTCTTAAATTTCACTCTAATAGTATTTTTGTGTTTGTGTCTCTGTGTTGTGTGTGTGTGTGTGTGTGTGTGTGTGTGTAGGTTTCCCTCTGAATGACCAGCTCTTCAAACTGATTATCCGTCGCTATAGTGACGAGCATGGCAACTTGGACTTTGACAATTTCATCGGTTGCCTTGTACGACTGGATGCCATGTGCAGTGAGTCTCTCTTCTTCCCTCATGTTCCATCACCTTCCTCTCCCTTTATCCTCTCTCACCTTCTCCCTTCGTCCCCTTCCTCATTCTCACACCCTCCTCCCTTACCTCCCTCACTTTTGCAATGTGGAAATGCTTATTATATAATATCATAAAGGCATTAAATGTGTGAATGAGAAGTGTCCTTTCATAAGGACAGTTTCTTTCAGTTTGTGCTGCTCATATTATTGACTGGAATCTACGTGGCTCCTGTCTTAAAGTGTGTGCCATTAAGGCCTGTATTGGAGTCCAACCTGTGGCCCTTCGCTGCATGTCATCCTTTCTCTCTTTCTTTCCTCTCTCTCTTATGCATCCCAAATATAGATATTAAAAAAAAAAAAAAAAAAAAAACTTAAAAAAAAAATATCAGTCATTAAACATGAGGTGTGTGTGTTGTACAGGAGCCTTTAAGACCCTTGATAAGGACAACAATGGCACAATTGACCTGGACATTAAGGAGGTAAAATACTCTGATGCAGCGAAAAGTTTAGTTTTCAAAAGAAGAAAATAAAAACTGTGATTAAAATTTGTCATTGCACTTTCTGCACTTGCAATTTGCACATACTTTTTCAAGCAAATAATAATAATAATACACTGTAAACCTCTGTATTGCGATTATGCTTAAAATGTATTTTATTCCATGAAATTGTGTTTACTTCTTTGCATATTGTTGGACAATATTAACTGTAGCAAGTACACATTAGAAATGACTTCATCCTGAAAAAAGGGTGTCATAGTAATAACCGCAGGCACCCAGATTGATGTGAGAAACAGATGTCAGAAACAGACTGGGAGAACAGTTAGAAGTTAAAATAAGTATGATGCAGTAATGTGTGATGCTTACGCTTGGTCTCTGTCTGTCTTACAGTGGCTTCAGCTGACAATGTACTCATGATGCGGCGGTCGGAAGCAGCTCCCCCGAAACTCTTTTACTCTTTTTTTTTTTTTTTTTTTTTTTTCCCTTCCCTCACTTCCTTTCATTCCACTTCATTGCATCTGTGTGTGCTAATGAATATGTTTTGAACCCCACCATCTCCATGGTAATGAGACCAAAATGCTCAAGTAAAGCTAAGGTCAAGGGACCAGTCAAACCGGGACCAAAGTGGAGCTGATACTACTGCTGCACTATTCTGCTGCTGCCAGGTGGCGGTGCCACAACATCCCCATGTCACAGATTTCTGCAGTTTATGTTTTAGGGCAAATATAAAAGCTTCTTGATTTTTAACAGGCAGTTTGTGGAATTGACACTGAATGTTTCAAAGAATAAAGCAACATAACTGGCATTAATGGCATTAAATGCCAGTGTGGCTGGTTGTGGGTGTGGCACCATTGTCCACTGGAGTGTCTGTGTTTTTGAAAGTTGTGCAAGCTATCTGTGTTACTTTAAATGTGACAGTAACAGTCTCCCAGAGAGTGAATAGTGAATAGACCACCCACTGGTTTCATTAGGTCTGACATCAATATCAAAAACAGTGCATTCACACAATAAATGTGAAAAGTAGGGTTAAAAGGAGGTTTAACTTAGATTGTAGTGATTACACTGAATATATTTGGATTTTCTCATTCATTAATCTGCTACCACTTATCCTTTTCCAGGTTGCAGGGGGGGGGTACACACTGGACAGGTCACCAGTCCATCACAGGGCCAACACACAGAGACAAACAACCACTCACACTCACACAGACCTACGGACAATTTAGAGTTACCAATTAACCTAAACATGATGTCTTTGGACGGTGGGAGGAAACCAAAGTACCCAGAGGAAACCCACGCAGGCACGGGGGGAGAACATGAAAACCCCGTAGAGAAGGGAGGTCCTCAAAGATTTGGGTCCCCAGGAATCTGAAGCTGGACACATGCTCCACAGCCACACCGTTGATGTGGATTTTCCAGTTACCGTAAGGTTTGGATCTAGAGCCTGCACCAGTATATTAAATATTATTAAGACATAACAACATTAGAAGTGAATGTAAATATGAAAAACGAAATGGTCACAGTTATTTAAAAGGCTATTGGGGTCCACCCTGGGGGAAGGGTCATCAGTTTGTTGCAGGAAGAACACCAACATAAACATGCAGGGTTCATTTGCAGTAGCAGGCTAATGCTAATGCCCAATGTGTTAACATCTGTGGTTCCCAACCTAAGAGTCAGGAGCAAGGCAAACCTCAACCAGTGCTCCAAATTTTGTTCAACTTTTTAGCATTCTCAAGAAAAAAAATAAAAATAAAAAACACAGCTCAAAATGATATCACCATAGTTCAGGTTACATAATATGATAATAGTAATGATGAAAACAAAAAATAAAGTAAAATAAGTAAAAATAAAATTTTAACTGTTTTAGTACTAAGTCACTAAGAGAAAGGGGGTAAAAGCTGTGTATCAGTCATAAAAGTCTTCATAAGATGCAAGGCAGAAAAGTGAAGCCAATCCTGAAATGTCATAAACCTGAATTCCCTGTAATCTGGTCAAATTGCATTGAAATCTATGTGAAAACGCTCGGTAAACATTTTCCTAATGTTCCTTTATGGTCTCAATCTCTAATTTCAAGTCTTCAGAACTACAAGATGTTCACTGTAAAAGCAATTCACCCATTTAGAGATAATTAGACTGTTAAGCAGTCTGTCAGTTGCATGGTAGCTCCAGACTGTACCACATCCAGGGACCTGCCTAAGAGTCAGGATAGAATCCAGAGCAGATCTACCATCCCCCTCCTCATTTCACCGTCTCCAAATATGGTTTGAAAACACAATTATTATTATATGATTACATAATTTTTGCCTTTTTTGTGTCATGTCTACTGGTAAATAAACTTCACATTCACTTATCAACACCTTTATGGGAACAGCTGTGTGATCAGTTTATTGCCTCAGAGAGACTTCAACATGGAGGACTGGAGGACAATGGGGATCAAACCACCGACCTCCCAGTAAGCGGAATATCCACTCAAAGCCCCGGCCTTTATTGTTTTACTTGTGCTCACATTAAAACGCTTAAAGGTCTTAAAGTGAGCAGTGACGTGGAAACGGCACGTGACCTCGTTGCCCACCGTGGTTTTTCCGTTGGAGGTTGTGCTCTCGGTGTGGTGTGGTGTGTTTGGTTCGGAGGCGGGGCGGGGCCGGTGTGGAGGAGAGGGGCGGGGCAGAGATGCTGCGGAGGGATAACGGCGGACGCAACAGGTCGCAGGTTGGGGATGAGGCACAGCTGCAATCACAAAAACTCAAATAGGATCCAAAGAATAGCCGATGAAAGGTAGGAGGAACGGTTCATTGCTTGATTTGCCTGCTAACAAACACTTCATTCCTATCGGAAAAATGTGCGAAATTTTATTTATTTGTTTATTTATTTGCAGTTTAGGCGCAAGAAACTCTGCGATCTGTGTCATTTCACTTCCATTCAATTCAAGTTAGTAATTCCGAGTTAAATCATTGCAATTACGACACATTTGAGAAAAAAAAGTACTCATAATTGAAATAGAAGGGTTTGACAGGATGGGAAAACATTGTAGACCGGTTGTAGGCAAACTGAATGCAAGATTAGGTTCACTACTACGAATCACCATGTAAAAGCTTCACACGAGTCTGTGTGTTTCTCTTTAGTTCAGCAGTGATTGTGTTAAGCAGCAGAGTGACTGATCGGATGCTCGGTTTTCCACTGACCTCTCCCCTCATTTGGCCATTTTAAGGTCACTACTTCATCATCACTAGTCATACACCTGGGACCTTTATTTTCAATTCTGTGCCAGCAGATTCTGAAATAAAAGGGGACTGCCCTCTGCATGTGAGTAAGAACAGTGTATAAGTGCCAAATCTACGGTTTATGCTTACTGCACCAAGAGACTGAAGAAAAAGTCGACAGCACACATTGTTCGTGTACAGTTTTTGGAGCCAGTTGTCCAAGAGCTCAGTGACTGGAGCCAAGCGGTGAAGGATCCTGTCTAATGCTGAGCAGTTTGAGCTGGGTGAGCGTTGACGCGTGGCTCTGAGGGTCGCGGGGGTTTACGTCACTACGTGCACCAGGTGGCAGGGACGCTTCATTGTTTACTGTCTGCTTATTCACAAACCTTGAAGCCTTGTTTGACTGTTGACTCTGTGAAAAGCTGATGTCTTCCTGATGGGAATTTTTTTTTTTTTTTATGTTCCTAGGCATAAGACTAACTTTTTATACAGTCACTCTCAAGTCATTGCAAATAGAGCTGTTATTTCATTTGTTGAATCTTGATGGATGATCAAAATTAAAACTAATTGAACTCCACGAATTTTCTTGTCCTCACTGTGCAGTTCACAGAGGTGAAAAATATTTCTGCCGCTGTTGAGGGCTTGAGGGTTTTAACTGTCTCTTTTAAAGGTGTGAGATGAAGTTTCTAAGCAAATTAATTCTCTCACATACCTCTCAACTAATTTTTTCGTTTGTATGAGAATTACGGCCTCAGTAGTGTCTCTCTTTGTCTTGTACGTGTGTTCTTTCGAAGGCGAGAAGGTGTAGAAAGAAGCCTGGTGTTGACTGTTTACTAAGTTCTCATTGGCTGACTGGTGTTATTTAAACCATTTTTCACTCAGGAGAGACCTCATTTGGTTTAAAAGATAAACTTTTCTTGTCATCTACAAAACAAGAGAAGAAATCTGAGAAAGGTGAGACCGCTGACATTAGGGGTGAGAAAAGATTTTAATATATGACAGGGACAATGCGACTGGCTAGTTGAGATCTGAACATTTGAAGTTACCTCATTACAACGAGGGAAAATGGAGGATTGTGTATCGCTGTGTATGGAGGATTGTGGAAACGTAATCGAGATAGTTCTGATCAGCCTTAGTACAAGATTCATAGCACAGCATCCTTCAAATATTCAAATATCTAGAGTTTGTGGTTTACTGTCAAGTTTCAGTAATTACTTTATTAGTCAAGAACAACATGAAAAAGCCTCCATCCATCCATCTTCATCCTGGACCAGGTTGCCGGGATGAGAAAGCCTGTCAAATTCTTTTGAGAGCTGTAGCTCTTTAATAGTTTTGCGTAAATTGCTCTTAGAAATGGGTTAGGGGTTAAAGGTCAATTTACATCTTGTCTTTACAAAGCAAACTTGGTATCTACAGACTTATTGTTGCATAGAATGGAGGTCATTGTGAATTCATGTTCAAGGCTAAAGGATTTTGACTTAAAAGAAAGTCTGGAGCTTTGAGTGCTGAACCATTTAAATGATAACAAATCAACAAATTTCCATACCAGTAATTCTTGTTTGTTGTTCGTATCTCTTCGTGGCAAATGGAACCTGCAGATTGTTTGGTTGCAGAACACTCCTTCTTTCTGGACCCTTGAAGCTCGTTTTTATTCCAGCAGGTGGTAATTAGTGGTTAGGCCTAATTAGGATCCTCCAACCTGATAACACATTGTCTAAAAATAAAAGCATGTGTGTGCAGGACCTTCAGTCGAGACAATGGGTTTTCATGATATTGTGAGGACAACACCTGGGCAGACTCTGGCATTGTGGGGACATCAGATCATCTAATTAGAGATGAGAGAGTTTTTATCAAAGAGAGGAGAGAGTCATCTCATATGCAGTGATGGGGTTGTCTCCAAAATGCTTGTGTTAATAAGTCTTTAATCAACCAGACTGAGAAACTGGCTGTCAGTTGGAATTTATTAACGCAACATGCCAGGTATACATTTCTTGCTGGAAAATTCTGAAAGACCTACATCATCTCTGTAGAATTATTAATTAGAAACAGAATAATGAGGTGATGAACTCACTATCTCAGCATAAGGTCTTTAGGATTCTTCAGATCCAACCCTAGGTGCAGAGTTATGTGTTTGCCAGTGGGTGTGCAGAGATGGGGGGCAACCACCACAGGTTAGTTTCTACATCTGAACCAACCCAGTAATGAATGTATATTTGGCTTTGAAAGCCAACTCCTGCACCTCAGTGTTCAACATTCTGGGTTATGACACCCAACCAAATATCTAAATTTACCAAACTAAAGTATGTTTCTATGAAAGGAAATCTGGTTTTAAAGCGTCTGGACTATTTGAATCAGACTTGGAAAAAGTCCGATTAAAACACAGAAATTGATGTTTTTTCTTTCAGTCAATTAGCTGACATGCTAACACTTAATTGTGTACCAACAGAAAGTTATGACTTCTAACAGGCAAGTTTGTCTTTTAGTGCATGTTTAACTGTCTTCTGAAAATAAAAAGGATCTTGAAAATAGGTTGAATTGGAAAAGGAACTTTGAAAAAAAAAAAAACATGGAACCAGACAGAGGTGACTGTTGGATCAGAGCTTTAGGTGTTGAGCACCCATTGGGCCCTCAAAAACAAACAAACAAAACTGTACATATGAACATAATTTAGTCTATTATTCCTGCATTTGTTATTGAAGAGCATCAGACTTTCGGGGTAAGGGAAACACTGTGTGAATGTAATGAGATGAATATTGGCCTGCTGTGGACAACCAGATGAGAACGGATGAACTTCAGGACAGGAAAGTTGGTGTGAGAGCGCCAAGTGAGAAAAATCTGAAGGATTTAGATTTAAATCAAACGCTTACTGTGATAACCGGTCTTTAATATCATGAAGAGTATTTACAGATTCTGAGGCTATGATTGCGACACACAAACTATTACGCACAGGTGGCAGGTTAGTAACAGTCATTGTAAGCCTCTTTACAACAGATGAGGTAGTCATCAAACTGCTGAGCTTACGAACACATTTTGAGATATTTTTTTAAAGAACAATTTCATCCCAAACCCGTACCTGTATTCTCAGTTGTCCAGTTCAAGAGGTGAGATCTCTCTTTCATCTTCTACCGGTGGTGGGAGTTGCTGGAGCCAGTACCCGCTCAGTCCATCCAAAGGCCAACACACAGAGACAGACAGAGACCAACAACCACTCACACTCACACTAATCCAGTTCAAGATAAACAAGTAAAAGCAGGAACCTTTGCCTCCATAAGGGATTTGATACAACAGCTCTCCTTTAAACTTGTTCATATAATCTATTATTGTAAATTAACACAGTTACTTTTCAAGACATACAAGACAGAGTTCGGGATTGAGGACAAACTGCTAAAATTGAGGACTGTCTTGGATATTTTTTCCTGGCCATCTAGTCCAACCTAGTGTGGGTACTGAATTCACATCATTTTGACCTTACTCTCTCACCTAAACCTTGCTCTGTCACATGTCCGTCAATGACGGCTGACTGGCTGGCTACACACACACACACACACACACACACACACACAGGAAAAGTTATTTGCAGTGACATTTGGGCATCCATCTCATCTGAAATCATTGTATAAAATTAAAGGGCCTTCCTGGCTTTCACTAGTTTTCTAGTCAGTGATGATACAGACAGCTGCCATCAACACAAGCCAGCTGACCAACAGCAGCTTCTCTCAGATTCAAACTGTGAGAACCACCTGTTGTGTTAGCTATTTAAAAAAAAAGTCAGATAGATAACTCCTACTTAAAATCAAAAATGAGGACTGGCGATGATGGTTATAATATGTTGCGATTGAGTAGTAAAAGTAAAGAAATGTGTAACACATCATTGTTTGAGCTACTTAGAGGAGCCGTCAAACCAAACACAGTCAAACTGAGGCAGGTACGCTCTCACTGTGAACTTCCGCCTGCGCTTTCTGCCATCTGGCCCAGGATCATACCATCTACAAGGCACCAGGGGGAGGTGGAAGGACATTTTTGTATTAAGTTTAAGTCATAAACAGTTATTTGACAGTTTTTTTTATGATTTTAAGGTACAGCTTGGGGTCAGTTGTTACTGTTTGCTTATTATTAACTGTGTGGCATTTCTGGTGTAACTGGTTGGTTGTCAGCATTGGCAGCTGAATTAAACTGTATATTGATGTGAGTTCTAGTTTGTCAGTTTTTCTGTCACTGTGTCACTCTGATCAATTCTGTTGTGAGTCATTATAAATAATCACAGTGTTGCTCTGCTCTCCAAGTGCCAAAACCACCTGATGCTGAAGCCTAATCTGGTCACCTGGGACTGAACACGCATATGCACACACAAACACACACACAAGTCCAACATGGCGTCAGACCTGCCCATCTTGACCGAGCAGGAGGAGCTGCAGAGGAGAGCCAATCAGGTCACAGATGAGGTGAGAGTTCAAGTACTGTAAAACATGACTTCAGTGATGGACTGGCTCACTAACCAAAGTAAGCACACAAAGCCACAAGTTTTACTTCCTAAGCTAAATTCAGTAAATAATTTATGAACTTGCTTGAGTGGAGTCAAATATTATATCAACGTACGTTAAGCAAGAGTAATAAATGATGATAAAGTCATCTAAAAAAAGGAAGGAATCGATCAAAATCTAAAACACAGTACAGCTTATTGTCGTCATCGTCATATTAGCCGTCAGCTTTCGAATTCCTCACTGAACAAAAGCAGTGAGATTCAGAGTTGGTGGATTTCAGACATGGCTGTTCTACATGAAGTTTCATCACACTGATCAGATCATTGTGGGGCTTGTCTTTGCCGTCAATTAACTAAAAGCAAACCAGTACGAGGCCAATCCTCTGACTCGCGTACGTTGACATAGTTTGTGAATTTGCAAAGATGTAAAACAGAGTAAAGCAGAAAGTTCTCACTGGGAGCACATGTTTTGCATTTTAACTTAATAAATTGCTTACATTTCTATGTATTAACTTCATTTTCTGTGAATTTACTGGTTAATAGTTCAACTTTCCTTGTATTAATAATACATTTATTTTTTTTTTAGACACTACCTCACATCTTTATCAGAAACCTTCAATCCAAAAATGTTTTAAGAATGATTTGTACTCCGCTTGTCAAGAGCCTTCTGCACCTTTGTTCCCTTTATTGTATAAGGGTGCAGTGTTTAACAAGTTTACTGTCTAAATACTCATATTACTGGTGATTATGTTTAAATTAAAATATCACAAACAGACATGTTTCGTAATTTTTCCTTTTATTATCTGACATTCACTCTTATTAAATGAAGGATGCTTAAAAGTGCTCAAAAGGATTTTCATTACCTTCCAATCATAAGTCTTTCATCAAATGTAGAAGTCCTCATCTATGGATTTGACTTAGTACAACTTTGAAAACAACATCTTTTTCAATAACTTTTAAATGACATGAAAAAAATTATCTTTTATCCAAACATTATATTATGTGAATGAACCCTTTGTATTCATTCACAGAGAGAGAGAGAGAGAGAGAGAGAGAGATATTGCCACCATTTTCCAGCAAACTGTGTGCAGACCAAAGAAAGCTTCCAGGAATTCTTGAATGAAACAAAAGACTCAAAAATTAATCAGGCTAACAATCAGAAGGGTACAAACCTTGCACACACAGGGACAGGATCAGTCTCAAGAGCACCTAGCTCACCAGGTCACCATGGAGACATCTAGTTTCCAAGTGTAGTCGTCTGTAAGAGAAGCATCATCAGGCATGAAAGAACTCTTGCGGGATGGTGCCCAACACTCAATCCCCTGAGTTTAAAGGCTACTGCAGGTCAAACCCATTTGTAACCTCATCATTCCCTCATTGGGGATGTCCCCAAGAATTGATATGATATTTACCCAACATGCACATACACTCACACCCACTCACGCACACAGTGAGGGTCAGAGAGCGGAGAAGGAGAGAATTTTGGGTGTTAAAAAAGTTCATCATGTGTACGGTGTGCTGACTTTAAAGGTTCAAGGAACACAACTACTCAGGGCCTAGTGCTGTAGAAACTGAACCAGATTCTGAGAGTTCTGTGTCTGTATCCATTCTGCTGTCTACTCTCAACCTCTACGAGGGACTGAAATTATGATTTACAAACTGTAAAACAACAAGTGGTGCTCTTCAAAGGACAGTGGCAAGGAAGTTCACTGTCGCCAAGGGATCTGTTGGGTCTCTTTAAATCATTTTATAAAGAGTTTGGTCTATACCTGCTCTATATGTAAAGTGCCTTGATGTAACTTTGTTATGATTTGGCGCTATATAAATAAATCTGATTTGATCTGATTTCATTCATGTGGCATCAAGTGATTTTGACTAATTTACACTTTGAGAAGCTCAGTTTGATGTAAATAAATTCATTGAATTCATGTGGAAATTCAGCGCTGTCTCTCTCTTATCTGCAAATATAATGAAATAACTATGATTTACAGAGCCATTTTCAAGGACATTATTTTGAATTCACAGAAAAGTCTAAATAAAATGTTTGGTTAAGAAAACAAAGCCATTGAGCTGTCATTCAGTTGTTGCAACTCAATTGCTGAGTTTTATTATTGTCAAATTAAATAAAAAATACTTATATTGCGCCAAATCATAACAGTTACATCAAGGCACTTTACATAGAGCAGGTCTAGACCTAATTCTTTATGGAGTTAGTAAAGAGACCCAATGTATCCCTCCATCAGTGGAGGGAAGTGGGGGGGGAAAAACCTATTTTAAGAGGCAGAGACCTTGGGGCAGTACCAGACTCTAGGGTGGCGGAGCCATCTGCCTCAACCGATGGGGTTGAGAGAGAAAAAGAGGGTTGAGAGAGAAGGGGAAAGGGAGGAAAGAGAAAATAATAAAAACGCAAGCAAAAACATGCAGATATACAGAGGATTAATGGCTGGTGCCAGTATATGTGTGGTAGTATTAGTAGTAACTAAAAGTAACAGAATAACTGATAGTAAAAATTTCCAGAAATGCCATAATGTTGGTTTTTTCCCTCACCTTTCAGTCCCTTGAAAGCACAAGACGGATGATGCAGCTTGTTGAGGAGGTACGCATACACACACATACACACATCCATATCCATATCCATATACATATATGTGCATGTATAAAGCCAATGAGCCTTACAGAAATTAGCACTACACAATCATGAGCTCATTATCGTGTCATCATCTCGACATTAACCTCCTCCCCCGTTGTTTTGTTTCGTCACAAGAGGAAATACCTTTTTAAATGACTTTAAGGAAGACAAATGTAAGGATGCGATGAAATTAAAGTGATTGTGCTTCTAGACATGTGGGAAACAATGTGTGTCAGGGCAGACAGGAACAAGGGCAAGACCAAAGGCCTACATACTGCTTAGACACTGTTAGCTGACCAGTACTTTTACATTCCCGCTGACAATTTAGTATCAGCCCATCATTATTTATACTTTCATCCAGGTCAACATGGGTAATAATTTATTTGTATAGAAACTGAGTAAGTGAGTGAGTTTTTTCACGTGGTCGTGTAGAACAGAGCACAAAGTGTTGTATTTTACAAATGTCATTACATGACGCATCCGCATTTTATCTATCGGCAGCAAATTGCGTTCAAGTTGATTTCCATGCAACTGAATTGAATTGAAAGGAATATGGCTTCCCAGAAGCAAAGAAATTATGGGTCATAATCATGATGTGTTTTCGTCTCTTCCAGAGTAAAGAGGCTGGGATCATATCTTTGGTCAGGCTTGATGAACAAGGAGGTAATCAGTTCTATTTCATCACTGTTTTGTTTTTTTTTAAACCACTTTCTTTGTATTCTATAGAATGTAAATTTTTGTTTTTTAAGAAACAAACTCAGGAGTTGAACATAGTGTCCCAGGTTCGTTGTTGATGTTCACTGAGTTCCGAAGAGGAGAAAATGCTACAGCTCAACCATTTTTTCACATGCTTTGTGATGTGTGAAACAGAAACACAAGAAAACATGGCAAAGTGCCAATGTACATCCAAAAACAACTCCAGTGTCTTATCAATGTTCCATTTACACGTGTGATGCATTTAGCACATTTGGTAGGGTTTGACAAAATTAATGTGGGTTGTTTTTGCATTGTAATATCAGATTTTTTTTTTTTTTTTTTTAAAGTGTTAGCTTGGAATATTAACCAATGACGGCTCAGACTAACAGAGGGGTTTTTACATTCATTCATACCAAATGGACTTTTTTTTGGCCGATTACACAACTAATAGCTGATAAGACCACTCAGTCAATTTTTGTACACTGGAAGCCGTCATAGCCGTCTACGACGGTTCATGAGGCCTGTTCATGAACCTCTTGGACTTGAGGTTTGATCTTTGGGGTTATCATTATGGTCTGTACATGTTGACTCTCGTGCTCCTGACCAATGAGATCACTTAGTTCCTGTTTGTACAAGGTCCTTCCCTACTGTTGTTACAACACCATAAAACCCACATCCATAAAACTCCTGTTCCTAACAGAGCAGTTGGAGCGTATTGAGGAAGGCATGGACTCCATCAACAAGGACATGAGAGAGGCAGAGAAAAATCTAATGGACATGGCACAATGCTGTGGTCTGTGTG
Organism: Remorina albescens; assembly: GCA_034769265.1. Lineage (NCBI taxonomy): Eukaryota > Metazoa > Chordata > Actinopteri > Carangiformes > Echeneidae > Remorina > Remorina albescens. Next base: position 22,719,290 of record CM068497.1, on the reverse strand, counting down.
TCTGGCCAATCAGGAAGTAGGTCTTGTTTCTGGGATCCACATCTGTGCCCAGCTGGAGGCTTAAGAAACCTGAACTTGTACCCAGTTCCATTATAAGAGCTTAAAATGAAGTATATCAAAAGAAAAGTGGTACTATCAAAATGACTGTCCTTTTATCCATTCATCGATTGTCATGTTAAGTTCTCCACATCAAAACGCTTCATTTTTCCAGGTGTAGTAGCAGTGGCAAAATGATAAAAAAAAATTTATACCAAGTTAAAAAAGGAAGACTTCTGGTTCCAAGTCTCTGATTGGCTGAATCTTTTCTGAGTGCGCAATTCTGCAAGGCTGAACAGTGGGTCCTGATGGGTTGGGCTTGGGACAAGGCTGAGAGTGATGGCTACTTTGTTGTAACATCACATAGTCAGTTTCAGAATACAGGCTGCGTAGTCTGTATACTGAGCACTTTGATATTTTCACAGTATTAATATAGAATCTAGAGGATTTTCCTCCAGGGATTAAGAAACTATTCCTCATTCTGATTTCTGATTTTAGACCTGATTCATAAGCAAAATGTTGTGGACACATCACTTAATACTATACTGGACCTTAAAGTGACTTGCCAAACCAAACCTTCTTGGGGCTTTCTTGCTCCACAGGGATCACTTCAGGAGGTACATGCTCATAAATACATATATGTAAGAAAAAAGGGGTTGTTAGTGCTAACTGTGCTGATAAAATTTTAATGAATAATCAAATCTACACAGAGGCACACTGAAAAATCGAAAATAAAGTCCCATTTCAAAATTCATTATTACTTCTCAGGTCGAATTTTGGAGTCTTTCATAGCTTAATCCCCTCATTTGAATTGAACCAGAAGCTGAAAGTGAAAACATAATGGAACTGGGCCTCAAGGCCAGAGTGCAAACAGCCAGGATATCAGTGCACAATGTGGCACAGCTCAGCAGAGTTTGGATCTGTTTGCTCCAGTTTCTGAGGGCAATAGTTGGTGCAAAGTGATATTATTTGTAGTTTGTGGGTGGATTCTTTCCGTTTTTAGTTTTGGGGGCCTCACAGTCAGCTGCTGGTTTTTAAGTTGAGCACAGCTCTTAGGAAGTAGTTGTGATTTTCTTTTTTTCTTTTGCCTTCCTCCTACACTCCCATCCTTTCTTTTTGTCTCCTTCTTTGCTTTTCCATGCTTCTCTCTTTCTTTCTGTCTTGCCCTTCCTCTCCTGTATGTCCTACCTTTCTTCCTTCCTTCCTCCATCCTCCTCCTCCCATAGAGCAGTTGGAGCGCATAGAGGAGGGCTTGGATCAGATCAACTCTGACATGAGGGAGGCTGAGAAAAACCTGACTAACCTGGGCAAGTGCTGTGGCCTCTGCTCCTGTGATAAGTAGGTGGTGGTGGTGTGCGTGCGTGTGCGCGCGCAGCCACATATTAGTAAATATGTCAGTGTCAGTAATCAGTAGAAGATAGCAGACTGTAAACATACACCTAGGAAAAATAATCAGGTTTAGCTGGATGGCACATACAGAGACAAACAACCATGATTGGTCACATCCACACTTGAGCAATTTAGACTCCTTAACTCACTTAACCTGCATGTCTTTGGATTGTTGGAGAACACAGATAGGCCCCAGGTTGGGGGTTTGGACCAAGAGTGTTCTCACCACAGTGCTAACCACTTCATCACTGTGGTTCCCCAGATAATACAAATACACAGTCAATAAATCCTGCGGCTGTGCTGCTCAGCTTGTGTTGAAACTATTTCCGAGAAATGTGTCGCCTGCTTGCTTTGGTGCTTTTTTCACTTTCATTTGCTTAGAAATCAGCTTCCAGTGTGTTTGTTTATCAGATTAAACAAGCTGAACTCAATATTAAGAGACATTCACAAGGTCTTTCTCTCTCTGTCAGACTCAAGGCCTTTGAGGAGAGTGGGGCGTATAAAGCAGTTTGGGGTGGAGCCTCTGCTCAGGATGGCGTTGTGTCCAACCAGCCGCCATTGTCACGAGTCGTCGATGAGAGGGAGCAAATGATCATGAGTGGAGGATACATAAGGAGGTAGAGAAAGAGTAATACAAGGGAAATATTAATAAAGGGTTTTAGCCGGGGGTTGTGTACGGAGAGGCCTCTGCATGGTGAATGTGTGTTTGCTCTTCTTTAGAACAGACTGACATGTAATACTGATGGTCATCGGTTACATAGGCAGCTGGCCAAACACAGGACATTACAATAAACACACACATAAGAACCCAACTGTAGATTCAGATGCTCCCGACATCTTTAAAATGACGGGGTTCTCCCTGTTACAGGATAACTAATGACGCCCGTGAGGATGAAATGGAGGAGAACCTGACTCATGTTGGCAGCATCGTTGGGAATCTGAGGAGTATGGCGCTGGACATGGGCAACGAGATTGACGTGCACAATATCCAGATTGAACGCATACGGGGCAAGGTGCTGCTGTTTCAGTACAACCTGTATCTAATATCAGCAACAATAGACCAGCAAACAAATATTCTCCTTCCTTTATATGGTCATAGGTCACTGGTCTAACACAGGTATTATATATAGACAGACCATTCACATACAAATTCCCATTTCCTGCAGGCCACTCCCTGTCTGTAGTTACCTGAATCATTGGCTGAAAACACAGCTCTTGCTGAAACCCCATGTAATGGAGGTTGGCAGGGCAACAGAAAGCCACAGTAATCACATTAAATACAGTTAAATACCATTATATCTCAAAAAAGAATCCTGCACCCATTCAGATTCCTTTAAATCAGCTTTTGTTAAAGAATGAAGGAAAAAAAAAATTCGGAACAAGCAACGAGGCAACGTGGGAGGGTATAATGACATTCTCCTTTTCATCATAGATCCTCCTTTATTTAAATTTCTGATTCTTTTTTTTTTGCTTATTCTAGATTTTAATGCTGGCACGGCCAGCTTTGGGAAGACTGTTTGAGCTATTGCAATCAAGCATAACATATTGTTACTGCTCTGTCCTCTGGATTCTTAACATCCCTTGTTTCTGTTTCTGCTCTCCCTTTATCTCCAGGCAATTCTCAACGTCTCCCGAATTGATTCTGCCAACCAGAAAGCCAACAGCCTTATGAAGCGATAGACAAAGCTCAAGTTTCATTTTTTCTACAAATTCGTCTGCTTGCAATTTTGACTTTTGCGTGGTGTACCAGTCTGCTGCCGCAGTTATTCTTTGCCTATCATAAGCCACTTTTTCAGCCGTGTCTTCAGGATGAATGTCATATAATATTATTTCTCTCATATCGCTGCAGGGAATGTAACCATTACTCTAAGTGATGACGTTATAGTGACCTCATTCATCTTTTTTCCTTGTGTTGTGGAATTCCTGTTTATTCCTGTAATGCGATGATAGGGAGTCATAGTTTTGTCGGGATACTGGTATTGCTTATTTTTTATTTCAACAGGTTTTGGGTAAGAGTTCACTATGAGACCTTTTGCAGTTCACGTTTCACGCTCCATATTTCCTCCCAAGGTTGCCCCCTGTCAGTCAGCAGAATTAGATCACAGGAAGCTATAATAGCCCCTGTGGAGGAACTGGGTCACTGCAGCAGCACTGTCACCACCAACAGCAGCAGAGAGCAGAAGCAGCCAACAACAAATATGACAGCCATGATATAATTTCATATGGTGGAAATGTGGGGAACAACATCGAAGAGAAGCAGCTCTATGGGTCAGGGGCATGCATCTTAAGACATTGCACGACTTTTTTCTTCCTTCAGGCAAACAGAGGTGTAAATCTTGGTTTGCAAGAATAGCTGTCCAAATTTCTAAAAAAGAAAAAAAAAAATAATAGTAATGCACAGCTATCTGCAAGCAGTTTGTTTCACAAAGTAAACATCATGGTGTAGTGGTGTAACCCCCCCCCATATTTTTAAATGTCCCATAGTGGTGGAAATACGTGCAGGATGGCGCCCTCTGCAGGCTCATTACGGTATTGAGAAGAATACTAAATCACGTATTTGTTACCCAGACGAGGACCTCTGGCGACACCAAGCGATCAAACGCAGGAGCTGCGCTTCCTGAGCTCTTCCATCTTCTGTCCTCTCTATTTCGATATAAAATGGTGGTGAAATGTCGAAGTTTTTTTTTTTTTTTCTTCATACCTCATGTTTCCATCACGTGAAGGGAACCTGTTATTCATGGTTTGTGCTGACATCATCAGGGAGGAATATGACTCTTTAGTAATATCCACCTACATCTTTATATTTATTATTGTTGTTGTTGTTATTATTATTATTATTATTAACGTGGATTTTATTCGTTCCTGTAGCTGTTGGCTGTCCAGGCGTCATTCCAGTTTACAAACAGCGAGTCCAGTCCTTGACGGTAACGGAATAACGTTGAGATTCAGATCTATGTTTTGCGTTTGATAGTGTGCTCATTAAAATAGTACACACACTGACGACCTTTGCTGACCTTCTCAGGCCTCCGTGCTTTTTAGGGAGCACGTTTCAGTTCACTGGTACGATCATGTGGCGCAGCTACAGAGCATGTATATTTGATGTGTTGGAATTGTTAAAATACCCACGTTTTGAATAAAAATGGGCATACGGTTTGTCTTTGCACGCATTCATCATCATGAGGTAAGATGATGGGGGGGGGGGTCGCCTGGGTGGATCAACTCGTTATAAATATGATTGATCGAGCAGAATTTAGGATTTTTCTGGCATCTTTTTAAGAAATGGAAGTGATTGGTGCACACTGTGTGTGGGGCGGATGGGGGCGCGCAGCAGCAGAAGGAAAATGTTGCGCGTTTCAAGGTGAGGGGGGGGGGAGAGATAAAATTCTCTCGCTCCGCGGCGCATGCGCAGTTCAGTTGTTCTCGTCACTCCGAACTTTCGGGAGAAGCAGAGAAGAAGGAGGGGAGAGAGAGAGAGGGAGAGGGGGAGAACAACGCCATTTGCCGTGGTAATTTTCTCAATATATTTAGCTCTTCACATCGAGATTATTCTCAATTAGAAACACGCGTGTTTCGTCTAAGCATAGAAAAAATACACGCACAGCTAAAAAAAAAAAACCAAAACAAGCAGACCTAAAAAAAAAGAGCGTGACGCTGGAGCTAGCAGACATTTCGTCTTTCTTCCCGTCAGCCCCCTCCCCTCCCTGCCCCCCGATAGTCGCGTAACCGCATTTTAGCGTAGCGGAGCGACGCAAAAACCGAGAGGACGCGTGGTTTTTGGCATCTACGATGAACCCACGTATTTACACCAAATGGACATTGGCACTGACTCGGAGCTTGCCGTTTTAATGTAGCAGCGGTTCGACTGTGCGCAGTTTAACGGGAGATGGCGGAGTCTGCGAGCTGCTCCCAGTGAGAGCCGCCAGGCACGAGCAGCAGGGGGAGAGGCAGGCACTAGCTCAACAAAGGCACGAGGAAGGTCTCCGCTGATTGGCTCATACGGGCCACGTGGCCAGAACAATCGCAATGTAAATTCAGATGATTTTGTTCACTGAGAACTTCTGTGAGTGTTTACAACAATGTGACAATACATGTTAAAACACTATATTGTCTAGTTGTAAAATTTCATAAATTAGCTAGAGATATCCCCACACACATTAGAAAATAAAGGGGAAACATAGCAGCTTTTAACTTGAACCTGCATTAGTCTTAAATTCATTTGTCAAGAGTATATTCTTCAGTTAAAAGAGTGGCTTTATGAAAATGACTTTAAAAGACAGATGCCTAACAACACAAACATCGTTCATCCTCTGATGTCATTTTTCACAAAGGCATTTATATTTAAAGATCCAACCAGAAGGGGTCAGTGTGAGGGCAGAGGCCGAGAAGAAGAAGAAAAAGGAAGTGTTCTTGATTTAGGATTGCGACACCTATAATTCACATTTTAACTTCTCGATCGTTCTAATTTTTTTCTAATTTAGCATTCTTTCTCCACCGTGATAATAAGGGTAAACTGAAAATGTAAACAGATTCCTATCAAGCTCTGGGTCCAGGGATGTGGACTAAACAAAAACTGTGACTCAGCTGAAAAAAATTAAACAGCAAATATAATTTACATCTGTATGGTCCATGTTCCATGAAGTCATCAGTAGGGCACTAGCTATAGTATGTTCTGGATTCAATAGTTATACCAAATCTAGAGATGGATTTTTGGTGTACATCTCTTCATGTAGAAAGTAGAAAGGGAACAACACTAAGGCAATAACGCTGTTCTACTTTTATTTTCTATAGTCATTTATTCCATTTTTATATTTTTTGCCTGTGATAGACTGTAATGTTTAATTTTGCTAGGTTTTGGAAGCAAATCTGAATTATCCGCTGTGTGTTCTTTCTGTCTACATAATGCTTATCTTCACTTTACTTTCTTGTTATCCCCCTATCTTACATTTTCCCACTCTCTTTCTTTTTTCACTCACTGGCCCTTTTCTCACCGCCTCTCTTACTTTGTTGCAGCCCTTTGGGGATCAGACAGGTGACTTTAATCCAGGGTGGCACGTGGATCAGTACCGGACAGTCCCTGAGCTTGGAGAATTTGGACTCAGTACCAAACTTCAGTTGTAGTAGTCTATCACAAGCAGAGAGGACGAGTTGAAGTTTGAGTTATGTCGGCCTCCTGGCAAGATGACGATGAAGAGTATAGGGTCGGAAGAGTGAAAGGTGGTTTGAGAGCCAAACCAAGGTTCTCTTTCACTGAAGTCAAACTGCTGCTGGAGGCAGTGAAGAGGAACAGATACATCATCCTCAGTGAGTAGGAGGGACTGCGAGTGTGAGTGTGAGTGTGTGTGTGTGTGGGGGGAGGGGGGGGGGGTTGGTTGGTTGGTTGGTTTGGTTTTGTTTTAGAATGCAGCATCAATAAGAAAAGATGTACTAAAGTATATTAAAGTTAATCTGGGTGTTAGTACATTTAGCTGGATTTCACTATGTCTTTATCAACACTAATGGTACATCAGTAGCACAACAGTAATTTATATTGTTTATTTTGTTGATGTACTTTCTTAGTACATCAACAATAGATTTTAGTACAGTAATAATGGGTTTTGACAGTATACTTGAATTAAGTATACTTAAGCGAGTTTTCTGCGTGGTGTACCAATGTTCTACCGCAGTTATTCTTTGCCTATCATAAGCCACTTTTTCAGTCGTGTCTTCAGGATGAACTTCATGTAATATTATTGCTCGCATATCGCTGCAGGGAATGTGTCCATTACTCTCAGTGATGAGGTTATAGTGACCTCATTCATCTCTTTTCCTTGTGTTGTGGAATTCCTTTTTATTCCTGTAATGCGCTTATAGGGAGTCATAGTTTTGTCGGGACACTGGTATTGCCTATTTTTTATTTCAACAATTTTTGGGTAAGACTTCACTATGAGACCTTTTGCAGTTCATGTTTCATGGTGTAAGTACATTTAGATGGATTTCAGTATGTCTTTACTAACACTAATTAGCACTATTGACACATCAGTAGCACAACAATAATTTATATTGTTGATGTACTTTCTTAGTACAACAACAATAGATTTCAGTACAGTAATAATGGGCTTTGACAGAATACGAAGTGTACTTGAATTAGGTATACTTAAAGCAACTTATCTTAACCTCATTTAATACATGCAAACAACAAACGAGATTGTCTTCATAAAACTTTAATTAAGTCCACAACAACATAATTACTAAAATATGCCTTTTTTAAAATATGGCGAAATAACTATGCCCAACAGCGTTACAAATGTTGTCTTTAATTTGATGTGGTTAATCCTAATGTTATTAAAAATTAACTTAATACAGACCTTGGAGCTATAGCATATTAAAGATCCACTAAAGGAAAACAAACGGAAAATCAAAAAACTACCTGTTGCTGCTAAATTTAAGTCAACTTCATTACTGTAAATATTCAAATGTTGGTGCTCATCCGATGTGTTCTTCCGTGTTTCAGAGGTCTTATTGAGTATGTGTAACAAATATTAAAATCCCTTCCTGGTGAATGAAGCATGCCTGAAACTATTCTATCAGGGCATTCTCTTCTTAATTTGCCTGATGACACAGGTCCTGCATTTATTAAAACTACAGCCATGCTGTGTTAAAGGATTTTACTTTGACACCTAAGACAACCATCTATAAGTCTCAGTCATTTGGAACTGGCTCAGTTTTGCCATCATGTTGCCATGGGGCATGAATAACCACCACAAAGGGAGGGAGTGACTGAGGTAAAATCTGTGCTGTGGACGTCACCACTGTTTAGAGATATATAATACATAGGCAGCATGGAGGCATAGTGGTTAGTGCTGTTGCCCCACAACAAGAAGGTCGCGGGTTCAGTTCCCGGGCCGGGGACCTTTCGGTGCAGAGTTTGCATTTTCTCCCTGTGGCTGCGTGGTTTTCCTCCTGGTACTCTGGTTTCCTGCCACTGTCCAAAGACATCATGTTTGGGTTAATTGATGACTTTAAATTGTCTGTAGGTCTGAGTGTGAGTGGTTGTTGGTCTCTGTCTGTCTCTTTATGTTGGCCCTGTGATGGACTGCTAACTTGTCCAGGGTGTACTCTACTCAGCTGGGATTGGCTCCAGCATCAACTGCGACTCAGAAACGGATAAGCAGTAGAAGATGAATGAATGAATGAATGAATGAATGATACATAGAAATATGACGAGGGCTGACATCACCTCTAAAACCACGTCTAACTTAATGCGTACTATATCTTACTCTTGTAGGGAAGTTTAACCAAGGGGTGTCAGCTGAAACCAAGAAACAGACCTGGGCTGAAATCACAAATCAGATCAACAGTCTGGGAGAGAATCACAGAGAGGTTTGTCATTCTCATTAACTCGTTTTATTCATTACGGTTCTTTCAATTTGCAGGTACAATTATCTATTTTAGTTTCTTTATTGTAAGGTGGAGGCATTCTGTCAATCAAATTTTTGTTTTATAGATGTATATATTATGCATTTAGAACATTTATAAAGTGTAATGAGCATCAAGTGTAAATCTCAGCTCCAAATGTCTGCCTTTTGTAGGGCTCACTCTAATGATTCCCAAAGTTTTAACCTGCTGCTGCACAAAATTGAGCTTTGTCTACTTGGATCCCGACAGGGCAGAAAAAGATTGATCTTTGAATAATTTATCAAGGCTTTTTTAGGAAAAATTGTCCATTAATGCACAAAAGAAAATGCCTAGATAGATAAATGCTTAATTCGTGCCCCTGACTTGAAAAAACTCTTTTGTGCAGCAGCCAACTGACCAACTGAAGACCCCACTTATTTATCGGACAAGTAATCAGAGAGTTCCAAAAGGTCAACAATTTAGTACATTTAGTCCTATAACTTTGATCTATCAGAGAATATTCTGTTCTGAATTAGCGAAGAATCTCTGACCAACCCTCTAAAGCCCAAAGATATTCACTTAAATGTGATACATTTTACTGTGGAATCAGGGTGTATTTGATTGTGCTTGATAACTGAGTGTTAAAATGGCTGAATATTCCATTTCTGTTGACTAATCTGTTGATTTTTTTTTTTTTTTTCTTTACTAGTTTTAAACATCAGTAGAAGCTACAGTAGTATAGTTGGCTGCCACTTCGGAAGGACATATATATTGTCACTATAAAAGACTTCTTAAAAAGCGGTTGTATCTTCTCCCAGGTACGTCAGATCATGAAGAAATGGGCCGACCTTAAATGTGATGGAAAGAGACGGATTGCAGCCCTGCGGGGCCCCAATGGCAGTAACCTGAGAAAGAAGAACCTGGGCCCTGTGGAGAAGATGGTCCATAAGATACTAATGATGAGTCCCAGAGGAGGTGAGCAGAAACAAAGATAGAGCCAGACATATGTTTTGAGATATGTCTCCAGTAACTGAATGTGAATTTCTTGTGTATTCTTGGTTGTATGAACTTTAATCCTTAGTTAATTGGATAATGTTTTGTGAAATATCCATCCTGAGAGGAAATCAGTATAGACTTAGCTGAACAATATTAAGACTGTTCCTGCCTCCGACCAGGACTGGTCCACTCATGGCCCTCTTCAAAATCTCAGAATTATTGGTGTCCCACATCCAATCCCATTAATGTACACAGACAAAGTTATATGTTGTCATGGCACTTGAACATCCAGGACTGTACCTGAAGCAGGGGAGGCTCAATTTTGCTTGTCAGTTTGAGGAGGGAGAGATCACTTGTCGAATCACTGTCCGTCTGTTAATTCTTTACTTTCAATTCTTCCTGTTGCCAATGAGCTATCCATTTTAATGCTCCAGTAAGATGCACTGGATGCAATAGGGGATGGACGACATGGGGTGTAAGTGATATGAAACTTTTAGGCAATATTAAAATATAGGATATATTGCCTAAAGAGCTTTTCTTCGCATCTGGACTATTTTTTACTGCCAATGGCTGGTGCCCCTCAAAAACAGTACACACATGCGTTCCATGTACGCCATAACTAAGGGCCAGCACAGTGCACAGTATGGGCTGGAATTGTCATGGTCAAAGTGGCATACTCCAAAGGTGATTGAAAATGACATAGCAAATATCCTGTGGGGCTATATGACAGTTCATTGTTGATGTTTTTCATATTGTCATTTACTACATACCAGTGGGAACAATAAATGAAATAATTAAAAAACCTGATTTTGATTGGCTTTTATAGCTTTAATGCACTCCAGTCCTAGATAAAGTACCTCTGGTGTTAAACAAGTAAAGACCATTACAGCCTCACCAAAAACAAGAAGAAGCAGACTGATAACAAAGAATCCTTGTCGTTGAATCCAAGTTTCGTTGTTTGTCTTGAACTAAGTACTTTTTATTTATTGGTCCTCAGATGGCGACAGTGATCAGGACTTTGGTGAAGATGATGATTTGTCAAATCTTTACACTAAAGGCCTAGCTTCCAACACTGCCCCCTACTCCTACCTCAGCCTGGCAGACAGCTCCCACTCATTACCTGGAGGAGCCCCTTTAGACCTCTCTCCTCTTTCCTCACCAGATAAAGATCTTGCTGGTAAGTAGTAGTAAGTTGGCACTGAGAAATGCTGTGCAGCTGTACTTAAACAGGGCAGAAAATTCAGTGACCACTTAAATTACTAATATAAGTATAAAGACATTTTTAATAATAGCGTATGAAGTTGAACTTGATGGTTGTACAGGGAAATACTTGTTAGACTGATCTCACAGCTTATCTGTGCTTATGCATTTCCTAACATGGTAACAGTTGTCAGTAGCAGTTTGATTTTTATCCATGTTTAGTTTTTCTTTTCTCTTGCCGCTTCACTAAAATACTTCAGTTTGTTGTTTTGAGGAGTCATACATTTTAGCATTACAAAAGTTCTAACTGGTGTTGAGCCCTTTTACAGTCGTCTTACATCACCGTGTTTCAATTTGCAGCTGATCCTCTCCATTCCTCCTCTGACTTTGATGTAGACCTGGGTGATGAGGCAGGTAAGAATCAGTCTTTACACTGCCGCTATTAAAAATCTCTTACTTGTTTTCAAAGAACTGCACTTGAACTGCCCGTATGACCCACACACTCATGCCCTTAAATCTGTTCATTTTGCTTTGAGCTTTTGAGTTCTGAAGACCTCAAAAAACAACAACGACAAAAAAAAGAAATTAAATTAAATTATATAACGTCTGTAGTCATTTGTAAGTTTATTTTATTGAAAATATAATGTGTTATTACAATTCAACTTTTAGGCTTTTTTTCATTAACTCCCTTGTGTTAGGTTTTTCTTCCAATGTTATTATTTTGTTTTTTAATTCTATTTTATTGTAACTCATTGTCAGATTACTTGGGGGTTAGGTTTCGGGTTATAAAGGGCAGAGTTTGTGCATCAACCTTGCAGGATAAAAAGCAGTGTTCTTCATGTGATATATAGTGTGTGTTTGAGTAGGCAGTATCACTTGCACTGAAGTACAACAAAATTGTAAAACAGCTAATTTAACTTGTATGGATTTACAGTTAAATTGAATAAAAATTTAAAACAACATTCAGAGCTACAGGGCAGCAGTGGCATAGTGGTCTGCACTGTTGCCCCACAATAAGAAAGTTGTGGGTTTGATTCCTGGACCTGAGGCCTTTCTGTGTGGAGTTTCCATGTTCTCTTCGTGCCTGCGTGGGTTCCTCCGGGTACTCCGGTTTCCTCCCACCGTCCAAAGCCATACATGTTTAGGTTGATTGGTGACTCTAAATTGTTCGTAGGTATGAGTGTGAGTGTGAGTGGTTGTTTGTCTCTGTAAAATGGCCCTGTGATGGTCTGGTGACCTGTCCTTTTAAAGATTGTAGAATTATGCTAAAACTTTTTGATGACAATTTTACGCACTATGATTAACCTTTACAGAAGCCACATGTTGTCTCTGTTGTTGGACAACATGTTTTTTGTTCCACAGCCAGAAAAATGCTTTTTGAACTCAGACTGTGTTTTGTCTCTGTGCCGTCAGAACATACCATGGACTTGGATGAAAATGAAGACTCCATGTTCTCTTCCCAACCTTCCTCTCTTCTTCCACCCAACTCCACCTCTCTGGACCCTCTGCCTGATGATGCCCTGCTGAGGGTTAAGCCAGTGTACACCTACTCCCGAAATAATATTCAGAACTACAACCATATCCAGAATCACAACTACTCCAGATCTACACCTGAACCTTCTTCCTCTGTGGCCTCCACCTCATCTGTTCTCCCTCCAGTATCTGATTCAGATGCTGCATTATCCTCTGCTGTGCCTCCTTTGTCGCAGTCCCCCGCAGACTCCAATTTGACTGGCCCCTCCCATCATGCTCCCTCCTCACTTTCTCCCTCTCCTGCCTCTTCATTGACAGCTGTTGCAGCAAATGACTGTAACTTGCAGCCTCTGCCATCCGCATCCTCCATCCCACCTTCCTCTGTTCCTCCTACTGGTTCCTCTGCTACTGTAATCTCCACCTCCTCCTCATCAGTTCCCTCTGCAACCACCACTCCCTCATTGTCTGTCCCTTCAGCCAGCTTTCATCAACCACCTCCCTCCTCTTCAGCGCCCCCATCCAATCAACCACCAACCTCAGATTCTAAACCATCTGACCCTTTGCCAGCTGGGGCTTCGTCCCGCAAGTCCCAGGAACATGTGGCCCAAATGGCCTCCCAGAGCCTCCAGCAGCAGCGGGCCAGCAGGATGCTTCTGACCTCTGTGTCTCAGTCTCTGGAGGTGTTGGCTCAGTCTGTTCAACTGCTTGTAGAGAGTCAGCAGGAGTTTGTACAGGAGTCTCTAATGCTACAAAGAGAGACTGTGGACGTCCTGAGGGATTTCTCAAACACTGCGTTGACTATGCTGAGGGACAAAGCCAACAGTGGACATTTGGCTACACATCATCATCCCCCTTCACACCCTCCCTTCTGAAAAATGGACATTAAGAAACTAGTAGTTTGTCACAAAACAGCATAGGAAAATTTCAGATTACAGACAATCTTTGCCCAAGGGGAGGCCCTTAAGTTTAAATTTCGGTTTTGGTCTTTATAGACAAGGTGGTAACTGACTTTCTCACCCTGAGAACGGGACAAAATATTTCCCCAAAGACAAGATGGTCGCACAAACAGAATTTTATCCATGAGGTCAGTCTTATTTTTCAAATGTAACTAATGCTGGTTAGTGCCCAGGTTTCCATGTTGTAATTGGCACTTTAAAGATGTTTTTGCGTGTTGATGTTTGAGCTGCTGAAATCACCCACTGACAAACACTGAGCAGCTGACTGGAGTGTGCTAATGTGTGGAAATACATGCAGATAAAGATACACACATTTCCACAATCCCACATTTCTTTGAACATTTGGCTCACTGGATGACAAACTTGGTGCCAACTTCTGTTGACTGGCAGGACCTGAGACAGCAGTAAGTTTATGCTGAATTTACTGCTGCTGATGAAAATTATATTTCATTTATTTGGATTACATTTTTAAACTAAGAAAAACAATTTATCTAGATTATCTGTGCGACTGTGTTTCATTTGAAAATCCCTCAGTAATTTCATACCAGGTATCAGGTCCTGACAGACCTGCTTCTGGACTTGGTGTAAGGTTGAATCACATTCAGTTATTTAAATATTGCAAGGAATGGTTATTTAATTAGACCTATACCAAGTAACCATGCTGTGTCACATGGGGTGCATGACTTTGGACTGTGGGAGAAATCTGGAGAATCCCAAGGAAAACCCATGCAGGCACAGGGGGAACATGTAAACACAACACAAAAGTTCCCCAGAACACTGTCATCCTCAGCATTATTTTTTAAAAACAATGTCTTTGACTAGGGAGGGTGTTAGGAATCTGATGTACTGTTGTTGATCAATGAAAACTAATCTTCATATTTTGCTCTTAAGGTTTATTGTCCGATGAGGGTAATTTACTCAGTGTGCTGACATTGTACCACAATGCAAAAACAAACTAGCAAACAAGTAGTGATGAAAGAAAGCAATAGTGGTTGTGCGTATTATTTAGATTTATTTCCAAAGACTTACCACAATTTTCCTCTTAAAATCCCTAAATTGGCTGATTGGAAGATGTGAATGATGTGAAATGTCTCGAAACAAACTGGAATTGTTGAATGTGTTGACTCCAAAACTCTGGTGCATATACGTTGTCGTGGAGAAAGAGAGATCAGGTTTTCATCCATTTAAAAAAAAAAATAATAATAATAAAAAAAAAAATTTCAGTGTAAAAGCAGACAAAGTTTTATCATGAGTGCATAAAGGAAAATATTTATAAAACTGTTATTTACAATTATTAAAACAACATACATTGTAGGACAATGCAGTTGCTGTTGTTGGTTAGTGGAATGGATGTGGTGAGACCGTGAAGGTTCGAAAACGATGATGCCTGTGAGCCTGTCTCTGTTGAACTCTGTCTGACAAGGTGAAACTTCTAACGCAGGTTTAGAGCATGGAGATTAAGCCTGAGCCATTCCCTGCAGAAAATATCCTTTCCCTCAACCTGCAACCTGGCAAGCAAGAACTTACTGAATATTTCCTGAATGTGTCAACAAATACAGCAGTCTGCATAATTTGCCAGTGTTCTGTACACACCTACTCTGTTGGCACTTCCAAACAGACCAATTCACAGCTGTGTCCCACACACTGAACGTGGATTAATCTGATGCTTCACTTTTTGCCGCTAAAAACTTCAGTGTCTGTTTTAGTCATGGAGCCTTCTTTTAAAATATGTATGTTCTATGTATCCAAGAGGTCCTATGGCAGAAACAGCCTCAAATGTCACTGTCTTTCTGAGTGATCACATGAGTGTACCATGCGTGGATGCCAACTGTAGGCGTAGGGCTACACTTTTTGTTTCAGGAAATCTAGCTATTCTTGTCCAGGGGCTTTGGTGCTGCAGGGAAGTGGAGGAGCACTTTTAATACATAAGGCCTCGCCTCCTTCTTAATTGTTAATGAAACAGGAAGCGAGACACCGATCGGATCACCAACCACATCTGACCAGGATGCAAACAACAGAAACACCAGTGACCAGAAATGCAAACGATTCGCTCATACTTTTGGATAAAGTTTTTGAAAATATAGTTTCTGTCCATTGAGGGTTTTAAATTTAAAACACAGGAAGTGGTGACTTAACATGCAATAACTTCAATGCAGCAAATGGAGCTTCATACTAAAATACTGCTATGAGTACTCATACTTAGTTAGGAGGTAAAATCATTTGAATCTAAACTATTGGGGATTCAGACGCTGGGATAAATGTGAGAAATGGGATTAGTGAGTTATGATTGTACAGTAAAATAGCTGAAATCACAGCTCAGTCTTTGTCTTTAACTGATGTGTTTTCTAATGTTGTCAGGCAACATCACAGTTCTAAAATCAGGATTTGACTGTAGGCCGTCCAGTATTAAATAACAGGAAATGTAAAAAAAAAAAAAAAAAAAAAAAAGATTATCTGATTGACTGATTTCACCACGAGGATATTCTGATGACTATCATATTTTACAGACTCCTCATCACTGATGTGAGGATTATTAGGTGCACTACACATTGAACATATTTCCAGGAAAAGTAGCCACCGACCATCGTAGTATTATCGACGTGGTCATCAGCATTTGTATTTGTCCCCGGAACTACCCAGAAATTTAAATCACCCTCATCAGCAGCATCACGAGCAGAGCTGAATAACCACTAACTGATAATATCGCTCAGCATCTTTGCGTAAAACACATTTAAAATAGAATCTTACTGTAGTTTAAATTTGACTTTCTTCCTCATTGATCAGCTCGACTTTCCTCACACAGCCAGTTGCAAAATACTGATGGCGCAATGCCTCAACTTAACAAATGAACCGAGGAAACAGGCCTTATCTGAAAAGCAGGCCTGATTACTAAAGGCAGATTGACAGGTCTTCATGATGTGAAATATCATAATTGGTGTTTTTTTTTTTTATTCAAACACGTTGCTCTGTTAAATTGAGTTATCTAATGGGATTTATTATATTTTTTTACATCTTTGTTATTTTTAGCACAAGCACAGCATATGCTTTAACTATATCAAGGACTTTATCACAGAAACAACCTGAGATTCTCAGTTTCAAACTTCCCTGTTCACTAATTCAGTTGAGTCTTTGTAATCAAGTTCTGCTCAACGACGCATATTCCTGTTGTGAAGTGCCGTACACCAATGGGGTCAATTTGAAAGTGCATCGTTGGACATTTAAAGTCACATTCCTTGATAATAGCCAAAGGGGGCAAATTTCTAGGTCATCATCACGGAATCTTTCCTCATCCTGTTATAATTAACATTTATGTCCAGATATTTGGCCATGCCTCCTCGTTGCAGAACAAACGTGATGCTTAGGTATGGACTTTCTAGCTGTAAGGAATTTTAGTATCCTGGCTGGTTAAGGCACGGGTGCTTTGTGTTGCAGAGGCTGCTGATCTGAATCACAAGTTAACCCTAAGGAAAGTCTTGGTGCACAGTTTTTTTTTTTTGGTTTTTTTTTTGTCACCTGACTTTGCATTTTCAGAGACAGCTCCTCATAGCCCGTGCCACAGCTGGTTGCATGATGTTGTTTTGATGAAACAAGGTTGTACATTGTCTATCATATTATAGAAACAGGGCATCCTCCCATCCAGTCTGAGAAATACTGATAAATAAAGGTGCCGTACCCCCAGTCACACAACGCATTTAACAGTACACAAAACCACAGTAAGTGCATCAGATTGAAAAGTTAATGGCTTAGGAGTAGAGCTTAGGCGTAAGCTGTTTCTAAGTCCTGCTTGGACAGGACTTTGAAAAGTTAAGACATGGAGCCATATCTGAAAGTTTTCAGAGTTCACACATGCTCATAACTGTTTCAGTTAATGTGGAGAAAAACAACTAACAAAGGGTTGAAGATTTTTGAAACATTTGGACTTGCCAGGCTGGAAAACTCTATCTCAGTTAACTCAAACTCACACACGCTGCTTACTTTGTGCTATATTCACTGGAAAAACCATCACTGTAGTGGCCATTTGCCAACAAGAAAGAATTCCACTTTAAACACAATGCATCCTGGGGTTGTGGTCTATTGCAGGCAAAAGAAGTTAAATGTTCATTCCGGAGTTTGCAGTTCAAAGCCATGGCTCCTGCTGCTTCTTCTCCACAGGCCCACCCAAGTGGATGCTGGTCCTCAGTGTGCTTACCTACTAAATAACCTCAGGTGCCCAAAGTGGTAGTCAATTACCAGAAAAAAAAAAAAGATAACTATGCAAACTATGCAAATGTGTTAAACAAATAACTAACAAATAAAGATTAGGATCAAAAATCTAATGAAAGCAAACTCCTCATTAATCAAACAAACAATATTACTCATAAAGTAAATTCCATTAACAACTAAAACTAAAAAGAATAATGATACTGTACAAACCAAACAAATAGCTCCTACTGTCACAAATACTGTTTTGGATAGTCAGAAAGGCTTCAAAGAACACATGAATGCAAGATTCCTGGTGTGGATATGGCAGAAGAATTAAAAGTCAAACCTTGAGCTCAGGAGGAGGATGGCAGGGAAAGAAAAGCCAACATCATTGTTGGCAGATCTTTCCTCATGAATTCAAAAAGGTGATAAAGAAGGTGCAGGGATAGCTTGATAAAGTGGATACTGCGTGATTCAGTTTCTGCCCCAGACATCGTTGATGTCCACTTTGAGAGCAATAGGGTTACAGATACATGTTCCTATCTGACCTACAACATGACACCTTCAACCCACATAAACTGAGGAACACAACCCGCTTTATTGAGCCATACTTGGGAGTTCTGAAAAAGGCAGATCTCAGGCTGGGGATGTTTGTTTGGGAAATGTGCAAGGAACAAGTCACAACTCCTCGAAGCAGCCACAGCAGTTACTCATGCTACCAACGGTCGTGCTCTTCAGAGATTAAAACTGTTATTTTTAGAGCCTGTTTGCGAACCACTCAATGTCACTATGACATCATACTGCCCTGCAAAATCTATCATCTATTATTATTGTGATATTGTGAAATTTTTCAATACTAATGAAATAGAAACATTGTTTTTTGGAAACTGGGTGGGTCCATCCAGCTTTGTCTATTGGCTTTTTGGCGTTGACTCAAGAGAGAAGAGATCAAGGCTAGTCAGAACGCATGTCACCTGTCCTGACAACTTTTACGTGAACTCTTCCTCCACTCACTCTCCCACTCATTTTTTACCGCTCATCCGTAAGGGTCACAGGGATTGCTGGAGCCAATCCCAGCCAATGTTCCGGACAAAGGCGGGGTACACCCATATGTATGCAAAACTGATATCAAAGAGGACCTTCACTTTACCTGTTGGGAGAAGACTTTTTCTCTTGGGTAGCATACATAAATGAAGATTATTTCTTCCCTTTACAACTCCCCGCCCAATGCCATGTTGGGTTGAGTATGAAGTTATATTCAAAACTAACATCACATACTTAATGAGAGAAAATAACACATTACAGCTCCTTAACAGCCTCATTAGAAGCAATCAGGAAACAGCAGTTAAAAAAAAAGAAGCTGAAATACCCCGAGGGCTGGATCTGACTTCCAGCTTGACAGAGATAAGAGTAGAGACAGTGCAGCATGCCACTTCAGCTGACACACTGAGTAGACATGGATCACAGAGTGCTTTTTGTGTTGCTGTCTCTCTGCAGCCCAGGTAGGACTCTGCTTAAATGATGGATGTTTGAAGTAATTAACACAGAGCTGTGTATTTTTGGTATGTTTATATAGATGGTTGGAGGCAGAAACCACGTTTGTGCCTGTTTTACTAACTTCCCCTTGGCCAAATATACTGTTTTCATGTCATGTTGATGCAGTTTGAGCATCTCTTGAGATATATAGCAATGCATTTAGGACATGTCTTTATTTTCATGTTTCATGGTTTTGTTTCTTTTTTGTTTCTCCTTTGGGCTCGGGTAAACATACATACTTCAACAGGTAAGGGAGAGAAAGAAATTGGAAATAGTGTCTTGTTTTACACATTTTAAATGCTAATAAACATTTCTGTCTCTTGTCAGTAATGCCTGATAAACGGTTGGTGGGAGGGGCCACCCATTGTTCCGGTAGGCTCGAGAAAAAAGAGGGAACATGGACCCCAGCGGACAAGCACGGGAACCTGCAGCTGAGAACAGCAGCGGAAGTGTGCACACAGCTCGACTGTGGATCTGTTGTTTCATTGCTCATAACAAAGAGAGTATCTGAAAACACAAATAGTTTGACATATGTATATCCGGGATATTTTTCATTCGACGTTAATATCACATGTTCAGGTCAGTGTCATTAACTGTGAAGTTAAACTACTGCCATAGTTTAGCCCCTCCTCTTTTCTGTCACTGCAATGAAGGGAGGAATATAAACTATGTGAACATAAACTATAGTTTGGGTCCTCAAGCTAATAGTGAAGAATACATATTGATATTGTTTGTAACTGTTCTCCACACTGAGATTGTGGTAAAGTGCCTCCAAAACCTCTAAGACAGTGATTGGATGCCATTTTGAGTAAGGTTTGGTTCAAGGAATAGAAATTAACTGCTTGATCATGGTTAGGTCACGATTGTGGTTGTCGTCGAAAACTAATATTGATTGTTTTAGATTCATCATCAATCCATCACAAGTTTGCTCTTTTCAAAATGACTCCTATCCTTAAACTTGCCAATTTTTCTTGTTTACATGACATAAACTTTTGAGGACAAAATGTGGCTGTAAAACGTACTTGCTCACTTATTCGCTGACAGGTGCCATGGTAAGCTAAGTTATTCACTTCACCTTGCAGTGGTCAAAATGTTGTGGCTGATTTCTGAATGCAAGATCCATATTTTGAATAAAAGCTACACAACACATCTCATTTGCTTTGGCATAATCGTCACTCGTTCCCCTTTCACTTCCCAGAATCTGTCAGGCTGGTCGATGGGACTAACCTGTGTTCAGGCAGACTGGAGGTGAAGTTTGACCAATCATGGTCATTGGTGTGTGAGGATGACTTTGACCAGCAGGATGCAGAGGTGGTCTGTCGGGAACTTGGTTGTGGGCCTCCTTCAGTCTTCCCGGGGTTACAGTATGGAGAATTTGGGGAGACTCCAGTGTGGACTAAAGAGTTCCACTGTGGAGGTAATGAGACACATCTCCTGGACTGTGACAACTTAAGTCCTGTTGGAAAAACCTGTTCATCTGGCAATGCAGTTGGACTCATTTGCACAGGTAGAACAACAGCTTTGACTAAACTTTTATTTCAGGTCATCATCTTTCTTTTCCTAATTGTTCGTTTGTCTTTGTTCAGACTCTGATGATGTCAGGCTGGTGGGAGGAGCTAACAAATGTACTGGCACGCTCGAGCTAAAACACCAAGGACACTGGAGGCCAGTGTATCACACTAACTTAAAGTGGGACCTGAAGACAGCAGATTTAATCTGTACACGGCTGGGCTGTGGATCCGCTATTTCAACAAGAGAAATATCGTCGAAACTAAAGCCTGTGTGGTTGCTCTACTCTTCCTGTATTAAGTCCAAATACCCAATGAGGGAGTGTGTGAAAATGACGAATGAATCCAGATCTAACAACCTGACCATTACCTGCTCAGGTAACATCATTAATGACACAGACACCAACAGTGATGTTATTGTATTACATTATCAGTAGTGGAATTTATATGACTAGTGCGGGATGAGCACAGTCAAAGTTTGTGTAAATGCTCCCCGAGCTGCAGCCTAAAGCCATCTAACAGCAGAAGATAATTATCCCCCAACTTTCCTTTTTGTTTCTGGAAGACAAACACAGTGGGTGCCAAATGGGGTTGTCACTTTTTATTTGAAATTCGAACATTAATTTGAAATGTCTGCAGTCTCTATGAGTGTAGCAGACCATTTGAAATAGTTTGCTTTTGATCCTGCGGACGGCGCTTTAATTGTCACTGTCAGCCTGACGCAGTAGTACATAGCTGCAGTTTCAGCACCACAGTTGGCTGAGTTGTAGGACCCTAAAAATATATATATATTTTTTATGTAATTTTGAAAGTACTTTGTTACAGTTGGCAAGTTCTATTCCACCCAAATAATTCTCTCTGTTTAACTACTACTTTTAAAGGCTTACTTTATCACAGACTGTATAACATAATGTAGTAGTTTTATAGGGTTAGGTTTAGGTTACTTTATACGACTTATCATTTCAAAGACCATCCAAGAAAAACTTTTTGTATAACTACTTATAAGTCTGTCTCTGTGTGTTGGCCCTGTGATGGACTGGCGACCTGTCCAGGGTGTACCCCGTCCTCACCCAGTGTGAGCCGGGATTGGCCCCAGCAGCCCCCAGGACCCGGAAACAGATAAGCGGTAGAAGATGAATGAATGAATAGGTTTAAAGCTTAATTAACATGAGATTATATTTAACAGTATGAAATCACGCCAATGCCCATAGGTGTCGCTAGCGTGGAGGCATAAACCAGACAACATAGAGTTAATGAGAGCTTTGTGAGGTTCAAGTACTCCTGAAAGAAGAAAGAGAGAAGGAAACCAATTAGATGGCTGGCTTCATGGAAATTTGCACAGTCACTGTTCTGCCTACTGCATACCCTGTGCCCTATGTACTCATCAATATATTAAGATAATGCTAACATTGTTTTCTTCCAAAAATGGCACACAATCACGACACTGAAACCTCTGAGAAGCATCATGTGGAAATATTACGGGTTTTACACCATGGATGGAAAAAGTCACTAGTTTTTTCATTATTATTATTATTCAGCTGTGTGTTATATGTTATAGCTACTGTAGCACTTGGGACTTATTCATTCATTCATCTTCAACCGCTTATCTGTTTCTGGGTTGCGGGGATGGTGGAGCCAATCCCAGCTCACACTGGGTGAGGGCGGGGTACACCCTGCACAGGTCGCCAGTCCATCACAGGGCCAACACACAGAGACAGACAGAGACCAACACCCACTTGAACTCACACTCAGACCTATGGACAATTTAGAGTCACCAGTAAACCCAAACATGATGTCTTTGGACGGTGGGAGGAAACCAGAGTACCCGGAGGAAACCCACGCAGGCACGGGGAGAACATGCAAACTCCACACAGAAAGGCCCGGGATCCAAACCCACGACCTTCTTATTGTGGGGCAACAATGCTAACCACTATGCTGCCGTGCTGCCCCACTTGGACTAATTGTTCTCGAATGATCCAATTATCCAGAAAATGAATTTTGTTTTTGCGAGATCTGGAGTAAATTATCTCAGGAAATGGAGGGAAAAATATATGATTGCATGACAGCTAAGGGCATCCATAATAAACAACAATAGCTTTATAGATCATAAATCCACTAAAATAATTATGGATTTTTTTTGTTTGTTTTTTTCTTCTTTTTGGAGGGGGTCTGAACAAATTATTCGAAATTCGTTGAAAAGTGACAGCCCTAATGCCAACAGGGCCATGTTACTGATTGTTTTTGTCATATTCGTGGCCAGACTTTTAACACATAGGTAAGATGTGGTCGGATTCCAGA
Source organism: Remorina albescens (assembly GCA_034769265.1). Lineage (NCBI taxonomy): Eukaryota > Metazoa > Chordata > Actinopteri > Carangiformes > Echeneidae > Remorina > Remorina albescens. The sequence goes on along the minus strand of CM068497.1, from coordinate 22,696,342 downwards.
ACAGAGGCCTTACTATTGTATTGCAGCTTCCACAGTGAGCTTAACTCGCTGGCTTCATCTGATGGTGTCCCTCAGTGTGCACTGCTGCAGTTTGCTGCCATTTATGTTGTACTCTGACTAGAAAAATGGACGTACAGTGGGTCTGAAAAATGAAGCCAATGCCAAGGTGCCTTCAGCTATTTTAAAATTTCAATACAACCCTGGGGTTAATTTATTTAACGATGGTCCCATTTAAAAGGAAACAGACCATAAATCAGAGGAGGCATCAGGGCGTGGCTGACTGTACCACACCCAGCGACCTGACTGCCAGTCAAGATTGAGCACAGAGCAGGTCAGATCGACCCCTCACTCCTCCACAGCTCGCCAGTTTCGGCTGGCTTCCAAACACGAAGATGACAACAGCAAAATTACAAACTGGAAGCTTAAAAATCGCAGTGACATCTGAGAGAGTGCGAGCAGTGGCTCACATCAGTCTCCTTCACAGTGTAGTTTGAGGGGCTCAGACATCTGGAAAGGAATCAGGGTAGATCTGTTACTTGGTTCTAAGGAGTCAGTGGAGGTGGTTGCACATATCTTAAGAATGCCTTCTCCAAGCTCTTTGTAGATGTTCATATCTGAGTACTGCCAACTCAGAGGAGAGCAGGTGGCACACCCATCATAGGCCAAAGGGATTACATCTCCCATCTGAACGAGTAATGCCATGGGATCATGAACTTGGAGAGTTAGAGGATGTGGCTGGGCAGAAAACAAATGGGATAAGATTTAGCAGGAGTAGCAGATGAGAAAATTGATAAATATACAGATGCTTAAAATTCTATGCTGCTGTCCTATCCACAGAATCTGTCAGACTGGTCAATGGGACTAACCTGTGTTCAGGCACACTGGAGGTGAAGTTTGGCCCAACATGGTCATCGGTGTGTGAAGACGGCTTTGACGAGCAGGATGCAAAGGTGGTCTGTTGGGAACTTGGTTGTGGGCCTCCTTTGACCTTAAATGGAGCGCTGTATGAAGAAGTTGCTCCAGTGCATGCCGCTTACTTTTGGTGTAAAGGCAATGAGTCTCGTCTCCTGGACTGCTTAACGTCATGGTCACCTCAAAAAACCTGCTCACTTGATAAAGCTCTTGGACTCACCTGCTCAGGTAGGAGACGAGCTGTAGCTCTGGTCTGGCGCTGTGTGTCACTTCTCCTCATCCTCCTGTATCCCCACAGATCGACACGGTATCAGGTTGGTGGGAGAGGCGTCCCGTTGTGCTGGTTCACTGGAGATGAAACACCAGGGAATCTGGAGACCATTGGCTGACTGGGAGTCTAAATGGGACCAAGTTTCTGCGGCTACAGTTTGCAGAGAGCTGGATTGCGGTTATATCGTTTCAACAGCCATCCAAGAGGAGCCCTCAGACAGACCCGTGTGGTGGATTAAAAGTTCCTGCGTCCCGTCTGTGTCAGAACTCCACGACTGTTTATTAGAAACTCTTACCTACGATGGCCCTACCAGCCTTGAGGTGATATGCTCAGGTATTACTGGACAAACTGATGGTCTGGATGATTTGATGTGGGTTGTTTTGTTGTCTATAGTCATTATGTTGCCTGCAATATATCCAGATGAGTAGCTGTGGACAGTGACAGCCGCAAAAAAACGAACAAAGAGACAAACAAAACTTTTAGCCACTTTAAAAATGCTCACAGAAAACAAATGTGATATCAGTTTAAGGGCAGGAAGATGCAAGTCAATCAAGAGTCCAGGAAAAAAGGATTAGAACGCTTTTGATTAGACGCTTGTTGGTATGACGTACCATCATACCAACAAGGTTAAATAAACCCAACAGCTTCCACTATATTTTTGTACGTCTAGGGTGACTTTCAATATGACACACAAAAAAGTAAACATTGAATTTGCCACCTGGATGTGGATACAGGAACCTATTCTGTCAAATTAACACATTTATGATTGAAACAGTCCAGTATACTACAAACTCTATGTCCAGAGTTGGAAAGACAGTGCTGATGATGCAGTACACCTGCAGCTGGTGTGAGTCCACCAACGTGTGCAAGCCATTGCAGTTCAGAAACACAGTTGGCATGCAACTACAAGGCAGGCATGTTTCACCTCTGAATCCAGCCACGGCTTCATCTGCTGTCAAACTCCTTGGTCATACACCATTTTGTCAACGGTTACATTATGGTATTCCTACACCAAACACATTTGAGGCACCGATTTTAACTCTATGGGGCTAAGATTAAGCATGTTGCAGTGCAAAAGTTGAGAAAATTTTAACTCTTAAAATCTTAACACTTCATAATCAATACTGACAAGTATTCAAACAAGTACGTGCTATTTAGTGCATGAATGAGGACTATGCACAGGTTGTTATGTGTGTGCCCTGTGTCTGTTTGTGTTCACGTTTGCTGGTTTAGCCAATCATCTCTCCTTGTCGTCACAGATTATCTGACTCAGCCAAATATCTCCTTGTCTCCATCCTCTGATGGAGGCTCCCAGGCCGAAGACGGGCTGTTCAAAGTGCTCTTGGGTTCCAGCTTTACCATCATATGCTCCGCTGAATCGCAGTTCGAAGGAGGATCCTTCCATCTGATCTTCAACAACTCTGATGGAGTACAAAACCTCACCCTGTCGGCTGTCAATCACTCCGCCCACTTCCTGTTCTCTGCAGCAGACCATGCCCATGAAGGGGACTACAGATGCGTTCATCACCTCTATGCCTTGGCCAATTACTTCTCCGCTGAGAGTCTGCCACTCTATGTCACTGTTGCAGGTAAATTCATGTCAAACAGGGAAATGACAGCTCTTAACATGAAGGCTTTAGAAATGTGCAGTCAAATCATTTTAAATCCACTTAGTGGCGTTTAACTGACTAGCCTGTTCTTCTCACAAAAATAAAATGGTTGAAAGATTTTAACAAAATATTCCATACATTATGCTTTATATGATTATAAGCTGACCTGATTTCCAGCATTTTACACATTGGCCAGTTCCGTCTTTCTGCTGCCTGGCAGTGGATACCCTTATTTACTTTCAAGTCCAGATTGTACAGGTGGAGCGGTTCTATCGGCTTCTTCTTCGGTGATCAGATTATCAGTCAAACTAATACGGCAGAATTGAAGACATGGGCGGGACATGGAGCTTCCATGGTAGTTTCCCGCAATCCTCCTATCATTTTTACCTTCATGCAACTAAAACAAAGAGGAAAAGAATCCGAAATCTAAACACACAAACTGGGTGGGACTAAGATTTTTTGTGTGCAAATGTTTGTGTTTTTTTTTTATTATTGTTATTTCACTAAAATCCTGATATGTTATTCTTTATATAGTCGATTTTCAGGAACTTGAAAAGCATTGCCTTTAATTGAAGTTGTATCCAATGATGTGAATTGACGGGATGATTTTAAAATCTGTTTCAGCTTCTCTAACTGACATGATCATCAGACTCGTTATCCTCCTGCTGGGTGTGCTGTTGCTTATCACTGCTGTCTGCGTCACCTCTAAGGTAATGTACACATCCACCATGATACATTTAGTTTGAGGAGAACAGTCGTTTTAGCCATGATGGGACATTTCTGTCACATCTTTTCAGACCAGCGGGCACCAGAATGTGGCATGAGCTAGCAATTCAGCTGTCAGTGATCAAAGTCTTGAGGGTTCCAGCACTGAACACTGGATATGTGGAGACACTGGAGAAAAGAGACAATATCTCCCAGCTCATCACACGCAACCACACTTCACTGATGGATGAGGTGGAGTGGGATACAGTAACTCTTTAAGCTGTCTTTATATCAATCATCAACAAAAACAAATGTAAACAGATGTTTGAGATGAACTAAAATGAAGTCATGCTTTTCATGATTTGAACCAGATATTGCAAAGATGTCTAGTTATGTGCCTTTTTCTATATTATAGTAGTGACAGTGGGGGCCCTTAGCAGGTCTTTAAGCCCCACCTTAACAAAAAAACGTTCCCTCTTTGAGGGATCAATAAAGGCTATCTTAATCCTAATGTTATATTCTTGCTTTTCCTTTCTCACAAAATAGTACATCGAAAATCAGAGAGAAAAAAATAATAAAGCAAATAATCTGACAGCAACAGATCGAACTGAAGAACAAAATACGTGTTGAATTGAACAGTTTTCCGCTAACTGACACAGTGTTGTCAGTTTATGGCACGTAAAACTAGCACCTCCAATCAACATATCTGCCTGTTGATCAAGCTCACATTTTCCTGCTGCAGGGTCACGAGATGGATGAAGATGATTAGATTTTCAAAAGGCTTTTTCGTGGAATGCCTGAAATGAGATCTTTCATCACACGGTGAAAACACTTTCACACATTTTTACACTACGACATTAGTAAATACCCAAATCTGGATTTATTTTATGCGTTTATGTGTCTGAATAATGGCTGACCTTTGATAATTTTACTGCGGGGATTGTATTTAGAATTTAAATCATAAAGGTGGTGTTCATTATCCTGTTGGAGAAAAAATTTGAAGTGCCAGAAACCTTTCAAAACGAGTCTCTTGTCCTCGTCTACTAATTGTGATCTCCATCTCAACTGACTGGAGAACACCACCTGCTCAGCCAGATATGGGGTTGAGTTGAACATACAGACTTCCCAAGCATACCAAACCCTGCACAACTGACGAACACTGGATTTTTGGTTTTTGTTACAGTTGACAGTTATATCACACTGATCCTTTTTTTTGCTCAGCTCCTCAGTATAAAGAGGACCTAATGCAAACCTGTTTATTTTCTCCTGACTGAGGAAATGACCCATCCCCACCAACGTAGACAGTACAACTGTACAAAGCGCACTCCTTCGCTATAACAACCCTGCAAATGGAGATAAATATCATTAATATAGTGAATAAGGAAAAGGTGGAGGAATTCATGGAAATGAAACGCTGATATGAGGTGGAAGAGGGGCTGCTGAGACTATTTGCACTATGAAGGCCACCATTTTGCTAAAGTATGAAGCCACACAACGCCTGAGGAGGAGTTTGGAAGAGGGTGTGGAGACTGTACATCTCACTGGCAGAAAACAGCTGATGCGTACAGAAAGTAAAACGGTTTGTCTGATTAAAAAAAAAAAAAAGCCTGGACATTGAGCATGTTCATGTTAATCTGAAACTCAGACAGGACTTGAACCATTTACACTTCACTTTGAGCCACCAACGTGCCACTGGATTGACTTGGTGGACTGAAACAGCATATTTACCATTAATCAGACTGAAAACATGAAAAATCTGAGGAAGGGGAAATGGAAGGAGCAGAAACCTAATTTTAATCATCTGCTGCCTGCGGACACGTGGTTAAGGATGATGGTGTCCGCAAAATTAATGTGCAGGCACATAAATAGCAATTTTATGTTGCCCTCTAGTGGAAGCAGCGAGGAAAACAAGTCGGCCTCAGTGTCTTCGTCCTGTGAAAGCAATGTTTTATCACTCAAAACAGTGGTGGTGGCTGTGGTTGTGAAAAGCCCAGAGATTTGATCCGTCTGTCGCCCCAGCGTGGTCACACAGGGACTGAGTGGGCTGAGGTTTGGTGTGGTCTGAAGTCCTGAAGTGTATTCTCATATTAGCGCAAAGGCGCAAAGAGTGTGGGTCTGCAGGGCCCGTGATGGCCAGATAGTTCTGGGATTTCTGAGGATTTGGTGCTGACGTACTTCTGTCATCAGAACATTACACTTTATCATACTAAACAAAAATCATTTTCTGCCATGTCTCAAATCTGGTTTAAATCAGCAATGTTAATATTTTCTTTATCCCCTGTTATTATCAATTATATTTTCTTTATTTCCTTTTGCTTTCGGTTGTCTCAGCTTACTTCCTGCTCTCTTAATCCTAGTTTTTGCTCCTGGATTCTATGGAAATAAGATGTAGAATACCAGGATTTTAATTTTACTGAAAACAGCGCAATTCAAACACATTTTAATACAACTTTTTTTTTTTTTTTTTTTTATATACACAGCAGATCAGCGGCTGTTAACACTTGTTCAGCCAAACGCTGTGTTGTTGTTGTCAGTTGAGAGATTTTGAACGACGTAGTTGTTTTCTGGACGGCAGAGACGATAAGCAACCTATTTGAACTGCTAGAAGACTTTTTGCCTAAAGTTGAAGTTTTTGTTGGCTACCAGCCTATCAGTGTGGGAACCATGGCTCCTAACCTTGCAATGGCAACGAGCTGCACTGAGTGCAAATGATTTACTGAGAAGATAACAGAGCTTGAATAGAAGACTGAAAGGCTGCTACATATTCACGAGAACGAGCCATTCACTGACTCTGTTGCAGCTTCTGCAGAAGGGGTGGAGGCTTCAAACGCTGATGGAGAGACTCAAATTTTTATTCGCAGGATCACATCTGATGTGGGGCCTCCCGCCAAAGACCTGGCCAAAACACTCCTGTTGATGTGTCCTAATGACATTGGAATAGCTGGGGAAACTTGCTTTCCTACTGATTCCTTCTACGCACACTAGCACAGCACTGGTGCTACATCAAAGTCACCAACCGTCGTCCGTCGCAGAGGAAATTCCAGCAGGAAATTAAATCTGAACGCTCACTCAAGAACCTGAAGTCTCATTGCACACCAGGTTGTCAACTGCGTGCGTCGCCCATGGGGTAAATTTTATCGACACCTTCAATATCTTTTGGAACTGTAGAGAATGTTTCAGACCTGGTGAGATACATCCAAACTCAGCTGGATGCAGATTACTCGCAGCAGTTTTACGTCATGCTATTCGGATGGCAAACCCAAAATTGTCAGAGTGAAGGACACTGTGGAGAGACAAACGGCCTGCAGCTCTCCCCCCCGTCACCTGACCCTCTGCTCCACATCACCCAAAGTCTCCAAAGGATGTCTTATCCCAGTCAGGAGTCCAGCAACAGCTGTCATTTCCACCGATTTGAACTGCTTTATCTTAGCTGGGGATTTTAACATTAACACTCTTGGATCATTTCAACTCAAAAATCTTGAATAGATGCTGTTGCACTTTCACCAAACAGAAAATATAATTTGAGAAACACCACTATACAAACCTAACAGGTAACAAACCTGAAAGGAGAATGCAGGAGAGCTGAGTGCAAGTGGAGGAAAACTAACCTTCATATTCACTATGAGCTGTACGAACAGATCCTGTATGACTAGAACAATTCGCTAAGCTCTCCAATGCCAGACAGCTACATTTATCTGACATGATTAACAAGAACGTCAACAATTCTCGCACTCTGCTTGCTGTGGCCGATTAACCTACAAACCCTCGAAAACAGAAATGCAATGAATTTGCCAACTTTTTTTGTGAAAAAAATCAAAGGTTAAATCAGCACCAAATGTCGATACTTTTAAATTCGGGTTAAAAACCTGCACTGAAATTTTCTTAACTTATCCAAACTGCTGCATATTCTTTTAACCATTTTAATTTAATTTTATGATTTTATGAATTTCACGGTTCTTACTTTTCTCTGTATGTTCTCTGTGTTTAAGCACATTGAAATGCCTTTGTGTATGAAATGCTCTATATAAATACACTTGCCTTGGTCGTTTCTCTGTTGCTATCAGGTTAGACCAATGTGGCTAGTGGGCCAGTTGGACTGGAGGACACTTGTGTCATTCATTCATGAATCTTCTACTGCTGATCTGTTTCTGGGTCGCGGGGGCTGCTGGAGCCAATCCCAGCTCACACTGGGTGAGGGCGGGGTACACCCTGGACAGGTCGCCAGTCCATCACAGGGCCAACACACAGAGACAGACAGAGATCAACAACCACTCACACTCAGACCTACAGACAATTTAGAGTCACCAGTTAACCCAAACATGATGTCTTTGGACGGTGGGAGGAAACCGGAGTACCCGAAGGAAACCCACACAGGCACGAGGAGAACATGCAAACTCCACACAGAAAGGCCCCAGCCGGGAACTGAACCCAAGACCTTCTTGCTGTGAAGCAACAGTGCTAACCACTGTGCCGCCATGCTGCCCCACTTGTGTGTAAAGAAGATAAAATATCCTAGAGTAGGGGTGTCAAACTCAGTCACAAAAGGGGCCAAAACTCATAGCATACATTAGGTCGTGGGCCAAACAGGAAAAAAATGTATTGAATAGACTAAAACTGACCATGTTTTGAATAAAAATATGAATTGAAACAGACAGAATATTATATTTTGCCCCCCAAAATAAATAGACATAAATATTTTGTTCTCCATGAAAATGTCTAGTGAAAACTTGAAAGCATAAATAAAAATATAATTCTTACATTACAGCCACATCGGCTCCACAAACAAGACATATTTTGTACACAACTGAAAACATCCACAGATGCCTGATTGGTGCATCATCAGGGAAGCTGAAATTAGGCTTCTTGCAGGTAGCCTATTGTTTGGCATAGGCAGCTGTTGCGCTGCATTATGGGATTTGTAGTACGAGCGTTACTGGCGCCTCATACAGCCGGGCTATTAAAATTCGACATTTGAAACGATCTTGCGGGTCGGATATGATTGTTGTGCTGGATTTGGCCCGCGTGTCTTGAGTTTGACACATCTGTTCTAGAGGAACTTTTGATCTTTGTGGCATTAACATTTCTCTGGTCTAAAGCCCTTTGCATTATACTGCACTGCTGAAATTTGGTACTGGTCCACTTACTACATATAAAACTGCATGTAGTTCTCTTCATAACAGTAGTAAAGTACACGACTAAGCTAGTAGTTTAATTCTACTTTGCAGCAGTGTACCTTTATTTAGAGGCGCATAGTGGTTATTTTTATGTGCAGTCAACTTCTGAAACTCAAGTTAAAGAAGCAACACCATTTAAGCCTGATGCTTGCAGTTACAGTACACAAAATATGGGGAAGATACTTTCCCACGACTATGGGTGTATTCTAGTTTTTTGGGGTTATCTTTATATACAGTGAAAAAGTTGAATTTTCAATATTATATTTTCTTCTAAATTTGTGTAACATATTTTTTTTTCATATTCTGAAGTTGTTTGACTCTTAAATCTAAAACCTTGTTTTTCTTGACGGTCAGAGGTTGAATTTTATAAAAGAGAGGAATGCACACTGTTTGTGTCGAGATCATCACACCACAAATGTTGTTTATTATAATATAATGACAAATGCTTTGAAGATGGGATTTCCTATTGATACTTTTTCCCTCGCAGACAAGACAAACCATTTAAAATATAAAAGGTGCAGAAGCTGAAAATAATTGCGATGGTGAATCTTTGTCCTGAAAGACAACCGCTGCCTTCATGCTCTGAAATGAAGTGGTATAATTATTGTGAATCTCTTTAAGCCTCTTCAACAGATCTGACCATCAGAGTTTTCCTGGTGATGTTTGCGGTGTCCAGGGCTGCTCTTTGTCCTCGCTGCAAGTTTACGTACACATCAGTGGTAGCAGTGATGTAACATTATTAAATTAGACTTTAGGGACACAACTTATAAAACAAAAGCTTACTGTTATGAACCATGTCATGAATTCAACTTAAACCGTATGTAGCGATATTTTTGGGACTTGCGATAAGTGCAGGCCTGAGTTGTTGAATATTTACTCACAGTTTGGATTGTTCTGTGATGCCTTGGAGAGTGCCTTATAGTTTGGTGGAGGTTGTTCTAACCATGTGTACTGCATTTACTAACCATGTTCCCCGAAGTCTCTGTCTCTCCCAGTTCCTCTCCTCTCTCGCCTTGTCCTCATCCTGCAGGTGATGAATCATCACCATCCCATGTTCCTGCAATGCCTGCTGCTCCCACATCTTCATGAACTCCATCCAGCATCATTTCTATGAACTTCATGCAGCATCATATGTTCCTGCCTGCACCTGTTTGAATATCACCTCCTCCTGCTCTCATTCTCTCCCTACTCTACCCCCCCACCTCTCTCTCAACCCAATTGGTCAAGGCAGATGGCTGCCCCCCCTGAGTCTGGTTCTGCCTGAGGTTTTTGCTTCTTAAAGGAAGCTTTTCCTTTCCACTGTCGCCAAGTGCTTACTCATGGAGGGATCTGTTGGGTCTCTTTAAATAATTCTATAAAGACTTTGGTCTAGACCTGCTCTTTATGTAAAGTGCCTTTGTTATGATTTGGCGCTACATAAATAAATTTTCTGCATCACTTTCTGAAAAATAGCATCACATCAAAATAGGTGCCAGAACCCGAGATAGTAGCATAGTGTTGGATCCATAATCTGATAGTCCAACATAGCAGAGAGGGAACTTTATTCTACGGAGAGCCAAATTCTCTGGAGAGCCTTTTAAACCTGTCAATAAACACCAAGTTCATGTGCCACGGAGGCAGAGCTTTGTGAATGATGAACCATAAATTAAGGTTCATTACATGACAGTACTGATACCATTAGGGACTTAAAGGTCACAAATGTTTTCAACGAATCTACTTAATCTGTTAATAATGCAACATCTAAAGAAAGTATTTTAAACCACAGGGACCAAGTTACAAACATCATTATTTGTAAGACCAATGCCTTTCATCATTTTATTACTTAAAGTGTATTACAATAAAAGAAGTGTTTACTGACTGAAGTGTATACGTTTTTTTTTTTTTTTCTTGTTTTCATGATAGCTGTGTCTCTGGATTGCACGCAGAGTGATTCTTTTCCCCCCAGTCACAACATAGGCAGAGTTAAAACACCACACTCTGCTGACAAGTACAATGCAGTTTGCTATTGACAGAACATTACAGATGGGATCACCAGTAAACAAGAAGAAAAACAGGTCATCAAAGCAGCAATCAAACTCCAACTCCAACTCAAAAAAGACTCAAGATGTGGATATGTTACAAGGTCTTTAAGCCACCACAATAGATTCCTGTCCGCTTCGGAGAAGCAGAACAAGGTGTAAACAGATCATCTGACATCACTCAGGGGCTAAAGCGAGAGCATACAATAAGCACAGCATCGTCATTGAGTGTTTCGATGTGGGGCAGGCCGTCACAGTGGCGGTTTCAGGGAATCTGAATTCATCTGCTTGCTGCTGCTGGAAGCAACTCAATTAAATCCAGTGGTCACAAAATGACAGCCACTGATAATGAGAAAAGGCTGGTTACACTCAGTCCTCACCTCTTACACACACAAAGTGCACGCTGCCTGCCTTGTGGTCACTGCACTGCCTGCTAAGTTGAGATCCTGATGGAAGTGCTATCAGAGCTCTGATAGAAGCTCGTGTGTAAACTGAAATCTCATGTAAGAGTGGCAAGCAATTAAAGCCTCACTGACAATTTGATATTGTTTGCCAGGAACAAAGTCCATCCAGACAGCGTGGTGAAGATTGAAAAACCTTTGTTAGATGTCTGAAACTGGAAGATGAGCTTCTCTCATTCTTGACAGGCTGAAAGACAATAATAATAATGCAGCGCTCCTTGTCTTCATTAACAGTTCCCTATTTGGAAATGGAAGCAGCAATTCAGGCCAGCTGAAAGCGTGTTTGAAAGCTGACAGTCGAGATTTCACAATATTCAGACAAGATTATTTCTAACAGTGATTTTCTCATGACCGCTAGCTTTGAAATTGTTTTGGTGCATGTCTGACTGTCACAAGGCCATTTGAACTGACTACTGCTTTGAGGAAATGGTTCACCGTTATAGGAAATATGTTAATTCTCCTTTCAAACATGAGATGATCTAGATCATGTATATGTACAGAGCTGGAGCCAGAACAGTGTAGGCTGGTTCCAAATGAAGACTGGAAACAGGGCCGTGCCATGCTTCATACCTCTGTTTATGTTCAGTTTTGCTTTTTCTCGAACAATATTAATGATTCTGTTTATCTTAAGCGAGAAAGAAACGATGGGCTATACTGGAACAGTCATCAGTTAGATGTGTAGATTTGTATTCTAAAGTAATCAAAGTGGCAGTCTCTTAGTGACTTCTGGGTTTAGGTCTATAAAAGTGGATGCAGACTCTGGGTATGAGAAGTTAAGCCAGTGCTGAACCTGCATTATGTCAAATAACCATCAGAAGAGACTCCACAGGCTGTAAAACAAGTCCGATTGCAATGAGATCTATGGAAAAATCATTTTAGTTCTCACCTGATGTGTGAGCAAACTTTTTCCTTTTTAGTCTCTAGTTTCTTAATTGTTCTTAGTCCATTTCTTGATTGCCAGATTTCATTTGAGGAAAATAGACCATAAAGCAGGGTATGCAGTAGGGTGTGGCTGCTGTGGGATTTCCAGACTGTAGCAGAAGTGCAGACCTGAAAGAAAAAGCACCGAGCAGATCAGATCCCCTCCTACTACTCCCGATCTCCACCATCTTGTCCAAGTGTGGTTTCTTCTAGTTGAAAAATGTCTAGTCTATTTAAAACGTTTTTAAAAACTTCAAAATGTTGGAAAGGTAGTTAGATTTGGTTGTCAAAAAAAAAAAAAAAAAAAGTCGATCTTGAATGGCTAATGTGCTTGAAAAAATCCTTGGCCTAAAACTCTTCAAAGATTATGCTTCTGTCAACAGACGGGTGAAATCTGTTGGGATATGAATAACAACACATCAGTTTGTTTTTTTTTCCAAGAAAAATACCTTTTTATTTCATTATAAATCCACATAATTGTATCTATGAAAGCATAAAATCCCCATTTCACTTGTTGGTGTGTTTTCTCCTTATTGTGGTAATTTGTTTCGTTATATTCAAAGTAAATCATTGGTATCAAACCATCGAAGACTGTAAGGTGTATGTCACATACAAACACAGACACTGTCAAACGGCAAAGGGGAAGCTGGGGGGAGTGAGGGGATCGGACAGCGCAAGTCCTGCTGGCCATCTTTTACAACCGCGTAATACATTGAACAATCTCATGTGACAGCGCTTAGTAGGAGGAACACTTATGGTCAGGCTTTCCAGTGTCAAGCAGAACGTCAGAATTCACCATTTTTCAACACCAAATGTAGAGTCGAACTTCTGTGCTTTAAGTTTGGCTTTGAAAAAAAAAAAAAAATCCTCGCTGTTCCCCAAGGCTCCATTCTTGGTACATCAAGGTTTATTTTACTTGGACAAAGACAGAATCGGTCCACCATGGATGCAGACACACTCGTTATTTCAACATTATCTAAGTCACCTGCAGCCAGAAGAGTTAGACTGGTAATACTGTAGAGTATACTATTCACTTGTTCATGTCAATGAGAGAGAGAAAGAGAGAGAGAAGAGAGAGACAGACATAGCAAGAAAGAGAGGGGGAAAGAGAGATGCAAATTAAAACATATGATCAAAGTGCCAAATCAGTTCACCGTTAGTTTTGACAGTTTGTTATTATTGATGCTTTGAGACAAGACGTTGACAATGTGCTCCAAGTTTTAATCCAAGGCCCGACATGTATTTTCTCTTTGACTGCTGAGAGATAACAGAAAGGTGCGCTTCTGGAAGTCTGCACGTTCTCCCGATATTGTAAGAATGCTGCTGTCATAATACTGCAGTAATCCTTTGGCATATGACTTTATGCTGGGGAAGGGGAGGAGTGGTGCCACCTACCATTTTAAACCACGTTGTGGAAAAATGTCATCAGAAGGGTTTTCCCAAATCCACAGAGATCCGTTCATTCCATTCCCAGAGGAGCATATAGCGTTCACATAGATTCCAATTGTCAAACGGAGAGACTACTGTAAATCCACTCGGCTCCCTTGGGATCCTCAACAGATCCCTGGGAAGAAACGATTCTGGACTGTTTGTTGTGATTCCTCGCATTCAAGGTTCCAAGTCGCAAATAAGCACCAAACACAAGCTGGGTTCGAAAACCCGGAGTTTGACCTGCATCTGGTATGTCTGATCCGAGCGTTGTGGAGACCTATGCGTATACTGCAGGTGCTTTGTTAAGTATCCTCCAGTTGCCCACAGGATGTTTAGGTCACATCCCATCTGGTTCTGGTATGAAGTGGCATCAGAGGATAGAGTGTATCGCTGGGTTGAATGTCTGATCACTGTAGCATAACTAGACAGATGTGACCATGCAACCCATCGGGATACCTTCAGGAGACAAAGAGAGAAAGATACACACACACAGTTTGAGTTATTGTGTCAATCATTTAGATTTTCAGATGTTTGTCTTGTTGTGGGGTCTTTTTTTTTTTTTTGTTGTTGTTGTTACTAGCATCAGTGAAAGTTGTATTAAAATTCATCTGTTCATCTGCAAAATACATATTACAAAAAGTAAAAGTATCCAAAACACAGTAAAACGGCTCTTCTGTGTTTAATAAAACAAAGATGGAAAAGGCTTAGTTTTATGAATGTTACAAACAGTTTGGCCTTCGTGATTTTAAAATAATATATTTAAGCCACACAGTAGGAAGGTTCAGGGGTCAAACCAGCCTTTCTATGCGGACTTTGGGTACTCTGCTCCAAACTGTGCTGAGTCTGCCAATGACCTGACCCGTAAGGGAGAATGTGAGTTTGAATGGTTGTTTGTCTCTGTGGAGTGGCCATCTATCCAGGATGTTAGCCACCTCAACTGGGATTTGCTCTGACCCTACATGGCAAAGTGTAGGGTCAAATGGAAAAACGGATACCGGTCAAGAAACAATATTCACTTTGTTGTTTTGTCATTCACTAAATTTTAATTTTCAGTCCTGGGCTGTTACAGGGTGGAATTATACAGTAACAGTTACATTTCTGGTCCCTTCGCATCACCAGAACAAATGATGCTATTTTACCCTCAGTGAAGTTCATTCTGCGCTTCTCTCTTTTTTGCACTTGTCAGTACACTTTTTTTTGTTGTTGTTGTTGTTCTCTTTCATTGTTAATCTCTTCATGCACTGCAGGCTTCTCGAGTGTTTGCTTGTTCAGTGTTTTTTTTTTTTTACCTGACACACTTGAGACATCCCATTGTTTGGACAATTCAAGCACACACACAGTCTGTACAAAAAAAACACACCCCGCCAAAAAGAAATGCTGGGCTCTATAATGTTGTTTTTCGGTGCCGATGACTCATTGACTGCTTGGCCAAATGCTGAGACTTCAAGGCTTTAAAACCAATTCCCCCGTCTAAACGTCGGTTTGAAAACTTCACACCCACACTACTCCTTTGTGTTTGTACTTGAAATGTAGAACGAAGTCGTATAAATCCCAGTACTTGTCATTGTCTTGTAGGTAAAACAGATGGCAAAGCTGTGTTTTGGTGCATAGTGAGTTGCTACTAATGGAAGCGCAGGAGAGTATCTTAATTAGGGTTGGGCCAGCAGGGGGCGCCTGAAGTACAGTAAATAAAATTCCAGTAAACTGTACTATAGCTTTTTTGGAATATTACAGACATAATACAGGAAATAATGATCAATTTACAGCAAGAATTAAAAAAGTCAACTACTGGCTTACAAGTTTTAAGATATTCAAATCCTTATTGTTGCATATTGTCATTGACACACTGAATGAGTCAGTAATTGCTTGTTAAATTCATCATTTAACTTATTAAAAGTAAAAGCTGTTTTGTGAAGGAATGTCATTATACTAATGGAACATTGAGAGAATGAAAAAATGCGATGGCACTGCAGAGGTGTTGGAGTGAAACTGACTGAAATCAACAACAGCAAGGATGATCAAGCAGAGAGGGGAGACGAGACGAAGAGGGGAAATGAGAGAGTGTAGGAGGAGAAGAAAAAAAGGGAGGAGGGTGTGAGAAAGCAGGCCAGGAGAGGAGAGAAAGAGGGGAGGAAAGCAGATGAAGGGAGAATAGAAGGGGAAGTGTGATGATGCGAAAACAGGGCAGTGGCTACAGAGGGGCACAAAACAAATCAGCAGAGGAGAGGTCAAAAGGAAAATAGAAGAGGAGAAATTAGGCAAAGGAAAGCGTGTTTGAGAAGGTTTGAAGTTTGGGAAGAAGTTTGGGAAGAAGCGAGATGGAGGAGGGGATGAAAGAGGAGAGAAATATGGAGGGGATAAGAGGAGAGGAAAAAAGAAGGGAGAGCAGAAAAAAGAAAAGTTGATTTTAAAGGGCAGAGAGAAGCAGAAGGGCAGAAAACATAGCAACATGAAAGACAGAGGAGAAGAAGGAGGAACGACGGTTAGACTGGGTAACACTGGTCTGCACTGTGGGGGTTTAGGACATTACATAATGTGCCAATGAGGAGGAATAATGTTGTTTACTAAGGCAAGGCGGTATTCACAGAGCACTTAGAGATAGACTCACTCCAGGCCTGATAGTGGCTGCTCATTGCTACTCTCTTTCTCTCTCCCTCTCTCTTGTCCTCATTCACTCTTCCATCCTCTATGTCTGTTAAAGTATGCTTGGCCTCTTTCCATGCCTCCTCTGCCTCAAGATGTTCTGTGGGATCTTCTCTGGTGGAACAATGAGTGGCTACCCTCTCACCTGTGTGTGTGTGCGTGTGTGTGTGTGTGTGTGTTTGATCTCTCACCTCTCCCGCCTCTTCTCCCTCCAGCGCTGTGATGCTGAATGTAAATAAATCTGAGAAATACACAAAGACGACAAAAGATTAGAGCCCAGATTGGTAGATAGATAGACAGATAGATAGATAGATAGATAGATTGATAGAGTCTTACATACATAGTTTTATATTTTCTATTTTAAAACTATTTCATATTTTAGAACTATAGTACGTTCTATGAATAACTAAACTAGCAAGTCAAGTCAAGGCAACAGTCTTTATTTCACTCCCGCAGCTTATTTGAAGTGTTGATATCCATAAAAAATATGTCCGTGGTTTCAAGAGGTGAGGTGGGATGGGGGTGGGGGGGGTGTCCTGTTGTGCTGGCCTTGAGGGCGTGGCTGCTTTGCTGTGACATCACAAGAGGTCTCGTTCAGTAAGGTTTCAGTTTCTGAATACAGGCTGAATTTTATGGGACCTCTGAATGCTGTTCAAGGCGTCAGCAGGTATGCAGGCATGCTGTACATAAGCTGCCAGCAAAGCAAGCGGAACAACAGCAGGAAAAACAATTTGAAAACGTCACGCATCAAAGACAAGTCAATTCTCAAAGTAGATCATTCTCGAGCTGTCTCTTTTATCAGTGAGCTGTCAATCAGGTTTCTGTTTGCAGAGTTCCTTTCACCCTTCTACAGCCAGTCTTTTTCCAGCCTTGTCTTTATCCCTTCTTCATCTCCACCTCATCCATGCGTTTTCACTTTCCCTCCATCTCTTTATCCCTCCATCTTTTCTTGTCAATAACTGTCTCGGGGCTCAGTGACTCATCTGCACTTCTCTTTCTGTTTTGTTGGATGTTCCGTTATTTCTCTCTGTACTTTTTTTCTTTCTCTCTCTCTCTCTCTTACTAAATATAAATCCATAATCCTCTCGTCTGTCTCTCTCTTTTTGTCTTACCAAGATGTTTCTCTCTTCCACTAACTATAAGCTCACAATCCACCCGTCTGTCGCCTGTTCTTCGTCATCTCTCTCGCTTTCTTTCCAGAATTTCTTTCCTAGGTCGTTTACAGATGGAGATTAAAATGACTTTGACTTTGCTTTAATTTAGTCAAAGGGTTTATGCAGCCTCTGGCAGTGCTATATTGCAAATTATATTAAAATGAGTTACACTGCAAATTATATTTAAATGCCTCCTTGAAAAAAATGGATTTCAGGAAATAACAGAGCTGGAGTTGACGTTTTCCCTGCTCTCATTTAATACATTCACATAATTTATGCAAAGTAAGCAGCTATGTGGAAAACACAGAATGAGGGGCTGCTTTACGATTTCAAGAGATGTTGTAATATTACCTTTTACATTTTCGCCATCATGTCATACGAGACACATTTGAATCTGAATCAGTTTGACATATGATGACATAATTATAAATTTGATTTAAACCTAAATCTTAATCTGTAGCACACAGATTAAACTCATATAAACCCAACAATAAATTGCGATTTACAAAAAAAAAATAATTGTTAGTGAAATGTAGGACGGATATAAAATGACTTTCTCCTCAGAGTAGAGAAGATATTTTTCCTTTTCCTTTTCCTGAAGCAGTACTTCCTCTCCCTGGCAATGCCCACTTCTTTTTGGTCTTGTTATCTCTTCCAGCATCCTCCAGTAGCAGACTGTGGTTGTGCTGGGTGCCCCCCAGTGTGAATGCATGTGTGAATTTCTGAATGTGAATAATGGCAGCTCTCTACTCTCCCTGGATACATGAGGGTAAAAATAAAAGCTCATGAATTCGCGGCACTGTGTGGCATGACCAGCAGGTGTCAATGTGACTCTGTGCAGGGCTGCCGCCTGCTGGCCTCAGTGGGAGCTCTGTGGCAGTCGCTAACAATTTAGTCACTGTGCCATCCTGCTGATCAGTGCCAGGCCTGGGTAATAAAAGCACACTGAATGAGGCCCTGATGCCTTGTGGCTTTACAGAGCGCACAGTGATGCTATCTGCCTGTGCCTGACTGCATCGCTCACCCTCCCTCTCTGTGGTAACCAGTGAGGTGTACAGGAATGCATTGGTCGGAGCTAACTAATCTTTGTATTTTTGTGTAGCTTGTGTGCATGTATGTGTTTTAGTTCTGTTATGGAGAGATGGAATTTTCACAGGAAATGATGATGGCGAGATGCATTTCTCATGTGGCGTTTTGCCTCTTCTCAATGTGTATGCAAACTGAACTGTATTTCAGTTTATTACTATCCCCAAAGCTTACCTATCTCTGGGTATTATGTAATAGGGTTGGCTGAAGTACACACCTATCTATAAAGGCATTGTTAACTATCTACACCTACATTTATGAATTTTATTTTATACCCCAGATCTTAAGTCTTGAATAAGGTGATGGGAGTGTCAGTGTCTGGTAAGAAAAGCTTTATTAGAAATCGTAACAAACATTTCATTAAGGAGTTCATGATTTATTAATTAGTAATTAATTACTGAATGCTCACAAGTTTCCCGCTTTTCAATCAGGGTGCCTTTTACGGGCTATAAATTACTGAATTAGTAGTAGATGTATAAGTGATAAATGGTTGTAAAAAAGAGATGCCAATGTATAGATTACCAGAAAAAACTATCGCCCAGGATCGCCCAGGATATAGAGTATGAATCTGTTCATTTGACAAGATAATGTGATGCTAAATGAAAACTTTCAATTAAGGTATTAATGGTCGTTAATTACTAGTAACAAATATCTGATGAAGCAGACAGGCACAGATACTGGCTGATAGAGGAAACAAAGAGAGCTAAGTAACGAGGACATGAGGCTTAACAGTACAGATTAATGTGGGCTCAGTATTTGGCAAGCAGCAAGTCACATTTCTTTTTGTCTTTTTTGTTTTAACAGCTTGATTTCCGAAGTGTTATGCTAATGCTAAACATTTATCATTAATTTATAAGCCCAGTCAATGTGGTAGTTTAGTGGTAGCGAATAAATGCATTAAAAAAAAAAGACTGCATATAAAACAATATAATGGACAAATGGAAATGTTGGCCTAATGACTATTTCAGATAAAAAAAGAATGAGTGGATTCATCGAGTAGGGGTAATCAATGTTTGTACAGAAATGTGTGCCTTAATCTGAGGGAAGTTTTTTTTTTTTTTTTTAAATCTACTGGTCGTAATATATTAAAAGTGAAAGGCCTCCTCCTCCACATGTGTCGTGGTCGTCTTTCCATCCAATAGTAACAACCATCCTTACAGATACACTGCCTGAGTCGCTCAAACTTTAAGCATGCCTGACCTGCACATTGCCAGAAAGTGTAAAACTAAAAGATTTGATACACTCAGTATGAAATTCTGCAACTATCCAGTTATGTTCTTTAAAAATACATTATGTTATTATACTGTTTACTGTGTCTATGCAAATATAAACTCTAATATAACTGTCGTATTTTTAGAGGGCGATGCTGAGACGGTGAGGTGAAGTAACGTGAAGTGATGTGAGTGCAGAAAAATGTTGTGAAAATACGGCAAAAATGCACAAACTGTTTATTTGTGTTACTGTGCCTCGATGTGTGTGTATGCGTGTGTATGTGTGTCTAGTGGGAGAAGGTACTGATGGCAGCTTGGGGAGCAATGAATCAGACTGACCAACAAACACCAGCTCAGTTCATTTGGATCGGAGAGGAAGCAGGTGCATCGGAATTGCTGCTATTTGTGTGGCTGTGTGAGTGTGTATGTGTGTGTGTTTTGTTTCTTTTTTCCCCGACTCTCTGTGTATAGATATTAAACCCACAATGAATGGCCCCGGGGCCAGCGGTGCGGCTGACTTTCCTTCCATGAGAAAAATTGCATGCATGTGTGTGTTTTTATGGCTAGACAAGCGTTTGAGCACGCATGTGTGCGTTTGTACATACATGCACAGCGAAGTCTGGATTTTCAGTAGGGAAGTGTTATTACTGGGAGGAAAGGCACGTGATGTGATGAAGATAAAAAGAAAGCATAATACTATAGAGGTAAAGTGATAAAGTGGGATGCAAATGAGCAATGGAGAAAAAAATTACCAAAAAAGCGAAGGAGGGGAGGGGTACAAAAAAAACAAAACAAAACAAGGAGATGGAGAAAAAAGGGACAAGGAGGCCGGGAGGATGATACTGAAAGAAGGACCCCAGAGGGCGGATAAACGATGTGGAAGGGAACTACTAATGAGTGCAGAATGACAGAAAGGATGAGAGGAAGAAAGATAAAATTTAAAGTAAAAAACTGAGCAAAACCGAGTGCAGAAGGGAAGGAGAGACTAGGAAGAGCGGGAAAATACATGAGGGTCAAGGATGAAGGTGGAAGTGACCCAATACCTGAGTGGTTAAGGAATATACTGGGTGGCTGAAGTACTCTGATCAAGTGAGACGAGCATTCGATTCCTGGCAGGCACTTCATTTCCTTTTCCTATCTCTCTGCACTGTCCTATCGAATTCCTACAGGCAAAAAATGGCTAAATGGGACTGACAGTTTCCCTCCAAAAATCCTTTTCTTACGTATTGACAGTGGCAGAGGAGACGGGGGGACTGGTGGGAAAGCGCATCGAAATCGGGGAATACAAACCACTGCGAGAGCTGGACTATGAGTTTATCACAATGCTTCCTGTCAAGTCAGTTAACAGTGTATTAGTTAGTAGTAGTAGTAGTAGTAGTAGTAGTAGTAGTAGTAGTAGGTTATTGTCCTCGTGGGGAAACTGGGTTTCAGCAAATCACACATGATATTTCGACATATTAACAATGTGTTAGGGTGCCCACTTGAAACTGAGGGAAATATCACCCGTTAATCAGGGCTGTCTAGTATCTAGACTGACACTATGCTACTTAATGTCTGTGCCCATCCAGCCCTGTAAACTCCGCAATATAGACGGTGCAAATGAAAATCAGTGGACTGAGACAATGACCTCCTGTACCGAGCCACAGTTCCACTAGCTATTTCAGCTGTAGAGGACTACAGGGAACTCTGAGCACTTTGAGCCATTTTACCTGTTTCTGCTATGTCAACTAGATAAAATCTGATCTGTCGTCACTGTTTTCTCTACCTGATATAAGTTTGGATCCTTTGTCACATTGCTGTCTGATGTATATGAGGAAGCCTTGTCGGCTCAGCCTTGTCATGCCACCTGTAAAGCACTCAGTCCTCAAATGCACCCTCAGAACCACCGGGTAGGGACACAGCTCTTATCTCAGCCCTGCGTCTGATTGGCAGCATGTCCAGAGCACATCCCGCTCTCACCCAAGGCCCGTTGGGTTATGCCCCCAGCCCACCCATGACCCTGGAGGGATAATTGGCATGGATAATGGATGGATGGAGGTGGTGTTAGGTAACCTTTCAGTGGGTTGCATTGACTTTGAGTTGTTTATGTCATCTACATCTTGCTGAGAGTGTCACATTATAATTTCAGTGTGTTATGTGTGCTTTTACACCTGCATGATGCAATGTTTGGCCCGCATGTGGAAATGGAGGTCAAACATTGACGTGTCAGACCAAAGGAACGCTGTTGCTGCATCACTCTGAAAGGAACTGGCACGAAAGATGAAATTCAGGCCAATGCAGAACCTGATGGTTCGGAAATGATAATATTCTGCCATGTTACTTTTAATAACCTTTCAAAATCAAAAAAGAGAAGGTTTTATGTGTCAGGCCAAAGAAAATACATGCACCGCAGACTTGTGTGTTCTGCTTCTTTAGTTAAACGGTGAATGGAACTGCTTACCCCGACAAAATCTGTGTTACGTCCCCTCCAATGAACAGCGCAGGGGCCAATGTTTTCATTCGCAGTGATAAAAAAAGAGAAACGCCTCGCAAATCGTATGAAGGAGAGAAAATCCTCCAGGGTTTTTATAGGTACCTCACATAAGGGTATACATCTCGATTCTGGAGTGAAATTGCTCAAAGAAATCTCACAAGATAAAGAGAAACGCTATGGCTTCAGATAACGGGCAAACAAAACGACCTTGAACTCAGAAACGAAAGGAGCGGAAAACAGAAAGGAAAACAGAAAAACATCTCATTAAAATCTAACAAATTACTACAGGGAGGGAGAGAGGGGTGGGATAAGAGAGCCAGAGTGTTCATTTTCATTGTCAAATAACATCTTCCTCCTGGGAGGAAGAGTGAAAATGTAAATAAATCGCACCAATCACATGGTGATCCGTACTCATTTTGCTGCAAGTAATAATTGCATAAATATCTCTACTGTGATGATGTGATATTATGGAAAGATAATTTGATCGCCAAGCCTGTGCCTTGGAGGAGCTGATAAAACCAGGAATATTTGAATTCTGGCTTTGGTTGATGTCAACTAATGTGCACTGCTAACTTGGAGAAAAGTAGATTTTGGGCTTTAATCTCTAACTTATTGGAACAATTAGCTTAGTTTATTTGTGTACTTGTGCTGTTGACAGAAAAGACAAATGTCAGGGGAGCTAGTCCTTCACGTGTTTGAGGAAAAGCTAAGTTGCTGCTTCCCTTGTGTAGTTCCTGTGCCTGTGCATTGTATTCCACAGCCTTGGTATTATCTTTGTCAAGCACCATATGACATGATGTGGTCCATGATGTTTTTAAGACTACATCAATATTCTCATTGCAGTGGCATGCACTATTTCTTATTCAAGAGCAAATCCATCTGTTTAGTGTGATCAAGAGTTCATTCATTCATTTTCTACCGCTTATCCGTGATGGACTGGTGACCCTGGACAGGTCATCAGTCCATCACAGGGCCAACACACAGAGACAGACAGAGACCAACAAACACTCACACTCACACTCAGACCTATGGACAATTTAGAGTCACCAGTTAACCCAAACATGATGTCTTTGGACGGTGGGAGGGAACCAGAGTACCTGGAGGAAACCCACGCAGGCACGGGGAGAACATGCAAACTGCACACAGAAAGGCCCCAGGCTGGGAACCGAACCTGTAACTTTCTTGTTGTGGGGCAACAGCACTGTGCTGCCCTGATCAAGAGTTAAGGGCCGTCCACACCAAGAACTATAACTATAACTATAACGATAAAATGCCAGCATCCACACCAATGAACAATATCGTTGTGTTGCTAGGTTACGCCAAGCACACTGAGTGCTCGGCGCAACGGTCAGCAGTGGAGCAGAGATTTATTTATTCCAAGGGTGCACCCGATTCTGTCCCAGATGTCCCTCTTCTTGGTGGCATCTTTATACAGTCTGTCATTCTTGTCATACAGAGCTGGATTTTTTTGTACCTCAATGATAAGGCTCTCTCCCACGTCGCCCGCCATGTTGAATGAGTGTGTGAGTGACGTAGTGACGTGAAGAACGTCTTGACCTGTCATTCCTGATGGATTTTGATTGGCTGTCAGTGTTTTTATCGTTCATCAAATCGCTCTGAAGGTGATCCGAACGATATCGTCCACCACTATCGTTGTCGTTATAGTTGTAGTGTGGACGCTGCCATCCACTTGAGTTAAGAACAATTTTTATATATATTTTTTTTTATAAGTATACATTTATAGTTATAGTTATAGTTCTTGGTGTGGATGGCCCTTTAATGCTTGAAATTCCCCTTCACTGTATTAAACATGTTAATTTAGCTTACAATGTTTTTTTTTTTTTTTTTACTCTCATGGTAGCAAAGACTCATGGGTATTGTAGTAAACGTACTTCCTGTAATAGGGACTAACAGGTTAATTGTGACCAAGCTCACTGTTATGGAATCTTTGGTATGATAATTTGCTAGAGATATGTTCAACTGGATTATAGCCACTTTCCTATAAGAAATCGTTCATCATAATTAAATGATTAACTGAGTCATAATAGTCTTTTTAGAAAATTACTTAATCTGTGGTGTGATGTTACCACTGATCATCACAAGTGTGCAGCAATATAATTCCTTCGAGAGTTTATGAGCAAGAACACCTCATGGGTAAGTCATGGTTTTAAAGGACACACTACGCCCTGCATTAATTTTCATCGTATGTATTAATATGAAATCAGTTGGACTGTTAAATGCTGTTTACTGGCCAGGAAACTGCACAGGTGCATGTGTGTGCGTGTATATGTGTGCTTGTGTGTTACTTTTTGCAGCTTGACTAAATAACAAGTGCCTTATTTATTCACCCTGAGGTAGCAGCACAGCATCTGACTATGTGTGTGTGTGTGTGCGTGTGCGTGCGTGTGTTTGTGTGTATACCTTATAAAGGTGAGTGACTGTTCATTACATTATGTTTATAATAGAGAAATGTTCAGTCGGTGCTCAGCCATGCAGGCTGAGTGAACTTTCTCGGGACAGTTCACTGACTCTCCTTTCCATCACTTCCTCTCTCAGTCTGTTTCAAATTTCAACTCCAGACTAACTTCCCATGAAGCTCACTCCTGCTTGCTGTACTGAGTCTGAGGCATACCATCTTCAGTCGAGAGTAATGCATCAAAAAATATTCTACATGTCAGGGGGGCAAAGATGCCCCGAGCAGTCCAGACCTTTAAAAGTGGCTGACATATTGAGTATGAAATATATGAGTATAAAACTGCACCTGAAAATTCATTTAAAGTGGTGAAGTAACAATCCAACTATTAATCTGAATTCTGAAAGTTTTACTTAAGTGATTTACATCAGCGAGACTCTCAGACAAACACCAGATTCAGTGTCAACTCATCTCGACACCACCTACCGGTTTGTGAACTGCCATTTTGAAGCATGGAGTTTGTAATTTTTGCCATTAGCCATATTGTTCTTGTTTGGGGGATAAGGCGGAGCTAAGGAGGAGAGAGAGGTTGGGTGGGGGGTGTCAATCACAGTAGCCACGCCCTAATGCATACCATGCTTTATTGTCTACGTCTTTCGTCTCAATAGGGGAATAGTCTATAATTCAGGCAGCCAAGGACTCATATGTCTACACCTTCGGGCTAAATGAACCTGAATCCTTGTAAGGGCACAGAGTCACATTTTTTTAATGAGTGGAAATCCTGTTAAAGAAAATATGAATCATATCAATATCTATATCAGTATCAATAGCAGTAAAATATGCCTGGAGAGGAAATAAAGCAATGCCTAAATGAATCAAAATCAGTGGTAGCAGTGAAGAACCGTCTCATTTAAATTAAAAGTGCTCAAAATGTTTGACCCCCCCCCCCACACACACACACACACACACTGTTTTCAGCTACTCACCAATGACAGGAGCTGCTCCTGAGCATAAAGTGGAGTGTGGCTCCAGGCACCAGCAACAAATGAAAAAGAAAGGGGTGGAAGGAGGTGGAGTATTGGTTTGGGCTTAAAGATTGGTGGGTTGAGGTGGGTGGGACTGAGAGTTTTTTATGTGTGCTATTGGGAGACGGCATCATCGTCATGGGCGGGATTTAAGTCCACCACGGTTGTCCCTCGAAGAGAAGCGCCTCCCATCCCCTCTGTTGATGACGATGGTTGGGAGTTTTTATTTGCGCTTCCACCTTGAAGACGACAAGATGGAGTCAGGTTAGCATATGCATATGACGAAGAGGAGTCACATACTGTTCTTCCTCTTTCAGTTACCTTGACCCGCAGAGGAGGAGGATGGAGGCAGAGCTAAGATGTTAGACCCCCCCCCTCCTCCTCCATTAGTCTGGGAGCAGACGTTGGCTTGGCGCGCTGCAGCTTTCTGTTTGTAGTGGTTACTGTGCAGCTTGTACTTCATTAGGAGGATGAAGATGAAAACGAGGACAGAGGCCACAATGATACCCCCAATAATGATGATCATGGTACCTCCCAGGAACTAAAGATAGAGATTTTAAAGCAATACAATTAGTCCCCTCTCAACATCGTACAATTTCATAAAGACACTTTATGCCCTCTGATTCATTTGGGTCTCTCTTTTTAAAAAGATATATTTAAACATTTATCAACATCATGTTAACACGGACTCAAAGTTGTGATAAAACCAGGTCCATTCTACCATCATGGAATGCTATAAAGCTGCCGAGGTACATTCTTGAGCTTGGTTACAAGTCTTTGAATAGCCCAGTAAAAGTGGAAATGTAGACTGAAGACTGATCTACAAAATACATCTAAAAAAGGGATTGCTTTGCTTTTGATGCCTCCACAATATTATCAGTAAGCGTTCTTGTGGATTTGATATATAAAGACCTTTTTCACATTGGAGTGGTCAAAGTTGAAAGGTTAAGTTCAGAGTGAGCTCAGAGGGCAGCCTCGTCCACACTAAAGCTTCGTAACGCCTTGATTAATTTTTTTCAAATTTGGTACATGTATTCACTTGGACTCATGCATGAACTGATTAGATATTGATGATGAGTCTTCACACAGTACCTATGCCAAAATTTCACATAAATGCTAGATCCGAATTTTACCAAATTCTTTACTAATTTGCACTTCCAGTTGTACCCAACTTCAGTCTTTTGCTCCCAACGTCAAACGTCATGAAACGAGAAAATAAAGTCAGTGCTCAGTATGTCTCCATTTTCCTGATAATGTTAGATTCTCTTTTCCATTCCTCAAGAAACTCTGGGAACTGCAGAATAAAGAGCTCCAGCTGCTGAGCTCAGTGTGTTTTTAAGCCTCTACCAGTGTAACGGTGCACGTGAACACGCTAACCTGGTCTCGTATAGAGTGACAGCGTCCATACTCAGTCTCTGTAGTGAAGGACACGCAGCCTACCAGCTTGGTGCCCGTCAGGGCAGTGATACCGTCATCGTACACAGCCAGCACACACAGCTCATAGTCCCGTGATGATGCCAGGTCGCTCAGCAGAAAGTATTTGTGGTTGGCTGGGATCATCCTGGATAAGGGGAAAGCAAAGAGAAAGAGACATTTTATTTTCTGCTACTAGGCGTTTTTTAAGGATAGTTTCTTTATTTCAACACTTGATCTTCACCGATAAAAACACAAGATAATGAGGAGCCAATCACAAGCTCAAGAGAATAAAATCAGTTCAGGTCTCCTCACTGATAATAGACTAATCTATAATTGTAGTTTTTTTTAGTCCAACCAGAGCATCCATCACAGGGCAGATGTATGGAGGCAAGTTTAGAGGAAGTAACTAACCTAAAGGTGCATGTCTTTGGACGGTGGGAGGAAACTGGAGTACCCAGAGAAAACCCACACAGACGCAGGGAGAGCATGCACACGCCGCACAGAAAGGCCTGGCCTGGGAATTGAACCTAGAAACTTCTTGCTGCGACAGTGCGAACTATCCCACAGTGTCGCCCCTTTTGCATCACCATCAAAAGCCATCATTTTAATATTAACCCACTGAAGTACAGACAGCAGGGGTTAGATCAACTTCTCGCCGTGGTCCTGTCATGCTCGAAGTTAGTGACACAGTTAGTGCAGTGACAGAACTTCACCACTGAGCCAGTCAGAAGCAAAAAAAACAATTTCCTCTTCTGTGACTAACAACTACTCTGTTTTAGAGGATGATTATGTCAAAAACAATTTGCTGCTTCATGCTGAAACAGACAGAATGAAGAAAACAACTGCTTTTCTTTTCATTGTGAAAAATGTCCTCATTCCGCATAACAAAACTTGGGAGTTTTTTTTTGTTTGTTTTTTTTTTTTCACCATTTTATGAAACTGGTTGTATTAGTGCTCTGCTGAATAGGCTGATTTGTTTACTATTGGAAAATACAAGTTTTCATGTCTTGTCATGGTGTTAGAGTCTACAGCTTTGTTGCATTATGATGGAATTCTTTGAAAAAAACAGAGTATTTTTACGTTATATTCTTGCGAAAACATCGCGCTTTATTTATTAATTATTTATATTTATCAGAGCTGCAATCTGGCTTCAATAATTGCAGTGTTGAAAAAGTATATTGTGAACTGAGGAAATTGTTTCCAATTTATCCAACCATCCGCTATACCCCGTTTCAGTTTCTACACCTTCCGAAATGGCATCAAACTAATGACTCACATTTTTACATACAGGGAATGAGTGCTCCGTATGAGTAGACTTATGAAACAATGAAGCTGCAAAGAATAGCTATCAACGGCCACTGATAAAACTATACACCATTGCAACCTCATAGCCAACTCGTTAATTTCAATCAGCGCTATTCTGAACGCCCCTTTACACAGGGTGCACCTCCACACCAAAACTACGTTAGACTTTTTACCAACTTATTTACGTTTGCCAGGCGACTGAAGACAGTTTCCCTATATTTTTAAAATTGACATGAGTTAGTGTACTGAACAGAAAGCAGCACAAACCAGCAGTTGCTCCCAGAATTGATTATGTAGCAGTAAGGAATTGATCAACTGTAATCCACTGTGCATTCTCATTGATATGTTAGCATCTTGCTTTTAAAAGGCCAGATGTTAACAGCGAGGTGACCAGAGAGGCCTGCGTTAAAACCTGAGGCCCATGGTGCCCAAACACCCGAAGACAGGGTTGCAATTATCACTTCATAGCTCAGAGACGGGCTGGACCTTGCATTGTTCAAGTTTTATTTTTCCTTCCCTATCAATTTTATTGTACGGGTTGAAATTAATGGTAATAACAATGAGTTTTAACCTAACATAGCCCACACAACACCTTCTTCTGCCGTTTGCCTTCCACCTCCCATGATGCAAATACAGACACACACAAATCACAAAAGCACAAGCCCTCACACAACAGCCGGCTCCGACGCTTCTGACTTCACTTGCACAAATCCAGTGCAGTCATGGATATGGAGAAAATAAAGAAGAAAATGTCCCGTGGAGAACTAAAGAAAGCGGACAATACGAGGGGAGAGGCACCCGATTAAAGTAAGTAAGAAGGAAGTCATAACAAATTTAAATGAATAGACAACCAGTTTTGTACAGTGGGTTTAAATGAGGTTAAAAAAATATATATATAAATATAATTAAAATAAAATAAATTAACTCGGACTTAAATCGGTTTGCGGGACTGATTATCCTGATGAACTCGCAGGCTGGTCCAGAGTGGGGGCCCCACACTCTAGGGTCAAGGTTGGGCTAGTGCCTCGATTGCATGCAGGGGTCTAGGTTGTCAAGTGTAGTTATGTTGCAATTTGGTTCTGTAGTTATTTAGTTGAACCTTAATTTTGTTTTAAAGAAAATAAGAGAGTAAAAATAGGAGTGAATACAGAATACTTCTGGGAGTTGTGTCAAACTGCTAAAAATCACATTTACATTTATAGAAACTAATTTGTCTCAGTTGGTAACAACCATAGCCTGTGTATAAAAGTTGATGTACACTCTGAAAAGTAAAGCAAATGTTCCTGATGACCATCATGGTGCAGCTGATGATGTAAATTTTCAAAAATATGCTCACATTTAGAGGAAAATAGGGCCACACAATTGTGATTGACAGACTCTAGCACTCACAGTAACCCGTCTGCCAATCAGGATAGAATACAGAGCAGGTCAGATCCACCCCTCACTCCTCCTCCAAAAATGGTTTGTTCTGGTTTTAGAAAACAAAATATGCGACCGACATATTACAAACTCACAAGCTCACAAACCAGTGGGTGATGCTAGTGCCAGTTGACACTTGGTTACAACTTTCTGAGTGAACAACTCTTATATTCAACATGTTAGAACATCTTTTACCGTAATTGTACAGATGACACACACACCTTAACTGTGACAGTGTTTACATGGTCTTTAGCATCCCAGTTTTGAGGCTTATCCCGGCTTTGAGCATAACCGGGATATGATGTTTACATGGAACACAGAGAAACCCGGTTATTCATATCCCTGTATACATGATAAATACCAGTAAGCCGTTTTCTGATCACTGCATCCTATCTGCGCAGGCGTGTGTTACGTCTTATACGTCTTTTGTTTAGAACAGATTGAGCGGGAAGTGTAAATAAAATAAAAATGAGACCTCTGTGGCTTCTAGCGGGCTTAGCCTTATTAAATACTCACGTCGCATTACAGCTTTGGCTCATCCATCTCATCTGCTGCAATGGGAGGAGAGAGCGACAACAAATATTGAATACATCATCTACCTTGCTAGGTATTCGGCTGTCACTGCCACCACGCAGTACAAGGCAACAGTGGATGTAAGTATGTAGCCGTGACTGGTGGGATAGGATTGTTCTCATGGAGTTTACAGATTCAGATTGGAGAGAAAACTTCCGAATGAGTAGAGCATCCTTCAATCGGCTGTGTGACCTAGTTGACCCATTCATTAAACCAGAGGAAGCTGTAGTACGCGCACCAGTCCCGCTGCCTATGAGAGTTGTGATAGTATTGTACAAACTGGGTAGTTGCGGGGAGTATCGCCTAGTGGCCAACCAGTTTGGAGTTCACAAGAGCACAGTGAAAAAGTTTGTCAATGTGTTCTGTCGCAGGATGGTGGACAGAGTCATAGGCCAGTTCGTTAAATTCCCCAGCCAAGAGGAAGCCTTCCAAACAGCTGAGCTCTTTCAAAGGTCCTACGGGCTTCCCCAGGTGATTGGCTGTGTTGATGGAAGCCACATCCCCATCCTGCCCCCTACTGACGGCTATCGAGAATTCATCACTCTGGCGCCTGCGCAGACTGTGTGCAGCCGTCAGAAACCGGGATGAGGCGTCTACATGCTCCAGTATCCTATCGGAGTACTCCAGGTGGCAAAACCAGGTTTCTTGAAACCGGGAAAAGGGCATAACCGGGTTTCTGAATTCGGGATATGGTGTTTACATGCACAAACACAAAAACAGGATACTTCAAAAACCCAATCAAAACCGGAATACTAAAGACCATGTAAACTCACTGAGTGTTCAACAAATTTGCAGACGAGCCAGAATTTTCAACAACTACACGCAACTGAAAAAACTTAAATCTTTTTGGATTTAAAGTCACTTTGGATTGATGACCCTAAAATCTACAAAGCTCTGGACTAAATTTCAACAGCCATATAAAAAAGACTGCAAATGAACAAGAGCAAGAATTAAATTTTTTATTTTTAGTAAGACTCTTGTATTGGTGTCTTCACAGATCTTAGTTAAAAATCCGCCTGTCAGTTGCAGCTCATCTAGAATGCTGTTACCAGCGCCTTGCAGACAGGGGAGCACGTCACCCTGGTCATTAAAATCGAAGGTTTAGTTTGCTCTGAACTTAGAATTGCCTTGTTTCTGAGAGGTATTAGTAGATAGAAACCCAGATAACCTACGATATTTATTTAGGTTTTTATTTTAGTTGCTCACATGTTTACATTCTCCTGTTGTCATTGCTGCTTTGCAGGCTTGTAATAAATTCTGTGCCAGTTGTAGTGAAGAGAGGCAGCAGAGGGGAAACACAGCACTCTTGTAGATAAAAGACAAAACAAAAAAGACTGAAGTGGAGGAAAAATTGAAGACAGAGCAGCAGAGAAGAGGGAATGGACAGCAATGTTGCACTTTAAATTTTCAACTTGAAAATCGAAGGTTACAAGGTAGAGTGACATTAAAGACAGACGTGAGACAATGAGAACAACACTGAGAAGAGGAAAGAAAAATATGGAGAAATAGAAAACAGACAAACAGGAAGACTCGGCGGAAAAGTCATGACGGACGAGAGAAACGAGCTGAGACAGAAACAGAAATATGGGGAAGGGGGATTACGATTCCACAGTCAGAAAAACTAGAAAAAGATACGAGATGAGGATGAACAAATTTTAGATTGTTCAGTTTTGGGTCAGACTCAGAGAGATACAGAGATGAGCCAATCATCATCGTTGTTTTACTGGAAACTTCAGTGTGGGTTCAACATAAATCCTGATATATGCACATTCATTCATTCATTTATCTTCTAATACTTATCTGTTTCCGGGTCGCGTGAGGGCTGCTGGAGCCAATCCCAGCTCACTCTGGGTGAGGGCGGGGTACACCCTGCACAGGTCGCCAGTCCATCACAGGGCCAACACACCGAGACAGACAGAGACAAACAACCACTCACACTCAGACCTACAGACAATTTAGAGTCACCAATTAACCCAAACATGATGTCTTTGGATGGTGGGAGAAAACCGGAGTACCTGAAGGAAACCCACGCAGGCACGGAGAGAACATGCAAACTCCGCACAGAAAGGCCCCAGGCCGGGAACCGAACCTGCGACCTTCTTGTTGTGAGGCAACAGCGCTAACCACTATTCCGCCTTGCTATGTACATGTAAGTGCTAAACAAAAAACACAGAGATTAAAAATTGAAATACTGAGGTCCGAGGAGGGGGCAGGAAGGCAGGTGGGCAATCAAAAAAGTCCTCTGACCTGAAACAAGTGCACTGTTTTCATTAGTTGTGTATCTGCATTGAGCAGTCATAACATTATGACCACCAGCCCAATATTTTGCTGGTCCCCCATTTGCCCCCTAAACAGCCCTGATATGTTCAGTCATGAGCTCCACTAGACGCCTGAAGGTGCGCTGTGGCATCTGGCACCAACAGTAAATTGATTAGTCTGTCCCTTACATCCCACAGGTGCTGGAGTGGACTGACATCTGGGGAATTTGGAAGCAACTCGACACCTTGAGTTGGTTTTTGTGTCTCAAATCATTCCTGAACATCGTGGCAGTCTGGCAGGGAGCATTATCTGGCCAAAAATAGTTCTGGAGATGCTCTGACTTAGCAGCCATCATAGTTTGGCCATGGTAGGTGTCGCTTGCATCCATTTTTCCTGCTTCCACCACATCAACTCCAGACAGGTGACACATATCAAGACAACAAATGGACATAATATTCTCTTGTCTCCAATATAATGTTGGCAGATACGTTTATTATACATCCTGATCCTGGCTAATGTCTTCAAAGTATATGTGTGACATAATTAATCTTGCTGATTGGACATAAAACCGCAGTGAAATGGCACAACGTGAGGCAGAAAGTACTCTGTTGCACTGGGGCGGATGTTAGCCAATGGGTGCTTGTTGCTCCTGTCCTTCTACGCTTTGGCGGTAGGCGCTAATTAGTTAGTTATTTTCGGGTGAGTGAAGTGCACTGCAGTGGGCTGTTTGTTTCTATGGTTTGTTCCGATTGACTAGCAAAATGATAGGTTTAGATATTATAACTACGCTTAGAAATTTCTCAAAGTTGAACTCTGAGAAGTTGAACTTTATGTAAATTACGTGTGTGTGTGTGTGTATGCTGAGATATGAAGCATAACAGTGTGTATGCTGACAGTTGAATAGTGAATAAGCTACACTTTTGGGTTTCATATAATTGTTTATCTGACACTTGAAGGAGTCAGTGCTTCACCAGCCGTGAACCTCACTGCACGTCACTTTTATATATAAGGGCAGCACGGTAGCATAGTGGTTAGCTGTTGCCCCACAACAAGAGGGTTGTGGGTTCAGTTCCCAGCCTGGGGAATTTCTGTGCAGAGTTTGTCCGTAGGGTCCGAGTGTGAGTGGTTGTTGGTCTCTGTCTGTTGGCCCTGTGATGGACTGGCAACCTGTCCAGGGATTACCCCGTCCTCGTCCAATGTGAGCTGGGGTTGTCTCCAGCATTCTCACACAACCAGGAAACGGATAAGCGGTAGAAGATGAAAGAGTGAATGAAATATTACATATGCTGATTAATAACATGTGCTTCATGTTATGAAAACGAACCCTCTGTACAACCAGTGCTGAGAGCTTTGGGTGGATGACAAACCAAAAATAAATTTATCCCAGTACATGCTAGTATTGTGTGTGCAATGACTTTTGCAAGATATTATGTGTCAGCGCCTTTGTTGCCTGAAAGTAACACAATTGCATCGGGTGACAAGCTCCATCAACCTCAGAGACCATTAAGAACAAACTGTCATTGGCTTTCTCTCTCATGTCAGAGCGAGACATTTTATGTCTTCATAAGTTGTTTCACTTTTCACTACAACAAGTTGTAACTTTTAACTTACTACATCAAAACGAAAGAAAACATGGACTTGCATCGGCAGGGAGCAGCAGGGAATTGTGTCTGTGCTCCCCTAAAAACTAATTTGAGCAGGGTTGGTGATGGAAGGAAGCTGATGGAACAGCTTGTAAAAGAAAAGGAAAGAGGAAAAGACAGCCCAAAGTCTGAAGAGAGGGAGAGAGATAGAAAGAAGATGTATAATTGGGTGGAGAAACATGGGAGCTGTGAACTAGGCCACCCTCTGATACACCAAGATTACTGCTGAGACACACACGCACACACACAGAGTAAATATAATCAAATTTGCAGAAACACAGACACACAATACTAACTCCTACTACATACTGCTCAGAGCAGACATGTCCTGTGATATAAAAATGTAACTCCAAATGAAATTTAGGGCCCTTTTCTTTCTCAGCTCATGAATGTGTGACATATTTCTTGACAGTTTGTGTTTACTTGACAGCAATATTTGGAGATAAGCAGTGGTTGAGAAGAAATATAGGACTGTATGATTTAGTTCAAGCGCGGACCCAGATGCAACTCTGAAGGCAAACATTTGTCAACTTTACTCGGTTAACCATGGATAACCAGTGTAGGTTAATGAGTATGATGTGATGTGCGCTCTTTTGAGTTGGTTGAAGAACAGACGGACGGCTGCATTCTGGAAATATCCGAAAAAGATTTCACTGAGCACAAAGGAGGGATGTTTGTGTGATCAATATTTTGGGTGTGTGGTAGTTGAGGGCAGCTCCTATTTAGCAACACCGGAGTGGTTGTGACTACACAAGAAATAGAATCATAAAGCTACCCTGACCCTACAAGCACGTATATGTATATTTGTGTGTTTTTACGAAGAGAACCAGGGAGGGCACTTCTAAAGAGAAGTGTTTAAATGTGTGTCTGTCACTGTCTCTTTGTGTGCATGTGTGTGTGTGTGTGCATGCTACTATGGAGGACTGACCTATGAGGCTGCAGCATTTTGGTCAGACGAATGGTTGACTGAATGCCTAAGACTCTCTGTCATACACACATACACACACACACAAATGCACATAGAGCTATTATGATTGCTTGTGGCATTTTTGTCACAAAAAGTAAGTCATGTTTAAGCCCGAGGCCTTGATACAGAATCTTTTAGGCATGTTCAGCATGACGTCAGGACTGCTGGTTCACTTCCCTTTGTATAGCCCAAAGGGCTTAAGCCATCTCCCCCGCCCAATGTTGAGGTTAAGGAAATAAGGGAAAGTGAACCATTACACAGCCCCCACCCTCAGCTGTACACCTCACCTATGACACAACTGGACAAGTGGAGCTCCGCGGAGAAGCATGAAAGAGGAGACAACTAAACTGAGAGAGTATCTGGTTCTTACAGCGACAGATATCATCGAATGAAGACAACAACACCTGCAAAGTGTAAAAAACGGGACCTTTGAATTCATATCTGCTCAGGCGGACTTTTCCCATTTTCACTTTCCATATGTGTCATTTCTTCTTCTGAATCTGAACCCATCAGAGGGACTGAATATCACACTGTTAATCTTCCTGTTGCACACATTATCACCATTTTAAAAACATGTCTTTTTCTTCTCTGATGAAAATATCACAATTTCATTCCGTCTTTATCCATTTTTGAAGACATTACCAACCTTAGAGGGATTGTTAATCCCCTCTGAATGACTACATTACTCTCAATATTATTGAGAGACAGTTCTAGGCCACAGTTATTCAGTATTCAGATGCTGTAGAGGTTTTTCTATAAAAAAATGCATACGTATAAATTCCAATTTAGTTCTTTCTTTTTTTTTTCTGAAATGAAAACAACATACGGAAACAGTTTCTATCAGTTTTGATAAGTTTAAGGAACAAATGTAAATCCACTTCCATAGTGCTTTTGGAAGAAGGCTGAGGTTTAATTCAGTCTAATGGAATGAATAACTGCAAATGGAGCTTATTGCCACCGAAGGTTATTCTTTACGCTAAATCTTTGAAACATATATTAGCCTTGCCTTGGGCACAGAACAAGTTAGAATCCTGCATAATGAAAAAACTGAAAAGATCCAAGGTAATTGCAGTTAAGATATGTCAGCGTGGCAGTGTGGCCCATTTGAGGTTTTGAATAATGCACAGACCATAATTATATGACTTACACTGAACACCAAAAGGGGGTTCCACACAAAAGATGTCATTGTCTGACATCTCTCCTGATCCATCCCTCTCCCCCTTTCTCTATCTCTCTCTCTCTCCATCTCCCTACCTTTCCCTCCCTCTGTCCTTCTCTTTCTCTCTTTCCCTCTCTTCCTCTTTCCCTTGTCTCTGTTTCTCTGTGGTTCTCTCTCTAAATGTGTTTCTTCCTGTAGTCTGTGTTTTGTCCCTCCTGTCCTCTCTCTCCCTGTCCCTGTCCTCCAGGTGCTGAATCATCTCTGCTCCATGTTCCTGCTCAGTACCTGCTGCTGCAACAGTTACCTTTAGTTTTCATTACACACTACAACTTACTAGGGTTGAGCCGGATACTCGTTTCGGATATAGCAATTTTGACGAGTACGAGTACTATACGAGTAATACGAGTCAATATCCGTGCTGGGCTGAAGGAAAATCTTTCTCAGGGCGTCCTGTGATAGGACAGAGTGCAATTGCGTCATACTCTGAAAGCCACAACCAGGGGGAAAACAATTTAAAAAACACTGTCCAGTAGTTTTCTTAAAACATTATATCAACATGTCAGATGATTATTTTAACACGCTAGCTGTACCGGAGAAAAAACCGCACAATGAAAAACTCACATGTGTAGGTCTCTCTCATTGTCCCTTCTGTTTGCCTTCATTTTTATGGAGAAATGATCCCACTGAACAGCCGGAGGTGACATACATCGATATTTACAACTACCTGATGGAGTCCCCCGGTAAGATCATCATTTAACCTAATAGAGATAAAAAGTTAGGCTACATCCACACTACTACTTCATCATTTTAAAATAGCTTTTTATAACCCAAACGTTTCAAATCTGCCCTACTTTATGGGCTTATGGGGTAAAAATTTGATTTGTCACAGGAGCGGTGCTGCACGCAGCCCGCGTCACGTTTCTCATTCTCACTGCTCTTCTTACCTTGGTGCAATACAAATTAAGCTGTAAATAAAAATATATCCAGGCTTACAATAAATATAGCAACTTCTGATCAACCCATATCAATTTCAGGCTTAAAAATACAACTTTCGTATAAACCACGCCCACTTCTGGTTTAAGTTGCGCCCCTTACAAGTACGAATACGGATACAGATAATGTAGATGGTTGTACAGATATGGATATGGATACGGATAGTTGTGTACTCGCTCATCCCTAATACTCCCCATGGTAACTTATTCTTCTCCCCTACTGCTAATATTTACTACTTCACATTTAGTGCTACCAGGATCCAATCACTATGTTTTCTGTATGCTTTGTTTGTATTTTCCATGGCATCTTCTGTTCTTGTTCTGCCTCCATTATTCTACTGACCCCCCCCTCCTCTTTTTCACGCTCTCTCTCACTGCCTCTGCTTCTCTCTCTGCACCCCCCCCCACCACCTTTCCCTCTGTCAACCCAACCAGTTGAGGCAGATGGCTGCCCTCCCTGAGTCCAGTTTGGTCTAGACCTGCTCTATGTTTGAGAATTTTATTATTTATTTATTATTATTTATTATAGTATAATTCTATTGAGAATTTCCCAGTTTGGGATCAATAAAGTACATTTATCTATCTATCTATCTGTCTATGTGTAAATGGCTTCGATGTAACTTTGATTATTCATGATTTTGCGCTTTATAAATAAATTTGATTTGATTTATAGGAAACTCTCTCTCGGGACAATACAAGACTGGCTGCAGCCTTTAAGTCTTGTTGCTTAGGAAGTTGTGTTAGCCATGATGAGAGTTGGTCCAACAGTCTAAATGATGCTTCCTATCTCCTTTTAGCATGGGAAAAACTGGAAAGGGAAAGAGGGAGGGAGAGATACATTGATAGAAAGCATGAGGGAGAGGAGGGGGGAATTCATTATAGGGATGGAGAGAGAAGAAGAACAAGAGGAGAGAAGATGCCATGGAAAGTACAACCACAACATACAGAAAACATGCAGTGATGACAACAAGCTTATGGGTGAAGACTGGCTGAGATTTGACTTATCCCCTCTTACCTCCCTCTCATTGTTTCATTGTGCATAGGTTAAAAGCAGTCAAAAAGGCCAATTGCAGGACACTATATATATATATATATATAAAATCATAGGCTATACTATAATTATCCATACTATATAATTATTTCTGGTCATTTGTTCTGACTCCTTTCTCGGTTCCTCATTCTTATTTAAGTACTATTTTTGATTGACCGATTTTCTCTGAGTGTGTATTTGTGTGTTTCTTTTGTATTATCTTATTTTAACATTTCAATGCCCTTTATTTGCGTGGCTACACAAAGAGTACTCAAAAAAAAAATCTCAGCAAAAGTAACAGATTTTCTCCTGCGCTGTGGACGTTTTTCCCAAGGCCTTTATGAACTGTATATATTTCCATCGCCACGTCACATTTTCCGTCGAGGTTGAGGAAAAAGGGTTTGGAAATCAGATATTTTTGAGGAGTGAAATAGCATCATGAAGTAGCACCAGAGTTGCCAGTTTTGATGAGTTCAGTGTTGTTCAAGAGGTTTGTGCTGGGAGCGGCGGACCATGTGATTAAATCAGCTTGGAATATTGAGAGTAAAGCAGTTTCCTTTTCAAGAACTGAGCTGAGGGAAGCAGGGAGAAAAGTTCACCAATGATCCAACAATCCAACACCAGAAAATATATGAGCCACAAGAACCTTAGCTCAATGACCAGAAATTCTTTCATGGGGCTTGATGCACAATTCCAGATTCCAGGAAACATTTTATTTTGCTGGGGCCAAACCAAGGACAATGGCAATTATTTGTGAAGTTAATCGACATCAGAACTAAGGCATCAACATTATTTCCACTTTATACCTGAAACGGTGACTTGATTGAGATTCCATTGGACACTATAGGTATAAAATATAGAGGGATAATTCCTTTCATACCCCAGAAACAAGGTGAGGGGGAGAGTTTCTCTGCATATCTTGACTTTCATCGTTTCTCGTCCTCTGAATATCAATAAGGAAAACTAGAGACGAGAGGAGAGGGAGAGTGGAGAAATTGAGAGTAGATGGAGTGTAGGAAAGAAAAGGAGAGGGAAAAGAAATGAGGGTGATGAGGAGAATAAGTGGAAGGAGAACAGAAGCCTCTTTGTGCAGATAAAGAGAGAAAAAAAAAAATTCAAAACTTGTTGAAGCACACTTGTTTAATATCATGGTTCATTCACAGCTCATTACCCAAACACTGAGTGTTTTGTGCCACGTAGCTTGTAGGGATGAAAGAAGGAGCAGATAAAGAACAGGCTCAGCAACATGTGTCTTTGGTGAACGAACCAGTCACGGAAATTCAAGTATCTGTATCTGCCATAATTGCTGCTGCTATTATTTATATTCAACACCACTGCATCAATGGGCATTACAATTATTATTTTACCCATCACCAGTATATACAGCTGCTCCTGGACTGCCTAGCCATGAATCTGACTCTGCTCGAGGTTTCTTCCTGTTAAAAGACTTTTTCCTCACTGTTAAGGTTATGATTTTGGGTGATAACAATACCTGTTATAATAAGGGCGTTACTTTTTTCAGTAACGGATTAACGGACAGACGACACGATTTTTTGTCGTTCACGATGGTCGATCTGTCAGATTACACGGACATGGTAGCATAATTCCTTTCGGTGTCTTGGAAGGCAGAGTGGCCACGTGACAATTCTGACACTGACCGCACCCCTGACCAATCATTTTTGGCTGTTGTCAAGAGCACATTTATGGGCAGAGGTCATTGGGAAGGTGAGAAAAGCAGTTGTTAATCATTGCAATGGAGGCCGTGTGTGTGATGGTGACTATCTTCTGCTCTGGAACCGCAAAGAAAAGAAAAAAGAAATGGCTGTGGAGAGAGCAATCTCTCATCAGAGGGCATGCTGTCTTTGGATTGGTCAATGTCTAGGGACACGTCGTAGATTGGTGTTCCTGCGGGGTCCATTTGACCCCAAGCTGTTTCAGCTGTATTAAACATGTCTCTCTGTGTGGGTGACCTCACGTCCCTACACCTGCAGCTTCAGAATTGATGGTTTTGATGCATGACAAGGGAGCAGGGAAAGCATAATTCCCAAGGGAACTTTGATACTTCTTGTGGTGACTTTCGATGAATACTTGCTTTGCTTTTCATGGCCACTGTCCATTTCAATATATGCTGAGCAAAACTGCTAACCCTACCGCATCAAAATTTAAGCCGCTTGTGATTCACAGTCCAGCTACGTCTGGAATATGCAGGTTTACACAGGAAAATCCCCTGAAGACGGACCAGAAAATAATCGCGGCATGAGGGTTGTGTTTGACATGGATGAAGGACTGCATGGGCATAACACGTGTGATTATTTTTTCCTTCTTACACGCTGGTGAGGAAAACCAACTTCTCGAATGCTACAAACCACAGGCGGGGAAAACAGCTGGTGCCAGGTTCATTCATTCATTCATTCATCTTTACCGTTTAAGCGGGTGCAAGGGGTGCTGGAGCCAATCCAAGCTCACACTGAGCGAGGGCGGGGTACACCCTGGACAGGTCACCAGTCCATCACAGGGCCAACACACAGAGACAGACAGAGACCAACAACCACTCACACTCACACTCAGACCTACGGACAATTTAGAGTCGCCAGTTAACCTAAAAATGCATGTGTATGGACGGTGGGAGGAAACCGGGGTACCCAGGTAAAAACCATGTCCTTGCTGTGAAGCAACAGCTCTAA
This sequence comes from Remorina albescens, assembly GCA_034769265.1. NCBI lineage: Eukaryota > Metazoa > Chordata > Actinopteri > Carangiformes > Echeneidae > Remorina > Remorina albescens. The sequence continues at coordinate 22,655,387 of CM068497.1, read as the reverse complement.
ATGCGATGCCACTGCACTGCCCAGTTTTTTAACTTTTGAACTTAAAGTTCTATTAAAAAAAACAAAAACTACATATTTCTTTAAAGTACTGGTACATTGATGGGCAGCACGGCAGCGCTGTTGCCTTACAACAAGAAGGTTGCAGGTTCAGTTCCCGGGCCTGGGACCTTTCTGTGCGGAGTTTGCTTGTTCTCCCTGTGCTTGCGTGGGTTTCTTCTGTGTACTCTGGTTTCCGTCCAAAAACATGCGTTTCTAGGTTGTATGCATCACTTTTATGATGCTATAGCTCAATTACTAAGTCATTTGCTTCTTGAGAGAAGTAACTAGTAACTATAATTAATGACTTTTTTAAAGTAACGCAATTAACACTGGACATCGCTCTATCTGTAATAATAATGTAACGTTTTATATTGCTTTTAATGTTTTAAATTTTTGTCGTAAAATAATTTAAGGAATTAAAACCATAACTGTTAAAGAAAATGTTTTGCACAATGTAGCAGGACGATGACCCAAAAATCAATCGGAAATAATCAGACAATGTGCATGAGAGTCCTGAAATGGCCAGCAACAAGTCCAGACCTGAATATAGTATGCCTTTCGCCTTTGAAGGAGCGCTTGAAATCTGAAAGAGTGGTCCAATTTCCAGTGTAAAGGTGTGAGAAACTAATTTATGGTTACAGAAAGAGATTCATTTCACTTGTTCATTCTAAAGGTTGTGCTATCAAACATTAAGTTGAGGGTGTCAATTATTTAGCACAATCTATTTTTGGAGTTTCATGTGAAATATGATTAAATTTGACACTTGTACGAGGTTTTTTTCTTTTTTTCAGACAGTGAGATTATGGACTGAAGGTGTGACCAGCCTGGCAGATCTGTCAGATTGCCAGACCGGTCACGCCTTCAGGGAAACACCAGCTGATAAAGACACGTCATGACGCACGTCAGATGACGCTTCTGAAGAAGACTGAAGGTACAGTCGAAACATGTCAAGGTAAAGAAACATCTCCTTAATCTCACTGTCTGAAAAGAAAAGAAAAAACCTTCATACTAGTGAAACTTGAGTAGACAGAATGATTATAATCAAACCAGATTTCCCACTTTCCTAAACAAATGTATAGCATGCAAACATGGAAGCATTTAAAATTGCAATCATTTTCTGGGAAAGGTGGTGCATTATCTGTCAGAAGCGTAAGGGTGCCATTGCAGTACATACATGTAGGTCTATTTATGTATATATTTGTCTTCTACAACATGAGCGTGCTCTCATCGGTGTGCTCGAAACAATGCAACTACCCTTTTCTCGCCTTTTCTCTGATCTAAGTTATCCGATTTTCCTGACATTTGATTTGAAACAGAAAAAGACAGGCTGAAAGTCTTAAAGTAGAAACAGTCAGTCAAGAGAGATATGAGGCAGCTGGCAGACAGAGTGGGCATCATTACTGGCGAAAGGTCAGCCATGCCTCAGGTTGGGTTTACTGTGAGAAAATATTGCCGGAATGAAGACAGGAAGCGAGCATAACTTCATGGCAGGGCTGTCTCTGTGTGTGACTGAGTGACTGATGCAGTGGTGCGAGGTCACCAACTAATGGTGTCGGCTATACATACCTGTCTACCATGTCTAAGTGTGTCTTGATTTAAGGCAGTAATGTCTCTTGGATGTTTATTAAACTCATTCTTTTAAGATTTTATAAGGTAAAACATTTTTTTTCACGGTGGCTATTGATTTTGGATGTGTTGATGTACTGCTTACGCTTTAGTGCATCAACACTTGAGCTGCCAGTAAATTTCAGTACATCCATTTGTCCTATGGTTGCATAACTTTATAAACCCTCTCCTTTCCATCTTTGTTTTATTTTCATCTTCCAACAGCTCTTCATCACTTTCATGCGATGTGACAACACGTCAGATGCTCAGCTGCTACATTTGAACTTGAAGTGCTCTCCTCCCTACATGGCAAACAAGTACGACTTGCTTGTGTATTTGCTTTAATCGTCACCATGAAATTCTCTTTGCTGTTTTCCTCTCTTGCTGTGTCCTGAGCCATTTCCCTCTTACAGACCACCATCCATAGTACTTGCTAGTGCATGATGGAGATAAGGAAATGAGTGTGTATTCACCATGTATCGTTATATGGCCTAAAAATTTGCAATATTGGCAGCACGGGGGCATAGTGGTTAGCATTTGCACGTTCTCCCCGTGCTTGTATGGGTTTCCGCCGGGTACACTGTCCAAAGACATGCATTTCTAGGTTGTATGCATGACTTTCATAATGCTATAGCTCAATTACTAAGTCAGTTACTTCTTGAGAGAAGTAACTAGTAACTATAACTAATGACTGTTAACTGGTGACTCTAAATTATCCGTAGGTCTGAGTTTGAGGGTGAGTGTTGTTCGTCTCTGTCTGTCTCTGTGTGTTGGTACCCCCGTTTCCGGCAAGATGAATGAATGAATATTGCAACACAAACGTTATCATCCAGACAGGACATCTTCTATAATTTAGCATTTGAATATATGTGAAAACATTTCAAGATTTGCAAACTTATTAATAATCATGTCAAAGAACTGAACTTGACGGGAAGTGGAGGTTTGTGTTGGAAATAAGCTGCTAGTGAAACGATGAATGGATGGACATGGATAATGGCTGCATCAAAAATCCGTCAACAATATTTGACCTATTTTACTGGACTAAAGTGTCTGACTGACAGACGTTGCCCTTGGTGTGCCTTATGTGTCACTGCGGTTACCTTTTGTTGACTTCTTTGTTTTAATTTTTATGGAACTGCCAGATTGTTAGATTCAACTTTCTGCACTGATGCAGATAGCTCAGGCTAAAAAAAGGCGTGAAAACCTCTTTAATTCATCTTGGTAGTCTGGTAGTCTGTAATCATCTGCACTGGTTGTATTTTTAACTAGTTTAGAGCCACCGGGGACAAAGTGACATTTGGCTGATGGAGGTCGAGCAGAGGGAGGAGAGAAAAAGATGAGGAAAGACAGCAGGTTTTGGACATATAGAGAGGTGATGTGATGAAGTGAAGGAAGAGGAGAATATAATGACTTTTCTCGAGGTGTGATCACAGACAGTCAGAGAAAACAGGTGGAGACTGGATCGAAAAAAAAAAAAGTAGTGGAAAATAGTAGAAGAGGAAAATGTGTTCTTTATCATTTCAGCAGAATATGATCAGCTGTCATTTCCTTGTCCCTTTCTCCCTATCTTCCTTCCTTTCCTTGCTCACTTCCGTCCACCCACTGTATCTCTGTTCACTGTATCAGCTGAGTCAGAGGAACATCGCCTATTCACAGCGCTGCAGCAGTCTATCCCTTCTGTATCACTTGCTCCTTCATCTTCCTATCCTTCCATTCTGCCGCTCCCTCTTCTTTAATCTCTCCTTCCATAGCCAGGCTGGATGGTGATTAGAATTTCAAAACCTGCAATTCAAATGTGTGCGCACAGACTTTACCATAGTGTGCCTCATACAGCATGAATGCATGCACACACACTTTCTGGAGGAAATAAGGAGGAAGAGGAGAAGAAGGAGGTGAAATCAATAGATTGTGCTGACAGAGGTTGATCTCTGTATGGACCCATAATCCATAGAGTTCATGTGTATGTTTGTAAGCAGGTTAGTGGTGAGTGAATGAGTGAGTGAGTGTTACTTTAGTCAATATTTTTATCAAAATGATCATCAATGAATGCCAAAAACAAAATCAGAATTTATAAAAAAAAAAAATGTAATTATGACTAAAACTATAAAAAATGCTACTGACATTTTCATCAATGAAGAAAAAACTAGATGGTGATTTAGAAAGAAAGCCAATCAGAAAGACTTTTTCTCGAGCCAATTAGAGCAACTCTTTTTTCTGCAAAAATCTCTTCCCAGCCATTGATACCAAAACCTGGTTGTAAGAGACAAGCAATGTTTGATTTTAAGTTTTGGTTTTTGTACTTGATTTTATGATTGGCCTCAAAAAGGACTTGTTTCAAAACATAACACTTAAAATCATTAGTCTGCGGCGTCAGTGGCGTGGTCGTTAAAGCCCCCGTAAACAGGAGACTACAAGGTCTCACTGGTTCAGTTCCAGCTGGCATCGTTGTCATGTCACATGTCATTCCCCACGCTCTCTCCCCCATTTCCTGTCACACTTCGAGCTATCCTTCATGATAAAACCAGAAAAAAATAAAATAAAATCTTAAAAAAATCCTCTCTTTCTATCACACACATACAGAAACACATACCCAAACACACACACTGTGTTGAGCCAACGTAGTGAGAGAGAAAGCAAGATAGGTGGAAGTGCTGCTTCAATAGAAGGGGCCAGCGAGTTCAGGTCAGCCACCAATAGAGAATCTTACGGCGGGAAGCCAACGGGCTGTGTCATATAGCTCAGCTTAGTCTCACTCTGCTTGAGTTACCTTGCTCCTCAGGATGACAAAGCTGGCTCTCAACTGACTCAGTTCTGGGTTTTCGTAAGGGTTATTAGTTACTTCATTACAATGAACGTGCCATTGCTTCACAAGTAAAAGGTTGTGGGTTCAATTCCTGGGCTTGCGTGGGTTTCCTCTGGGTACTCCAGTTTCCTTCCACCGTCCAAAGATATCATATCTCGGTTAATAGGTGACTCTAAATTGTCTGTGGGTCAGTGAGTGTGAGTGTGAGCGGTTGTTGGTCTCTGTCTGTCTCTGTGTGTTGGCCCTGTGATGGACTGGTGACCTGTCCAGGGTGTACCCCGCCCTCATCCAAAGCATTGTCTGGGGTTGGCTCCAGCAGCACCCGTGACCCGGAAATAGATAAGCGGTAGAAAATGAATGGGTCAATGATAATACATGGCCTCTTGGTTTAGACCTTTACTACTGGCAGCGGATACCAGGATAGAGGGTAGAGGCCATAAAACACACATCTGGCACTCCAAACACCACGCTTAACCTACTCGACTCTTTGGCAACATGATCATTCTGTTAAGGAATGAATTAACATCTGGTTGGACTTTGTTACAAAAGTGCGTCACAGACAATTATCCTGGTGAACCAGCCTGTTATAAAAGATAACTTGAGAAAACTGGGGCCTGAATATAGCAGGTTAACCAGTCTAATGTCTTCTTTAAACCAACCACAACATCAGTCGCTGGTTTTGTGAACTGCTGTTCAGAAGATTTCAGTTTATTTTAATGATCTCCATTCATCCATCCTCCCCACAATATGTTGACCTTGTGTGTTTATCTAATGACAGCCACATTTTATAGATTTTATAGATTGGACTGTGTATGCTGCGTATGTAAACCACACAGCTCTATCAGAGAACAGTAGTCCAGGTCAGTGTAAAATAGAAAATCAATTGATTCCCAATGTAAAAAAAAAAGAAGTTTTTAACATCTTTTAAAATACACAAACACGAGAAATTGGAAAAGCTGGGTAATGCGGGACTATTGCATCTGTAATGGATAATTTCTGTTCGGCTGAACTGTTCTCCCCTGCAGCATGGGCAGCAGAGATAACCGCGATGATGGTCACCGGACTCCATTGAACTTCTAAAATGTTCTTCCCCATTTGTCATGCCATTATGATAGGGCAGCAGTACCCAGCAGGGAACAGCCAGCAGCTTCGAACTGGAAGATCAGTGGCTGGGAAGAGAGAATGAGTAAACCACCCCCCCTCCTTCCTGCTGCCATCCCTCAAAAAATTGCATGATGAACCCTGGAGCTGCTGCTCCACAGCCGGCTGACTGCAGCTGCTCAGTTCGCGCAGTTAAAGCAGCTCAGCAGCATTGGACGGTTCCCAAATGTGAATGTGAGGCAGTACTGGAGAACAGCAGACATGTCTGCTCCGCTTTTGCTGGAAAGATAAAGGTAAGAAAAGGCTGTTCACAGTGTGGAAGCCATTAGTGGAGAAACTGATGGCATCCAGACTTTTCTAATAGTCGGAGGGCAAATTTTAACGAGAGCTTGGAAAGGATGACGAACTGTAGCTTTGAATTAGAACCGGCAAGAGTGTTGAGCTTATACGCATTCTTCACAGGTGCACAGGTTTCAGTACCTGTACTGATATTGAAGCTCTTACTTTATTTCCCCCATTATAGACTTCAACACTCTGCTGGCGACTATGAACTTGTAATATTTCTGGATGTATGGCCTGATATTCCTGCTTCCCCAGACTGGCACTGTCAACCATTTCTGGTAGGTTTCAACTCTGTGTGAACCTTTATTTCCAGTCTTTGGGCCTGAATGATCATAGGCTGGGATGTCTGAGTCCCATGGCATGTTTTTCTACCAAGTGAGCCACTGTGCCGACCCGACATTGATGCTTTTACTCTCAGGTCAGAGACCGTGTTTTCTCACGTCCCCAGGTGATGATGCTTTTACCTCTTTGAGTGTCCCTTTCCCTCAGCGTCGTTTTACTCACATTCTGAATGTGTCAGATATGTTAACCCACTGCAGAATACTAACAATGCAGCCATAAATGGCCACTTCATGAGCAATTAAAGCATATTCATTCTTTAAAACGTCTGCTGCATTTAGCTGAGTGGAAGACAGCCACACCTCCACGTATGCATGTTGCTCCCACTGCCATCTTCAAGAGTAAATGACATAATGTCTTTTTCTTCCGTTTTGATATGATGCAACAGGACTGCGGCATGAATTTTCATAGGTAAACACGCTCATTACACCAGCTAACAGTACTCCACAGAAATTACGCCACCACATTTGGTGAAAGTCTAGTCCATGCTCCGTTCCCATCAAATCAAATTGCCTTAGTTTCCTTCACTTATATTACATCAAGTCAGTTTAAACTGGGTTTATGAAAGCCGGTAAACTGCTTTTCAACACATAGCATATACTAAAGCCAGAGAGAACAACTGGGACTAATATGACGTGGTTAACACTGCTCTGCATTTCTGAGTGTAAATAGAGAAGTCTTGCACTACAAACAATGCTGTCTCACTGAAGCTATGCTTATATAACAATGTTTTGAAGAAAGCATCATTTCTGCCTGGATATACACCAAGAAGCTCAACATTTTTATGCTACAGGAAACTTGTCAGCAGGTGGTACAGTATACAAGCACAAAGCACTTTGACACTAGAGATCTGGTTTGACATCCTGAGTCCCAGATGTGGTTTGGTTTGGAAAGCAAACAGACAAAGACTGGCTTATGTGTGAATAAATAAATTTACATTTCCCAATGGTTGCTCAAGTCACTGTTAACTTCTCTGACTTTTCCCAAGTGCTATGAGTGTCAGACCAAAGCCACAAATATGTGGTTTTCTGTTACAATGAGGAGACACTGAAATGTCAGTGTGAACTATTGCTCAGATATCTTCACTATGAAGACTGTGATAGAAACTCAATCTATATGTCAGGCTCCTCTCTAAGTGTATTTGCTGTCTCACAATCGCGTTATATAAACATAATTTATCTGAGACAAAATTGATCTCTGTCCACACTTCAAAGTTGATATAGTACTGCTATATGTTGCAAACGGACAGTGGGAATATGTTCATGCATTTCTTGGTCTCTCCTGTTTCTCATTTACAGCCTGCGTCAGTACCGTCACATCATATTGAAACAATGCTCCATCATATCTGCATAGCCTGCCTTTATTTGGCATAAATGACAGAAGCTGAGAAATGAGCCTAATTCACACCTCTGGCCTGGGCAAAATGATTGGCAGTGATAAACAAGTGGACTCTGGCGCTATTTCAAGCTGTTTGTTTTTCAAAAGGTGTATCTTCAGTCGTATAACTCGGCCTGTCTAAAGTGAGGAAAGTCTTCACCATGCTGCTTGTTATCACGACGTGCACCATGCCGAACATGGACAGAAGAAAGTGAAGCAGAGAAACAGTGTCTGGGGAAATAACATGACCACTGATGGCAGCTTGATATTCCTTTGTCCAGGTAGAAGACAGCAGAATCCAGATTGAACTGACAAATTCAAAGGTGGGAAAAGCATGAGGATAACGTAGAAGATATCACACACGTTACAGCAGACTTCTGAATCGAAGTGGACTCTGTCGAAGATGGCCCACTTGTGGAGCCTAAAATGCTGGCTCCTTGCTGCATGTTGACGCGCCGCAATGCTGCTTTGGACAGGTGAAATAAACTTACGGGTTTGTGGGGTGAAGCCTTCAAAGGGAAGACCGTCCCGACTGTGAAACATAGAGGAGGCTCATTTATTCGTCGTGCTAAATATCTATTCTATGCAAAACCATGTGGCCCGTTAATCATTTGTTGCATTATCTTTTGTTACTCCGAAAATACCTAATGTTCACACATATCCATTTTCTTTTGATGTGATAATCAGGGTTAGAAGCTCAAGGATAATGTTGTACTGCTGTTCTCCAGGAATAAGTCATATACGTTTAGAGAATTCAATAAATCCTCTGAACAGAATGTAAACAGCGGCTCTGCTTATTGCTAATTTAACTACCGGCACCCCATCGGGAGGCTTGTTTTTATGCATGCAGTATTCTCTTGTTCTGACAGAAGTGGCATTGGGATCCTGAACTTTGACTGAGATCAAAACAACAATGTTCACAGTATATCACAAATTTCCAGACTCTTATTTAATTTTGTCTCACCATGTGAAACCGAGGACAAACAAACAAAAGAATAAAGCTAATTCATTCCGAATTATTCAAAACAATGGCTACATCAGTGAGGCACCTGCTTTTCTTTCATATTACTATATCATTGCAGCAGTTTAACCAAGATACCATGTAACATTTAGGTACTGTGTGACGTTTGCAAAAAACATTGAATCGTCTCGCCTAATGATGTGAGGGTTGCTCTTTTGCCACCTGTCTGCAGTCAATAACAATCTCCTTAGTGTTGGAGACATTAAAGTTTAGGCAGGTCCTTCCACAGAGGTCCATCTCAGCCGGGAGCTTCCCCTCACTGTTGATGTGTCTGAGCTCCTGCAGCCATCAGTGAATTGCAAAGGTGAGGTTACTAAGGCTTGTGGGGTACCAGTGGAGTTACTTTGGGTGGAGTGACACTGGCCATTAATTCTCACCCACTTTCTCACCCACTCTCACCCACTGACCCAGAGGATTACATTCGTTTTTGTTTTGCCCCACTGTCCACAAAAACCAGTCTGAAACATGCTTTGGTCTTTTTCAAGGTTGATGTAAGGAGGAAGCACGACAGAATCATCAACCCCCCCCCCCCTCCGTGTTGTTTGTATGTTTTTGTGTGCACCTACCATGTTTTGTAGAAGCAACAAAATCCCTACACCAGGGCTGTCAAAGGTACGGATTGCTAGTCGTTGTTGCAACTGGGTTTTTTTTTTTTTTTTTTTTTTTTGGACCAATTGTAGTAGTTGAACAACTCACAGAAGACACTGGACAACTGGCTGCAGCAGGAGTTCAGCAAACTGCCACAGATGAGGTCAGGTATAGATGCCTTATATTTATTTATCCTCCTCAAGATAAATTCTACCTCTCTGGGGTTCAGTTAAGAACTTGCAGTTGAGAGCGACATGGCAGCCGGGTGTGATATTAATCCCTCCCTCTCTGAGTGGTTGTGGTGATTAGATCCTGCAGTGGAAGTTGTTTGGGTTCTCTGCCATGCTGTCATAAACCTCAGGGTTATTCTCATTATTAGTCTCGCCAAGCATCCCTGGGTTTAGCCTCCTGGAAAAGCTTGTCAACTTTCTCCTTGCAGCCTCTCTCTGCCTCCTGTATTTGTTTGTTCAGCTTGTTCTGGACGATGTTGGACTATTCTTTCCTCCGAGGTGAATGCAATTTTCTTCTCATTGAGTACGGCTTTCAGGACTTTTTGTGATCCAGGACTTATTGGAAAATGTTTTGGCAGATTTTGTGGAGACTATCATCTCTTCGCAAATGGTGATGCAGTGAATAACCGCTTCAGCAGCCTCCTCTAAACTACCCTGAGTTGGCATCTCCCACTCTCCAGTCAAAAAAACTGCTCTAATGTTTGAAATGCATTATTGTCCCATACTTTCCCAGTTTTCTTGACTTGTCTCTCTGTAATTTTGTGCAGGAGACAGGAATGAGACGGATGGCATGGTAGTCTGCACTGCTATGGGGCATTTTCTTGCAGGCTTTTTAACAAAACTTAATGCGACCTTAGCAAAAGTTGATTATTTTATTACCTCTGGTAGCAAACTAAATGTACTGCTGACTAGTTAAAAGAGTCTTATTTACCCCACAGCCCTAGAGGATGGTGACAGATGACGATGGTGAGAGTCAGAAGGTGCACATGTAATACGATACGCACTTGGCTATGGCCTCTGAACCATGTATAACATAGCCAGATGGTGAGATCAAAACAAACATGAAATTTAATGTTTTGATAATAAAATAATGTTTTATTGAACCCTCGAGTCCCTCTAAGCAAAGTGATTGAGATCATCCAATCAGACTTTTTGCAAACTATGGCGTTTCCCCCTGATGGTTATTAGATAGAAAGCAGGTGGAAAGCTCTTGCACTCACTCCATACTGCTGAGGGTCAGATACAGTTGTCATTGTAATGAAATAATCAATAGTATTAATTTCATGTTTGATAATATTATGGCTGTTCAGTAGACCGTCATGCATTGCACTCACTGTGAAAAACAGAAAATCAATGTGAAAAAGAATTTCGCGAGTAGTAGTCCCTGGATAATAAGTAGGGAGGCGTGAAAGAAATCATCATTGTAGATATAATCTGAAGTCTAACTAACTGGCTCCTTCTTTTTGATTCCTTTTGGGGAACCTGGTAAACTCATCTGGGCGAAGGAAAGTGAAAGGTAAACATCAAGTTTTCGAGCAAGTCACCAGCTCACACTGGATTTTTGGATACATTCAAGTATTCAAGGATTCTCACCCTCAGTCTGACATCAGAGGAAAATGACTTTCGTGATAGTTACTCTCTGCTTCATAAAGAGTTTGGTCTAGACCTGCTCTATATGTAAAGTGCCTTGATGTAACTTTATTATGATTTGGTGCTATACAAATAAATCTGATTTGAAATCTGATTTGAATAGGTTTCACAGAAGATTCTACTGAATCTGGAAAAGAGAGCGGAGACCTTGATTGATTTTCCCCCACTTTCGTCTTATCTCGAAGAAAATTTACATTTTTTTAATCAATGGATAAAGCGTATAGATATAGTATATGCATATGGAATAGAAGACTGTTCACAGATGCCACTGAGAGAAGAATGCTGGCCTAGGAACAGCAAGCAGTGGCCTAGGCCTAGTAACTTCCTCTACAAGCCAATTTTTTAAAACATACTCAAGGCGTACACAATCAAGCTGCAGACTAGTTCTCTTTGCAACCACCTCTAAAGTGTCAGTGAGGGTGTAAGATATATGCAGACTGTTGCGGCCAAATGAAGGCAGTGAACCCTCATATCAAAAACACCCGAGATGAAAAAGAAGTACATATTGCTCACAAAATGACTGTTATTACACCAAAGGATGTGAAGTGCTACATTGAGTGGAGCATGCCTTAGATGATGAACCGCTGATGTGCTGTAGCTGCTCTGCGTCTGTAAAACCTCGGACCAGACTGCATCGGGGGCAAAGTGGGCGTTGTGAGTCTTTTCTATTACAGTGTTCAATGGAGAGGCCAATAACTCTGCCAGAGAGCTTCACTGGTGTTATAAAAAAAAAAAAAAAACGTTTTGCGCTTGAAGTTAAAAGTATAAGTGGCGCCACTCCGTGCTAAAATGCGCGCCTTTGCTTGAGTCATAGATTGTATGCTAAAGAGGGAAGTGCGACAGCAGAAACAAAGTTGATGATGAGATCCATGTGCTAAGCGTACGGTGGCCAATCAGTAAAAGTCTCCTGACAAAAGCTTAAAACAATCAGACAACCTCCTCATCTTTATCATCTTTATCATCCATCAATATATCACTTGAATAATTATGTATGTATTTTATGTGTATTTATTTATACTGTCATGATTCTAACCCTGACACCTGGATTTAAATGCTGAGGATACATTCAACTACTATTAGCACATTTCTAGCCACAGCAGCACTTTTCATAGAGATACATTTAAATCTTTGGTCCTTGAGAGTCTCTACCACCGATAATTATTGAGTATGTCAGCGGTCCTTCAGTATTCGCTTGCATTTAAAAGTCATCGGTTTAAATTGTCATAGCCGTGAGGATGAAACTGTGTGCTGCCGCGTTGAAACAGTTGCCTCAGCCTTTTGGAACTGCTTCACCTTTATGAATGAAATGCTACCAGTTATCCAGATGAGTCTGACGAGTAGGCGATCTCTTTTCTGCCACTTTTTTTTCAACAACAAACTGATACCTGGTCACTCCCTGCTCTGTCCTAATCTGCTGGCAGCTCCCACTGGAGGATTATCCTTAACCTCTAAAAATGGAAAGACTTTGCTCTTTCCTGAATAATAAATTTGTGTCACGGCCGATAAGCGTGAATTACATTTCGTTGTGTGTTTTTTTTTTTTTTTTTACAATATGACTTGGAAATTGATTAAATTGCCATGCGACATATGAAAACACATGATCAGTTTAATTATGTTACGATAACTGTATTAATGAGCAACAGTTGTGATTTTGCGGATAATTTGCCATTTGGTTGCACTTTTCAGCTTCATTTTGTAGTTACTTGGGTTGCTATCAATCAAAGAAATAAAAAAACAAAAAAAACAACAACAAAACATTCTTTCCAGCAAATGACAAAAGAAGAAGTTAATATTTAAGTGACAAATTCTCCCTCATCTGTACAGATTATGATTCTTGTCTAATTTGGGTCAGATGAGGAAGCGGCATGGGAACAGAAGAACCTCTGGCTTTAAGGGATTGGAGGATGATATTAATTTCCTGTTTCTCAGTCTTGACCATATCCATGACCAAGGTTGCTCTCTAATGACACTGAAGTCGTGACACCCTTATGCAAATATTCTGCCCTTGTTAGGTGTAAGTGTGTAGTAGATAGTGAAAAGTCTTCACGGTGAACACAAAACTGATGGACTGTTTAGTGTTTGCCTGCACAAATTATATGGCGCACACACAAAAAAAAAAAAATCTTGAGCATACGCTCTTTGCCTTTGCCTTGAGCAAGGGGCTTTAATTTTTAGTTAAAATGAGAATTGAGGCCACGGACACATTTGAAAACTGTCATCTGTCAGCCCTCCAAAATGCTTTGTAATAACATTCAATTATGCATTCTGAATGACGTTGCTAGGTTACAGAGCTGGCTGAGTGGCTGATGGGACCATCCAGTGGTCGCTCAGTATCATGGGCTGATAGAGGAGCAACACTCAGCCACTTCGCAGCTCCAGCATGCTGAAACATGCTGTGAAATCCACATGTGGTGATTAGGATGTGTAAATCCAGTCCTCGAGCTGCGGCGCGTGAGGACTAAGTTTTGAAGGACAAAAAGTTTACTTCAGGGAAATTTCACTGCTCACTTATTCTCTCAAGGATGCAGAATTTAAACCACTTTATGCGCCAATCTTTGATCTATCTTATTACAAGCGTCCTCATTAGCATTGCTGTGAATGTTATTCATGAGCAATATCTGCCACTGTATACTTTTTTTTGAATGCTGTCTCTGTGTTAATAGTAGAAAAGTATTGTTTTGCATTAATCTTAATGTTCTGTCTGGCTTCACTCATTAATTTTAGATTTTTGCTGTTACACGCTTTATGCCTCCTCTATTGCGGGTACCCAATATTCTTCGCTCCATGTAGGTTTTTACCGTTCGCTGCTGTGGTGACCTGATTTCTCAGCAGGATGACTCAACCTTGGTCTTATTTTCTGTTATTACAAGTCTTTTCCTTTGTTTCTGTGTGACATATGAAATCAGCTGAGGCTCTCTCATCTCTGGGGACCCTCGAACTGTAATAATGTCTTTATAATCTCTGGTTGAGGGTGCAACACCAGTCAGTGCAAGAATGCTTGGGGTTCCGATTAAGACTCATTTGTCCTGAGGTGGATTTTACCCTCAATTTTACACCTCTGTGAGCCCATTATTATCAAGCATTGCCATGGCAAACACATTGAGCACTTAAGTACCACTACGAATCACAGGGATAATATCAGAACACACAGGGTTTTTAAAAGCATTTTGAGAGCTAAAGAATTGAAATGGTTTAAGCCATATCCCTTTTTTTTTTTTTTTTTCATTTTACTCCTTCTTTTTTTGGTCACTGAGCTGCTCTTTTTTGATAAAAGAAATGTAATAATAAAAAATACCAACTTAACCAGCTCAGAAAACAGAAACAGCCTCCTACATGAGGGAGACCTTGGTGGAGACTGCCCACACAATGATGATGTGTGTTTGAACCAGAAACAGACCGACAAAGGGAGAAATCACTCACACGCGCACACACACACACACACACACACACACACACAATTTCAAGGCTAATTTTGAAATACACAAACAGAAAAACGCATTCATATAACTAGACAGCACACATTCAGACTGATGCAAACTAATTTATCTGCAGCAAATTTATCTGCCAGTCATATCACCGTCAGTACAGGCTGTGTAGAGCTGTCTGCTTGATTTAGCATTAAAACAACACCTCAGCATGATACCAGCGTGTCACTGCAAACTAAATCTGCAAAGCTAAACCTTATTACAACCTAGTGTGAATATTATCTGGCTTCACTTTAAATTCCAGACCACAGTAAGTTTCCAAGGATAGCACAGAACTTCAGAAACTGGAACAAGATGAGAGAGAATATGTGATACTGGACAAATATGATTTCTTTTCTTCTTCTTTTTTTTTTTTTAAGAACTGTCACACAATATATGATTTATAAGTGCAGTCCAAGTTTTATCCCTAGCTCAGCTATGTGTATTTCAGATGTCAGGACTAGGCCTAGTTCTAGACTGCTTTGACTGGGGGACCCTCAGGAGATGTTGAATGTTCACTCAACTGGTAGTTTTCAGGCGTGTTCTTTAGGACTGTGAGCTTTAAAATTCACTGTTATCTACAACCAAAATCATAATCTAATTATACATGAACAAAGAATGTATTTAATCTTACACCCACCTCCACCCCTCGATGGGGGACAACCTCATTTGGTTCTTACATTGCCTGGCTCATTAAAATCTCTTTGCCTTAATTCATTCAATTAATCGAGTCCACTAACGTGTTCTATTTAAACGGGACATTGAAATGTATTTGGCAAAGTCTGTTTTGACTTTTAAAACTGGGAGGGCACTGGTTCTGCAACTAGAGATGAAATTATTGTCATATTAACAATGTAGGCTTTGAAACGCCTATCCAAAACTATTTATGTATTATAGAGTACATAACTATTAGAGAACTTTTTGATGAAATTGTGGTGGTATCTGCACTTTTCTTTGCTGTGATCTGCTGGGGGGGGGGAGCTTAGACTGAGAGAGTGAGAAAAGGACGGGTCAGACTGTTCACTGCCTCCACTGACTCACCACTTGTTCCACAGCCATCAGTAAATTTTTTCTGTTATGCTGCACACTCTGTGTCTTTAAAAAAAAAAAAATAAAATAAACAAAAACAAAAATTGCAGGATATATATTCATCTCTGTGACCTTAGTGAAGGGTGTACACAGTGTACATATATTTATCTACATATCAAAAAATATTTGTATCTTTTTGCTTTCTTTCCTTTTTCCTTTATCTATCTTAACAAGCCAACAATTGAATCGAATGCAACTGGACTTGAAAAACCTAAGTCCTAAGTCCCGTTGCCAGATATGACTATGACCTGGATGAATGAGAATATGCACAGACTTTATCTATCTTTTTTTTTTTTTACTATCTAATTATATTGTACTGCTGTATGAAAGAATTTTCTTATCTTATCTAATCTAATACTTCAATCCAAAATGGAGACTGAGACTAAGCAGAGAAACTTGCTGGTTTGGGTCATGACCGTGCCCTGTTTGTTCGCTGTGGAGCATGTGGGCAGAAAAAGTGTTTGAAAAATCTGACCTTCCACAACAGTTTATTTCTGTCGAAGACATGACCCACATGAGACACGGGAGCCGCACGCACACAACCTCTGTCTCACCTGTAAATGAGTATATCATCTGTGGAGCTGTTGTACTGGATCTGATACATGCGTACTCCTGGTATGTGGTTCTGCGGGGGCCATTTGATTGTGGCAGAGCTGGACGTTAGATCAGAAACGCTGACCCGCTGCTGGTCAGGCCGGGCCTGGCCTCCACTGATGTTAGATTTGATGGAGGTTGGGATGTCTGAAGGGCCTGGATCAGGGTCCAGTTTGTGGTCATAGTGTGGAGAAGGGTTGACAACTAACTCGACAGGAGCCGTGGCTTCCCCAGCTGCATTAGACGCTATGCAAGTGAACTTTCCGGAATCCTAGAAATAAAGAAAACGCAGCGTTTTATTTGAATCTCAATGAAACCACTCATGATAATGTTTTATCTGGTTGATATTTACAATTCTACTTCTTTATAAAATCAGGTGCTGCAAAAGGATTGATTTCGGAAGGTCTTTCATATCCAATAAAAACGGATGCACCTGAAATGTGCATCACAAATGAATACTATAGCGAGCAATACATGCTATGAATTAGGAATATTTATCTATTTATATTCTAATATGTAAGAATATTTATAAATGTCTATCACCAAAGTATTTCTACTTTCAAAGACTTTACACACTGACCCAGACACAGTAGATCATTGAGTGCAGGAAAATAATAATTAATAATAATTATTTAGGTATATTTAGTGTCAATGTGGAGCAGTACATGAAAAGCATGAAGCCAGCGGTCTACCTTGACGGAGGCCTTCAGGATGTCCAAAGAACCATTCTCATAGCAAATGGTTCTGGACGTGTTTCCGATCAGCTTTCCGTCCGGGCTCACCCAGTGCGTCGAAGGTTCGGGATCACCGACTGACTTACAGCGCAGGCTGACCTCCTGACCCTCCATCACGAACATCTTGGAGGTGTGACGGGTTATCATCGGTGGCTCACAAACGAACTCCTCCTGTTGGGGGACAAAGACTGAGTAGTATAAGTCACCATAAAAGAATTAAGCTTGTGCAACATGTCAACATTTATTGTTAAGGAGAAATTTTGATACTGCCAACCAGAGTTTTTTTTTTGTTGTTGTTTTTTTTTGTTACGACTTAGGTAAATAAAACACTTAGAAAACAAAACAAAATACAAACAACAATGGCAAGTGAGACTGAATATTCATAACATATAAATAGCTTTGACTGACTTCCCTTGGTATTTTATTCCACCAGACTTTCTGAGGGAGTTCTGTGGTTTGCACATGAAGATTAAGTGATCTTGGAGATTTTCAGCCCTTGCATTATTTAAAACTCACCCACTGGCATCTAAGCCTGGATAAAGCCAGCCAAACCCTGGCGGAGTATTAAAGCAAGGCCAAGCAGGGCCAGCCACAGCTTACCATGGCTTACTCATCATTTCTAGATTTCAGCATGTCTCTTTTTCTGGGGTCTTTCTTGGATCTCGTTACCAGCAGCGATAATTGCTGACCTGATGAACCTGAGCCAGTAGAACTTTTCAGTCTTGTATTAGATTCTGACCTTCAATTGCTCCTGTGAAGCTTAAGAATAAAACTGCGTGATTGAACTGAGCCATCCCTGTGAATGTCTGGAGGGGTGACTGTATTGATAGCTGGCTGTTGAAGTGCAAGTGCACGAATACTTTGTGGATGATTTGTTCTGATGAGCTGGTGTCAATTTTTCCTCCGATTATACATTAATGCAGCTGCACTGACATTGTAGTTTTCCTGTATGTATAAGCAGCTGGGCGGCTTTTATTGATTGCAAAGAGGGGACACCCCCTTGGCAGCTGATGTCTAATGATTAACCTCCGATGGATACAGCAGAATCGCCCTTGTCCTTGCTGTAGAAGAGGCTATTGACCACATGAGAATGAATGTGCCCAGACACTTTATGCCACAGAGGTTTCTTGGCTTGACCTCTTTACAAGGATAATCCGCTTATAGTGATTCTACAGTACCTCTGTGAAGGAGGTGTGCAAATATTACTCGAGGTGAGGCAGTGGTGTGTCATCCTCTCTAATATAATACCAATTAACTCCATCTTCATCTCACGGTGCAACCCCACTTATCGCTGTCGCTCTTCAGGGTCCCAGAAGGGTCAGGTCCTGAGGATCCATTGTACTATCCTCTTTAAAGTATCATCACGAACCACTCTGATTCTTCTACGATCTTTTTAGGTACCAGCTTAGCGAATAAATAAATGAAGAACAGCTCTCTCAGTGGCTCCTTGACCTTTAGTCACACACTGTCTAAGCGCAATTTGGAGGAATAATATATTTTGTCTTGGTCTTGCTTTGTGCTCTCTGAGCTGCTCTATCAGCATGTTTTTGTTTTTGTTTTTGTTTTTTTTTAATGATTAATCATCAGCATGATGACTCAGGTCAGAGCAAGATCGCCCAATGGTTCGTGAACTGGTGTTTAAGTCCCCAGTTTGTGATTTGGCCATCACCATCTTGGATTTTTGAAACCCTATTTGGTGGTGAGGAGGTGAGGAGGAGCGATGGGTGGGTCTGACCTGCTCTGTGATTTGTCCTTATTGTCGGGCAGTTCAGTGTGAGTGGTACAATCTGTCAGTTACATGGTGGCTGTGCAGTAATGTGCACCCTAATTCGAAGTCTGTTCTTCTCCAAAAGGGACCACAATTTAGAAGTGCCATCATATTGTATTGGAAATGATTTGACACTATTGACTGAGATGACACGCTCATTAGGAAAGCATTTACTGGGGTAATAAACCAAGTGATTTCAATGCTATCTGACTTCTTTATCCAAAAGGCATGTCTGATCAAAATCAGCATCCCTGCTACACTTGCAGTACATTTTTCTCCAGCAAGTTCACTGCTCTGACACCTGCCATCTGCCATGCTGACGCGTCCTTGAGAATGGAAATTAAATTGTACCCACAGTGAACTGAATCAAGTACAGCGGGAAAACACATTTATAGCATTGAAAGCTCTAAAACACACAGGCCAGCGACCTACATGTTTCAGTCATACAGCTTTAAAGTTCCAGGTTTTGCATTTGCCAGGCAATGACGTGCCCAGGTAGCCAACTTAGCCAGAGGCTAAATGATGACATTATGGATATTTTGATTATCCCTCCATAGCTATGTACTTATTTGTATTTACCAAACTATCCCAGATGATTTTGCTTTAAAGTGTTAGTTTAATGAAGGCAGAAACTTAATCTCAGGTTCAAGACACAAACTACCCAACATAATAATGTTTCTGATCCAGGTTCACGTATTTTGAATGCTCAGATGAAATGATTTTAAATGTCACAAATGTTTTAAATTAATGAATAATTACTGAGATTAATGTACAATCCCTTTGCAATGACACGAGATTTGCAATGGAAAAAATTGGGACTGAAAACAATACAACAGTTTCAGGGTCTTGGTTATTGGTATACACCCAATATGAACTACATTGCCCAGGAGGCACCGCTTGAGTTAGATGTTAGATGATCTCGACAAGCCACGCTAACCCACTTGGCTGTAGTAAGAGGGGGCCACTGACCTCTTCTGATAGATGTGGAGTAACTCCATTACAGACCTGAGTTTCACTACTGAGCGTCCACCATATAGTATCATACACCAGCAATAACCCTCGATGTCTATATTCACTGTAGAAATTTATATTCTCACTATGTTATGCTTGCGTTGTACAATGTGTATGAGAGTGAAAGCACTGTCTTTCTCCATGTTTCCTCCTCTATGTGTGTCAGTTGATTTCAATATCGTGATACCATGTACCTTTGGGGATCTCATTAAATTTACAACTCCCTTCTGGCATGGTGTAACCTGTTTTTTTTTTTTTCCATAAAGAGAATTTGATATTAGTATACAGAATTTTTTACCTTTTACACAATGTAAAATATCACATTTTTACATTTAATTTGTGTACAAATACAAATTAAACTGGATGTTTCTTTTATATTGTAAACTTATATTTCCGTGTCTCCAGAGTGTGTACACGTATGATAATAAATCCCCCTTATAGGTAGCATGTATGGAAACATCACTTTTGATACGGTGTCAGAACATACATATTGGATTCTGTCAGTGTTTATTAACTCTCACAAACCTCTTTGATCGTCCAGAAGTATTTGCCAGCCAGATCTTTCGGCGAAGCACAGGTCTCCAGGTCATCTTCCCTGGTCAGCCTGCGAAGCCAGACCAGCTCACAGTTGCAGTGCAGAGGGTTCCCACCAAAACTCAACACCAGCGCTGTGAGGGGAGAGCCCTTTAACTTGGCGTACACCGGGATCCGCAGGAACAATGGATCTGGTGGAATCTTCTTCAGCTTGTTAGATGTCATGTCAAGTCTGGTGATGGAAGCGAAGAATAGTGGGAGTAGATCAGTTCTCAACCTTCGTTTTACTTTGAGCCATAAATTGCAGTGAGTCAAATCACATAGAAACAAATCAGTCGTCCCTACAAAGTCTAAGAGAGTTTGCAAAACAAAACAAAAACCGACTGTTTCACGTGTTAATTAAATCTGAATTTAATAAGGTTGACTTTAAACTGTTCAAAGTAGAATAAGTGAAACAAACCAAAACAAAACATGAAAACATACATACATACTATACATTTACAGATAAATGACAGCTCATTGGAAACCTAACATTTAACAGCATTAAAAGATGCAATTGGCGACAAAATGAAGGTCTTGGATTGGTAATAACTAAACCAGTTTAACTATTTCAATTACACCTGCACCTAAAATGGAATAGCACTGAGTGAGTGGGTAAGGATCATGATTTCAGTGTAATTCAGTTTCTGATTATGACCCTGATCAATTGACTTGAGCTCCGAAAAGAGTCAGGGGCAATTGAAGTAAAGTGAACTAGCTAATGATGTTGATAAGGAATTAAACAGAGAGTACAGACGATGTGAAAAAAAACAAACAAAAACCTGCTGTAAACATTTGGATTAAGTCGGCTATGTGTCATGTCTAGTGCTCACGTAGTTTGAATAGTATATATCATAGATGTCGAAGAACGGGCCTCCACAGCGCTCGGCTTCAAACCAACAACAGACTGGGCCTTCTCCATTAGTTTATACAGTTTGTTACCATCTTTTTTTCCAGATATCTATGCCCCAGCACACCACGATAAAGAGAAGAGCGCTAGCCACAACCGACAAAACATATGGAGCATCTTAGTGCAAACAATAAAGGATGTGAGCCTCATCAAGAAATACAACCGGCTCAGGTCCTTCTTGTTGATGGCCTCTGAACTTGTTGACCACTCCAGGTTTATGTTCAGTAGAAAGGCTGGTCTATGTGCTATTTCTGTCCACCTATTGGCATTTAGGCTCTCAAATGAGATGTGGTCAGCTGCATTGTTCTCCTATTGTTGTTTAACATTAGCAAAAAGCGATGACCAACTGAAGCTTGTCATGAGTCAGTTACAGTTATTTCTACACAGGTGTAGCACATACACTCTTAAACGTAAGCAGAGGTTGTCTTTATTTGGCCCTTCAACAAAATGTAAAAAAAAAAAAAAAAAAAAGCCTATTTGCCTTTTTGTTTATATCATATTTGTTACGTCGGGCATTACACCCAATTCAGGCAACAACAAAAACTTTTCTCTAACATCTGTATCTTTATATCTGCAACGTTATTTTTTCCCAAACAGCCGTCTTTTTTCAATCTGTTTTTCTTTTATTTCGCCAAGGGCATGGTCTCGTAAATGCATGTATCAGATATGATAGGCACGGCATTATAGGGTCAAGATTTAGTCATACCTCACTACCTAATATAAAATGTGTCTTATTTTTATTTGCATCAGGAGCCTACTTCTTTGCAAAGCTGTGTATCTGTGTTTTCTTTCACCTTGGTAGTTGTGTTGTTAATTAGACTCTGTTTTAGAAATATTCTGCTTCACACTGGAGGTAAAATAAGTTATTTTATTAGCAAGGAAAGTACTAAGCAGACAAAATCGGGAGGGGATAAAGAAGAAGGTCAGACCTCTCCCAGCTAACAATAAAGCAGAACATGTTCTTATTTGCTGATGGTGTACTGTTTCTCTGCTGTTTGCTCATTTCTCTTTGATATTCTGACTGATGTGTGGAAAATAGACGGGCTGGGGGAAACCTGCTCCGAAATATGAATTACTTCATCACACGATAACCACGTTCCACCATTTTGCAAATATCCCAGTGTCTGCTTTTTCATAATCTCCAGCGGGTTTCTCACCCAGACACTGACCCTGGTGACGATATCATCATTCAACATCCCTGAAATGAAATATTCTACAATGCCAATAGTAGATAATACTTGTGCAAAGAAACAAGCGTGTTGCTCTGAACCCAGAGTAACTTAAAGTTTTGTGTCTTCAGGTTTGGATGGAGGCCGCCAATATTAAGAACTGCAGATTGGTCTATTCTGAGTAAATATGTACAACAATACACCCACAATGAGAAAGCAGATATTTGAAAAGACCTGCTCAGCTGAGGATTACAATGAGGACACCGTTCGATCCCCATTCTGTCCAGAAGAGATTCAGGATGATGAGTTCGACTCCAAAGTTAACTGAATCTTGAACTCTTCTTGCTGAAATTCTATTTCATTTGCATCCTGCTCGAGTTTAGGTCCATATGGTCACAAGTACTGTTACACAGTTGGAAATTCTAATTGGAGATTGGACATTCTGGTGCTTGTGTTACAATGAAAAATTCTTTTCGTGGGATTTCTTGGCATTTTCCTGTGAGGATTATATCCATTTAATATTCAGCTGTGTAACTGGCTTTTGTTGTATCAAGAACATATCACCAGTACATGACAAATATATGCAGTATGTATCCTTGATACAGTTCATAGATAGCTCGACTTCAATTGTTGGCCAGTGTACAGTTGCTTTATAAGCACTTGATTGATGGTGCTGGTGAAAGTAGCTGAGACTGCATCCTACATTTCTCCTGTAAAACTAAAACTATGAAGCGTGGCGGCATAGTGGTTAGTGATGTTGCCCCACAATAAGAAGGTCGTGGGTTCAGTTCCCAGGCCCTGGGGACTTTCTGTGTGGAGTTTGCGTGTTCTCCTCGTGCCTGCGAGGGTTTCCTCCCACCGTCCAAAGACATCATGTTTGGGTTAACTTGTGACTCTAAATTGTCCGAAAGTCTGAGTGTGAGTGTGAACGTTTGTTTGTCTCTGTCTGTCTCTGTGTGTTGGCCCTGTGATGGACTGATGACCTGTCCAGGGTGTACCCCGCCCTCACCGAATGTGAACTGGAATTGGCTCCAGCACCCCCCACGACCCAGAAGCAGATAAGCGGTTGAAGCTGAATGAATGAACTAAAACTATGAGTGAAAGCGGGATCACTGCATCCATCACTTTATACCACACTGTTTACTATGCTCAATGTTGACTGTACATAAACACATAATACAGTTTTTGGCCATCATTGGTCCTCCATCTGGCTGGGATGACCTGAAAGTCATTGCATATCCACTGGCAGCCCCGACCCCTGTGCCCATCAGACTGCCAAAGTTGTAAGTTTGCTTTAAAAGCATTACAACATAGGATTGATTATGTGCATCCTCTCTGTCTCTCTCTCTCTCCCTCTCTTTCACTTCACTCGACCTGAGAACTGAGCTATTCCTGAAAGGAGATGCTTCACTCCTGCAGCCATATTCTGTCTTAAAATACTTAAACTTAAAGAGAGATGATAAATCAGTTTCATTTGCTCAGTTACTTGCTAATACTGCCTCTGAACACTTCATATGCAAATGTAGTTTCCACATTACTGTGTGCAAGTGTACCTTATGATGTGTCCAATATCACGACAGATCACAGAATGGTAGAAGCTGAGTCTAAGGTTTTTGCTGTGTCCAGTCACCTGTCAAAGATTCTTGGAACGGCCCTGCCCATGAAATTTTGCTTTCCTCTCTGCTTGACAAGCTCCAGCTATTTTGTCAACAGCACACAGCTAACGGAATGTAAAATGAAGAGGACAGGAAGCAGAGATAAGCCACTGGAGCTCCTGCAGCTTCCACAAGTAGGCAGTAAACGATGAAAGCAAACAGGCTGTGGACCTTTTATGAAACAGAAAGTGGCTCTGAGCTCAGATGTAAGGAGAGATATAGATTCATCTCAGCGTCTTTTTCATTCAGGTCTATTTTTAGTTTTAAATGGGCAAACACTGCTTGCCTTGCCTGCCTGAGATGAATAATTGTACTGTACTACACAAAATCATTTGAGTGTTTGTCTGACGCTTGAAGACTGTTACTTGCTGAAAGTAATAAGTTACTCTCAAAATAATTGTCTGACATGTAATTTGATCATGTCAAGTCATTTGTCCCTATTTTTTATTTTTATTTTTTTGTTGGCATCAAATCACTTAATAGCCTTACACTGAAGGCCAAATGTCCTTATCTCTAAAATGAGAGAATTACATTACATTCATTGAGAGTGACCTATTTTTCAATTCAAAAGGAAGCAGGAAGTTGATACCTACAAGGACTTTATTTGAAATATCCCGGGAAAACTTAGTGAGCGTTTCCCTCCCTGATAGAGACATCCCTCTATGGTGTTCAATGACGTGTTTCTTCAGCCAGTCAGTAATCACAGAGCAGGTGTTGTGAGCAGGAGAAGCACACACTTGTTTGTATGCAAATGCTCAATCACTGTGGACAGTGTAATACACTTGAGTAGGACTAAACAGATGTTGAAATTCCTCTTTAAGCTGATGCATCACTTCATTTTTTTCGTGTTTGTCAAGCCTACACTAAATGTGATGTTATCGCACGATTCTCACCTGGCCAGTTTGTGCAGGTTGGAGAAGATCCCCTCAGGAACGCTCTCTATCAGATTATGGTCCAGACTAAGGGTGTTGACACTGATCAGCAGGGCAATGGTCTCCCACGGGATGTCCACCAGGTTGTTGTAGCTCAGATCCAAATCTTCCAGGGTCTCCAGGAAGTCCTAAAGGTAAGTAAGGGGTGGCATGAATAGAGACTATGAGCATAAACATTTAATTGCGTGAAGCATCACTGCAGAATTTCTGAAACTCAACCCCCCACCCCCTGTTTTGTTTTGGTTTTTTTTCTCTTATGTCAAAGAGAACTGAAGGCAAGCAAAGGAAATACGTGGCAGGAGGGAGAGGATGCATGAGGCACAGAAGAGTGCCTCTGAAAAATGGAGAGAGGGAGAAGGAGAAAGAGATCACAGTCTGCCAATTATCGTTGTTGCTTTAATTGTTCTCATAATTCACATAATCATGACACTGGTTGAATTTCACGACTCAATTCTCATTACGATAATCTGTCCTTTATTACTCTCTGAACAAAGGAAATCTAATGTCTTAATGACAAAAGAAACTTTAAAAGCTGGGGAGAGGAATTCCAAGAACTGTGTGAGCAGAAAATCGGTCCTAAATTGGTCCTCTCAAGAGAAATGACATCGCTTGTTTTTTGTTTGAACTTCAGAATGTTTACTTTCAATTCCATAGTTGATGGAGGGGTATGAGCTTCTAGTTTTTGACTGCCCAGAGTCCAGACGCCCAAAGAATAAAACAAGCTGTGACTGTTTGTCGAGGGATTTTATGTTGTTGGTAGGAGGAAGGACAGATATCAGGGTCTCCTGTAGTGACATGACATGCTTTGCTGAGCCAAATCTTCTGCCCTTCGTCACTTCTTTCCTTGAGATGTGTTTCGCACTCAGTGTGGAGCAAAATATGTTCAACATTTTACTTGAATAAAAAAGTTACTAAAAATAAATGGATGGAAAACTAAGAGAAAAAAAGTACAGAGAAAGGCACAAAAAGAGAAGTTAAAGGAAATTTGACGGTTTAAAAATCTAATCGGAGCTGAAAAACACACACATTACTGTTTGACAATTTTGTAAAATCCTCAGTCAAGTTCAATGATACATGTCTTTTTTGAAATACTGAAGAGAAAGCCTGACGTTGAATTAGCTCCTTATGGAAATCAAATCTGCCCCAGCTGTAAAGATTCTAAAACTGCTCCATTCTCTGTTCGATTACTTATTTAATATTTCATATTCTCTGTTCTTAAACTGTTCTATACTGATTCTATGTATTTGTTTTATCTTTATTTACAGTAGAATGCTTAATACGACTGGTTGTTAAAATCCCTGGCGTATGTCGCACGGAGGCTGGTGATCATTTGGCCGCCCATACTGTCTCCTTTTTCTTCAGCCACAGCCAGTGACTGCGGAGCTCTTTGATCATCTTTCGTTGTGCCTGCCCTCTGATTCCCACTTGTTTCAGTAGCCTTGTGGTGGAATTGATTACAAAGCCCCTGCAGCCCACCTCCACTGGACGCAGCCTTACATCCCAGCCCCGGCTCTCTACCTCAGCTGCTAGGTTGGCGTATAACAGCCTTTTCCTTTTAAAAGCTTCATCGATGGCTTCCTCCCAAGGGACCGTCGGCTCGACGATGAAGACACGACGCCAGGTTTTGGACCAGAGGACCACGTCTGGGCGCAGGGTGGTCTCTGCTATTTCGGATGGGAAGGTGAGCCTCTGGAATAGCGCTGCACGCATTTCCAAATCCCGGGCTTCGCTCAGTGGGCGTCAGTTTGGTGGTGATGGATTGGTCTGCTGTGTCCCCCCTTCCCGCATGAAGGATGTACAGTAAAGCATGGAAGGTAGTCTGGGCTTTTGGGGGCATGGCATTGGTGTTTACCCTCTTTATCCCAAGTACAGCGGCCAAACACTTCAGCACTTGGTTGTGGCACCAGATGTATCTTCCTTGAGTTAGGCTGGTCTTACAACCTATTAGGATGTGTTGGAGTGTTGCCGGAGGAGCACACTGGACACAGGCTGGATCCTCTCCAAACCAGAGATGGAGGTTGGTTGGTGAGGGCAGGACATCATATGTCAATATAGTGAATCAAGGTCCTTTGTCATAGGTGGAAAAAAAAAAAATTTCTTAATGGGCTCAATCAGTACTGCACACGGATAGAACAAGAACTATGTAAACACTATATTCATCTGTAATCAATACTTCTTGTTAGATACTTACAGTAACAGTTACAGGTCAGTGGAGGGACACAACAGTGAAACAAAAACATTAATATCTAAAGTCAACGAGTGACTGGGAGTCGGTGCCAGTCTTTTCCTTATTCTGTCGATCCACATTAGGGGAGAATGTGATCACAGCAAATGAGTTACTACTTATCTTTTTACCTGTAACACTTGGTTAAGACATAGACTGCAAAAAAAAAAAAAAAAAAAAAAGATGGCTATAGCCTCCATCAGCGATAGGTTTCTGAAGCTCGGAGGGGGCAGCTCACTGTTGCCGCCATCTTGTCACCGAAAAAAGGTTAAGCGAAGTGGCCATCAATTACAGTAAACAGCGCTTAAGGAGTCAAAAACATTTAACCAGGCACATTTCTCAGAGAGAGTCCTACATAGGTCTCAGAAATGGTCCTGAGGGGACACTTTGGAACTTCTGGACCGCTGCTGGACCTTTAATAAGCGAAGAGGGGACAATGTAATTTAATGAAGAAGGGAAACATTAATGTTAGGGCAGAGTGATTAAACGTGTATCATAAGCTGAGCTGTGGAAGCAGGCGGGCCTCGCTGATTCTGTTGGTTCTGAAATGGAGCCAGAGAAATTGAGTCATTTTCGCACAGCACTTGACCCTCAGCGCCACAACTACTCAGAAGAACTGTAAATGACTTTGCGATAACTTTTCAAACTGAGAATCTTGGCAAATGGCAGTGTATTGCTGTATTCTTGCATAGTGAATCATCAGGTTTGTTAGCAGCGCCGATCCAAACTAGTTGAAAATTGTTTGACTTTGTTGGTGGATTATGAGTTTATGAGAAGCTGGAGGCCACAGAGTTACCAAGTTTCTAACCATTGTCGAAACAGTTCTCGCCTCTTTGATCAGATCTTTAGAAAAGGTTTATTTGAACAGCATATACTTAATTAAACTATGACCCTTTGTGCTGCTAAATTTATGTGGCATATTAGAAAAACCACAACTCAATTTGTTGCGGCATGACGATAAGTTTTAAATTGAAATTCCAATTTGCAATTGAAAGCCTGAGGGTAATTGGGCCATTTTGTCTATCTAGGTATATTCAACTAACTGTAGATTAGTTTCCGAACGCTTAATTCAACAATTAACAATTACAAACAAAAGCAAAACAAATAAATAAAAATGCTGCTTCCGCTCGTTGCTACACATTTCTCTGGTTATCTAGTGAGTTTGCACGTGTGACAAATTTTTACGATCTATTTGTTTTGTCTTTACTCCACCCATTTTGTTTCCAGCAGCAACACACAGTTACACTATGGATATAGTTGATAAAGGTGAGGCAGAAGGCAGCAGACTTGAATGTTTGCTGTGGTAACATTCTTAAATAAAAGAAAAAAATTGATTTTTACCCGTGAACCAACATTTTCCAATTTCTGCGTTTACTTCAGTACGATCTCTCAAATTTTCCATCACTGCCTGCGAGTAACAACAGCCTTTCTAATTCACTCATGCTGTTGGAAATATATTTGCAGTAATACCACAGTGTGGTGTTATCTCTGGTTGGAGCGACAGCAGCAGTACCACATGAATTTGGATGAAAGCAGAGCCCCGTATTCGTATCTATTTCTAGTATATAATTAGGATATATTTTTAATCACAAGTGACAAAAGGAGTCAATATTGACTGAAAAGGTTCAGGCAGAGTAGTTGTACCTGGAACGCTCCCTCTGATATGCTGTGAAGCTGGTTGTTGGCAAGGATGAGGTGCCTCAGGTTCACCAGGCCCTGGAAGTGGGAGTCATCTAGGATGGTGAGGCGGTTGGCATCCAGGTGGAGAGCGTGGAGATCCTGGAGGTCAGCAAAGGCGTACGGTCGGATCTGACTGATGGTATTTCTGCTGAGGGTCAGGTGGATCTGAATAAGCAAGGAAAGATGAAATGAACACAGTACGATATATAATACGAACTGTTTCTCTGAAGGACCAAATCGCTCACTCTGTTCCTCTGATGGCAACTGGTACATATTTTCTCTTTCAGTTTTTTTTTCACAAAGTTTACTTGACGTTATACCAGAAATAATTTATTGAGGGTTCATTTCTTGAGATATATCCTGGCACTCTTTCTGTCATACAGGGAGGTAAAAACTTGTGGTTGGCAGATGAGCCGGCACTCTGTAGATAACCGCGAGTTGCCTAAAAAACAGGGAGGCTGGTTAGACATTGCAAAGGTGTTGAGATGAAATCAGCAGTCAAGTTACAGGATGGCTACGGTGCCAACCTTCATCATTAATAATAAACCTAGTGATTAATAGTAGAGTGCCATGGGAGGCAAAATTACAGATAGAACTATTAAAAAGTCAGAAATAGCTTAATTACATTTAATAAGACTATTAGAAAAATCACGGCTTAGGTCAGGAGATTGAGGAATACTAAATATTACGGAAAGGTGTGAAGATGCCGAACTATATTCTATTAACACCCAAGAATGGGTCAATCAACACCCACGCAATTTGTAAACCTGTTTTGTAGAAGCACCGTGATCACCAGAGACATCTGCAGCGCCCTGTTACGCCCGCTGCCAAATAATTAAAACCTAATTTCCCACGTTGCCTTGTGTGAGCAAACATCATCTGCGCCGTTGTAGTGGCACAGGAGAAGAAATTTGTTTGTTTGTTTTTTTTTTTTGTACACGGAGGAAGCCTCCAGCTGTGATGAGGTTTTTCTATTTGGAGTTTAAACATCAAGATGCCGGTGTTTCTGCGTTTTCGGCGCCGTGAGTACTGAAGCCTCTCCACCCCTGTCGCATAATTACGGCGGAAGTAATTGGCTAAATCCATCAGATATCATAAATTTCACCTCAGTCAATATGTTATGTTGGAGGGAGCAGATGCTTCTGTCATTTTTTTTTTTTTTTTCTGCTTCACTGTGGAATAAACGAAATGAAAACTGTATATTCCACTTAAAAATAAGTCATGGATACAGAATGCTGAATACTGAAAAAGTCACACAGTGATGCAGTTCACTCACACCTAGTGATGTCCATCGGCAGGTTGGCACTTCAACCTTCCACCTGCCTGTGGTCCCCACTTTAAAGTGGGGTCGAATCAATCAAACATTTTACTGATCCATCTCAGTATATTCTACATTAGCAGTGCTTGAACAAAAAAAAAAAAAAAAAAAAAAAAAAGAAAGCATAAAAACAAGCTAATGAGCTGCTGCTGGTATTTTTATTTATTTATTATATGTCTGGCAGGTCTCTGCTCATTCAGTGTGGCCAAACACAGCTGCGACTTGTTGGACCAAAATGAGCAGCAGGCAGCTGGCATGAGCTCGTAGACTGTGAGCTAGCTAACTTAATATATTTCAATTAACATATAAGTGGCCCCACTGCGCCTTCTGAAAAGATCTGGACTAAGGTCTGGGTCAAAAACTAAGTATTAAAAATACATTTCACCTTCCCCTGAAAGGTCAGAGCTGTTTTTTGTTTTTGTTTTTTTCTTAAGATTTCCATGCAGCTCCACAATAGATGGTTTATTTGAGCCCTGGTGCTGATGCTGCAGTTTGTTAAATTTAGCTGGCCGATCGCAAAAAAACAAAAAAACCCAAAAACCCAAAAACATATTTTACTGTCCACTAAAAATCTTGTGTTAGCAAATCTTAAAATATCACTCTGACATCTTGTGTATGTAGAGTTTGATGTTTCCATGCTGAATTGAATCACACAGTCACAACATCAAACTATATTACAGCACATTTGGATCACATCCTTGTCATCATCTTTTGGCAGAAACTACCGGCTTTACAAACCAACCCACCCATGAATGCGAAGGTGAATGCGAATTTTACTAAATGTGAAGGTAAACATGAAGAAAAGAGAGTCCTGACCAGGCTGGACATGTTGGCAAAGTCGCGGTGTCTCAGCGTTGTGATGAAATTGTCCATTAGCCGGAGCTCAGCTGTCTGGCGGTCGATGTTGGGCGGGACAAAGAGGAGGCCTGTCTTGGCACACAGCACGGTGTAGGATGGCAGCAGGTTCTGGCAGGTGCAACGCTTTGGACACAGCATGGAGGAGGAACAGGAAGGGAGGGAGGACAGGAGGACGAAGAAGAGGAGGACAGACCAGACCATCAAGGAGAAGGCATCCATGGCTGCTCTCCTGTAGCAACAGAGAAAAGAGAGTAGAAGTCAGTTCAAGCACCTTTTCCTTATACACACAAGTGCCACACTGGACATTAAAACCATTACCAATGAATTTCAAAGCATTGTACGTAATTTCAAGCACAATTTAATCTGAATCACTGCTCCTTGATTTGATTTTATTGTTCAGTAGAGAAAGTCATTTTTCGCCAAGAACCCCTGCTGTAAATAAATGGCTGTAGAATAAGGTACTGTGTATATATATATATCATTTTTTTTTCACATTTACGAGCCTTGCTTCCCCAAGTTTTCCAGATGTGTGGGTGTCACCGAGGTTTCAGAAAATAATAATAATAAATGCTTTGGAAGATGGGCGAGAGGGGGAAATTGGGGGGGGACGTTGCTGTGCAGCGCAGAATGTGTTCATTTCTGCTGAGTAAGTCGAAGTGAAAGTAAACAGTACTTATATCATCAATTTAGGCTAACTGCGCTGCTGTGATTATAATCCGAGCGGAACATTAAAGACCACAAATTATTCTCTGCCTGCCTGTCTGTCTCACTTCATAAGTGTCGTGGATGTTTTCCCGCGTAAGGCCAAGGCAACTGTTCCAGTTAAGCAAGCGAAAGAATTTCATTTCCATTGATAACATTTTTTTCTTTGTTTTGGATTGCACGCTCAGCTCAGCTCAGTGCTGAATAGATTCATGTGAAGAGAAAAGGGAAGTGCAGGCAGGGCTGACGCACACATTCGTTTCTCTCTTACTTCAGAGGAGATACTACTTGATGAGATGTCATTATGAAAACCCAAAGTCCATTTTGCCTACCCCCAGTCCTCTAAACTAACATAACCCTAACTTTTACCGAACCTTCGCCTGCCTCTGACCAACGCATTCATTTGCAACGGTTGCAATGATAAGGGCATGCTTTTTATCATTATAACAGACATAGGTCCCCTCAGCATGACCAATGCATTGACTACACACACATTAACTTATTTCTCAGTGAGTCAGAGGACATAACACTTGATAATATTTCGTAATTCTATCCTTAGCTACTACTCACGCAACCATAATCATCTGACATAACACAACCCAAACCTAACCATTGCAATGATGATAATACCTGGACTATCTCCACACACTCATGCATGTATATCCCACACATGCACGTACTCTCTATAGAAGCTCCTCAGAGTTAGATGCGGAGTGGATGGTGGAAGGTCGATTGCAAATAAAAGCGGGAGGAGACACGTCTTTTATTTACAGTGCTGTAGTATTCAAACCGTGCTTCAACGGCAGCACACGATTCGGGGTAGGAAGTCCGCACATGCACTCGTAACAGGCTAGAGTGCAGGATAATGAAGCTAAATGCGAGGAGGTGATGGAGGAGATGCGATGGAACGAGATAAATTTAGTGGAAATGATCAGGAGGATTCAAAAGCCAACAGAGGCAACGCACAAATGTCAGTGGGTAAGTGAAGAGTCTGCAGATGATGGATATTGTGAGCACAGAAACCATTCGGGGCACAATGAGCGAC
Source organism: Remorina albescens (assembly GCA_034769265.1). Taxonomy (NCBI): domain Eukaryota; kingdom Metazoa; phylum Chordata; class Actinopteri; order Carangiformes; family Echeneidae; genus Remorina; species Remorina albescens. Next base: position 22,622,785 of record CM068497.1, on the reverse strand, counting down.
AACTGGGATTGACGGGTTCTCATTTAAGGAAGGATATTTGTAATCTCACAGATATTCAGTCATGCTAAAGGTGGATGAAATAAAGGTGATCACCGTGAGCAAAGTCACTTGTCACACTGCATCCTACATTCTTATGGTAGAGCTGAATTCACTTATAAAGCGGTTTTTATTGACGTGTGTTTTCTATTTCTCCTGTCCACGAACTGATTACTTAAAAACAATACTACTACTACTAATAATAATAATAATGATAATGACAATAATAAAGGCAGCACGTAGTGGTTAGCGTTGTTGCCTCACAGCAAGAAGGTCATGGGTTCGATAACCGGGCCTGGGGCCTTTCTGTCTGGAGTTTGCATGTTCCCCCTGTGCTTGCGTGGTTTTCCTCCGGGTACTCTTCCTCTCACAGTCCGAAGACATGCACGTCTAGGTAGCAGTTCACAAACAGAAAAGTTTCATTTGCCATGATTCCCCCTGCAGTTTCAACAAAAAAGTGGAAATCCCAATTTGCAAATGGTTTGCATTTCCATCGAGTGCTGTTACATGATAATAAAGCTGATTTCATCCTCCTGTCATGATGTTATTCCAATCAGATTTGCAGCTGTCTGCCTCTCGGTTGAAAATGGCTTTTTATTTTATTTTTTAATTTTGCCTGACATTGCTCTCCTGAAATGTCTGAAAAACAATGGATGGCGAAATACCTTTTTGTTAGTTGACAGTTTTTCACAGTTCATTTCTTTTCAGTGCTCATTTTCAGGTTTTCTATTGCAAATGGTACACGAAGCAGGTTGACAGGAATGAACCCACGAGAGTAGACGACGCTGTCGTCCGCAAAAAGAATCCGTTACACGAGACTAAGCAGCTAGAATATTTTCCAAAGTACAAAGTTTTAATATTCATAAGGAATGAACAGAGAAGAGTTTCGCAGCAGCTTAAAGGCTTTCACTTAGTTCAGCTTGATCCTTTCTCTATTTTCCAATTTTATTTGCTAAATTAGATTTTTTTTTGTTGTTTTTTTTAGGTATCGCTTTCTTTTGTTTGTGCGTCCATCTCTTTTTTTTTTTTCCCCACATTAATCATTTCACCACTTTATTCAGGTGCAATCAAAAGATAACAGTTATGATAAAATTTTTCTGTGGGTTTGATCTTCGTCTGTAATCACTCTCAATCTCAAAGGCCGACAGTAAAAGCAATTAAACGTTGGTGAAAGTGCAGACGCGCGTTCATATTCGTTTCCATTTGAGGTATAATATTTCATTCAGCTGTGCCATTTTATGATCCACACGTCTGTTAAAATCCGACTTTTATAAGGATTTAATCAAATGCTGGTAATTGTTAATGACAAGAACAAGTGCTGTGCTTCATCCATCTCTTCAGCCGTCATCAAGGTTTTGAGCATGTCACTTGCAGCTAGTTGATGATTAACTGGCTATCCAGACACCGGCTCACTAAAAAATGCCGCTGTCACTGATGAGCTATGGGCTCGTTTATTGATTGAACAGCGGGCAGTCGGGGAAAGAATCCCATTGAGGAGTTCCTCCTGGGCCTGGGAATTTTTGCACAAATGACAGAAATGCAATATACAGTGTCTTGATGGGAAGTTTAAGGGGATGTATTGTTGTCTTTGCAAAAAATTTGACAATACAGAGGTCCTTTGCCCTTCGGTGACCGCAGAAACCGTTTGCCTCTCCTAACAGTGTGCCTCTGGACGTCTTCACTACAGGGTAAATAGATTACATTCCCCCAAATGATGGATGTTTACGTATCATTTATATGGCACACTGCATGTGATGTTTTCTCGTCAAACAATGCTGATTCTCAAGACAAAGGACTTTTTCAGACTTCTCCATCTTTGGCTCCTACTCCTCCACCCCTTTCATCACTCTATTCATGACTTAAACTGCTTTTCATTCCAAACTCAGCTCTCCTCTTCTCCCTAGCACACACCCTTCCGTCCCTCCTCTCTGTGTGTTTACGTTCTCTCTTCCTCTCAAAGTTTTTTCCTTCTCTATTTTTTTTCTCTCTTCTCTCCCTTCATTCCTCTTACCATCCACTCTTTTGCCTACCACCCTTGTCCATCACCGCCTATCTGCTTCTCCGTGCCTGTATTTGATTATTCATTCCTCAGTCCTCCATCACATACTGACCTCCTCTTTAATTTTTCTCACTCTGACGTTCTGGCATCTCTCCACACTTTAATTTTCTGAAATTACTGACCATCCGCATTAACACATTTGAATTTATGTAGAGTGATGTATGAGACAATAATGAAATGTATGACCGAGAGTAGATGCCTTCATTTGCATGTTGATCGAAATTGATGATCCCTGGGCACATAAAAACATGACTACCTTCCAAACACATGGAAGTGCTAATGAGTATACAATCAGTGTTATAATCTTTCAAATTCATCTATGCTCCCTTTTGACTCACAGTACCATGCTTGTATTGTCTTGGCCATTGTAACAAATGTTAGGTAAATTATTGAGACACAGTGACACACTGAACCACCGATCTGTGCCAACTTGGAAAAATGCCTCCGTAGTTTGATTCCTATCTTCATTCGATGTTAATGGGAAGGATCGAAATCCTTATCCCATCCCGTTGTCTCTGGGGCGTTCAAAAGGATCTCCTTCTCTTGACAATATACACAAATTTCCTCGGGTCCAATTATCTTCTACTCACATCACTGCTACACATATGTTGGATCCGTCACAGAGACAAGCCAAGACAACCTGTCACTGCCATCTCTGCATACAAGATAAACTCACCACAGACTGCTCAGGTCTGTCTTGTCCTGATGGTGGAACAATGCTATCAGAGAAGGGACGTGGATCATCAAAGAACTGTTGAAAACTCATCTTTTCACAGAGTGGCTCCTTTCCAAGCACCTTAACCCCTCCAAAATCACTAGCAAGCTCTTACTATTCACTTTCTTTACCTGACCCTCTAGCACGTTACGTTACTACCTACTTAGTTTTTACTTCAAGGTCTCCTCCTGCTCTGAGGGTTCAGTGATATCCCTCGGTTTGGATAAAACTATATGCAAAATGTCTAAATTTAATTACTGTAACATGATTCATATGGAGCTCACGGCAGAACAAGAGGAACTACATAAACAGGCGCTGTTGGTAAACCAAAGACAGACAAACACACTCACTCAAACACACAAACACACACTTAATAGCGCACACACAAAAAACCACTAAAAGATTCTTAAGGGCACCAAAAGACAATCACTTACAGACAGTTGGTGCCTGCTAATTGTTATGGCTGACATGTCTGTGGTCTGCGATCAACAACGAAGGTAAGGAGTGGGCAGAAAGGTGAAAGTGAAACCAACAGCAAGATAGCATTACAATAAGAGGAAGGGAAGAAGGGGCAAATAGATTGGATTACATCATATATGAAAGAGAAGGGAGGGAGAAGGGGTGCAGAGGACAGACATTGAAATCCAATAAATGGAAGAAAAAGATGAGAACGTGAGAAAATCAGGTGAGAGAGATGAGACTGAGCACGGCTGGTGGAAAGAGGAGAAAAATGCCAAATTTACATTACGGAAGTTACATTTTTCAACCAGCTGGTGGGGATGTTGTTCTATACACATGGCCAAAAATACACACGTTTACCAACATACATGCGAACACACGCACAGACAGAGCCACTCAAGGTTAATGGAAGAGATGCGTATTGCTGGTGGAGACTCTGAATGAAAGCCAGAGAGGGACTGACAGTGACAAAGCAGCAAGGACCAGTTCATATTTACATATTCTGATCTCAATCCTTCTTTGTTTCAATGCTCCTGCTGTTGTGATCCATATGCACCAGACTCCAGAATTCACAATCACAAGCTGAGACTTTGTATATGTCACGTATATGTATATGTCATATGCGGGATAGGAAACCACTTTGCTATCCCCTTGTATGAATTTGACTTTGCTTTGTCCTCAAAAAATAGCTGTGCCTTAAAGAAATGATGCCTCTCTACCACACTAAGCACAACTTGGCGGAACTGTAACGCCGTCCATGTTTCATTTTATCATCATCATAAGGAAAGGTATTTACTGAATGTACCTGCCAAGGGACAAAATGAATATTAATATGGGAACTGTTCCCAAAAACAGTGGAATAAAAAGTTATATCAGACATAAGATACATAAAAAATACTTACTAATGTGATGCATTTGATTGATTTGTTTTAATCAGTGATATTGTGGTGACAAAGGAGGAATAACAATCCTGCATTAAAGAAGAAAAAACGCTTAATTCGCACCAACCTTTCAGCTAAACACAGGACACTAAAGTAATGGTGAGTTTCATCCAGAGGTGGCGGAAGTACGTAGCTCCATTACTTTTTCTGTCTTTCTTTTTTCTTTTTAAACACAACCCACCTACTGTAACACAGAAAACATGTTCAAGTTTGGTTGCGGTACGTAAAAACAGCAAACAATTCAAACAGGGACTTGAGATAAAGTCACGGTGCCTCATCTTCGTCTGACATCATCGGGAAACTGAAAAGCAAAATTTTAAGTATTCACAAAGGAGACAGCACAAATAGGCAGAATTTTTGACATAGAAAACAAGATTTATTCAACCGACCGAAAAATAAAGCAGGCAAAAATAATGACTACTTTACGGGAATGCAGTGGAGCCGATACGTAGGAGAGTCAAAGTACAACATTTGAGAGGGTAAAATTATAAAATTATAAAAAAGTGCAGATAGTCCAAAAATAAACTGAAATGCATCAATCCAGTCAAAAAGGAAGGAAATAATAATTTCATTTTTCTCCATCGCATCATACTGTCTGAAAAGTATTCTAAAGTCATGAATATGCTCTCTCACTGGATACACGTCTGTTAAGGAAATTCGCGCCCAAAAGAATTTTTAATTTCTTTCATTTCAGAAGCAACTCTAAACTGCTAGAATGAATCTTTTAGCCAAATGTCAAAGAGGATGACCTTTATTCTTAAAAGTCCATAAGTCTGTGTCCTCTGGGATCATAAATCAACTCAAGGTTCTATAAATTAATATCCTGAAAGTATCAAAGTCCTCAGTCCTTAGAGGGATGCAGTCACACTTCAGGACTGCTGTAACTTTGTGACAACAAAGCAGTCACTCCCCCGGTCCCCCAGCCACTCGCTAAGTAAAGGCAGCTGTGTTTACATGAAGTCTGCTGTGACAGTCAATCAGAAGATCAGCCTCACCAGCCTGTCGTTACTAGAGCTCCTAGAGGAGCTTGAGAAAAATACACACAGAAAAAAATGCACCTCCTTATGGATGTCAAAACTGTAAAAAAAAAAAAAAAAAAAAAAAGTAAAATCATTGGATCTTTAAAGCCTCTCAGAAAATGGCATTAGACACAGTTTAAATCATCATGTCAGTGTCATCACAGAAGCTTAGAAAAAGCTGTGACTTCATGTCATGTCATGTCGCATTATGCAAAGCTCAATCACATTTGCTAATATCATGCTGCATCGTCTCTTGCTTTGAAGAGTGTTTGTCTGATCTGAGTGCGACCTGATTGTAACAAAAATGTGATTGCGCAAAACACAATGCTTACTGCAATACTCCACATGTCACACATTATTTCACAGACCGATTATGACGTCTCCCACCGCAGGAGGCATTGAGCTGCACAGCTCCGCCACCGTCTGTCACATCGCGTCTGTCTGCTTATCTGTCGGCCTGCCTGTCTCACAGCACTGCCACAGTCAGCACACTGCTGACGCTGGTTGAAGGATGCATTTCAAATTGGATCGAAAATCAATGATAACTTACATCTACAGGGCCAACTACTGATGATGGTGCTTGCACTGGTGGAGAGCAGGAGTCATTCATATTAATACAAGCTGAGCGTTGCCTTTCATACCAATGAAATGAAGAGATATCTACAGACTCAAGGCCTCAACCCCACAATGCAGAGGGTGCTGAATGACTTATGTAATGTCTTATTGTCTGTAGGAGCCACATGATCTTCTGCTAATGAGCTTGCTAATCTCCCCCAAGGTTCACTAACACAAAACTTGCACTGAATACAAATTTTGGACATAAAGATTTACATATAACAGCATAAAAGATAATAAAAAATAAATAAAAAAAAAAGGAAGAATGTAAAATGCAGCTAAACAAAAGCAAACATACAAATCAGTCACTAATTAGGGAAACCAGTTTTTTGAAATTTTATATGAATATGCATGCAACCCAGAAAAGTGCAAGTGCTTTCTGCGCACGTCAGTTGTTTTAGTATAAGACCCATTTCGCATCAAGTCGACCGATCAGATGGGACTTTACAAACCCCGCTGATTACAGTTTGCCGAACAAAAAGACAAACGCAAACACACCTGAAGTAATAACCAGGGCTGATGTGAGACAGACACTTTGATTCAACTGGTCACCTGTGAGAATTTTGATGGCGGGTTGTTCTCTACTGATGTGGTCAGTTAGATTTTAATTAATTTGGTCACAATCACCAGTTTGCAATAGTTACGCAACAGAAACAGTGCAGTTCGAGTGCAGCCGTGTTGTCTGTCATCAGAGGTATACGTATGTGCCACAAATGAACAAATAAACATCCTTCGAATATTAAATACATGATTGTTTGTCCCTAATCACTGCCAAAGTAGTTATTTGAAGCAGAGTATTATGATAACATTAGCTCATTTAATTTCGAATGCCAGTTTGATGAATTTGTCATTTTTGACCCATCTGTGTAAACTTTATGTAGATATACAAAAGCTATGCTTGTTAATGAGGTAAAAAAAAAAGAAACATAAAAAGGATGATTTGTGCTAAAGAAAGACAAGATATTTGCCAAAACTTGGAATAGATGGATGGATAAAACACATTCATTTGAAGCACACAGCATAGAAATCCTCAGGCCGACATGAAATAAAATGGAAAATGGATATGGGTCATTTTGGACCCATGTTGTGCATTAAAAGGGTGGTGATACAAAAAAGCTTTTTTACTCAGAAGGTAAGAAAGGAAAAAATAAGATAAGAGTCTATGATGATCAAAAATAAATTAATTGAGGAATAGCTGGAATACTTAATGATGAAATTCATTTATTGCAAAGATATAGAGCGTAAAAACTCAGTCGGTCACTTTGGACCCGTGTTGTGCATCTGAAGGGTTCATGCAGAGCTTAGTGAAGTTTAGGTGTGTTCACATTTTATTGACTGTGTGCGATGACAAGTGAGCGAGAGTTTTGACAGATGAGCAGCCGACATGGAAGGACGGAGGACTGAGGCAAAAAGTTTCAGCACTGCTTCTGCGCTTATTATTATTATTACTTCTTTTTTTTTTTTACATGATTACTGATGAGCTTTTATCTTTAATGCTGTGTTTCCCTGTCCTTTCATTTTTGTAAGGGGATTCCTATCAGCTCCACCTCACACCAGCACCCGAACAATCTTATCTTATTTTGTGTGGCGTGTCCGAGTGAGCGTGTATGAGGGCCTACGAATTTAATAAGGCACAATATAGCCCACTGCTTAACCCTCCGGTTAGGTTGCGGGTCAAATTGACCCGTTTCAAAGTTTAAAAATACAGGAAAAATATTTTAAATAATTTTTGGAGCATGAAACCTTTTCTCCTGGGCTTAAGTAGTGTAATGAACATGTAAATGGAAATTACAATTTTAATGTGTTTGCAACCCCCCCCCCTGCATGTTTGTATTACACACATACTGTTTGGGTCGGTTTAACCCGGCAGGGAGAATGAAGGCAATAACAGATAGACCAAAACTGGTCTAAATGTGGATTCCTAATCCTACACACATACACACACACACACACACACACACACACATAGAGAGAGTACAGTGTTTTGTATGCTTTCCTATGTTCCTCTTGAGGTTGTTGAGTTACTTGTAATACTTGAGGTACATGTGAAAAATTATTTAAAAAATAAATGTTAAAAATTTGTTATGCCACACACACACACACACACACATACACACAGAGAGAGAGGGAGAGTACAGTTTTGTAAGTTTTGTATGCTTTACTATCCCTTGAGCTTGTTGAGTTACTTGTAAAACATGAGTTACATGTAAAAACTGTTTAAAAAATAAATGTTAAAAATAAATAAAACCATCACCTGGAAGGAGTGAAAAACTTTTGCACTAAATATTTAGATTACACTAAATATTGATTAAATTGATATTAATTGAGCGAAAGATAATCTTTATGGAGAAAAAATATTTTTAAAACTACTTTCGGATGGCTAAACATGCACCGGGTCAATTTCACCTGCGACATTTTTGCTGTTCCTTACAGTTGAACATAACAGGAGGGTTAATAGAAAAAAGATTTACTACTGCATTTGAGTCAGTCAATAGGCAGATTTAATAAGTGTGTTAATGTGGTTACTATAGTTTTGAATTTGTTTAAATATTATATTTTAACAGGCAATTGGTGTGTTTGTAGGTTCTAAGCGAAGCTTTTTTTCTCTTTCGCTTTTTGCCTATTCCACAGCAAGTCAGCTCAGTGACTTTCATGATTGACTCGGCAACAGTTTTTACGCTGGATGCCCTTCCTGCTGCAACCCGGCACAAACCCACCAGTGGTTTATGTTTATAGATTATAGATTATATATACACTACCAGTCAAACGTTTGGACACACTTTCCTATTCATTTGAATGCAAAAGCGTGTCCAAACCTTTGACTGGTAGTGTATATTATATATTATATATATATATATATATATATATATATATTATAGACCTCTGCTCTATAATCTGTGGATTTTTGACTGAGGTAGCGTTCCTTCTGTTAGTATATTCCTTGCTCATAGCAGAAACCAGGCCCACCATTAACAGCCACTGAGCTGCTCCACAGGAAGAGTCAGGGTTTTACAATGGATTGAAAAGAACTACTGATTTATTGGAGGCTATGGTCCGGCGAACCAATCTCCACAGGCAACTGGAAAGCGCTCCCTAAGGAGCAAACAATTCTCCACAGTTTAAGGCTGCAGCTTTAAATGTATCATTTGTCCTGGGAAGATTGTCTGAGAGGAAAAGGCTGTTTAGGTCCTAAATCTGAACAAAAACTGTTATGATTTTTCTTTAGCACATGAATGCAGCTATTATGTTGACAGTAAACGTCTCCTGATGGATGGAGATCTCGGAACTACATAAGCAGCAAACGTTTGGCTGTAATGACTTCAGATAGCACCACTGTTATCCAGACTTCACCCATTCAAGCGCTACAGCAGTATGAAGGGTGATGATGGCGGTGGTGTTGTCAGGGGGGGGCGTAAACCACAAGTTTACACCTTAGAGGAGGAGAACACCATTAGTACTACCTAACTGAATTTGATTTGCGTGTCTGTGTGTAGAAGAAGAAAAATTGCCATTTCAATTAATATCAATCACTGTCATTTGTGCAGATGACGTGCTAATGGATTTTTTTAGTCACGCAGCACGTTGGTTGACTGTTTGTCTTGGGAATTGTCACTTACATTTAAATGTCATTTGGTTTAAACAGTCCTCGTTGTTGCCCTCATTATAAGCCACACTGGGGGAAGCTGACAGCTTTGTGCTTCACCGTGAGCTGTAATCAATATCACTCCAGAGCGGTTCAACACAATGGGAGGAGCTTGGATATTAAAAATGCACATCCTGTTTGTCTGTTTTCACTCGGTAATGGTGATTGTCGTTGTCTCTGTAATGGGTTGCTGCTGAATCGGTGTTATTCACTGCAATATGCTTTTCACATATAAGTATTGCAATTATTTTTAGTAATTGCTCACAAAATTGCTCATTCATGATCTCATTCCTGTTTTTGTTGCTAAACTAAAGTCTGCGTCTCTGGCACCCACAGTCATAGGGGTTTCTCTCTCTCTCTCTTTGTCTGTCTCTCTGATGTGGTTTTTTTTTTTTTTTTATATTCTTGTAAATAAATAAGCACATCTCAGAGATCAGAGGCTATTCATAAAACATGGTTTACGGACACCTGGGATGTAAAACACGCAGCGCACCTCCACACTGGCCCTCGCTTTTACACAGTGAAATACATAATACACTAATCTAATCACAAGTCAGAGTCAAGCTGAGATGTGCCAATCTGCAGAACGACCGCGATGAAATTAGTTTCTAAATTTCCTCCATGCCACTGTTGACATTTGTTCAAGGGGTTCGACCCAGCATGTCTGTGGTGTTTGTGTGTCTTAGTTCAAATTCATTGAGGCGATGTCCGCGGTGTTTCACTATTATGCAGATCGGGCACGGCGGTTATTTATGCATGAGTACAACATGCTTGTTGTACAGAAAGGAACTGTCCTAATCCAAGAAGGAGCGAAGAACAGGCCAAAGAGAAAAATACATCTCAGAGATCCGGGATTACTCATAAAACGTAGGGGGTCAAAGGTGATAGACTTCTCATCAGTGCACACCTGCACAAAAAATAATCACATTTGACACCAGAGGCCATCTTTCTTCTTCATATGACCACCTCCTGACAAGTGCAATATTGTCCACATGAAGATACCAAGTAAAATTGCACCCGCTGAATCATGTTGTGAGATACAGCAGGGAGCTGTGAGAATAACTAAGAACAAGAATCCATGTCACACAAGGTCACACTTCACAAGAGCTCGCAAGTTCAAAGTTCTGTCCCCACGGACTAAAATCAGCTTGTTCGGGGGCAATTTATTCCATACGGTATAAAGCCAGCTTGAGCTGTGACCACATCATCAAATTTAGTTTCAAGGAATATGATGAATACTTTGAAGATTTAAATGATAATTTTTTATGGAAATAAACCATTAACTATGCTTATGGTACTTATGTACACTTACCACTAAGCGTATAGCATATGAACACCTCTTTTTGGTCCTGACTCTGAAGTATCAAAGTGTCATTAGAGTGTCGCTGTAGTAAGTGAATTTAACATTGTTTTTTGATGAACTAATGTGCATGTCAAATGTTATCAAAGACCTAAAAGCAGAGGTGAAAGCCATTTCAAATTTATTTAGCTGAAGATGCCCTTCATCATGCACCTGATTGCACACGCACATTGCTTGCTCATTATGGCTGCTGGTCTTTTGTCTGTATTGATGGATAACCGAACACCGTCATTCATTTCAATGACGCTGCAGTCAGTATCAATCACTGTCCAGCGGCCATGCTCGCTGTGAACGCAGCTCATCAGCAGCGTGGAATTTGATTCAAAGGCCACAAACATCGAAGTCGAACAAAAAATTGGTTCACGTTTCACAACATATCAACATAATAAGCCTTTGATTACGCACATAGCACTTCTACCAAATCCATGAATTTTGGACTCGGCCCATAGAGCTTAGTGTGTGTTTTCTTGTTTGATCACAACGTTGCAGGCAAATAAGTGAGGTGGTGTGTGTGTGTGTGTGAGTGTGAGTGTGTGCCTTGTTTGGAATAGTGAATAATGTCTGGGAAACTTTCTGTTTGGTTTGGATTAAGGGTTACACTGGGAGAGAAAGTCGGTGCTCTCTGAATAACAGAGACACAGAGCGGTCCGGCGTACATAATAACCACCCACTCATGCAACAGCCCACTCCAGCTGGTCTCACACTCCCATGGCCACTCTGATCCTGGGCTCTATGTTAAAAGATCCACATACTGATCAATACTGAGCTTGTATTTTAATTTGCATGTAGACAGAGCATGTGCAATGGACACTGATATAAAATGCAAAGCTCCACTGAAGCTTTTATTTTTCTTCAAATAGTCATTAGGTAACATTGCATTCGCCATGTGGGAAATGTGAAATTTAATGGTAACGGTTAATCATATTAACTTTCATGCCAAATGGTTTTTCAAACTTTTGTTCCATAAAATCGGGTATTGAAGGGGTTTCTTTTTGCACCTAGGTTGACTTCCCGCTACAAGTCATGAGGTTTCTTGCACACACCTTGCACCGCTGCACTTCACACTGCTGTCTAATGCAGCACAGACTACACCCGTCTACCAGCAAGTCTGCGCTGCACTGCATTAGGCCTGATTTAGTGTTCATGTGCACTCTCTCAGTCAAAAGGTAATGGTGGTTTGTAGAGATCGGCCAACAATTTTGCTCTCGCCCTCAGTTTGACATCAGTCGACATTGCTTTCGAAAGCTGCACATGGGTTGATAAATAAAGACAGTTTCTCCATCTTTTCTGTAGAAATGGTTTAGGATTAGTACTGGAGTACTGTCCACGGCACTGGAAGACACACAACCGTTCATTTTGATATGTAAAGTGTCAAAGTATGATTCCTAACGGAGACTGATGGAGTCATTATCTTGTACAAGGATGAAACTATTAATTTCAAAGGTGGAGCAGCTGCATTTCAATAAATGGTGCTCTTCTGGGGTCTCAGCCAGACTTCAGTGGTGGGTTTTTTTTTTTATTTTGAATGATATAACATCCCTGTGGGAAAGAGTTAGCATATAAATCAAGGGAGCGCTTCTTCACTTCAGTGATAAAAATCACTAATGGAGGAAAAACACACGTTTTCGTTCAATGTGTTATTTTACATAACTGACAACTTAAGCTGTAAATCACTTCTCATTTGTATTGGTTGATTAAAAAACTTTCTGCCGTTAAAAAAAATAAAAAAAGTGTAGTTTATCTCTCAGCAGTGAGAGGAAGTAATCTTGGTAGATTTTTAATGAGCAGGTATAATCTCAGTACGTCTTGGGACCCCTCTGGTGACATTAACACACCATTTGCATTTGCCATGTGCCCTTGGGAACAGCTCATCTCCTGAACAAACAGGAATGCCATTATAGCCGCCAGCCAGCAATCCATTCAGAATGAGTTAAAGTCAGAGATAGTGATAGTTCACCGAAATCAATTAGGGATGCTCTTACACCTTCCTGAACAATGTAATCTGTGGTAAAGCGTCATAAAGACAAACAACACAAAGAGGAAAAGAGGAAGAGGGAAAATAAATATACTTCGTTGGTAGAATTGATCTTTTTGTAAATGCTGATCTCAGGCCAATCCATCATCTGTGGGATGTGCTAGACAAACAAGTCTGATCCATGGGGGCTTCACCTCAGAACTTATTTGGGGCCTAAAGGCTCTGCTGCTCATGACTAGGTGCCAGATACCATAGGACACCCTTACACTACGTTCACACTGCAGGCCTTAATGCTCGATTCCGATTTTTTCCCATACCCAATATTTTTGTGTGGTGGTTCGCATTATCTTTTTAGACTTGGGTGCGAACGCATCGCGGCCCTGTACTGACCCGCATGCGCAGAGGAACAATAGCAAAGACGTCACACATAGCATGCCGTCATACGGAAGTAAACATGGAGGCAACAGAAGTGAGTGTTCATGGTTATATTGTGAAGTTGTTGTGTAGTGGAAGCCGGCGAAACTGTGACTGGAGGGGCACTACTGTACAAGCTAAACACACACAAATACTTATAAGGTCCAGCGCCTCACTGTCCCTCCGCTGACTAGCTCCGTCGCCGCTATCTTCCACGTTTGTTTTGACCGCTTCTTGACTCCCGCCCACGCCAGCGCAGAATTACGACAACGGTCGCTCTCGAGTGATGTCAAAGTCTCATTAATTCCGACCTGGCTGTTCACACTGAGGTCGCATTGCAAAACATCCAACCTGTATCCGACTTAGAACCACATATGGAAGTGACCTGAATGAGATTTGAAAAGATCAGATTCCATGTGCTGTTCACACTGTCATAAAAAAAAAATCTGATCTGAGTCACATATGAGCAAAAAAACGGATTTGGGTCACTTTTGAACTGCAGTGTGAATGTAGCTTTAGAGGCCTAGTGGAGCCCAGGCCTAAAAGAATCAGGGGTGTTCTAGTTGCAAAGGGGGATCAGCACAATATTAGGCACCTGGTCATAATTTTCAATGGCATTTTTCTGATGATTACATGTTTTACTTTTTGATAAATTTAGCTTAACACTGTGTCAAACTGGATTTTACATCCACCACTGATTCGTACGATGATGATTCAAAGTGTCTGCTGTGAAAAAAGCACACATGTATACATAAAAAAAAAATCAAAAAACAAACAAACTGTGTGAAAAGCTCATGCCACAGTTTATTTGATTGGACAAGCTGAAGACACTTTTAAGCTGTTTCTTGCATTAACCTTGAAGTTGCCCTACAGAAGGTGCAGTTAAGAATATATCACCCGCTGATGAGATTCCTGAAGAGGACTGGTTGTTGGCGCTCGCAGTAGAAAGCCATGCATTTACACATCACTGCACATTAGAGGAGTGAAATGTGACTGTGAACCTAATAAAAATGCTGCGTTCGTACAAGATGTTTGATTTCTTCACTGTAATAAACCCTGTAATCACGTGGTGTCAAAATATATCATTCGTAGTACAGTATCCAAACCTCCTAGATGGAAATGAGCCTTCCCAGCATGCCTCAGCACCCCTGTGGTGACATCATCACCACATTACAGATTCCCAGCTCCTCGACTGAACTGTTGCCCCATTACTGCTGCCAATCACTTTCCCAATCAAACAGAGGTTCAGGCACGCAGCAGGGGAACCCAACGAAACCCACACACACCTGTATCTGTCTCTAACCGTGGGGATCAGTGGTTTGCCCTCAGTTCTCCTTGTGATATGACGATTGGGTTGAAAGGCTCATTTGAAAGATTTCACATTGTTGCTGAAGTGACTCGAGGGGGTTGTGAGAATTCTACACCTCCAACAGAGCATGTGTGTTTGTGTGTGCGAGAATTCGTATTTCATGGCAGTCATCAGTCAGATTGCCTCATCTCATCTCCGTCTCTGTGTGACTCTGAAGCAGAAGCCAGGTCGTATGGTCAGTGTGAATGGAGGTTTCTGACACTGCGCGTGTGCCTCGATAATCATTCTTTGCATTATTTTAAAGCGCTGTGGTGGTTGTTTTTTTACATGAGATTTAAAAGATGTGACCGAATTTGTTTTTGCGATCTGTTAACTATATTTCTGAATGTCACTAGTATGTGTGTATCCATGTATAAACTCACAGTGGGAGACTGGATTTAAATAATTTTACAAGTTAAATCTGAGTGCTTCTGCTGTTTATGCAGGATTGTGTGTGTGTTTATGTGTTTGCCTTTTGGAGTTAGCCTTGAATAATTTTGCATAATCCATGAATGAAGACGCACACGATGGAAATGAAGCTGGCATTTGAAACACCACAGCGTGATGTAGAACGAAGCTTTATGCTGGCTAATGTGAACATGAGAGTGCCTTCAGATTAATATATATATATATATATATATATATATATAAAGTTGATTATAAAAAAGTTTACTCAATCACTTAAATTTTTTTTTTTAAAGAAGCTGTTTCAGGAGAAAATTATTTTGCTAGTGAAAAGCAGAGATCTCCACTCAGAGTTGTTTTCACTCCAGCAACTGCAGAGTTAGTTTTTTTTTTTTTTTTCTGGTTTGCTCTGTAATGAGGAAAGTAAAAATATTATACATATGGCCCATATTATAGATTGTGGATGTTTAGTGCTTTCATCAAACAAAAGAGTTAATAACAATGCAAAAAGTTCAGTGAGTTGAATATTCTCATCTGGAAGAAATGGAAAAATCTGACATTTTGTGATTTAACACCATTATTCAGTTTACTGGTGTGATTAATACACCTCTCTTTTGGATGGATGGACAGACAGCAGAGCAGCTGGATGGACTGATGAATAGGCAGATGGACAGAGAGATGGATGGATGGAAGAAAGGACGGACAGATGGTTGGACGGATGGCGAGTGGATGGATGGGCAGGAAGGATGGACGGATGAATGGATGTATGGACTGAATTTTACTTATAGGACTCAGAGCTTTCAAAGTCAAACTAGCACGACTGAACAGCAGGACTTTGTGAACAGTGTCAGTGAGGTGAAGTTTGCAACTTTTGGTTCTGAGCGACAGTGACCGGGAACTGAAGAGAGCGAGAACAGAGAGGCGGAGAAAGAGGTTTCAGGATACTTTTGTATAACCCAAAAGGTGTCAGCATTATTTCTGGATAAAGACTCACATATATATGAGCTCTGGGAGTGCTTGTGTGCTTTGTCTTCATGTTTTGCTGTTGGTTTATTTATTTATCTATTTATTTTTGTATTTTGGATAACTAAACATAAACCTGTGTAATTAACTCCAGCGAGGTGTTTGTTGTAGCAGCTCATGTGAAACACTGACAGTGGCTGTAATTTGTATTTGCCTGCCTCTTTTGTGGGTGTGTGTCATTGTGGATGGGTGAGATGAATAGTTTCTGAGGCTAATTTCACTTTTTTTTTTTTTTTTTTTTTGCTGTTTGTGTCCCTGTTTGTTGAATGATTACACAACACTCCCATAACAAGGACGATCTGGATGAAGAAAATGTTCAGGTGTAAACGGACACAGACACCTGGACATAAAGACGTAAGGGCAAGTGCCTGAAACTTATGACGCAGAACCAAAGCCACATATCACGTGGCACACCCACAAGTGCACATATGCACACAGACACACCTGCCAAAGATAAGCACGTATGTTCGCACACAAGCACATAACGTATTGCTGTTTCTACAAACCCTGGTGGCTGTTCGTTGTTGACAAGGGGATTACCACATTGATAGGAAACAGCAGCAGCGGCAGAGAGGAGGATGAGCAGCAGGAGGAAGGTGACCAAAACAGATAGGAAAACAGCAGGACAAAATGAATTAGCAACAGACAGCAACAATGAAAATGGACTGTCTCTGTTGATGACGATAACACTGAGGTTGTGGTAGCATCTGGCAGTTCCTTGCTGCTGACGGAGCACCAGATACATTGATGCGAGATGACAGGAAGCTCATTGCTCCTGCTCCACTGCAAGTTGCTATAATATAAAACAGTCCCAAGTCAGTTCATTGCACAAAGGGCCCTCTTGTTCAAACAAGTCGGTACGATTCATTCTCTGGTCTGTGTTAAAGCGTACAGAGACCGCTGCACTCATGGCTTAGTTGTATTTTCTTCATGTAACCAGACAGCAAACCAGATGATCGTTGTTTTCAGCCAACTTTTATCTTGTATACGCGTGGCGGAACAAGCAAGATGACAAGTAACCTGCCAAAATAGATGCAGGAGCATATGTTCCAGCACTTGTTCCTTATCACCTCCCTGTCTCACCAAGATAAAGTCGATATTGGAGTAGATGTAAGGCAAAGGCCAAAGTTTCTCTCAAGAAATAATTTCAGAGCCTGGACAAAATGTTAAAGGTTAACTTTAACCGCTAGATATAAAATTGGTCCATTTTTTTTTTCATATCCCTGCTTGGCTTATGATTCATCTACTTGTGTCTTTCAGTAAAATCTAATGTAATACTTGAAGCAAAGGGCACAAAAAAGATTGATAAAAAATGTATCTCTATCTTCTCTCTTCATTATGAATGACCCTAAATGGAAATCATACCATGTAAGTGGCCAAACATTCATTCATGTTCCATTTTCTAAGTATGGGTCACTATCTGAGGATCTCTTAAGCTTTTATATATTTACTTATCAGTCCACTGGAAGCAGACACTGAATTGGGTTTAATTTCTTGAGAATAGGAAAACTCAGATGGTCCTGCAGTAAATCCAGGTTTGATTCAACTGTATGATCGCTTTGGAGACTTTAAATTGTGCTGTATTTTACTTAGACGTAGTGCTGTTGTTGATATTCAGAGGGCTTACTTAATTCATTGAAAGTAGATATTTTGTGCCACCCATGTTAATGACCAAGACTGAAAAACAAACAAACAAACAAACAAAAAAAAAATGTTCCAGGGCTGTAAAGTGGAGCCAAAGCTGAAGAGCCACGCTCAATCTACATAAGAACCATCAGGGGCCGACTTCACTGATCGGATAAAGAGGCAAAATTGTGTAGAAGCCTATATTAAAATGGCTCTACTTCTCACTTGACTTATTACTGTCACATAGTAATATATGAATAAGTAAATAGTGAGTCTTGCATGTAGTGTAAGGCTTTATTATATACATCTGCTGTTTGACATTAAAACTGCCAAGTGCTGTAAAAACTAAAATCACCAGTAGGTAAAGTTTACCTGCTGAGAGGATTCATATTTATTTGCTTATGTTTTGTCAAAGCGTTTTTTCACATCTTACTTTATGATGTAATATAGTTAAATAAGCCCCATTGGCACGCAGGGGGTCATGTTGGATGGCCTTACTTTTTACACATGCTCTCAGATGACCCGACAGATCCGTAATTACTCCAGAACATATTGCTAGAGTCATGGAATCATCCCACCATCAAACTCTTCCTAACTTCACGTCACGCCATTTGACTGTTGCCTAGCTCTTGTGAAACACTTGAATAGAATTCTGATTTCTCTTTCCATGCTCTTTCTATCCATCTTGAAGGTTACCCTCTCAGTTAATTAATCATTGATTAACCATGCAGACGCATCTCCACAGACACGTAAAATGTTAATCTGCATGTGTGAAATTAATAGTACATGAATGACTGCATTCTATAAAGGGGATAAAGTAATGTACCCGATGGTCGCTGGCAGTTATTGCAATCTCAGACCTTCTATGTCTCTACTGCAGCGGCAGAGACAGAGTGACAGGAAGGCTGAGGCAGGAGAGGGGAAAGGGAGGGAATGAACATGAGACAAAGGGCCTCAGGTCGAGCTCAAACCTGGGCCACTGCGTTCTCGACCAAACCCCTCCGCCAGGTGAGCAGCCGTGGCGCAGCTATCTCATTTAGCCTAAAAAATTTTGAACCAAAGGAGGGCTACGCAACACACTTTTAGGAAAAGTCATATCACACATTTTGTTAAAACACAGTTACATATCATCAACAAGAGCCGTGACATACTTTTTCTTGTTGGTGGTTCTTGTGTTAAAAAAAAACAAACAAACTCAGTCCTCTCAAAGCGGCCGACAGAACATGGACTCAGCTCCTTTTGTGCTCACTTGTTGTGTTTATTAATAACGCCTGTAAACCTTTGGTTACAATTGGTGGCATACTTGGTAGTTTTGCAAAGAAGTAACAAGAAACTCTTGTCCAGGTCCTTTTCCCCTTTGACCTCATAGAAACCAAAATTCTTCTGAACGCCGGTCCGATTGTATTCATGGAGTCACAGAGATTTAGCCCTTAACATGGTAGCCTAAGTAAGAAAGAAAAGACAATGTCAGGTTTAACATCCGT
Organism: Remorina albescens; assembly: GCA_034769265.1. Lineage (NCBI taxonomy): Eukaryota > Metazoa > Chordata > Actinopteri > Carangiformes > Echeneidae > Remorina > Remorina albescens. The sequence goes on along the minus strand of CM068497.1, from coordinate 22,603,663 downwards.
GACGCTTTACCATCATTGTTTTAACTGTTAGGAATGTCAACGCACACGTTTATGCCATTTGTCACATTTCACTATCTAGTAGGTGCAGCCATAAGGCCTGTCTTATAAAGTTGTTACAGGTGAAAATTGAGTTTCTAAATTTCTGAATATTGATTTTTCTGCATTGAGAAACAGTCGTGGAAGAGAGAACTGCAATGCTTCCAAGAATTCCCCCACTCCTAATAAGTAACTGTTTTAAAGGAAGTCAAAATTCACGCTCACGCCGAAGTCAGCAGCTCTGCAAACATTAGAGACAGGGGAGCAAACACTAAGTGGATCTTCATCATTATTGCTTTCAGAGACTCAACATCCCATGGTTCTCGCGTATCATCCTCAACCTTCTTCTAACCATAAATCCTCGTGTAAAGTTGTTTAGTGTGTCTGCTTGTCAGCCATCACACATCCCCGCCAGACATTAAAGGAGGAAACAGAGCAGAGCCTGAATTTCCTGGTCACATTCGTCCCCTTTTTCTTTAATCCAAGAACAGTGGAATCCACTTTATCAACAGCAGTCGTAGTTAACACACTTAGCCTCTCAGTATGTGCACGGGAATGGAAAATAATTATGCAAATGTGTGCACATGCATGTTCATATTTACCTATGTATGTCTTTTGAGTGAGCCCCTCACATGAGAGAAGAGGTGGTGGGACAAGGGGAGAGAGAAAAAGCGAAAGACAACGGCGAGAGGGTAGAGGATGTTAGATAAATCACAGAGAAGAGAGGGTGGAGAGAGGAAGAAGATAAGAGAGGATTAGATGAGTGGGTGAGTGGGGTGGCAGAGAATAGAGAAGTGCACTGAGAGGGAGAGAGAGAGAGAGATGAAGAAGGAGATGAGAAAGGCAGCAGGAAAGCTGACACCTCAACACTGCGGCAGAACATCCTGTACTCAGCACCACAGTACAGAGAGAGATTTAAAAGAGAGAGGCCAGACTGTGGTAGTGAGTGAGAGACTCCCAGATAACAGATTGTGCCGAGATTGTACTGAATGTCTAAAACCTTTGTGTAATCCTGGTTGGTTGTGTTTCAATATTAAGTCACCGAATAAGAGACTGTCCTCGACCGAAAAAAGAAAAAAATCTTGACCAACAACATGTGGTGATTCTTTGCTGATTAGGGAAGAAGCAGCGTGAAATGAGGCTGGATTACCAAGCAAGGACAGTTGTTAGTTGTGATAGCTGTCAGCAGTTAGCAGTTAGCGGGGCCCTGGGTGATTGCTGGTGATACTCTATCTGTCTATATCAATCAATCCTGCCCTTGTGTAGTCATGTTACTGATCATAGAATGGATGCAAAGACTCATCATAGCTGAAGATGCACTTGTCTGAGTCTCTTCTTCTCTGCATTTTTCTTCCTTTATCTTTAATCCAAGAACAGTGGAAACATTCTTAGAACAGTCTGTCACTCAAGAGGCAGCCAACCCCGGTGCTTAATGGACTATTTTCATCTAAATGGGACCTTCATTTAAAAAAACGTAACATCATGTTGTCTTGAAGAAGACATGAAACTGCAGACTCAGCACACAAACTCGTTAGGAATCGCACAGTAAGGGCCCCATCTGGGGGTTTGAACCCAGAACCTGAGGGAGTCTAGCTGTATAGAAATGTAATTCCTACACAGTCGCAGCAACAGTGGCCAACAGGTGGACAGACACACACGCAGAGGTGCAACAGCCGCTGTTTTCCCATCCTGCCTTGCAGAGCAGCCGGAGGTCAGAGCCTCAGAGGGTTTGATTTTCCTAACCGGCCAACACTGCCAGCTCTAATCAGGCAGAACAACCAGACTGCTCACCCAAGATCCATGCAAGGAGGCAAGGTCAAGACTGTTGCTGTGAGAAAATGAGTCCACCAGGGTGACGCGATGGAAATTAAAACAACAACAACAAAAAAAAAAACAAAAAACACAGCAAGCAGCGAAACAGCCTCATGAGGCATCAGAGCGCTGATAAATGGCTTCAAAGATGATTCAGACCTGCAGAAAGAGAGCTTGCTAAAATGTCACCACAGAATAAACCTGGTTCTGAAAGACTGAATTTCAATTAATCTGATTATTCCCTTGTCTCGTCATTTTCTTACTAAAATAAAACCAAAAGTCTTTCATTACCATTAGTAAGTACCATTCAATTTGTAATGTGGCTAAAAAAGAGAAGTCAATAAAAATTATAATCCAGCAGGATGGTGTCCGGGGAATGAAATCATTGACCAAAGAAACCGACTAGGATTCTGGATCATATGTCATTCCTGTGTTGAATTTCCTCTCATTCATCCACTGTAAAATATCTGCTGACAACATAAAATGCCCCAAAATTACTTTTAATGAATTTTAATGGAATCCTGACAACTCCGCTTTTAAAAAACCCCCACACACACACTGCTTTGGTTTGAATGCTTAAAATGTCGACAACCTGGCTCCCGCTGAACTCCCTGTAATTAAAAGTGTGGCTGAAAAATGTCAATTTGAATGTGCATAAACAGCTCTCAAGATTTGGAAAGAGCTTGGATCCCCATTTCAGGGCTAAATACTGAACAAGTCTGATTCTCATGTGGTTGCAGATTTTTCTTGCCAGCGTCATCTCTACAGGTTGGATAGGAAGACACTGACCAGAGTCAGCTGGCTGCAGTTCAGTCGCGGGGGTTGCTGGAGCCAATCGTGCAAACTCCGCACCGACAGGCCCCAGACCCGGGAACTGAAACTGCAGCCTTCTTGAGGTTGGGCAACAGTGCTAACCACCATGCCGCTGTGCTGCCCAGTTTGCCTCTTATTGTGGGAATTTTAATTATTCGTGGCCATATACTTTTTTTTTTTTGGTCTTATAGACAACAACCAAATAATAACCCGAAAATGAAATTTGACATGGGGTTATGTGTGATACATGTCGACTTCAATACAGGTAACAAACTCGGGTCACTGTGAACAGAGAGCGGAAGAGAATGAAAGGAAATGAGGGATGTTGGGTCATCCTTATATAAGCTCTCTATATCTGAATATTTACATAAATGTAATGGAATGATTTATTAAATGCAAGCGTAGGTGGACACTTGTTTGAAAATGACTGTAAAGGCAAATGTCAGCTTATATAATGGACCAGTTAGGGTGTATGTGTTAACATACTAAGAGACTTATTGCTCAGACCTCCTACTTTCTCCAAAACCACATTTTCTACATGTCCAACCGCATAAATGTCATTTAACAGTAAGTGGAGTTAGAAACATTTAGCTGCAGCTAGTTAAAAGGAGTCATTTGGCACAGTCCCCCTCTCCTACTTAAACACACTTCAATACATTCTTTTTGCAACCGCTGGAGTCACCCCTCTAACGGTTATTCACTAGACTGCAGGTATGAGGCGCCTGAGTTGACATCTCCTCACTTATGTTAAGTAGACTTAGATTACAAAGGTTATCTCTACCTGTGATTGCCTGTTGGACGACGCCATTCTCCTTTAATCTGACTGGAAGTCTGAAAGATCACTGTTGAATTTTGTCCTGTAAGGTATGACGGCTTCGTCAACATCTGCAGCGAAAGCAGTTGAGTAAGAAAGGAAGTGGAGATGAATGCACTGAATGACACACTGCTGCCTCCAGGGTCCAGCATTCCAAGCTGCCAAGCACCAAATGGAACATTTATCACATAGATTTAACATTTTACTGTGAGAGACCTCTGTCCTGTTCTCCTTTTAAAGTGAAGTTGTCTGCTACCAAAATATATATATATATTTTTCCCCCGAAATATTAGAACACCTGCAGTCCATGGAGTACATTTTGTACCCAGTCACTGACGCATATACCTCTAGGGTGACATAAAGAGTTGTACTTTCACATGAGTTACCTTCCAGCAGCTGCTACGATATCAAATGTGTGCAGTTGTTATGAAGCGGCGAGGTTAGAATTAGGTGACATGCCATAAAGAGCGTCAGTCCACAATGTGCGGGGGGTGGCCAACAAAGCACAGGACTGTCACACTAGAGATGCTTTACGTTTTGCATTGTTCAGAAGCTGCATCTAAAGACCAACTGGGACTGGGACTTTCTGTTTCAGCGGTTCCTTCAAACATGTGACCTTTTTTTCCTCCAACAGGTCTTTCAGGCCCAGCATATACCAAGAATAACTGTGCCCACAGACAGACTCTGAGTATTGCCTTTTGAGGAGATTACTTTTATAACTGAGGGCCTCACAACTTCACACGGTTTTTTGCAATGCGCTGCAACGTAATGGCAGCATTGTAAGGGCACGCACAACTGGTGACTCAAAATGAATAATGTTCTGTAGGCCAGACTGTCTCCTTTCGATTTTCTGAAAAGACCACACCTTTGTGGAACCGCAACACATTAGTGGTTTCTGCTCGACCGCTGTAGTGTGTTTATTATTGTAATCTTGTTCGTGTCCCTTAAGACAAACGGAAAAGTTAGGGAGCGATACGGAGGTTGATGCTGCCAAACTTTGAAAGGAAGGGCTCTATTCAGGTGAGCCACCGGGGCCTCTGAAGGAAACAATGAAAGGAGTGAAAACAACAAACTTTCAGACCCATCTATATTTCATAGGGTACGAATAAGCAATATGTATTATAACGAATCAGGGCTGCATTTACTTCACTATGCACGAGAAAACGCACATTCATCTGACTGAAAATTCACACACCTATTCTGCATTCATCACAGCCTCGGTGCTGACTGTGAAAAATACATTCTATTAGATCAATGGGGGAAAAAAACACAACGTGAAGGCCAGTCTGATCCAATGAGACTTCATTTTGACAATGACAGATTGGCGCTGCTTTTCCCACGGCACCTGTGTGCAGAATCGATCATTACTTTCCACTAATGCTGCATCTGTGTTTGTATGAAACTGAAATGTTGTTTTCACAGAAATGATGACAAAAGTAGCCTGGTCATCAGTGCATAACTCCTTAATGGAACTGGAGTTTGTAGTTTGACAGTGTATTTCTATACAAAGTAGGGCAGCAAGTCTACATCGATACGGGAAATTCTGGGCTGTCTGAAATGGAAGGGCAGTGTTAATGTGCTGCATGTACTGATTCAGTCTAACTCTGTAGGTGGACACAGGAGGTGCCTGGAGTCAAACAATGCAAATTCACACTTGCATCTTTCGGCTCTCACCTTGTTAGTCAAGCTGAACTCACTTCAATTTCTCATTATCTAAAGACCTCCAATTTGTCTAACAAATCAGAATGTCTTCAGACTGTGGGAGGAAACTAAAGCGAAACATTACTCCCTAAAAAAAATTCCTAACAATAGGAAGTGCTGTGAGGAGGTTATATGAGCTGGTGGCCTGAAATTTGGTGCAATTGACTTCCTCTGAATGACAGATACACAAATTGACCCTTGGTATTGCAGCAGTCAGTGACTCCCAGGAGTGAATATGTTGCACTCATTGAATGTGAAAGATTGGATAAGGACACAGCAGTACGAATGCTGTTTTCACACAAGCAAAGCTGAGAATTAGTTTTTAAATGGAGAAACTGCCTTGGAGAATATCACTGTTTTCCTCACCATAAACTCCACAGGCAGGGCTATTTTAAATAGCAAAACTGACATTCTGGCCCAAAGAATTTCATTTCTGTTTGTTCCCATTCAGAGAGTTCAGTGTCGCATTGTCTAAATGCTATTTTCCCACCAGGATGAGGATTCTGTGGGGAAAACAGGGAGATAGATACACACAGCAATGAAGCATTTTGTGCATCTGCTATTTCTTCAGTGATGCGAGCATCAGTTGAAATTCAAGCTGGGCTGCCTGTCTGTCACCTTACACTGTCACTGGCTTTGGTTGCTTTTTTGGTTTCAGGTCTTTCACCTAGCTGAGAAAATTCATGTGGAAATATGAGACATGACTGAAAGTCGCAACAGAAAACCCCTTCCGGTGAACCAGGCTAATAATTTTATCGGGTATAGTGAGCCGAGGTCCAGAAGGAAGAGGAAGAAGGCAAACTGAAAACGTTTGCTGCTGTACGAAATGCTTAATCTTACATTCAACACCAAGGTTTTTGTGGGGCTATGGAGTCCAATCAGGAATTTGCTATCCTAGAAAAATCCTACGAACAGCTGGGTATAAAATCTTCAATGGGTTCCAAAAGTTTCATATAGCAGACTAACTTGTCAATTTTGTTATCTTTAAGTAGAAAGAATTTCGTCACCCTTTCTCATCTCATTAGTTGAGCCTCATCAGGTGGATTACTAGATCCCAGGAGAGGGACAAACCCAGCATGGCCACTGTAGCCCAGTCAAGCATACCCATCAGTTCTTTTGGAAATTTGGTTTATCAATTACATCCAAACATTCACAAATTCATCTTTGTTTCCTCCAATTAAAATGCCCGTCCATCCATTCACCCAGTTTAAGAGCCATCCATCTAAACTCACACAATATCTGTTTATCTATCCATCATTTTCAAATGCCTATCCAATTACCCACACACCCATCTATCTTCTGCAGTGGAGGACATTTATATGGGACAGAGTCAGGGAGACAAAAAGATAGATAAAGGGAAAAGACAGACTGAGAAACAAGTGTCACTCTCACTCACCTCCTGCCTCACCAACTCATCAGTCACAATCTCCTGCACCTGTTCTCCCCAGCCGAAGCTCCTCTCCACTCATCAGCCAGCCAGTATTTTAACAGCCCAGATCCTCACAGACACTGCCAGATTGTTGTTGTGTCACGTGCAACTCTCCAGCACTTTATCGGACTAATCTCCTGTTATGGACTCTGTCTGTCTGTCCCTGACCACGTCTCCTCGTCTCTGATCTGCGTTCTGCCCTGGACTGTGATTTCTGTCTCTGTGTCTCCTGGTTCTGGTTGCTCTGGCTCTCCCGGGAGATATTGGCTGCCACCTCAGCCTGCCTGGCCTGTGGCTGAGTGGTATTATCACTGTATGTCACTCCAGAGAACTGGGTTCACATCCTGGCAGCACTAACTGAACTCACAACATCCACTTTGGTTCTTACAATGAGGACATGGACAGTTGCTGCAAGGATTTGAAGACTTTTTATATCAATTTTCCTGCTGTTGTGCTGCTCTTGGGTCTTGCCTAAATCTTTGACGGTACAATCTGGCCAGTATGGACCCAGCACACAATCCATCACCCCTGAGCCGATTGGAGCAGATTGAGAAGGTCCTACAACAGCATGAGGCAGTTATGTCTCTGACTGCTGCTGAAGCCAGGCAAGCAGCTGCCCACAATGGACAGGCGTTAGCTGCACTATCTAAACAGATGCAGCAGCTAACAGCCCTCATCGCTTCATCTGTGGGTACTCCGCCTGCGTCAGATCCTCCAGGACCTGCTCCAGCTATCCCCCAGTCCAGTGATGCCCCTGAGCCCCAGGCGGGAACCCTTGAATGCTATGATGGCCACCCAGAGACTTGTGGCCCTTTTCAAAAGAACTGTTCCCTGCTGTTCCTCCTCCAGCCTCATACCTTTGCCCCTGAGCAGGCAAAGGTAGCCTTTACTATCAACCACCTCAGAGGCAGAGCTCGCCTGTGGAGGACCACAGACTGGGAGCGACAGTGTCCAACTTGCTCCTCCTTTTCAAATGTTTGCTGAGGAGCTATGCAAAGTTTTTGGCATGAGGTCCTCCAGACCAGAGACTTTTTGGGAGCTCCTGGGGCTATGGCAGGGGGACCGCACTGTGGTAGATTATTCAATAGACTTCTGCACCAAAGCTAGCCTCTGCAGGTGGAATTATGCTGCCCAGGTGGACACCTTCCTCTGTGGTCTCGCCGACTACATCAAGGATGGGCTGGTTTCCCATGATGTCACTTTGAAGCTGGACGGAGTCCTCGAGTCTGCGCTCCAGCGCCTCCTTGAGAATTCCCTGTATGTCCAGGCAGAGAAGTGCGAGTTCCATGTCCCATCTATGCCGTTTCTGGGGTACATCGTGGCCAAGGGCAGCCTCCAGATGGACACATCCAAAGTCTCAGCTGTTACCTCCAGATCTGTTCCTGAGTCCCATAAACGGCTGCAATGTTTCCTGGGATTCACCAGCTTCTACTGCAGATTAATCCACAACTACAGTTCTGTGGCTGCTCCTCTCACCACTCTCACCATCTCCAAGGTGCCCTTCCACTTAAATCCTGCTGCCGAAGTCCTGGTTCACTTCTGCACCCATCCTCAATTTGCCCGATCATAACCACCAGTTCATGTTCAAGATTAACACCTCAGATGTGAGTGTTGGAGCTGTCCTGTCCCAAAGGTCTGCTGCAGATGATAAACTTCACCCCTGCGACCTTTTTTTCTTGGCGCCTGTTTCCAGCCAAGAGAAATTGACATCGGCAACAGAAAACTGCTGGCAGCAAAGTTGGCCTTGGAGGACTGGCAGCACTGGTTGGAGGGTTTTTGGTTTGGACAGACCACAAGAACATTGAATACCTCCCCGCTTCTAAGAGAATGAACTCCCGTCAAACGTACTGGTCCCTATTCTTCACCTGATTTCTCTTCACCCTGTCTTACCACCCTGTCCCAGCAGTTCCAGAATGGGGGAGGATCCTGGTGAGGAGCCAGCCACCATCCTTCCTCCAAGTCTCATTATAACCCTGACCTGGGAAATCGAGGATAGAGTGAGAGCCACCACTGAGGGGCCCTACATTACAGAAACCCTGAGGTCAGAAGTTTTGCTGTGGACTCACTCCTCCAAACTTCCCTGTCACCCAGGTTCCCAGCACACTCAAGATTTCCTCCTCTAGCATTTCTGGTGGCCCACCTTGGAGAATGACACCTTGACACTTTGTCAAGGCCTTCTCCATCTACCACCAACCAACACAAGACCTCCCTTCAGGCACCTGCAGGATTTCTCCATCCACCTCCAAATTCCACATACAACCTGGTCCCACATCTACTTTGACTTCGTTACTGGCCTTCGCCCTTCCAATGGCAACACAGTCATCCTCACTGTGGTCGACCGCTTCACCAAGAGGACCCACTTCGTGCCCTTGTCAAAGCTGCCATCAGCCAAAGAGACTGCCCAACTGGTCCTGCACTATGTCTTATGTCTTCATGGCTTCCCTGTGTGTGGAGTTTTCCTCTTTCTTCTGGAAGGAATTCTGTAGCCTGATGGGAGCAGCTGCAAGCCATTCCTCCAGGTCCAATGGATAGACTGAACGCAAGAATCAGGAGATGGAGACGACCCTGCGCTGCCTGGCATCCCAGTCCATCGTCCTGGTTCCAGCAGCTGCTGTGGAATACACTCACAACCCCCTCACCAGCTCTGCAACAGGCCTCTCTCCATTCCAGTGTGCCTACAGTTACCTGCTGTTGTGGTGCTCTTGGGTCCTGCCTAAACCCGTGACAACGAGTTTGTTCGGGAGTTGTGTGTCTTGTGAAAGATACATGGAGAAAAAAAGAAGAAAAGAGAGAGGGAGTTGAAAACATGAGGGTAATGGTCTCACAGGGCTGAATGTGTTTGTCTTGACAACTCATCAGTATTCCCCACCTTCCTCATCCAGCTCTGCGTTACAATAGAAGGAATCCTCTCTTATTCTCCTTAGCTCTTCTTTTCCTGTATTCCCATCATGCCCACCATCCTACCTAACCTTTGCTATGCTAATGTTTCTCGGGGCATTAGTTCACTCTTTTAGGTTTTGAGCAGGCTTTACTTATCAGCTGCAGCATAAAATTCCACACAAAAATAATGAAGATAACACAAGTTCAAACTGTTAAACACTTCCAGAACTTTTCAATATGACTGAATATCATGACCACATAAAAATACTTGTTTATCATTAGTTGGTGCATGTAAATTAAAATTTTTTAGCATCAAGGACAGAACCAGACTATTTGTGCAGTGAATATTAAAATTGTAGATTGCAGGGGCCAGATACATACAATGCCTTATTTAAAGTCTATTGCTCTGCTCTATGTTTGCTGTTTGCTTAGTGATTTGCCTGATCTGTCAAGAGGTATTGTCTCTGTTCGCCTATGATTGTCAAACTGTCCTTGAGATTGGAGGCCTCTTCGATTGGCTTAAACCTGATCTGTTGGTGGGCTCTCTTCCATGCCTTGAGGAAATCACGGCATTCCTGAGGTGCACCCCCACCTTGCCTACAATAAAACGCCCAAGAAGAGGTCTCTGGGTTATGCTCGAGGCTTACCTGAAGTCTGTTCCTGCAACTGATCGCTGCAGCAATCTGCATTTTCTCAGATCTGGGTCCCGACTGCAATCAGCTGTTGCTGCCTCGTACCAGCTGGCATGGTCAGACCAGGAGATGCGGCTTGGACTGTGGGAACCTCCGCTCAATGAAGCGTGCTTTGTCCTCATCTGGCAATCCTATTAATCTTCATTTGGCTCTGCTGAATGCGAGATCCGTCACCAACAAAACGTTTTTATTGAACGATTTATTTACCTCACGCACTCTGGATCTTATATTCCTATCAGAAAACCACAAACTTGCCCCTTCTTCAGAGCTCCTTCCTCCTGAATGTTGTTTCCACAACTCCCCTCGCACCACCGGTAAAGGTGGAGGACTAGCATCCATCTTCATTTCACTGCCAACAGTTTCTAGCTTCAAGAGCTTCAGCTCTTTCAGGTAAATTTTCCTGTGACTCTTCTCTGCACGTTGGTCTATTGCCTACCGACACTTGACAAGGATTTTATATGGGATTTTGCAGACTTTGTGTCGAGTTTCACTCTTAAATATGTTCACTTTTTAATTTTAACTTTAAAATTCATGTGTGCTTTGAGACCAGACCTTTGGCCAGAGACTTTCTGAATCTCATAGACTCTCTTAATCTCATGCAGTCACACGAAAAAATCCACGTTCTAGACCTTGTGCTGTCATTTGGATTAAATGTACAGATTACTGAAATCTGTAACGCACCCCTATCGGACCATCTACCTGTTTTATTCCCCCTCTCTCTGCCCGCACCCTCCACCCCGGACTCCGCTCCTGTTCGACGTCTCCGTGCTTTTAATGCTTCAACTCCTCTGCAGTTTTCCTACATTCTCTCCATGACTTTGGCGACCTCAGTGCAGATGTTTGTATGACGAAGTTTGATTCAATTTGCACTGAGATTTTAGGCTTTATTGCCCCCCTTACATTAAAGCGCATTAAGCCACAGACTTAGCCTTGGCTGAATGAGTCCACTTGTGCTCAGACATGCGTGTAGACAGTCGGGGTGAAAGTACAAAAAGGACAAACTCCAAATTTCTCTGGATCTTTTACAAAATTGTCTTTTTACGTATCTGCGGTCGTTAAAGCTGCTAAAACTGATTGTTTTTCCTTGCTTGTTTCCACAAACGCTCACAAACCTCAGGCTCTCTTTAATGTATTTGACTCACTGGTAAATCCTTGTGATGCTGTCCAAAATGAGCCTTCACTCTCCCTGTGCAAGGATTTTCAGCAGTTTTTTATTGATAAGATTTCTGCTCTTCGATCCCTGCCCTCTCAGTCTGCTCAGGAGCCCTCAGTCCCTTTGGCAAACTCAGTTGTCCTTCATCAGTTTGAGCCCGTTTTACTCCCCCAACTCAATGAAATAGTTACATTTACTTAGGTCGTGCTAACTGCCCATCCAACATGATTCCATCCCGTTTGTTTAGAGAGGGTTTTAGTTCAGTTGAGTCTTTTATTTTAAAACTTATTAATCAGAGGAGGTGTTGTTCCATCCTCCTTCAAACATGCCATAGTGCAGCCTCTTTTGAGAAAGAAAAATTTGAATCACTGAGTTTTGGCTAATTTCAGGCCAATCTCCAAACTCCCTAAGGTTTTGAAGAAAAATTTTCCTCTTCATTGCCTCCTCTCACCTGTGGGGTCCCCAAGGGATCAGTTTTGGGCCCTCCATTGGGCCTGCTACCCCTGGGGTCGATATTTAAAAAGCATGGTATTTCCTCTGCTGCTTTGCTGATGACGTGCAGGTGTATGTGCCACTTTTAATTTGCTGCAAAGTTTCCCTTCAGGCTGTGCTTAACTGCATAAGTTATATAAAAACACAGATGGACTTAAACTTCTTAAAATGAAATGAAAACAAAACAGAAAATATCCTGTTCAGTCGCCTTGATCTAGTCCAGGTCCTGTCAGCTCCCTTGGCTAATTAGCACCTTACTTGGGATCCCATGCAAAGAACCTCCATGTAGTCACTGATGGTGCGTTTAAACTAGATAAACAGGTCAGTTCTGTTGTTAAGTCTTGCTTTTTTTCAGCTGAGGCTCCAAGCAAAAGTTAAACATTATTTATACCAGAAATCTTTTCATGCCTTTTATTACTTCTTGCTTGGACTTGCTCATTTCTTTGTATGCGGATATTGATGTCAGAACTAAAACAGCTGCAGCTTGTACAAAACTCAACAACTCGTCTCCTAGCTGCGACAAATAACCACAAGCACATAACACCGGCGGTCAGAAAACCAAATGATTTTGGACATTCCCCGATCTTTATTAAAAACTAAAGGAGACAGAGCTTTTGCACTTGCGGCTCCCACTCTGTGGAACTCGTTACATTTGGCAGTAAGGACTGCAAATAGCCTCTCCACATTTCAAACACTGCTAAAGACGAATTTTTTTCTCCTTGGCCTTAGTGGAGCTCAGACACCTCTTTTAGGTTTCATATCTTTATTATATCTTGTTCTATCAGACTATGTATTATTGTATTGTTTCTTATTGTCTTACTGTATTTATTTTATTGTAAAGCACTGTGGTAGGCCCTTGGCTGTTTTAAAATGGGCTATATAAATAAAGTTGACATTGACATTAGCCATGAATGGATGAGGACAAATATAGCCACATGTTATAAGGCCCCAGATTATAAATGAGGCTTATCAGTATACATCAGCACAATAAACTCTTATGTACTCTGAACTTCATTTGACAGGACAAAATATGTCTCCATTATGCTACAGACAGGCTCTGAAACAGATTAATAAATATTAAAAGAGGTTACAGAATGACGAAAACACAGAGCAAAGAAAACTTGTTTCTGTGAATTATCATATAATTTTATTTGTAAGCCATAAAAGTTGGCAGCGCGGCGGCATAGTGGTTAGCGCTGTTGGTTTGGTTCCTGGGCCTGGGGCCTTTCTGAGTTTGTATGTTCTCCCCGTGTCTGTGTGGGTTTCCTCCCATCGTCCAAAGACATCATGTTTGGGTTAACTGGTGACTCTAAATTGTCCGTAGGTCTGAATGTGAGTGTGAGTGGTTGTTTGTCTCTGTCTGTCTCTGTGTGTTGGCCCTGTGATGGACTGGTGACCTGTCCAGGGTGTACCCCACCCTCCCCCAGTGTGAGCTGGGATTGGCTCCAGCATCCCCTGCAACCTGAAAAATGGATAAGCGGTAGATGACGAATGAATGAGCTATACAAGTTATATGACAGTAATGAAGGCAGCTCTGTTAAATTGGATAAACCTACTCGCTCCTCTTCATTTTGCATTTTCAGTTAAGTCTATCTAACATGTGGGCCCAAGGTCAAAAGAACACGTGATGTCTGAACAACGTCATGGCGCATTCTGTGTTCGTCAATAGCAGCATGTGCAGTAAGTGGTACATGTATGTTTTTTGTGCGTACACATCTGGACCCTGTTGTCTGGACCGTAGTGGTACACAGATCACCTCACATAAAGCAGCCTGAAATATGTCAAAATGAATGGACACATGGTTATGAAACAGCAGCAGGGCTAACACTTCACGTATCCAGCGTGTCTTCCAGATCGAGTGGCACAGACATTTGATGTTCAAAGAGAAAAAGATGATGCGTTAAACTATTTTTCTGTTTGCGCTTGTTTTTTGTTCTTGACATTTACGGTTAAAGATGGAGCACAGTAGTGCCGACTTCCGTGTAATGTCATACTGAAAATTTTGTTTTTTTAAAAACTTTGGTGACTTACTGCATGCTGCACCACCAAAAAGTCGGAAATTCAATTTGCCTGGCCGTTCGCATCCCGGCTCCACAGAGTCTCAGCAGCTCAGCTGTGTGGCTGCAAACACTTAATCTTCTTCTTGAGTGTGATAATACCAGCTGTCCTCACACACTGTATAGTGAAATAATACTTCTCAATTGTTATTCACATTTTTAGAACTGCTGGCGTGTCAGCGAAGGCTATTTTTTTTTTTAGGAGCAGAACATCTCTGGTGTTTAATGCATCCTCATATCACTGACACTTTAAATTTAATTAGCATTGTTATTAAATGTATATGATTCACAGTGGAATGATGCACATTCGCTTAAATATGCGGCTGCATGAGTCAAATTTATTTTTAAAACCGAGAGCTGGGAAGGAAAGTGGAAAACTGATTAGGCCTCAATTACCTTGACTACGAAACATCTGCCTCGACTCCTTAACATTCCTGGGTGTAAATATGTGTCCTATCGATTATACATGGAACTGTATCAGATTTAAGGCTGATGTATTAGCGGTGACGAGGACGTTTGTCTTGACATATGTTTTGTAACAGATAACAAAGTCGCTTTGAGGTTCGGAGGAAATCTGCCTCAGTTGGATTTAAAGTGGCTTTAGGTGATCCTGAGGGTTTCTGAGAGTTATATTAAAGAGACGGCAGCCCAGATGAGCTGGAGTAAACACTCACAAATAATTCTATTAGTTTTAGTCTGTCTGGAAAGCGCTGCAGTGAGGCAGGGTTGCAGGCAAGGTGAAACCCCTGTGAACTCACTGGACCCCCCCCCCCCCCCTTTCCATTTGGGATTTCCTCAAGTTTTCAACTGTTGGAATTATGGCTTATAGCAACATCCCACAAGATCTTCCCATCTTTATAGTGATTTGCCTACAAAACAAAAGCACGAGGAAATTGGAAATGTTATTTCAAGCGAATTGAGTATGAGCTTTTAATTTGAGACGTTTTGCAGGAAATTTCAAACATTCTGTTGCTGAGGTCGGACAGACCTCTGAAATAACCAACCAAGTGTTGACAGCGTGACAAGGAGATCATCCAAACTTATGTCTGAATGTGACCCATAGAGCCACATTAACAGTAATATCTTTTGATATTTTTCTCTTGCTAGCTGGTTTAAACATTCAGCTCCACTCTGCATGTACTCCATTTGTAGACCTATACCAAAGAATAATTCATAGTGTCAAAGAAAATAATTACTCCCTCGAAAAATTTAGTGTAAATTAGTGACTAAAGAAAACAAGCCAGGTTATTTATGTTTCCGTGCTCCTTGCTGCAGCACCGAACAAGAGAGGGAACCCTCTGTGGTTTCACCCATTCGTTTGTCAACTGTTGTTTGCATTTTGACCTGTCCGTTTTGTATTTTGTGCTACCAAACGAAATTTTAATTGGAGGAGAGGGTCGAGTTTAAGAGCAGCGAGGGGAGGATGTGACCTGCGCTATACTCTGTCGTGATTGTGAGACACTTAAACAGTCTGTTGCGAATACCGGTCGCATTTTTTTTTTTTAAATCAATTCAGCCTTTTATAATGTTCTGGCTTTCTATCTAATTCAAACTTAAGTTGGTAGTATATGATGGCCACCTTTATTTTACAGTTTAAAAGCATACATTGTTTTCAAGAAAGTATAAAACTATAATTGTACACATTACATCCTGTAATTCATACTCTCTGAAAGCCCCGCATGACAAATCTTTAAACTCTGGGTTTGTTCTCTATGCTGTTTCACAGTAGATTTAGCATCAAACCAATCAGTGATATGCAGATGAAGTGTGGCTCCTGCAGAATAAACCTAACCACACTTTCCTTTTATTTTATACGCACCATTGTTGCGACACAAGGATATCCGTATATGTATCTGCCTTTGCTCAAATCCACTGAAGCCGGTGATTTGCAATTAGGTTGACATTTGTATTCACAACTGAATAATAATTTAAGAGTCATCATTGTGTCTTACGCTGAGAAGATGAGCTTTTATCTCTCTTTGGCTGATTAAAGGGATCAGCTTTGTTGTTTATTCCTTTCTCAGGAACTACTCCATAAATGCAGCATTACTAAAGGCTCATTAACATACAGAGAGTTAGTTAGGAAAAACCAAACAGATATTTGGTGTTTTATATAAGCGCTTCAGTTATTCTACGCCACTCAGGTGTTCTGGTGTTTTTCATGCTTTATACAGCTGCACGGTACATACCTAACCGAGCGAACAGTGCTGAAAGAAGCAGTCAGATCATTCATAAAAGAGAAAGTAGCAATTCACTGGCAGAAAGTGACTCCATTAGGAGATCTTTTGGCCTTGCCTAGTGTCAATGCATCATAAAAAGTTATTGTAGTGAGCGATTAGTATATCGCTGAACTAATGTGTAAGCAACATCATTAAGCTGGAGCTTGTCAATAGAGCTCGTTTTAACGATTTCTCTTGACAATGCAACCTAGTTTACCACATTTTTGCTCCTTTTACTCATCAGAAACTGGGGTTCAACAGAGGCCTCTTGTGGTTAAGTGTGCAGCCATATCTCTGGTAAACAGCAGACAATCAATATAAAAAGGCCTCCAGGGGAATTGATTCCAATTTTACAAATATTATGCTGAATTTATTTACACCGTGTTACACAGTATTCTGAAGTCATAAAAGTAACATTTCTGGGGTTCAGGGTAATTTTGTGTCATATACTTCATAATGAATGAAGCTGTGTGTTATTATAAGGTCTGTGATAATCCACTGGCCCGTCTCTAGTTTTAGTTTCTATCTTATTCTGTTGTTCATCTATGCAGCAGGTGATTGGAGCCCAAAATCCCGTTTCAGATCCCCCTGTTCTTGAAAGCAAATGGGCCCACTGTATCTACATTTATGAGAGGTCACATTCCCAGGCCATCTCTTTCTCTCTCTCTCTCTTAGATTTAGCAGGTCTGACCAAGTTGAAGAGGTCGACCAGTAAAATGGTCCTGTAGACAGTAATAGCAACCAGTGAGCTCTTTGAGAATTAAACCAGACCAGGATCTTCTTGAAGCTCGACCTGAACAGCAACATTAGACAGTTAAAATTGTGGATTTTGTGCTGTAAGATCTGAAGTTTTGATGGAAAACAAGTGTATTGCCTGGATCACATTCTACTGATCTATTTAGTGACTTCCTAAATATGTAAATGAACAATGTCATCATCAACAGCATAAAACACTATCCAGTCATGGTCGCATTTCTCGTGGTGGAAGTGGTATATTATATGACAGGGTTTCTTTAAAAAGAGTTGGGCTGTGTTTTAGGATGAGTTGAAAGTGTTTGTTGTTGCCTTTTTCAGGTGAATTTCTTTGCCTTCGGCTCTGTGATTTCCACCTCACCGATTTCATCTTCCCCTCTTTCATCATGTCACTTTCTTAATTTCATTTTTATTTCGGCTTTTTTTTCCCCCCCTCTTCTACTTCAGCAACTCCATGCCATTCACACCTTTATATCCTTTCTTCCTCAGTTGAGCAGGAACTGTGTATGTGTGCCTGTGCATTTGCGCATGTGTTTGTTTGTGAGCGTGCTTGTTTGCCCGGGAGGCTGTGTGATCTTTGCTTCATTTTCCTAAATTTGGAGTGTGTCAATATATTCAGGCATGTTTGTGATTTCAGGAAGTCGGTCTGGTTTGCAAAAATGCCAGAGCATGTGTGTCTGCATCATTTATGTGTATGTGTGTGTGTGTGTGTCTTGGGGTTTGTTTTTTGCACTCTGGTTAAATACTGCCCAGACGACTAACACACCTACAGGTCAATGCCACAAGCTCACGTACATTGTGTACAGATGTGTATGAGACAGACACACACCATCACAACACACTAACGTGTGTCAGTGATCGCTCAAGACATTAATGTGTGTGTGTGTATGTGTACGTGGTTTGCATGTAAGTCTCTGTGAGTAATACAGAGAGAAAGACACTTGCTGGCCAGCAGTGTCAATTTCAATGATGACAACATTAGTGAGTCTGGGCAGGAGACAACGAAGCAGAGAAGCAGAGAGAGAGCTTTAAAAGTGCAGATTTTTCATGTTTAAATACTAAACATCATCAGGCAGTAGGTAAGGCTTTATATGAAAAGAGAGACTTCCTTAACATGAAGCTATTTAGCACAAAACGAATATGAGCGCCAATAAATCCTGCAAGGTCAAACTTGAGAGCGAGCGAAGACAATCTCATGAGCACAGAGTAAGCGTGCGGAGCAGAGAAACCTGAGTGTAACTGATGTCTGAGCTGTGCTTACCCTTTAGTTTTGCATCACTGAGCAATATGGCTTCATCCACTTTCTTTTTGCCATGCTGCGTGCCCCTAATTTGTCCCTGACACGAACGTTTAAGTAGCCCCTTGCTCACAAATACAGACCTGAAGCCGTTTGCCACCTCATTCCATAAAGCCGAATCTTGCTGGGGTGTCCTCCTGTAGTTCATTTCTTTCATTAATTCGTGGGAGCTCATTAAAAAGAGAGCTCCCTCACAGAACATTGCGAGGCGCTCCCTCTGTTTTGTTGTTGTGTTGTAAGCACTTTTACATACAGAAAAAGAGTTGAAAAAAAACTAATCTTGTATTAGACAAAGCAAATTTGTGTTTCCTCCAAGCTTCAGAGGACATCTGCCTAGCCCCAAACTTTTTGAACTTCCCCAGTCCGAACCAACTGATGACTTGAGTCTTGAGTCACACCTGCTGCCGTGAGCATGTTTTCACGTGTTCATTTTGTAATAAATGGATCGCAACTGTCATGCAAAAAAAAACTGTTTTAATGGTTCAAGTAAGCCTTCCGTGTTGCGTCTCTGTTGTCTCCTTCTAAATTCCTCTCTAATTATTGAGCATTTTATGATGCATGTCTCTAAATGTTATTCGGTGAATGAGCAGTAACACATCGCCAAGGGAAGCCGGCCCCCCTTTGGCATCACACCAGTCACATCATATATCGTTATCACTGACACCATCGAATGAAATACTGGGAGATTTGCAAGCTTGTGCTGATATATCCATAGGATGATACTGTACATCCCTATGATGGGTGGAGATTGGGAATATTTAGTGACAAATAACTTTTCCGAACTTCCTCTACAGCAGCAACTTAAAATTGAATCAGCTGGCATTAGAGATGCGTATACAAAGGAAACAAAAAGGTTTTCAGGTTTTCAGAGAAGAGAATAAGTAGTGCCGAGCTTCTATTTTGCTGGCCCAGTGTCCTTTTGGACACGGATTCATGTTCCTTCAATAACCAGTGGGAAGTTTTACGATGTGGTTATTGATCACTTCGCCACCATGAAAGACAGGGAAATGGCCTCCCTCTCCAAACAGGGTGACAAAAATACACTCTTTCTGTGGGCCTACGTATGTTATCTATGTGTGAGTGCAGTGAAGTTGTTTATTGCCGTTTACAGTACGCAGAGAAAAATCAGCACCACTGTGTAAAAGTCATGTCCGATGTGGAGGTAAGGTGATGTCTTCTGATTGAGCCTGTGAAAGAATGCTTCATTTATTCACTGCCAAATCTGTATTGTGCATTAAGCGGACTTTAGGTGGATGGTTGCATAAATTAATAAAATGCTTAAGAGGGCAGTTTGTCTGTGTGTGAGTGAGCGACTGATGGAGGAAGAGAGCGAGAGCGTGATAACAGGTGTGTGTCAGTCCTGGTGAAATAATTAAAGCTGGATGCTCTGACAGTTCATTTGGTGAGATGAAATGGCAACAATCAAGCTGCAACATACGCTTTTCTGTTCCCATCTACTCTAAAGCATATAGTTTAGCCTCATCGGTTTTGTCTCTGGCTTCCATGTGGTTAAAACTTTTTTCGCCATGTCACACCAGTGCTCCACACCAGAAAAGCAGCATTTCTCATTTTCATTGTTTCAGCAGGAAACTGGTGTCATGGAGTCATACTGTGAACTAGATTTCTGTTGTCCACCTGATGAGTATCTGACTCAGGGTCAGAGGTCACTCTGAGGCCTCGCACTGAAACTTACAGGCCTTGAGATATTCAGGTGGCTCCTCCTGACACAGCTCTAGGTTTGTGCTGATACTCCCGGAGCCAGGGCTGATAGTCAGTGTTCTCACAATCAGCAGCACCTGGGCAGATATCATAATGTTTCCTCATTTATGATTAATGAACTGACAGCATGGTCACACTGACATCTTCTCCCTCTTCTTGGTGTATTTGACCAATTACATAGGATACACTATCAATAATTATCTCTCTAAATTATATAACACTCTCCTCAGAGGTAGCTAAGGCAGAACTGAAGCGCCATGAACACCGTGTTGGTGGATCCTCCATTCTCCTTGAGCTCGAGCTTCAGTAAACATCCTCAGAGTAAGACGTCCTCCACTCTAACCCTCTTTCTTCGCCACTGATAACGAGAAATTCCCTGACACATACTTTCGTTACATGGAAATAAAAACAGCCTCCTATTCTGAGCTCAGCCTGCACACCAAGGGTTAGTGAGTGAGTGTGAAGGACAGCTGTGTTTGAACAGCCAGGCCCAGAGGCTCTCTCACTCACCCACTCACTCACATGTTCACTCACTCACTCACGCAACGCTGTCACTGCAGGTTTACTTGTGTACCTGGTGAGATCCAACCTGGCAGAATGAGCATAAATAGTTGTACAGCACGACAAGGTGAAACAGAGTACATGCACACACACACTTCACATGTGCACTTGAGCCGTAAACTGTAAGTGATTGATACTCACACACACATTCAATGGTACAAAAAACAAACAAAAAAAAAAAAAGAGACAGCACACACAGAGAGAGGGAGAGCCCATTACGAGGCTTCTATTTCAAAGCAGACTTAACCCCAGGACTTCTCTGTGACTTCAAAACGAGTCATCAGATGACTTGTCGGCAGGTCAGTTCGTTAAGACATCACCACGCTACCCATAATGAGGACTCAAAGACCACGCTGAAGGCTCAAAGTTAAGAATGGTCTGGGATGATGCCAATATCAGATTTCCCAGAGTGATCAGACTCATTAATCCTCACAAAACCAGTAAAACCTCAAACAAATTCCTTGCCAATTGTCTTTGACGGTGTCAGGAAGGTCAGAGTTCACAGGCGATTCAGCAGGCGAGAACCTTTATCTAACAATTATTGGGAGCACCGGGAACGGGCACGGCACATGCTTAATCTTTACACTTCACAGAAATAAGACAATGTAGGGGATGGTTGGTTCATAGGTGACGGGGTTTGTGTTTAGATTCTGAGCAAAACTTTTTGTTGTGGTCTTGTTTTTTCTGTGTTTAGTTTTTTTGCTCTTGGTTGACTTCTCTCTCCCCTTCCTGCAGCGTGGGCGCCAAGAGACGGGGCGATCTCCGGGAGCGCTTTTCCACCGGCAAACCTGCAGCTCGTTCGGCATAATCACCACCCCTTTTTAAGACACACCCTCCTTCGGATTATTCCCTTTGCTCCCGCATGTCCCGCGCGCTCTGGTTGATCCCTTGCCTCTCACCACGCGAAGACCCTCTTGTGAATTCCTCGTAGTTTAGTGAGTTTTTTGGTGCCTTGACACTATTTTCTGTTGTACTTTGACCTCGTGCCCTTTTGTCCCATTTATATGGTGATTTTTTTGTTCCGCGATTTGAGTTGGTACTTTGTTGATCTTTTGTTTGGTACTTTGCGCTTATTCCCTCTAAGGTGATTTTTTTGTTACTACTTTGTGAAATAAACCAGTGTTTTGACTTTAAGATAAGATAAGATAAGATAAACTTTAATAATCCCGCATCGGGGAAATTTACTGTCACAGCAGCTCCAGAGAACGACAGATATGAAAAAGAGTGCAAAGGAAATAGATAAAATATAAAAGACATAAAATAAATACACTGTATACATAATAATGTATGCATTTACTCTGCACCTGGCTCTGCCTTCCCTTTGTCTGGTCTGTGACACTTTTGGTTTTTTGAAAAAGAGCAACCAAAACTGAGTCCAATCTGAGTTTTTCTCCAGTTTCTATGATTTTCACATGCAGTTATTTTATCAGCACATGAAGTGTAGAGATACATTTAAAGTTTTAAAGTTTACCAAAATGAGAACATTTCTGCCAAGACGCAAATGTTTATGGGAGTTGTAAATTTCATCTGACTCAAAGCTAAATTATTCTCCTGTCTGTGCACTTTAAGTTTCATAAGTGTGTTTCCCTGAATTAATTCAACTATTCCGCATTGAGGAAATTCTAATAAATTATCTATGCAAATGCATGATAAGTGCGGTCATAATAATTAGTTTGTTAATGTTCCAGTAAAAAGCTCAATTCAGTTTTGATTTTTTTTCTCTCTTGAGTTAGTAGCCTCTATAGCACTCGCACTGTTATACGAACACACTGCACTTTCATGACTCATTACTTGTAAAAGATGTGATGTGCAGCTTTTATTGTTAATGAGGCAACATTACTATTATTCGTCACAACTTAATTAAATATTTATGCTTTCCAGATAGTAGCTATGTGCTAATCTGACAAATATTCTTAATATAGCAGCTAAAAAAATCAAAGTAATCAAACTGTTGACTAGAATTAAAAAAAAAAGGAATCTCCTTTTTGAGGGTGATGTTTGTACTGTTTCTTTATTATAATTATAATTCTTATTATTCGTCAGCGGGATTTCATAAAACAAGACAGAACAGAAACTTAAAATGAGCCTTAAAATGAACTTTGTGATGTCATACTGCAACAAAGCAGCCTCCACCCTCAGCCATCGAGCGAAGCCCAGCATGCCTGGACCCACCTTCAGCTTTTGGTTAGATTTTTGAGTGTTTACCTGAAATCTGTTAAATATCTGCTACATTTTCATCAGATTGCTCACAGAACAGTCAGCCAATCAGAGGATAGGCTCCGCAACCCTTCTCTGATTGGCTGACTGGCCTGTTGTGCATGAGGAAGGAGGTGTAAAACAACACTTAGACAGTTTTGCTTCCCTGAAACCACAAATATTATTTCTTCAAGACTTTTACATTTTGGTTATGATATTTCTCGAGTGCCAGCATGCCTTCCTGCGACTCTTTAAAACGCTATTGGGATTTCGTTTCAGAAGAAAATAACATATTCACCGGTGACTTTTTTATGGGAAGTTCTTCAGGAAAATTTGCCGTTAAAACCGATTTTCCACGGGGCAAACAAGTAAATATTTCCCAGTCAACAACAGTGAGAGCAGAAACCAGACCGAAGCAGAAAGAAAAGGAGAAAGACAACAAGGAGCAAAATATAAGTGTTGAGAGAGAAAACCTGTATTTTCCCTTGTGGCTGTCTTGATTACAGCCTCCTGAAAAGACTCATTAAACCTGATTGAGGCGCTGCTTTGCAGTGTGTGTGTTTTGTTTGACGTGTCGTTTACTGCCATAATAAAGGTTTGATTGGGTTTTACAAAAGGACGCAATCATATTAAGCAGGGGCTTGAATGAAAGAATGTCTCGAATAAATCGAATACTTACACACACATACATACGTCCTTTAAACTCTGTTATTGTCCATTTATTATCACCCAGCTCAATGAATGTAGCGTAGAGAGACTCTTAATGACGAGTATGTGCATACACCATTGCGGAAACACAAAGTGGAGATACAATCTGTATGTGTATCCATGCTTGTGTGTTAGGCCTCAAAAAGTGTTTTGTCTATTTATATGCCTGTTTATAAATGTCCATGCTGTGAACATATTTTTGCTGATGTCTGCCAGGAGTGCACACGTGTGCATTTGCGTGAGCACGAGCTGCACAACCTCGCATATTGATGACAGGCCTATCGAGATAACATACGGCCTTTGATGAAAGTTGAAAAGGTCACTTCAGTCTATTAGTGACACGGCGTGTGTTATAAAGAGAAAGAAAATGTGTTTACTTGTAGAAACGAGAGTTTGTGTTGTTTTTTTTCCCTTTAATCCATGACCTTAGCTTTGGTGTTATTATTGTAGCCATGACAACAAACAATCTTCTAACCATAAAAGAAATTGCAATTGCTTTTTCTAACCCTAACAAAAGACCAATGCGCGTTCCTTACTCACTCAAGATTTTATTGTGCGCCCCATTTTTAAAGAATTTTTCTCCCCGAGAACTGAAAACCCCATCAGCATTTCAAACGATGCATTTCAAATATATGATTTCCAAAAGACATAATTTAACATTTAATCATAAAATTATCTATCCATAATATTTTTCAGTAAATACACACACACATATATACTTAATTTACTCAATTTTCTTTGCTTGCTTTAATTAATTTTATTAATTTTACATTTACACTTATTTCTTGCACTTTATACATATAAAAATATATAAAATAAATAAATGACTTAATAAGCAGAGTTGTCATTCAACATACCTGCCTTTTTTGTAATTCAACAGCCTGGTGGGGGGGGGGGGGGGGGGGGGGGGGGGGGGGGGGGGCAGTCTGTGACCCAAACCTTAATCCTATCTGCTGCTTTTATTATTTTCCCGTTTGATTTTACTCTACTTTATTTATTCACTCCCATTTTTTTATTCCTTATTTTTATTTATTGTTGAAGAGGGATTTCAACCATCATTACATGTGTTTAAGAGGGGACCTTTGTCAATGGTTTTCACACTCACTCCTTGTGCCGGTTGTCCTTGCAGCACTCTTCATACTGCTGCTATTTAACCATGGGAGTGTGTTTCCTTCTATTGCATCCTGAAATCGTGTTTGTCTGCATGAAGGAGAAGACTTGAGACTGACGCAACGAGTTTAGTCTTCACTAAATGCCAGCACAGAGGGTGGACACTCATCTTTAATGCACAGCAACCAATTTACAAAGCACGGGTTGCTCATTGTTCTGTTGTTGAGAATCACTGATGTATCTGTTGCCAAATCCATACACAATAATTATGTCGTCACATTATGACTGAAGTCTGTGAGTCACAACGCATGAAAAACATCCACGTGTCAATCCCGTTATGTGGATTTTAAAAGAAGTTAAAATCAGCCAGGCTGTTTGACAGAAAATTACCATTTGCTGGGGAAATAGATGCATTTCTTATTCAATCCATTCCTCATTAGAAATTCACACAGTTGTTTAAGACTTTCACCATCTCTAATA
Organism: Remorina albescens; assembly: GCA_034769265.1. NCBI lineage: Eukaryota > Metazoa > Chordata > Actinopteri > Carangiformes > Echeneidae > Remorina > Remorina albescens. The sequence continues at coordinate 22,578,741 of CM068497.1, read as the reverse complement.
TAAAAAGGGGCATTTTTATTAACTTTGGGTTTTTTTTTCAAATTATTAAAATAAATAAATCTTCGATGGATCAGCTTGCATGCTTTGGTCCACATGAAATAACGATTTTAATTCATCTACAATTGTGAATCGTTCGGAAAACACAGACACAAGTCAACTCGCACTGCAAATGAAAAGACGCACAATACAATGGAAGCAACTATAAATAACAACCACCACAATACCATTCAAAAGGTTTGTTTTTTGAAGAGAACGTTGAAAATAATGAACTCTATTTAATGCAGGTTTCCGCATGTTTGTGGGTATGAATGTGCTCAGATAATTACCAGGAGCTTTGATCCTGGTAATTATCGCCTCTGTCCCTTAAGTCACTCATTTCAGCCCAGGAATTAGGTTATTGCTACTGCTGATAATTAATAAAAGTTAGATTTACATCATGCTGGAGGAAGAGGAGAGGCACTTCCATCGGTTGCTTTATGTCCGGCTTAGAGAGGACCGTGGAGAGGTAAACCTCTCAGTAATGTTATCATCAGCCAGTTAAAACTTGATGGTCTTTATAATTTCCTGCTGATACATAACATTAACAACCATCAACACTTGGCTTATAGACAAAATATATACGATTAATGCCATTTAACTGACACTGACGTATAGTTAAGTTACCTTGACCATAATTTAATAAGAAAATGTTTGGCCATGAATCATCAAAATCAGATTGAGAAGTTTAGATATAATTATCATAGATGTCATTATACTCCTATAAGCCTAGATAGATTCATAAGTGGATAGGACGATCTCTAAAAAGTTTGCCACTCCTGGTCCCAGATGTATAATGATGTTTCTTCTTCGCCCTTTTCTGCATCATGCTTAATAACTTCAAATAGCTCCGTTTTTTTTGTTTGTTTGTTTTTTGTCTGCATACAGTTGGAGCGTCTGCATCCATTTATGCCTAATTTGTGGGAGTGGATGTGAGGTTTGTGCACATTTTCTGCAACAAGCTCCAGAACTGACAATCAAACTTGCAAACATAAACAGAACTCACATAGGATAAACAAAACACCAACAACAAAAAAAAAACCCTGTAAATTAATGTTACACAATTACAATTATTATTACAATTACCGATAGCCATAAATGAATCTGGGTCAACTCAGTCCAGCTACTCACAAGGTTCTTTCATTACTGAGCGGATAAAATATCTAATGTTATATAACTGCAAATCCAAGATGGTGCAGTCAATAGATCATTTAACAGAGGAGCAGACATACATTGGCCAACTTATTAAAAGGCTTGGACACTGTGGACCTTTTAACCAACAGAAATATTCAAATATGAGGCACTTAATCATAGACGGGCGCACACTGGTAATTAAGGTATGGATCGGGCTATTCATCACAGGTCCCTTTATTAAAGAAGTGCTGATACCTGCTGGCTTCTGCAACTCACAGACAGACACATGAAATGCTCTTTATCCAAGGTGTGGACACACGCTGAATACAATCTAGGATGTGTAGACACACGGGAAGCCAATTAATGCCGCCATCATGCTAAAACAGAGATGTCCACACAGCTTTTTTTCGTTGAAATGTTTGCAAAAACCAGTTGATTACAAAACATGGTATGTCCAAGCCCCTCCTTTACATTTGACTTAGAAGAAAGATTTGTTGCAAGTTTTGCTCGGGGTTTTGAAATTCCTCGCACATTTTTTGTATTTCCCTACCCTGTTGTTAAACAGTTTACCCCAGTCTGTTCATGTCTGGTCATGTTTGTTGCTGGCTGGCCTACTTCACGCCATTCACCTTCACAACAGGCGCTGATCTTCCCTGACATCCACTATCCACTTATCCAGTAAAAGATCCCACTTTTGCCGATATGCTGGTAATCCGTGTGTCTGTTTCTGTGCTGGAGGCCCAATCTTGCCAATTACAAAGTGTTCTGGAAGTTTAGCATCTCCGCAACCTGTAGGCCATCACAGGCACTGTTTTTTTCAACAAGCCGTTTAAACTTTTAGCTTAAGCTAGTACAGACTTGCAGGGGTTTTTTCTACCCACAATGCATACAATACGGCATGATCAAAAAATCAGAAATGGGTAGCAATAAAGATGATCAAATTGAAAATAAAATGCCGTTTATCTTTCCCTCTCTCACCGTCGCATATCTGTTGTGTAAAACATGAGGATTTATGACAAACAAATCAAAGGCAGATATGACTGATATGGCCAATGTGAGCTCTTATAATATACTATGGCCTGATATATGATATTGAACTTCACAATATAGTGATATGAACACAGCATTAGCTGTCATTTGATAACGCCTGCTCAGTTCTCAGCTGATTCATACCAAACTCAATGTCTTTGCTGTGATTCTGTGATGGATTTCTCCTCATTCTGACATTCTCTGGTCACTATGACGCCTCAGAGTCTGTCAAATAAAGAACATATAAACATTTTCAACCTCTACACTGCCACAAGTGTTATTAAATCCATGTGTCTGTGAAGGTTCTTAGTCATCCAGGTCATCTTAGTCTTGGAGTGTTTAGTGTGAAGCAACTGGACTTCTCATCTAGTATGAAGACGTTTCGCCTCTCATCCAAAAGGCTTCTTCAGTTCTGAGGGTCAGCTCGGAAATGGGGATCTTGAGCCTGGAAAGATAGCTCAGGGCTTCTGCCCTTTTCTATCCATCATAGGTGGAGCTTGTTGGGCAGCAGGAGCAGGACTCTAGAGGAAGGAGGACGTATGTGGGCCAAGGCAGGAAGGAGGAAGAGAGAGGGAGACAAAGAAAAAAAAAGGTGCTCATCCGTATCTAGTGTAGGCTTATTTGTATGTGTATTAAATCTGATTTACATTTGTGTTTATGTGTTCATGTGAGTGTTTGGTGATATATGTTGTGTTCTCAGTTACTCAGAAACCCGATGGTACCATCGGCAATTTTTAGTAGTGGGGGCAAGCACCAAACTGAGGACATGATTGAAGAAGCCCACCTAGGCGTCATGAGAGTCGTTAAGGTGACATGAGCCCAGGTGTGAATAGCCCGAGAATGTTTGCCCCTCCCAGCTGGTTTCAGGGGTCACATGGCTCCAAAGTGTGTGTGAGGGTTAAACCGTCTGGGGAGGGTTCTCAAGACAGCATCGTAGGAGAGGAGAAACGTCTTCATACTAGATAAGAAGTCCAGTTGCTTCACACTAAACACTCTAAGATTATTAAAACCATATTCATCGGCTCATCGACTGTGTGTGTCTCTCACGTGGGATTGTCTGTTTTGACAGGAAGTAAAATTATGTTACAAAATGACTCAAAAGTCCTTTTAGTGAGGCTATTCATTCATTCATCCATCTTCTACCGCTTATCTGTTTCCCCAGTCACAGGGGGGTGCTGGAGCCAATCCCAGCTCACAGTGGGTGAGGGCGGGGTACAGTACACCCTGGACAGGTCACCAGTCCATCACAGGGCCAACACACAGAGACAGACAGAGACCAACAACCAATCACACTCACACTCAGACCTAAGACAGTTTAGAGTCACCAGTTAACCCAAACATGATGTCTTTGGATGGTGGGAGGACCCAGGCCCAGGAACTGAACCCACAACCTTCTTGTTTTGGGGCAACATTGCTAACCACTGTGCCTCCGTTTCGCCCCAATGAGATTAGGGCAAGTTGCTACAGTGTTTTCCTAAACTTTTATTAACTGTTGTCTCCAAGTTAGACTTTAACAAAAATAATGTATTTTAATCAATATAAAATCCCACAAGCCATCAGTATTAAATAACTGAGAAATAAAAATATATATATATGAATTTGTGGGAATATTAAACTTAGTTGAACAGCGGAAAAATACTATCCTATACACTGTTCACTGTTCAGCCAATATCAGCTGAAATAAATGTTTTATTTTGGAAAAACTTTTACGACCAGGGAGCCAACTAATCCAAATCTACAGCAGTTATGGCCCAGACTGTAGATACAAACCCACAACTATCACTGCAAGGTTTTTCAGATAGTGTTCTGCCAGGTGACCATTAAAAGGGGTCATTGTGAATAGATACTTTTCATTAATGTTTCATGAAAATGAACATCCATAGCTTCAGACATAAGTTACTAGGAGTTTTATTTAATTGTTAAATTATTAATTTATTAATAATTTCAAAATGTATTGTGAAATGGTGCGCAGTGAGTACAGTTATGGCAGCAGATTTCTTACTGATAAACAGCAAAACTTAGACTTTACCAGAAGTTGATTCCGTCTGTTATTTAAATTGTTCAACAAAATTCTTGAATAGAATGGACAATGAAGATCAGTGGATGGAGAAAGGGAAAAGAAAGGAAGGAACCTAACCTTGTACTGGGTTCTTCACAGTTTAATTCTAAACTGGTGTCAGTGGTGTCGAGTAACATTAAAAAGGGAACGCTGGGAATGGGAGGCTCAAACAGTTTTGTATAAAGTGTTTTATATATGGGTGATAGCAGCTTTTTATGCCAATTTAATCGTTTTTCAGCGCTATTAACATGTAAGCGGCACGCCTTCATGTTTCATGATGGCTTAATCAAATTTATTGTGCTGAAATCAAATCCATTCAGTCACTGAAGAGAGCTGTGGCTAAAGTGAAGGAAGGAGAAAAAGGTGTAGAAACAAAACAAATTGGAGCCCCAAGGATCAAAATCTCTGGATTTATTTGAATAACCTGTATTTATTTGTGTTTGTATTTAGTCTCATCTCTGTTGCCTATGGATCCGAGTTTGCATGCATCTATTTCTCTGGAGGCCTCAACAGGCTGAACGGAATGAGACAACATGGTAAGAAACTAGAATAAGAATTTTTCACATAACCTACAAGGTGGATGAATAAATACGAGACACTTTGATGCCTAGGCTTTTTTTTTTTTTTTGTAATTTATTTACATGCATGCATTGTGAGAAAAGTTTGTTTGGAGTAATTGGTGACTCTAAATTGTCCCTAGGTCTGAGTGTGAGTGTGAGTGGTTGTTTGTCTCTGTCTGTCTCTATGTGTTGGCCCTGTGATGGACTGGTGATCTGTCCAGGGTGACCCCCGCCCTTGCCCAGAGTGAGCTGGGATTGGCTCCAGCACCCCCTGCGACCCAGAAACAGATAAGTGGTAGAAGATGAAGGAATGAATGCATAAAATTAAACAATGGCAATATAATGGTGTGTAGCTTGATAAATCCATGGTACGAAAACGTTATAAGGAGTGTAGGAGTTAAAGATGTCTTGTGTTGTGGCTGCAGCTGTAGTTATGAGGGAGTTTGTAACTGGTGGGAAGATAATAAGTTGATTACCATATTCTGTGGCCTAGAGCGTTTAATAAACACAAAAACATAGGATTTGTTCATCTACCTGTGTGTTTCCCGAACTACCCGCAGCTAAGACATTTCTATACTGTGAACACAGAGTGTGCTTTGTAGGTTGAATTCTGCTCATATTTTAAAACGAATGATGCTACATTTATTAACAGCCTCGTTATAGTGGTGAGTATACCCGCTTGGTATGCAGGAGAGTGGAGTTCAATTACCCAAAGAGGAACACCAGTCACAAGGCGCCTGCTAGTGGTTGTCTTGTGCCGGTCCAAAGCCCGGATAAATGGGAGAGTTGAAGCAGGAAGGGCGTTCGGCATAAAACTGCAGCCAAATAAATCATGCAAGTCGGCGCAGGAAGCTGAATTAGTGTGTCGACCCCGAACAGGGAAAAGCCGAAAGAGAGAGAGAAAGAGAGAAAAATAATAATTTACATTTATGAGCAGCAGCAGATTAAGAAGCAGGAAGTGGTAGGGGCTGCCTGGCCATGACTGTCACACACTACAGTCATCAACAAGCTTGAATTATTCCCTAAATATGGTGGTCCTGGTTAATAAATTCAATTATGTCATTATGTTGGAACTTTTTTCTGTATTCAACCAAATCGGGGTCTAAATCTGGAGCAGGAGCTGTGAGATTCTGAAGATAAAAAATAAAACAGTTAAATAAAGCTGGGAATCATGATGTGTAGATGATGATGTCTGCGAACGTTCAGTATGAAAGTTCAGCATTTTTACTTACTACATACGTAAGTCAACAATATAGCTTCATTGCATTCCAACAGCAACTAGATTTCGTACAAAACATTTTTTTGCTATTGGCCTTTAGTTGCATCGAAGTATATTATCTTCACTTTGATATTATTCTAGATGATATTCATTTTTCTGTCATGGAAATTTCCATTGTCTGCTTACCTGCCTGTCCATCTGTCCACCTGTGTGTGTGTGTAGTTATACAGGATGCTGACATCGTTCAAGGAACAGAGCACACACACTTAATCCACACAGCGGGGGCAAATTACACACACACACACACACACACACACACTCACACATGCCTGCTCACACACATTCAAGCAATACAGAGCACATTGCTGTTCTGGAAAGGTCAGTCTGGCTGTGTGTTTGGACATTGGACAGTTCCTGACAGGTGTCACACAGCACCAGGTTAACACACCTTGTTTTGTTCTCACTTGGACAGATTGACAGAATCTCCCAAGTGTCTGGGAGATAAATCTGCAATATACACAGACACACAACTAGAGACACACTTCTGCATGCACACATTGTTATCACCCTCATGTACAAAGAACTACAATAACAGGGTGTATCAAGTATGGCTGTGTCCTGGTGCGTGCTTGTGAAAAAGATTTTTTTTTTTTTTTTTAATGCTTATTCATTAAAAATAGATAATTTTGTGTAATTTTTCATGGATGATGATGGGGGAGACAGAACAACGTCAAAAGGTTTACTCTTAAAACTCAGACTGACAAGCATAGGAGTAACAGACTAATGTTTGGATTCAAGTTATTTCTGAAACCATAAGAAACGAAATACAGCCAACAAATGCATACTCCTGTCGCTATGCAACAGAGGCCATGCCCATGATGCAACATTAAGGGTGGGAACAACTGATGACGCAAACTGAAAGACCTCTGAAGACCAACCGGTCTTATTTTGCCTAGGTTGTCTGCAACAAGAGCCACACCTTAGTAGGCAGCATCCTCCCAAGGACACAGCTCATATTTGGATGAGAAGGTGGAGCTGAGGCAAAGTGGTCTATCCTAACTGTTGGGCACGTCCCTTCATGCTAGCTATGCCCTAGCCATCATGGTGTACTGAAGAAGACTAAAACATTTTCTGAGTGTGAAGTAAGAAGAAGGACCATTTTCACATAGACTTTAATACATTCATTCATTCATTCATCTTCAACCGCTTATCCATTTCCGGGTAGCAGTGCTGGAGCCAATCCCAGCTCACTCTGGGTGAGGCCGTGGTACACCCTGGACAGGTCACCAGTCCATCACAGGGCCAACACACAGAGACAGACAGAGACCAACAACCACTTACACTCACACTCAGACCTACGGACAATTTAGAGTCAGCAGTTAACCCACTCATGATGTCTTTGGATGGTGAGAGGAAACCGGAGTACCTGGAGGAAACCCACACAGGCACAGGGAGTACATGCAAACTCCACACAGAAAGGCCCCAGGCCGGGAACCAAACCTGCGACCTTGTGGGACAACAGCGCTAACCACTATGCTGCCATGCTGCCACGGATGCTCATATTAAACAAATATCTTTTTAAAATTGTTTGTAAGAAAATATGAGAAATAAAATACCTGAAAGGTCAGTGTGCTGTTGACAATGCAAGTGTGATTTGCAAAAAAGACACAGCACATTACTGTGAGTGGTATGATCCTGTAACATCAGACAGAAAAGAACAGAAAAGTATGAAGAAACAGCTTAGGAGAAGTAAAAAGAGAAGAACAGTAGGAAAGGAAAATGAGGAATAATTGAGATGGAAGAGCAAAGAAGAAGAAGTAGAAAAAAATCCAAAAGAGGTAAAAATAGCAAAAAAAAAAAAAAAAATCAGAAAGAACAGATGGCTAAGAAGGTGGACGGGAAAGGAGAAGGGAGGTTAGAATATGTTGCTGCAAAAGGGGAGGGGAAATCAGAGAATGGAAAAAGAGAGGAGTTGCAAAGAAAAAAAAAAGACGTGTTTTAAGGAGAACGACAAAGAAGAAGAGAGTAGTAAATTTAGCTGGATATATCAGTCCAGGTGTTGTGATTGGCCTAAAGCAACTACACTCCATCACCACCACCCCACCCCCACAGCCCCCACCCCCAAGTTAGTGCTGACTGAAAGGAAAAGTTCTGCTAAGCTACAATGAGGCCACCCTGAGGGGATGACCCTCCACTGATGGATTAACACACATTACACACTCACATAACCAACAAACACACACGGGCCTACACCACATGTAAACAACTACACACATAGAGATGAGGAAAAAAAAAATATGCACACACACGTACTCCGCCTGTTTACTTCACCTCCAGCTTATCATCAAACACATCATGAGGCACTCAGGGAGTGCAAAAAGAAGCTTTAATGGAGGAAGAGAGAGAGAGAGATAACATTGGCCAATTGGTACCATCGGCAATTTTGGTCTTCGCTCTGATGTCGATTTAGAAAGCCGCACGTTTCCGTGGGAAAGACCGGGAGACAATGAAACAGCATCAAAGATGGATGAGGCCTATTTCCATCCCTGTTCACTAAATGTTGGCTTATGTGACAAAATAGAGCCTCTGCGTGCAGCTGCTGAAGGATGAGCTGGAGCTGACGTTTAAATGTAACACGTCGACGACTCCAGAGATCGGACATTAGACATTATACATGTGCGATAGTTTAACATACCATTCAAAAGCCAAAGACGTCTCAAAAATGAGTTTCACATCTTCTCTCTTGGCCTTCCCTCTGGAGTTTTACTGACAACAGGCAAGGCTGAGACTGGTGACTGCTTTGTTGTCACATCATAAAGTTTCAGAGGTCCCGACGGCTTGTTTTAAGACCCACTTGAATCTCTCTATGGACTGAGCGCTTTGATAACTTCACAGCATTTATGAATAGCACATTGGACTAAACGACATCAAACAAGAGGCTCAAATGTTGTGGATTCTGGTTCCACGAGAGTCAAAGAGTTTAGTGGTGACACTCTAAAAGACGAGAGCTCCAGTTGCATTTCAACCTGGAATCAAAATGAAATGCATCTTCCCCAATTGATAAGGATATTAGAATTCAGTTTGAGGCCGATCCAACAATCATATCTCATTGATGATCACTTTAATTTATGATCTATTTATATATCTTCTCTATGTTCAGCTGAAAGGCTGGAGGAACATCAGTAGATGATGTGTCCTCGCACTAAATAGCTCCATCTACCCTTGGATTACTTGCTTTTCAGTTTACCTTGATCAGTTACTTCTGTCACACCGTGGTGAGGTTGTCTTGTCCTGGTTTTGTTTTTGTCCCATTATTTCCTGTTTTATTTTGAAAGTCTAACTCCTCTCGTTTCAGAGCACTTGCCCTTCCTCATGTGTCACCCGTGCGTCTACCGTGATTACCCATTGTCTCCACTTGTTCCCCATTTACCTCCATGTGGTTAAATAGTCTGTGTTCCCCTTGTCTTGTGCCAGAGTGTCTTCGTCCTACGACCAGCACCCGAGCCCTCATCCATGCCCACAGCCAAAGAAAATTTTCAAGTAAGCCATCTGTACCTTGAGAAGAGATGATTTTTTTTTTTTTTGTTTGTAATCTTGAATCTTAGTTTAGATCCTTGCCTCAGTTAAAACTCCATAGCCGATTGTTTTCCTCTTTATGAGTGATTTTTTAAAAAAATTTGTTTGTAATTTTCGTATTTTAGTTTAGACCCTCGCCTCAGTTAAATTCCATAGCCGATAGTTTTCCTCCTTATGAGTGATTTTTTTTTTTTTTTTTTTTTTTTGATTTGAGCGATAAGTTTCATAGATAACCTAAGATCCTGCGCTTTGTGGCGTGAGTTGTATATTTTGCGTTTAATTTTCACTAGGTCAGGTTTTCCTCCTCACGGAGCGCTTTGTGTTAGCCTTTTGCTTTTTATAGTATAGCCACTTTTCCTCCTCCTGAAGTGATTTTTTTTTTTTTTTTTTTTTTTAAACGTAAGGGCATCGTGCCTTCCCCGTGAGTCAGGTTAGAACTAGTGATTTCATAGCCATTGTTTTGTCACTCGGTCCTGAGCCCACCGCTGTTACAAATAAAGCCTGTTTCTCACAAGATCTCTGCGTCTGAGTCCTGCCTTGAGGCCCTGCCTGACAACTTCAGAGCTGGCTCTGGAGAAATCAGTATTTACCAGTAGAAAGCAGGAGGCAAGGATCACATTGTAACAACTGGACCTTACTTGTTCTTATATTTTGTAAAAAGCCAGTATCCTTGTGTGTTTTACTGTCATTCATGTTCCCCGTTCTATGTTCTTGATGTCTCACCAGTAAGCACAATGTAATAATTTCTGCTGTCAGTCACTTCCATGCTGCAAAGTAGAAAAACTAAGCACGCACAACCACAAAAAACAGGCACAGAATTCATTAGAATAGAGGTGGGACAAAGAATCACACATTCCACCATCATAATGATTATTATGAAGTGATCATATGTCAGAGACAGCAGACAGAGACAAAGACAGAGTAACAAGATGAGGCACCTGATTCTGTCACTGCTCACTTATGTAACATCTGCAAGGTGGGGGGGAGGGTGGTCTGGGATCAGCAGGAAAAGGCTGAAAAGCAAGAGTAACAAGACATTGATGGAACATCAGAAGAAAGTAGTCTCTCTGAGGAAGCTTTGTTCCTGTTTTGAGGAAAAGGCGGTTGTTCTGTTGTGACGTTTTGGGCAGCAGGGAGTGTCAGTCAGCCAGAAGCTCTCAGGTAAAATCTCAGTGACAGCAGCAGCCGCTCTGATGAAGTGTCCTTGAGCAAGACGCTGAGAACTCCGTAGTGTGACAACTTTTTTCTGCTTCAGTTGCTGTTGATTACATTCACAATTTAGATTCTTGCAAACTGAAAAGCAACGTTGAACTCAGGAACCTGCTCTGTATTCACAAGTATATGCAGTAGTTCGACCCTAACACACTGTATAACAACTAAACAATTTTTCGGTACTTGGAAAGAGATGGATGATGCAGATGCGCTGGTGGCGAAGTGGGTAGACCGTGTGCCCCATACGGGTCGGTTCCAGCTGATGTCATTTCCAGTCTTTCTCACCAATTTCCTATCACTCTTCAAGCTGTCCTATCGAAATAAAGACCAAAAAAAATCTTTCTAGTTGCACCAGAGTGCCCCTGGACAGCAGATCTGCTGCTCCGTCCACGGCTTCCAGATGGTGTGTCCTTCTCAGGGAAAGAAGGTTCTTGCTACAATCTGATGTGACCGACACTCTCTGTGCACCAGAGGAGGAAAACGTACTTGCTTCCATTTGTCATGAAACCCAAATGGATCAGCTGTGAGAATAAAAGTTTTCCCTTTGGCCTTGGGCTGGGAGATGCCTCAAGGCTGCTCCATCTCACCCTCCTGATGTAAAAGAGACACGAGACACATGATGTGACCCTTTTGCCACCGCAAAAGAAGGGGATCCATGCAGAAGGGGTCCCAGGCGGTACCACACATGCATACGGCCCACAAAAAAGCTGCAGCAATTCACAACAGGAAGGTAGCGGGTGGGAGAACCGCATCGTTTGACAATCATTATTGTCTCGTTTTAGCATTTCTCACACTGCGTCTGCAACGTTAGGACAAGACAACTTCTTGAAAACGTGTCTGTGTGCATGTGCTTGTGGGCACGAGATAGGGCCAACAGCTAAACCCTCCTCTGCAATAACAACCCCCTTGCTCCAGGCCTGGCACAATTCATGACAGCTGGAGGTCAGGGTTCTGGGGGACCTTGGGAAACAGATTTTGTAGCTGAAAGGGCAGGACTGGTGAAGGAGAACAACCAGCCAAAACCAGAGAAATAAGCTTTGAGGCTGCTCACCTCTATATTTTCACCCTGGTTTTGTTGTTATTTTCATAATTGAATCAGGATCCCAGCTTTTACATTCGCATCCTCATCACCTAACCTCAGTGTTACTTCAGGTGCAGCGGAAAACCAAACACTGAGGAGCGAGGAAAAGAAGCTTTTACTGCACGATCACCTTCTGAGTTCGGTTCTGGAGATGTTCAGAAATCATGCCTCTAACTATCTCTCTCCAATCTGATCTGGTGTGTTCTGCTCATTCATTTTGCTCTCATCTGTTTTGAAGCCGTAGGGGAGAACGTGTTGAGGAATTTCAAATTTAGAATGAGAAATAAGAGAAATCATATAGCTCCTTTATATCTATATCAACATTTTTATAGACCATTGTTTGACAGAGGATTAAGATGCTGTGAAGATATAAAGAGGAAGAAATAATGATAATAATTACCCCCCACACACGCACCTTCTATGGTCCAAGAGCTTGATTTCACAGCTTACTGAGAGCTGTGAAATCAAAACCTAGTGAATACCTGCGCTAATAACAGCGTTCCCAAATTCATTGTCTCCAATGCATTTCATAAACTTTCCTTCATTTTCACACAGCTTTCATCTCGCTTCCATTCATTTATTCATCCCCTGTGGTTTCTGTCCCGAGAATCTTAAGATAATAATTTTCTTTGCGCATTGGGCAGTCTGAGTGCTGCTTTCCATTAGTATGAGCTAAAATCTGCGGGAGACCGAGAGGCTTTTGTTCAGCGTGCCTGCTCATTGCTATCGTTCAACACGAGGTCTTTCATTCACAACCGAAACCCACAAAGCTTCACACGGAAGAGGTTTCTCTACTGCTACTAAAACTACTACTGGAAACTAGATCTTGGAAAGTATCAATCTGAATAGATTTGAAATTATGAAAACTGGGAATAGAATACAAAAGAATAAAAAATATGTGTATCACACACATAGAGCTATGAGACAATATGGTGGTAAAGAGTTATTCCTGGAGCAACACTGTTATAGGTGTAGACATCTGTAGAGCTAATCCAAACCATAAAAACTGTGACTCATTGAAAACTTTCTCATAAAGAGAAATTGAAACAACAAATCTTCGGATTTTCGAGTGTCAGTATTTTTACTGTTACATGAGATTTCTTTCTAGTCTTTTTTGAGCATTTTTATGAGGTTATTTCAGGCAGTAATTGGCAGAGAAGCAGACAGGAAACAGGGAGAGAGAGAGAGAGAGAGAGAGAGAAAGAGAGAGAGGGCAATGACCTGCAGTGTAAGGCCTTTGATTGGATTCAAACCTGGGACACAGCAATTACGTGGCGTACGCGCTTACCGCTCCACCACCTGCGCTGCCATAATGAGATTGAAGGCAGTCAAGGAAAATCCATTACCGGCCACAGACCAGGCCACAGATGTTTGAAATTGCATGTACTTTTTTTTTTTTTTTTTTTTTTTTTGCAGATCTGTATGCATTGAGAAACGATTAGCATTATCTTTTCCTGTGATCATTAATTAATCACAAAAACGTTCAAACATTTCTTTTTCTTTTTTTTTTTTTTTGTATTATTATTTTCTTGTCCACTAAAGCGCAGGTGATTCCCAAATCATCATCTTATGAAGTTGGTGGCAAAGTTCTGCTTGCTTCTGCATCCAACAGCCACAGAACATTCCCATTAACCCATTGGAGATGAGTTTATGCACAACTGAATAATGGAATTCACTCCCATTTTTATTCTAGTTCCTTTTTTTTTTTTTTTTTTGCCTTCTCCAAAATCCCAGAAGAAAAACTCTGGCTCTGGCTCTTTAGCTGCTAAATGCGCCACTGTGTTCACCAGCTGCTCTCTGACTGAGTCTCCCTGCTGTTTGCTGCCGAGCAGGCCGTGGACAATGGCTTTATCAGAGCTTGACTGTGGCTCGTAGAGACTAAACCAACTAAAGTTATGATATGATGCTCCCAACGCCACTTGATTTTAGTGCGGCCACATTAAGGCAGCATTGCAAATAATCCAAAAATTCACCTGAATTACATTAGGGTGGTGGTTCAGTGATCAATGTCATGAACAGAAAAAAAAAAAAAAGTGACAATGAACAAACAAGCACACTGACGTGCTAAATGACTTGTTAAGTTCTGAATGCAAAAAAAAAAAACAGATCTCAACTTTTCAATTTCAAGCTCTAAACAGAACCTGGCATTTCTGTCTGTCAGCATTTCATATGTGAAGATGTTTTGCTGTAACATTAATAAAATGACAGTCACAAGAATGGCAAATTTTTTCTCTTGAATCACTTTGAAATTGGAAACGTTTTTTTTTTTTTTTTTTCTGTCAGTCAATCACATCTACATTGTTGAATAAATCATGATGCCCTGGGCATCGTGGGCCAGTGGTTAGTACTGGCTTTGAACCCTAGGGCTGGTGTGGGTTGCCTTTGGGTGCTTGGCTTTTTCCCACAGTCCAAAGACAAGGCACAAAAATAGGCAGATGGGGGCAAGTGTGAGTTTAAATAGTTTTTTGTCTCTCTACTTCTGTATGTCTGCCCTAATCTATACAGAAAATCTGTAGAGATAATGAATGGATGGAATAAATGTGTCTTCTTTAAGGCTGAGACATCAATTTTTTTTTTAAATTTGTATAAAAGCCTGACTGACTTTAGAAAAAAATGAAGAAGAAAAAGCAACAAAATGGGAACAATTCACTGAATCTTTGAGAGAATCTGACACATTGTGAGCTAGTCTGCCCAACCCAAATGAGACTGCACAACATGGCTACTTCAGCATTACTCTACACTCAATACAAACTGTAGCCCCTCTTTGCTGCAGCGCGCTGTAGGAGTAGATGACTTTCATACAGAATGAGAATACCAATAGCAAAGAAAAATGGCGTACATACCCACGATGCTTTTGCTGTGATACTCTAAACAGTGGAAAGGCAACAACATCATGGAGGATGAGGTTACGTGTTTACTGAGGACAACGAAGTGGCTGCTGTAAATATGTTTTTTACATTATTATCTACTATGTTTGGTATCGGGCAGCACAGAGGCATAGTGGTTAGCGCTGTTGCCCCACAACAAGAAGGTTGTGGGCCCCAGGCCTGGGGCCTTTCTGTGTGGAGTTTGCATGTTCTCCCCGTGCTTGCGTGAGTTTCCTCCGGGTACTCTTGTTTCCTCCCACCAACCAAAGACATCATGTTTGGGTTAATTGGTGACTCTAAATTGTCCGTAGGTCTGAGTGTGAGTGTGAGTGGTTGTTGGTCTCTGTCTGTCTCTGTGCGTTGGCCCTGCGATGGACTGGTGACCTGTCCAGGGTGTACCCCGCCCTCGCCCAGTGTGAGCTGGGATTGGCTCTAGCACTCCCCGCGACCCAGAAACGGATAAGCGGTAGAAGACGAATGAATGAATGAATATTTGGTATTGTTCTCGTCCAGATTCCCATACGTATGGTTTTGCCTTATTTCTGTATTACAGTTACATTGGTGTTAAGAGTGTGAACATTTCAACCCCTCCCAGCAAAGCACAGTACTCTACTGCTGTACTGTAACTTTAGAATATTGTATGAAAATGTGTATAAAGGCTAGCAGTGTCAGGATTCTTAGTGTTTATGTTCCTCTCCCTCTGTTCCCCCCTCCTTTCCTGGGTTGTCTGGGTGTGTCTATCTTTCCTGTGCTTTTCTGATTGGAGGTCTGGAGCTGGGCTGACCCGGAGTCACCTACCTACACACCTGCAATCAACTGAGCCTCTTCTGCCATGTACTGTCCTCACATGCTACATAAAAACATGTTTCATTCTGCCACTCATCGCCAGATCGTCTGCGTACCTCCAGTGGCGTTGTGTCTTGGCTTTTGTTTTTCTTTTTCACCTCCGCTTTTGACTCCTGTGTGCAGATCCTCAGCTCCTGTTTTCCTCCAATGCTCCTGCTCGCTGGGCTTGTTCTTTTGTTCATAATAAAGTGAATTTGATCGAAAACACTAACTCTATCAAAGTTAAGGAAAGTACTGCGATTTTATCTGTTTACGTGAGCTGTCAGACACAGATGAGAAATGCAACTCAGTGAGAAAACAGCTGCAGACATTTGTACAGACATGAGAAATGCTTGTGTGTGTGTGTGTGTGAGGACACGATGAGCAGTTGTGAGAAAGTACATTAAAAGTTGTGAGAATGATGATTCTGATGAGTGAACTGCATCAAAGTGACGGAAGAAAAGTGCCATTTTGGAGCCTCACAGGAACCCTCAACAATGGCCGAACGTGTACAGTTGTTGCTCACAAAGGGAAGTTGCTTTCGTAGCAGCTGAAAAAAAAACTTTGTCAGCAGCGAGGACAATGATTGGGTTCTGTGAATTGAGCAAATTGGCAAAGTCAAATTATTGCTTGTGGATATTTTCTGAATGTGTGGCTCTGCATCCAAATCTTTCACTAGCAGAAAACCAATCAACCAATCAAAACATTTTTTTTTTAACATATTTGACTGCAGATAACAGGCGCTTGTAACTTTGGCTACACTCACAATCTGACCAGCTGACTGTTAGTCAGAGCACGTAACTAATTTTCTCAGCTGGAACTTTTCATGGTTGTTTGGACCTTGTGAGGAAGCGAGAGAGACGCCATGTGATGCCAGGATGAGAATCTGAAGCATTTCATAAATAATGTCAGTCCAGTAGATTCACAGAAAAGAGTTTTTTGCTCTTGACCACTTACTACCAGCACTGGTGAGGATCCAGAAATAATATCTATTGTCAGAGCTAATATCTTCTGGTGGCAAGGTGCCCATATGCAGCGTCTGTTGTCCGGGAAGTGTCAACCTGGAGACTTCTCGCAAAACTTTATCAACCTTTCACCAGAACTGAATTGATAACAAACAAGAGCAGAACACATGATAATGACTGGCCACAGAGAACCAAGCTGTCTCCTGCAATCAGAGGATTTGGTATAATGACTCTTTTGGGCTGGAGTAATGCTGAATCTAATGAAGTTTCTCATTTCCTCTCCTTATACTGCTGAGCTTGAAGTTTTCCACTGTAGCTCACATAAATTCTCCAGTTGCTCCTGTATTACTTCTTTCACTGCTTTCCTTCCCTTGCCCATTTTTCTTTTACCCACAATGAAATATATGTTGTTTATTTTAAGCCCCTTTGTAATTTTGAGATTCTTACTTACAAGATCACTAGATTTCTAACAACATTCTACCAATACTTTTGCTTATTCTTTTAAGCCACATTGCAACTTCAGATTAAAGATAAATACTGATGGAAAAGAATCTGATTTAGGCTTAAAACTCTTGAGCCGCCAGCCATTCAAAATGACATCAGATTTTTTAGGTAAAAATTATTTTAAGAGATTTTGGAACACTACTTTGCTCCTCAGCTTCTTTGGGGGAACAAATCTATAGGTTATTGTCCAATTTAATGCAGTATTTCATTCTGCTTTCCACTTAACTGAAGCTTTATCACATGTTTCAAGTGGCTATAATGAAATATGAAAATTGTGTTTTTAAATCATGATGACAAATTAACCAGAAGAAGTGAAAATAATTGTAAAAGTGAATAACTAGTACAGGGAAACATACACAATAATGGCCCTCTACTCCTTTAATATTTTTATTCTTAATGGTTGAAGGCTTCATTAAAAATGCACTGTAAACTAGAGAGAGCTGACTGGACAGTCCTAGCTTGTTTTACATTCCAGGACACGTTTCTATGAAAACCAAACGTAAAATGTGAAAATGATGAATTTGCATAATCAAAAAAGCTTTTTCTCTGGCAAATAAAGCCTGTCTGATCTAGGCTGATGACTTATGGCACTGTTCCCTCCATTTATTTCATCCTAATTTGTCCTTTTCCCTCTTTTAGATTCCCGGGACGCTGTTAAAGGCGGACTGTAGGACAGGGACCAGTGAATCTTTATTACTTTGTAATATTCTGAAAGGACTCTGGGATTACTGGGACCGGGACCTTGGTCGATTTTAGATAAGCCTTACTTGCATCAGATATTTCAGCTTGAATCTGATAACTTCCGTTAGAGATCCTCCAGTTTGCTCAATAAGAGTGAGGTTGGGGAATAGGCAGTAAGGTCAGTAAGATAGTTCTCTGATGAATTTATTCCTAATTAATATATTCAGTTGCTGACTTCTGTCTTCCATCGGATTATCTTAAAGTGTCGGGACTATGTTCCACTATGCCGCCAACTCCTTGCTTGCTAACCCTGAAGTCCGGCCACCGTGAGTTTTCATTGCCTGTAAAAGGTCAGTTAGTGCTGAGCAGCTGGGCTGTTCTGCTTTACAGCTGCTGCTGCTGCTGCTGCTGAAAAGAGTCCTTTCTTTGTCATCCCTGCTTTAAGGAGCAGCAGAAATGCTCATCCTTTGCTGCAAACACGTGTCCTTGCTCATTGGGATAATTCTGTATACCCCTACAGAGGCATGGATGCAGGGCGGAGACACAGAAGTGGACAAGGAGGTATGATGACATCTGCAAATCTGTTCTCATGTGTTCTCTTGGTGTCTATTACAGCTGCATTCGACGAGACAGTGAGCTGTGTCACACAGCAAATAGCGGACTTACAATAACAGAGTTACCATTTGTGCTCTGCTTAGACTGACTGGCATACACCTCGTATCTGCAATTACCTAATATGTGTACTATGTCAATGTCAATGTCAAATTCATTTATAAAGCACTGTTGAAGTGCTGTACAAGCTCAGCAAAAGCAATGTCCAGAAAAATTTCCCAAGCAGATGGCCTCGTCACTCTGCTAAGAATCTGAGCTCTTACAAGGTTGTATATTTTCATAAAGATGGGCCTTTGAATTTTGGACCGTTGTAACCCAACATATAGAAAGTTGCAATAGTCCAATCTAGATATGATAAAAAACATGAATGTCTCTCTAAAAAATCCTTGGGACCGAGGTAAGGTTTGTCTTTTGCCACAACTTCTAACTGAACAAACCTTCTTTTGGCTACACACCTCAACTTTTTGTGAAATTTAAATGAAGAGTGGGCAGCATGGCAGCATAGTGGTTAGCGGTGTTGCCCCACAAAAAAGGTTCGGTTCCCCGGCCTGGGGCCTTTTTGTGCAGAGTTTGCATGTTCTCCTCGTGTCTGCGTGGGTTTCCTTCGGGTACTCCGGTTTCCTCCCACCGTCCAAAGACATCATGTTTGGGTTAACTGGTGACTCTAAATTGTCTGTATGTCTGAGTGTAAGTGGTTGTTGGTCTCTGTCTGTCTCTGTGTGTTGGCCCTGTGATGGACTAGTGACCTGTCCAGGGTGTACCCCTCCCTCACCCAGAGTGAGCTGGAATTGGCTCCAGCACCCCCTGCGACCCGGAAACGGATAAAGTGGTTGAAGATGAATGAATGAATTAATGAAGAGTCAAAAATCACACCATTTAAATGCTAAATGCCACTATATAGTTGCTATTTATCTAACTTTCTATGTCATCTTGTTAGTGTTGAGAATTAAACCTTAAAGCAAAAGTATGAAAGAAGAAGAAGAAGAAAGCTTATGGATGGAAACTCAAGTAAACAGACATGCCATTTATATTTTGAAACAAAAAATATTCACATATCTATTAGGTGGAGTGAAAGATGAGGCTGACAGACTGTAGTTTAACCACATAAACACCTATATCTGACTGCAAACACATTTTATATGAATATTTGTTTTTGGTTTGATTTTCAGAAAGAGAGAAGGTAGTTTACTCTCTTACACGCACACAAACAAACGCGCACACACACTTAACAGAGACAGCTGGTGGCCGTCGCATACATTCTCCTGGTACAAAGAACATCAACATAACTGTCACACATTGTTTGTGTACTCTGGCAGACATTCTGCAGACACAAAGACACTCAGATTCACATCACATACTGTACACAGCTGTTTGTATAGTTTTGTGTTTACAGAGAGAAGGCAAGCGGGGGCTTCTATTTGTGTACCAGAAGGCAATAAAAGCAGTATATGCAGCTGGATTTACTGCACTTTGCCTCCGTGTCATGTGTTGACATTTGAGGAAGGGCTACAGCTACAGCTGGACTAAGAAGAAAAAGGACTGAGGATAAAATGAATTTGTACAGGAGCCAGATCACAATGAAAACTCAGCTTCACAATACGTGACTGGCATCACAACAACACCACTAAATGAGCGAAATAATTATCACAACATTGACTGTTACAAATATGGAACACACACACCCTCCAAACACATCCACAGTTTTGCACAGTGGCAGTGTGTAACCCAGACAGACATTAGGTTTTGACCTTTAATTTTGTTTCTTGAAACCTCTCATAATATAAGAGTATGAATAAAGCACACTGAGGCTGGCAGTGGATTATAACAGCAAGAGAAAAGTAAACTCTGTCCACAGAAACAGGAGGAGACAGAGCTACACTGGAGTTAAGCAAACCAAACTCGAATGCAAATTACTAAACTAGGATTCTTCCTGTGACCAAACTGTGTCAGCAGCAAAGAAACGAGATGCAAGCTACGTGAAAGCACATCACAATCATAGAGAACACAATAACGCATGAAAACTGTTGTGGCTCACGGTGCATGCTTTGATCCTTCACTTCAGATCTATACAGTATACGTATTACTTCTTTTGTCTCATTATTTTTTACTGTAATGCTTTAGCAAAATTGTTCACCTGACGTTCACTGAGACGAACATTTTCGATCACTTTGCGCACGTCACCATCAAGCCTTTCGTTCAAGCCTTTTATTCATCGCCACGATCATGCAGCTTTTGTTTCAGTCTTTCAGGAAACATAATTATATGCTGCTCATGCAAACCGCAAAAGACACAGCAGCTCCTGTAATTAGCCAGAAGTAAACATACCTGATTCAGAAAAATTCAGTGCTTCTTTATGAAGGGAGCAAGTCGCGACGTCCAATGCTAATTTGATGATGAGTGGATTTGATCAACAGCAGCCTGAAAAAGAAAAAGGAAATTTAGAATAAACTCTTCATCTGGTTGTAATAGTAGCTGAAAGACTTGTGTCTCAGTATACCCAAATAATAGTAAATTGTGAGCAATAATAATTTTTGGAAATGGAATCCATTTAAATGCCATCTAAATATACAAAGAATATTTGTGTACTGCACTGTTTTGAATATTGACCAATGACATAGTTACTTTTCATGTCATTGTGGAATTTAAAGCCTGCCTCCTTGTTATAAGATGCCCGTTTTCAGTTTCGGTATAATGTTGTTTTTCGTCATGTATTCAGGAAACTACTCCAGGATGCACAGGGACGCATCATCAGCGTTGTGACTTGGGGTCACAAGGTGTTACAACATGCACCCTCACCCAGGCGACCCAGCCAGGGTTAACAATATTGAACAACAAAGACAAAGACACGACATCGTAATACGAAGATCTTATTAAACGTCAATGCAATTTCAGATGACAAACAGGTAGGATTTTTCAAATCCCAGGGACCAGTCAAGTATGGCACCTGAAAAACACAACCTGACCACAATTTAGTTTGGTAGCAAAACCTCCATCCTGCTGCTGTCAGTCAAACCAAGGCCAAGGTGACCTTGTAAACCTATTGGTGTGCAGTGTGATAGTAGTTCACGTGTTCAGAATTCATGTTTGTTTGACGCCCCTTTGGAAGAGTGTAAAGATCTTCAGCATAACTTTGAATTCGATGTAAGCAAACTTAACTTACTCTGATTGAGATCTATTCAAGTGTCAAATCTGATTGTCCTCACTGCGTCTTGCTGTCTGACCTCAAAATCAGACTGGCTCCCCCTCAGCTTTCTCCCAGAGTGCTGATTACCGTTATGTTTTAAAAGGCTGAGTTGGGACAGTCAGATGTCAGCACCAGACTAATCCCTATGTACTCTGTAGGCTAATGTGGCTGGCTATTAAGACTGTGGTTCAGACCCAGACAGCACGGCCTTATGGGAAAGATGCTGCTGCTCCTCTACTCTTATTATGAAGACAGAAGGGATAAGTGGAAAGAAGACAGGGGGTCCAAGCCATCCCCTCTCTGCAGTCTGCTCAGTTGACATTCAGCTACATTCAGCTTTAAATGGACTTTGACAGTTTTGTTTATAAAGGACGATGCTGGCGGTTTAGATCTTTGATGTACTTTTGTAACTGGACAATAACAGCACTTGTATGATATATTTTTTATTTCATCTTCAGAAAATGACATGAATGTATGAGTGCTGATTTGATACAATATTCGACAGATTTTCAGATTTCCATAAACTCTTTCTTTTTGAAGTGCCATCCTTAGTCTCTGTTGAAACATTGGCTGTAGTTTTTCTTTTCAAATACTTATGCGGAATGAGGTCCCTAAGCAGCTTTCATGGAAGGACCTGGGACCCGTGAGGCCATGTGGTCTGAAGCTAACCTAAAGCCAACAGCATGTCCACGTCCCCGGGCAAAGTTTATTTGGTCTGACTTTTAGTTCTTCATTTTCTAAACCTACAAAAATATCCATGGTGCGTGCCCAAGGGCTTGTTGAATGCTTCAGCACAAAATGTGATTGTAACCGAACAAATACAATTGAGTATTACTCTGATGCACAACCAGCTACAATAGCCTGCAAAGGAGATGACATGTTTTCACACTAAGATGTTTCCCCCCTAGTTGTGCATGTCTATAAAGTTGGCCACACTCCACAAAGTTGTTTGCGCCTTCTCTGTCTCTCTCTTTCTACCTTTAACGTCCAGAGACGTTATTTTTCATAATTCATTTCTTCATTCATTCATTCATCTTCTGCAGTTTATCCGTTTCTGGGTCATGGGGGGCACGTGAGCCAGTCCCAGTTCACATTGGGCGAGGGTGGGGTATACCTTGGACAGGTCACCAGTCCATCACAGGGCCAACACACAGAGACAAACAAAGACCAACAACCACTCACACTCACACTCAGACCTACGGACAATTTAGAGTCACCAGTTAACCCAAATGTGATGTCTTTGGACGGTGGGAGGAAACTGGAGTACCTGGAGGAAACCCACGCAGGTACAGGGAGAACATACAAACATACAAAGGTTTCATTTTAAGTGGAATAAAATATTGATGATGTTTTGACAGGCTTCTCTAGGACCTCCTGATCTCTTTCTCTTTGGTTTAATTTTAAATGAGTTTCTGTCTGTGGAATTTAACCAGTAAGCCTTCCTTCTTTGTTTTTTTTATCAAGCGCTGTTTAACCTCCCTGCATATAACCACGGGTCACAGCTACTGCCCAACTGATAAATACAGAACTAAAACATACTAAGAACTATGGAATTTCACATCCTATATGTAACATCCTCTTGCATACACAGGCTTTACCTGAATTTGATTACGTATGCAATGGCAATGGGTTAAAACGCACAAAATACCTATATATAAAATTCTGTTACAACATTAGAAGTATGTTTTGTATCGTCCTCTGTGATGAAGCCTTGTCAAGACAAAGGCAGATTAAAAAAAAAAGGCCAATTATCCAACCAAGAGGTAGAATTTAACCCAATGTGCAGTGCCTATACAAAGTGTTCAGGCCTTCGGACGTTTTCTGATAGCATTTGTCTTTTTTAAAATCAGAATCAATTGTGCTTCTTTGTCAGAAATGTACCCTCCCCCCCCCCAAAAAAAACTAAAGTTACAGTGAAAACAGATTTCAAGAAATCTGCCCCTAGATGGACAATCTACGTTGCTGTGACAACACCTCTGTTCGATAGAGCAAATTCATCCTAACACTGATAATAACTATCAAGAGGGATAAAAGAAATACAAATCAGAGGTGATTAATGTATTCCCGCAACAAGTATTCTGTTGCTTTCACTGGATTTCATGACATGAGGCAGTAGGTAACATGTGAAGCATTAATGCTCTTGCATTTGGATGCTCGTGTCTTCGAGTGAAGGGCGTGGCATACATTTGCAGGAGAAATGTTGAATTGGTGTGCTGTGGAAACTGCAGCAGCAGGTTTACTACTGACATCAGTTGTGAAGACACAGAATTAAAATGGTGAATGTGAAAAGTAATTTTTCTTTTTGTGGCTCACCCCAGGCTGTATTCTCTCTTTATGTTCTGCAAACAAATTCGTGGTAAAGTAAGCATGACAACAGTAGCACTTTGAAATTTGCAGATGAGTCTGATGCAGTTTTGCCAATTCTATCAGAGTTGAATGTGTCATTAGCTCAGGGTCACCAAGATCGCATATTTCAGATGCTTTCACCTATCGGACTGTGATCGTTACGAACATAAACTCTTAACTGAACCTTCAGAGGAAGCGTGAGCAGTATTTCCAGAGCAGCACCACCATTTGTTGATCTTCAATATATATATAAAAACACAACAACCCTTTTCCAGGCTCTTATTCCACCAGTCAGGTCTTTTTATCTTGTGCCATGGTTTAGTAACCTGACTTGGAAAAATTAAAATTCTCTGCCAGCTCAAACTCTCAGTTCTTCACTGCTCACAGCTGCAGTGTGAGGTGAGCTCTATTTCCTTTCCTGTATATATTAAAATCCAGCTCCTTCACTTGGACTGTCAGGTTATGGTTCGGGCAGAGAAAATAATGATATAAAAAATGTTCTTGCACCTGCAGCCATCGCATTACTAAACAAAGCTGGCACAGGATGATGCACTTCACCCATGAATGGCACTTTCTGTGAAGCCCCTTTAAGCTTGTTGAGTCAAAAAACCTGCTAAGACCTGCTAAAATCTTTTGTCTGCAATGGAAAAGGCTGCTATTGGCATTTAAACCTGGGTCAAAATAGTTTGCAGTCGACACTGGTATTTATCGGCTATACCAGGTGAAATGATTGTACGAGGAAGGGACACACACGCACACAAACAGTAATCAGACCTGTCACACCTGTCACACCTGTCAGCTGTTTGCAAAAAACGGTGACGTGAGAGAAAGAATAAGCTGCCGCCACAAAGGTTTGAAAACACACAATCAATTACTGACATTTCTCACACGGAGGGTCCAATTTTTTTCGCAGGAGCGCCGACCCGGAGATGAGACGAGTCAGATCCGCTTCATCAGTTTGCACAGTGGCTATAAATTGTCTTTCCCTCCAATGTCTGAGTGTGTTCACCTGATGAGATAATGCCCTCAGAGTTGCGTTTGTCAATCCAAACCATCAGTCAATTTTTATTAGCAAGTTGCCCTGCATTAATATCTTCTTCTTCTTCTTCTCCTTTCGGCTTTTCCCTTCAGGGGTCGCCACAGCGAATCAGTTGCCTCCATCTAAGCCTGTCTTCTGCATCCTCTTCTCTCACGCCAACCACCTTCATGTCCTCTTTCACTACATCTATAAACCTCCTCTTTGGTCTTCCTCTAGGCCTCCTGCCTGGCAGTTCAAAACTCAGCATCCTTCTACCAATATATTCACTATCTCTCCTCTGGACATGTCCGAACCATCTCAGTCTGGCCTCTCTGACTCAGACTCCAAAACCTCTAACATGTGCTGTCCCTCTGATGTACTCATTCCTGACCCTATCCAACCTGGTCACTCCCAAAGAGAACCTCAGCATCTTCATCTCTGCTACCTCCAGCTCTGCCTCCTGTCTTTTCCTCAGTGACACTGTCTCTAGACCAAACAACATCGCTGGTCTCACCACAGTTTTGTACACCTTTCCTTTCATCTTAGCTGAAACTCTAATATCACACATCACACCTGACACTTTTCTCCACCCGTTCCAGCCTGCCTGCACACGCTTCTTCACCTCTTTTCCACACTCTCCATTGCTCTGGACTGTTGACCCTAAGTACTTAAAATCCTCCACCTTCTTTATCTCTTCTCCCTGTAACCTCACTCTTCCACTTGGGTCCCTCTCATTCACACACATATACTCCGTCTTACTGCGGCTAACCTTCATTCCTCTCCTTTCCAGGGCAAACCTCCACCACTCTAGCTTCTCCTCCACCTGTTCCCTGCTCTCATTACAGATCACAATGTCATCTGAAAACATCATAGTCCATGGAGATTCCTGTCTAACCTCGTCTGTCAGTCTGTCCATCACCATAGCAAACAAGAAGGGGCTCAGAGCTGATCCCTGATGCAGTCCCACCTCCACCTTGAACTCCTCTGTCACACCTACAGCACACCTCACCACTGTCTTACAGTCCTCATACATGTCCTGCACCGCTCTAACATACTTCTCTGCCACTCCAGACTTCCTCATACAATACCACAGTTCCTCTCTGGGCACCCTGTCATAAGCTTTCTCCAGATCTACAAAGATACAATGCAGCTCCCTCTGACCTTCTCTGTACTTCTCTATCACCATCCTCAAAGCAAATACTGCATCTGTAGTACTCTTTTTTGGCATGAAACCATACTGCTGCTCACAAATGCTCACTTCTGCCCTTAGTCTAGCTTCAACTACTCTTTCCCATAACTTCATTGTATGGCTCATCAGCTTTATTCCTCTGTAGTTGCTACAACTCTGTATGTCTCCCTTGTTCTTAAAAATGGGCACCAGCACACTTCTCCTCCATTCCTCAGGCATCTTCTCACTATCTAAGATCCTGTTGAACAACCCAGTCAGAAACTCTACTGCTACCTCTCCTAGACACTTCCAGACCTCCACAGGTATATCATCAGGACCGAGTGCTTTTCCACTCTTCATCCTCTTCAATGCCCTCCTCACTTCATCCTTACTAATCTTTGCTACTTCCTGGTCCACAACAGTCACCTCTTCTACTCTTCGTTCTCTCTCATTTTCCTCATTCATTAGTTCTTCAAAGTACTCTTTCCATCTTCCCATCACACTATTGGCATCTGTCAATACACTTTCATCTCTATCCTTAATCACCCTAACCGCCTGCACGTCCTTCCCATCTCTGTCTCTCTGCCTTGCCAACCTGTATAGATCAGTCTCTCCCTCCTTACTGTCCAACCTAGCATACAAGTCATCGTAAGCCCTTTGTTTGGCCTTTGCCACCTCTACTTTCACCTTACGCTGCATCTCCCTGTACTCCTGTCTACTCTCTTCAGTCCTCTCAGTGTCCCACTTCTTCTTAGCTAACCTCTTTCTCTGAATACACTCCTGCACCTCCTCATTCCACCACCAAGTCTCCTTATCCACTTTCCTTCCAGATGACACACCAAATACTCTCCTACCTGTCTCCCTGATCACATTAGCTGTAGTTGTCCAGTCAACTGGAAGCACTTCCTGGCCATCCAGAGCCTGTCTCAACTCCTTCCTAAAAATCATACAACACTCTTCCTTTTTCAGCTTCCACCATTTAGTCCTCTGCTCTGTCTTTGCCCTCTTCATCTTACTCACCAACAGAGTCATCCTACACACCACCATCCTATGCTGTCTGGCTACACTCTCACCTACCACTACTTTGGAGTCACTGATCTCCTTCAGATTACACCGTCTACACAAGATGTAGTCTACCTGTGTACTCCTACCTCCACTCTTATAAGTCACCCTATGTTCCTGCCTCTTCTGGAAGAAAGTATTCACTACAGCCATTTCCATTCTTTTTGCAAAGTCAACCACCATCTGTCCTTCTGCGTTCCTCTCCTGGATACCAAACCTGCCCATCACCTCCTCATCATCTCTGTTTCCTGCACCAACGTGTCCATTGAAGTCTGCACAAATGACAACACTCTCACTTCTAGGGATGCTCTGCATCACTTCATCAAGGTCCAACCAGAATTTCTCCTTCTCCTCCAGCTCACATCCTACCTGTGGAGCATACCCACTAACAACATTGAACATTACACCTTCGATTTCTAGCTTCAGACTCATTACTCTATCTGATACTCTTTTAACCTCCAGAACATTCCTAACAAGCTCCTCCTTCAAGGTACTCCATTTCTCTTCCTATCTACACCATGAGAGAACAACTTGAACCCTGCTCCTAAACTTCTAGCCTTGCTACCTTTCCACCTGGTCTCCTGGACACACAGTATGTCTACCTTCCTCCTCTGCATCATGTCAACCAACTCTCTACCTTTCCCTGTCATAGTTCCAACATTCAAAGTCCCTACTCTCAGTCCTAGACTCTTGCCGTTCCTTTTCTCTCTCTTCCTACGAACACACCTTCCTCCTCTCCTTCTTCGACTTCTTCGACGAACAGTAGTCCAATTTCCACCGGTACCCTGTACGTGAACAGCACCGATGGCGGTCGTTGTTAACCCGGGCCTCGACCGATCCGGTATGGAAGTCATTGATTCGATTCGCATGTTTGATTTGGCAAAAGTTTTACGTCGGATGCCCTTCCTGACACAACCCTCTGTATTTATCCGGGCTTGGGACCGGCACAATAAGGCACTGGCTTGTACCCCCTTGCAGCTACATTTACCCCCTTGCGGCTACATTAGTTGCCCTGCATTAATATAAACCTGTATATACTCAAGTTTGGGGTAAAATGGGCAAAATTCCTGTTGCCATGATCATCTTTTATTTTTAATGTGTTGATAACTGCTTGCCTTAATGACCGATTTAGGGGGTAGATTGATGGATCAATAATTGCTAATTATTGATGGATACTGTTGTGCTGAAAACATCTTGTCCTTCTCTCTTCCTGCTTATGTGAACACAGATGGAATGAGGAGCTGTTAAAAAACAGAGAGAGACATAAGGATAAAGAGTTCTCGTCAGTGAAATGATGTCTCACTTTGATTCTATTAATGGCATCTATCCCATCTATCAGCCTTATTAAGTCACTAATCCTCTCTGTTCTCAGTTTGACAGATTAACACAGGATCGCACACACACACACACACACACACAGCGACAACACACTCAGTGCGACAAAATTTTTTTACAAATGCGGTCTAAACTGAGCTCAGACAAGGAGAGTTGTTAATTGGGCCAAAGCTCATATAACAACCTATAATAATAGGTGATACTTTGAAAGCTTCGTAGTGCACAATGCTTCACAATGCTCATCAAGTAAACTGATGAAACGATGTGCAGCTGACTGTCTTTGTGCACCATCCTTGTCTAAAGAAAGGAGCAGTCCTATTTTTGTCTCTTTAATCTAAGAATTGTATGGCTACCAATGATAAGCACTAAAAAAAAAAAAAAACAGAAAGCAAAGGGCTGACTGCCCTTTGTGAAAGCGAAAGTAAAGACCAGACCTCAGCCCATCACATAGAGATCTACACCTCTGAGACAGAGTTTAACAACATAACACTCTGGATCAAATGTTCATCATCCTGATTATAGAGTTTGGATTAAGTCCAAACATCAATCAGTTGGTTTTATTCTCAACAAACAATTGGTAAAAAAAAAAAAAAATAGGTTTTCCAATTTGGAGTTGTGTTCCTCCACCAAACAGCCAAGTTGCAGAAAATATGATGACTAGCTCCCTCCTAACATCCATGTGTGTGAATGTTGATGCAGAAGATTAAGAGGTCACAGTGAAGTAAACCTTTGACTCTTGTGACCCAAAAGATATGTGTAGCCTGGGTGAGAAAATAAGGGGTTAATAAATGTAGTGCCTTGTGAAAGCAGGACCAACATATTACGATGAGAAGCGAAGTGAAATTAAGGTTGTTTAAATAACACTTAATAGACACACAAGACATTGTTAATAAATAAATAAATTGCTTTCAGTTAAAAAAAAAAAGTATTTAAATATATTTCAAGTTCATTTTGAAGGCAAAAAGTAAAAAAAAAAAAATATGGCAAAAGTACATTTATAAAGTTCATGTGGTGTTGTTCTCTTGTTTCATTGGCAGTGATGGGAATAATGGCGTTAATAACGGCGTTACTTTTTTCAGTAACGAGTAATCTAATCTAATCCTCTTCATACGTAACGCCGTTACCGTTACTGCCAAAAAATCTGGCACGTTACTATAATTGAAGCAGTTCTTTTCATCAGACCAATCAGATCTCTGAGCTGAGAGGCAAAGGCTGTTGTTACTGCTCTTCCTCGGTTAGTGGGCACGAGACAATCGCATAAATGATGACGATTGGCTGAGGTGAGTAAAATTTCATGGTGAGCCAATCAGAGGTGGAGGTGGTCGGGAGTTGTTTACAGAAATTCAAAAGCACGCAGAGTCGGACACACAACGAACGACACAAGTGAGTCAGTCAACGAGAAACAGGAATGGTGAGCCCAAATAATCCAAAAGCAGCCTTCTCTAAATGGAAGTATAGTCATTACTTTTCCCTCCAAGAAATGAAAGGGAACAAACGGAATGGTGAAATTCACATTATGCCCCGAACAAAAGAGCCTCAATTCAAACTTACTCAAACATCTTAGAATTGAACATGCACATGTATTTTAAGTTGCGTTGAAGAGGGGTGGAGGTGGATCAACATTCAGACACATCTCAGCATTTAAACATTTACTTGAAAGAAACGCAATAGTTACTTTCCGCAGAGACTTGTTACTTTTATAATTTATAACTGAGTAACTGATTTAGTTACTTTTTGGGAAAAGTAACTGGAACTAATTACTTTTTTTAAAGTAACTTGGTAACTTGTGGTCTGTTTAATTCACCTGTGTTGATGGGGAGGAAAGGCGGGAGCAAGGTGGGTTGATGAAACGCAGCACGACGCAGCAGCTAAGTTAGCAGATGGAAGAGCGCAGAGAATTATCAAACTATGTCTAGTAGCTAAAAGGAAACGGAGTCAAACACTACCGCATGTTTCTTCATTAACTGGGAGTTTATTGAAGCTAAGGGCAGTGTGAGTGTGTTTGTGCAACGCTGAGTGAAGTGAAAGGACAACATGTCGGGTGGGAGGGCAAAGTTTGCCAACGGGGTCGTCTGGTTTCATTGTCGATTGCCTGCCGAGAACTTCTCCAGCTGAACTATCGCGGGGAGGAGTAGAGGACTTCTGCAGTTGAGCTGTGAGACTGCTCTGCGTTTTTTTTCTTCACAGGAGAAGAAGATTCCCAGCGGCCACATCGTACCCGAGCATCGTACAGGCCTGCACTTGTGGTTTCTGTTGCTCTAAGTGTGTGTGTGTGTGTGTGTGTGTGTGGGCCCACGTCTGTGTAAAAAGTGTTATAAGCTACTGAATGATTAATACTTGGACAGAAATGTTCTAGTTCAGACCATTTAGGGCATTTAAGGTGTTAAACATTTGTGAGAATCCAATTAAAGGGTGCATGTATAAATTTTTTTTAAAAGTTATTTCCCTGCGTTGTGAGGTAAATATAATTCTGGTGTAGCCCAGAGGCTATGATTTATTTAGTCTAAAGGGGTCTAATTTGTGTTTCTGAGAATTATATTTTTTGTTTAACTTTAATTTTAAAGGGTCATTATTTGTTCATCCATTCATTCATCTTCAACTGCTTATCCGTTTCACGGAGGGTGCTGGAGCCACCTGGACAGGTCGCCAGTCCATCACAGGGCCAACACACAGAGACAGAAAGAGACCAACAACCGCTCACACTCAGACCTACAGACAATTTAGAGTCACCAGTTAACCCAAACATGATGTCTTCGGGACGCTGGGAGGAAACCGGAGTACCCAAAGGAAACCCACGCAAGCACAGGGAGAACTTGTAAACTCCGCACAGAAAGGCCCCAGGCCTGGGAACTGAACATGTGACCTTCTTATTGTGGGGCAACAGCGCTAATCACTATGCCGCCATGCTGCCCGGTCAATATTTGTATTGCCACAAAAATGTAAGTAAATTACATTCATTTTCTTTTATAAAGTTATCTGGTGTCAGTTAATCAGGTATAACAGGTGTATAGGCCTGGACTATTTTTTTGTTATTAATAAGAGAAGCATCAGGTCACTTAAAAGAGGTAACCCTCGGGTGGCTACCGTAACACAAAACGAACCCAAACATCACCCCATTGGATCTACATGGAGCTACATATGAAACTGAGTCATATTTGCTGTATGAATTTGAGCTCTGTTTAGCCATTAGGGTAAAGGTGACCTTTCACCTTTCAGCCATGAAAAATTCTCACATCACCACTTATTTTTTTTGTGGTTAAAAAAAGAAACTACTTACAATTACACTGTCACTTTCCCGTGTCACTTTTTACACATACAGTAGAGTTGGAGGGATATCCAGATGAAATCCGGCTGCATTCGGAGGAGTGGAGGAAAAAGAGAAGGTAAGGGAGGCAGGAAGACAAGGAGGATATGTGAAGTGTTGTTTGATCCAGAGAGAGTATATGTTCAGCAGGAAGCAAACAGAAGAGCCAAACCCAGTGACCATCCTGCCACACACACACACACACACACACACACACACACACACTATAAATAAAGCTGAAAAATACCAACAGAATGAACATATAGAGAACATTAAGAAACACCTGGGATACATCATGTTCTATATTTTCGTATTTGACTCTATGGGGGCGAAGGGGTTTGCATGCAAGATTGTGTGTACATTATTTGCTTGTAGGTGTGTGTGTGTGTGTGTGTGTGTGCGTGTGTGCATGTGTGTGTGTTGGAAGAGGCTGGGGGCTGGCAGATGGTCAGAGATGAGTCTCTCTCCCCTGTGGGTCCCTCCACTCCCTCTTTCAGTCCCCATCCCTCCCTCCCTTTGGCCCCACCTCCGGGGGATTCCCGTCCATGATGAGCCCCACCAGAACGCCTCCCAGCTGGGCACAGAACCTCACCCACCTCCTCCCTGCCTGGAGCTGAACCTGCTGAATGTTCTTGTGTATTTATTTCAAGTATAAATATTATATTAAGAAATACTATCTTTGGTCATTTCACCTTGTTTAACACAGAATAGTCAGGAGTTGTTTTGCTGAGGAATCCATGCATGAGGGAAATTTTATGTGCTATATATATATATATATGCTGTCACACTTGGGAAATTGTATATTTCCAGTGAAATTGAAGCATTACATGACAGCATGTTCCATTTAATGCTACGCTGATGAAACTGTCAGTTCAAGCCTTAAACAATGCTGAAATAAATAATAATAATAATAATAATAATAATAATAATAATAAAAACCCCATTGAAAATCAAGGAGTAAATAACTGAGTTAAAGTGACATTTTGATTCATTTATGATGGGATTTCAAAGGCCCCATATGGTGTAAAGGGAGATCTGCAGACTATACAGCAGGTCTGAATCTATGCGAAATCTCTGTGAAAGCACCAAACGTCATCAAAAGCCGTCAGGCCTTCTCAAAACAAAATAGTGGCATTTGCTCTTTTAAAAAAAAAAATGAAGAACATAACAGTAGCAGGTGAATGGAGACGTCACTGCTCCAACTGAAACAAAACAAAACAAAACAAAACGCTGAGACACAGCTACATTAATCGTCAGCCAAAGCATCATTTTAGTATCACCTGATGGTGATGTTTATTGATTAATCACTTTGTGAAAGCAATTCATTAGGCAGCACATATTCAGGCAAAGGACAAAAAAACCTACTCGAGGCCACAGCCACTCAGTAACAAGAGAACTATGTTTAATGTGCGTATAATGATGTTTACCAGTGACCACCCCGCAAAATGATGAATTATTAATATAAACCCATCTGCTTTGATTTCCCAGAGAAAAAGTTTAAGACTCATTTATTTACACAATGGCCTTCACCATAGTGGGAGCGGTGAAAATTAGGCAAAGCCGCTCCTCCATCTATCCCTTTTTTCCTCCATCCCCAAAAAACAGCCCTCTGACCTCCTGGTCGCTGGGTTGTTTATTGCAGCTCAAGGCAGCTCAAGGCATTTCCCATTTGGGTCTGTCCAAAATGTTATTCACATCCCCATGCACAGAATATTTTCTCTTCAGCGTCAAATGCTGTGCAGCCGGACAGAGCTACCACGCAGTGATCCGGAGAGAATGGTGGTCATTGAATTCCATCGAGGCTGTTTAAAACAATTTGTCTTGGAGAACAATGTGTGTTGGGATGCACAAGGAGTGACAGTGACACTTATTGCTACACAATATTTTGAGATAAAACCTATCTCCCAGTATCTCAATGAGAGACGAGGCTCTCTTTCATCTCGGTTGGGAGGAGATAAGTGGGAAGTTGAGGAGTTAAGGCGTCACACTGGTTGAATGGGAAGCCCCACAAATGTGGGGGTCACATAAGGAATGATACATTACAATAAACCTTGGAATTTAAGGTGTCTGGCTGACCGATACATCTTATTCACTAATCAGAAGCGAGCTAGCCATGGCGAGCTATCATGTCAGAAATATCTATTTGCTGTGAATCGGAGGTTAGCCGTGGGTGAGTGCGCCAGAGGAGCCATTTCCTGGCTGGCTGATGGTGTTTGAATGACTGATGAGGTGGATGATCTGGTCGAGTGCGTTGGCATCCCCGAGCTGATAGACTGAAGCCCGGCCTCTGTTTACTATATCAAAGTGGCCCTCTCTCTTCTAATTTAGTTTCTTCTTCTTTTTTTTTTTTTTTTCAGTTTTACTCGCTCCCTTACATCTAATATTTCCCTCCTTCTGTCTATGTGTCACTCCTCTTCCTTCACACTGCTCCCATTTAACTTCGCGTCACTTTGCTGTCCCTCCATTTGACACTGCTTAGTTTTTTTTTTTTTTTCTTTGCCACTTTGTTTTGGTCTTGTTTCAGATTTTTACTCTTTTCTTAACTTTCTTCTACTTGATAATTCCGTCATGTTCACTCCATACTCCTTCTCTTTGACAGTTCCTTTTTACTCTGTCGTCA
This sequence comes from Remorina albescens, assembly GCA_034769265.1. Lineage (NCBI taxonomy): Eukaryota > Metazoa > Chordata > Actinopteri > Carangiformes > Echeneidae > Remorina > Remorina albescens. The sequence continues at coordinate 22,544,344 of CM068497.1, read as the reverse complement.
CAGACTGGGTATTGTAACTGAATAATAACAACACCAAATGCTCTAACTATATGAAAAATAGGACAGCACACTGACACACACACACACACATACACTGTGCAGGCGGCAGATCAAAGTAAATTGGTCAAACTTGAATTATGCGGTGTTTTAAGAAGCCAGAGTTAACATTTTGACGTTACATTTGCTTAACAGTGTAGGCAAGCATAATAATTCTGACAGGCAATTTTAAATTCTTTCTATTTTCAGTCGTTTGACAAAGCTGTCATTCAGTTTTAGACATACTTTTGTTATCTGAAGTGTGCTTTAATTTACCAACTAAATACCATAATGTTGGCAGTAAAAGGTTTAGTTTAAGTGCAGTGCATTATTTAAAATGTTCCTCTTTGATCTCCACTCACTGGGAAGATCTATCAACTTGTTTAAATGGAACTGTTTTAAGGTTAAAACGTGCAAGACAAACACAACTTTTAAAAAAAAAAAAGTATACAGTATCCTGTATCAATGGCTGCAGTAACATTTTTGTAGAAAAATGCCTGCTGCCGACTTCCTAATATGTGAAGTGTTTGAAGCCCCTCTTCCCCACCTCAAAAAGATTCGCTCAAAATGAACAACAACAATAACAAAAAAAACTCTTACTTACGCTTACTTTCTATCTTGTTGCCTAATTTTTATTCATTGATGAAAATATAAGTTATAAATAATTTAGCTTTAGTCATCGTTGCTTAGTTTTTTATTAATTCTAGTTTCATTTTCATCATTCATAGGTGAGGATTTTGAGAAAATGGTTTTTACGATGAAAGTAACACTATTGGGGAGTATTGATAATCAAATGTGATTTAAACAGTGTTTCTACCTTTTCCATTGTGTGTTGCCAACTTGGCAAATTTGTTACAGAGATGAAAATATGTTTCTCCCCTGTGTCTCTCCTACAACTACGTCTTTCTCCAAAAGTCAGAAAACAAGTTTAATTAGTGAGTCAAAATTACCCGTGGGCATGAGTGTAAGCATGAATAGTTGCTTGTCTTTGTATGTCTCCACATGTCGCCCTCTGGACACTGGACTGGCTAGTTGTCTAGGGGGTATCATGCTCTCAACCAAAGAGCCAGACAGCAGTCTTTATTTTTATAGCAAATTTTAAACAACCAGGGTTAGCCAATGTGTTCCACGGAGTAAAAGATAAAACATTAAACACAACACAACATAGATCATCAAATATAATTAAGATCATTCAAACCGAAATCTGCTTTTTTTTTTTAAAGATATAATGCTCCCAGTGTTACATTTCTATTTTTCTTCAGTGTTCAGAAGAGTCTAGAAGAGTGTTGACCCCTGTCGATCATTCGGTTTTTCTAACTGTATTACACTCCCTTTTTTTGTCAAATGATGAATTCAACTTCCCGCATGAGTGAATTCAGTGAGAAGAGCCCGAGAAAACGCCTTAAATAAAGTGATGAAAACAAAAGCAAATAAGCAAATGAACAGAGGGAGTTTAATGTTCAACTATCACAGGGTAAGGACACAACATCACAAGGGCAGAGCTCAAAAAAGAAGACAAAGAAGAAAGATGTGCACACATCAACTCGGCTTGTAATTTCCCTTTCTTTTACTACAGAGAGAGGAGGCTGAACTATAAATCTCAGGTAATCACTGTATGTATGTTTTCATTTCTATAAATGGTGCATGGAAAGTTATCACAGAGCTAACACAGCTGTATGGGATGGGCGATCAACATAAAGAGGTAGAGAGGCAGAGAGAGAGAGGTGATCAAGGGGGACACTCTGCTCTGAAATATTAGGCTCTAAATCGTGCTGTTAAACTTCAACACGACGGCCGAGATGGATGAGAGGGAGATATAGATGGAGAGGAATTAATGTAACAGATAGGGACTCTGTTATTAGATACAAGTGAAGTTAAACTAAACTGCCATTACAGGTTAACTACAGAAATAAGACCTAATATGATCCCATTTAGCACTTAGACTCTCAACATTTAGCTTAGACAGAGTTTTTTCTGCCAAAGACCATCATTAAACCTCACAGCCAAAGATAAAGGTCTCAATTGAGATTAGAGATGACTCAAACAAGGCAGTTAATGCATTTAGAAGTAGAAACTGAAATATTACAGAAAAGACAAAAAAATACATTGGGCAAGATAGTGAAGCCTTAAATGGAATCAGGACCTTCATGGCCAAGTGTAAAGAGGCTGAGCTTATAAATTGTATGACAAGGAGCTGCCTTCTCAACAAACTGCCACCAAGAATGACGATGTAAATCTGTTGTTGCAGATGATGACCAACCCTTTTCCCTTCTGCTTTCATCCCGATCACTGTGAAGTTACACCAACGTAATAGGCGGCAAATGTACCAGATATTGGTTGTCATCACTACACTAATTAACAAGCAACTAACTCAAGCTCTCAACCGAATGCCATCCCACTGTCTGCTTGAGCAAATGTGCTCGCACACATAAGATCAGGACTACGACGGAAACAGATGTTCGAATATGAACCAATGACAGAGGCCTTTACTTAGAGCCAAGCAAATGTCCTGAAGAAAACTGCAGTGTGAATTCTGACTGGTTCATTTCTAGCATAGTGGTTAGTGCTGTTGCCCCACAATAAGAAGGTCGCAGGTTTGGTTCCCGGCCTGGGGCCTTTCTGTGCGGAGTTTGCATGTTCTCCCCGTGCCTGCGTGGGTTTCCTTTGGGTACTCCGGTTTCCTTCCACCGTCCAAAGACATCATGTTTGGGTTAACTGGTGACTCTAAATTGTCCGTAGGTCTGAGTGTGAGTGTGAGTGGTTGTTGGTTTCTGTCTGTCTCTGTGTGTTGGCCCTGTGATGGACTGGTGACCTGTCCAGGGTGTACCGCGCCCTCACCCAATGTGAGCTGGGATTGGTTCCAGCACCCCCCGCGACCCAGAAACGGATAAGCGGTAGAAGATGAATGAATGAAAACATGTTGAATCATCTCCACAGTACAGTGGACCCACAGCCACGAGCAAACAGCCTACAGTTCTGAATACAGTGTAAATGAATCCATTGTTTTTGCATTGTTCATGCATTTGTGATTATTGTGTTGCGAAAAGTATAGTCACAATGGCTTACTCATATACCAAATATTTTGTCTGAGTGGTTTCTGTTTAGGTCAAGACCTCTGACCAGTGAAATGATGACATCAGTGCTGCCTTTGTTAGCATTTAATGAGAAAGACATTCAGCTGTATACTTGATTCACAGGAGTCTTTGAGTGAAAATGAAAAGGCCAGGAATGCCATTCTGGGTCTGACAATATCTGAAATCCAGATATCGTTGTGGCACTAATAATCATCCATGCCGATAATAATTCTAATAAATATAACCGTGATAACCCCATTTATGTTTGGATTTGGCCGTTTGCTGTCCTGTTGTGAATTACCTCAGACAGATTCTGTGTTATCAGCAGGGAACATGATGAATGTGAATGTCAAGCTTAACCAGCTGTTTAGATGTAAACAATGTTGCATTCTAATTCAGCTGTGATGTGCTCCAATTAAACAAAGCCCTTTAATTTAGCGTCTGCATCAAACAGGAGACGAAGAAAATGTTCAAGCAGGTCACATGACTGTTTGTTGGCCAATTTTGGGGTTTTTCGGTGGGATTGTCTACGTGTCTTTTACAGCGTTTGTATATTGGACTGTTAATCCGTCTGTATGTTAATGTGTTATATAAAGTGCATTTGGAAAAAGTTTCCCTCCTAACTTTTCCACATTTTGTTATGTTTCAGACTCATAAAAGGATTAAGCTCATTCATTTCTTATCCAAATGCACACAACACACCACAATTACAAGCCAAAAAACTACATTTTGGATTGTTCTCTGAATTAAAAAGAAAAGACTGAAATAATCAATTTTCATAATTATTCAGACCGAGTACTAAGTGAAAGCCCCTTGGAAACAAACGAAAGCCGCAGGTCTTCTTGGGAATGGTCCTACAAGCCCGGCATAACTTTCTTTTGGAAGTTTCTTCCATTTTTTTTTGGCAGAATCGCTCAAGCTCAACCGGTTTGGATGGTGAGTGTCAGTACACAGCCCTTTTCCGGTCTCTCCAGAGATGCTCTTTTAGGTTCAGGTGTGGACTTTACCCTCCAGAACTGTCACAGAATTTTCCCAAAGCCGCTCCTGTGTTTTCTTGCCGTTATGCTTAGGGTCGTTCTCTTGTTGAAATGTAAACCTTCACCCCAGCCTGAGGTCAAGTGCACTCTGGGAAAGCTTTCTCGCTCAGGAATGCTCTATATTTTTCGGCATATCCCTTTATCCTCACTACTCTCTCAGTCCTTTGCATGATGCTGCAACCACCATGTTTCACTGTAGGGATGGTATTAATGTGGTGATGCTCGCTGCCTGATTTTTCTCAGCAAACAACATGGGGGAATTGTGGGCCAAATAGTTCACTCTTCATTTCATCAGATCAGAGGATTTTACTTCTGGTGGTCTGAGAGTTGTTTAGATACTTTTTGGCAAACCCCTAACTGGCTTTCATGTAGCTCTTAGTGAGAAGTGGCTTCTGTCTGGCCGCTGTGACATAAAGGCCTGACTTGTGGAGCGCTGCGTTTGATGGTTCTGCTCCTGTAGGATTTTCTCCTCTCCACAAAGGAACTGGATGTCATTCATAAGGACTATTGGCTTCTTGGTTACCTCTCTGACCAAAGTCCTTAATCCCTGATTACTCAATTTGGCTGGGCGGCCAGATCCAGGGAGAGTGTTGATGGCTTCAAATCTATCCATGTGAAAATGAAGGAGGCTGCTTCGCTCTTGAGTCATCTGTGTCTCAACACATTCCTGTCTCACAGGTCTATGGACAGTTCTCGAGAGCTCATTGCTTGCTTTTTTGAAATCAACTGGACAAAGGTGGACTCCAATCCAGTTGTAGAAGCATCTCAAGGACCTCTGATAGACATAGGATCCACCAAAACTCCATTGCAGGTGCAATGACAGTCTGAATTATTATGCAAACTAAACATATTGCAATTTATTATTTTTAATTAATTGACAAGATACTCAAACAAACTGATTTTGTTTTATCATTATGGAGTATTATGTTTCGATTGATGGAAAAAAACTATGCATTTGATTCATTGTTTAATGAGTCTGAAACATAATAAAATGTGGAATAGCTTGAGAATGTCTGAAAACGTCCTGTATGCAGTGTACATTTTCTGTGAATATATAAACTCTTTATCGATATTAAACGTTATTATTGCAACATAACATTTTCCTACTTTTTACTTTTAACCATAAAGTGCAACCTGCCAGAAATCATTTCTTCCTCTGTGCAGTATTACAGTATGTGATCAGTACAATCTATGTAGGCATTTGGCTGAAGTCACATGGAAAAACCTCCTGAGTCACAAAAAGTCCTGTACAGTGAAAGGTTCTACATAAGACATCTCGGAGTATGCGTGCAGATAATAGGTATTGATCCAGATCAATAGTACAAGAGGTCAAAAAGATAATTAATTAAAAACAATAGTGATGGCAATTGATTTTCTGCGGTCATGAGAAAACCGTTGAATTGCAAACGGTTACAGAGGCTCTGTGATGATTTTTCCTCCCTACCTCACAGTCCGATGAAGATCAACTGTGATGTTTCTTGGAGTGACGCATTGCTCAAACTTTGAAATTGAGCATGCATAAATAAATTGGATATATTCGATGTTCTGCCCTGGCAGCTCATTTCTGCCGGGGTTGATGAGATTTTACATGATAACACACAACGTCAGATGCTAAAAATCCCCACTCAAATCAATACTAAAAGGATTTAGAAGCTTTTTTTAAGGGATGGTATTTTAGTGACAGGTCAACAGCAGAGCTTGCTGCTATAATCCAATAAAAACCATTGCATTGACTAGGCACTACATTCAAATAAGGTAGACCTACCATGAACATGATCCACATGTGTGTATCAACAGATTTCAACTATGGTAATGATTTGCATGTAAAATTTTTGTTCTGGTATGTTTAACATATAAAACATTTAATTGACTTTCATAGTGCATGTTCTCCCTGTGACTGCGTGGGTTTCCTTCGGGTACTCCGGTTTCCCCCCACAGTCCAAAGACATCATGTTTGGGTTAATTGGTGACTCTAAATTGTCCGTAGGTCTGACTGTGAGTGTGAGTGGTTGTCTGTCTCTGTGTGTTGGCCCTGTGATGGACTGGCTGGGATTGGCTTCAGCACCCCCCGCGACCCGGAAACGGATAAGCGGTTGAAGATGAATGAATAAATGAGTGAAGGTTTTGCCTAACCTTTCAACCCTGTGCATCTTTTATTAACTAATGTCATTGTTACTCTTTCACAGCCCATTTCACATGACCTTGAAAGTGTCAGTGCATACACTGTACCGCTGCCGAGCTATTAAGTTGCTGAACCAGAACAAGCCTTTATGTCTTTATGTCTTTAAGTTTCTTTTTGCCCGATGAAAGCAATAAAATTTTAGACATCACTCTGTGGCTTTTATGAGAAGTTTCAATAAATCTGCCAAACCTAGAGAAGCTTAGTTATCCACAACATAAAACTCTATGACTTGCCTCTAAAGGTGCCACTGACATTTGTCTTACACTTAACGCAGACTACAATGTGAAATAAAATGATATTTGGTTCCTCAGTATCTCAGGCAGTCAAGACTGCGGGAGGGAGACAGAACCAGAGTTGCTTCTAAAAAATTCATTCATTCATTCATTCATCTTCTACCGCTTATCCGTGTCCGAGTGGCGGAGGGTGCTGGAGCTAATCTGAAACTGGAGTCCCCGGAGGAAACCCGGATGCTCTTTTAGGTTCAAGTGTGGACTTTACTCTCCAAAACTGTCACATAATTTTCCCAAAGCCGCTCCTGTGTTATCTTGCCGTTATGCTTAGGGTCGTTGTCTTGTTGAAATGTAAACCTTCACCCCAGCCTGAGATCAAGTGCACTCTGGGAAAGGTTTCTTGCTCAGGAATGCTTTATATTTTCCTGCATATATCTTCCCCTTTATCCTCACTACTCTCTCAGTCCCTGCCGCAGGCATGGGGAGAACATGCAAACACCACACAGAAAGGCCTCATGGCCGGAAACCGAACCCGCGACCTTCTTATCGTGGGGCAACAGCGCTAACCACTATGCCGCCGTGTGCCCCTATTAGAAATTTGAGGCAGGGAGGTTGAAAGGATCGTCTTTTTACAATTCAAGATAAGTGTATAGCAGAGAATATGGAGCTGGGTGATGTGGCGGACAGGATATGATAAGAGCATGCAGCTGCAAATTTACACTGTGGCGTTAATGAGAGCAGGGGTAAGACCTATACATCGCACTGACAGCGAGGTTTAATTTAATATCAGGCTGTCAGAGTCGTCCAAGTGATGGAGCTTTACAGCTCCAGATGTTTTTTGTTCAGGCCTAACTTGGGGGCAGGTGTAAATTAAGATGGATGCCAATTTTGCACTGCATATGAGTTTGATAACTGCAAGGTTTCATCACACGTCATGAGTCATGGGTTGGGAAATCGGTGTGAGGCTGTGGCATAGTTTTAATGTTTGGAAATGAAGAATATGGACAAAAGCTGAATTAAAAATTCACCGCCATCTCTTCCTGATAAGGTTCATCAAGTCATTTACACCTATACTTTTCACCATGCAAGCTTCATTGGTTGCAATAATTCCAGTTAACAAAGGTCATGCCCAAAAGACATTATATGAACACAAATTGCCCTTTTGGGAGTCCCATTGTACTTTAACTGGTCAGAGCAGCAACCCAGTGTGATGTCAACCACTGGTTTGTGAAGAATTGTCTCATTTAGGTAAAAATTGACCATAAAGTCCTGTTTGCATTTAGGAGTGGTTACCGTGGGATTGACCGATTGTACCGCACATGGTGACCTGCCTGACAATCTGGATAGAGCACGGAGCAGGTGAGATCCACCCCTTACTAATTTTTTCTTCCTCTAAATACGGCTTCTTTTGGTTTCACAAGACCAAATTGGAGCAGGTTCAAAAATGGCAGTTCAATAACCTTCTGGTTGCAATCACAGTGGGTTGTCACTTGGGACTGACTCACTATTTGTCTTTAGAGGAACTGCAGTTTTTAGCAGATGATTCTCTTCCAGTCACAGGCACTTATGATTCGAGGTAGTTTAGTGGCATTTGAGACCAAAACCATTTATTTCCACTGTCTTTAATAAAACTTCATTAATTGTGTTTGAATAAAAATGTATTTTCCTTAATTGTGGCACACAAAAAAAATGTTTATTTAAGATTATTCTTTCTTCATTAGCAATTCTTCTTCAGTATCTTATTTCATGAAAAGTAATCTAACTCAGTCAATACAAATCAATCGCATAAATCTTTCTAATGAGTGTACTGATCTATATATACAATTTAAAAGTCCTCACTGCTTTTCCATCAGCACAGGGCCTTATTTTTTCATCTATTTTTTTTTTACTACACAGCAGTTTTTGAGCTCCAATGTGCTTTTTACTTATTTTATTTAAGATGGAAGCTCACTGAAAATGTCACAGTGGTATCAATGTGAAACACGTTCATGTTTCATTGCTACATTTTCACTTGCAGCTGGAAGCTTCAGAAGGAGTCAGCAGGCATAACAACCGTAACATGTCTGTATCGTGTCGCTATGGAGATGACATCTTCACGTCCATATTAGCATCTCTGTGGAACTGTATGGTTCATTTTAATAAAATCCAATCATGTGTTGGTTAACAAATTGTTTGTGATTCTTAGTAGGTGCAGTGAAATGGCCAGAGTGATGTTGAAAGACAAACCAAACTCTTTGTGCAGATGATGTTTATGCAAACATAAACCTAAACAAAAGGGACTAGGTTTTCAGCGTATTTTGCGAAAACACATCCCATCAGAACATTAATGGCTGGATCAGAAAGTTTAAAGAAATTTCACTGCACAAATGAAGACTTTGAACTGCATGATAGACTGAAAAGCCAGGGGATCACCAAAGTCAGTAGGATGCATCATCATGGAACCATGACATCATGGTAAAATAAAGTGGTTTTGATTCTGATTCTAACTTTGATCTACACTACGGCCCAATCCCAGTGTTCACCTACTCACTACCACTAGCCCTTACTCACTACCCCTAGCCCTCACCCACTACCCCTTAACCCTCGAAAGGAAGCCACAAGGGGTAGGGCTTTGTAATCTTCCCTAGGAATTGGGACACCACTTGCTACGTCACCGCGTAGTTTACGTTCAGGCACGCAAGCGACTGCGTAGTCCCAGCAGCAACATGGAGGCTACGGTTCATGTAAATTTCAATCGGGATGATTTTATTTTCGTATGTAACGCCCTCACCCTGTTCGTACTCTGTCTGTCAATGTAAATTTTGTCAATACATATATAAAAAAACAAAAAAACAAAACATGGAGTCTACGGTTGCGATCGGTTGCAATCGTTATTTTTTTAGCATTCATCATGCTTCGGTTGATAAATAAACTAAGAGGTACTCAGAGAGGAATACACCATCGACGTCTGTTGTCTCTTGTGAATTTTTTGTGTCTTTTTTTCTCCGACTTTCTCCACATCCTCTCGCTCTTACGGGATCGCTGAACTGGCCCTTCCTCGGGAAGTCAGCATCGGAAAACCCTCGCTCTGAAGGGCTACATTCATAGCCCCTACCCCTACGTGAAAAAAGGAATTGGGACACCACTACCCTCGCAGGAACGCGCAAAATTTAGGGGTAAGGCTAAAAAGTAGGGGTAGGGGGTGTATTGGGACTGGGCCTACATCAACACTACTACTTTTTTGTCTTAAAAGTGTTTTAAAAATACCATGCCAAAGGTTTCAGCCTTGTATCAGAAACTATACTAACACATTTGAAAACACACTCAAACTTGACCATTCACTAGTGATGTGTTGTTTCTGAACGATTGGTTCATTGTGAATTGATCTTTTGTATGACTCGGGAGTAACAAGTCATTTTCCCTGGTCCACAGGCTCAGATTCGTTCACAAACATGTCTTTCATATTCTAACATATTCTCAGTGTAGAAATGAGTTATTCGTTCATGACTCATAACTACGGGTATTCGGGTCTTTCATTCATTGTTCACGTGTTTACAGCAGTAACATGACCAATGGTGTTATTACTGGTGAGGAAAGTTATCTGATGTCACCACGAAAGTTAACACTAGCTATGTAGCTATGGGATGGATGTTTAATTTGCCTTTCCATTGGAACAAATTCATACACTACAGGTCTTCAGTGACCAGGCAGGCTAAAGTGAATAGCCATCAAAGAATGAAAATTTTTTAATGATAGGCGGAGCTCTCTCCTACCAGCAAATGAAGTAATCAGTAATTTCAACTTCACTAGGCTATGGCCCAAAAGGGTGCTCAATAGTGTAACAAAAGCAAACTTGTGTATTATATGCCAAGTGAAGCAAACCGTGTTTATCTTCAGTGTTTGACAGCCGTGATTTTTCAGTCATTACTCAAATGACAGCTACAGCGCCACACTGGTTCCAATGAACGAAATGAACAAATGACTCGTTCATTTTACTGATTAAAAGACCCGAGTCAGTGAAAAGAGCACATCACGACCATTCACATACATTGGACATGTGTGGTCGACTGGATATGACTAAGTCACCATGTCTTGTGTTTATACAGTCCAGGCCAAGACGCAGCCTCTGAGCTTTCAAACTAATATGCGTTCCTAAATTCAAAATTTTCAAGGCTTGAAAACAGAGCAATTTGGACGGAAGTGGGTGATCGGAAAGCAAAACTAATGCATTTTGCACAAGGTGAAGCACAGTAGATGCGGCCCGAGAGAAACACCTAATTGACTAAACTAGTCAGACTCAACGCGTAAAGACAAAAAGTTGGTGAAAAAAGACATCTTCAACCAAAATCTATAAAATAAACAAACAAAAAAAAACCAACAGGAATAATAGGGATGATATTTCAAGCTACACTGATGTGATTATCGGCCCCTCCTTCCTCTGTGGAGGTGGACTCCAAAGAGCAAAGATGATAGTTTTATACACGTAATAACAATAAAACAAGAAACATTGCTCCTTCCTTGTATCTCCCTTTTTTTCCTCTGGCTGCCCTCAGCTTGCTTTCTACCCTCCCTCCTTATCTCCCCCCGTTATTCTCTCATCACACTTCTCCTTGTCAGCATTTTGTTTTCTATTTCTGAAATCACTGCAGCTTTCATCTTCTCCCTGTGCTCACTATCTAATACATTAACACAAAAGTAAATGAATCTTTCCTTTGCCCCTGTTTCACTGTCTTACCCTTTTTTTGTCAGTCGACCTTTCATTTAATATCTTTCTTTTTTCCTCTTTTGCCGCCCCCTCAAGTGGCTCTTTCTTTGGATTCATGGCTCTATTTCTATTTCTGCTTCAAATCTTCTTCCTTTCTGTCCTCATTCGTATGTCCTCCAAACATCTCTGAGCTGAGACTATACATTGGATGTCTCTAAGTGTTTAAGTCTCTGTGTAAACTGATGCCACTGCAGATGTTTAGTATTTCTAGCTTGGTGTGCGTTTTAGTTAATTCATTCAGCCAGTTTTACTTTAGATCTGAAGAAATTCATGAGATGAGATTTTATAGAATACCTTTCCTCCATCAAGCGTTTTCCTGGTGACTGGGAGTGTTGCATTACTGACATGGCTATACCTAATCTTGCACTGCCAGACCCCCACTCCTCACCCAGGGGATCGTGGGTATTTGATTTGGTCTCTGTCTCCATCTGGGCTCCTGCAGGAAAGAGAATTGCTAAGAAGCCATACCATGCTGCTTCCAATCCCCTTGGCATGCTGGGAAGTTCAGGTTTCACTCTTGCTTATGACAGATTGAGAAGGAGAGCGGACGGCTTTGCGTTGCTGAAAACAGCTTCAAAACACACCACTTTAACAGAAGCTGCTTAATATTCACCAGCCCTGTTAGAAAATGGTTGCTTTTGTGAGACATAAAGCAAGTTCGAGGCTCCTTGTGAAGCGAACTCATCTTCAGCATTAGTTTAAACTCCGAAACTGCACTCAGCTAATTAGATGCGAGACAGGTGTGGGGCTGTGCACAAAATCAAAACTCCTATATTTTACTCACAGTATGCCCATTCATTCTCAGATGGCACTGCTTTGAGCAACCATTACGTTGAAAAACATTACTCCACCTCCTGATCAGCTTATTAGGGCTTTATTTACTTCATGAACTGCCTGCAAAACACTGACAACATTGCCAGATTGGCTAAAGATAACACCTGTAAGACAGATGTTGCTTGCATGTGCAGCAGGGGAAGCGGATCAGGTTTCAGAAAGAAGACAAATCGGTGAGGGTTTGGTGAAAGGTCGCAGTTTGCATTATAAGAAATACTTGCAGGAGTAGCAACATTGACTTGTAATGACAATGGCAACAAAGAAAAAGTCCCAGGATACGTCACCCCACCTCCGCTCTACAAATACATTTGTCACCTGAAATTTGCAGCGCTCCTAACCACTTCAGCCACTTTAGCTCACCTAGTTATAAAACAGAGCTATGGGCCATGCTGAGCTGTTTGTACAGTTGACTTATAGGCTGATTTGTCCGGGCAGGACATTGTCAGTGATTTGCATATTCAACTCGGTGCAGTTTCAAAGGGAGAATTACAGGAGTGATGACAACTGATAATGGCTCTTTAATGGGGTAATAACATTCAACACGGGAAACAAAAGGGAGAAGAAGGGATGGGAAAAAGTTTGTCAGGGGGCAAAGATGAGGAAAGAGGAGAAACAACAAAGGATAAACAGACACCAAGACAGAAAAAGGATGGATGACAGGTGGATTAGAAAGGGGCTCATGAGAGACAAAGGAGCCAGAGGAGAGGGAAAAGTAAAAACTGGAGGAAAGGGAGGATGTAGATCAATAACCAGAGAAGGCCTGATATTAGAAAACTGGCCCAGCGATTTGTTGAGCGTGGGAGGATGACAACAGGGCACCCACACTCACCGCAGACACAACAAAACATGCGCAATAAATCTCTCTTGCCTCCATATTTTCACCCCTTGTCAACACAGAGTTGAGTCTGATCCTGATTTTCAGCTTTCACCCTCCCTTCCTGCTCCAAAAGGAGTGCTTGTGTCACCACCTGCTACATCCTGGCAGGATTGGAAATTTCATTGAGAAAATAAGTCCTCCTTTTTGCACTTTAAGATATGATTTAACATTTTCCTCACTCTCTTAATTCCTGAGATCCAGGGAAATCATCCTAAGGACATAATCCAGAAGTGCGTCCAGCTGAGTGTAAAACTAGCACCCAGTTTTATCATAGAAACTAAGCTAATTATTTGGCAGAGAGGACAAAATTTACCATTATTACCCAAACTGGGTGATAAATGTCAGTTGAAGCTACAGCAGTACTTCCTCTTTCAATTACAAACACAAATTTAGGAGGTTTTGTTTTCACTTGACTTCCAGATGAGCTTCAGTCACATAAATTTCATAAATGTTTCATATTTTGTTGTTCTCTAAACCTTAATGCATACTGGCCTGCTCAGAATCACAGTACAGTAGCTGAGGAATATATTTGGCACGATTGCTGAGTAACACACATCAGCCGTCACTGGCACACATTGCCCCTTACGTCTTGCTTACTTACAATTTTAGTTTCAATTTCATGGGCTGTTGAACAGTGCACAGGATAACTACAGTGTTTTGAATTGCAAAATGTTTTGGTATTGTTCAAGATGTTTCTTAACGTTAAACTGATTTGCTTTTTATCCAACGCACAGGTCCGTGGGGGCTGCGGTTGACATTGGATTTAGGTAGCCGCAACGCTCAAGAATAGCGGAAAATCGGTTTTGTTTTGTTTCCGTGCTGCAACTCAGGGTTGCCCATTCTCTCAAACTAAACTCATGAGAACTGTTCTATTTACATAATCAAAAGCAGTGAGAAATCCAGGTTTGTCTGGCCACTCCGATGGTTGGAGGAGTGGTTATTTGTTGATCAAACAACATTCTGTGCGTGTGTATGTGCGTCTATTGTGTTCAGTCATTGTCTCTTGCCTAGAGCGGTGTCTCTGCCTTGAGTCTCTGACATTCAGAACCCTGTGGATCCTCCTCAGTTACAGTTGTATGCTGGAAACATGGAGGTCTTGTAAATTAATAACTGGACGATGTTGCATAAATACTGATGAGGGTGTGAGTACACCCGAGAACCTCTCTCCATAGGGATAATTTATTTTTCTCATTACTTTCAATTGCTGTGTGCTCCCACTAGTGCTGAGCACTGAGAATGTTGCCCTTTTTTTTTCAGCTCTTTGAACATGGACTGGTTTCAGTTGCAATTAATTCTATAGAACATCTTCCGATGTGTGTAAATTAGAAATCATATGTTTCCAGCAGAGGACGTATTACAAATATCTTAAGAGATTCAGTGGAACATTTCCTTTGACCATAGCTTGCATGTAAAAGTTGGACTTTGCTGAAGAGCATTAAACTGGCATTCTATCTAATGACCACGAAGGGGTGATTCCAGTGGTTATTCAAGACGTTAGATTCTATTGAAGGTTATGGGAAAATGTCCCCAAGCTCTTACTTGATTTGTTGCCTCAGTTGCCATTTTCCCAGTTGGGTTACGGTTGTTGTACAGAATAAAAAATGATAAACGTGTTGGGATCTCTATCCATGTGCTCTGAAAAGAACAATACAGAGGCCTACATGTCCCTCCAAAAGCATGAGCCAGAGTGGGCTGACCGTTTGAAAACGGCCCCACCACCGCCTGATTCACATCTAGATGTGAATCTGAGTTTGAACGAAAACTCAGCAGGGGTCATGATGTCACTCAGGTAATAAAAACGCCACCGCGACCCTCCTCTGTGGGTTTTCCCAGTGCACTGGTTACAGTAGAGAGCTACTCCAAGCTCTCTCTACAACCTGGTCACCGAAGGGAGCACCATCCCAAACGTTTGAATTCCACCACCTTAAAGCCTAGGTCACAGTATTCAACTCGCGGGACGAGCACACGGACTGTTGTTGTTGTTGTTTTTCTTTTTTTTTTTTTTTTGTTGGACCTGACGTAGATCAGCTGATCTTACCCTCTGTGAAGACAAGCGTGCCAACTTTGTTAAAGTAATAACAAAGTACACCATCCTCCACCCATGATCTTCCCCGGTGTCACCGAAGAACTCATCACATCGTCTCTCAAGAAGAGTGAGGCACGGACCGCTCGACCCCCAGCCACGGAACGCGCTGCGGACACTCGAAGCGGATCTCTTTACTTTCTCCCTCGAACTCCGAAGGACTGGAGCAACGAGAAGTAAGAGGCTTTACTGTATGTCTGGGCAGAGACAATTAGTAAAGCGTGTAGCTGTATTTGAATTTGTGAAACTTGACTTGTAAGTGCTGCGATTTGTTTTTCTTTTTGTCGTTGGTCGTTCACTGTGATCACCTGATAAGTCAATCATCACTAGTTAAAGGACCAATACCAATACCAATACCCAGTAGACTCCGGTTCGCCGGCTCCGCTATTGTGTAGTGATATTGTAATTATCAGCTGTGGTGATGATCCTTTGTGGACTCTCCCTCTATCTTCCCAATCACACACACATTTCACAGACATTAAAGCTGCCTTCGGGTGTGGTCGCATGCTCTTGAATCTGTTACACAGAGGTTGCCTTGGTAACGCATACAGCTCAAGGGCCTCTCCCCTTTCCCTTTGTTCATGCCATTCATATTTTGCGGCGAGTCACCATTTTGGCTCCGGCGAGTGCGTAACCTACGTCACTCTGCTGCCATCTTGGCTCCTAAAGACACGTTACTCACGTGACCCCGCCGCCATTTTCCCTCTCTTACTCTTTCCCTCTAACTTTCCTTTTCACACATCACCATAGTGATTGCCACTGCTATCGCTAGTGCTAGTCTGTGGCTACAGCTATCGCTAATGCTATAGATATCGCCAATGCTACGATTTTTATTGATTTTATAGGCTATTTTTTTTTTTTTTAAATCAAAAATCCAAATCTAAATTAAATAATTCCATTTAAAGCAAGATGGTATGACATCACTTTTCAGGCGTTTCACGATTTCCCCAGTCACAGACTGTTGACAATCCTTGGGGCTGAAAATGTCATTCACAGACGAACGTGTTGCCTTGTTTTATGCTAAACGTCGGCCCTTCGTTTCGTTTTATAGCCCACGCCCACCGTTTCCTGAGGTCCAAATCATTAGGAAACTGGTGAAAAGCTAGTTCTGTTTTTTTTTTCTTTGAGTTGCTACAAAAAGGCACACTACAACTGCTGTGACTCTGAGAAGTTGTGTTTGTTACTGGTGAATTCATGCCCGCCGTCATGCTTTCGAATTGTTTATCCCTACTATGACGACTTCCGGTTAGTGGAATGTGGAAGTGTGAAAAGGTTCCATTACGTGTGTTGCCTGTTGTAGTTAGTAACCAGTGTTTTGCTTTTGATCACTGAATTATGATAGTCTTTATACTGAGTAATGTTATTTTAAATAATTATTGTTGTGAATAAACCCTGTTATTATTTAATTTATGCTAAACGTCGCCCCTTCATTTCGTTATAAAATATAATTAAATACTTAAATTTTTGTGATTGTTGTGGTTATACAATTGTGACAGCTGCTGGTATTCATAACAGTCAGTGCTCGAGCTCCTCCTTTATCAACCTTCTGAGACTGTTCTCCGGTTTTGTCAATTTGGTTATCGGTCCCTGATGACGGGGTGGTGCCAGATTTACTGTTTGCAGTAAATAGTTCTGACTGTTAACAATTATTTCCATTAATTACTAATATTAATTGCCGATAACCAAATTGCCCCTACCAGTGCACAACAACATGTTTACAGCATGGCACCGAAACACTTTTGGTCTCCATAAAAAGCTCTACACACACTCTAATGATATGTTAAAAAAAAAAAAGAAACAGTAGAGCAGCTCAGTCTGAGCTTCAAAGTCACTCTCCGAAAACGTATGGGTGACATCGAAGAGGCTGGGTGTACATCCATTTGCAGTTTTTTTCTAACTATTCATGCAAAAATGTATCAGTTTAAATCCCCTTTGTAACTAATCATTTTTACACAGAGTTTTGCACTTGATTGCATAGCCTAATGACAGATAAGGAGTTTCTTAACATGCCTCACAGGGTAATTTCACTTTTACCTCATTCCACAGTGATGTCAGAGGTTAATATCATCCAGAGAATAGAATCCCTGGTTGGGATTTTGTGCCAAGGATGATACAGCAGGGTTGACAGCACCAAATCATCCTGCAGAAGTAGGCACTCCACTGCATCACCCTGCTGCCATGAGCTGTCAACACAGCAATCCATGTTCGAGATTTGTAACCGCTATGACACAAACATCAACAACGCCCTTGTACTAAAGAAAGGCAGTGAATGTGGTTCTTATCAGCTGTATGTCACTATTAGTCTTTGTAAAAGAGCTGTGTTTCATGAGGTAGTATTCTTACAGAATCATATCTAAAGTGAGTAAAATTTAAAGGCTGATTGAATTAAAGATTGTGTAACTCAGTGTAGATGATATTGAATAATTTCACCCACACTAAAGAACACAATGATGCATAAGACTCTGTGATGTGTCATTTACAGCCTTCGAGCCCATCACCAGTGGTATCTTATGAATACTATTTAAAACCACATTATTTTTTATCACTTTTTGGAATGATTTAGCAGGCCATTCCGAACGTACAGACTTTAAATTTGGCTGAACTGACCTTCACTAAATGGACGCAGTCCTAAAACATGCCTGATACAATGAGTTGCTGTGGGGTACGCTGGTCAACAACGGCGTCTAAAGGCATCGAGGTTCTGGGTTTGTACCACGGCCAACTCCCAGAGTCCAAAGACATGTCAGTTAGGTTTGAAGGCGACTCTAAATTACTTGCAGATGTGAATGTATTTTTTGTCTCCATATGTTGGCCCTGTGACAGACTAGTGATCTGTCTAGACTTCCCTCCCCAGCTGGGTTTGGCTCCATTGACCCCACGTGGATGAGTGGAATAGATTATGGATAGATGATGAATGAATTTCATTATTATGTGTGGGGGTACGGTAAAATGTACGAAAATTTATTTTAGTAAATAAATGGAATAACAACTGACCAGGGCAGCACGGCGGCGTAGTGCTTAGCGCTGTCGCCCCGCAATAAGAAGGTGCGGAATTTGCATGTTCTCCCCGTGCCTGCATGGGTTTCCTCCGGGTACTCTGGTTTCCTCCCACCGTCCAAAGACATCATGTTTGGGTTAATGGGTGACTCTAAATTGTCTGTAGTTCTGAGTGTGAGTGGTTGTTTGTCTTTGTCTGTCTCTGTGTGTTGGCCCTGTGATGGACTGGTGACCTGTCCAGGGTGTATCCCGCCCTCACCCAGTGTGAGCTGGGATTGGCTCCAGCACCCACCGCAACCCGGAAACGGAAAAGCGGTAGAAGACGAATGGAACAACCGACCAATGTATCCTTATTGATGTTTCAGCTACCTTTAATGGCTCATACTCTCCCTTAATCCACACAAAAATGTGACTCAAACTCTGAAGCTTGGCCGCATTCATAACCTGCAAAGCATTGGTCGAGTTATCATGACGTCATGTGACTAGGCTGAAATGCAGGCACACAAAAACTAAATGATCCGAATGTATGACATTACAATACATCAGATACACGCACACAACTGCAAAGACGCCGAAGCAGTGAGGTGAAAGCGTCAAAATGTCAAACAGCGATGTCAAAATGAGAGCAAGCGACACATTTGCATTCAGTTATTGACTCTGCTTGTCAAGACAACCATTGTGCAACGTGTTGTGTAACATTCTGTGAGAAGATATGTAAGCGGCGTGTCGAGTGTGACGCTGTTGCTTACATCCAGGTTTCTGGTTCATTTAGTGATGTGGCAGGGAAAAAAGGCCTGCGAGCAAAGGCGGATGATGAGAAAATCCCCATTGTAGAAAAGGGAGCGTTGACTGATAGATAGATAGATAGATAGATAGATGAAAGGGAATAAAAGATGGCAAAGAGAGAGGACAGCAGGGGAGGGATTGTGGGAATAATACTGGCCTGTTCTACTCAATATTTTACCAGATGGCATCCACACACACACACACACACACACACACACACACACCTAGACATTTTCTGTCTCTCACTTGTGCACATGCATACACTCATGCTGTGTCTGCCAAAACAAGCAAACACACAGACTGGCTGGGGAGGCAGACCATGTTCCTCGAAGCTGGTCAACCAGCGTGCGTTTCTGTGTGTCTTTAGGTGTTTTTGTCAGAGTGAGGGTGCCTGTGTCAGCATGCGTCCGTATAAGTGATCTGAGGGATGGTTTTCTTGCAAAGCTTTTGTTTTTTTCTCCCTTTTGACTATGGATGTGAGATGATAATACAGCAGAAAGGGCAACGAAAGGGCAAATGGCAAAAGATATCGGTATACATATCATTACATGTTTTTGTGCGTCTCTTTGATGGAAAAACATGTTTCTTTGACTAATAATCTTTTAGGACTGCCTAATTTCATGGGTGTGCTCTGATAGAGCGCATTGCCAACATAGACTGTATGATTTTTTATCCCCCCCCCCCTCCAATCTACTGCATCACCAATATCCGCTACGTGCAGAGGTTAATATGATAATGAATGCAAAAATTACATTTTAGTGAAGTTTTAGCCTTACAGAAACAACTGTGCCACTTTACTTCAATGGGGAAAAAAAATAACTGTGGGATACTTCGAATTAACTACTATTAACACAATAAATGACTATCGCTCTCATTGCGCAGCTACACTGTGTCAGGCCCTGTTGAGTTGCTTATTGTCTATTTTGTTCTGTTTTGTTTAGTTATGCGTGCACTTGCTGTTTTATTATGGCAGTCTGTCTTCGTCATTCCCCACTTCCTGTCAAGTTTCTGTCAGGCCGGGACTCAAACAGGACTCAGATGCAGAGACTTTCAATAATAAATGACTTTATTTGAAACACAAGGACCTCAAACTGGAGTGACAAAGCAAGAGGGCTATGTAACCTTAACTAGTAGAGATCGTCACTATACTCTAAGGTCTAAATAAAAATCACTCCCGGAGGTAGAAAAAACACTAACTAAAAGAAAACAAAAGGAAAACACAAAACGCTCCGTTAGGAGAATACCTGACTTAAAAAAAAAAAAAAAAAAAAAGAATCAACTCAAGCAAAAGGCGGAGGGTATGAAATAATCTAAAAAAATTACAGAAATCAAAATCACTCTTATTGAGGAAAAACAAAAGGGCTATGAAAACAAGCTATGATAATCAAAATTACAAACAAAAAAAAAAATCACTCAATTCGAGTAACAAGGCTTACAAAGTAGTCAATGGCTGTGGGCATGAAGGAGAGCTCCGGTGCAGGACAAAGACACACTGGCACAAGACAAGGGGAGCACAGACTATTTAAACACATGAAAGGAAATGGGAAACAGGTGGAGACAATTGGTAATCAGGGAGACGCACGGTTGACACATGAGGAAGGGCAAGTGCTCTGAAACGAGAGGAGAGTTAGACTTTCAAAATAAAACGGGAAATGACGGGACAAAAACAAAACCAGGACAAGACAACCTCACCACGGTGTGACAGTTTCCTGTCAACTTTTGTGTATATAAGTCGTGCCTTCTTTCCCTTCTGTGCCAGATCGTCTTGTCTGTTTTCATTGAGCCTTCCAGCATGCTTTTCTATGAGTTTCCCTCGCGTTCCGACCCTCTTGCTGTGGTTTTTTTTGGATTCCCTGATCAAGCCTAGCGATTCTGTACCTCTGCATGTGTCTTCGTCGTCATAGTCTCCGTTTCCACTGCTACGCTGACAACATCCGGTTATATATATACACCATCCAGTTATACATCTCCACCAAATCAATCACCCCCTCAACCACACTCCACTCTGTCAAACTGTCCCTCTAAAATTAGGATGCAAACGAATTTTCTCAAACTGAAGTGTGACAAACCAGACTTGATTCTAATTGGTCCAAATTCCTTCACCCGAGCAGCCAACAGGCTTCCACCTCACTATTGAAAACTCCGCTCTGTCACCCTCCCCTAAATGCCGCAGCCTCCATGTCATCTTCGACAGTAATCACTCTTTTGACCAACACAAAAAAAACACATCACAGTAACAGCCTAAAAAAACATATCTCGCCTTCGCCCCTCACTCACTTTCACTGCCGCCAAAACTCCGATTCACGCTTTCATCACATCATTGCAGCAGCTAACCTCTATGGTACAACCTCCAAACTCCAGTACATCCAAAACTCCATTGCACGCCTCCCCACTCACACCCGCTCCCAAGACCACATCAACCCCGTCCTCCAGAAGCTCCGCTGGCTTCCTGTATCACAACGTATTGAATTTAAAATCCTCCTCCTCACCCATAAAGCACTCCACAACCAGCCCCCCCCCAACCTCACAGACCTTCCCTTTCCGTACCATCCGCTCTTCCGATGCCAATCTCCTCACGGTCCCAAAGACCAAACACAGAACCTGGGGGGGACAGAGCCTTCTCCGTCGCTGCCCCTACCCTCTGGAACTCCCTCCCTAAACACATCCAAGACGGCACAGACCTCATATCTGTGCAAGAAAAGTAGAACATTTTTTGTTTTTACATCAGAGAATCATGATCACAGAAGGAAATTTGATTTTAAACATCCCTATGCACGAACTACTATGAAACAAATGTGTATTCAGTAATCAGTATGTGGTGTCATGTTATGGAATTCTTTAAAAAATGATTTCAAAGGTTGCGCCAATATTTATCAGTTCAAGAGAATGTACAAAAAAAAAAATTAAAAATCAGACAATATGAAATTGCCAGGTGAAAGATCTGTTACTGTTTGACTTTTTTGTTGATGGTAGTGACTGTTAGATGACTGACGGATAGACCATCTAGTTATTTTATTGCTTTATTTATTTAAGAAAGGGGCTGGTAGTATAAGAGTTTCTTCTTCCTGCCCCTTTTTGATCGTGGAATGAAAGAAATGTAATACAATTGTGACTGAGTACTGAAATATTGTTTCCATGATGCAGAATAAATAAAAATGAAATGAAATGAAATATCATTCAAATCACTACTCAAAACGCACCTGTTCCGCTCTGCTTTCAACACTTAGTATTTTCTGTTCTCATCTACCTACACTGTTTTTTGATTTCCTTGGTATTTGTTTTACTCTATATTTTAATGTGTATTTTGATGGTTTTGATGATTCTCTGTTTGTATTATTCTCTGTTGTTCTTAACTGCCTGTAAAGCGACTTTGTGTACCCTGAAAAGAGCTATATAAATAAAATGTATTATTATTATTTCTGGATTTCTGGTTTTGACCTTGGACAGTATTAAACGGATTTGCCTTTAACTCCAGCCTGTCCCCAACTCCGCACTTTAAGTCCTCTCTTTCCTAGTAAGTTCGTTACACACTGTATTTCCAGTCAGTGTTGCTGTTTTATTTTAGTCCTAGATTTACTCCAGAGCTAATTTTACTTGCTGGGTAAGCAGAGATGTAGAAAGGGATAGTGAAGATGCTGGGAGGTGGAGCACTGATGGTCGAGTGGTTTAGAGTGCGTGCCATGTAATCGCAGCTTCCCGGGTTTGAATCAGGCCACCGGCCTATGCAGGGCATCTTCCTCTCTCGTTCTTCCTATTTTCTGTTTGTCTCTCTTCAAATTACTAACTAAAATAATGACATACAATCCCAAAATAAATCTTCAAAATGAAGAGGCGAGGAAGGAGAGGTAAAGAATGAGAGGTGGGTGAGAGAGCGTGAGATACTTGGAAGGGAGAGTGAAACAATTTGACACCTTGTCACGCTCAGGCCTGGGACACTGAAACGTCCCAGCTTGTGTGTGTGAGAGAGATGAGGCTGTTCCCACCAGCAGGCTAATCTACTGTAGATCAACAGATGGCACCAGCTGTGTGTGTGTGTGTGCATGTGTGAGAGAGAGAGAGAGAGAGACAGAGCATGTTCATGTGTGTGTTTGTGTTTGTCAGTGAATGCATGTGTGTGTACGGCCTGAGTAAAAAAAAATATGACACATTAAAAACAAAATCAATACGTTCACAGATACACATCTGTGTATCTGTGTATCTGTGACATGCAACAGAAAAAAAAAGTCACAAAAAAAACAACAAAACTAGACAACACTTTAATACATTAAAAAAAGAAAATAACATATTTGGGTTTTATCCATAGTGCCCTTACTGATCTCTCTCCTTTTTCATGGTATTCTCAGCAGACTCCTAAAAAAACTGCACAATTTAATAACACTTTCGGAAACGACACAATGCCTTTGTTGTGTGAGGAGGTAATAGACGCTTGTGATTGCTGAGAATTTGAAAAGCAGCATTGAAAGAAAAAAATAAATAATATTACCATTACCCCTCATTTTTCCTTCATCAGAATCTAATGCTCTCAGGCAGGATGATATGAATATGGAGCAGAAGGAAACAATATCCCTGTTATGCTCAACGCCATTAATAACCATTATTTGTGATGACTTTTCTTTCTTGTACGTCAGCGTGACAATTATTGCTGCTTTCAACAATGTGAATGAGTGCCGTTGCTCTTGCTGTGCTCCTTACACCTCGAGATTAAGTGATTACGTGTTTAGAGGAGTTCTTCTTTTGGAATAGAAAATGTGCAACATAAGATTAATATTTCAGGCTTCAAATATCAAACAACTCAGAGCCTCCTCTGTGATTGGTTGACTGACCTCTTGTCACCAGGACTCCACAGAGCCCCTTAGGTACCCAAAATGCAAAATTACCCAGAGGAACCTGTGTGTGAAAGACTTTTCAGCCAATCACCAGGGGCATTCATGCATATCAGGAGTCCATTTACTACAAGCTACACTCACACCCTCTCTTGCCAGTAAAATGAATTTGTCTCCTAACAAATATGCTGGCAACAGGAAGAAAACCTCCAGCTTCAGCAGGGCCAAAGAGAAGAAGAGGGAGAGACAGACTCTAATGAACCACAAGGGACATTTGGATTTCTTTTCTAATGACAACTGCTGGCTGTTGAGGAAGAAAACACAAGTAAGGAAGAAAGAAAAACACACAAACACGCCGCACAAATGATGGGACACTGCTATAGAGCTGTGTATCATTAAACTATATGTTTAAACAAAGTTTGAATTAAACATAAAGAACACTTTTCACATCGTTGATTGCTCATTAGACTTTACAACACAACCAGAATTTGTCCAGTAGCTGCTACAGACAGCTAATGATTTGTGGGTGATGAGATGCTGCACACACGCTCACGCGCTCGCACTGTGTCCCAAAAGCAGTGTGAGCCTAACTACACTTTTGAATTGTTGCTTCCATCATCTAGCTGTGAAAACCAGAAGAAAATGCACTTTCAGCTTGTTGAGATGATGAATTTTTTGTTTGTGCAGTTTTAATAAGAGAGTCGACATGAAACGCAGCGGCAGTGTCAGGATGAAATGCTGGCAATTAGCAAATAGTTGGGACTGAAGTCAGCAGGAAAATAATCCGACTGTTCCTATAATACCACCCTGTATGGTTGGAGATGCTTGTTAGAGACCCCATCTGTGTCACTACAAAAATAATGGCCAGGAGCTTATTTGAAATTGACCGTGTTAGTGTTCAAACTCAGGGTGGGTTGTTGGTGGTGGAGTGGGTGTGGATGAGAGGCACAATTTTGGAAATGGGCCCCTGTTTATAGTTTCTGATTGCTGGTCCTTCTGGTAGTCACGCGACTCATGCTGGTCCTCTTTGAAAATCATTATGGTCAGCATCACTGCATCACAAATCCTTGCAGGGGAGCACAGAGTAGCTTTGGTTGGTGGTTCACGGCAGTGTTCATATACTAAGTTGAATTAGCCCTGCTTTATTTGTAATATACCCAGTAGGAATATGTTTGGAATACTTTCCAAAGGCTTTCGTTCATTTTTGGAAAAACTGGATTTAGTTACAGTCTGGCTCTGAGGCAGATTTGACTTTGAGAATATCGGTTTAAGAGACAGAAAGCGAGAAGTGGGCTGGGCTGCCTTCTCATCAACTGATCATAAATTCTACTGGACAGAAATAGTGGGATTTTGCAATCAACATCCCAAGGTAACCTTGGCAAAAGCTAATTCCAATATTACAGCCTCCCCTCACTAGATCAACACATGGGAAACAGAGTGAGAGTTGAAGGGGTAGACTGTAATGTAAAATGATAAATTATGACTGACAGAAATGGTCGGTTCTTGCAACCGGTATTAAGCCAGCGCCAGTTCCATCTTTACCTCATATCACAGCTTCCTCTTTCTAAATAAACAGATGCAGAAAGAGATAGATTGATGGCTACAGAGAGTGTGAGAGAGAGAGAGAGAAATTGATAAAATGATGGATAGTGACTGACAGAAACGGTGGGATGCCGCAATCAGACATCACATCGACAACACCACTCCTTCGCGTTGCATCGAAAGCAAACAAGACAGAAGACGGAGGAAACAGCTGGGAGATGGATCGGTAGATGAGGTGGAGGAGTTGGGAGGTCATATCATCAGGCAGAGATAAATTTGGAGTGATACAAGTGGTAAGACACTGTAATCAACATCACAACACGTGCAATCCCACACAGGATCACTGTTAGTCTTCCTCCTCCTCTACTGTCACATTTGCATATATCAGTTCTGCTATAGCAGCACAGATATGCAAACAACATGCATGAGGCGGATTGGTCTGGCATAGCATGTTATCAGAACTGATATTAGGGCTCCTGATGGAGACTTTGCATAAATATGTCACTGATTTCTTCTTTGTGCTTTAAGGAATCCCTTAAAGTCAATTCCTTTCCCCTCCATAACACTGCATTTCATGCTGTATGTAATTTGTACTGTATCAGTGTTCAATGCCATCTGTTGTACTGCCATTCTTAATATGACCACTAGGCAGCATCAAAGTAAAGAGCTCAGATTAAACACACAGTGGCTTTGAGTTCATGCGATTATGAATTTTGTTTTCTTTCGCCATGGGATTCACCCCAGTAGCCCCATGATTACCCAGATAACACTACCCTATGTATAATTTCTTTTTTTTTTGGAGGGGGGGGGGGGGGGGCTACATTACAAAAAACACAAACATAATAAAACCACCAAAATTAAAATAAAACTGATAAACATATTGTAAACAACAATAATAGCCACAAATCATATGTAAGTGCAGAGCCTACATTTCTAAAGTTAGCTTTTTCCAAACTAAATACCATGAATGAGTAGATAAGAAACTGGTGAAAGTCTTGGTGTTTTTTTTTTTTTTTTCTTTTCTTATCCAAGTCTCTAAAGTCTGAATGAAAGTGTACAGTTCATTAAAAAAAATCGAAGTCTCCAGATTTGAATATGTGAAAACAAAACTTTTGTCAACTAAGGCCACAAAGAGGTTGCTTGATTCTCTGTATCTGTGGATGTCGTTTAAGTGAGATCTGCATTCACGTCGACGCTTGACTTTCCAGGAAAGAGCGTAGAAACAACTTTGGTTGTCAGGAATCGGTTTGTCTGTTAAACGGAAGAGTCTCAGCATTTATACCTTGGATTTAAACCTGTGCCAAAGTATCTGACGCTGTGGAGAGGAAGTTATCTTGTACACACCAAGATTAATTCTAAACCTTTTATATGTTCACTGAAATGTTAAAACATCTTACTTATCTGCACGGCTGTGGGTCAGGTCACGTAGATGTTGGCATTTTGATTTTAGAGAGCGAAGGGTAAAATGCGAGCTGCCTCTCTCCAACATCTGGTCTATTTTAGGAGCTTTGATTCGTATTCTTTGGATGTGAACAACCTTAGATTTTGTATTAAAAGGTATGAGCATAAGAGAGAAGGGAGCGTTTAAAAGGTTCAGGTCAGCAGCTCTCAAAGGAGCAATCAGATAGGTGTCTTCAGCCATTTTGGTTTGAACGGTTATTTTTTATTTTTTTTAAATGTTCAGTCCTTGTGCTTGTGAAGCAGTGCCTCATATACACTCAGAAAACTCATCTTCCCCCCCCGACGTTTTTGTTGTTGCTCACCCAATTAATCCCAATGCCTACCCAAAACAGGTCATCCTAGTAACACCCATACTTGTATTATGAGTGAACACATGAATTATGATAATAAGAGCGGGCCAAATAATCTCCATACCTCTGTGAAAAAAGAGGGTTTGTCAGAGCCAGTGCAAAGAGAGGGAAAGAGAAAGAAATTTGTTTTTCTGACCAACTACCCTCTGGCTAAAAATAACTGAGAGGACAGGTTATACGTATGCATATGCACTTATTTACCCACCTGCCCCACTTTCTTTCTGCCTATGCAACACTCTTCTGGCCTCCCTACTTCTCCACCCATCCAATAATGAACAGCTGCAGCCGAAACCAAAACACAGAGAACCTCTGTTGGTCTCTACCGCCTTCAGTACAAGTAACACACCTAAAGAGCAGACACACACACACACACACACACACACACAAACTCATTTTTACCGACTTCTCACCGCAGGAAAAAAGAGTTTCCCAGAGGATTTCCCAGAGTGCATCAGTACATCTAGCTCAGCACTCCCCAGACAGTGTTGAGCTCTGATAGGTCCCTGAAGATCGCACAGAGTAGAGGTTTTAACCAATCAGAGAGGGCCATTAGCTCAGAAGGAATAAACACACATTTAATGAAGAGCTGAGAAAATTGAACTACTGGTGCATCATAGACCAAAGAGAGAGAGTGTGCATGTGTTTACTTGTTTAACCATCATATTTCCTCCCCGGCAGCAGAAGCCAGTAATAAACCCAGCTCCACAAGAGAGCTTCAATTTGTATACTGGGAGCCACTGGTGGGACTTTATCAGATTCCTTCTTTGGAGGCCACCGATGGTGTTGGGATTCAGCACCAGAATCTCAGGAACCAGACGGAGGAAATCCCAGCTGTCTGCAGAGATATATAAGCTTATCTGCTCTTTCACTGCTGCTTCATTCTACGTCTATTAGGGGGAGGATGAGAAGGAAAGAAGAAAAACAGTTCAAAATGCAAAGGAAAAGGAAAAAAAAAAAAAATTATGCAAGATAGAATGAAAATGAAAGAAAATAAAGGGGGTTTAGAAGCACTGGCTGTGCGCCTTGAGTTACGGCAGCCATGTTTTTGCCTTTATTTTGCTATTAGTGCTGTCAAAGTGATTTCCACAGCATGGAGTCAAACCAACCTTCAGACATCATTCTATTAATCCTCCCTTTTCTCTGTCTTTATCTGTATAGACAAGTAAAAACCATCATACATCACCAAAGCTTAATGGAGGTACGATGATGAAAAACCTGCATCTAAAAGGCCATTCGGGTGTTTTGTCGCCCGAACCCTAATTACATGCATATACTGTATCCTGTCATAAAGAGGCACAGAAATACATTAACATAAAACATTCCATTTGCACTGAAACAGAAACATCACAACCTTTCCCGCCAAATGTTTCGCTACTGATCTCTAGACACCATAATATAGTCACAAACTTCACTAACTTCTCATTAATTTATACTTGCTTGCTACAACCAGTGGTCAACAACCTGATCTTAAGCTCTGCAGCGGCTCTTACTAGCTTTGAAAAAAAATGACAAGGAAATAAACAAGTGTTATATGAATTTTAACCCTAGGGGCAAAACAGCAGCGTAATGGTTAGTTCTGTTGCCCCACAACAAGAACGTCGCGGGTTCAGTTATGTTGCTTCTTTATCGGAAACCACCAACTGATTTGTTTTTTTTTTTTTTTCATGAATGATTATCACATTCATTTCCAGGTTTTAAAGTCAATTGTTTCTCTGTGCTCAGATTTCCATTATCGTTTTTTTTTTTTTTTTTTGCATGCCAGTATCTTGTGCCGCTACAGCAATGGTAATCATTTCTGTAAAGCGCAAGGCTCTTCAGCTGTGTGTCTAATTAGTTCTGAGTGATTCTTCCGATTTACCAACAAAGTGCCTGAGCTGCCAACAACAGTTAAGCGCTTTAACCTGGCTTCTGATTGGTGCCTGCCTCCCTGTGTTTTGATCAGTTTGACAAATGAGAAGACATGTTCTCTGGGTTTTATGGTTAGTCTTTCATCAAGACAATTATATTCATATGTGCATTAGTGGTTAGCATTGTTGCCCCACAACAAGAAGGTCGTGGGTTCGGTTCCCAGGCCTGGGTCCTTTCTGTGTGGAGTTTGCATGTTCTCCCCGTGCCTGCGTGGGTTTCCTTCGGGTACTCCGGTTTCCTCCCACCGTCCAAAGACATCATATTTGGGTTAACTGGTGACTTTAAATTGTCCGTAGGTCTAAGTGTGATTGTGAGTGGTTGTTGGTCTCTGTCTTTCTGTGTGTGTTGGCCCTGCGATGCACTGGTGACCTGTCTAGTGTACCCCACCCTTACCCAGTGTGAGCTGGGATTGGCTCCACCATCCCCGTGACCCGGAAACAGATAAGCGGTAGAAGATGGATGGATGGATGGATTTTAATCCTACTGATGTATCTTGTTGCACAGTTGTCTAAGTCTTCAAGGTGATACTTTAAATTGAAATGTCAATTTTTGTCATGTAAATACTACAACTTCCTACGTCTAGGGCCGACGCAGAAGTCACATTAAACAGGTGACAACACCAATATTTAATAGGCTATAATTCAGGTGTGACGGGGCGCCGGTGAACGCTCCGTCATTCCCTAACCGGCGTGCGTCTCTCTCTCTCTCTCTCTCCCTCCCCACTGCCGGGACTCGTTCCCCTGCTATAGGCGTTTGAGGGTGCACACTCGGCGCCAACGCGACACACACCCCTACACATACACATACACATACACAGTTACCTGCTGCTGCCTCTGGTTGCCTCAGGGCACGGCCCAAACTGAGGCACTTCCTGGTCACGCCCCAAATAGCGCTGGGTGGTACGCTTCAGAGGGTCATGTGACCACGGACTACTCCATTAATGTTGAATGGACTAATATTTTATGATTATTACTGGTTTGGGGGTATTTGCTAACAGCCAGATGGATGGCGATTAGTGCCATTTTCCTTTAGGTGGAAGAGTATTGTTGATTTCTGAATTTATGTTTGTTGTGTTGCTAAATTTGACCTGAGGACACTACAGTTTGTTAAATGGTTTGCCCAGGGGAGGGGCTAAGGGTATTTAAGGGAAGTTCTGCTCATTTAGCAGCAGTTTTTTTTTTTTTTTTCCCCTTGGCCTAGTGGCAATGTGGGTGACTAGCTGCCGGTGTAAGTCCTGTGAAACCTGTCCTGTAAATATTCTTTTTTTGTCTACTCTGCTCTGCACTGTAAATAATTTTTGCCACTTTGTCACTGCGGTCTGGGGACTTGGTGTGAATAAAAATCACCACACTGAAGTTTTTGTCGTCTGAACCATCATTGGTCCCTCTTCGAAAACGAACCCGTGACATTAGGAAAGGAATAATTACTGACTGCTGTATGTGGCTGAAGAAAAAACAGAAGAGGATGACAGCGCAGTGAAACACAACATTTTGCATTTTATTTGATTCATTTTATACAAATATGGAGGGACAGAAATACGCCTGTATAGTTTCGTATTTAATTTACCAAGCATCTCTTCATAAGAGCTTGCTGTTTTCCTTTGCTATAACAGATAAAAATGGTAAATTAAAATATTATAAATTGTCTTCATTGCAGTTCTGTACATTCAGTGTAAAACTTTATTAACTGTGTTATGTTTCACGGCTCCTTAAAAATTTTATTTGGTGTAAGAGGGGGCGGCATAGTGGTTAGCAGAAGCGGCAGAAAATAAGCTTGAGAGAGTGAATGAGCAGGAGGACGAAAAATGGCTACTTTCACAGTCAAGGTTGTGGACCCCTGGCTATGACCATCATCCTTAAGCCCTACTGTAGTGCCCAGGGACACGTTAGATAGATCTTAAGCCTCAATATCTATTCAAGGCTTTTTTTGTTCAATATTTTGTAATAACATGCAATATAAAGCATTTTGCAGTCCACGCTTGTCAATTAAAATGTGTTGGTTATATTGCTGTCCAACTGCGGTTTCGTTTCCATTCATATCAACATAGTATGAAAATCATTGTAGTTTTACAGACCTCTGAAGTATGGCAATATTTGATTAGGAGAAGGAATAGTGAAATTAATTACCTTTAAATGCAACTTCAACAAGTTTGCTTCCATGCTATCACTTTACAGATTTGCATACGAAGTGAGTAGCCTGGAGAAAATGAAAGACCAAAGATAAATCTTCATTATGCTGCGGGACCGAGCACATTCACTGTGGAAAAGTGGGCTGCTGACATCCTCTTGAGGCCTGTTCATGTTCTCTTCAATGTGCTGCAGGAGGGGGAAGTGTTTGGTTTAATGAGAGTCAGCAGCAGTTTCTGCCGTGATTAGATCCTCGGTACAAATTTACTCTCATGCTGACTGATCCAGGTTTTCAGTAGGTCGGTAATTTTTGCAATATACCTTTGGCAGTCGGTGAAAGCGTGAAATCCAGACACGCTCTCTGTGCTGCACCACAGTCAACTCATCATCAACTGTATCTCAATGTCTGCCTCAATAACAATCCCCCGGATGCCCATCCAGAACTCTGGGGGCTCTATTTTGACCATCATGCATTTGGTGCCTGTCCATATCATTTTTTGTCATTTTAAGAAAGGACACTGTAGTGCCAGGCTTATGGGTGAAAAAGGTTATCTCTGTTCGGGAATTCAATTTATTTTGTAGCCAGTGAAGGAAACTCTCTACCAGTCTGTTCCAAACAGACTGGCATCGCCCCTGAAAGTCAGGCACTGGATTTGCCAACATCAGGGGCAAGATGTTCAAGAGCCTGGAGATTATTCTAGCTTCCATCCCCATTAATCAGAATGCTGAATGGATTCACTACTTCATTGTATGTAAATGTATTGTATCAAATTTATGTATAAATGCATTACTATTACATATTACTTTATTACTGATGTGCATTAATGAAATGACTGCCAATAAGTATTTGATTGCTGTGTGTGTGTGTGTGTGTACAGTAAAGACAAACGGACCGGACCCTCTTCCCAAAGAATCTTACATTCTTAGAAATCAGTAAAACAAAAATAAATGGTATATTTATACCTCACTGACTAATTCGCCCGAGAAGGTATTTCATTTGAAGCTGACAGTGACTAACATTACCAGACAGGTCAGGACTGATGGTTTACCAGGTAGTTTTGGCTATTTAAACAGCAATGTGGGGGAAAGACAGAAAAGTTAGAGAATATGTTAGAGGAAGAAGCTGTAATGAAAAGGAACAATGCCATCCCCCCTGGGCTGTTCTGAGGACACACAGAAAGAGCTGGCCTGTAAAAATAGATTCATTGCTATTCCTGTAATCCTAAAGCACTATGTGTTAGCATGTTTATTGTATCGTAACAACACAACTCTGAAGGTCATTGTAATTAAGATGTAAAAGTCTGTAAAATTTACTTGAGTTGCCGTTTAGAAGCTGTGTTCTAATATAGATTTGAATAACTGATGTGTTTGTTTTTGTGATGGTAAATAAGGTTGGGAAGGTAGAAGGTTCCACTGTAGGAATGTATATACAGAGCAGGAACACTGTAATTATAATAAGAAAAAAAAAAAAGAAAAGAAAAAAAAGCAGGAAACACTAAAAAAATGGGCAATTATTTTGTTATTCATTTATTCAATTATTACTTAACCTTGACATTTCAAACAAGAAGACTGCTATAATCACACAGAGGGAATCTGCTACTTATGGAGGCGTGACACTGCCAAAAATCTAAATAAATGCATAAATTAATAAATGAGTCACTAAGTAAATTATCTGATCGATACCAGAATGCATGGATGAATTATACAAGCTTTGCTCAACACAGCTGGCTTAGAGAAGTCTTCTAGAGAAGTGAACATTTTCAAAATACTGCTATTGTTCTGTCATTGAATGTGCTTTTCAGTTTTTTAGGTGAGAGTTAAGCTTTTTTTACTACAGTACTGAGTCTTGCAGTGTCACCAAAAGTCACGCCTGCAAGCAAGTAACTTTCTAAGGTTTCTGCAGGCAGCATATAAGGAGAACGTCCAACTGTCCCAGTGTGGTCGAAGGAGAAGTTCAGGTGACCGGCCACTTCCTCCAAATGAGGACCAAGACAGAAACGACATATCAGTCAGAGACTTCCACAACGAAAAAGTTAAATTGTCCCAACTGTTATAATCAGCCAGCCAATCAGCTCTCTAACGATGTCCTGACTGACAGTAGCATTGGTGACATCTGCAAACAAACACACAAACACTTCTCTATGTTGGCTGTGTGGAGCAGGACAGTTGATCCGCGAACTCTGGCATTGATCAAAACAATGGTCGAAAAGTTCACCCCATGACACACTCTGGACAGTCCCCTGATTTGAATTCCGTTTCCGGATCTCAGGTGGTGCTGGAACCAATCCCAGCCAACATTCCGGGTGAGGTATGGGTACACCCTGGACGGGTCGCCAGTCCATCACAGGGCCAACACACAGAGACAGACAGAGAAAAACAATCACTCACAATCACACTCTCAGACCTACGGACAATTTAGAGTCACCAGTTAACCCAAACATGATGTCTTTGGATGGTGGGAGGAAACCGGAGTACCCGGAGGAAACCCACGCAGGGACGGGGAGAACATGCAAACTCCACACAGAAAGGCCCCAGGCAGGGAAACGAATCCGCGACCTTCTTATTGCGCTAACCACTACGCCGCCGTGCTGCCCACATGAAATCATTTATTGCCCAATTTATTTAATTGAATCATACATGAATTTCTCTATTGCCTCATATATTTATTTATGTATTTTTTCCCTTTTGGCAGTATCAGTCCTCTACAGATACTGAGAACATTACTCAGAGAGTTGCCCTCGGATCGCTTTTACAAAATATAATAATTTTTCATCTACTAGAGCATAGTATCCCTGTGCCACAAAGTCCTCCGAGATATGGCGGGGAGCTGAACAAGCATCCTCAGCTGTCTTGGACACATTTCAGTTATGTAGACTAAAAGATACATACAGCGGCAGGAGGAGACAGCAGAGCTCCAGTTCTAAATTTAACTGTCCATGGCACTCGGGGAGAAAAGTGTCCACTCTGGTCAGTTTTCAGCACACAAAACCCTACAAACGGGAGGTTTGTAGGGTTTTTTTTTTTTTCAAGTCTCCAGAGGGGCAGGATGTGGTTGTTGGTGTTTGTAGGTGCCTGGGTGTACACACCTGTATCAGATTTGCTGTTATTCCATTTTAAGAACCTGCTCATCCCTGCACATGAGCCCAGCAACAGCCAGTTGTACATCGTGGCTCCTCTAGATATCCCCTTACTTGAGTTTAGGTTAACTTGTGAGTGTTGTTTCATTGAGATTATTTGACGAATATGTTGATCATTCAAGAGGTGTTAGTCTGAAAAACACCCACGCACACACACACACACACACACACACACATAACATTATGACCACCTTCCTAGTATTGGTTTGGCCCAACTTTTTCAACCCGTCGAGGCCTGGACTCCATTAAATCCCTGAAGGTGGGCTGTAATATCTGGTACCAAGATGTTTGCAGCAGATCCTTTAAGTCCTGTAAATTACGAGGTGAGGCCTCCGTGGGTCGTACTTGTTTGTCCAGCACATCCCACAGATGCTCGATTGGAATGAGATCTGGGGAATATGGACGCCAAGCCAACGCCTCAAACTGATTTTTGTGCTCCTCAAACCATTCCTGAACCTGCTTTGTGGCACATTATCCTGCTGAAGAGGCTACAGCCATCAGGGAATACTGTTTCCATGAATGGTTGTATATGGTCTGCAACAAAGCTTAGGTAGGTGGTATGTGTCGAAGTAACATCCACAATGATGGCAGGAGCCAAGGTTTCCCTGCAGAGCATTGTCCAAAGCATCCCACTGCCTCTGTCGGCTTGCCTTCTTCCCATAGTGCATCCCGTTTTCATGTGTTCCCCGGGTAAGCCATGCATATGCACCTAGCCATAGATGTGATTCAGCAATGGGCACCCTGACTAGTCCATGGCTATGCAGCCTCAAATGCAAAAACAAACTGTGATTCACTGTGTATTCTGACACTTTTCTATCAGAACCAGCATCAACCCCTTGGGCAGTTTGAGCAACAGTAGCTCGTCTGTTGGATCAAACCACACAGCCCAGCCTTCGTTCCCCATGTGCATCAATGAGCCTTGGCTGCCCATGACCCGGACGGCGCTTCACCACTGTTCCTTCCTTTAGAACACTTTTGACAGATAATGACCAATTCAGACCGGGAACACTCAACAAGAGCCTCAGTTCTGGAGATTCTCTGGCCCAGTTGTCTAGCCACGTAACACATCAACTTTGACAAGCACAGCAGCGACGTGGCTAGCCAGCAGGGAGGGAAACAGGAGATGGGGCAGGCCAGGGCTAGCTGGTCAGCAGCAACTCAACTTTGAAAGTAAAATGCCAGCATGTCACCCCTTTAACTATAACTGTTATCCAGCATCTGACCATATTTCTATTCTCTGTCATGGTACCAGAGGGAGAGTCCTCCATTTGCCTTGTCCAGCAGGTGCTTGACAATCACTGTGGCCATACTGTCCCATTGCCCCTGTCTTATCATCTTTTATGCTGGCAACATTTTACTCTCAAGTTTAGAATAAATAAAGTCACTTTTCTTGGCTTTGGTTTTCATAAATAGTGTCTTTGTGTGTTGCTTTTTTGCCCCAGTGCCTTAGTGTATTTTTCAAAACTTAGATATTGACACATTGATGGATTAAGCCTTTGAATAAATTCAATCTACAGAAACGTGCAATGTTATTTTGAATGTAAGTTCCCAATAGTATGCTGGTTAGCAAGTCGCACAGTATTTTTTATTTAAAACTTCCCAGAGATAAATATGTAGTTACTCTTAAGTGGCATAGAAAACATTGAATTTGCCAGTGTATATTGCTGTACAAGTAGATATTTTACTGTCACAAGATAGCAGAATGGATTTGGACCAATGTTCTTTGGCTCAACAGGCCCAAACCGATGGGGATCCATTTAGAAAAAACTGGGCCAGCTCCAGACTGGCTGAGAAATCCAATAAGGCTCTGGCCCTTACTTGGGCAGAAGCTTGATCCTTTTGGGCGTGACGCAGTTCAGGTCTGGGCCAGATCTTCTAAGTCTATTTTGTTGATTGGAACTGAGCTAAATTATTTTTGCTATTTGGACATATTCCCGTTAAAGAGCTCCAGATCATTTAAAAAGGGGAGCCCCTCTGAGAAATAACACAATTTATGGACCATGCAGAGAACGAAAGGGGAATCTCTCGACATGCCACCTAACTCTTAATAAAGCTGCCAGAGAGGAGGCCTCTATCTCTCTCTAATTACTGATATCTCCCCCTTTTTTACATTTAACATTTTTACTGCCACACGTCCACCCTAGTCTATGAAATTCATATTCAAATTCCACTAAAGGCTTTTGAGTAAGACTGTGTCAAAGTTTAACACATCAACAGTCCTGCAACCTGGGGGACACAGGCTGAGGGAGGGTTCAGATGAGAAACACATTAAAGAAATGCAAACAAATTGCACTTTTCTTTTCAATCCACATGGCGCCTGTCTTATTAAGTCCAAATGTAGGAGCAGATTGCGGGGTGATGGGTGTTGATTGGTTTCACTTGAGTGATGCTGTGGCCTTTTTAGTCTAGGAAACCTTCGTTGGTTCATCAGGGTGTGTTCCCGAGGGGAAGGAGGAAACAGTTTTTGACTTTAAATTGTAGAGGTTAAGCCGACGCTTTAAGCCACTGAGGTGTATCTCGACAGGAGACCTACTTGACGTGCTTACTTTTCCGGATGCCAGGTACCTGATAAATGAAAGTCCACTTCGATGCTCTTTGCGATACACAAGATCCATTTATTTTGCACTCACATAATGAAATGACAGAGAAGAACAAAGTGCTATGCAACAGTGTCTAACGCAGTTGTTGTATTATTTTTTTTCAGATTTTTCCTGCAGGTTGAGTCTTTCTCCTGCATTCATCACATTAACCCTGTAGAGTATTCTGTCTGTGTTCAAGAAATTATGAAATATTGATATGAGATAGTTTTCTTCTGCCCATAGGAATAGAGAGAGGCACCTGTTCCTGCACGTCTGACATAGCCATACAGCCTGTAGGTCTGCTACACACTCTCAAATAGATATCAACCTGTCCAGGGTGACATATTATGTATTTCCTCTAGTTATCAAGGTGATTTACAGTATCTAATTTTGCTGTTGTGTAAGGTATCTTGTTCTTGCACTGATTTAATGCTAAACTGTCTTTCACAGGGCGACGCCTCTCTGCTGGTGTTTAATCTTCTTTATATTGATGAAATTCAGGAGGATTTAATCTGACCTGCACACTTCATTTCTTGCGTTTCCTCGCTCCTCCGATAAAGCCCAAAGAGCTGATGGAAACGGGAGGAAGTCAGACATTCGGCTCTTGTAAATGAGCGGACCTCCTCTGTGTTATCAGTAAATGGTAAGAGCTGCACTCTGCAGCACAGAAATGAATCAAACTAATTAAGCTGTCCAACAATATTTTCTGGGATCACTGTGGAAATCAAATCCCACCATGGCAAATTATGTCTGTCATTGTAAGTCCGTGAAAACATTATACCACCATGGGCTCATATCCGCTGAGTAATATTGCAAATCTTCAGCAGTATATGGGCACAGTCAATCTGTCTGTGGTACAACAGTTGGAAAACTCCACTTTTTGATCAAGCTCCACCAAACAGAGGAGTGAATGAAGGAGGGAAACTAGAACGGAGCTTTTGTTTGGTGGAGAATAGTGCAAGTCTGACTACAGTTTAACAAGCATGTCAGCAGGGTCTGATACCAAGCTGAGGGCATGGACGTGACTGAAGTCGCCAAAACACAAGTCCAATTACACCGCAAATATATCAGCTTGTTGTTGTCAGGATCTGGCTGCTGTGCCCATACAAAACAGGAATAAAGGGGGAATTTATTTCAAAAATATGCAAAATGAAATATTCTCAGAGAAATGGTATGCGATTGTGTGACAATGACTAAAATAAAAATGAAATGTGATTAAAAATACCACCCTGCAAGCAAAAGTCATGCATCCATGTTCTCATGTGGTGGCAACTCATCGTGAAGTCACCCACTGGTCACTTTGTAAGTTGCAAATTGCTGTCTTAGTTTTATGAACTCAGAAAACAAATGGGATATCAGGTGTGGCTGAGCCCAGTGTGTTCTTGACTGTCTGTAGCAAAAATTATCCTAAAAACACAGAGTTTTAACATCAACATTCACATTCCTCTGTCACCGTTTATTCCAAATACACCAAAATGGTTAAAATGTAGATCATCTCCATGAGATTAATAGCAATAGGCAACTGGTCGTGCGGTTTGTGAAGTGCCTTATTGAAACCTCCAGTTTGTAATTTTGACGTCGCCATTTGTTTTTGTTTTTTTGTTTGTTTGTTGTTTTAAACCAGAAGAAACCATATTTGGAGAAAGAGAAGCTGAGGAGCGAGGGCGGGACCTGACCTGCTCTGTTCTCTATCCTGATTGTGATGGAGGTCATTTTGTCTAGTGCAGTTATGTCTACGCTGCAGTAGGAAAAGTTTGGTTGAAGTAATGAATCAAGTGAGGGTTAGGGCCATTTTCTCATAGATCTCAATACAAACAAAACCAGTGGAGTCGCTCGCTGATGGTCATTAGACAGAAAATGCAGATTTAAGGCAGGTCAACATTGGCTTCACTGATCGGAAGCAAGTAAAAGAGCTTTCACAAAATACTGGTTTCAAAATACTGGCTTAGTGCTGGTCTCTTAAATGTCAGCGTAGAGTCAGCGTCACTATTTTCAAATATCTGTCTTGAATAGATTATGTATTCCATAAAACTCCTTAAAGGACTGATTTGAAGGAGAAGCTCAAAAATAAACATGACTCGGTCAAAACTTAGCATGTGGCTGGGCCACATACTAAGTTATTTGCATTCTGTCCAATGTCTGCTAGTTTCAGTTCTCTCGAGGTGCTTTTCATTGCAGTGCTGCACGGCCGACGCTGCAGGCTGTAAATTCAATCTGAAAGAGCGGTGGCCAATTGGGAAACTGCAACTTAGGCACACAGCATCTGGCTGACCACTGGTGGAACAATGATCACTCAGTCAGTGACATTCATGACCGCAGGGCTGACCCTTCTGCTCTGGACCCACATCGTTTCCTGGATTGATGTAAATCCCTCTTTTCATCACATGTTCATCGTACCACATTTCCATTTTATGTATCATGGCATTTATTCTAGCTTTGTGATGGACTGGTGACCTGTCTGGAGTGTACTCTGCCCTCGCCCAGCGTCAGATGGGATTGACCGCCCTCTTTGACCCGGGAAAGATAGGTAGTATAGATCAGTGGTTCTCAAATGGGGGTACATGTACCCCTGGGGGAACCTAAGGGCACTCCAGGGAGCATGTGAAATTTGGAAAATATATATATGTTAGATAGATATGCTGAAGTTGCTACCCCCGCGACCCGACCACGGATAAGCGGATGAAGATGGGTGCATGGATATATGTTAAAAATAGTAATCAGTTCAAAAGCCCTTACAAATGGTTTAGAGTTTTTTAGGGGGTACTCGGCTGAAAACAATTATTTACAGGGGGTACTTCACTGAAAAAAGGTTGAGAAGCACTGCTATAGATAACAGATCTGCTTTATATATATATATATCTGATCTTCTTGATTAAAAAAATAAATAAGTCACCCGACTGGCGACTTAGATATGTTGCACCTACCATTACCATTTAATGATGGTAAATTGGGTTTTTAATGAGTACTGTGTGTGACACATCTGGTGAAATTCATACTGTGCAACCCAGAAAATTAAGACGTTTTTCTTCCTAACTACATCCCAGATATGATGACATTCAGATTTATTTAGCACACAAACAGCAAGCGGCCAAACAGTAGATCAGACTTTTGTTAGTATCATACACTCAAGCCTCGGAAATTGAAGAAGCAAACGCTGCCTTGGCATTTACAGCACAGGACTGCGTTGAGATTTTTAAGTTATGGCCACTAATTTGGAAGTTTCGGTCTGAAATGCCCTCATTAAAGCTCGTTTCACTGAGGTTCATTCGCAGCATACAGATGTGGCCAAAGTCAGTCCAGTCGGAAACTTTGTGCGTGAGGAGTGATTTAGCTGATGAGGATCTAAACCCTGATGTGCTTATTCAGACTAAGCTAGCCAGATCTCAGTCAGCGCAGATGAATATCTGTTTAGTGCTAAATCAGCAGAGTCAGATCATCTATACCACTGGATCCTGAGCCCAGCACTTAGACAGATACAGCATATAGTATGTAGCCGGTACTCTAATAAGGCAGAGGGATTCAGCTTAACTCCTCTATAAGCATAATTCAAGCTTAAATTCAAGTTTAGCGGTATCTCACACACACACACACGCAAACACTATAAAGAGTAATAACTAATTTATTAATTCAGTGCACAACAGAATCCATAATCCTGATAAAAAAATATTGAGAAGGTATTTCTGCAAACATGAATGCATCAAAGGGCTGCGCAACCTCCCTTGCTCCCTTGTTGTTGCTCATTTGTGCAGCATGCAGTGTGGACAGTCGCACACACAAATAAAACATTAATCAAATTCCTCCTCAAATGCAGCGAGGTGTAAAGGGCATTTCTGTTCTCACCTGAAAACAGGGGAGGACACACAAAGGGGCATCCGGCAATCCCCCAAAAAATGAATACATAAAATAGAATTGATTATCATGTACAGATCTTTTGTTTGAAAATTGAAATGAATTTCACATGTTTACTTTTTCATCTATAAAACTCTAATTTAATACGCTGCATGTGAGATCTGTGCTTTATTATTATACAGAAAACAAAAGCGCCCAAAGGTCTTGGAAAATCCATCTTTAGTTTTCAGCTTCAAACACATGGCGTTACCTACACACACACACACTGAGGACAGATGCACTCACTACTTCTGAATAGTTCCAGACAACCACTTCAGTTATTTTCTGTCAATATTGTTAACTCAAATGTAAAACTGAGCGTTCCCACGTACCACTACGTCATTAAAAAAAGAGAAAAACCTTTATCTAAGATCTAAGATCTTTAAGCTCTTTCAAATCTGCCCCAGGCTGCAGTTTTCATTTTTAAGAGCCCAAATGAGCACTAGGGTCAGCTCACCCACACAGATTTGATTGAACTATGTAGTTGTGCGTTGTGTGTGTGTACGGACACAGAGCATCTTTAAGTGTCATCGTTTTTAACTAATTGAGGCAACAGTATATGTCCTGGAAAGAACAGGTTAAAGGTTATTTGCAGTTAAACCCTCTACCAGCTCTGTTGAAGGGAAAGCTATTGACGCTAATTCACTGTGAGATTTCACACTGTGAGTGTGTATGTATATTTGTGTGTGCGTGTTTCCCCGTTGCACAGTGTTTGACATCTCACTATCATGTTTCTTAATCATCGAGGTTGAAGTGGTCATTTCGTTGATGAAAAGTGGAATCTGGAGAGCTCTTGATTTGATTGGTAGTTTACGTCACATACGGTGTCACATACACAAACACTCGGGCACTCCGCGTTGAATGTAAAGGACGCAGTGTCATTCAGACTGCAGTAACACAGCAGATAAGCGGTTTGTTTGTGCGAGTCTGGATGCTGCTTGAAATTGATTGAAAAGGTAGACGTGT
The DNA here is from genome assembly GCA_034769265.1 of Remorina albescens. Taxonomy (NCBI): domain Eukaryota; kingdom Metazoa; phylum Chordata; class Actinopteri; order Carangiformes; family Echeneidae; genus Remorina; species Remorina albescens. Next base: position 22,502,684 of record CM068497.1, on the reverse strand, counting down.
AAATGAGCGCACACATACACATGCCTTTAAAAGCCCAAGAACTGCAGACATTAATTCATTCATTCATTCATTGCCTGCCGCTTATCTGTTTCCGGGTCGTGGGGGGTGCTGGAGCCAATCCCAGCTCACACTGGGCAAGTGGGGGGATAAACCCCTGGACAGGCCACCAAACCATCACAGGGCCAACACACAGAGACATGCAAAATTTAACAACCACTCACACTCAGACCTACAGACAATTTAGAGTCACCAATCACCTTAAACATGCATGTGTTTGGACGGTGGGAGGAAACCGGAGTACCTGGAGGAAACCCACACAAGCACAGAGAGAATATGCAAACTCCACACAGAAAGGCCCCAGGCCCGGGAAACGAACCTGTGACCTTCTTGTTGTGGGGCAACAGTGCTAACCACTATGCAGCTGTGCTGCCCAGAGACACTAATGCACATTTGAAAATAATTATCTTGATGAAAGACTAACCATAAAACCCAGAGAACATGTCTTCTCATTTGTCAAACTGATCAAAACACAGGGAGACAGGCACCCATCAGAAGCCAGGTTAAAGCGCTTAACTGTTGTTGGCAGCTCAGGCACTTTGTTGGGAAATCAGAAGAATCACTCTGAACTAATTAGACACACAGCTGAAGAGCCTTGTGCTTTACAGAAATGATTACCATTGCTGCAGCAGCACAAGATACTGGCATGCAAAAAAAAAAACAAAACGATAATGGAAATCTGAGCACAGAGAAACAATTGACTTTAAAACATGGAAAGAAATGTGATAATCATTCATGAAAAGAAAACGAATCAGTTGGTGGTTTCCAATAAAGAAGCAACATAACAATCTGCTTCATTTTGGAAAAAGTGTAAAGAAGCATCAGCAAGAAATAAATCTTTAGATCTTCCTGTTTATCAAAATGAATCAAGAGATAATAATGACAGTGACTACTAGAAACTGTAGAGCCTCACTCTATTATCATGATAGCAAGTCAAGAAGAAACGCAACTATCCCATGTTTCCTGAATGCAACATAACTTAAAATAGGAAAAAAGATGTAGGTAGTTTTAATAAACTGGAACTCCTTCAAATAAGCTTTAAAGCTAAAAGGAAAAGTGAATAAAGAGCCTCACATTGAACATCCATACACAAAAACATCCACCGAAGTAACCGGCTGACACTTACATCGTCCAGAGCACCACATACCCCCCAGCACCTTTGGGACTAACCAGCCGACATAAATGTGGGGCAGTTGGGTAACACTGAGGAACAGAGCGGAAGACAATTTGGAATGCAGCGAAACTGTACGAGTTGGATTGGATCCTGTGTCGCTTAAGTTTGAACAAGATCTCTGTGGCCTGCAGTCTACCTGAGCGCACGCGAAAACACTGAATCATAATTATCATGTGCAGAAGGTGACCTGGGTTTTCTCACAGCAGACTTTAACTGCTTTAGTGTCACTTGATATTACACGATACACGGCATGTTTTTTTTTTTGTTTTTTTTTTACATCCACAAACTGCTGAGGTGCAGTCAGAAACTTATGTTGTTAATTATCATTGGGCATTTTGAATGAGAAATTCTGGAGATTTGCCTACAGCATTACCTGCATGCCGCACAGACGGCACCACTACCATGGCATACATCAGCCTTGTGGGCCTTGTGCTGTTAGTTAATAATGTCAGAAAATTATTCATATATCAAAAAATGTGCATATATATTCCAGAGTCATTCCATGTGGAGTAAAAAATTCAAGTCCCCTTTGGTTTTCACTTCGATGATTATGTTTCAACAAAACTAATTTCTCAAAATATTATTTGAATTTTTTTTTTATTATTTTCAGTTTCGGTGCAGAGTGAATACCAGGTATCTCTCAGTCTTAGTTCAGTTTTTGCAAACAAGGTCATGGGGAAAACTAATGACTTGATATTTGTACAGAACGCCCTCTCTAGGCTGCATGGGTAAACATATTAGCTGTGGGATATCCAACCCCATCTGAAGTTAGGTTGATCAAAGCAGTTCAATGTGAATAAAGATGTCGTGTCTGAAACAAGCAGCAGCTACTGGAGCTGGGAAGTGACACCAAGGGCTATGTCCATTTTTAGAAACAGTCTGTGGACCAATTTTTTTTTTTTAACCAAGGGCGACAAGAGTCTAATACTGGAGCCAACATACCTACTTTCACAAACATTTTGTCACCCAATCTTTTTTTTTTTTTTTAATTCACGTCTTTATAGTAATACACAACATAATATGGGTTGTGGTCTTAGATGGAGGTACCTGAACTCAGTTATGCTCCTCCAGACGTCTGTGGTGAATAAAGCCTATAGTTTTTAAAATCATATCCAATTATCCAATCACATAGCCTGAGGCTGCTGACAGAGTGGTTACAAAGTCAATCATGACTATGGGCGAGCCAACACATTGTTCATCTGCTAAACTGGAGGTTACCTGAGAAGATGAGGTAAGAGAGTCACTGCCATTTAAGCTTTGGCTCTGTTTGCTCTCCATCATCAAACAAGATACGTGTTATTGGTGAAGAAGCACTAATATAAGTAAGATCCTGTAACTTAAGTCCAGATCAAATCAAATCAGATTTATTTATAAAAAATCCTAAAAAAGTTACATTAAGGCCTTTTACACAGACAGCATGGAGTTGTTAAAGAAAGCCAACACATCCCTCCAAGGGCAAGCACTTGGTGACAGTGGTGAGGAAAATCTTCCTTTAAGAGGCAGAAACCTCAGGCAGAACTGGAATCAGGGAGGGCGGCCATCTGCCTCGACTGGGCAGAGAATGAAGCAGAGGCAGTGAGAGAGAGCATGAAGAAGAGAAGGGGGGACTCAGAAGGGGGATGGAGAGAGCAAGAAGAAAAGAGAAGATGCCATGGGAAATACAAAGAAAACATACAGTGATTGGGACCTGGTAGTTCTAAAAGTGAAGTAGTAAATATTAGCAGTAGGGGAGAAGAAGAGGTTACAATGGGAAGTGAGTAGTAGAGTGTAATGATAACTAAAGGTAACTCTTGCAGCAGCAGGTACTGAGCAGGAACATGGAGCAGAGACGATTCAGCACCTGGAGGACGGGGACAGGGAGAGAGAGGACAGGAGGCACAAAACACAGACTACAGGAAGAAACAAATTTAGAGACATGGAATGTACATGCATGGGAGGGAGAGAGAGAAAGAGAGAGAGAGCCACAGAGAGAGGGAGAGAGAGGTGCTCAGTGTAACCCCAGCAGTGTAGGCCTACAGCAGCAACTCAAAGAAAAACAGTAATTAAACCTTACATTAACTGTCGACTTTGTCATAAGGAAATGTTTTAAGTCTGATCTTGAAAGCTGCGATAGAGTCTGCCCCCCGGACCAATACTGGGAGTTGGTTCCATAGAAGAGGAGCCTGATAGCTGAAAGAGCTGCCTCCTGATTTACTCTAGGAGACTGTAAGAACCACAAGTAAACCTCCATCCACAATAGAAAATGTATGTACAGTGAGCAGCACATCTACAGCAAGCGTATCTGAGTTGCAGATATGAAATAATAATAACATAACAAGATTTACAGCAGCAGAAATTGTGTAGACCTGATATCGTAGGTTCAGCATTTTATTAATAATTTCTTATTTTTAGTAATTTCCCTTTAGGTACAACACAATTGTCTGTACTAAATGAACTCTTTCAGAAAGAGCCCTTTTTCACTTTTTACTCTCACTCAATTGAGATGTTTTGACAGATAACATAATCTGTTTTCTGTGATGATGTTGAAAGGAGGTGGAAAGTGGAACATTTCGTTTGATAGATATCTGCAGGGCCCCACAGATTAAAACTGGAACAAACTGGGACGTCCGGTCTTTGCACTCTGTATTTATGCCAAGTGCACTTTCTGTTAACGGAGCCTGCAACCAAGGACACAGCAGGCCTTGAGGACAGAGACATCTCTACTGTATATGAGCGCAGGCAGAGGCAGCACATCCACTTTCAGCCCCAAATATTGGGTTTATGGTTATGCTGGTAACTGAAATCAAATCAAATGCTTGTTATAACTTTAAGATAATTTATTTATTTGTGTGTTTTTTAATTCCTTTTCCCTCCTATCCTCTCTCTCTCCCTCTCTCTCTCTCTCGACGTTGACTGCAGAGATGAAAAATGAAACCAGTCCTGAAATATCTTAAAGCTCCATTTGACCTGATGACTATCAGGTTTTGAAAAGAAGTCATATTCTATCTAAAGTCTGCGGGGAAAAAAAACTTTGCTTCTCACTTGATTCATTCCTAATCATGGTTCCATTTCGAAGAAAAAAGGCAATGAGGCAGGGGACACATTAGGGCTCGGCTACCATTATGATTCATAGACTTTACTGCACATAGCAACCTGCATGACAATCTGGATAGTGTAAAGAACAGGTCAGATCCATTCCCCTAACTCCGCCTCAGCCGTGCCTTTTCCTTTAAATACGGTTTCCTCTGGGTTCATAAAATCAAGATGGCGACAGACAAATTAAAAACTAGTGGCTTTGAAAACCAAGAAGCGACAAAAACAATATGTGGGTTGCCCCTCGTTGCTAATCTTAAGGAGACAGATATCTTCTTCATCCACCAGGGATATGTCAGTTATCAGAAATCGCAAATTCATCTCACAATAATGCATTTTGTACATGGTGAAAATAATCCCTGTATAGAAAAATCCAAAACATACAACATGCAACATGCAGCGAATAAGCCCCTCCTTGCATTAAGTCAGGAAAATGTATATTTAACTTTTTGTCCAATGCAGAATGAAAACTAAGTGTTAAAGTTTGGCAAGAGGATGTCCTTCACCACTTCTTTGCACATGTGTCGCTGAATGACCACAGAAGAAACACAGTGCACTGTAATAGGTCTGTCTGCTCCACTGCTCTGTCCAGATCAATAAAGTTATAAAGCAGGAGCGCGAGGGAGCCAGCAGCCAGCTGAGTCCACCAGTACTGTTGCAGCGATAATATATGTCCTGACCTTGAGTTTACACGAAAAGGAAGAGCGAGCAACATGCTCAGGCTGAGCAAATCCATTTCCAACGTTTTTTCCTTTAATGTGACAAGCAGCGGCATTATGTTAACTGTATGTCTACAGCTTTGTGAATTTTTCCTGCCCTTCATCCTGTTTAGTTTTACAGTACATCTGAATGACTGAGCTGACAAATGCTGAAGATGGATCAACAACCAACAACCTTCTTTAAGGTCTAATTAATGTCTATTTTCTTTTTTTTCTTTTTTTTGCATCTATTGGAAAATGTTCAGATATGGAAGAGGACATTGACCTAAAATGGCAAAAACATATTTTTCCAAAGCATCAAATATTTTCTCTACTTATCTGGTTATGATTAATACCATAATTTCAATTTTCTTTTTTTTAAAGAAGGTGTCAGTTTAGACACAAAATATTCACCCTCGGTTACACTATTGATGGTTGTCGAAGCGACCAAGAAGTATCCAAAAAAACATTAGCAGGAATTTTTTAAGTATTTAGTTTACTATTTAACTTTCACAAGCTCATTATGCCATCTGTGTGATGAGAGCCTATCACTGCCTACATCTTTGTTAATGTTGTGTGTGAAATGATCTTTCAGGCGGATATGAACTTGATTACTATATCCTTTCTGAAATATTTTAGCTAACAATAAGGCATTTCAAAGCTTGTTCTTCTATGTATGCCATCCCCATTAATGAAATAGCCTTCCAATTACACAAGTGTGACTCTGCACTTGTGTAATTGGGCCCACAAGCATGATCATCCATCTGTAATTTAAGTACAATTCGTAACTTCCCAATCAGGTTTCTGGCCACCTAATAATGTACCTGAAACCTCAAGTGTTAATGTCGGCTCCCGACTGGTTCCCATGGAGCCATTTTCGGGTTACGAGAGATGGAGGAGGGTCAAGTGCTATTCTTACACTTTCCCTGCACACATTTATCCTGGCCAATTTATTCTGTGGCTCTGTCTCAAACCCACACGTGTGATCTTTAGGCCACCACTGCTCTACCCAATTTGGAACCTTCCACGGAAATGTCAAGTTGGCGCTGCAGAAAGCTCCTGCAGTCCCAGGTTATCTGAGCTCCGCTGGCCTGCAACACTGCATTCATGTTGGTATTGTATATGTGTCTGATACACTGTAGAAACATATTCCGATGTTAACGATATTTTCTTTGTCTTTATATTCTGAAAAAAATGAACAACTTTCCAGGCTTCATCAACATCAGCACAGGCTGAGAAACGTGGTTGAAGATGAGGAATGAAGGATTTTTGCTGCTGCTCTTCCCACCAAGAGTTGATCTCTAATGACACAGCTAATGATAAAAAAAAAACCGATATTGTCATCAGAACATTTGGTCATATGGTAATAACAAAGTATAACATGCACATGATAAGTGAGGGCACTGAAGAGTCACTGCTAAGGATGAGTATGTATGTGTTAATGTCACCACTTTCCAGTTAAACTACAGACCACAAAAATAACAGGGAGGAAAAGTATTCAGGCCGTGCTCCCAAACTTTCAGTTTGAGAAAATTGATTTTCTCAGACTTAAACTTTAAGCATCCACATGGTTGATTATTCATTGTGCAGACTAACTGGTGTTCAGTCATTAGAAGAAATCAGACACAGCAGAAGTCGTCACCTCTTTCTGTTGTAACCCTGTTGTTGGTCTGACGCGTGTGCCAGCCTTCGCTCTCATTACCGGTACTCTCATCCCGCATCTGTCCTTCTTATTATTCTGCTTGTGACCATTAGTCCTGTTCATCTCATTATTATAATTCAGATTCAAGGTCCACACCTGCCATTACTGTGAGCACTCTGTCTCATTAGGAAACTCCTGTCACCAGCACAGTGAATGCAGCAGCAAATTAGGTCTGATAGAAAAGTCTTCAATGAGACACAGTGTCAGCAGGAAGAGATAGGATTGCGCGTGAATGAAGAAAGATTTATTATGAGGACACATTTGAATAGATGGGGTATTTTTACACACAAGTTCATTGTACACGCACTGTGTGCTTATTGTAATGTATGTGTTCAACATGTGTGAGATATCTGATAACTAATGGCTTCCTTGCTTGTTAGACTTGTTTCAAACTGTTCCCCCACTAATGTGGCTATTATAGCTGCATTAGCTGAAATCACTGTCTCACACCAATGTTCACACTTATAAATACATTAGACATGACTTTGTTTGTGTGAGGCCGTCAATTACGTCAACGTCATGTAACTAAATCCCTCCCAGGCCTGTTGGCCGTGATTTTTGAATCATAATTTTAAATCGTATTGCGGCTGGTCTAAGGCATTAAAAGAAAGGAGGCAGTTTTCAAACCCATTCATCTCTGAGAAAGTAGGAATCTCACAGTGGAAAATGATGCTTGTTGCGTGGCCTTTTTTTTTTTTTTTTTCCCCAAACAGTGGCAGCCAAGGCTGATTGGAGTTGATCATGTTTGAGGTCAAGGAAAGAAACCCAGCAGGTATGTTTGTAGTGTTTCATTGATTCTCAGATTGTTTAGTTCCACAATTCAACCGTAACTCACCAATCTGTGAGACTCAACAGCCCTTAATGGTAACACACCAAGCCTTATTTCAGGCAGACCGAGAGAGCTTGTTGAGGCTGCATAACTTTACAGCTTGATATATACAATAGTGTGGTAATGAATCTCTACTGCAGAGAAATGTGAAACAAACGACTGGTCGCGATAAACAAATTAAGCACTATAACTGACACTCAGGTGGCTCTTTTTTTTTTTTTTTTTTTTTTTTTTTTAATAAAATAGAGTGAACCATAGCAATACAACAGCAATCCAATAGACTTGTGCCAGTGGTGGAGAGAGGAGGTTGCATAACAGCAGTGTCTCAGTGTGAAATCCCTCAATACCCACACATAAGTGGAATCAGTCACTCACTAATCCTCCTCCCCCGCCGCCCCAACAAAGGCCAACTCTGAACAAACACACAATGATAAATATTGTGTCTTTAAGAAAACCTCCAAATGTCGTGCGTGCGGACACTGGCAGTCATATTTGGCTAAAACCTAAAAGGAGTTACAGATAATGAAAACACAGCTGTCTCTTCTTTCCTCTGTACACACTCGAGACATTGTGGAAGTTTTCACTGGCGTTGTATTACATTTTGCACACAGAAAAGAGAACTCCATGCTTCGTTTTCATGTTGGTGCAAAAGAAATGAGGAGACCTGTGAGGAAAAGAACGAGGCGTGGGAAATTAACAGCGGCGCGCGGTAACTTTGACAGCTGAAGAGCGGAGCCGACCAAACAAACCAGCATTTTAAGATCCCACCATTCTTAAAATGTTCTTATTTATTGTCTGGACTGTCGATAGAAGAGATTCACAGTTTTACTGCCAACTAACAAGCTAACTCGGCCCCTCTCTCTCTCACACACACAACCTATGTATGAAGCTATACTGTACCTAAAACATGCTGCTTTACTAATATGCCGGCTCAAACTTCACTGCCGTTCTTGCAAAAAGATGATAAATTTGTTTCATTTTCTCAGTTAGTTTTCAAATGCTGCCATTAGAGCATTACTTAATCCAGTGGTGTAGTTTCAACACATCTGTGTATGATGCATAAAGTATCATCACTGATCTCAGAACAGTAGCTAAGTCACGGACAGCTTGCCTAGGAGACCTCGGCTGTAGCTAATCAATGTGCAAACCTCCAAATTAAGATGAACTACCGCTCCGCTTGCCAAGCTCCATTCTTTGTCAATGGGACAAAGTCACATCCACAGAAATGACCGAAACAAACAGGTACAATAGCTGGAATTTGAACGAGCTATCAGAGACAATCCGCTCTTGCCACCGCAAGCTTTGCAGTAAGTTCCATGATGAGCGCAAACAGATCCATAGTGGGACAGGAAGCTGTTCTGGGATCAGATGTAAGGATGAGATATTGCTTCAATTCAGCATCTTTCTAATTGATGCCTATTTTTAGTTTCAACTAAGAAATGCTTGCCTTGCCTGCCCCGACAGAGTGCCCCTGGAGATTACTTCTGGGAGCCAGAAGATGTGAAAACAAGGGCTGTAATTTGATTCAAAATTTTAATCTCAATAATCACAGGGTGGCCATGGATTAATCGCAATTAATCACCTTTCCTAAATGTGATCAAACATTTTTTTAATTTCTCTGTATAGCAATGGAAAGATAAATAACAAGAGGTGGATATATATGTTTAAGATTCGGTTTTTATTTTTGACAAATCCAAATGAAGAGCCATTGCTCTTTTTTGAAGTAAATATCAGATGGATGGATTGATGAAACTTCATGACAGTTTTTTTGGGTAGTATTAATAATGTAAAGCAGTACATATCAATGGGTTTTGATTGGAAATCAAAGAAAATGACTTGCGGAGTTGCCCTTTAGATTTATTCCAAATCCAAAGAAGTGTAATAGCACTAAAGGAGCACAATGTCTACTTCAGAAATATAGCTTAATATGAAATATAAAATATTAAAATTCCATTTTAGTCAAGCTGCTAATTAATTTTGACTTGCAACGGCATTTTGGGTTGTTTTTTTTTTTTGTCATTCACTTCCATGTCAAATGAAGCCTCCAAAAGCAGGAAGCTGCTGATGGCTAAATGGCAAGTTAAAGGGATGCCGAAGGGAAAAAATAGCAGCACTTGATTAATGTGACCAAAAAAAAAAAAAAAAAATTAATTGTGGCCTTTTAATCAAAGGCCATTGACACATTAATGTTGACATTGACATTAATTTAATTGAAGTTGAAACTGCCAGTTAAAACTACATTAATAAACTGCATAGTAGGCTGACCTGACACAAGCATATATACATGTTAACTCTGGAGCCTTGTCAACAGTCCTGCATTCATTTAAAGCTAAGTTTGTCAGAAATTTGCTTTAGTTGTCACCGAACTCACACAAGTCCACAAATAGTTGAAAGATGAAATCTTTCAATTGCCGAGACAGTAGATTCATCATTCACCCACAATTGTTGGTGTTGTAACGCCTTTCCCAGCGCCACCGTTACAGATATAACGGAGAAAATCCCGAGCGTTCTGGATTCTCATCCCCAGGTAAACCGAGTCGTCATTCATGTGGGCACCAACGACACCTCCAGACAACGGTCCGAGCTTTTAAAGCGGGACTTTACGCAGCTTTTTAACAGACTCTCACAGTTCCAGCTGTGTGTTTTTATCTCCGGCCCCACCCCTACCTGTGGCAGGGGCATTGGGCGTTTCAGCAGGCTGCTCAGCCTGAACACCTGGCTCTCCTCTGCCTGCAGCACCCACAATGTCGGCTTCATAGACAATTTTGGTGTCTTTTGGGAGAGGAGACATCTTTTTGGTTCTGATGGCCTTCACCTTAACAGAGCCGGCACCCGCGTGGTGTCCGCCAACCTGGTATACGGTGTTCAACACGCACACTTCACCACACTCTCCTCCCACCGCCCGAAATCTACACAGTCTGACCCGTCCGCTACTGATTGATTAAAAGACACTTCAACGGAAGTGTCTTTTAACAGCTACTCATTGTTTGAGCTTCGTGCCTTTGTTTTTAGCAGTCCTCCTATCCTCTGCATTACTGTTTACAGACCACCCCACCACTCCACTTCTTTTGTCAGTGAATTTTCTGAGCTTTTATCACGCCACCTATCACAGAATTTTAATAACTGGTGATTTTAATCTGCACATTGAAAACATATCCGACCCATTGTCGAGAGAATTTTTAAATCTTTTAAACTGCATGGATTTTAACAAACATGTAACACAGCCGACTCACAACAGACACACCCTGGACCTGGTCATAACCTATGGCCTGTCCACTGGTGTGTCCTCTGTTGTTGACCTGGCTTTGTCTGACCACTACTGCGTGTATTTTAACATTACCAGTTTTAATCATCAGGAAGCCCCGGTGAGAACAGTGAGGAAACGTTACCTTACTTCTGAAGTGGCTGCAAATTTTATCGATATTTTACAGAGCACTCCTGCTGAAATTTTACCCGCACCTTGGAATTTCATCGTTGACAATTTTAATAGTAAACTGAAATCAACATTGGACTCTGTGGCTCCACTTTTTAACTAAAACCATAAAAAGTAGGCCTGTACCCCCGTGTAGAAGTGATGATATCAAAAAATCAAAGGGAAAATGTAGGATTGCGGAGAGAAGGTGGAGAAAAAGTAAATTTACAGTTCATTATGAAATATTACATGAACAACTCAAATCCTAAAATAAAACCGCCAAACAGGCAAGAATATCCCATTTCTTGAAACTCATCGCAGATAATAAAAACAACCCTACATTTCTTTTCTCCACCTTCAATCTTTTAACTAATATCAATTTTAAAAAATCCTCAGCGGCACCAACAGATGCTCTCGGCGAGGATTTTACAGACCACTTCGGAAGCAAAATCGATGACATTAGGTCCAGTCTTTTAACACATCAAAATGTAATTTTTAACACATCTGGGCAGTCGCTTCTATCTGTGGAAACACTGGAGAGTTTTGCCCTGGTTGATGCAAGGACACTTGGTCGAGTTTTCTTCCAAGTAAAGCCCACAACCTGCCTTTTAGATCTGTTTCCCACATCACTCTATTTGAGTGTTGAGATGTTTTATGGATTCTTTGAGGAACAGATTTTAAATATAGTAAATTGCTCTCTTCAGACGGGTGTCTTCCCCACCTCCTTTAAAACGGCGGTGGTGAAGCCCCTTCTGAAGAAGAGCAATTTAGACCTCAACATTTTTAATAACTACCGACCTGTATCCAACTTACCAATTTTAAGTAAGATTTTAGAAAAGCTGGTTTTTATCCAATTAAATGATTTTCTAAATACAAACAATATTTTTGAGAAATACCAATCTGGTTTTAGAATAAACCACAGTACCGAGACAGCCCTTTTAAAGATTTTAAATGACTTCAGGTGTAACGCAGACTCACAAAAACTCACAGTCTTGGTACTACTGGATTTAAGCGCTGCTTTTGATACAGTAGATCACCACATTTTATTGAATAAACTGAGAAACCTGGTGGGCCTCTCTGGTACTGTTTTTCGCCCTTATCTCACGGATCGATGTTTCTTTGTAAGTATGGATACATGCTCCTCCAGAACACATGAAATTAGGTGTGGGGTGCCCCAAGGGTCAATTTTAGGACCAATTATTTTTAATCTTTACATGCTTCCCTTGGGGGACGTCATCAGGAGACATGGCATCAGCTGCCACAGTTATGCTGATGATACACAGTTGTACATCGCCGTGTCTCCTGATGACTCGGGTCCAACTGATGCCCTTTTTAACTGTATTTTAGATATAAAGTCATGGATGGCAGAGAATTTCCTACAGCTCAACCAGGACAAAACAGAGGTTTTAGTCATTGTTCCTGAAGGCCAGAGGGAGAAACTTTTACCAAAACTACAGATTTTAAACCCTCACAATATGTAAAGAACCTGGGCATTGTTTTTGACTCTGAGGTTTCTTTTGTTCCACACATAAAAAATATTACGAAGATAGGTTTTTACCTTATCTTAAGAATATAGCCAGAGTCCGCCCGTTTCTCTCTCAGGGCAGCATGGAGGTGCTGATGCATGCTTTTATCTCCTGTAGATTAGATTATTGCAATGCCCCGCTCTCTGGTCTTCCCAAAAACAGTATTAATAATCTACAAATATTACAAAACTCAGCCGCATGTGTGCTGACGAGGACCAGAGGGCGGAAGCACATTACACCAGTTTTAAAATCACTGTATTGGCTCCCCGTCTGCTTCAGGATCGATTTTAAGGTTCTCTTATTAGTTTTTGAGTCTTAACAGTCTTGGGCCATCTTATCTATCTGACCTGCTTTTATCATATCAACCTTCACGGACCCTGAGGTCCTCTGGCACTGGCTTTTAACCATACCACAAGTTAAAACAAAAACCCACAGTGAGGCTGCATTCAGCCATTATGGCCCTTATCTGTGGAACGGCCTCCCAGAGAACCTCAGGGCCGCAGAGACTGTTGATATTTTTAAAAGGAAGCTCAAGACTCACCTTTTTAATTTGGCTTTTAACTGATTTCTTTTACCCTGTTATTTCTGTTATTTTACTATTTTTATGCCTTAATCATCTTTATTTTATTTTATTTATTTACTTTTATTTTTATTTATTTTATTTTAAGTCTTGTGCATTTTATTACTTTCAAATTTTTAAACCTTCGCATTTCTAGTTTTTACCTCCAGTGCCTCCTCATGGGGGCCCTCCACACAGGGAGTTGTGTCTGGTCTGCCCACGGGGACGTCGTCATGGAGATCCCTCAGACCTGGGGGACTGGGGGGGGCTCTGCAGTTGTTGTGGAGTCTGCCCTGGTCTGCCCGGGCTGGGGGGGGGGGGTCTCTGTGGCGGTGCTCCCTGTGGCTGCAGACTGTGGTGCCTCTCTGTGTGGACGGCCACCCATAGGTGGCTTCTCCTCACCTGGATTCTCAGTGCCATGCCATGTCACCAGTCTTTTTACTGTGTGTGTGAGTGTGGGCGTGTGTGTGTGTGTGTATGTGCGTGTGTATGTGCGTGTGCATGGGGGGGGGGGGGGACGGGCTTTCATTTTTTATTGTTGTATGTTTTATATGTCGTTTCTTATTTTATTCTTTGAAGCACTTTGGGTTGCATTTTCATATGCATGAAAAGTGCTATATAAAGAAATAAAGTTTAAAGTTTGTAAAAAGAGCTTTAAACAACTTACTGAACAGCTCCTTAGGCAGCCTCTTTAGACAGGGGGTGGGGGCATCGTCTTCTCATGGAGCACAAAGTAATACTGATGCCCATCCAGGGTCACAGGCACGACCTTTCAGTGTGCCCAGTCATATGCGTCTGTGCCAAGGACTCTTGAGATGTGCCGTTAAAAGTCCTCAAATTTTCTCATTGGCTGAGCCAGCTCTCTCTGCCAAGATCGCCTGCACAGGGAGACAAAGAGAAAAGTTTGAGTGGTGGTGAGCGGAGGGCAGGACGTTGAGAGGATGGAGGCAGACAAGTGGAAAGAAGCTGCGAGAGGAAAAGAGAGCAACCAAATGGATACTTGGCTGAAAAAGTTCCTTCAATCTGTTAAAATCATACATCGCCCGGGAGAGAAGACATATGGGTAGAGACTTAGATGAAAGACAGACACACAAAGTGAGAGAAAGACAGAAATTACATGCGTGTATCAGAATTACAGCAGCAAGATTAAAAAAAAAAAAAAAAAAAGAAGTGAGGCTGAAGATTCAGCAGCAGAAGTGGTGCCAATCAGGCTATGTTAACACAGCAGGCTCAAGTCAGACTTTTATTCCTCCCCAATGTGACCCAGATTTGATTGTTCCATGACAGCGTGAACATCCTGTGGAGATCATGGCCACTGGTTCTCCCCTCTCTCCATCTGCGGTGCAGGTCGGAGGCGTGGCTGGGCAGGTGCGGCAGGAAGCAGGCAGCGCAACTCAGTTCCATTTGGCAATCACCCTCACTCTACTTCTCCTCTGCAGTGTTCCCTCCTGGTTATCAGGTTTTTTTTGTCATCATCTTACATGTTATCTGGCTGACTGACCTGAACCCTGGTTTTGTCTAGTGAATTCTTTGTGAGTTGCTTCCTTGGACTTCACTTTTATCTGTGCTCTGCTAAAAGAACTTGGGACTCTGTTTACTGGATTGCTGCTATGCTACTGCTGCTAGATCAGTCAACCAAGATTCCTGCCTGCCCGCCTCCTTTGGTTATGGACTCATAGTCTGTGGGACACTTTCTGTTTGCTATTGTGTTTTGTGTTTCTGGGTTTTCTTCCTGTGTGAGTTATTTTCTGTTGGTTGTACATCCATTCTAAATATAGTATTTTGACAGTTTTACAGCCTCTTAGAGTTTCTCCTATTTGTCTTGGCATTTGAGTTAAATTACTTTATTGTTTTTAAAAAAAAAAACAAAAACATAACACACAGATCACGTGGAATCTGATCTCGGATTGGGACTACCTTCATATATGGTTCTAAATTGGATACAGATCTGGTTTTTCGAAATTCCGCCTGATTTTGAACTGCAGCTTTTATGTCACTTAAGATTGACAATCATCATAATTTTGCTTAAGCGGAAGTCACAAAACAAAAGCAAACATGGCAGAAAGCACAAATGGAGGTAGTCAGTTGAGGGGGCAGTGAAATATTAGCCCTTGTGAAGCCATAAACACATCTGTGGCCTCCATGTGTGTTATTCCAGACCTGTTGTTGTGATGTTGTTCTTCTGCAAATGCAGGCTAATGCAGTGATGATGCAAACAGCTACATAAAAAAAATCTGATCTAGAAAGAAATCCAGTATGAGCACTCAGGCTTGCAGCATGAACGTAGTCTTATTCAGCCAGAGACAAATGATGTTTCACTGGAAATAGAGCACAGCTGTGAGACAGGACGAACACCAGCACATGATCAGTTCTTCCGTGCTCAAACAATGATGAAACTTGTCCAGCCTGGACCAAAAGTGGGTCAGACAGCGGGGTGGTGGATTGGTCTGTGGTAGGCTACCTCAGAAATGTCTCCAGGTTGGCTTAATGACTACCAGCCTTGGACTGTAGCAGAGAGTCAAATGCGGCAAACAGATGAAAGCATTGGTTTATCCCGTTTCCAGCTGGCTAAAAGGCTAAAGAAAAAGAACTGTAAAATAAGTGCGAGCCACGGCATCACTGGGTAGCTGGAGCCTTTCGGTGACAT
Organism: Remorina albescens; assembly: GCA_034769265.1. Classification (NCBI taxonomy): domain Eukaryota; kingdom Metazoa; phylum Chordata; class Actinopteri; order Carangiformes; family Echeneidae; genus Remorina; species Remorina albescens. Next base: position 22,487,008 of record CM068497.1, on the reverse strand, counting down.
GATTTGGGGTTTTACACTGCTGGGTCCACACTTAATCTGATATAGCTCGCACACACACACACACACACACACACGCACATATATATATATATATATATATATATATATATATGTGCGTGTGTGTATATATATATTTGATTCTGTCATTTCAGCAGTTTGACGCAGAGATGTTTTCCATTAAAAAAATAAATAAATAAAAAATAAGAGAGACTTAATATTCAGGTGTCCTGCAGACTCTATGTTATGATTGTAGAGCTGAGAACATCAGACACACAGAAGGGTGTTTTTCTACATCAAAAAAGCAACGACAGCGACACGTGTACAATCCAAAGGCTCCAAAGACAGGTACGTTTAAAGGGTGAACGTGTTTGTGAGTGGTTGTCTCCGTATTACAGCCCTGTGATAGGCTCCATGGGGCACGCCCTTACTCAGTGCCAGCTATACAATTCTATCAAAATTAATTCAGGATTGAATCCAATTAATAACTTTATACATTTATTAAGAAGATTTTCATTAATTTATTTATTTTTTTGAATACTGGAGATTACTAATCAAATAGTATTAAGTAAAGTATTAAGTTGATCATCTGGAAAAGTGGAAAAATGTTGGGACATATTTCTTCTCCTCTCTGGCAAAACCCAGCGAAGTCACATTTGTCATTGAGTTTGCAAATAATGATGATTTACTTAGTTGTTTTTTTTCACCAAGAGAAAGTGAAACAAAAACAGTAAGGAATTTCCATTACCATAAGACACATTAGAAGGTGTTTTGTAGATGATAAATTACTTGTCGCTTCACTGACGTTCAACTAACTGATCATTAACGAACTGTTTTAATGGTAAGCCGTAGGATAACAGGAAACATTAAATTAGCAACAGATGAGCGGCCATCTGTCAGAGCTCTTTCTTCCAAACTGTATGAATAAGAACATAAAGACAGACGGAAGCAAAGAAAAAAATATTGTTGACTCTCTGGTTAACAAATTCACTTTCATTTTTTTTTGTTAGTGGAAATCATGGTCACAGATGGACAACATCTTTCAGCACTAAATGCACAGCACTCATTGAACGTCTTGCTCTGAATCACTGCAGAATAAGCATTTCCAGAGAGGACCAAGCCTGAATAACAAGTTTGCGGTTTTAGAATAGAGATATGCTTTTGTCTTGTGTTGTTCAGTGTCAAACACTCTCCAATAATTGTTTTCAGACTTTCAGACAAGTTCATCAGCCAGACAGCCTTGAATGGAGGCACAATTACTGGCCTAAAGCTGATTTTTTTTTTTTTTTTTCACGCAAATTGTGATACTGTGTCTTAAAAGCTGCATCGGCCTTTGTTGCATCTATTTTCTATATTGACCACGATGATCCACGATGACTCTAATTTGCTTTTATTGAATCATTTTTATCCTTTTCTGCAGCATCGTGGTTTGGAAATCTGTCCTCAAACAGGAGGGATTTTCTCAACCAAATATTTAAATGGTAAAATAAGATGATTGGTGAGTAACAGCTGAACCTAGCATCCTCGTACAGTACTTTGGATTGCTCTGAAAAGGTTTGAATCATTAGGGAAAATATATAATCTGTTATTGGATAAAAAGGACATCTAACCTGCTCTCAAATGGGTGTGGAGTCTGCAGTAATTCCCCACTGGCTCCAAACAATTTGCAGGTAAAGCAGTGATATGGGTTGGGTGATTAATGATTAATGAATCTGATGATTAAAACACTGTAGTGTAAACAGACGAGTTGGGGACATCCGAGGGTAGCCATCACACAGAGGGGGCATGTTGTCCTTCTCACTCCTCTTGACTCTTTCGACTTTAGTCTGGCCCTGAACCGTCTCTCTCTTCATCCCTTTAAATTGTGCCTTTATCTACACCTCTCCTGTCTCTCGCCTCTTCAGTGAACCCTGCTCTGTTTCTCCCCCAGCTGCTAAGTTCGCTCACTTTCTCCATCCCCACTGGGAAAGTTAACAGTCAGGTTCCTGCTGAGACATAGGAGAGACGAATTTGGCCCATTTTCTAAACCGTGTTGCCAAACTTATAAAAAGATCCATTGACAGTGGAGTAGAAAACGACTAAATAGGTGGCTGCAGGAAATTGCCTGGGTTTTCTAAGCACATTTTCTGCTTGGAAACTGTCAGCACTTCTGTCAAATAATGCTGGCAGCCCTCCTGCGGATGCCCTGACTCAAATCAGCCCGGCTTGGCAATTTCACACTGGTTTCCATACTCTGCTTTGTCCACTGTCCTCTTCTCTTACGTACCCCTTAGGCTTCGCTTGTCATTAATGGGAAAATCCACTGTAAAACTCCAATAACAAGAAGAAACAGGTCCCTGAATCAGCATACATACAGGTGACAAAATAAAGGGAATACATGCTTTCTGCTCCTCCAGCTGATTTTGCATTTGTATCAAGATAGGGAGAATAATGTAAGTGACTTTGAAAGAGGTTTCATTCAGTCAAAAAGGCTGCTCAATTAAAGTACCATCTGTGTTTAGACCTCTGGGAAAGACAGTGAGCAGGATAGTTACTGGCATACATTGATTGAGAATGCAGGATGTGATTTGATTGTGTCAGAGCTAACACTCCTCTGACAGTTACATGTACGGGAATATTACTGTAGAGCTGCGGTGTTATGAGACCCAAGGTCACTTCACAATAACAGACAACCACAAAATCACAAAAAAATACAGAAGCACTGGTCCACGGAGAAGTAGAAAAAACAGTTCTGACTCGTTTACCACGTTAAAGTGGGAAAGAGCGTGTTTAGTATAGTGTAATATCTAACAGAGAAGCAGCACAAACAAACACCTGTCGGCTCTCCACCGCGTTGATATTAAACCAGAGACACTGCAGCTGAACCTTTCTCCTCTGTCCATCACCGTTGTCAAAACACCAATCCTCACACAAGAAGAAGATATGCTATGTTGGTTTTCCCTTTGTCACCTGTCTGTGGTGTTTTCTTTCCTGAAGAGGCCTGGCAGATGTAGGGGAAAAGCACCATCACATACCGATTTTCCCTACAGGTACAACTGAATGTGCAAAAAGTTTCACTTCAGCGGGAGGTGCCACTTTTGGTTGTCAGTACCTGGCTGATCTCTAGCGCTCAGAACAGGAAGAGGAGGAAGCGAGCTGGTCTCCATATCAAGAGATGGATAATTGACGACAGATATTATAATTGAAAACGACACCCACAAGTCATTAAAACAAAACGGTTGCCCGCTTTGTCGTGAAACTATTGAATCTAACTAAATCACACCATTTTGTATGTTCTTATTTTCCTATTACATATATACAGTACACACACACACACACACACATATATATATATATATATATATATATATATGTGTGTGTGTTCTCCAAATTGTATGACATACTGAATCTGGCCGTGGCAGCTGCTGCAGCCATTCTCTGAACTTTTGGTGATGCCGACTTTCATTTTCACTCCTCTCACATTGAAATGTCGGGCCAGAGGAACTCAGATCGCTGCTCTCGCTTCCATTAGCTGGTTCACATTCTTCAAACTGTTCAAGTGGAGTTTGGACTAAGGCAACTGATACCTTCAGAGAAGAATGGGAAGTAATTGAGAGAAGAACTTGTTGAACATCTTTCATACAAAAGAGATGAGGTGGTGAAATTCTATGACATCTACGTCCCCATTGAACAGTTCGTCCTGAAAAATTGCTATATATGTCCTAATCTCCGCTCTTCAACCGCATTCAGAGATCCTTATTCACTTATGAATGATCTGCTCTGTATATAGTTTGTCCTTTTCTCACCTCTTACTAAGCTTTAAGTCCAGAAATGCATTGGATGTATTGCGTGAGCATGGCAGCCAAAAGTTTTTCAGGTTAAAGCAGGCGCCACCTGTTGAAAAATCCACCTTTATTGTCCCTTATTTATTTTTCATATAAGACACTTATATTTGATTTCATATCAGCATTTCTCTTTAATATTTTTTTTTTCTCATTTTATTAGATAGGGCAGCTTGGAGAGTGACTGGAAACTGGGGAGAGTGAGCGGGGAATGACATCCGGCAAATGACACCAGCTGGAACCAACCCTGCATTGCAGATGAGGACCTTGTCGCTTCCCGTTTATGGAGTGCACTCCCCTCATACCGCCAATCTAACACAAAACTTACACATTCAACTTCAGTCTCCACATCTGAATCGGATATATGGAACAGTCATGAAAAAATACACACAATTTCTACATTTCCAAAGAGTAAAGTATCAACAAACAACAAAAAAAAAAAGCAAGATACAGACTTTTACATCCATCATGACAATTATATAAAACAAAATCAAAAAAAGAAGAAAATCATAAATAAACATGCTCAACTGAACAAAACCTCTGGTCAAATAAAGAAAAAGGCAGCAAAACCGCTCAGACTGTACCTGAACAGCATCTAAAGAATGAGTTTGCAGCCAGGGAGTTTCAAAAGACATAATCAGTGATGTAAGTCTTTCACAAAGAACAACCTCGATATGAAACATTTAATCACTTTGCCAGACTGCTGGCGACTCACTCCTTTTCTACTCTCTGTGTATGTGTTGCTCTGTAACATTTGATGACAAGTCCAAACTCAAACGTAACGAACCAAGGAACCGAACACGTTTAGTGCGCACTAAATGCTGTTGGTGTGAAAGCACCCTAAGTTTAGTGTGAGCCCAGTTTCAGCGCAGTCAGAGAGGAGGCTGCTGGTTAAGCTATCTTGTCCATCTTGGAGAACGCCTTCCACCCACTGCATGACGTGTTGGCCAAACACTGTAGCAGCTTCAGTCGCAAATTGATCTCTCTGGGATAGCTCATTGACTGAGCGCCACAGGAAATCATTCCTGTCGCCATCAGATTCAGATCAGATTTACATTTCTATTTCTATTCATTAAACCTGTAATGAACCAAATTACCCCTCAGGATCATTTAGGTATTTTCTTGGTTTTCCATTTGTGTAAAGTAATCCTGGTAGTTAAAAATGAGACTAAATTCATTTGATTTGCATTTTCACATGTAAACCCAAAGCTTCTGTCCAAATTTAGTTAAAAAGGTATCTGATTTAGTCATTTCACATCAAAACAGCTCTAATCCAACCGGGTGACTTCACAGTGCCTACATTTATTCTGCACCAAATAATCCTCCTCTCAATTTAACGTGACCTGAAGTGGCAACAATGATCTCTCTCTCTCTCTCTCTTTCCGTTTGTTTGAATCTTTCGCTCTTGTCTCTCCGTGTCTTCACAGAGAGTTGGATCAATCTATCCTGGCAACCTGCTCCAAATAACCTTTCTTTTATGTGACCGATTATCACTTTTTTTTTTTTTTTTTTTCGAAATAGGTCCAAATACCTCTGAGGTCAAACTTGTAACAGTCTAACCTGGGAACTCCACACTGTGTGGATGGATCTTGTCATCAGACTCCAGAAGGAAATAACTTCCTGTAGCTGATAGCATTTGCAGAGGGAATACAGAAAACCGTTCGCATCTATAACCTTATTTACTTTCTCCACAGTCAAATACTTTCCCTTCAGTCTACCTGGTAGTTCCAACCATTTCTCCAGTCTGGCAAGTTCACAATGGCAAAGTAAAACCTTACTTCTGCCACTGCAAATTAAACAAGATCCAGCGTGCGTAACTTCATACCGTGTTCAAACTGGCAGTCCCCTTCCAATCTGGCAACAAAAGTCTTTCTAACCTCATGGTCTGAAACCAAAAAATAATTTTAATTCCTTTAATATTATCACTTTTTCTAGGTGCAGTGATTTCATCTGGCAACTCAAAAACGGGATCAAATTCCAAATAACTTTTCCACTGCTGTGTAGATAAGACACCATCCCCTCTGTCTGTCAGCTGTCTGAGGTGTGACATAAACAGCTTGTAAGACTTCCATCTACTGTGCTGGGAGTAGCGGTAACTTTGGGTAACATGGAGTCTGTCATTCAATGTGAAGAATACTATCTCTGGAAAAATGCCAGTGGGCACTATGAAGGAATGAAGTGCAGACAATAAAGACGTGTGTTTACGAGGTGAAACTTTTTTAGCTTATAGCTACACAGCCGTGATGTTTTTCATATACTTTTCTCCTGCTTGAAAAAAAATCATCACTAGGTTTTTACCGTAACCACGATATCTTCTAACCACAGACCAACACATAGATGCTATGCCCTGATATTACAGAGCGACATTTTTAAAACGTAAACGTGTAAATCATGGCTTTAAACCAATGTCAGAAAATAAGAGAAAGAATTGACGTCTCCAGGGTTCTCTCAGCCTTGTTACAAACTGAGCAGAGTTATGAAAGATGCTATTGAGCTGTGTGACAAGAAGTTTGGTGTGCTCTGTATTTGAAATAGGTAACCTACAGAGACTTAAATTATACAAGTATCTGCCTCTGCTGCTGCTTGAAATGTGATTATTCTGTCGGTCATAGCAACTTTATGGAGTTGCGATAATTAGTAGTTGGAGTACTGTTCGGTTTTGGATATCACCTCAAACTGACAACTGAGGAATGCTGTCATCTTTAACTAACACTGTGATGAAGGATGAGTATATAATCTGGATGTTGTGTGGTTTATTATCTTTTTCACTTCAATTTGGACAGCAGTGAGCTAGAAAAAGGGAACCCAGGGAGAGAGAGGGTGATGACATGCGGCACTCACCCTGGGCCATTGCAGTTAGGTCAAAAGCTTCATGGCACCTGTGCCCCCACTCCTCCCTTCCACCGAAACAAAATGTAGCACATGCTACTCTGCTATCACTAAAACCTGTGCTGCCAGGACATGGCGAGATTTTTGCTCTAACCGGCAAGGTGTGAAGGCATGCCGAACCAGCCAGCAGTTGAGAAATGTGTTACATAATGACACAGATTACTCACAGAAAAAAAAAAAAAAGCCCAAAAAGCATTGTGTTAGCACTTTAACCCTGCTTCATTCCTTTTTCCGCAATTCCTGTCTTTCTCTTGGGGCTCAAGAACAAAGGAGACTGTCATGAAAATGATTAATGATCGCTCCAAAGTCATTTTGGATGAAATATCAGGAGGATTTATGGATCCAATTAGGATAGTCATTGGGATTTGGTAAGTACATTTGAATAAAACATTGACTTTATTTCTCCAGTGGCAAAATATCCAAGGCAATAAAGGCTTGGGTGTAAAATCCTAAAGCACACAGTTTCCCCAAAATAACCCAAATTTACTGTAAACAATCAAAATGAGTTGCCGTGTGGTGGCTTTCACAGATGGGCACGCACTCACACAAGAATGCATGTGTTTATACATACCAGATGATAACACACCTTTTCATGACAGTAGCAAATCTCGCTCTAATTCGACCTCTGCTGTCTCTCTTGGTTTGTGGCACATATTTTACCAGTAAACAGTCGTAAGTGCACATAAATGGCAATGCTATGTTAGCGGCTGTACCGTTTGGTTTTCATGCACGTCTCGATATGTGTATGGCATTATACCAACCATATAAGTGATTTAGTATTATTAAAACCGATGTCAAAAAGTAAAAAATGGCCAGAATTAGAAAGACCACGCAGGTGACGACAAATGGCAACAAATAAGTGTCCAAGTGTCCAAATAACAGGTCGGTGTTCTGGACTGAATCATCAAAGTCACCATTGTCTCTCTCTGACACAACCTCCACTTAGCAATGTCTCACTTTGAGCTGAAAGAATTTCCATTAATCTAACTGGAAACGCACACATTTCATCAGAGAAAGTTGTTTGTCATCTATGTATCAATACTAATAATCTCCACGAGCCTAAACTCCCCCTGTAGCATATTGACTCTGTTCAAGTCTGTCAAACACAACTTCTTTCTTAGTTGGCAGCTGGAACCAAATTTGCTTGCAACACCCGGCAGTGATGATAAAAGATCTTTTATCCTTTAAAATCCCATCAATCTCAGTCAAGTGAAACACTAACTTGATACTGTAACCCTTATTTTCTTCTGACACTGACAAGAAACACCTAACTGATGAAAGTAATTACTATAATGATTGATATTAGAAAATCTGTGGTGTATTTCAATTAGTTTCGATCAATGACGAGATGATATTATATTATATGATAATAATATGATATGTATCATGTGATACATATTGTTATAATAATACTAGAAATATTCATATATAAAACATTTTCATCTAAACTAATTTCTTATGACTGACTAGAGCACAGATATGGACTGTCTTTTACTTTGGTTGTGTTTCATGTATGAATTTCATTTTTATCTGTTCAGTTTTCTTCGTCTGTTTTTTCCGCTCTTGCTGTCCTTGTTTATGGTGAGATGAAGGCAATTTTCCACCACGGTGGACAATAAAGTTTTATTCCATTCTATTTTACATTCTCTCCTCCCATCAATATCTCTCTGGGGATTTTTTTTTATGCCCAGAGCATTGATCATTTTTGAATTGATGTCGATCCCCTTTTCAGTTTGAAAAATCAGGGGTTGCATCATTGCAACAACAAAGACATTCGAAAACTACAGACAATTGAAAATGATGACGTAGTCACACACGATCGGCCCCGATTGGGTTTTGATGACCTCAACTACCTGTGATGAAATCAACGGTAGTGAATTTTGTTGACCTTGTTGTCTCTGTAGCAGCTGTTTCGTGAATCTCAACATTTTATGTCACGGCTGTCTTTACTGACCTTTACTTGGAATGTTCTCTGCAAGAAATCTCTGAGAACAACAAGGAGTAGGCAATTTGTTTCATGCTTTACGCTGGCTGAAACACAAATCGTTTCTGATACAGAGCTAAAACATGAAAACAACATTGATTTCATTTGAAATTGCTGTAAAGAAAAAAATGGGTCGTGTGGATGTAGTCAGAGAGACTGGTGAATAGAACTGTTTGCTCCCTCTATGTCCTTTGTCAAGGTCTTCTCACTTGTCCTGGTTGTAACTGACACACTCAGTCTGGAAAGCTCATACTCATTAGCACAACAGGCAACACAGTCTATGAATTTAATAGCCACTTTTGTCTCCCAGTAAACCACAACACGAGGTACTCAGAGTCAACAGACAAATTTGTTTTGGTATGACGATGTACCTCCATCAATTCTTCTCACACTGCTGTGATGACTTTTTCATCCATGTGGAAGGAAGCAACTATAACTTTACAAAATCCAAGAAAAAGGATGGCCTGGTTTTTCTTCCCCATAAACAGGGGAGTCCAGTTTATGATAATATAAAAAAGTGTCTGGAGGTGACAACTACAACCACAACAAAAAAAAAGACACCTTTTTCTGCAGCTATGAACAAAGTTTCATAAAAACCTGGCTTGGAAACCTGTGCCTGGTGATATCAGAACTGCAAATCTGGCAACACAGGATTCACCCTTTGTGTTCATGTCCGTAAAGTCCTGTTTGACTGTTCGGCCTCACCAACGCACCACAACTTCATTACTCTGACTTCTGATGTTGTGAAAAAAGATGATTTGATTAAAAAAAAAAAAAAAAAAAAAAATTGCGCCTGCTGCCAACCTTCCCCAAAATCCCCCCCCCCCCCTAATATGCTGATGCTTTTAATATGCTTGAAAAGTCCAACCACGTTCGATATTGGCTGGCTGACCCAACAGCCACAGGTTCAAAATCCTGCTGCGTTATATTAAACCTCTTCTACGCTTTGCACACTTTCACCGCAACTTTACAACTAATAACCACCATTGCTAAGCTGCTCACATCTGTTCTTGCTGGTAGAAAATAATCTAACTATAAAGATTTTACTGGATAAACTTTTTAACGCAAACTTTGTATTAACTGATCATTATTTAAACTAGCAGCATTCCTACTGAGCTTCCATGACTCCAAAACGCACTTCAGTCCCTTGATAAATTAAACCAACCTGGCAACCGGCTGGATTGTCCATCTATGTTTGCACCTATGTTTCATAGGTACAAAAAAAAATATATGCTTCTGCACACCTCCACTCCACCAGCTTCAAACCCACTCTAGTGGAAACCTCTACCCTGCATCGAACTGCACTGCTTCACATCTGAAAAGCTTGTTATGGGGAGAGGATCCTTCCCACTGCGCTCCCCACAAATCCACTCACCCCCTCCGCTTAAAATCTCTCCAACATGGCAACTCTGCTCTGTTTGTAAATCGTCCTGCAACCTGGCAACCACAGCAGGTGCAGTGCTTTGTGGTGAGATAAGCTGAGAAGGACAAACACTCCTCGTCCTCCCACCCTCCTCCCTGTTCCTGTCTGTATCTCTTCAGCTTTGTTTAGCCTGTGTATCAGCCTCTTTAGCTACACACACACACACACGCAACTAAACACACCGACACCCTTAGATGTGCAGACAGCCTGTATACTTGACTGTGTGTGTGTGATTAAAGGTCTGAAAAAAGTTAATGGAGGGGAAAATAACAACTTTCATACTGCCACATGTTGGTTTGCTGTACTTATAACAACTTTGCATGCAAAACTTCTGAACCATTCCGAAAGAGTCAGCCACTGATATGGTAATGATCCATTAAAAACAATAGCAGGAATCATTAAGAAGGTTCCCAAAATATGGTATCTAATTTATTTATACTCAAGTGTCTTACACATCTGTTAGCTGTTATTATGGCTTTCATCCATCACAAGGAAACTGCAAAGCAATAGGGGAGTGGAGGTCAGATGATAAATAACAGCCCTGCTAAAACCTGCAGGTCATCCAATAAGCACTAGAGCCTGACTTGAGCAATGAATCAGTCCTTGTAGACTCCCATGTTAAAATGACCAAATTTAAAGCAATTAAAAAATTATTTACATCGCATTGCAAAAACTTTTTTTCGGCCTACTGCTAATTTTTTTCCTTGATTACAAATGTATGGGGATGTTTGTTTTTTTTTTATACAACCCACTTTTCTTTCATTTTATTAAGTCTCAAAATTCTGCACAAAAATAAACTGAGGCTCTGGTCGGCGGCCTTTGAGAGGCGTGCTTGACAAGGATGGTGTGTACTAAAGTCCTGACTCCACATACGCCCCCCCCCCCCCCCCTTCCGTTTTTGGACTTGCCAGTTACATTTAGATGGATCACCGGCGCAGCAGCTCACTCTAACCGTTAAAACCACTCTTCAGAAACCAATGGATGATGTCACTGAGGGTATGTCCCTCTTGAGTCTTATGGGGTGACTGGAAGATGGCTGATTACTTCCCATTTCTTTGTCACTGTCAATTTTTGTCTGTCTAATGGGAGTGAGATACCTAAAACCACCCAAACTACAGCAGCATGCAATGAGAATAATATCGAATTGAGTATCATATTCACTCACCGAGTCAGTATTGTTTAAATCATTTATTGTAAGTAATTATATTGAGCCCCTAATGCTTCATAATGTAATTAGACTTTTTGGTTATGAAAAAAACAATACTATCTATAATTACCTGGTTTGCCTGACAGCTGAATTAATAATCGCAACCTTTGGATACAACAAAAAGGTAAAATGTGAGATATGAAATGAGGATTAATATTTTCTTACATAGGAAGTAAAGCCTGCTTATTTTTAATTCAGTTAACCAACTGAACAATAAATTATTAGCTGATTGTTAATTGTATTCATTAAATCTAAATTCAATGACTGGATGCTTAGCACATTAAGTCCCATGAAACCTGATCAGAATGTCCCCTTCAGTCTTTTTGCATGCATGTGTGTGCATAAGTATCCTGGCAAATGGTTGACCTCAAGCATTCATCGCCATGGAAACCTCCAGTTGATCACAGCCCATAATAAGCATATGGCCATGGTTTGTGGTAATGGAATAACATTACTGCCCCTGCTAACCTGTGAGTGCTCATGCAAGTGTGATGTGTGCGTACAGCTGTGCGCATCAGGTGATGCGTGTTTTCTGACGCCGCCATCCTTCAACCTTTCTCTTGTTTCCCCTCTCTGTCGCCAATCAATTCTCATCGTTGTGACGGCCATGAAATCCAATTAGATCCACCGTGGTGTGCACGTCTCTGCGAGAGTGTGTGTTCATGTGCGTCCAGGCTTTTATATTGACCTTGAAAGACTATTTAGGGGAGCAAAATCTGGACCTTTAAAAATACTGATGCTGCTTTACAGCGACAGGACAAATTGTCGAAGGACAAAGATGGAGGGAGGGGCAGAAGAACGACTCGGACTGAGCGGTTTTTGACTTTCCTCTTTAAAATGGGATGAGTGGTTTTATAGAAATTTAACATATGAGGGTTCAGCTTGGCAGGATACTTGGCGCTGGGCACAAACACGTGATCTGTGTTTCCTGCCCAGGCTTATTTACCTTCAGAGAAAACCAGCAGTGGCACTAAATTTAAATTTAAGGTCACAATTTAAACCTCCAGTCAGTGGCAACAGGTCTCTGGTCTTTCAATGATGCCAAATCCGGCAACCCTCAGTTGGTACTGAGGTGCCACAGTCACAGAGGCTGGTGCAGTTTGCCGACAAAAAGGTAATCTTATTTCTCTTTCCTTGCATCATATATTGTGGTAGGCAACAAAGAAACACAATTCATTCATGGAGATATGGAATTTGAATCCCAATCCACAAAAGCACATGAACACTTAACTTACCTTCACACACACACTTACATCCCACCCATCTAGCCGCACACACAGAGCCACTAAGCTGCAGGAGCCCCCTTTTGAAGTCCGAATCAATTTTGTCACAGAGCTAAAAATGCCATTATCAAAGGGAAGAGGGGAAGAACATAAAAAAGGGAGAGACACAAGGGGAAATAAAATAAAATCCCTTTCCAGCCTGAGCTCTCTACCCTCACTGCTTTTCATGAGCCCAATAAAGACAACAGTCCAGGAGGACTCATCCAGAACTGGCTCCTCCTAATGCTCATTAATTTTTTGGACTGCACTCCATACTCAGCTATACTACCACTCAGAGTTTTGCCCTACAAGGCACATTCACAGACACGGTTACACAATCTACATCTACCTTCTTTCACACACTGACAGATCACGTTCTGGTCAAGGAGGATGAGACAAAGCATACAGTGCGCACTGTAATGCACGTGTGTCTTCAATGTATGAATCTCCGATCAAAGTGAAATGTCATGCAGAAAATGATTGGCATGCCTGTCATTACATACAAGCAACAGGAAACGCTGGGGAGTTGGAAGGGAAGGGCACTATGGCGACACAGTCAAATAATAGTAAGCAACAATGGACTCAGAAGCCAAATTAAGTGAGCCGCTAATAAAGTTGAGGCTGAGCTTAATTTCTGAAGTGAATGCTGGAGAAGGAACAGAGTGAAACGTACAGCATTTGGCCTGAGGAACTTCCCAAAAGTCATCCATTATTCCCGTGTGCACGTTTCATTGCATTAAGGCTAAAAAAAACAAAAACAAATCTCAGACAGAGACTACAGTGCAGCAGCCAGAAGAGGTGAAAACACATCAGCCTTTAGACATGGTTAGATAGCGTATATATAAATCCATTACACTGTGCAGTGTTGGAGATTTAGCTTTTTCACTCTCCCTTCTCATCAGTCCTCAGAACGAGAAGGAAAGACAAGGGAAAGGATGACAGTGAAACTAGAGAATTACTAAATGAATGAAAAAAAAAAAAGTAAGGCGAGGCAAGGACAAGGAGTTTTCTTGTGGAAGGAGCCGAGCAGAACGAGACGCACCTGAAGGATGCTATTTAAACATTTTTAATGAGAGGTTCAAACATGGGATTCAGTGAGGATGGCGACCGCAGACGATAATGATTCCATCGCAGTTCCTCAAGGCTTCACATGTCCTCCTCCTCTCTCACCATGTCTTTCTTCAGAGGGGAAACTCCCGTCACTATTTCCTCTTTCTTTCATCACTGAGGACGTTCCTTGCACTCTTTTTGAGTCTTTTGATAATGTTCTTATTTTTCTTCTTGAGCTTAGGCAGCACAGTGGTTAGCACTGTGAGCTAACATAGGAAGACAGTTCTGGGTTCAAAAGCCAGGTCGGAGGCCTTTCTGCGCGGAGTTTGAATGTTTTCCCTACGCCTGTTTCGGTTCCCTCTGGGTACTCCATGCTTCTTCAAGTTAATTGGCAAATTGAATGAATTGTTGGTGAGCATGAAGGGCTGCTTGTCTCTCTATTTCACCTGCGATAGATGAATGATCTGGCTGGGGTTTAACCGTATTCGTCCAAAGTCAGCCTGGATTGCTTCCAGCACAGATAAGGTTGGATGGATAGATGGACTAATATACATGGAGAAGAGGTACCAAGTGGCTTGGTCTCCTTTAACCTTGTGAGACGCCGAGCTTTTATTTGGTGTGCATGTTGGTGGAAAATGTTGAGGATTTGGATTGTACACTGACCGTTGTAATGTACTTCAGTGACCATAAGATGAGACACAAGTATCCATGGATGAGGCTAACAGGTCTAAGTAAAGCAAAATTATGATGGTGAAGAAAATCCTAAATGAATCGTCCTGATATGAGGATTCAGGTTCTTAGGAGATGGACTAATGACAGTGTGCTTCATTTGTCCAAATGGTCTTTCACTTTTTCTCTATCTCTATCTGTCTATGTTGCCATACTTCTCCCTTTACTCCCTCATAATACCTACAGCCATCAAATATTATCTTTTCTCTCTTAGTCACTTGCATGTATATATTCTTCTAGTCTTCCTCATCTATTTATTTGTCTTCATTATGGTCTCACTGTTAAATGGTAAATATGTTTATTGTCAGTATGGCATAATGCTTTAACCTTTCTGTTGCAACTTTAAAAGTCAAGTAATCTCTGCTCAGCTGAAAGCAACCCTTACTATTGTACTTAAAGACACACACAAACACACACACACACACACACACACACACACAGACACACACACACACACACACGTCTTAAGAGTGCAGGTAAGTCTCAGAGACTTACCACTACCATAAAACAGCCCTTTATTGAGTTTGAGTTGACATTTTGGAGCATTACTGTCAGTGTGATCAGTCTGGATTAGACTGTTACCACAGAGAAAGCTTTAGTACCGGCCTACGTTTTCAAACAGTTTTTTGCCAGTCTCTTCTGTTCCTGTTTTAACTGTTACTCTTTCTCTTTTATTGTGCTGCTATAGGCCTACACTGCTGGGGGTTACACTAAGCACCTCTCTCTCTCTCTCTGTGGCTCTTTCTCTCCCTCCCATGCATGTACATTACAACATTCCATGTCTCTATCTTTGTCTCTTCCTTTAGTCTGTGTTTTGTCCCTCCTGTCCTCTCTCTTCCTGTCCCCGTCCTCCAGGTGCTGAACCATCTCTGCTCCATGTTCCTGCTGCTGCAAGAGTTACCTTTAGTTATCATTACACACTACTACTCACTTCCCATTGTAACCTCCTCTTCTCCCCTACTCTTAATATTTACTATTTCACATTTAGTGCGATCAGGATGCAATCACTTTTCTGTACGTTTTCTTTGTATTTTCCATGGCATCTTCTCTCTTCCTGCTCTTGTCCTCTTTCCATCCCTCTACTGAGGACTGACTCCCTGAGTCCAGTTCTGCCCAAGGTTTCTGCCTCTTTCCTTGCCACTGTTGCCAAGTACTTGCCCTTGGAGGGATATGTTGAGTCATTTTAACAACTCCATAAAGAGTTTGGTCTAGACCTGCTCTATGTATAAGTTCCTTGATGTAACTTTGATTTGATTTGATTTGAATAGGGAAGAAATACGGCAGAGGGGTCAGGTGTGCCCCCAAAGCCTCAGTTCAGCACCCAGGCAGGGGAGACCTTGGCTTTTGCTACGTGTATTGAGACTGACAAGGCCAAAGGCTTCCAGGGGACTCAGTCGCAGAGTACACACACACACACACAAACACAAAGTAGTCCAAGTTCCAAGAATCTTTACTGCAGAGCAGGCAGGGTCATACATGAGAAGGCAGTCCGAAAAATAGGCAAACAAATCTGAAGAGGGCAAGGTAGAGCTCCAAAAACCGGTGAGACAAAACTGGGTCATACACTAAAGAGTTCACAAAGAACAAACGCAAGAGAGCAAGGCACACGGAGGTAACAATGACAATCTGGCAAAGGAATGGGCGTGACCCATGGGTTTAAATACAGGCAGACACAGGTGTGGAGATTATTGGCGGGAAACAGAAAAAAGGAACTTGACAGGAAGTGATGAACCACAACAGGATATTTTTCTCTTCTTTAGGGGACAACTTTGTCTTTCCTGCTCTGATTTGATCAGCTGCAGTGTAGATATCATTGGACATCATTTTTTTAATTTCAAACATGGCTAATATCCAGAACTGGAGATGAGAGGCTCAGCTGTCTTTGTGGCATCCCCATTTTAATAAAAATGCAGGGCTCTCAGCCAATTTATCCAAAACATACTTTGAGTGACTTCAGGAAAAAAATGTATGTCCCTAGACTCTGTCTGTCTGCCATTTAGTGAAATTAGAGCCTGTAATATTAACAGCATAACCACAACAGGAGGAAGAAGCAGAGCAGCTTTGCAGAGCAATTTTACTGTCACCAGACTGTCTGGCTGCTGGTCACTATAATTTTCTTTCCTAGATGACAGAATGAACAAAAGGGCAAAGGGAAGCATCTTAATAATGAAACTTATCGATGCTAACTTCATCACTGTAATTTATTTATTGGTAAAGCAGTAGTGCTGTCCCTGTCCTTGACCTGATTGGATGGAAGCTCCTTCATTGATTAGTTTTACCCAAGAAATAAAGAAATGTCCTCAAATCAGTTTCAGGTTGAGAAATAGGCTCAGTGAGTCAAGGTGGATTTTGTTCTTCTTAACTCACTACAACCAAACCCACACAAGCTAAATGACAATATAAGTCTGGGCATGTCTGCCATTGTTGGATGTTCTGTTTCAGGAGACAATCCTGTGGGACAGAGGGCTGAAGAGACAACCTCTGTTGTTGTTCAGGTTAGGTTCATGGAATCATGCTATGTCATTTTCTGTTACGGATGACTTGTCAGAGCTTGGTTGTGTAATGCTCTGGTTACCGGTCAGTCAAAGTTGTGGTCTGGTTAAAGTTAGAGTTATCAGTCAAAGAGCCACCGAATGAGTCAACGTGTTGGGAAGTCAAGTCAGTCAAAAAAGCACATACAGAGCAGGTCTAGAGCAAACTCTTACAAATCCCTCCATAAGTAATCATCAGGTGACAGCGGCAGGAAAAACTTCCTCTAAGGCGGCGCCAGACTCAGGGTAGGCAGAGCCACCTGCCTCGACTGGTTGAGAGAGAGAGAGAGAGAGAGCTAAGAAGAGAGAATGAAAGCAGGACGAAAGAGATCACAGTGGAATACAAGCAAAATGAACAGATGTAAAGAGTATTAATGATTGATACCACTGCATCAATACATTAGTAAATGTTACCAGTATGTTAAAATAACAGAGGAAGCAATTGCAGTACTATTAATAGTGATGATAACTAATAATTTAAAATTTTGCAGCAGCAGGTTTTGAGCAGGAACATGGGGGCAGTAGCAGTGATTCAACACCTGCAGGATGAGGACAGGGAGAGAGAAAGGACACGAGGAAGAAACAGACTAGAGGAGAGGGAAGACACAAACTTAATGATATGTGGTAGTATATATATATATATATATATATATATATATATATATATATATATATATATATAGGGGGAGAGAGAGAGAGAGATCAGGGTAAAATGAGCTTTGCAAAGAGAAACATTTGAAGGCTGACATTGAAAGTAGAGAAGAGCCCCTAAGTAGTAAATAAACCTACATCCAGAGAGCGAAGTGATGTACTAGAACAATAAGGAACTATGAGCTCTCTGAGATATGAGGGAGCTTGGTCATTAAGAGCTTTGTACGTTAGGAGAAAGATTTTGAATTCCATCCAGAATTTTACTGGGAGGCAATGAAGAAGATAAAACGGGTGTGTTTAAGACCCAGTTGCAGCACAGCAGACACACAGGTACAGTTGGTAGTGTCTTTAATGTAGTTTGCAGCAGACACAGGATAATGCAGAAGAAATGTCCAGCGGTAGAAAATCCACACAGCATACACACTGAAACCAGTGTGTGTCAAAACCACAAGAGTCTTTGTTCAACAGGGAGTCCCAGGCTGGATCAGAGAAACTCACAAGTTTGCAGCAAGGCAGGAAATCTCCACACAGCCACAGAAACAGGCAGACTGAAACCAGGAGGGGGACAAGCAAAACTCATGGTCTTGGACAAAAGGCTGAGGAGATTACCTGGGTTCAGGCAAGGTCGGCTGGTTGAAGACAGGTAAGGTTGGTAACAGGAAATCCGTCCAGGAAGTAATGCTGGCGAGTCTTGCATGCAAAGAACAATCTGGCAGTGAGTGTGTGGAGAGCAGGAGTCTTATTTGAAAGCAGGTGAGTGGAGTTGCCTTGATGAGATGGGTGTGGCCGGCAGTCAGAGTGGAGCAAAGGTGGGGTGAATGGAAGAGTACTGCATGAGGTGAGCAGAATGGCAGAACTGTGACAGAAGAAGCGAAAACAGAAGAAATATAATCATTTCTTTTCTAGTTTCTGTTAATACTTGTGCAGCTGAAAGGGTTTCGGAAATCTGTTGGGACATTTTGATAATAGTAAATGACATTTGTCCAGTCCAGAGGTAGCAAATGCATGGCCTCATTTTTCTTCATCCTCTCGAGACAGAATATTTTGCCAGTGAAATAAGGCCATCCTCAAGACTTGCTTGATGTGCAAGACAAAGGACATGACCTGGTAAAAAATGACTCCAAGATTCATTACAGTGGAACCGGAGGCTGAATCACCGCCATCAGGAGTAACTACATTATGAGATAAGGTTTTTTTAAGGTGCTTAGGGCTAAGTACAATAACTTCAGTTTGTCTAAAAGGAGTAAAAACCGCTGTCCATGCTTCAACCTCGGAGTAAGTGAGTCCAGGAACCGGATGTTGCTTAGTTAGTCATCCAGTAAGCTGGTCAGACTTTTACATGGTGGAGCCAAAAATCCCCAAGTGAGGATGTTTTCAGCTAGCTGTAGGCATGACACACAATCACAGTTATTTTAAGCCATTATTAGGTCTGACACCAGCCCTCCGTCAAACACACACAGGCACTATCGCACTGATTAACCTGGAGTGGAGCGCTTTGCCTCCATCGTCGCTGCTTAATCAGATGGAGATTAAAGAATGAGAATAATAGGCTTGCTCGCACAAACACAGACAGAGGTACACAGCAAGAGATGGAGAGATAAGTACAGAGATCAGAGTACAAATCAACGAAATGAAAGAAAACAGTGGCAGGAACAGAAAGAAGGGGGGGGGGGGTAAGCAGAGAGGTGTTTGAAGTGATGAAGTGAAAGTGACTGCTGGTTGGATAATGACATGACAAGTGTTCGTTGTAGTGTCCTTAACAGCCGAGAGGCAGTTAGTTGGGGTGGAAACACTCCTGTTTAACTGTGAAGGACGCCCCATTTATAGTCAAGTAGACCTCTCTCTGTCTCCCTCTCTCCCCAGTGGTGGATTGCCTGAGATGGTGCAGCTGAAACATCTAAAGCTGAACACCTCCATGACCAAAGAGGCAGCGGTGGGTCCCCTTTATTTTAAGGTGTAGCGGGGGATCCTGCAGTATTGCACTAAATATGTAAATAGTTATGTGTAAGTCACCTGTTAATAAAATTGTTTTCCCACTGAGATCTAAAGGGAAGTTTCTAGCACTAAATGTAGCCCAGTTATTTTTCAAAACATCCAGATTATAATGGCTGTAAATTATAGTAAAAAAAAAAAAAAAAAAGAAAAGAAAAAGAAAAAGAAAAAGAAAGAAAAATCATTTGGAATGCTCATTTATGCATTTAATTTTCACCAAAATTGAATTTAAAAATAATGACTACATAGTTAGTGTTGGGTCTTGTACCAAACAGCGTGTATGCCTGGAAAATATGATCTGTATACTGGGGTGTCTGTGTGATGCCTATGGTGCTAACAATTGTTGTGATACATTTAACTTTTATCACCCCCCCCCAAAAAAGAGGCGAGGGGGGGGGGGGGGGGGGGGTTTGCAGTGGTTGCGATTTCGATTATATTTGATTGATTGTGTGGCCCTACCCAAAAAAATTTCCTCAATTAAGCACACATAGGGCTGAAATTATACAGCTAATTGCTGAAAGTGTTCTGTGATAATCCCTGAGAGAACTATAATCACAAAGGAACCTGTCATTACAGCAAGTTTCACATTAATTCTCCTTCAAATTAGTCTTTTTTTTTTTTCATTCCAATCCTAATTAACCTGAGAGTTTCAGTCTATTATAAAATTGACAGATAAGGTGTATTTCAATAAAAAAGAAGGATTCAGGGTTACGCCTCGATCTTGACGTTTGCTAAATCCTCACCACTTCATGGCTCATCAGCTCATTTCTAGTAGAGAACACTTTCTTAGTTCCAGCGTAGAATAACAAGTACATTTCCAAAATATGATGATGTCACAGCAAAACAGACCTTTGACAATATGGATATACAATGCCAGCATTGGCATTAAATCCTCTTTGACATTAAGGATGAATTGGGTCATAATCAGTTTATAAATGAATATTGCAGCCAAAGATGGTGGCTTTGACCTTTGGATAATACAAATCTAATAGTTCATACTTCTGCCAAAGTGAAGGTTTGGGACAAATGTGATGAAATTTCCTCTAGGCATTCCTGGAATATTTAATCCACAAGAATGTGATGTCAAAATAATATTTTTCACCAAATGCTTCCTCCCCTTTAGTGAGATTTTTTTAAGATAGCTCCTCAAAGCATTACTGGGTACTACGCTTGTGAGAATGGGATAGATGGACGAATGGAAACAGAGAAAAAAAAAAAAAAAAAAAAAAATCAAAAAAATAGAAAGGCTGATTAAAGAAACTAGGAGACTACAGCACAAAGGATTATGCAAACAGAAAGAAAGTTGTAGAAAACAACTGGAACACTGGTTCAAACAACATCAACATCAGACACCACCCCCAGGCTGAGACTGCTGTCTGACTTCTGTCTCTAATGCTGTCCAGTCAGTCCCACTGTTGTTTTGTTATTTTGTATTTTCCTTTTTTGTATTTTCCTCACCACATCATTAAATTGCAGATGGCTGCACAAATGAATGGATGGATGGGCGCTTCTTTCTCAATCCATTTTCTTCACAGTTGTTTTTTTTTTTTTTTGGTGTGTGTGTGTGTAGCTCTAACTGATAATGCCTTGATCACACTGTTTAAAATCAGATGATGCTCTTGTAAATCTTTTTTTTTTTTTTTTTTTTTTGTAGCCATCATATGTAGCAGCTTTGAACAAGAAACTCAAGCTTTCTTCCAACCAGATAATATTCCACGTGACCTTTTCTCTAAGTCAACTGCATTACGGCGTAGATGAGGGGATGTGGTCAGAGAAAACAGAAATGAAGAAGTGTTCAGTTCTGATTTAAACTGATCTATTCCCAGAAACTACTTGGTTTTTAACAATCCTCTAACATGCTGTCTGCTGTGCTAATGACCAACAGTGATTTTATTAATATGTATCAATATTGCAGGAATCACATAGGACTAGAAACACGGCCAAATTGTTGCTGCTAAATTACACTTAGCTCTTTGCATATGCATGAACATGTGTGTGTTAGGTAACAAGAGAGCACGTTACGTTAACACGGTCCATTAATAGAAACAGCGCAGCCTGGTAAAAGTTATAGCAGGGGACTCTCTCCTCAGATCTCTGTTGACACTTCCCGAGTCATTAAGGCTCCGTAGTGTTAATTTTGTCAGGAAATTTCCATTTATTTTTATTTTTAGTCTTTTGATAAAAACGCTATTCAGTTTTAGTCATATTTAAGTCATCTGAAACGCATATATTGTTGTCTAGCTTTAGTCAACGAAACCCCATAATGATTTTAGTCTGACAAAATCCGCGGTAGATTTAGTTGACCAGTGCAATACATTATTTCAAATGTTTTTCTTGGACCTCCTCTAATCGGGAACATTTACTCTGTTCAAATGGTGTTAAGGTTAAATCGTGCAATGCAGACAAACTATTTTAAGTATTATGGCTCAAAGCAAGCCTTTACCAAGGCGAATGTTAAAATCGAGCACAAAGAGTGCTGAGGCTTTTAAAGTCATTCAGAGTCAGTCATGAAGATGAAATGTGGAAGATGACAAGGGATGCGTTAAAACTGGAAAGTCGAAAGATTGCATATGACCATCAGCCATCAGGACCCACAAAAGTCCTGGTCCTCCTGACAGATGTGTGGTGATCAGCTTGAAGTATAGAAATTCACAGAATCACCTCACTACATAAAAAGCCATCCATCCATCCATCTTCTACCGCATCTTTTCCGGGTCGCAGGGGGTCACTCTGGGCGAGGGCGGGGTACATCCTGGATAGGTCACCAGTCCATCGCAGGGCTAAGAGACCAACAACCACGCACACTCACACTCAGACCTATGGACAATTTAGAGTCACCAGTTAACCCAAACATGATGTCTTTGGATGGTGGGAGGAAACTGGAGTACTCGGAGGAAACCCACACAGACACAAGGAGAACATGCAAACTCCGCACAGAAAGGGCCCAGACAAAAAGCCATTAAAATGAAAATATGATGTTCCTATAAATCCTTTCTGAATTCTGTTCCCTCTCCCGGGTGCTACTGTACGTTACAGAGGCAAGTGAAAAAAACTAATGCAGCTATTGTAGCCACTGTGCTGTAATATTTAGACTGACTATGTGCAACATACTCAAACTTAAATTACAAGGTGGCATTGGAGAGTGTAGAGTTTTATTAATATGGCATGGTATGTATCTGTCATAATATGGCTGACTAAAAACAAATCTCTCAGGTAAGCAATGTATTAAGGTCTAACTGCAGCGTGTAGCGGTAAAAAGAAAAAAAAAAAAAACTAAACTAAAAAAACATGCAACCTCTAAACACACCAAATACCCAGAGGAAATCTCATCATTTGTTCCAAAAAGTAACTAATCTGCATTTTAATTAAACAGCTGCACTGTGGAGAACCTGCTGTGATCGATGGGACCGCGCTCTAACAACAGTCCTGTCCAGTCGAAGCTCAGCTAAACCTCCAGGGTCCGGAGCTTTAATTCGTGTAGTGATGTTCAACGAGAGAGGAAGCAGAGGTTAATGTGACACAAGGCAGAGGAACAAATAAATGTCACACACTGTCCAAACATCCCCCAACAGGCCGCGTCAGTACCTATATGTTTGTCTATGAGGTCAGTGTTCAGAATTTTGAACATGCCTTTTTGGCTGCATGCCATCACATTTATTTTTCCAATAATATTAGAGACAGAAAAAGAACGCTATGTTGACAGCTCCTAGTAATTTTAATAAAGAAACTTTTTTTCGATCTGCTGGGAATTCCGTCAACCACCAAAGCACATCTGAGGGGCATGCGGGCATCACAAATGGATAATAGACGAGGGAGGAAGGTGGCTTTTTCCGGTGAATCACCTTTGGAAAGTAAGTAAAGAAAGTTATTATTAATTTGTGCACCTCTCGCAGAGAAAACCCAAACTTGCAAAAGTACATGCATACAAATTAAAGGAAGGCAAGCTTGCAGAAATAATGTGACTCTGGAAGACGTTGGGTGTTGCAATTCGCATGGATGTTACTTTGACACATACCCTTAGAAATGTAAAGGTTTCTACTGGTTCCACACACCAGCAGGAAACTACAGGGTTGCGTTAAATTGTAATTCTAAAGAATGTTGAATATTAGGATGCTTTCCAATCGCTCTAAAACAAAGGAAAAAAAAAAACATTATAATATTGCTCTGCAAATCCAAAGCCAGGCTTTTAAAATCATAAATATTCCACCTTCGGGTGCCATAAATGTTTCATATAAGATATAAGATAGCCTCACTTCATAATTAAAGAATAAAAAGAATCAGCTTAAAGGTTAATTGCTTTGCATGTATTTATTTGAATAATCTCAACAGAAAGATAGAGCAAATGCTACGTACATTGAGGGTAAAACAAAAGGCATGGCAGACAGCCACCAGAATTCGACAAAGTGAAGAAAAAATCATCACCCCGATTTCTATTTGGAATGTGGAAGGAGATACATTCGTGGTCAGGAAGCACAACTTGGTGCCTCTTCGTGGAAAGGAGGGAATACGAATTTGGGGTTTCTAACACGAACCACATAAATAAGTCCAGTGCTTGGAAGCCCCACCTCATGACTCACAGGACTTAAAGCAGGACCCTGGTGCCAATGTCTTGGCGCCTTCTGGAGTCAATATCTGGCTGGTTAGGTGGCAAAAGGGAGCCTACATTATATTTGGCAATTACTCATATTTTATGGCTAATCAGTGTAAATACACATTAAAAATGCCCAAACTCTGGTCAATAGGCAGAATGAGTTTGAATGCATTTTTTCCTTTTTTTATCTAGTAAGAATACAATTTTGGCAGCATAGTGGTTAGCGCTGTTGCCTCACAGCAAGAAGGTCGCAGGTTTGATTCCCTGGCCTGGGGCCTTTCTGTGTGGAGTGTGTGCCTGTGTGGGTTTCCTCCGGTTACTCTGGTTCCCTCCCACAGTTCAAAGACATCATGTTTGGGTTAAATGGTGATTGTAAATTGTCTGTAGGTCTGATTGTGAGTGTGAGTGGTTGTTGGTCTCTGTGTGTCTCTGTGTGTTGGCCCTGTGATGGACTGGTGACCCCTCGCCCGATGTGAGCTGAGATTGGCTCTGAGCGTAACACCTGATGTAAACTGTGCTAGACTTTTGTTTGATTTTTTGATCCAGAACTATTCATGTCCCTTTGGATTTGCCCAGATGTTGTATAATTGAAACTGAAAAGTCGTCAATGCCTAATCAGAATGTGTACATTAACAAAATAAAGCTTGCGTGTGTGTCAAGGCAGACGGAAAAAGGAGAAGGATTGTCGATACTGTTTGTCTCGTCGTTTGTTGGCGAAAGGTAAATTAAGGCCCCTGAATACTGAACTGCCAATTAGAAACTCAGGGAAAAATAAACCTTAATTAAAAAACTAAACTAAATAAAATGAGTTTTGTGTATGGGCATAAAAATGTACGTCACTACTAATAACATTAATCCAACGAAGCCTCTGCAGACTGCGACAACCATAGCTCGGTTCACACGGAACAAAATTAAGTCTTGACTATTGAGGAAAATAATCAGGTAATGTTCTGCGTGCAGTGCGCTGATAAGGCAGAAAAAAAAAACCCAACTTATTTCTCACCTGTCCACCATTTGTTCGTACATAGTGAGGACCTGCAACCTGAGGATTGGGGAAAAAGATGAGTGTGGGTCACGCTCGTACTTAGTGATTCTAGCTCGAAGTAATTTAGCTCCTGTCAAATGGACGTTCGGGTCACTTTGACACAGAAGGTTTTCTGTTTGAAATTATCTTGCACCTCCCTGGCAGCTCCAGACAGTCAAATAATAATAGGACAAAATATAAATGTGCAATGTCAGAGGAACACATTGGAATTCAATATGTCTGCCTTTACTGATTATTTCCACTCCTATTCAAGTTCACGTCAATTAAATATTTAATATCTAAGAAGTAAAACGAGACAGCCAATCAGAACTCCCAGTGGAGAAGCTGGAATTTATGTTGATAGCTTTCCCGTTAACAAATCAATTCATTGACTTTTACAACTCTGACTCCGTCACATCTGATGGCACGTCACATGTAGCATTGAATCGCCACAAGAATTATCCAAACAGATGAACATGACATATCTAAGCAGAGTTAGATAAAGTAATTCGGCGTGGCTGAGCTGATCAACATCAGCCACGATCATCATCTACAACAGCATCCAGTTTTGTTTTGTTTTGTTTTTTTTTTTAAAGCAGAGGAAACCATATTTGGAGGAGTGAGTGGTGGATCTGACCTGCTGTGTGATCCTGATGTCGGGCAGCTTGTAACGTGTGTGTGCCAACAACAGGGTATCCTACCTACTGTCCTCTAAATGAGACAATAATTCAAATATTAACGTCAGGTTGTATTGAAGAAGACTTGAAACTACAGACTGAGACCATAAAGTAGAATTAGGGTCATTTTTACGTAGACTAGAATACACTTTGAGTTTCTACATCCAGTGGACTGTCTCTGGTCGCCACATAGAATCCAAGTTAAAGGTACCGCAGCAATGGCTTCTCTTCTCAGTGAAGTCTACATATTTAGCCCTCCTGTCTAATCTAGTTACACTTCCCACTTCATTTCGCTGTTGTAACTGCTCGCTCTTTACAGTCACCCACAAAGAACGTATTGCAACTGGGATCGTACTGGTCATTTTAGGGGTAAAGCATTGAGTATTATCATGTGGGACAGAGTGAGAGAATGAGGGAGTGACACTGCGTGGGAACCCGCAGCTGTCAAAGAAGTTACACTGATATTGCATTATTTTCATCACGTCTTTGCTTATAGGAGATGACAAGGTCACATGCCTTTACTCAAATGCTCATGGCTCGTTCCATTTTGCTTTGCCATAAATCTGTGCTTGTACTGTTATATCTATCAGCACATACTGATATCTAGGCTGTGGCACAACTAGATGAAATGTAGCCACCGTTATTAGTCAAACCTGTGTTGTATGCTGCAAATCTGCAGGACTCGCGAGGGTGGCTGTCTACGCATACGCATTCTGTTAGGTAGAACACTGACAAAAATGTAGAGTGGAGCAATATAATATGTATTGATCTTGTTCGTTCTGTGCAATTCGCTTATAACTGACTTATCTTTCAGATATGTACAAAGTCGCAGATGGAAACTGTATTTTACATTGACACGACAGACGTGCTGCTCTTCACTTCCCCCCCACCTACTACAGTTGTTAGTTTAAGATTTGGTTTAGGAACAATAAATCATAGCAGCAGCTCCTGGTTCACCATTGTTTGTGTTTCCATGTCTGGAAAATCAACAGAGATGCGCCGCAACAGGGACAGAAACAGATTGTTTTTGTACTTACTGTGTATATTAGTGTGTTTGTTAGGTGGGAAGCCTTGTGGCAGTGCAGCTATGTGTTTGGAGACCATTAAAAATAGATCAAGGCTGGCAACTCTCACCGCTTCTCGGTGATTGTATTGATTTCCTAAGCAGGCAGCTTGGACTAATATCTGATGGTATTAATGCTTGTTAAATATTTATGATAACTATCACTTCATGTGCACATACTTACAAATGGTGATGTGTCCAGGCACCCACACATACACATACCATTGCTTATTCAGGGGCCTTTTGATATATCTGCCCACGTTTGAATCTCTTGTATGGGACTGGAACAGTCCACAGAGTTTAAAATATTTCACTTTGGACAATAAAATGATATCCATGGACTGAAATAGTTCAATTTCAAACCTTCAGAAACAAACAGCGTAAGCAGAAGAAGACTGAGACTCCATCATTAGGAGCTGTTCTCAGGAACAGTAGTGCTTGAGCTCATTGCTAACGTGCTGTTAGTAGCATAATGCTTACCATCTTCAGTAGCCTAAATTGGGATCTTGTCAGCAGGGTCATCCATGCAGCTGTACACCACGCTGCGTCAAGTAGCACTTCTTATCCAGCAATAAACAGTCAGAGCCTCTTTGTCTGTTATAACCTTTCTACATACCTTGCTTAACTTACAATAAGAAATTGATGGTGGAGGAGTGTTACTGAAAATAATTAGTAAAAAAAGTAACTCAGTAAGTAGGTCTGGGGGATAAATCCATTTCATTGAATAATTCAAATTTGTAGTTTAGAGTGATTTATTTTGATTGAAAATGGGTTTTCTCTTTAAGCTCCGCCACTGACGCTTCCTCCACAGTCAGGTTCGCCATGTTGGACAGCTACATGAGGTAGCTCCACTTGGACAAAAATGCCGCCAGACTTGATCGCGATTCGCGAGAAAACACGAAATAAGAACTTTTTACACTTTGCAACTTCAACCAAAGGGGGAAATGTTATTCAAATCCTTGATGGGAAACTCAAAACAAAATTAAAGCAAAACTTTTTCTTTTCTTTTTTTTTTATAATTTAATTGTCATTTTAGTTCGCTCTATCAAAATTGTAAGTTGAGTTTGGTGTGAGATTTTATTTTTAAACCTTATTGCCCGGCCCAATAAGGAACTGAGAAAATGTAAAGCTAACTTTTAAAGAAATTGAACTCCCAAACAAAAAAAGGCAGAGATACTTGACAGTTTGGTGTCATCATCTGACACAGGGGAAGCCAAGAGTCTTTAAAGTTTTCTTTCTCGCATTCATGGTATCATCCCAACTGCACTGTAGTTATTAGCCAATTAATCAATAACACAAATAATTATTCAATAACCATTCCTTGATCTCTTGGTTGAAATTCTTCCTTCTTTCTTAATGTGGGGAACAATAAAAAAATTGTGCTTGCTCATTTTTGTGTATGTCTGTCTGTGTATCTTGGCCATTTCAAAGTACAGTAGCTATACAGAGTTCTTGTGTGGCTTTGTAAAACATGCGTTTTTTTCTCTCTCTCTCTGTGAGTGTGTGTGGTAAATAGAAAGGGTTAGCATTTGAAGCAGGCCACCATACTGGTGGAACACTACACATCTGGCACCGTAAGTATAAGAGTGTATCAAAATGTCAAACTCAACTAGGAGGGATGCTGCGAATCCTTTCTCTCTGCGCTGTAATGTGTTGTATAATTTGTTCACCTACCATATGCTCTCATTTATTTCCCAGGGTGTTTCACCCTCTCAGCAGATTTTGTTTCACTGTTCCGTTGGGCTTCTTTTCTCTGAGCACTTACGCTGGAGTGATCCGCCAGCACGAGTTACACTCGTGTAACCTTTCTTTTATCTTAGGAAGTCTGCTGCTCTGACCATGACTCGTACTGTGCCAAATTAATGGATTCTGACAGCACTAGATACTCCTAGCGAGCTGCTCCAAGTGCTCTTACATCTTTATCATCTCGGTCGTCTTCGGACTGGGGCCATTTGTCACAGCTGGAGGCACACTTATTGTCGTTGAAGTTACCGACACTAGTGCAGCGCACTAAATCGGCCGTGAAGATGATGATGAGAATGATGATGTTGCCGGTTACCTTAATGCATGTGTGCCTGTGTGTTTGTCTTATCATCAGAAAATGAAATAAATGGGAGAATGATTTGCAAACACGGGAGATCAAAACTTATCTCAGACCTTTCCATTGCTGAATTTGAAAAAATCAATAGGAGAGCTGTGGCAGCGGATGGTGATCTAATTGAAGCTCGTCAGAGCAAGCACGGATATTTTCTGCCTTTGTAAAGACAATAGCTGTTCCTCAATCATTTTTGGCGTCAAATTAATATCAAGTTGACATAGTTA
Organism: Remorina albescens; assembly: GCA_034769265.1. Lineage (NCBI taxonomy): Eukaryota > Metazoa > Chordata > Actinopteri > Carangiformes > Echeneidae > Remorina > Remorina albescens. Next base: position 22,457,795 of record CM068497.1, on the reverse strand, counting down.
GAGATAACTGGGTTCTGCAGCTTCCTCCCAAAGATATGCAGGATAGATTAGTTGATAAGTCTAAAATTGCAGTAAATGGTATTTTATCTCTTTATCTTTCTACACATCAGTCCCACAGTAGATAGGTAACCTGTCCATAGGGATGGGAATTGATAAGATTTTTAAAATCCCGATTCCAGTTTCGATTCTGCTTAACGATTCGGTCCTTTATCGATTCTCATTTGGAAAAAAGGAGAACAAACAGGTCGATTAGCATCAACTTTGTTTAGTTTAGAAGTAAAATGACCTTACAAACCCAGCAGTGAGGTCCTAAGAGGCCCATTTATTTAATATTCCACAGTATTTCCTCCCTTTGTTGAAATATCCACTTTGCAAATATTGCAAGTTGCCCTGTTGTCATCCTTTCTCGTGAAATGTAACCAAACTTTCAAGCGTTTGTGCCGCTTGGGCACCATGTTTCCTGCTGGCTGCACTGATGACATCATTTGCGCCCACCGGAATCGATAAGGGAATCGTTTGCGAAATTGGCAAACGATTCCAAGGAATTGAAACACTGGGACCCAGTTCTCAACAAGAACCGCTTTTCGATTCCCTACCTTTCCACTGTGTGCCCTGCCTTTACCAAAATCATCTGGGATTAACAAGCAGTGCAGAAAATTGATGGAAGGATTGATGGATAGTTGACAGACAGAACATTTCACACTGTGGTTTCTTAACTACTGCTTTTCACAGTTGGAAATAAAACCTTTGGGGTTGGAGATAAACAGTTGTCTCTGTGTGCTGTCAGTCAGGGTGCAAATGAGAGAAAAAGGCAAGGAAAACAAGTCATGCTCTTATAATCAGGATGGCAATGTACCACGTAGAAGATTGCGCAAGTCCACATATAACTGCTGCAAAAACGGAGCCTTAAAAAAAAAAAACAAACCTGTTTTTAATAGTTTTGAAACGAAAGTCCCGACTAGAAACCCGTATAATCCAAAAAAAAAACACCTAAAAAAAAAAACGGCAGCACAAAGACACACATGGGATGCAGGGATTGCAATGCTGTCTGGCTGAACGCTTTGTTCCAATATTTTGACGTCATAACTCATCATCGCATTTGATTCAGACACACCTGATCACTGAACTTTCCACGATGAAATACATGTCTTTACATGTTGGAACTGTATACCTGTATGAGTATGTTAACTACACATGGATGGGAACTCGGTTGCAGTAACATTAAATTGGAGCAGTGAAGCTGAGGCCTCTGTGCAGCGGATACACGTTTTGAAATCAGTGACTCTCTTTCATGCCGTGACACCCTCAGGACAAACTCAAATAAAAAGCTACTTAATTCTTCACCCATCAAAGCCTGTTTTCTCTGTGCGTGTAATGAGACACAGTCAAAGGGGTTATAGACTCATCAACTAATTTCACAAAGATCCAATATTGTATTCATCTTACTAAACTGTAGCATTAATAGAAAATCCATTTGTTTGAAAAGTCATCTATATTCATGACAAGTGAACAAAAGATAAAAGCACACACCTCAGACGCACAAACACACACACACACACACACACAAAAAAGTTATTCCTCTAAATACTTATGATGCCAAGGATGTTTCGATTCAAAAACTGTTCATGATAATAACTCAGATGCCAGAACTGATACATCACGCTCACACACTCACAACCACACACCTGCACATGACAAGAATGTGCACACTCAGTGATAACATTCCAGTCGCCTGGTTGCTCCCTAATTAAGTGTGTCTGGTTAGTGTCGTAGGAACCGGCAAGCCAGATGTGTGTGTGTGTGTGTGTGGGAGGGGGGGGGGGGGGGGTGTGTCACCCGTCTGGCTTGAAATATTATTCAGCAAAAAGTTTAGCATTGTCAAAGAGAGGGGAGGTTTGTCAGAAAAGGGATGACCAGGGCTGCAGAGATGTCATACTGGCAGACACACAACTGAATGAGAATGACAAGAGAAGGAGATCACACGTGTATAAAAGCTAACAAAAGGTCAGCATTGCGGTAAGCACACTGGGCAAAGGATGGAGGAGAACTACATTTGGTTTATTTTGCTCCTTGGACATGGAATAACCTTCAGCAAGAACTAAACTTTTAGCATTGACTTTAAATACATCATAAAGCAAGCGGTATGTGGTAGTTTCAGTTTAACGCTGAATTTTTATTTGGCGGCTACGTTGGCAAGGTCCCTCTTATACAGGAGAGTTTTATCTCACTTGGACATCCTAGTAAAATAAAGCCATTTTATAAAAGTATCAGTTGTTCAGAAGCAGAAAACTTTTGAAACAAATAGAAGTACTACATTACATCAATAGCAGCTTAGGGCGTTTACACACCCACTCAGGGGTTTTCAGTTATTCTGGACGACTACACGTCTAATCAGCTACTGGGTGGAGTGATACTGGGATTTTAACACGTGCGGCAAAATCACTCTATGAAAAAGATTGCTAAATGTGTCTTTTTACCTTATAATAATTTTTCTTGCGTTGCCTTGAAATTAACATACTTATCTATGCAGCACAGGTGGTTGACAGGTTACTCAACCATTACCACAGTGTCTTGGGTTCGGCTCTGACCTGCGTGTCACTATCCGAGCTCTCTCTCTACTTCCTGTTGGCCTCGCTGTCACTTAATGTCAACAGAATAAAGGCATAAAAGAAAGAAGTCCAAAAAATGAAGCATATTTACATAGATGCATACTAAATTGAAGTAATAATATGAAATGTGACAAACACAAAAGGTTTAAAAGCATCTTCCAGGCAGCACGGGTGGTTGAGACGTTATGGAAGCGTCCTCGGTTTGGTTCTGGCCGAGACCTATGCTGCAGGTCGTTCCCCTCTCTCTCTCTCTCACTGATTCATCTTCAGCCGCTTATCCGTTTCTGGGTCGCGAGGGATTCTGGAGCCAATCCCAGCTCACTTTGGGTGAGGGCGGGGTACACCCTGGACAGGTCACCATTCCATCACAGGTCCAACACACAGAGACAGACACAGACAAACAACACTCACACTCAGACCTACGGACAATTTAGAATCATCGTTTAACCTAAATATGTATTTCTTTGGATGGTGGGAGAAACCAAGGACTTACGACTACTTACTATAAAATCAAAGCCATTAAAAGCCCTCCCCCTAAAAAAAGAACAAAAAAAACTAGGGAACAAACAGATCAAGGATCAGAATTTAGTAATGTGATTGAAGCAAAATGAGATCATCAGGATTTCCTAATGTGTTCATAATCAGCCAGTGACTGTGTGTATACAGTTGGTTTCTGCACTGCAGATTAAGGCTGAAACTAATTTAGGGTCTCAGAAAATACAAAGCGAAGCAGTCACAGAAAGCTTGGCTACCATTTAGCATATTACTCAGCTTTTAATTCAAACTCTCTTTGGTTATACACCTAAACCTAAGCCTATTAGTCAAGACTTGACCAAGCATGCACAAATTGATTACTCAGAATAAATCTGCAGACTGATGGGGTCTGCTGTTTTGGACATAAAACATGGAATTCTCCCACTTTGTTGGAGTAGCCAAAGCCAGGGAGGAGCATGTGCCTTACAGGAAGTTCAGCATGATGAGCTGCATCACAAAAAAAAAAAAAAAAAAATACCTCAAGTAATTCAGTGAGTCCTTCATCTTCAAAAAGATTACTTGAAAGAATTAAAAAGCTCCTTTTTTTTTTCTGACCAAATCCAATATATATGTTTTTTCACGCTGTTCCATTTCAACAGCTATTTAGGTCAGTTGCTTTTAATTGGTCTTTCTGAGCCAATTTAGAGCCGCTGACTTTGGTAATTATTTTTCAAAGTGTTGCTTTTAGCTGTTCATCTTGGAGGCAATTCAGGGCCGCTGCTGTTATTGAGTTTATCTAGTGATGCTGCTGATTAATGAAGTAAAACAGAAGAAATGAGAGAGAGAGAGAGAGAGAGAGAGGGAGAGACTGTATCTGAAAGAGTTTAGCCTGACTAAGACACAAGGTCAGAATATAGTTAGGAAAGGTGATAGTCTTCATTCTCACGGCTGCTCAGGAAGTCACTCACCCCTGCACGAAGGTAAACACATTCCCACGCATGACTCACACTTCATCAGTGGTGTTGCCAGTAATGTGAAGTCCTACTTTTTCGCAGAATGAACTTCTGACGTCTTAAGTTTTTGTCTTTAACTCATAGGATTTTATGATGGTGTCAGACAGTGTCATGGTTGTAAAATCGGAATTTCGCAGTCCTCTGACCTCAACAGCCACAGTTTTTAACGTGTCATGTGGATCGTGTTCCTAATTCCAGTTTCTGACGACAAAAAAAAAAAAAAAAGGTCACAAAAACATGTTGGATGATTGTGAATTCAGCTGTATTAAAATACTGTTCATGTGAGCACAGAGAGAAGGAGAGAGGAAAACCAGCTGATACTAGACCTAAACATACAGCCAAAGATGTGTTCCTGCAAGGTTTAGCAAGGTTTATATATTTTATATATTCATTGATCCCGGATTTTTCAATATGTGAAAATGTAATTTTTTTGAAGTTAAATCGGTTAGCACTACTGCAACTAGATAAACTCTCTGTTTAGGATCGTGTTTATGGCCAGCTGATTTGAGTGTGAGCATGAATGACTGTTTCACTATGTGTCGGCCCTGAGTTGGACTGCCAAACTGTACCCGGCGACCCTGATGGAAAATAAGTAGAGATAATGATTGGATGGATGTTTTCAACATCCTAGAAGAGCTCTTTAACTCTGGAGCTGGCTTCACTTTCTGTGTACACCCCGTGTCCTCAGGATCAAAAATGACCCCCCAGCTAAACCCCCTAAAATACAGCAGTCTCAAATCTATTTTGCATGATGAAACAACCTGTCATTCACCACAAACTTTGTGTATATCTGGGTTTTGCCTCTTCACGCCGCACAGAGACTGTATTTAATCAGTGGACACCATTCGTTTTTTATTACAACATGCCTCCTGTGTCCTGGCAGTAATTTTTGTCTCTGTCTTGTCACTTCCTGTTTTATTTTGGTGTTCTCCCATGTGTCATGTTTGGTGCCTTTACTTCCTCTCCTCCTCTGTGATTGCCTCCCTCCTCCCTAATGTGTTTCACCTGCATCTTGTTAACCCTCCTCCCTGCAGTATATATGCCCTGTGTTCTCCTGTGTCTGTTACCAGTTTGCCATCTGCTCCCAAGAGATACTTACCAGCCTTTTCTGCTTTTGACCAGTTTTCCTCTGACCTGCCTGTTCCCTGTCGGTACCGTTGCCAGTTTATCCTGCTCCTCCTGTGTATCACCCTGCTTGCTTCCACGACCGTACCTCTGCATGACTCTCTGCATTCCGGACAGACTTTACCTGCCTGACTACCTGCCTACCCTTGTCTGTACTGTTGCCTGTCAGAATTGACCTTTGCCAACCTGACCTACACCTTTCGTCTGCCCTCCTCCCATTGGTTTCCAAGCCAGTTCCATTCGGGCCTGCTAAGACTTACTAGTATACTAGTATCTTTGAGCTGTTTAATAAATTATTGTGTTTTCACTTGTAATGTGTTTTCTGGTCATGCTTTTGGGTCCAAACTCCCATGACCGGTCGTGACACTGTCATAATAAGTACAGGTAATTAATATTCTTGCTCAAAGTACTTCATAAGTGTAAACATTAATTTTGCAGCAAGAGATGGCACGTATATAGCCTAGTTACTCTATTTATTCTTATGTTGTAATTTTTTACAACAAAAATTTGGCAAAAAAAAAAAAATTCTATCTTATCTTAGTAAGCAATTAGAAATGTTTGTTGGAAAATTAGAAAATTCCAAGAACTGCTTTCTCTGAAATTGTTTTGTTTTGTCTGTGAACTTGAGTCATGTGTGGGGTCTTTGAAGGGGAGATGTTGCACATGCGCAAGAAAGTTGTAGTTTTGTCTGAGTTCAGTCAGTAGCACACATAATCTCAATTTCTCATTGTGTGTGTGTGTGCTTTTGTGTTTTTTGTGATGTGTGCTGGGTCAAAAATGACCGCCAGGATAACCTTTGTACCCTTTTTGTGTAAAGCTTTCATAGAAATATGAACAAAGGTAATGTTTCACTTTTTCCAATGTTTGGCTCACTGGAGGAAAAGTCCTCAAATTTCAAGATGGAAAAAAGATGATTTGGGGGTTTTCTGTGCTGTTAAACGTGGTCTCAGGTCATTTTTGACCCCTAAAACAACGCCAGGGTGTGAAGATTGTTTGCAGACTGTTTTTCATTTGTGAATTTAGGGAGAATGAGCCAATATGTGCCATTTATCCTATTTACAGGCCAGAAATTGTGTCTCTGACACATGACCTATATGTTGCTTTTCAGCTACAAGTATTAATGATGTCATAGACTATAGTGGAGCGATGTGACAATAATTTTAAAAATCCCTTCCAATTTCTTTTTCTTTGATGTCATAATTAAATGAACAGTACCTTGTTACTTTTAAGCTTAATTGGGTGGCCTCATAACGTTATTACTAACTAAAAGACCTCTTCTACTAAACCTGTTATGTCTGGCTGTAGAAGATTAGCCATTTAAGCAGTGATGTTATTTCTGGATTTTATTCGCCATGTTGATGCCAGCAGCTCACAGAGCAGATTTGGAAGGGACACTGTGCTCCGATCAAACTGCATCCAAGACAGGGTAAAGATTTTTCCTGCCACCCAGGGTTAATCCCTCAGGTTAGTTATTCTACCAGCCAAACTGTGGCTGCTGTTGAAATAGCAGTGGATGGCTGAACACACAATTCAACAGGCCTATCACATCATAACATGTTTTTTCTTCATGTTTGACAGCTGTGCTCCTCTGACTCTTACTCTTTGCCTGAAGCAAGTTTCATGAAGAGATTTACATACATCGGAATATGCGGTCATCTCTGCCTAGGTCGGGTGTCGGGCAAAAGTCCAAGGACGATGTAGAGTCTGAACCCAAGCCATGGTTGACTGCTAGATAGTATTGAATTTCAACCTTTAAATGCAGGACAGCTTCATTTCTACTTTAGTGCTTATTTGCTGTGTTGCTTATGCACATCTTAAATAGATTTTCATATTAACACAGGCAGCACTAAGCTTCTGAATAGTTAAACGACGCACTATACATTTGACAGCCTCATGAAAAGCAGTTGACATAGCAGTTGGGTTAGATTGCATTGTGTCGACTGGAGGCGGCGCATGCACAACACTACATCCTGCTAAATGGTGATATGTGAGGAAAAGAGATGAGCAGGATGGTGGTACTGTTTCTATACGGTTCCATAATGCCCTTATGGTGGTTACCTATTTTACAATATCAGGTTATAGCTTTATTTATCATCGCTGTTACCGTGCAGCAGTCAGCCATGCAAACAGTGGAGAGGAAACCCAGAGGAACGGGCTCCTCGGAAGCTAATTTCACAAGCGGTAGGAGGATGGTGGGAGTTCTCGGGAAAAGTCACAGCTTGGGGGTGACAGTTTCTACTTAAAAAAAAATTAATAAATACTTTCATAATCACACCATTCAAAGGCTTTTACCAAATGATACTGCTCAAATAATAAAAAAGAGGTGATTCAGAGAAAGTCAAGTGCTGCGTAATTGTTCACAAGTAGACCGTTTCACCCTGACTCCAGGGGATTTGTCACTAATGCTTAATGCAATAATTGTGGGGTCAATTTGAACTTTTGAACTTCAATTACAGATCATCAGTCAGAGCAAACGATATAATGAATCTAACGTGAGAGACACATTTTAAGTTTGGGTTTGATCAAAAGCGGCAATATTTCACAAAATATAGAAGCGCAATTATTAAACACTGTGATGGAAACGGCAAAGCGCTTATGAAGTTAAAAACTGTCTGACTTGAAGATGTATATAGCGCGACATGAAAAAAATGATAATTCATGTCACTACAGGTGCTGTGGAGAGCCAAAAAGCCACAAAAGAAAAAAAAAGGTCACTATTGCAGTCTTGCTTTTTCAATTTCAAAATGGATGGAAGGACGAAATGGCACCAAGACAGTTGTAAAATGGTTGGAAATTGATTCAGGGATTTGTTGGTGTTTGTTGCTTACAAAAAGAGAAAAAAGAGACAGCACAGGGTATAAACATACAACAGTGCAACAATGAGAGAGCAATAAATGAAAGAGTTACAGTGTAAATGGAAACAAAGGGAAATGTGAAGAAATGAAGAGATAGAGCAATTCAGATGGAACTGATTGGTCCTCCAGCAGAGCTGTTATTGATTTTTCTTCCTGGCAGAGACATCCATATTAGCTGAAATAGCAATGCACAGCATGACCTATTTACATCCGTTATAGTCACACAAACACACACACAAACACACCAACGCAGTTCATATACTCACAGTGTCTGCAAACAATCACACGCGCAAATACACAACAGGGAGAGGATCACGTGCATATAAAGGATAGGTACGTAATCCAGCACACAAGCACACATTCAGAGGGAGGGCAAACAAACATACTGCAACCTAGCTGCTGACCACATCGCACAAAACCACTCTCCGGTACTGTATGTTGTCTTTAACAACACATTACCACACAAGAATGCAGTTTTCATTCATCTTCTACCGCTTATTCGTTTCTGGGTCGCAGGGGTCACTGGAGCCAATCCCAGCTCACACTGAGTGATGGCAGGGTACACACTGGATAGGTCACCAGTCATCACACAGAGACAGACAGAGACCAACAACCACTCACACCTACAGACAATTTAGAGTTACCAATCAACCCAAACATGATGTCTTTGGAAACCCACGCAGGCACAAGGAGAACATGCAAACTCCACGCAGAAAGGCGGAGGCCTGCAAACTTGCTGTTTTGCAGTAACAACGCTAACCACTGTGCTACCCCACTACTGGTTTGGCTGTGTCTGGGGTTTGAACCTGGGGCCTTTGCATGCAAAGCATGTGCTCTAGCACTGAGCTACGTTCCCAGACAGAATGCAGTATAATCCTTGATAATATGCCAAGAAAGCATACAACAGTATTTCTGGGTAGAATTATAGTCCACAAACAGCATACTGTTTTTGCTTTTTAAAAAGTCGGGAACGGAGGTTGCAGTTCTAGCCATTCTGCCACTTTTATGCTCCTTTCAGATGTTTGTCTGGTTGTGTTATCCTTTGCCCACAAAGCTGTCCCAGTCAGTCAGATCTGTTGCTTAGTTCAGATGGAATATATGTTTTGGAGGGTGCTGTGCTAATAAGATGCTATGTGTGTTTTGTGTAGAAAATTACAATTGCTGCCAGGCAGGGCTCCAGTTTCCATTCCTGCAGAGAGACTGCATTGATACTGTGCTACTATACCAAGCTCGACAAGCTTAGCAGAACAAGGACTCATCTCAACTGCTGCACGTAGCAGGGAAGGAAGTGTTTCAGAATGGGCTGGTTAATTTTTAATGATGAGCCTGTATTATTACGTTCATCATACGCCGTTGTCATTATATATAATCGTCAGTTTTTCTACCTTTAACTGTACCACTCTGTATTAATGAGTGCATATTAATTTTTGATGTTAAGAAAAAAATGTTTCAGGTTGATTTGAGGTTGAATGACAAATATTAAAGAGGTTTCCCTGGTCAGGTTTACACTTGGACTCTACTGTTCCCCTGATTGCTAAAGAGCATTTCACAACTTTTAGCTCATAGTTCTGGTTTATTTTACTGCTTTGGTTATTGCCTTTTGCTCCTCTTAGTTTCATTTCAGATGCAAAGCAGAGATTTTGAACAAAAAGCTAAGAGAGCGCTTGTGTCCATGTGGTCCATGTGCAAAGTTGAGGATGTAGCTGAGTGTCTTAGACCCACGGTAAAATCAATAGTCACTAGCGAGCTGCTACAGAAATCCTGATTTTAGATTTGTGACATTTTCTCGCAATGTTTGGTTCTAATCAGCTGGATTTACTGTACAAGCATCACTCACAGAGTAAGTTAGAAGAGACACTGTATCCTTATTAGTCAGCCTCTGTCTAGTTCAGAGTCTGCTGCGCTGCAACTCGCAGTAGACAGAGACAGAGAGAGAGAGACAGGCCAATTCAGACTCTTAAGTTAGCAATGTTTATCCATTAAGTCTTTAAATGTCACTAAGTGGTTCTTTTTAAACAGTCTCAAATCTGTCAATACTGCAAAAGGTTCTCAACCCTGCAGTTTCTAATCACTGCGTTACACCATTTCCAACTTCACCACAATTGTGCAGGATTTTCTCATCATTATAACTCTACTCCATCACTCAGTCAGTCATGGACATTTGTGATTATAGGGCTGGCCAGGAAACAAAAGAAAAGTGATTTGAGCAGTAAACCCAGACTCTTCATCCACTCTGACTATGTCTCCGTGAGAAAGAGGATGAGAGCTAAAGGTGTAATCGTATGGTAATTTCTAAACAACAGCAGGACCATTTGGCTCGATAATGACAAGTGAAAGAGAGGGGAGGGGATGTAGGTCAGCAATAAAAGGACAAGAGGGGAACAACAAGGAAGGACTGAAAGGATAAAAGATATTCTCCGAACTAACCACATCAGACAGAGATAAACAACTGGAGTCATTTTTATTTTCTGTCCGTCTCCAGGGCAGAAAAACACAAAAGCAACATAGATTAAATCTGAACTTTTGTGGTTAAATGGTGAGTCATTTGCATGGCAGAGAGAGAAACATGAATCATCTGCAGGAGCCACAACTCTGACCTCTTAACACTGTTGACTCACATACTGTATGACTTTCATTCTAACACGAGAGAGGAAAGTTCACAAGGCAACAATATCCTGTTTTATATTCATGCAGTTCCCAATGTTGACCTGAAGAAGCTACTAATCTATGATGAGAACGCACAATATTAAAATGTAAACTGTAAACTGTAAATGTAAAGAACTTCCACACCAGACATATTTTTAACTGTAAATATCCTGCACTCTGAGCAACATTTAGCGATAAATTGTTGGCATCTTTATTTTTTTATGGCTTTGTTAGCTTGTAGCCGACAGTGGCTGACACAGTGTTACTGAGTTTGTTCATGTAATTTCAGTCTTCATTCTCACGAAAAAATAGGATTTACAAAAAATAAATAGAAATAAATTTTATGGCGAAAAAAGAATGGAAATAGCCAAGATAATACAGGAATCCATTCAGTATTCATTCAAGATGTGTCAAATGTCAAACTCTCAAAAAATCATTTTGCTTGGTGAGGTTCAGTTATCTATCTCGATATTTTAAGGATAGGCAGTGTTTGCCAAGTTAAAGTTAAAGCTAAATATAATTCATAAAGATACTCAAGTGACGCAATATCTCTCCTTGATCGAAAAAGAGTTTTTCTGCCCCTTAAAGAATTTGATGCCTGTTTGCTTTCATCATTTAGTTTGCTCCCCACTTGTGGCAGCAGCGCAGTTTTGTCACTGAAGTCTGACTTCCATCTACCATTTGAAGTAGTCAAGGACAGCCTTTCTGAGACCAATTGCACATTACAAAGTGCATTGAAACGCAAATAACACTGATTTATCAGCAGTCTGCCGTCAGACTGAGAAGTACTGCGGAACCTGTTATGAATAGCTCAATACGCAGGCTGCGTGCACAGAGCAGATCAACAGGTGAATTCCTCATGGCCCAGACAATCTAAGATTCAGAGCGCCAGTAATAAAAATAATATAATGGCAAGAAACACCAAAGGAGAGGCCGAGGATTATAGTTTTAAATGTGAGTATTGGACTTAAGATCTGGCTTTAAGATATAAAAAATCCTTAGGTGGTGGTGAAAAAAGATTTGTGTTGTCAAGGCTGCTAGGCAATGTGAGTATTACTTTGTGAGGTAACAACAAGGGAAGGCACAGCTGGTGACACAAAGTGAAAATTTTCAGTAGACCAGACTGTCTCATTTTGGTTCAGCCTTTAGGGTCAACAACAGCTGCAAAGGCGCCACGCCTATCAGATCATGACTTTGAAAGTATGCAGCTCCACACTCAAGACACAGCTAATGATATGATGGAGTGCCCTATGGCCATAGATTTCGGCTTACGGGGATCAACTTGCATGGAGTCACATTTATTTCCTTGAACTGAATTTGAATTGCAATCGAAAGAGTGAAGCGGAGTTAAGAATATTTTGTGGTAGATCTGGGGTAACATATTGACTCTTTGGTTGACCCATCAGAGGCCAGAATACTCAGTGATTCGATCAGAGAGCTGTCAACTATACAGTAGTAACTGAGCTGAGCTGGATTTACCTGATTTTGACTTGAAATAAATACTTGACTGCCTTGGGATGATTTAATATCAGTGATCACACGTGAAGTTCCAGTCACATCGAAATTGATCGAGGGAAAGAGTTTTTTTCAATGCACACCTGCAAACCTACATAAACCCGTGACTTTACATTTTGATAAAAGTGAAGTGAGTTAGGCGGTTAGCAAGCGAACCTCAGTAGAAGAAAATAGAGCGATGCTAACCATGACTGAGTGAGTAAGGAAATGAAGTTTAATACTGAAATTGTAGACGGATAAGAAAACATCAGTTAAAGCCAAACTAAACTAACGTAGCTCCTTTCACCTCCGAACAACATTTGTATGGATTGAAGGGTTCTTGAATCCACATTAGTTAGAAACAGATGTTGAGCTGATGTGTGGAACTGACAAGGAGAAAACCCCACGTGCAGAATTACAAGTTCAATTTTGATTATTTGAATGTGGCATGATTATGCTTGGTCAATTCAGGTGGGGGTGGCGGGGCATTGCTTCAGTGTGCCCATGCCTCATTCTGTTTCTATTCCCATGTATGTATATACTGTAGACGTGTAAAAAAAATATACTGAGGCATATCATGTTTTGACACACATTGATTTGTTGGCTAAACTCAAGCTAAATACTGAAAAGCATAGGAAGGCGCTTCTGTATGTGTGTGTGTAGTTTACTGTTGAGCTCTCGTATCTCTCTGTGCAGTTTGTCTCATAATTATTATTCATCATAGACTCTTTGATCGTAGAACTCTCTGCTGATATTAGTATTATCATCAACTGGAGAGAGATGAAGAGAGACAGGAAATAGAAGAAAGAGGGGAACAATCGAAGAATAACTTGAAAGACAGAAGCCCACAGAGAGTTAAAAAAGATATTTTGCAGAGAGAGGGGAAAGTGAAGCAGGGTAAAGCAGAGAAAGTATTCCAGAGGGAGAGAGGAATGATGCTAAAGTCGGAAAGGATGGTATGCGCGATACAGATTGTGAAAAGACAGAAAGCAAAACTAAGAAGGGTTCAAACCATGGGGCATCATTTAACAAATGAGAGTACACAATGATAAAACACACAAAGCAACGTAAAGAAAGAAATACACATTTGGTGCTCTCACATTATCCGACTTGATGGACGATTAAAATTTAATGTAACTTAAAGGGTAATGGAAACGTGAATTTCTCTCAAGTCAGAAAAAACATAGATTTGTCTTTTCAGACTCTTCGAACACAAAATATTTCAGAAAAAACGCCCCCATGGAGCCACTCTGAAGGGAGACTGAGGAAAGGCAGACTGTTGCACGTCTAAGTGAAATGATACGAGATCAAAAAAAAATCCAGCACACTCAGACAGATCCACTCGGAGGAAACAAAGGCCGCTCACAATTGTCTGTTGTTGACGTTTATAATCGGACCTGTGCTCTTAACTGTTAAACCTGATTGTCAGGCAGGTCGCAGTGTGTGGCACGGTCTGCAGCTGACAAGGTAGACACACGCTACTGCATCCTCTGCTCGCTACTTTATTGTTGTCTAAATGGGACCAAAGTTTAAAAAAATAAACCTAATTTTGTAAGAGTCCGGAAGAATAAAGCAAATTAGGGAATTTTTACTGAAGCAATTAAGGATGAATAAATATTTAAAAGTAAATGAGGGAAATTTTTCCCATTTATTTCAATGAAATCCCAACAGGTTGAATTCCACCCCCCCCCCCCCCCCCCCCAATGATCATTCCAATGAACGCAGGTTCATAAACATTATGTCACAACATAGCGACAGTCTGCCTGTCACCATACACAATAAACATTTAAATACTTATAAATACTTATTTATATGTAGACCTGCGTCTTCCTTTTACAATGAATGAGTTCATCAAAATTTACATTTCTATCATTTTTGCCGCTCTCATGTTCCATTGTGAAGTAAAATGGAAAAACATGTCTGATAAGAAAAGGTCCAGACTCTTGTCTCACCAGTTCAACTCAATCATGGTGCATGAATGCATGGAAAGGATCTTTTATTTTGTCTTTTTTTTTTCAATTACTATTCATCTGGATGTATGAGCGTGTGATTGTTTACGACTTTGTTATGGTGATAGAATATGTCTTATTTATTCGCTTAAACCTTTGGGAAAAGACAAAAAGAAAGAAGTAAATATATTCATCGTATGCCAATTGAAAGTTTCCAGCATATGTGGAGGGAGTTGGCCCCAGAGACATTTTTCATTTTTAATATTTGTTCGTGTATATCAATACTAAAATCCAAATGATTAAAGCCCAATAAAAGGAACAGAAAGCAATGGAATTGGATGTTAAATCCTGAGGATGGGTCAGATGGAGAAAAATGTCTTCAGAGAGTCAGCGGCGGAGAAAAAGGTCACAGGTCACTAATTTCTTGTTCAATTAGAAAACACAGGTAGTGCAGTTAAAGATTAGATATCCATTGTACACATGATAAATGACTGTGATCACAGCCGGTGCAGAGATCAGAGCCACAGCAAAGACGTTTTAGAGGTTTGGTGGGTTGTGATTTGCTCTTTGGAGAGTGAATGAAGCCCTGAGGAACACCCTGTCGCCCATTATAGGAGCAATATATTAGCTGTGTGCTCGTACAGCCAGACCTCTGTAGGGGCCTTTATGTCAAGAGCAGTCTGTCTGAATTATCAATTTAAATGGATGAGGATGGTGTTGGCCCATTGGATCCTGGGATGGAGCAGCCATTCATTCATCTTCAACTGCTTATCCGTTTCCGGGTCGCGGGGGGTGCTGGAGCCAATCCCAGCTCACATTGGGTGAGGGCGGGGTACAACCTGGACAGGTCACCAGTCCATCACAGGGCCAACACACAGAGACAGACAGAAACCAACAACCACTCACACTCACACCTATGGACAATTTAGAGCCACCAATCACCTTAAACATGCATGCGTGTGGACGGTGGGAGGAAACCCACGGCGGCATGCAAACTCCACACAGAAAGGACCCAGGCCCGGGAACCGAACCTGCAACCTTCTTATTGTGGGGCAACAGCTAACCACTATGCTGCCATGGAGGAGCCAACACTTACGAAAACAATTTATGTGCTCTAAAAATACATGCTCAATAAAAAAGGAATGTTTCCCAGAAGCACTGATGGTATTTTTAATGGATGGTGTGACGTGTTAATGCGCCTGGAAACTTCATTAGAAGTGCCATTGAGTCCAAACAATTAAACAGTTCACTTTACTAAAATAAATACAAAAAATTTGTACAAAATTGTTTCAAAAGTTAATTCAAGTTTAGCACTGTCCCGATTGAGCTGGTGGTGTTATCTATTCTACTTCCTGTGTTTATAGATTGCAGGCCACCCCGCGTATCTGTGAAGCGTGGCGAGACCTCACCGAAATAATACTTATCATCACCAGCATACATAAAATTCACATTCAAAAAATGTAATTCAGATTTCTGGTCAAAGAGTACACGCATAAATGAACTGCCCTCTTTCTGCAAGATATTTTTCAAAGCAGCCCCTCTCAGTTTAGCAAGTCAGGTTGCACCTTACTTTAAAATGCATCTCCACGTGTGTCTCAGACACCAATATGTGGTGACATTTTTAACCAATCTTACAGATGGGTGGATTATTATTTAATGTCCATGTATATGCGTTTGTGTGTGTACGTGTGTGTGTGTGTGTGTGTGTGTGTGTGAGAGACAGGGAGAACAAATCAATGCTCTGCTCACAGCTCTGCAGTGAAATTGGCCTTTATCCATCCAGCCACAGTGAAGTGAAACAGTAAATATGTTTGGGTTCATCATAAAACCTGGAAGCAGAGGAATTCCTTTAGTGCACATCAGTAGAGGATGCAGTCCTCGTATGTAGCCCAGGACACATTAACATTCAGACTGCTGAAAGAATAAGACCACCTCCGAACATGGTTTTAGTGGGTATTTGTCAATCGCATCCTCTTTACAAATTGGAATCATTCGCATTTAAACTTAGAGCGGACCACTTGCGATTGAAAGACAGATATTCATTGCGGGTATAAACGGGGCCAAAGAGCAGGTTCTCTTTGTGTTTGTATGTGTGAAACAGAGGTATTCCTGCTCCTCACACACATGGTGAGAAAGGAAGCCCACTTTAATATCGGGCTTTGCTATCAATCCATATACAGGATTGTACAGTGTTGAATATGGAGCACAGGCCGCATGTCTGAGTGTCAAAAATTATATAGCATATCATTACATTAGCATTTGCATGCAAGGCACGTTAACGAGGCAACAATGGGAATTCAAACGGATTAGCTTTAACTACATTCATTAAACGATGAAGGATAGAGGACAACATGTACTGAGTAGAGAGTGGAGTCAGAGGTGCATAAAGACACAGTAATGTGTAGGAGAGTGTTGGGCAATTTTCCACCTCAGCCCCAAATAGGAATGGAGAGGAGAGGAACAACACTTTGTCCAGCCAAGTGACTCACAATGCATTCATTCATTTATCTTCAACCGGGGCATGGGGGGTGCTAGAGCCAATCCCAGCTCACATTGGGCAAGGGCGGGGTACACCTCGGACAGGTTGCCAGTCCATCACAGGGCCAACACACAGAGACAGACAGAAACCCCAGGAAGGCCCCGGGCGTGGAACCGAACCCACGACCTTCTTATTGTGGGGCAACAGCGCTAACCACTGTGCCGCCGTGCTGCCCAATCACAATGCATTTTGAGTTAAATTTAAGAATGCACTGCAGTGCAGTGAATCTGCGCTCTATTGGTTCTGGTGACCTACCCAGATGGCAGGTTAGATGATCATGTTACTGACCACTGTCAAAGTTTTGCAATTTTGATACTGTGGCATCTTCAGTGTGACACTCGACAGGCAGAACTCGACAAAAACTCTCTCAGTACTTGGTGCTCTGGATAAATGGATGCAGCAAATGATGTAGAAAATTAAAAATCATCTGAGATATCCAATAAGTGAGTCTCTCAGATGATGCCATCACTTTCCTCAATGCACAAATACACACAAAAACAGCATCCACTTTGATTTTCAGGAGTTAACGTAAATGGATAAAATTGGATTTTACAATTTATATTTTTTTCACTATATTAGGGGTGCACAATGTATATATGGCAAGAGACTACCGAAACTATGATAATGGCACATTTCCACGTACGATGCATTCACGCTCTGCTTGTCAATATATGTTGCAAATGAGATGGCACCCTTTGCCCAAAGTGGCCCCCCTCATGTAGATGCAAGTGAGTGACATCTAAAATGTTTAAAGGCAGGGAAATAGAGCAGAGTGAGCATTGTGATGGCTGAAGGGAGAGAGGTGAGCAAGGGAGATGTGGGTGAAGAAGACTTTGTGGCTAAAAGCACATCTGTAATTTGGAAATACTTGAGTTACAAGAGTGAGGTCATTTTGCAATCACGTACACATTTTAACAGCCACCAGAGGAAACACGACTCTTCTCCATAACCAGTTAAAACACACAAATGCAAAGAGAGTTCCAACAGGCTAAGGTAAGCAAAAGCAAAGCTACTGATGGTATACCACAAAACAACTCCAACATACATTCACCTGAGTGTCGCTCCTTATGATAAACCGTCAAAGCGCCACAGGGCTTTGTGCGCCTGACTAACAAACTGGTCGATTTGCATGAAAACCATTGACCCCACTTACTCACTCACACGTTCGAATTATTTGTATTATTTGTATTATTTGTATGTCAAGTCTAGCCTGTGTGGGTTTCCTCCAGGTACTGTATCTACTCTGGTTTTCCTCCCACCATAAAGACATCATATTTGGGTTAATTGGTGATTCTAAATTGTTCGTAGGTCTGAGTGTGAGTGTGAGTGTGAGTGGTTGTTTGTCTCTGTCTGTCTCTGTGTGTTGGCCCTGTGATGGACTGGTGACCTGTGCAGGTTGTACCCCGCCCTCACCCAATGTGAGCTGGGATTGGCTCCAGCACCCCTAGTGACCCGGAAACGGATAAGCGGTTGAAGATGAATGAATAACTGACCCTTGTGTGTGAAATGTGGGAACACTCCTTTACTGTATTTCTTTCTCCTTATTTCCAGAGTGTTTACATCATAACAATGGATCATACTGTTCCACACATCCCAGGAAATTCCTATCCTAAATCCTAAATATAAGTTTATAAAGACTTTCTATAGTAGTCTCTGTGACAGTAGAATAGATTAGTAAGCCTCTGACTTCTGCCTGAGCCTCTTTAAAAACAGTTCTCAGTTTCCTTATTTCTCTTATTTCATACTCCAGCATAATACACACAATACCCTACAAAATCTATTTTTTAATGGACGCAGGAATATTTATCCCATCTTTTGTCCGTGGACTGAAGCTCTGCCCCATGCAATCCTCTCACACTACTACTTTTTTGAACACTTTACTTTGGGTGATGCAGGAATTGAGGCTTATTGCAGCTTATACTGTTACAGCCATTACGAATCACTCTGGATAAATTGGCGTAAGTGTAAGACTTTACTAGGACATTTTATTTTGTGAGCTGACGGCATAGAGGTTTGGAATAAAGACTTGCAGTGAATGAAGGGAAGAAGGTAAGCGGAAGGATCCAGTTTAGGGCATGAACTTGCAAAAAAGATGCCAGAAATAAATCCTACGGCTACTTGTCATCATGTTGTATGGAACCCGTCGTGTGATGATGTCACATAATGTGGTACACATGCAATGTGATATGTTACATGAAAAGCAGATTTGTGCATAGTTTACACACACACGAAGCTGTAATAAAGCACAGTGATATGAAAGACTTCCCTTTCCTTTCAATCTATTCAGAAAAACGTGCATATTTAAATTGTTTGTGTGCAGGGACAAACAAGGTGCACTTAGGTGCACTCACACAGCAGAAACCCTTGCTCAATGACCCCCCCCCCAAAAAAAAAATTGCAAATGCTAAGAATTATTGAGAAAGTAAGGTAGGGAAATTCATTCTCTGGTTTATAGAAACTCTTCAGAAAGACACTTAAAAGCCAAGCGCTGTCTGAACCAAATTGAGCTTGGACCCAGGTCCTTCCCCGATATTAAGAATACCTGAGAGTTACCCAATTTACTAAGAAGCAACGTACCATATGTTGGGAATGTTGGGAATACCAACACGTTGTTAACTGTTGAGAAAAAGGTACGACATTTTCAGCTCAAGCCAACAAAGAGAGGCAAGAGAGGGGTGAGCAAGGCTGTGGGTCAGGTTGTATTATATGCTAGTTAACCCAGAGTTGCCCACTCTCATGCTTCTGACAGTGACATACATTCGTTCAAAATCTCTTGCTCTCGCGCTGCCCAAACAGTTCTGTTCTGTGCCACCGTTAGTGAGCACACAACCTCTCTGTTTGTTGAGCACTTCATGTGTGATCAACTGTGTCGGCCCGCTCGCTTGAGTGTTTGTAAATGAACCATCACAGACTTGGAAGAGGGGAGGAGGCGGCCTGATTGGCTGTTACGTATTCTATCGTAGAAGCCAGGGCCATATCCTTAAATCCTTAGGCGTTTTGGCAGCTCCAAACTTCTGATGGGTAATAGAGGCCAAAAAATGTGTCTGTGATTTAGTGGGCATACCTGTGATTAAGATCGTAGCATCAAAATCTCCCTTCAGCCAGCTATTCAAAGTTGGCAACAACCAGTTAACCGCATGGTTGATGGTGAAATAAACACAGAGCCACACATTGGTCTTTGTGCATACATATTGTGTTTCAATCAAGAAATTGGTCCAACCCCAACCCCCTTGCCCACTACACCTTTAACCACAAGGGTTAAAATCGGACGAAATTGTGTGTGTGTGTGTGTGTGTTGGGGGGTATTATTGTTCATGAGCTCATGAGATACTATCATGGCTGTTAATTAATGTCCATCAATTTTCTCAACAACCCTGACTCCCAAAAGTTTCTTAGATTGCACCAAGAGATACTAACCTACAGGTACAACTTATCAGCTCTACTGTCACCATGTATGCAGCAGTCATGTCCACTACATTCTAGTTCTAATTTATATATCTATTATTGCATTTCCCACTCAATTAAATCGAGAAATATTTCAACTGAATGACATAGCTGACCAGTAGCTGCCTGACAACCATATCAAAAAATAAATTTTACCAGGCCTCCGTCAGACAGAATGTTTCCTGCTCTGCTTATCATATTTGGCATTTGGCATCATTAATA
Source organism: Remorina albescens (assembly GCA_034769265.1). Lineage (NCBI taxonomy): Eukaryota > Metazoa > Chordata > Actinopteri > Carangiformes > Echeneidae > Remorina > Remorina albescens. The sequence goes on along the minus strand of CM068497.1, from coordinate 22,437,425 downwards.
ACAAAACACATCAAAAATTCCACCAAAGAGATATATCTCAGAGTTGAGATCTTTCCCTCTGTGTCTTCTATTGCAACACAAAATGTTCAAGGTATATACAGTTGTATAGAAAAAAGGACTTTGAGCGCTGGTCAAGTCTCCCAAATTCACTTCAAGACTGAATATCAATAATTAAAATGGATATACTCCCTCGTGTTAATTTTTTACTCTTCTATGATACCTTCAGCTCCCCCTTTGGGCTACTGGGAAAAGAGACCTTGTTTAAAACTCTCAACCCTTCAGCGAGACAAGACACAGGGAGGGCTGGCCCTGCCAAATTTTAAAATGTACTCCTGGTCATATGTGCTACATCCTCTCTCTACGTGGCTCAATCCTAGTTCCTCTGTCTCTTAGAGACCAATTGAGGAGAATCTTTCACTGCCTCACAGGTTGCAAGACCTAGTTTATTCCAACATACCACTGAAAGAGGCTAAATTACGTTTAGGCCCTGTAATTTCATTTTCTACTCACGACTTACCGCACTGTGATGAAACATGGACGTGCAGATCTTAAATGGCATAACCATTCACCTATTATTAATAATTTTTCACTTCTTACTGGTAATATACCCTTCTCATTTCCACATTGGAAGAACAGGGGAGTCAGTGTTTCAAAAGATCTGTATAATGACAGTGGTTTACGTGCTTTCAATGATCTACGAGCTGAATATAATCTTCCAGGATCATCTTTTTTTTTCTATCTACACATACAGTCAGCCATGCGAGCATACGGTGTCCCATGGGGATCAGCGCTCCCCACACACCCTCTGCATAAGTTATTAGCTTCAGTGGGACCTACACGCGGGATGGTTTCTAAACTTTACAAATTTATTTTTGGAACTGGCAAACCTTTACCTCTAGAGGCTACATGGAGGAGAGATTTAACTGATGTAATTGATGAAAAGATTTGCTGGGACACGGTGTGGGAAAATCTGGCATGTACATCCAAAATACACTAATACACTACAAATTCGGTCATAGGATGTATCTCACCCCCAGAAGGCATTACCCCCAGAAGATCACCATGTCCCCGAATTGTGATCTATGCCCACTTAGCGCCCTGGGGTCATTTATGCATGTTTGCTGGGAATGCCCTGATGTGGTTAGATTCTGGAAGGAAATATCTCTCACTTTAAGTGACATGCTCGAGGTCAGAATCCCACTCTCAGCAGCTTTACTTCTGCTTAATGAAGATTCCTCTCTGGATTTGTCCATGCAGCAGAGACACACTTTATGGGCTGGTCTCACTGCAGCCAAGGAAATGCTGGCCCTTAGGTGGCAACCGCCACACTCCTTGGCTTGGCAGCAGTGGGCCAACTCATTTCTCAATATTGTCCTGATGGGGTGGTCTGTGGCCCGCATGCATGGTGCCAGCTGTAAGACTCTTCAAGCGTGGGAGGCGACACATGAGTTAGTTAAAGAGAGCGTGCAGCGTGGCCGACCTTATCTTTTTTGTTTCATTTGTTTGCTAGGGGAGAGATCCTGGGTGGGAGGGTTGTAGGGAGTCGCCTTTGGGAAGGCGGGAGGGAACATAGGGTTTCGATTATTGTTACTTCCCTGCAACTGTGTAACTATGTAATTTTGTATCTGTATGCATGCACTATGCGGGGGCTGGGGGTGGGGGTGGGGGGTTTGTTTTGGAAAAATAAAAAACCATGTATGGTATGATGTATAACAGTCATGTTCTGCACTTTATAATAAAAAGTTGATCCAAAAAAAAAAAAATTCCAACCTGAGTTTCTTGGGGAAGTAGGAAGTCCTCAGGTGGGGTCAGTCCTTTTTATGGTTAAATTCACATTCCAGTCACATTGCTGGCCCCAGGGTTGCAACAGGATGACAGGCTAACAAGGACACCTTCCCACTTGTATAACGGCAGAGGGAGAGGAAGAGGAGGGAAGGGAGTGAGGTGGAAATACAAGCAGGACGGAGTGCAGCAGAGAAAAGAAAAATGTCAATATGTTGCATCATTAATTCATTAGTATTTCTCTCCATCTTGTGAGAAGACCTCCTGCCCGCTTCGCCCTCACTCCCAGCCAATTCAACAATTCATCAAAACACTGCCAGCAAGGTGACACCGTGTTTCTAACAAAGCTATAAACATGTAGGTTCATAAATACACTTCAAACTAAACAGCTTTGGAATCATTTTTGTTGAGACTGAGAGCGACAACTTCCCTGAGAACTGACTAACTGTTGAAGTGGTTTTACAGATGTAAATTTCCTTCATCTAATCATATCCTGGAAATCATTTTTAAATGATTCCTTTACATAAATGTCAGATTAATTGGGAATGAAAGATGAATTGGAAAAAAAAAAAAAAAAAATAGCCAACAGCTGAAAAAATGTGGTTTTCTAAAGTTTGAAAGCCAGGGCAATGTCCCTAAATAGGCTGGTGTCAAGGTCGACGGATTTCATCTTAGGGGTGGGATGAATTGATTCCAACCATGCAGCAAAACTATGCAGTTTTAGAAAAAGGAAAGTTTGAGTGAGAGTTTTGTCTAAAGCTCGTGACTTTTACTCAAACATTCAACGGTCTTATGGGGGGAGAAAAAAAATCTATCAGACAAAAGAGATGCAGTTTATTGTTCAGAGGAGAAATATCCGTTTGGTGTAAGTGGCACGACTCTCACTTTCCTGAGCAAGAAGAACTCCTCTGATTTTCCACAGCATTCTGTCCACCTACACACCAAATCCTGCAGACGATCGCTCATGGTTGTTTTTTGTTTATTTGTTTTTTGTTTTTTGCTTTTTTTTCTCCCCTGGATTTCTCCTGAGGCATGCTGGGGAGTATAAGAAACTGCAAAGTGAAGTTGGTGACAAAGGTTGAAGGAAATTGGAGCATTTCTGCTGTAACACCATGCAGTGGTGATCTATAACATTCTTCAAACAGATTCCCTGAAGGTGGGATTTTTTTCTCTGAGTTTATGTTTTATGGGTGACGTGGGTGTAGCAGAGGTGAATGTTTGCCTTTCAGAGGAATTGTTACATCACAATCTATGAACTTGTATATCTATATTTTTTTGTTTGTCCTTTATCCTCTGAAATATTCATTCATTCATTCTACCGCTTATCCTGTTCCGGGTCACAGGGGTGGGGGGGCTGGAGCCAATCCCAGCTCACATTTGGCGAGGGTGGAGTGGATCAGTACCCTGCATGGTACCGAGGGAAAATGATGGGAAAGATTACCTTTTAACATTTAAACACAAAAACATCAAACATATTAATAAATGTATGCTGGAATCACGATGATAATAAGAAATGCTAAATAATGCTAAAAAAATTATTAAATGAAAAATTTTATATATATATGGAGAGAGAGAGAATCTTTTTTTGCTTTATTTTTTTAATGTTATGGATTTGTGAGGATTATATTAAAATTTTTCAGTCATTCTAAATGAAATGTTTTTGCAACCCATTAATGACTATTACTACATCCACCCCAACCTTGGTTACAGTACTTCGCAATGGCTAAAACACATGTTGTTTTTTTCAGACTTCATTCGTTCATTCGGACCTGTTCTATATTTTACCACATCATTGCCAAAAAATGTGAACGCTGTTGACTTGTTGTGCATAAAGTGTGACATCTGTGCTGTAGTTGTGTTTAACTTCTGCTACATTTGGTTGCTACTATGCATCAGAAGTGCAGCATAGTGTGCACTGTGTTGTGAGCTTTGCAATGAGGTGAAATGAGAAATGAAACTTGTGTTTAACTTGATGAACACTGTTCATCGTTTTTTTTTTCCCAACGAGTGACGGATTTGAGAAATGTGTTCAAACCCATGATTGTCAGTGAATGAGATATGTTGTATAGCAATTCAGAATAACTGCAATGATGCTACTGCGGATGGGAGCAAAGCAGCTGCACAGTCATAAGGATGGAGATGGTGATTTGTGAGTGACCTTTGGCATAAACCAGATGGCCATGAATGCAAGATGTGAGACAAGCTTTGGTCTTAATTTTGTCATTATCAGCTATAGTTAGCAAAAGCCAATATTGTGTAAACTAAGATAAATGTGTTTTTCTTATGATACATAGATATATAGAAAAAAATACACCATGAATATAAATGTCGAAAATGTTCAAAAGACTGCTGTTTTGTTCGAGAACAAAAAAAAAAAAAAGTTACCATTTCCATCTCAGGACTGAGTTGAGCAAATTAGTTTTACTGACTTGGGTTAGAGAATCAGCTGTCAAACGTCAGTTGTAATTATACAGGAGTTGCCACTCCTGAAGCAAACATCGTTTGTGGAGTGAACAGTTACAGTATGTTTTCCTGTGAGAGAACTAGCATGGCAGGCCAAGAACAAAGGAAATCAAACCAGAGCTGCTGGATTCAAGTTTTAGGGAGAGAGAAATTATAATCACCCTACAGAAGGCATTTCATTTATTCCTCTTTGTGTCTACTACAGTTTCAGCTGCTGTGGCACAAAAAAAAATATTCAGTTTTCTGTTATTATTTTCGATTTATTTGTCGAGTTTCATGAATGTTGAAGCTTAAAGATGCACAAAGATACAGAGAGAAGCTCAAAATATATTCATTCATTCATCTTCTACCACTTCTCTGCTTCCAGGTTGCAGGTGGTGCTGGAGCCAACCCCAGCTCACACTGGGCGAGGGTGGGGTACACCCTGGACAGGTCACCAGTCCAACACACAGAGACAGACAGAGACTAACAACCACTCACACTCACACTCAGACCTACAGACAATTTAGAGTCACCCATTAACCCAAACATGATGTCTTTGGACGGTGGGAGGAAACCAGAGTACCTGGAGGAAACCCACGCAGGCATGGGGAGAACATGCAAACCCGGGAACCAAACCCACAACCTTCTTGTTGTGGGGTAACAGCGCTAACCACTATGCCACAGTGCTGCCTCAATTACTTGTGTTCTTGTGTGCCTTCTTATGAAAAATACACTTATTTTGGGTCACTCAGCGGTTGACCAATTAATTTTATTTCCACCTATCTTCTCTTAAATAAAGGAAGCCTTTATTTAATATTCAGTAGCGCATGCAAGCTTTTTATCACTTTGTGGTCAATGGGACCAACAAAATGTTATTAGGCCGAGCTGCAGAATGCCAATGAGACCTATGAAGTTTGTTGCAAGTGTTTGGATGGCAATAAAATTGCTACAGAAAAACAATCAGGGCATTTACATGCGAGAAATAGTGATGTCCACCAATAACCTGAGTAGTGAAAATGTTCAGCTTGTGCTTTAGCTGTTTCCTTCCATTCCACAGCCACAACTAAATAAACTATTACCCCAGAAAATAGCTTGTCCCATTACATTGTGCTGAGTTAGCTCGTACTCTTTAACATTCTAGTAGTGCAGTGGATTTCCTCTGTGGAGATGTTGATTTGAGGTTGTGGAACAACTTCAATTTGTGTCAGGCATTTATTTCAATACCCAAAAAGCAAAAATAAAATTTCTGGCCCAGAATTCACCCTGGTTTTACAGCCCAAGCCTTGGACCATGCACTCCACATTTGGGAAGAGTCTGGCTTTTATTCACCGTCGATGGCTGACAGCCAGAAGATGTCCAGTGTGTGTGCCAGAGTTTGTCCAGATGTGGAAGGAGCATTGGAACATCTTGCTGTATGGGACATCACTTTGGGCATGGAACCAGGGCATATACTGGGACAGAAGAAACACAGACATGTGGCCTGAGTATATGCCATCTGGGTAAATCAGCAACAAATCCCAATTTGCTTCTTTCATCTGTACAAATCTTCTCTCAGCTGACACTGACAATGATTTGGTATCATGACCTGGATTTTATCATTTTTGACATATCTGATGATATATGATGTGCTGCCAGCAGGTTGATTACTAGATCAGTAACACCAAGCAATAACTAACCCAAACACACAGTACAAAACAATGACAAAATGACCCTCCTTTTGTCAGGGAGGTTTACCTCAACAGGACTGGCTGCGTCTGATAAAGTCTCTTTTCCATTGTCTCTCATTGATAAAGTCTTTGTCTCATTTTCCAGTCTTGACCCAGGTTTTGTGCTAGACTAATTCTTGGTTGGACGCAGTATCTTGGGCAGGGACCGGGTGCTTCCAAGTGTAGAATACCAAGCACCCACATGTGCAGCTCGGCCCAAATTTACATTTATTTGATAATAAACTTCACATTTCTACTTATTACGTCGGCCTAAAGGGCCGTCCACACCAAGAACTATAATGATAAAATGCCAGCATCCACACCAATGAACGATATCGTTGTGTTGCTAGGTTACGCCAAGCACACTGAGTGCTCGGCGCAACGGTCAGCAGTGGAGCAGAGATTTATTTATTCCAAGCGTGCGCCCGATTCCGTCCCAGATGTCCCTCTTCTAGGTGGCATCTTTATACAGTCTGTCATTCTTGTAATACAGAGCTTGATTTTTTTGTACCTCAATGATAAGGCTCTCTCCCACGTCGTCCGCCATGTTGAATGAGTGTGTGAGTGACGTAGTGACGTGACAAACGTCTCAACCTGTCATTCCTGATGGATTTTGATTGGCTGTCAGTGTTTTTATCGTTCATCAAATCGCTCTGAAAGTGATCCGAACGATATCGTCCACCACTATCGTTGTCGTTATAGTTGTAGTGTGGACGCTGCCATCCACTTGAGTTAAGAACAATTTTTAGAAGTATATATTTATAGTTATAGTTATAGTTCTTGGTGTGGACGGCCCTTTAGAGACTAAACTGCTGCCGTTGTTTCACTTTCACATTCCCTGCCCCAAGCTACATTTACCAATCACAATCACTACACTCCCCCTGACCCAACACACCCTGCACATGCATCCCACAGCTCATTCCTCGTGCTTCATGTTGTGTATCAGAATTTTTTTTAAACCTCTTAACGTGTATATACTGTATGGCCAAATGTTTATGTTAAGCAGAGTGGTGGGGCACTGTTAGAGCACCCACTGGTGGTGGTCTTGGACATGACCATGCCACAAAATCCAAATTTTCCACTTTTCCATTTTCCGACTGAGGTGAGATGAGATGTGTATTTCAGTTGTGAGTTTTAAAGGTGCCAATTTCCAGTCCTACGGTGAATTAACTAATTGGCTGAAGCGACATAGTCAACATATAGGTGTGTGCCCCCCCCCCATCATAAGGTAAGAAACCCTACCATGAAAAATGCTGTCGCTGTCACTCGGTTAACACGAGATCTCCATATCTGAACTCTTTTCACCATTTGAAGCCTGCTTGTTGACTTTCAGACAAATTGTCTCAGCCATTTCTTCATTGAACTGACAAACACATACACATTCAATGGGACTGTTGAAATGAGCTGTGCATTCACTCACATTACGCTCATTATACTGGGCTCCTTCTTTGTGTTCACTGGCGTGTGTTTCTGTGTGCTGTCAGATAACTCTTATGGAATTTTTTCCAATGATGTATGTGTGCATCATTGTTCTAGTAGAGGGCTTTTGGTTCATTGGTGTGTGTGTTTGTGTGTGTCTGTCTGCAGCCTTCTGTGCGACTGCAGAATTCAGACTTTATTTATTCATTCTGGGAAACTAATTGTACTCCACTCTGGGTCATTAAAAATGAATAAGCATGCAATGCAGAATATGTACTTACAGCATGTTCTTTGGGTTGTCTACATCTAGCATTCCTGAACAAATTGAATTCACGGTAACTTTTCGGTACATAACTTCTATGTTCACGCATTTTTGTTGCCTGTTTGAAAATTTGTGGATAATCCACACTAAATGCTCAAGATACAATAATCTAATTTCTGTGTTCATTTATACAAGGTCTTCCATCAGTTATATCGATTCTTCTTTTTTCTTTTTTTTTTTCATTCATTCTTCCTATTCAGCACTTTAGGGTTCTAATATTTGGGCAGAAGCTAGTTTGTAACATAGCACATGTGATTTTGAACTGGGAATTAGGATGTGGGGACCACGGCGGCATAGTGGTTAGCACTGTGGCCTCACAATGAGAAGGTCGCAGGTTCGGTTCCTGGGCCTGGGGCCTTTCTGTGGAGTTTGCATGTTCTCCCCATGTCTGCGTGGGTTTCCTCCGGGTACTCCGGTTTCCTCCCACCATCCAAACACATGCATGTTTGGGATAACTGGTGTCTCTAAATTGTTTGTAGGTCTGAGTGTGAGTGGTTGTTGGTCTCTGTCTGTCTCTGTGTGTTGGCCCTGTGATGGACTTCTGACCTGTCCAGGGTGTACCCTGCCCTCGCCCAGTGTGTACTGGGATTGGCTCCAGCACACCCCATGATCTGGAAACAGATAAGCAGTAGAAGATGGATGAATGAATGAATGAATCAGGATGTGACTATGCTGATCATATTGTGCTCAAGCACAAATAAATATGTCCACCAAATAATTGAGATAAACCATAACTGATTTAACCGTACCGGGCCCAACGTACTGAAATAGAGCTGTATGTATGGGGAACGCACCTTACACCCCCATACATACATGGACACCCATTGGTCCGGTTAGATTGATTGAAAAGACATCCACCCAATCACAGCTATTTGACCACACCCACCAGGCCCAGCAGCCATTAAATGCTACACAGAGCTTCTGTCAGTCTGCTGCGGCCAGGCAGTGAACAAAGCAGAGGTATGAAACAATTAACAACTGTCAGTAACTAACCAAACGATGTCTTGCTTTGTGCCATGTCAGCTAATATTAACCAAGCCGGGTAAAGTTAACGCTGTCTGACAGATAGTTTGCTACAGACATCCACTCAGTTTGACATTATTCAACAGTTTCATTATTCTTCTACCTGTACGAAAGAGAGAAACCAGGACCGATATGTGAGGACATATAGAGACAAACAACCATTCACACTCACAAGCAATTTAGAGTCACCCATTCAACCAGAGATGTGCGTGTATTTGGACTTTGGGAGGAAACCCACGCAGGAACAGGGAGAACATGAAAACTTCACAAAGAAAGGCCTCAGTACTGGGAAATGATGCCACTCTATTCTGGCAATGGGGTTACAGTGCCAACGTCTACTCTGCCAGGTCACCGCAGAAGACAAAGAAGAGACACAATGTGCTTGCGCAGTTTTTCCTCAAAAAGTAGTATTCATTTAGTTCAACTCCAGAATGTAACAGACTCGCTCTGCTTGATATGTAAAGTTGGTCATAGCGGTGTTTATGCAAAAAGCCTTATTCTGAGTCGCTCGACTTTACTTTCTTAAAGTTAAAGCTGTGCTACAGTGAGAGCTATGTTTTATTTCCAGTTACTAGAGTTTCTGGTACTTACATGCCCATCAGATCTACCAGCTTAAAGCAGTTTCCCAATGACTTCTCTCTCTCCCTTCCACTCTCCTACAGGCTCCTGCTCTCTCTCTCTCTCTCTCTTTCAGTGTCTCATGTTCACTTATTGCACTCCCTCCTTAAGTAAGAATGATACATGTAATGAAAGCAGTTTATTCGTCATGATGGAGGCAAGGCTTCTCCAACTGGAAGCACGACTTCCCTTGTATTTTTCGAGCAGCTGGGGAAAGTTCAGCAGCTCAGTATAAAATGGGATTTAGTTTGGGACATTTGTCATTATAGGGCTGGCTCCAGCCAAGAACAAATGAAATACAGTACAACTACACTCACTGCTGCAGGGGAAATCATTACCTGATTCAAGAGAGAGAGAAAAAAAAAACAAGAATGCATTCGACTATGACAAAGTGTCAGCCAAAAATCTCACCACCTATTGGATTGTGAAATGCTGTAATTTAGCCGTTGCCTCTTTAACTTTTCAAAATCAGAAGAAATCACGTTGAGGAGCATCAGACAAGTCATTATGTGTGTCTGTCTTTCCTAATGCATGCACTGCTTTATGGTCTATTTTCCTCTCAGTGGCATCATTTGAGGAATGAACATAATCTTGTATTGAAGAGGACTTGAAACTGGAGAATGAGACCACGATAAGGAAAGTGATTACTTCAGGTAGTTTTATATATCATCTGATAAGTGGGGACATTTTCATGGAAATTTCAATGAAATCTGATTTATATTAATAACCTGATGGTCATTACATAAAATGCAAGTTGAAGGCCCTTCAGAATGGCTTCACTTTTCAGACCTAAAGTCTACATTTATAAACAGGTGTGATCATGCTCGGGGACAAGTTGATAACAATTTATCTCTATGATGTTTTAAAAAAACATGACATGTATATTCAAAGCTACCTAACCTCGAGATGTGTTTTTAAGTATTTTGCTAACTCCACAAATTGCAATTTGTTAAATATGACTTACTGTTGGTAAAAAGGCGAATCCTCTTATGTGTAGAGCTCAGAAAAATAAAAAAATTTAAAAAAACCTTACAGCTGCCTCCAAAACATGACTCAATTCACTGAAAAGTCATGTTTTAAAGTCCTTCGTTCATACGGGCAACACTGTCTTCAGTGATGTTTGGATTTCTAAAGGCCTGTCTGCCAAGAGACAGAACACTGAACATGGCAGCTTGCCTATTGTGCAAAAAATACAGAACATTAACATAGTCGAACGTAAAGATTAGAAATGAAAACGTCTTTGCTTTTCTGAGGGATGTCAGCTGTCAGGCATCTGATGTTGCTCTAAGGCTTTTCAAAGCCACAGCAAGCTCCTTCCAAAGCTGATCATGTTTCCAGGAAGCTCTATTGACTGGATATCAATAAGCTTTTTTTTTTTTTTTTTTTAGTCAGCAGCTTTCATAAGCAAGCCATAGTGGGGGAAACATGAGCTGCTCATAATTGCCCAATTCACACACATTCGTGCATTCATGTGATGACATGTGCGCAGCATTACTTCCCATAAGTCAATCTGTGCATGAACATGACCATAAATTGACCTTAAGACTCCATAAGAGAACATTCATTATATCCTCTCACACCACACTGAGTCATGCTTCTGCTGCTGGCCCCGTAACGTGCTCAGTCCCCAGCACCACGAATGGGAGCCTCTTACATCACATTACTGCACTCGTATCAACGTCCATATCGGACAGTTATGTTTACTTTAGTTTCATCATGGATAAAATCTCCATCCTGTAAAACCGGTATAACCCATTCACTGATTATCTACTGCGCTGAAAGTTTAATACGCAGGATAAGGGTTAATTCTCAGTGCTCACTGTGGGTCCTCCTGAAATAGCAAAGAGATTAATCAGATGAGCCCTGCCTTATTCTGATCTGTGTCACTGTATCAACCCCATAATAATAGAGCTATAGAGAGCAAATGTGTTTGATAATTACCAAGTGCTCTCTAGTTTATAAGATGTGAGGAATAGAACAAGAGAAGAAATAAAAAAAAGTTCAAAACTCAATACTTGGAGTAAGGAAGCACATTTAAATGTAATGAAGGCCTAAATATGTTTTGTTGAGACTGAAGTAAAGGCGATGTGATCTCGGGTGTTGATTTTTTTTTTTTTTTTTCCTAACAGCTGAAAAATTATGTAAAATTCAGGTTTCACTCGGTCGTTAGAAACACATTTTGTCAAATTTACTGTGCATTAGCGTGACACATCATAGGGAAGAGTTTTTTGTTTGCTTTTTTTTTTTTTTAAATAAATTGACAGATAATGTAATTGCGTCAGCACCAGCATTTCATTTGGAAAGATCGTTTTTGGATTTAACTTTCACAGAAAACAATATAAAAACTATACTATGATTAGGACCCTAAACCTTTGTATGGTATGGTTTTGGAGATTTATCATCCCTAGCACCACAGCGCTCTATTTATGGTCTGCTCTCACACAATTTACCTTCACCAGACAAATTTGATGCGGACAATGCAACATATTGTGATTTTAATAATAGTTTGCGTTAATTGTTCATCCCTAATGCAAATGCATGTTATATGCCCCATTGGAATTATTCCTAAGGGCCCGATGTCTTTACTAAGTGGAGTCAGATCCAAACCAGACTCAGTGAGGTTTAGTACAAAGGCCTGGACGATATAAGGGAACTCTGCAATGTGATTAACTTATAGCGGATGCTAAAATGTGCTCATATGTCTTCTTCTTCTCACCGTCACATTTACACCCTGTGTCAGGTTCCACGCTGTAGGTCTAATGTTTACCTGAGTGTGACTGCAGGTTTTGCTCTCTGTGTTTGGAGTCTGCAACGGTGAGACGGCGAAGGTTCTCTCATCAAGTGAAGCAACATAAACTTATATTTATCTTATCGAAACACTGGAACTTATCTGATTCTATACAGATTGGTTTTTATTATTTTCCAAAATAACGAAATCCCTGCCAAAAAAAATCAGGATCAAATCAAATGCTAGTTTCTAAATAATTTGTCCCTGGGATGACTGATTGAATGAATGAAGATCACGGACATCAATCACTGTCAGTTGCCCTGTTGCTGATGTCGTCTCTAACGCTGCTGGAGAACTAGTTTGTTCAGAACGGCTCACTATTAAATTAGCATTAGCCCCGCTGCTTTTGTGTAAAGCAGCCTGCTGTGGAGGGAGCTGAAAAAACAGGTGGAGTGATGAAGGAAGACTATAAGGTTTCAGTGAGCTTGTAAAGAAATCTGCTCTTCAGTACTTTCATCAAGTTTGCAACTGATTTCCCCAAATCCTTCTATTAAGTAAAATTCATATCCTCATATATAAAAAAAATGATTTAAAATCTAGTTCCTAGTAAAATCCCAATACCGGATTAAAATCTTCAAAACAAAATCTTCAAAATCTTCAAAACAAAGAAGCCACACCAACTTCTAAAAGTGTCCTGGAGGGAAAATATGAATCTTCAGGCTATTTTTCTCTTGTACATTTGGAACAATCTACAGTGTTTTTGCCTCCTTGTGTCCTGTCCTTCTTTTATACCTCCTTAATCCTTGTCTCCCGGAGTGGATCATCTTTCAGACTATCTGCTTGCAGTTGGGTGTCAGCTCTGACTGATGGTTGAGCGTTTGATACTGTCGGGGGTCTGATTGCCAGGGTCTTGTTATCTGTCACCCCAGCACTGGGGAACTCAATCTCAGTTTGGGCTACAAAATGGTTTCCCCAAGCAAAGCCCCCTCGCCATGGAAACGGCAAGTAAAGCGATGTTGCTGATGCTGCATTCTGTCCAACAATCTGCCATCTGTCAGTGTCAGTCAGTGTCTGTGTGTGTGTGTGTATATATATGTGTCTGTGTGTGTGAGGGAGAGATAGTGAACAAGCAACCAAATGTCTGCCTACACAGAAAGTGTGTTGAGTGTGTGTAAGAGATAGTGAGTGTGTGTGTGTGCGGATGTCATTTATCAGTGTCAATGTTGGCATGTGTTTGCTTTGGTTGGATGTGCATATGTGTTCTTGTCTGTGCAGGAAAGATATTGCAGCTGCATTCATGCCTGTCATTTGTTAGTATTATAGTGGTGGGTGTTGGTGTGTGTCGAGCATGACTGCTCCTCTCTTATTTAACCATTCCGTCATATGAATTTGTGGGTGCCAAGGTGAGGAGGAGATGATTCTCAGGGGTCACAAGATGATTTCATACAAACATATACACACAGAGACAGCTGCCAGAGTTGACTTTGTATTGTCACAAGCCAAAAGGATCAAACAAAGTCATGCAAACCCCCGAGGGTCAGCACAGCAAGTAATATTGTACGACATCTGTGTGGAGCAGAGGATGGCTGAGAGTGTGAAAGATGTGAAAATCAGGATGGCGACATTTTAGGGAGTTTTATCGTCTTGTCAGAAACCCCCAATCATTATCATCCATCCATCCATCTTCTACCGCTTTTCCGTTTCTGGGTCGCGGGGGCTGCTGGAACCAATCCCAGCTCACACTGGGCGAGGGCGGGGTACACACTGGACAGGTCACCAGTCCATCACAGGGCCAACACACAGAGACAGACAGAGACAAACAACCACTCACACTCACACTCAGACCTACGGACAATTTAGAGTCACCAGTTAACCCAAACATGATGTCTTTGGACGGTGGGAGGAAACCAGAGTACCCGGAAGAAACCCACACAGGCACAGGGACCAATCATTATCATCCATCCATCTATCTATCCATCTTCATCTGCTTATCCGGGGTTGGGTCGCGGGCGTAGCAGCTTCAACAGGGAGCTTTCCCGGGCCACATCAACCAGCTCTGACTGGGGGATCCCGAGCCCTTCCCAGGCCAGAGTGGAGATATAATCTCTCCACCTGGTCCTCAGTCTGCCCCAGGGCCTCCTCCCGGCTGGACGTGCCTGGAACACCTCCCAAGGGAGGCGCCCAGGAGGCATCCTGACCAGATGCCCGAATCCACCTCAACTGGCTCCTCTCGACGCAAAGGAGCAGCGGCTCTACTCTGAGCTCCCCTCGGATGACCGAGCTCCTCACCCTGTCTCTAAGGGAGAAGGCAGCCACCCTTCTGAGGAAGCTCATTTCGGTCGCTTGTATGCGTGATCTCGTTCTTTCGGTCATGTATGTCAAAGTTTAGTTTTCCATTTGCACCTTATTCCAATCGCCCCTTAACCTTACTGTGATTGTTTTCAAATGTGGGACATAGATGTCTGGGTGAAATGTCAAAAGGATTTTAGAGTGGCTCACAACGGACAGATGATGACAGATGTTTGTTGACTTTGCAGCATCAGAAAATCCTGCCTGCACAAGCCTCCAGTCTGCCTCCTCCAACATGGGTGAGTGAATCAGTGTGAATCTGGCTGCGTCTGTGTTCAGCAGGTGCTCTCTTGGAAATTTAACAACCAACTGAATCTACAGTCGCCTTCCTTCTCCAATTCCTCCTTCCTCCTTTCTCCACTTATCCACTAATTTCCTTGCCAGCTGCTAATTTTCTACATCCTTCCCTTTCTCCTGTGTTAGCTACTCCTCTTTTCCTCTTCCTTTCTACCTTTACCTTCTCCCATTATCTCCTTCCCCTACCCTTGTCATTTTTCCGTCTTTTTTTTTTTTTTATTTTAGAAATCACCCATTTCCCTCCCTGCTCTTTTCTTTGCTCTTCTTATCTTATCCAACTTCTTCAATTTCTCCTTCTGTGGCTTTACATTCTTACCTTCGCCTTCCTTTTACTGTCCTCTCACTCTTCTTCTCCTGATCCCTTGTCACCGTCATGACCCCCCCATGAGTTATAACAGATAAATATGGTGCTATCTTCATCTCTGCTTTACTCTCGCTTCTTAGAAAGTTATTCGACTACAGGTCGCGAAGTCACCTCAAACTGTCAACCTGCAACTGCCTTTATAACCAAGTAGTCATCTAGCTCCTCTTCCTCACAAAACCCCTCAGCTGATGAAACTACACACACACACACACACAGAGGAAGAAGGTTCAGTGTTCACGCAAAGTGGCAACAAAATGCGCTGCAACTCTTTTAGGTTTAAGTGATAAGACAAACTTGCAACATATGTGCTCTAAACTCAAAGCCACAGACACACAATCAACACAATCAAAACCCCAGTCACACACACACACACACACAGTCACAATGATTTTTGTCTATATCCTCTTATCAACCCAGACAGACAGAGGCAGGCGACGCGAAAAGTCTTGCACTAGTACAATGATTTGGGACATTGCTGCGTGGCGTTTGTGTGCGCCTGTGGGTGTGTGTTTGCGTTTTCCAGCTGTACTTTATCAACGTTAGCACAGCAGCGCTCCGATGTGTATTGGAACCCAGCTGGGCAAGAGAAGATGCAGGGCAAAGAAACAAAAGAAAAAAAAAAAAAAAAAGAGGGATAAACGGACAGAAAAGACAAGGAGGAGATAATCAGGGAGAACAACACAGAAAACAGTAAGTACCCCTTAGAACAGACAGGCGCAACACAGACACGCATGAGAGAGACAAAACGATCAAAGACAGGGAAAGACAGTGAGAGACAGATGTAAGCAGAGGTACAAGGCCAGCAGTTCTACTCTAATGGACTAGTTTGCATTCAAGCTGTTGCTGGAGGCTTTTGGAAACCCCCTGCACACTGCGTCTATTAGTCTGGTAAAAGGGCAAACACAACAGTCGCTGTGATATCTCGCCGCTGACTACACATCTTATAACATCGACCATTTTCAGGCCAATCATCGCCTGCTCAGAGCTTCTCATCACGCTGTTAGACCCCAGGCAAAACTCTGAGAAGCTGCTCATTAGAGGCCCGTCAACACCATCCCGTCCAATGCAGGCAGGCCAAGAGCGAGAGAAGTCCTTCTATTCCACAATTCAGTTTTGTTTTTGTTTTTTTTAACCAGACAGACTCAGAACAAATATGGTAAGTACTTCAAAGACTTTTAACCAGACAGTCCATGTTTGTTCTATAATGACAAAGCGCTCCTGCTGCTTAAAACATTTATTTCAGGCTGGAAGGCCAAACTTTGAACCTGCTTTAATTCCGCTTGATTTTTGTTGCACATGTATAAATTTAGAACAAGCTTTATTGTCACCTCCCACGTCTCAAACTTTTTTTCTGGGGAGACCGTACTGACGGTTTGTGAAGTAATCTTCAGTTGTTGTTTTTTTTATACCAGGCTTCTTTCTTCGTTCTACAGATTTAGGTCTTTTTTTTTCTCCTCTCTCTGTCCAGGTGATCGCATTCTGCCTCTATAATGTTTAGGTGTGAACTCATGGCAATGTTTTATCAGCTGGTTTTCTTTCTAAATAAGATGTCTCTGCTTTAGCTGTGTGCTTGCAATCGTTATCTTGCCACAGCCCCGAACTATAGCCGCAAGCACCTGTTCTTCCATCTCTCTCCAACTCTTCTCCTCACATATTGTGGACAACTTGAGCCAAAAATTCCATTGATCTTCATTAGAATCTTTGGGACCTGTTCTATTTCAGAAAAAGTGGTTTGTTAGCAGCCAACTTCCACAAAAACCATTCCTGATTGGGGGGGGGGTCTTTTGACTTTAAAAGGATCAGCCTGGCACCCCGATGAAGCTTCTAGATGCTGTGCCAGGTACTTGCTGGACGTCTCTCAAAGATGAAACTTCTCATCAAATTTTGAAAGCTTTCTTAGCCTTCCAGTCCCCGACCTTTCCCGATTTGTCAAACTTCTTTATCACAGCTTAAATATCACATCTTGAGTATGTATTTTGTTTGCTGATTTCACTTCGAGAGTGGCATTTCTAATGTCAATTTATGATTTTGTGTCAAATTCTGTGATCTTTGGTATTTTGAATGGAACAATGTGATTGAAAGTTGGTCTTATATAAATATATTAAAAAGTCTCCAGTGAGTTAAAAACATTTGTAATGCTTAAGAATGTCTTGCAAAAACCTGGTGTAATAGACTATTTTCACAGCAGCCATTTTGACATGAAGTAGTAGGTCTTTTCAATGACATTAATTCAGGTCCCGGGCAGCATGGCGGCATGGCGGCATAGTGGTTAGCCCTGTTGCCCCACAATAAGAAGGTCGCAGGTTTGGTTCCCGGCCTGGGGCCTTTCTGTGCGGAGTTTGCATGTTCTCCCCGTGTCTGCATGGGTTTCCTCCCAACGTCCAAAGACATCATGTTTGGGTTAACTGGTGACTCTAAATTGTCCGTAGGTCTGAGTGGTTGTTGGTCTCTGTGTGTTGGCCCTGTGATGGACCGGTGACCTGTCCAGGGTGTACCCCACCCTCACCCAGTGTGAGCTGGGATTGGCTCCAGCACCCCCCGCGACCCGGAAACAGATAAGTGGTTGAAGATGATCAAATGAATGAATAATTCGGGTCCCATTCCATTGAGGTGTTTTTCCTGTTTCTTAATACTACATGCATACTACTTTTATGGTTGTATTCTAACACTTATGTACGGTCAATATAGCATTGTTAAAACAACAAATCTAATACCGTGTACATTTAAATTAAAAAAAAAAAAAAAAAGAAAGGAAAAGAAAACTTAAAGACGATTTTGTTCATCCAAACTTTTCCCTTGCGGACTTTCTACATTTTTTGCTGGAGTTGCATATGCATGTATCAGCCGCAGCTTCCAGAAAAATTTCGAAAGGTGAAAGACCTCTTCAATCCTAAAAGAATGTCTTTTAGAAAAGTCTCATTTAACAGTTAGGTCCAGTGAAGTCACATTCGCAAGGTTAAAATTTACATGTTTACCGACATCTTAAACCAGTAAAACCAGCAAAGATGTCATGACCTTCCACCTTTGAAGAGGACATCAAGTCCCATGGTCTGTCCACTCCTGCATTATATTTTTAGTCTGTTCTTTAGTTCAGGCTCCATGGCTCACGATATAAAAAAGGATTTTAAAAACGAACACTTTCTTCTTTATTTGGCTGCCTGTCTGTTGCTTTATTTGTTTATTCTCCTCCTTCTTCTCATTCTTTTAATTGCACAGTGCGACCAATAACCTTAACCGGACCCTGTTGAGCAAATCACCGTTGTTTTTAAATGATGTCTGCAGGATTTTTATTTTTAATTTTCTTTAATGCAGTTCCAAATTCAAGACTTAAAGCAGAGTTTTCCATTTCCAGACCTTTTAGTGAGGTTTAAAGACATGAGTGACAAAACTAGTTAAAATGTGGAGGGGATATGAAAAGTGTGCAACACCTCAAACAAGAAGCATTTCCTCATTAACGCACTAATTAATTATAACTGTTCATCATAAACTATTGTCATCACTATTAATGGGCTTCTAGACACTTGGAATTCAGAAGATCCTTGCCATGCATGTGAATTAAGACATCGTGATGAACTTGTAAATCTGACATGTTATTCAAATGCATTCTGAAGTGTGAAAACAGGAGAACCAGTCATGTATCGGAGTTGATTTTTTTAAGCGGGGAAAAAAAAACCACGTCCCTCAGTTTATCTGTTGCAGAGACCGAACCTGCTGCCAGCTGCTGCTGTCGGGAAAAACTGGGACGTTTAGGATGAACAGCACGAATGTGACAGACTCGGCTTCAAGTATGGATTCATTTCAACAAAGACGGAAAAAGAAGACAAAAAAACGCATCCAGTCATCTATGAGCTTTGAAGTAGCTTGACAATCCTGTTGTCTTTACTCCAATCACAATGGTGAGCACCACCACCTACCTCCGCCTTTGTTTCGCGTGCTCTCTCCATCTTTTTCAAACAATGGAGGAAATTACAGAACAACAGCCATTCACCTCAACTCCTACATATTTTACTGTCTCTACTTTCCTCTGTTTTACCTGCTCCCCTTCTCTGTTTAACCTTTTATCAAATCTATCCCATGCTCTCTGAAAAGCACCCAAAATAATGTGCTGTGTTGCTCTTGGGCTTCTGTTGGTATTATTAGAGGTGGGGAGGGTTATTCGTGTGTGTTTCTGTGTAGAAGAGGTGTTTGTGGTTATTTTATCTTCTTGGGCTGTGGTTTCTCTCTCTCTCTCTCTCTGTTCCTCTCTTTCTTCTCTCTGCTGCAGTTGTAGTTGGGCCAGGATTTCAGAGGATAGAAACTAGACAGTCAGGGAGGTAAACAGTGCTCTCTGGCAAACAACTTTCTCATCTCTCTCTCACACACACACGCACACACACACTCACAAGACGGAGTTGGGGAGCACAGTGGTGGTTTTTATCTCTATTCCCACTGGTTCCTCTAACTCTCTTCTCCAAATGCAGCACCAAATTTAACTGGAATTACGCACAGTCAGCAGAAAGGAAACGTGAATGACTGTGTTCGTTCTCCACCAGACACACCTGCTTGTTTGGTAACCCAAGTCCCATTGTGATTTTAAAAGATGAGGAAATCACAAAAACAAAAATCCCTCTATGACTTTGTGTAACACCAATCTCTCTCTCACTCTCTCTCTCTCCCAGAGTGCTCTCCTCTCAACTTATCTTTCTTATCATGCTTTGTGTTTAAGAAGGTAATTATTTTGACAATTGTTAGCTGACACAGCTCTCAAATCGGAAGCTTTCCAATTGGGCTATTACACACACACACACACACACACACGCACACTTTCCTCATCTTCCATGAGAAAAACAGAACAGCTACTTCAGGACTCACTTCACTGTGTGTGTGTGTTTGTGTGGCAGTAAACAGTGTTGTACTCCTGTATAATGGCTTGCTGGATGCCGCAAGATGCCATCTTGCTGGTTTTGAAGCAGAGAAATGATGAAGCTCTTTTTGTGTTGGACACTGGTTAATATTTAACAAATTTCCCTCTGTTTTTCTGCAGCAGCAGCAGCTGCATCATTTATACCAATGACACGAGATAATATCTGTTCATGTCGGTGCACTCTTCAGCTCTGCTGTAGAACAAAAATATATGTGTGGTCACACATATATATATGACAGACAGATATATGTGTAGATTATCTAGCCTTATCTCAGCCTAACTCAACCCCGAGCTGGTTTTCATCTAGTATGTGGAACCACTGGTGCTGCAGCAATGACGTGCTGCTATGGAATGAGTTTATAGCAATGTTAATGGCTCCTATTTTACAGAAATATGTGTCATGCTGATGTCTGATCAGATGTCTTATTGTGGTGCAAACCACAGTTATATTTTACTCTTGCAGTTGCATGTGATCATTCATAATCGATTTCTCTTCTCTGTACCTCGTTATTATGGTGCCACTGAAGGTAGCTCAGACTCTCTCGTCTTACAAATAATCGTCTTTCTTGGTCTCAGTCTTCCTCCTCTTCCTTGTCCATCCTCTATACAGCCTCCTATTTTGCAACATTTTTGGTTCCAATTTTGAATTTGTTCATATTTGAATCTCAAATATGAAAACTCAAAGTTTCCATCCTCTGATCAGATGGCGTGTGGCCTGAAGAAATTTATTGCATCAATAGCTCTTTTGGCAAACCCATTAAAAAAATCCAAAAAAAAAATCACTGAGTTAGACTCAAGATTTATTACTCATTTCACATTTTCACCTGATTTCACCTTAATTTTTCCTGCTACGGCTATGATTATGCATCAGAAGTGTGTCTTGGCTTTGGTGAGTTAAAAATGTGCATAGAGTGTCGAAAGAGTGATTGGTTCAATAAACATGTTCAGGCTATCGAGGCATTTGGTTCACAGGATGGAAGACGTGCAATTACAGGAAAACTGTAATAATAGTTGAAATTATTCCAAAGGCTGAAATTCACTTGACTTCAGAGGGATGAGTTCCTGACTGGTCTGATTACCTTGCAAAGCACACGCATGGACGCACATGACGGACAAAAGGAGGCGAGATGTGTAACCTGGAGAGCAAATGTGAAGAAAGTGCTGTTTGTCTGGACTGCATGGAAACATCAGGCTGTCCCTCGACACCGCAGGTGTGTTAGTGCTCCCGTGGATCGTCACATGCGGTTACAGAGCAAACACACACAAACGCAGGGGGAGAGACTGAACTGTTTGCTGAGGTGCAGACTCTCATCCCCAAGTTGTTGCTCCTGTTGCTTTTGAAACGTCAGTGAGAGACTCTGATTGGAGATTGGAGTGTTTTTACCGAGTTATTACTGGGCCTCAGCTCACTCTTGCTGTACAGCTGTGGTATATCAACCTTGTGCTTATCAGTCTGTCGAGAGCATTTTGTGCACTCTAAAAGATGGAAAAAGGGTGAAAATCAACTCTACTGTATTCACATCACTACCCTGCGGTGCCAGAACCAATAAGTACTGTAACTCTACTGCAAATTCATTTGACCTGTGTGGTAAATGTTCAGATTACTAATTTCCTTTGTTAACAAAAGACTGATCCTAGTGGGGCTTGATGAGTTTATTAAACAGTATAAATGGGCTATGCCTAACTGGAGCCCTCTTCTATTCAAGTGACCCATTAAGCTAAGAGGACTTCTGAAACTGAAGCATCAAAGATGAATTTAGGTGTTTGTATTTTTTCATATACTCTCAATAACAACATGTTGTCATTTAAGTTTGACTGAGACTGGGGTCAAAGCTCTCCCACAATTCTTACTGAGCGACAGAAATAAAACCTGTAAAAATTCAAAATAATTCATGGCCAAACTTTAAAATGTAATGGTGCCCAGCACTCTGTTTTTTGGCTCTGAGTCAGAGCCTGTGGCCTTTATAAAGCACAAAAGAAACCTCACTGGTGTAACTGTGTGCCAATGTCCATTGAATTTGGATAACATGTTCAACAAAAGACGATAATTCTGAAAGAACAGCATCCGTCAGTTTACAATAAATCAAAAAGGAAAACACTTGTTTCCTCGGTTTGAAACACTCGTTCTTACATCTCATCCATGCAAACATTTTTCAATGAAACGACAAACACAAAAATCTTTTCAAGCACATTGTGTGAAAGCACCGTCCCACCGTCCAAAGACATCATGTTTAGGCTAACTGGTGACTCTAAATTGTCTGTAGGTCTGAATACAAGTGTGAGTGGTTGTTCATCTTTGTGTGTTGGCCCTGTGATGAACTGGCGACCTGTCCAGGGTGTACCCCGCCCCTCGCCCGGAACGTTGGCTGGGATAGGCTCCAGCACCCCCTGACCCAGAAACAGATAAGCAGTTGAAGATGGATCGATGGATGTGTGAAAGCAGAATTCAACAATGCCCATTTGATCAAACAGCCACAGATATTCCCAAGATAGTCCTGCCAAAGCACAGCCATTCTCAGCTCAAGAGCTTCAGCTTTTGGGTGCATTTGGAAGGGCAGGTGCTTTGTTGATGAAGTGAAATTTTCTTTTTGTCTCAAAGGTCAAAGTTCAGCATCCTGCCCTGGGAAGAGATTGGACCGAAATATTACCAGATCCGGAGCTGTCATCTGAAACAGCTGTGTCATCACTGTTTCGAGCTGTACTCAATAACGTTTCATTTGCAGGCACGAGTTTGATACAACTCTTAGATTGATTAAACAACTCTAAATTCTGTCAGCAGTCAGCAGAACAGCAGCTAAATCAGATTTGACAATGTGTGTGTGTTTGTGCGGGTGATGGAGGAGGATTAAAGGCATCCTGAATCTTTTTCCTCTTCACCATTTCTCTTTATTATTTTATAAAGCAGTCTGCAAAGCCACTACTCACCTGCTTCATAAAAACGTCAAGGCCACTATTTTTTTCTTTTCTTTTTTTTTTTTTCTTCAGCCAGGCAGTCCAGTGCTGAACGTCCTGAGGGCAGTGAAGCCTCCAGCCTGCGCATAGATTAATTGCTCTCCAGTTATCTATAACTTTTAGGTTGAGGTGTCACTGTGGATTTAAAGTGGCATACATCATATACCTGTTTGCGGAGACAGTGACAATTTGGTAGCATTTTCTCTCTCAAATAAATCAGAAATTAATCAATGATGTAGAACAATTCAACATTTAAACATCTTGCAAACAGACAGAGCTGACGGTAGTAGGCACATAGCATGAACACGCAGGTGTGTTCTTCCTCAGCAGATCAGTGGCGGCAGACGGCAATGCCAGATGCACACCTTGCATCGCCAGCTCTCTCAAAACACCGCGTGTCCTCACCTCAACGTTCTCTCATTCGGCACCTGTCTGAATTTAAACAGTGGATTACGCTTTGAAGACTAAACATACGCTTTCTTCCAAAAAATACCGCACGAGCAGGCATTTCTCAAAGGTTGCAAAACATTGATGGGATTCGATTTGGCAACGTAAAAATAACAAGATGTTAATAGTAAGTCTTTATTATTCTTGTGCATTTATGACAAAAGTTTGATTTACTTTAGGCAAGACCAAGAATATGGTTAAGGTTAAATAAAGTAGAACATTTGACTGTCATGTTCATACTACAGGCCAAAGGGGTTCCAACACATCACCTTTATTATTTGGACCAACAAACCTGTGACCTGCTGCGTTTTGTGGAAAGAGCAACTTGTGAGTTTTGCAATTGTTTCCCTAGCCAGCCTTACCATTAGCAGCTGTATTCTTACCATTTCAGAAAAGAAAATAGTGACTGTGGCACTAAGCCTTAATTCCTTTTCTTTAACTAACTTCAGATGAAGAAAAAGCAAGTAAGCAACGAGCAACAATGAAAAGGTGACATTCATCTAGCAATAAATGACCTTCTTTTCAACATATTTCAGCTGAATATAGTTAATGAAATTAAGCAGTACGATAATTAAATAATGATTTTTTTTGTGTGTTAACGTAATTGTGTGAGCGATGCACCCTGTGATTATTTGTGCTTTTATCTACATTTTGAATTCACCTCAAATGATTTTTGTTGTCCTTTTGTGTCTCTTATCTTGAATAAAATCACATCCAGAGAACAAGTTCAAATGACAAATTTTGAGTGAATGCGAGCTACTGGAGATGAACTTCTGACCCGAAACTCACATCACACAACAGATCAGGCAATAATCTGGATTGAAATTGAAATGCCAGGAAAACAAATAAGATCAGAGAGATTGCTCTCTATAACTTCAGGACAGGACAACACCTTCACCAGAAAGTGGAGGAAGATATTGTGGATAATGGTTCAGTGGGGGGGGGGGGGGTTGGTGCTTCAGTGTGAGATTAGCAGGTAGCTGGAAGGTACGTGTAGTGCAGCAGTTTGGCCACAGGCCTCTATTCTCCTTCCAAGCTACCTGAAGGTCAGCATTGTGGTTCGCTGACTGCAAGCACTGAATACACATAACAACACACAAAGCGCAGCATATAGCAGTGATAGTTCATGACGTCTGCAGATGATGAGTCTACGTGGATGTTTTAATATCAACCACAAAAAAAAAAAAAAAGATAGCTCACCTTGTTTGTTGGTTTAAGGTCTAAAGGCTTATTGCCATGTAAACTGTGAATCGTGCCTTCTTTTTTTTTCTCCACATGAAAAGCTTGTGGTTGGTTGTGCAGCATGTAAAGAGGATTTGTTCAAGGATCAGAGTAAAAGGCAGAGAGCTGACAGGAGTGATGTTAGTCAGGCAGAGAGGATCAGAAAGACTCAAAAAAAGGAGCACGAAGGAGACAGAGAAACGACTCGACAACATGAAAAGACAGAGGAAAGGCATCTTCACAATTCTTATGATCAGTTCAACTTCAGACAATGACGGACAATAGTTTGGTATACACCAGCAGGGGTCGAACCGCAACTAAATGACAGCTGGACACAAACAGCAGCGCAGTTCATATCCTGGACAGAGAACACAGCTGAACTGAAGTCAGACCAGAGTAGCCGTCCCAGATCAGAGAGGAGGGACTGCTACAACCTTTATCAGGGACTTTCACTGGCGGTCTGACATTTTACCCTGCCAGCTTCACAGGAAGTCACCGACAGGACTGGAGAACACCGGAGTGACAACTCTGCACTTTAACTGAATTGAGCTACAGGCAGAAACTCTCCAAATATACTAACGCCAACATGTAAGATGTTTTTAAATTTGAACATTTCCAAATGGAAAAAAAAATCTGATCTTCTCCACCTCCACTGTATGATATTGACACAGCAGCGGTTTTTCTAAGCTGTTGGGAGAGGTTTGGGAAAAATTGCCTTGGTAGTTTAAAGAAACAATTGCTGACTGCTGGCCAGAGAAAACCATGACTCCTGTGTCCATGAGTCATAACCTCACATTCATTAGTCTTATAGCCACCGACTAAGGCCAATTCTGTTTGTGAGAAAGCAAAATGTGCTAACTGTTACACTCCAGTATGCTGAAGTAGTAGTAATATATCAGTCATCCAAACACATCCACACGCTGCTATGTTATAGTTTTTAAAGCTCTACTGCTAAATATTCACCTCATGTCCTAACTACTCTCAGGTTTTCCAGACCTGAAAAATTTGTGTTTTAGAAATGCTGCTGACTCCAGAGTCGGTTGTAGATCAGTAAAAAAGCAAGATGGTTGAAAAAAAAAACGCTGACATTGTCACACCCAGTTGCTCCCCGACTGGGCCTTATCAGCCTTGATGAGGAGTGGTGAAGGCGACATGCGTAATAGACCTGGTTGTCTTTGTCTGTTGTTCAGGAATTTTCTCCACTACACACTACAGGTGTTAATCATCTGCAACTAATCAGCATAGTGTAACTATGCTTCCTGTGTTCCTGTCATTCATACTCAGTGTCTGTGAATGGTCTTGTATGTGTATGTTTTCAGGTAATGGATCCATTTCATTCATCATTTTCAACGTCATCGTGAGGAATCCACCTGAATGAAATTCGGTGATTCCAGGACGATGTTAAAATCACACCATGTCTCTTCCATATTTAACTGTTGAAGCGAGACCAATTTGGAATAGTTATTGTAAAAAACACTAGCTGACTTTTTTTTTTTTTTTTTTACCCAGCCCCCTCTCCCCCCAGTTTCAGACCTGTGGATAAAAGCTTTGGATGTAAATGGTTCAGGGGGAATAAAGAGATGGGGAATAAAGAGATGAATTAAAGCTGATCTCCAGTGATGAATAGGTGCCATGTCTGAGAGCTGTGAAGGTACATCTAAGCCGCCTCAAGCCACACAGGAGATAAGCTTCTGGCCTACCAGTGACCAGGCTTAATACGTAAATTTACTTCTTATGGCAGCATCACCCTGGAGGCGAGATGTGTTAGCCTATTAGAGTCTTCAACAGCAGTATAGTAGCTGTGATGTTTAGATTGCCAGAATGCGGATATAGAGATATGAGAAATGCATCAATATTCCTGACTATTCTGATAATGTGGGCAGAGCGGAGAGCACTGGAAGCAGGGTCACATCAAGAACATCCTCGGTGTTACCTCTACATTATTCATTTTGCAAATGTTGTTCATTTATTACTTTGTGCTGTTTTTCGGACATCCTTGATAACTGTGTTTTGTAATATAATGATAAATATTTGTATTCATTTAAAGTTAGAGAGTTTTTCTTTTATTATTTTTTATGTTTATTTTTATGGTTTTACCCGGTTCCTTTATCTGAGCAGAATACTGACTTATTGTATTTAATCATTTCATGAGTCTTATGCCTGGTTTTAAATTATATAATAGATTTAATATCATATAATTTCATACTTCTGCTGTAATGTAATTGTGAGCATTTCCTGTATGAAAATAATAAACCAAAATGGAGAAAAAAAAGACAAATGGACGTCTACTGTACAATATGAATAACAATAATATTGAATATTCATATCATTAGATCGGAAATGAGTCTGCAACAGCTGAGTACAAATACAGGATCTGTAACAGCTTCATTATGGGAGGCCTGGATAGCATGGAGAGATTCCCGCAGGAGACCCGAGCGCCCGGCGGGAACCATGTGCTGCAGCGTTGTGTGAGTAGTATTTGCCATGTATGAAGTTGTGACTCTGTAATTTCCTGCCAGGCTGCCCGATCCGCCTCAGACATCCACAACGCCCCCACCTTGTTTATGATAGTCGTAGCAGAGGAAACCCGAAACTGCATCAGGAGTGCATCGTTTCTTCCTCTTCACTCCTCCATTCCGGCATTTTCCATTTCACCGTAATGACAGCACTGGCACAGCCGAGCGTGACGTGAAGAAGGAACCCCTTCTGAGCCATTAAGAGACATACACAGACAGGTTGAAGTGTTGACAGCGAGCCGGCCTCTTTTTTGCTCTTCAGTTTCATCTGCCTCTGTCTTTTTTTTTCCTCCCATCCCCTCATCCTCTCAAATACTTCATATTTTCTTTATATCTATCTTTCGATCTCTCTATACCAGCGTCTGTGTTGCATTCATCATCACTGTGTCTCTCATGGTAATGTTCCTCTTCATCTCCTCCTCCACACCTCCACATCACATCTGCTGTTTTGTTCTCCCTAACTACCCCCCCCCCAAAAAAAAAAAAAAATACACACACACACACACACACACACACACACACACCGCCTACCCCCACCGCAGAGAAGTGCATCTCTGCTGCATCAAAATCCCCATTACCCATTTCACATCTGGAAACATCTGATATTAATGGTATTTTCTTTTTAGCAAATTCTAGTTTAAAAAAAGCTCATCCTTACCACCAAGATGATCACAGCCAGGATTCCTTTCACACTAGGTTGCTAGGCGACGCTAGACATACATAGTTAACGTCACAAAGCAATCTATCTAGCTTTCACATATTTGATAGCCAACTATTAAACACATGCACGTGTGATATATATATAGGCTGCAAAATTTTGGTTGCATTATGGACATTTTCAGAGTAACTCTGAGAACTTAAAACCAACATATCGATGTTTTGGACAAAATTCTGTTTCACTGGAAAAGAGAGCTGACGCTTGTGGGCTTCTTTTGTCTTTACAAAGAAGCAGTTTGCCGAAGAGGTGCTGTCAGCAATCGGAGAGCATCCTGACGTAAGTGGGGCTTCACTCCTGATTTTCAGCAGTTGCGATAATGGCAATAAAAACCCAAACTATTCCGAAACCACTTTAACCCCACAATGCAATGTCATCTATCCTGTATATTTAATTTCAGGGGGTTACTGGGATGAAGAGGCAGAGCCTGAATGCAAGTCAATCCTAATATTAAGGTAATTCATCACACTATTGATACTTCACACTTGCCACACTTTGCATGCTGGGCCTGTGCTCCGGTGCTTTGTCTGTGTGTGTTTGTTTGTGTGTGTGAGTGATAGAGAAATAACGTGCCACTTTGTGTATAAATATATGAATGTATGTGTGCAGCTGAAGGCTGGAAGGCTAATATTGCTTCCCAACAGACTATTTTCCATGCCACATTAGCCCCTCACCCTCCGCTCTCTCTCCCTGCCTTGTCTCAGACACAATAACAAAATAACCCAGCATGCCATGGGCCAGCACCATTGTTACTGTTTGTTGAGTGTGGCTGATCGATAGAGACTGTGAATATTTTCCTCTCATCTCTGTCCCGTTGTTCAGTCCCATTGATCTGGCCTCCATAACGCACCTGACGATGCGAAGGTGAGCACGGGGACGGACGGGAAGGCAGATAGGTGCCTCTTCAGAATGTCCTGCACTGCCAAAGTGTGAAACCCATTTCACCTCTGAGGTTCAATGAGCAAATTGCTCACTTTATATTTTCATGGCAGCCAGGGCCGAATCTCTCCACCCAGACACGAGAAGAAAAAGGACAAGACCTAGTGTGTGTCATCACATCCAGTGTCATCCAGTGTAAAGTACGACGTATTCGTATGATTGCGCAGCTGGTGCACACAGACAAACCCACAAACATATTAAAAGCAAAAGGTCAAAGATTCAAACACAACAGGACGGGTTTTATTCATCTTTAAGTGTTCCTAGCTAGAAATAAACTTGTGTCTAATAGTTGCCACATCCTAGAAAGAGTTTGCTCAGTTGTTATGCGTGGACACCATCATATGGGCCTAGGTTTTCGAAAAACAACAGTACGAGGACTTTGTGGTAAAGTAAACAGTTATTTCCAAAGCCAGAAGTAAATCTTCGGGCTTTTGGGGAGTTACAAAATGTCTTTATAAACATTTATCCTCAGGAGGAATCCGAAACGCTTTACCTTTGATCCACATTCCATGTCTGTCTGTTCTCCTTTGACTAAGCTGTGACACCGAGAAAAAGGGATGTCTTTTCTGACACAAAATACATCAAACGGGGGGGGATAAAATGAAAGGATTAAAAGAGAATAGAAACGATTTTATGCATGCCCCATTGTGCAAATCATGCATGAGTCTGGAACACCAGGATTTCATCAAACATATTCACAACAAAAGTGGAATGGTGTCTGAAGTTTGAGCTGAAAATTGATTTACGACTTTCCTTTCTCTACTTCCTCTTGTTGGGATGATAGGCGGAGCATTGCAAAAAGAGGAGAGAAACAACGAATTACAACTGGATATTGCAGAGTGTGTTTCATATAAGATTAGTATTATCTGGGGGCTGAATCTTCAGCAGAGTGTGGAAAGCAATTTTCCCTTTTAGTTTACAAATTACAGACACTACAGATTTGTTGGAATTACAAATTGCTGGACGTCCCCCGATAATATTAGAGCTGAGTGAATAAGTAATAACGGAATAAATGCTGAATTTCTCAGGTTTGAACTAAGATGAACTATAAACGCAACAATAGGTGAAGTATGCAGGGAGATTAACTGTGCATCAGGGCCTGATGTACATTCGAACTGTCAGTTATTTTTTTCTTTTGTCTTCACCACAATTTTTTTTTTTTTTTCTTCTGGGATGACAGAGCATAAATTGTCCCATTTCTCAGTCATACATGCATGTGATTTCTCTGGCTGAAGTTAGGGAGCCCGTCTAAAATCAACCGCCCCACCAACGTGAGCTGTGACACATGTAAAGAAGATTCCCGTGTCTCTCTGGGGTCAAGTGCATGTTGTCAGGGAACTTCCTGTGGCGTTATTAAAGTTGGATCATGCTGATACAGGTTGTCCTCTCCCTCTCTGCCTTCCTCTGCTGCTCTTCCTGGAGACAAAGAGCTTATTTTTAGCTGGTGAATACACATACACACTCGTACTACACACTGTCACGCTTGATCATGGGCACAGGCTCGTTCACACAGATGCACGCAGATAGCAGAGACAAATGCACTCAAAGATGAGAATTTTACAGCCACAAAAAGAAGTGCATCAACACCCATGCACAGCTCCTGCATTAACACACACAGGCTCAATTTTGGGATGTGATAGTAAGCACCTCTGATTTTGTTTTTACCCATAACTTTGAAGGCCAAACAGAGTAGACAATGAAACCACAGCAGGTATGTGTTAACCTTCCTGGCTCCCTACTGGATTGCTCCTTTGTTGAGAGCGTTTTAGCAAGGTCATTTCATTTTTGTCCTCATTTACATCATCAAGTAAATTTTTTTTTAAACTTTAGACAGCTCACGTTTTTCTCACTTTGTGCGCCAACCCCTTGTCGTCTGGTATCACGCAGAGCCTTGCCAAGCAATTCCTTTGTGCTCTACTGAAAATGGGGATTTGAAGTAGTGATTCAACTGGTGGAGGGGTTAAGGTTAGTGGAAGTCCTTTCAGGGTAAATTCCAACTCTAGAGGCCTGTTTGTGAATTTGATTCATGACCTTTTACTCCATGTCATTCTCACTCTGGCTCCCCAACTTTCCTGTCTGTAGCTCACTGTTAGGATCATGCCCAAAAAATAACTTTAACAAGAAAACAAATCTTCTTAAAACAAGATAGTTAACTGGATACTTTTGGGTTCTGGATTGTTGGTTTGAAATTTAAAACAGAAATATCTGCATGGGGAATTTAATGGCTTTTTTTTATCTTCTATCTTTCTTTTCTATCATAAAGTTAAAGCTGTTAGGTTTGTCTCAGTGTATCTTGTTTGTGCTTTTTATCTCCATCTCATGTGTTTTTGTGGTGTGTGTGTGTGTGTGTGTGTTTGTGTGTGTGCTTCATGGCAGGGCGCAGCATTGGGACCAGGCACACCTGTTTCCCATCACCTTCATCACCCACTGCATTTAGTTTCTGGTTTCAGATCCACTCATTGCCAGATTGTCTGCTAATCTTTGACTGGAAATACTGACTGATATGCACTTACTCTCACCGGCGTGAGAGTAATTCCACCAGTTTTAGTTTTTTTTTTTGTAACTTATTCTTGCTATGTTCAGTACCGTACTGCAGCCAATTCCCACCCAGGAGTTTCCTTTTGTCATTTGGAGATCCAACGGCCTGGCAGCGCCTGCTCTGCTGGATTTCCTTTTTTCCTCTGCTGCTGCTGTTCACCTGATCTGCAGCGATTACTGTCAAAACCTTACAAAGTGTTTCCGTATCATTATGCCCCAGGGTCATATTTAGCCTGTAGTCATGAAACGCAGCAAAAGCTTACAATTAATGGACAAACTCAACTCAACAAACTGAAGCCAGTTAACTAAATCTAACTAATTATATCATTGCATATATACATACTTTATAGATAGATTTAAGCCTTTATCTTTCTCCTAAAACCGCCACATCAACCACATAACCTTAGTGTAGCAGTGTACGTCTAGCTGAGACAGGAGTAGGCTGAGAGAGAAGCCATAGAATAGTGTGCAGCTAATAGCCCCTATCAGCTCCATTAGATCGAGGGCCCTTAACCTTTTCCTATCAGGAAAGTCCCCGAGCTTCACACAGGCTCATTAAGCCGTATTACCTCTTCATAGCTGAATCCAAATCCAACACAAAGGTCAAACTACCAAACACCTCATTAACAATCTGGCATTTAACACAAAACAAAAAATGGTGGCAAATCGACAGCCGCGCTCATTAAAACATTATTTCAGTTTAACTGCAATCCAAATGAAGAAACTCAGACTATAGAGCCAATTTTCAGACCTTTTCTTTTATTTATTTATTTATTTATTTTTTTTTATTGCCTTGCTGAGGTCGAAACTGTTGGAACCAAGCAGGAAATAAGAAGTCCAGTTTAAATAATAAAACTGAATGGGTTACATTAACCAAATTTACTCTTTCTCATATCTATTCTATTCTAGATTTCATAAATCAATGAAATACTGGTATCTTGTCATGTCACTGAATGAAATTTTTGAGGTGGCATTCAACAATTGATTATCTGAGATTAGGCCCAGAATCCCCCCGGTATGATGAATCCAAGCGCTGGTGAGCAGAGAAGGATAAGACTGTGATCCTCGTGTAATTTATCAGACGGCAAACAGTTTGAATAGTTTGGTGTCAGTCTTAAAATGTCAGAGAAAACATTTAATCTAGGTGACATTTATCTGATGCTACTTGACGATACTTAACCTGACTTTGTCAGTCTGCACCGACATTCCGAATAATCAGGCCACTGGTGGTCTGTATGGTGTGATCTTCTGTAGCTTTTTTCTCATTACATCCTGAATTGTCACCCATTGTTCACTTTCCAGCATGTCTGTTATTTCAAGGAGCAGCTTTGGACTGGGCTCTGTGTGTGGCTTCCCTTTGAGTGAGCATGTGATTTATTGAGGGTGCCCCCACTATCTGCCAGTGCCAGCCCACCTGCAACCATATAAGGATAAGCAATATTGCAAATGAATGG
The DNA here is from genome assembly GCA_034769265.1 of Remorina albescens. NCBI lineage: Eukaryota > Metazoa > Chordata > Actinopteri > Carangiformes > Echeneidae > Remorina > Remorina albescens. The sequence goes on along the minus strand of CM068497.1, from coordinate 22,404,687 downwards.
AGGTCTCGTTGTACCTCACTGATTAACATCTGCAATAAAAAGAAACTGTTGGCATAAATCCAACTCACAACGTCCATATCTCCCGGCTCATCTTGTTCTACTCAAGTATAATTGATTGTAATGTATATAATATTAGACATATCAAAACCTCGAGGAGAACATCATCATCAGATTGTGACAAGAATGTCAATTCTAGGCTAATATGTTTCAAGTGTGTCTATATAGTTTCAATATCTCAGTTTTCTAAAAGGAATTTTCAATTCTGTGATGAGTAAAGGTGTAAGGCAGAGCTGAGAACATCAGCAGGAGTGAACTACCTGTAATAACAGCACAGAAGTTCAGGTAAAACCGAGCTCTGCAGGTAAAGAACAGTGTGAGTGTTAGAACTACACAACTTGTTCATAACAGCGGATGCATTGCCTGAATCGTATCTTCACAAAAAAATGGTACCGCTGTCAAGTTTAAAAAAAAAACAAAAACATGAGGAATTTGGAATGATTGCTTCCAAAAACCTCATCATGATGACAAGGACGATACTATACATCGCAACAGCTGGCTGCCAGAGCTCATACTTTAACCACTTTTTTTTTTTAATTCACCCCTTTCTGAAAGCCACCATCCAAGTTCCCCATCTGAGTGTTCCATGAATCCTGATGGGTGCCAGCTTTAAAGGCCACAATTTGCATTTATTGTGAAGTGGCTAGAGATGTATCTGCCCCATCCACTAAATAAGCAATGGCAAGCTCTGATAGTGATCGTGCATTCCCCAGAGTGACCACAGCACACTTTTAAGTCAAATTAATATTTAATCATGGTAGCGTTTCATTGCACCTGGTCATGCACAATCGCACACACTGTGTGTGTGTGTGTGTGTGTGTGTGTGAGTGTGAATGAAGGGGTAACAAAATGACATCCCAGATGGAGGTTGATGGTGGTTGTGACATCAATTGAAGGAAAGGGGATGAATTGTTGTATCGTTGTGCAGAGGCAGGCCTGTGGCAGGTAAATGGTTGTAGATTATCTCATCGGCATGAAAACACAACATCTGCTTTGTATTTTCTCCGTTGAATCACTCATAGCTGCAGAGGGTCACTGCTCTGCTATTCACATTGTGTCAACTTGTGTATATATTTGCATTTGTCAAATGTATCTATTTCACCGTGTGTGTGTGTGTATCATAGGGCATAGTGGTAATGCTTTCATAGACATCATGTATGTTTGTGTGTGTAGCATCCACCTGCCAGTCTGATGCACTGTCGCAGTCAGCACCAGTCTCTCCTTCACACGCCATTGGCCATCGCCATGAGACCAGGAATTATTCAGCCAGTTATCTCAAAGCGAGACAGCAGTGAAGGGACCTGCTGTGTAAGCTGTTGCCGTGCCTTTAAATGTCACTGACCACGATCAATAGCTGTGATACGAGGATAGGAAGGTGAGAAAACAGGTGACACATCGCTGTAATCTTATATGATGGTCTGAAGTCTCTTCCACGGAGCTGCTTGGATGCTGCAGCGACACAGATGTAGTGGAAAAAACTCTTTTTGAGTTTAATTACTGAGTGCGGCACTACAAAGAGCTTCACAGAAAACAACTGAAACAATTCAAACCAATTTAGTAAACACAAGAGACACTACTATTAATCCAAACAGAAACAGAGTGAACCAGGACCACTGATTACTCTCGTCATTGTCAAACCAGAAAACTTTTGTTAGCCCTGTGACTGGACCTGCAGTATACTTGGTCTCTGCCCTCTTTATGTACACAGGACAACAGTTTCCACTAATCTTCCAAGTAACTTCTTGATTGTGAAACGCTGATAATGTTGGTTTAGAAGCATCATCAGCACACAGGTATTGTCTGTAAAGAAGTTAGTCATCTGTAAACAATTTGAGTATGGTGGCACTTGAACCCACTAATTTGAAAGTCTTGTTTAGTCATCCACTGGGTTCATTCATTACCACTACCACTTATCTGTTTCTGGATCGCGGGGGTGCTGGAGCCAATCCCAGCTCACACTGGGTGAGGGCGGGGTACACCCTGGACAGGTCGCCTGTCCATCACAGGGCCAATACACAGAGACAAACAACCACTTGCAATCACACTCAGACCTACAGACAATTTAGAGTCACCAATTAACCCAAACATGATGTCTTTCGACGGTGGGAGGAAACCTGAGTACCTGGAGGAAACTCATGCAGGCATGAGAAGAACATGCAAACTCCACACAGAAAGGCCCCAGGCCAGGAACTGAACCTCTGACCTTCTTATTGTGGGGCAACAGTGCTAACCATTACGCCGCCGTGCTGCCGAATTGGAAAACTGCATGATTCGATGGCTCATGTGCCCCTTGCAGTCCCGACAAGAATGGTCCATTTCTAAAATAATTCTACCTCAATTACTTTGCCAAGCGTCAGATGATGTGCCTTCTTTGACAGATAACTGCAGTGCGATCCAAAGAGACGGCCTTTCAACTACAAATCCGTCGCACCACGGAGGCTCACACATGTTACTTTTCAGGGATCAAACCTGAAAGCCTTTTTTTTTAAAGAGCCTACAACCGTTCCATCTTTCTCCTATTTAAGAGTCAACATAGAGAAACAGGTTCCACTAATAGTCTGCGATCACTAAGAGCATTGCAGGCTTCATGTATTGAGAGGATGATGGAATGTAATGCAATGTCCAACGCTTTTGGAAATAACATGAACACTGTCTGTAAATCAGTGCATCATCTGTAAATTCAATTCAACTGTGGAGCCACACAAATAACAAGATTTGAATGTCTTGTCTAGTTGCTACTAGTCTGTCAATCTATCATGGATCTTGCACTTTTTGACCTGAAAATAACTCAACTGTAATTACTTTGCCAGGCTTCAAATGATTTTCCACCTCTGACAGATGACTGTGGCTTGACTCGAAATGACAGCCTTTCCCAAATTTCCGAGGCACTATCCATTACCTCAAATACGTCGCCCTTCTGTAGTCAAAATTGAAAGTTTACCCAGATTAGTCTTTGTCTTTCTTTTTTATGACTCAACGAAGGGCAATACTGTCCATCAATTGTCCACAATTGATTTTTTAAAGTAGGGCAGAACATCACATGCTTCATATGGTGACAGCAGCATGATAGGCAGGTAATGTTAGTGCTCCGCAAGATTGACCTGGCTCGAAAAAAAAAAACAACTCAAGTGCGGTTACTTTTCCAAGCTTAAGATGATGTGTCATCTATGACAGATGACTCTGCTGGACTCAAAATGACAGCCTTTCTCAAATATCCAAGGCACTGTCTATTTGCACCACAGAGCCTTTCATATGTTGCTCTTCCTGGATCAAAATTGAAGGCCTTCGCTAATAAAACTTCGGTAATGTTCAGTTAGTTTAGATGCACAATGACTAAGGCTTGTAAATCAGTTTAGCATCTGCAAACAATTCCACTCTGGTGGGACTCAAGCCCACAACTTTTGAATGTGTTGTATAGTAGCCCACTGGGCTGTAAATCCCTTACAATTCTTTCTCCTGTTGGCCCAACCAAAAGTACGCAACTGTGATTACTTTGCCAAACTTCACGTGTTTTGCCATCCATGACCACTGACCTTCATCTCCTTTTTATTAGAGTAATGCAAAATATTAACTAACACGATTTATGAAACACCGACATGAAATTGGCGTTTCATTAAATTAACTTCCATCCATGTTATGTTGGAACCTTTACGGAATCTGCAGACAGGCGATTGAGGAGCCATTTCACGGGTGGCTCAGGTGATTAATCAGGTGCTGCGCCCCGCAACCTGCACAAGATTGGCCTGATTTTAACATAACTCCGGTGCAATTAATTTTCCCAGTTTCCGATGGTATGCCACCTTTGACAAATTACTCTGGCGGGAACCAAATCATTTGCCTTCAGAAATAAAGCAAAGCATGCACTGACATGTTTGCTGTTGCCCCACAATAGGAAGGTCGTGGGTTCGGTTCCCGGTCTGGGGCCTTTCTGTGCGGAGTTTGCATGTTCTCCTTGTGACTGCGTGGGTTTCCTCAAGGTACTCCGGTTTCCTCCCTCCATCCAAAGACATCATGTTTGGGTTAATTGGTGACTCTTAATTAGTGGTTTTTTGTCTCTGTTTGTCTTTGTGTGTTGGCCCTGTGATGGACTGGCGGCCTGTCCAGGGTCTACCCCGCCTTTGTCCAGAACGTTGGCTGGGATTGGCTCCAGCACCCCCCATGACCCGGAAATGGAAAAAAGTGGTGGAAGATGGATGGATGGTGACTCTAAATTGTCTGTAGGTCTGAGTGTGAGTGTGAGTGGTTGTTGGTCTCTGTCTGTCTCTGCGTGTTGGCCCTGTGATGGACTGGTTGACCTGTCCAGGGTGACCCCGCCCTTACCCAGTGTGAGCTGGGATTGGCTCCAGCGCCCAACACGAACCATAAACGGAAAAGCAGAAGCAGAACTGAAACTGATGAGAAATTTTTTTTAGTCTGAGCCACATTTGGACAGGTCAAAAGTGAAATCTATTTGTGCTAATGTTCACTTCAGAAAATCCTATTTGCCTGTCAGTTGCTGAATGCACTGAATGTCAAACCAACCTTTACGTTATCTTATGTTATGTAAAGAGATTATGATTTCAAGATAAATCCTGGGGGAACTACGAGACAGTTGGTTAGTCCCATTTGATTTTTCCAAAAATGTGATTTGAGTGCATGATAATATATTAATAGAGAGCAAAACACCATACTCAGACACATACCGTGTCGCCACAACACTGTCCGAATTAACCTTTATATGTGTATGTTGAATATTTTTGGTCTGATTGTAGGTCTTCTCTGTCGTGGGCGTTATGAGTCCCTCAGGGACGACAGCCTGAGATTGTAATAAACTGAAATTTTAGAATTGTCTCTCGTTGTCGAAGAGGAAATGAAAATAAATAAATAAATAAACAAACTTTGTCTTCAGCAATGGTTTAAACCATGTCGCCATTCTCTCCTATATTTACTATTTAGTTTGACGTGGTTCCACCCATATAAACTGAAAACAAAAGGGAAACACAATTCTAACTTCTTTATTAAGAAATTCTAATCAGGGTGAGGCCCCAGCATTGCTTGCTCCGGGCTAACAGGTGACAGAGACTCAGACGTACGATCGAGTTTCTGTCACATCCAGACTCAGAGGTTTTTGAGGGATGAGGAGCTAGTGTTGTGATGTCACATTAATTCCAATTGACTGCTTCCCTATCTTCAATAAATTGACGGAATCGGGCAATACGTTTACCTCGTATGATGTTTATATCCAACGCTGTCAGAAGAATGCTGTCAGTCTGTCTTTCCTCTTGTCATTTGTTCTCTGAAATTAGAAATTTGCAATCATGGTATAGACTGACTATTTCACACATGAGTTGTTTTGTATTCTGTAAAATCAAATCATGCTGACATGTTAGCAAGATTTAAAATGTGATTCTCATCAGAGGGGGGTTTATAAAAACCTAGTAAACGAAGATTCAAGCTCATATAATTTCTGGTTAAATCTCACTAAACTGTCAGTGTTCTCCTAGTTTGCGAGCAACAGACATTTGCTGCTTTTGGCGGCGGGAGAAAAATTGTGCTGGAACATTCCCCGGGGACTCGAGTGCTTCATCAAAATGCTGACTCTTCTCTTGTCTGCCCTCCGTGATCCTTTCAGCTGAAGCTTTTAAATATGAGACCGGACAGTTGTTTGTCTATTAGCGTCGCTAATCACACTGAGACACCCGTGTCAATAAAACTCATTATATGAAACAAGCAGCTCATCAGCTGGGCACTGCCCTGCTTATCAGTTACAGCCAGGTCCAATTCATCACTGCAACATTTATGAAACGTCATACTCTTTTTAAATCAAAGTGCTGACTGGTCTGTAATGGACACAGTCTAAGAAGATTAGTGCCTTAAAAGTTAACAAGAGCTACAAATACCTTGAGATAAACTTAATCATTTGGTTTGCACATGAAAATGATCCCTGTGTAATGTTTACATAATGAACATATTGCTTTATTTACACACTAATAATGCATCCTTTGATTTGGTTCACTTCCAGCCGAAGTTAGTTCACTTAGATGAATAATCTAGCGTGTCAATTTTCATCAACATGTTCCAGAATAATGTACAGAGCGCATGATAACGTAATTCAGGCCGTCAGTGGGCTGGTTTTTTTAAAGTAGCCAGATAAGAATCCTGATAAGAAAAACTTCATATGTGATGATTGATATATATAAAAGTTCACGCCGTGGCAGCTTTTTTGTGTTTAACCTGTAAACTGTGGTTTCAGAGGAGGGATGTTACTGTCCATCTTCTGTGAAAGGTTAAATTAGTAAAGTTTTGGGAATCATTTTCAGGCTACAACAATGTTTTCTTTGCATTTGGGGTCCTTACTCTCATGTATGTAGATTACGGTACGGTTGGGTTTCATGAATTCGCTCTCATTGCAGGTTTTTCTGAATGTAAGCAGCTAAGTTACTAAAAGTGTAACGTAAATTAAAACGACTCAAACGGGATTTGTACAGATCTGACCGGAAATGGCATGGCAAAGATCAAATTATTCTTTTTTTTTTCTTTTTTTTCCTTTTTTAATGCAGGGACACGCTAAAGTTTACAGGACCAACACAGGCCGATATTGCCAACACACCCAGTAAAACAGACGGACATCATATCACAGCATACAGAAGCCGAAGCAGCTAATTAATGCGACCGTGTTGTCCAGCTGCATTGTGCTATGGTGTGTGTCTGTCGCCCTGTGGCACTTCTTAATCACTGCTGTTGTCATGTGTCAGTGTGCTGATGGCAGATGTGTCAGTTAGCGTTTAAAGCCTATTAACGGTTAGATGTGATCAGCAGCAGCTGGACAAACAGCGATGCTGAGAGTATGCTGCCTTTGGCCAGAAACACAAATCTGCATGTGACACCATTAACATTCTGCTCCTATTAGTCTTTAATACAATACTGTACGCGCGTTGCAGCGCTGAAACAATTACCTAATTCATTCATTGGCTTATTAATGGAGACAAGTTTGATTTGTACCACTGTCCTGAGTCAGACACTCTCCACTGGCCTAATGAAGAGAGAGAGTGTCTCCCAGAGAAGAGAGTCGGCCACAGATCGCCGAGTGCCTCAAAGTTTGTTCAGTCTCTAGAAAAGAAGGATCAATTATGCACTCATTCTGCATGTCTCTGTAATGATACTAAACAAAAGACTGGAAATAGCTTTTTTTAATTTATTTATTTATTTTTTTTACAGTACTCTTACCCAATTGATTTGAGCTGGATTGAAGGCTCCAGACCAAGATACTCAAGCCAGCAAGCATAGTCTGGCAGCTAGCTGTCAGCTGGGTCAATACTTGGCTGTAGTTCTTTGTCTACAATCCAAAGGCAGCCTGCTTTCATTGCTGATATTCAAAGGCTGCGTTCACTCCTCTCCTCTTTTTAGAAGCCAAGGCACAGTCATGGATCTGACACTATCCCTACTCCTTGCTGCCTCTCTCTAAACTCTTCTAATTATAACCCACCCCTTTCTCCTTCCTCATCCTCGTCACATGCAAAGGCTGTGACATATACTTGAAACACAACTGGATGTATGCTGGATGTGGTGTATTATGAAAGCATGGCAAGACATACGTTGGCCTGACTATAAGATGACAAAAAGCAAATTGCAATGGTTTAGATGAACAGATTTTAACACTGAGCATGTTTAACTAAACACTTTTTGCCAACTGTTAAAACGCCAGTTTTTGGTTTGCAATGAGCCCAAGTCGAGTTTTTCAGAAAAACATTTTTTTTCAGGCTCAGTTGATTTTATCTCTCCACAGAGAAAGAGCACAGACCTTTATGAGCCACCTCTTCTGTTGACCGTCCTCCTCTAAATGGCAACAATTGGCTTCCCTTCTATCCCACACCTTTTAAGCCCCGCATGTCTGAGTCTCTGTGTAACGATCGCCAATTCCTTCCCACTGCACCATGAAGAGAAATGATGGATGATGATGATGCATGCTTGCTTATTTGTCGCAGGGAATGGAAAAGAGTTGTGTGAGAAGGATTTCGCATTTAAACTTTGCACCAGAGAAATAAAGGACCTGATCTCAGATTGAATTATTTCTCTCGCCAACAACGGTCAGATATCATGAGAAACGGAACATGTCATTTTCGCTTGCAACTTGTGAATATTTTCATTCTGGTTCTATGATGACGTCTTGTTTTCACAGTGGCCCAGTCGCTTAATGCACCGGACTGTATGCTTGTTCTGAGTTTGGTTAAATGTTGCATGTCATTCCTCACCCCCCCCTCCCCTTAAAAATGCAGAGAAAATAATTTATGCTAGCCGTTTGACTGACGGTCCAAATCCCTAAAACTGAAATTCCAAACAGACATAAGGAAGATTACTGGCTCTGTTACATATACAGCATGTGTATGTACTTTCGCGTGTAACAAAGAAGTGAGTGAGCGCATAGTGTGTGTGTGTGTGTGTGTGTGTGTGTGTGTCACAGTGCCTTCAGAATATTGCAGCCTATCAGACCTACATGTGAAACATCACTGTGTAAATGGGCTGAAAAATAGAAGATGAGAGTAGCTATCAGCAGGCAGAGAAACCACAATTACCATCCAGCTCCAATCTGTGCTGAATGTCTGATTCACAAAGGGACGGACTGTTTGACTGGCTGAGTAAATATCTGGCTGCGTGTCCCCCATAGATTTCACGTTATTATAACAGCCGGAGACAAACAGCAGCGTAGCTGAAGCTGTGGTGAATTCAGGCGACCTATCTGGTTATTTTTTTATGGAAACCAGTTAAGAGGAGGAACTGACTGTGTGCGTTGGTTTATCCAGTATGATTCTTGGCACATGTTCGGGATGAGTAACGACATCACACAGGAACTGAACAATACAATAGCAGCTACTAACACACTAATGAACAACAAGGTCTGCTTGGATTATAGCCTCTCTGAAAGCACATATACAAACAATTAGTGATGGGCGATACCACACTTTTACATCATAATATTAGTACCCTTAAAAACAAATCACGTCAAATACTGGCCACGTAACAACTTTAATGTGCACAGTTCAAAATATAAAAGTTAAAACAAATAATTAACAAAACAAAACACATTTGAGCTTTCTTTGAACTTTTGCTGAGCAGCATTATTTTCAAAACAATGAAATGATCCTGACAGAAATGTAAATCAATACATTTACCATCAACACAATACAATAAATAATAAATAACATATGAATGAAATAAAATTGTAAAAAACAAAAAAGTGCACGTTTGAACTTTTACTTTATCAAACTAACTATATCTTTGGTGGCCAGCATAATTTGGTCCTGTAAGAGATGTAAGTATAAACTTTTGTACAGAAAGAATGTTTCTCAAAAAAAGAGTTAGCTTCTCTTTCTGTCGGCCATTTCTCCGTTTTCTCCGCTCCGTCAGAAACTCAGAAACGCACATGCTCCTCGCCGTGTTGTTGCTAGCAGGGTGTAAACACACAACTCGCGGCTCTTCTGGTCACGTGACTTGGATGGACCAGTTCAATATGCTGTGGGCTGGGGGGGGGGGGGGTGTTTCGGCACAAAACACTGGAGTAACTTACCTAAAAAATATTTGGAATTGACACATGCGCTTTTATTTCGCATTTATTCATTAGTAGTCCATACTTTAATGGAGTAGTCGATACCAAAACGGGCGACGTACAGGTATCGATATATCAATACCATGGGATCAATCAGCCCATCACTACAAACAATCTCAATGTTTATCTTTGGGATCAGTATCACGTCTGAACCTCTCAGAAACAAACTGACATCTAGACCACTGAGCCTAAATCAGCACATGATGCTGCCATGACATGATGTATCAGAGAATGGAAATCAGACAGTAAAGTTATGAATTGTAAAGCTGTCACACGCCTAGTTAACCCCCCCATTTTCCATTACAGCTAAGGACTCCCGGATAAGCACCACTCATGATTTGAAGAGAAATAATTTCCAAATGAAAGTGGCTCAGTGCCGTGGTGAATGGAACAAGATAAAAGGTGCAGGAAACAGGAAAGAGGCAGGACACTAAGTTCAAAAAGTGATAAAAATATCAAGCAATAAAAGGATTGATGGATTACTGATATTTTATTCTTTCATGCACTTTATGTTAGTGAGTTCTTTCCAGCATGGAAAAATTCCATGGGCCACGTGAAGTATCTGTGAGGTTGAGTGTATTTGTAAATATTTAATGACTCTTGATAAGACAGAGATTACTTTCTTATGGATTGTCAGTTTCTCTAAATCTCTGATGACAAAGCTTATGTGAGCGAACAGTCTGTCATGGTTCATATTTTGGCTCTCTGTTTTTTTTTGGCCTGTCCTGTAGCTCCCTGTGCTCCTGCTTCTCCTGCCCCTCCTCCCTGTGTTTTTGCCCCGTGGCTGTCGAGGCACACCTGCCCTGCATTTACCGGCAATCAACCCACTATATATACCCTCCTCGGCCTTCTCTTCAGTGCCAGAGTATCCTTCCTGTTTGGTGCGCACTCGTGTTTATTCCGGTTGTCCCCAGTTCCCTCGTGACCGTGTTTTCTGATCATGTCTTTTTTTTTCCCCTCTGTTTTCGTTCAGGTTATGCAGTGTGTCTCAGTCTGCCTCGCCCCTTGATTCTTTGTGTGGTTTTGATTCAGGCCTGTTTGTTCAGCCTCGCTTTTTGTTCTCTCCTTTTGTTGTTACTTTGTTAGTTTTTTACAACATCGAGGTCAGTCTCTGTTTCCTCTTGTGGTTGTACTGCGTATTACCACCGTTATTTACACGCACTACTTTTGTTGTACTTTGACTGTTAATAAAGACTTGGTTTGACCTAATCTGTTTCTGCATTGGGGTCCAGTTTTTGGTGAGCCATGACAAAGTCCCCTGTATTGTCCAATGTGTATTTTATACTCATGTTTGGTGTGTTTATTAGTGACATTGATTAACATTCAGTTACAAGTTCAATATTACGATTTGAAAATGTTTTTGTCAAACCAAAGCTAAACATACTTAATTTACTATGACGGGGAGCAGTTAATACTGCTCCATGTACAGTATCTCACTAAAGTGAGTACACCCCTCACATTTCTGCAAATATTTCATGGGACAACACTGAAGAAATTACACTTTGATACAATGTAGTCAGTGTACAGCTTGTATAACTGTGTTAATTTACTGTCCCCCCAAAATAACTCAACGCACAGCCATTAATGTCTAAACTGCTGGCAACAAAAGGGAGTACACCCCTAATGTCCAATTTGGACATTTTCACTTAGGGGTGTATATATATATATGTCAGGGGGGAGTTATACTATCTGATGGTTAGTGGCAGGACTGATTTCCTGTGACGCTCGGTGTTGCATCACAGTGGGATGAATCTGTGGCTTAAACTGCTTCTGTGCTTGGAATGGGTGGGAGTCATTGTCCAAGATAGACAAAATAGCTTCACCAGCATCCTCCTTCTCTAAATCCGCTGCCAGGGAGGCCAGCACCACCTCAAAGACATCACTGGTGTTGCGGATTAATTTACTGAGTCTGTTGGTGTCTGCTCCCTTCGACCTGCTGCCATATTTTACTGGATAACCCAGAGTGAGGTATTCGGGCCGTCTTCAGCTTTTTTGACACGTTGTAATGTTGCAGGCTTATGTGGAAATTATATGATTACTTACATCCAGAGATTCTGCATGGGGACGATAGAAACTTAAAGAACAGCCAGTTTTAAGCATCATGTCTGTTTTCCTTCGAGAGTCATTCACTGTGTCTTCCTAGACACAGAGTTAAGGAGGCATTTTACAAAGCAGAGACTTGTTTGTAGCTTTCTCAGATTTGTGCTACACAGAAACCTGCCTCTGTGCGCCGATGGCTTTCTCCTCCTCGCTGACTTCAGCCTTGTTCTGATAACAGTGTCAGATCTGAGGCCTTTGGTCTGTTCCTTTCCATATCATGTCAAATCAATTAATCTGACCACAGGTGGGCTCACAAGTTCATTTAATGTTATATATTTTTTTATTTATCTGTTCCTAATTTTAGTATACACACACATTTCCTAAAGATAGGGTTTTATTAGAGGCTTTTTTTATTCAAATGTGAATTAAAAGATCTAAATAAACAGCTTTGAGTTTTTAAAATCCCTTGCCAGTACGAGTCAATAATTTTTTTTCTCATATTCAAAGTTGAAAACAATTTTTTTTTCCAGAAAAAATTACAATTAGCTGAGAGATAACATTTTGAAACATCACGGTACCCATTGTGATTCACAATCCCTCCAATTCCGAAATCCCCCTCCAGCAGCAGCACGTGCCAGGCTAGTTCCTCCCTTTCCGTCCAATAATAAATGGCCAACAGTGCCGCAATCCCAGAAGCCCCCCGCAGTCCCATGGTTTTTAATAAAGCTCCTTAAGATCAAAGGCACAAAGAGGACTGTTGACTCTCCAGGGGAGACGAGTCGAGCCAAGAAGAATGCAATTAAGGCTGAAGCAAGAATCCTCCACATATCTGATGTTACGCTAACTAGTGTGGATGCTGCGTAGGACGCACAGCAGCATGAAGAGGCACTGTAAATGGATAACTGGGTGCTGGAATGTGTGTGCATGTGTGTCTGTGTGTGTGTGTGTGTGTGTGTGTGTGAGCCAGCTCTTCAGAGGCAAAGACAGTGAGAATTAACCTTCCTCTTGCGGTTGGGTCAAATCTGACCGATTTACAACTTAAAACACTCATAAATATTGTGTTTTACATCTGATTGTCTCAAGGCCTGATATCCTCCACACTGTGCACTTGAACATATAAAAGTGATGATCGCCACTTTCATTGCATTTTGAGTGTTTTAGTCAATCTTGTTACACCTGTGGTGTTCCCGGCATAGGAAATGAATGGGCATCCGGATTATATTCATCCATCATATGAAAAAACATCACCATACACACCACACACACACACACACACACACACACATACCGATTTTGATCTAGAGTTTGAGGAGACTGACCAGTCAACAGATGGAGAGATAGAGGCACTTAAAGAGACATTCCAGTCCAAGAGTGGAGACTTGCTCTGGTCTTCATGCCCCCAGGACAGAGGAAGCAGAGCGAGAGTGGAAAACATCATAAAGATGGTGCCAGGTCCAACACGGTATGCAACATCTTGTGTGGATGACATCAAGTCTAGCTTCCAACTCTTTTTACCAGAGTCCATTGAGGGAATTACACTGGAGATGTCAAACCTGGAGGGGAAGTGTGTGTTTGGGGATACCTGGAGAGAATTGGACCTGGTAGACCTCCAAGCCTTCCTGGGTTTGAAAAGGAAGCGCTGTGAGCTCTGTGGCCCCTTGAGACAACAAAACAAGCCTGAGATGCTCCAAATGTGATGCGTATGTTTGCAAGGCCCACTCTGACCTGAGTGTCAAATGCCACTCATCTGCATGAATTCACACGCACACACACACGACTTCATGTTGAGGAGTTTGGTCTCTGGTTTTCCATTTCTTTTTTGTTCATTTTGGAATACATTTTCAGTGCCTATTTGTATTTTCACTGCAGTTCATTCATTCACTCTTCAACCACTAATCCATTTCCGGGTGGCTGGGGTTTGTGCCCCGGGCGAGGGCACCAGTCCATCGCCAGTCCAACATACAGAGACAAACAACCACTCACACTCAGACCAACAGACAACTTAGAGTCACCAGTTAACCCAAAAATGATGTCTTTGGACAGAGGGAGTAAACTGGAGTACCCAGAAGAAACCCACACAGGTACGAGGAGAACATGCAAACTTCGCACAGAAAGGCCCCAGGACCCGAACCCGCAACCTTTTTGTTGTGGGGCAACAGCGCTAACCACTATGCTGCCATGCTACCCTTCACTGAAGTTATCCATGTTAACCACTACTCTGAGACATTGTTCGCAGCTAAAGAGAGTTAAATTTGTGTTGATTAATGGTTTTTGCGTTAAGAGCAGTTAAAACAGATCGGTCAAATTTGACCGGGAACAGTAAAGCGAGAGGCGGGGGGTTAACACAACAGGATGGTTAAACAAACTGTATCATGCGGCGGAGAGCATGCTGTGTGTAGCTGCAAAACAAGCTTGAAACTACAGCAGGTTTGTATGTGTGTGTGTGTCGGTTTAACTGTGCACATGGAAATTGAAAGCAATGAGTGGGCACAGAGGGAAATGAAATAGATAATAAGATCTAAATGCAAAACGCTCACCTCTAATGATACAGACTGCTAAGTACAATTAATATAATCGCTAACAGATTTAAGTACAATTTTTTATGCTATTTTATTATGAATTGCAAAAATAACTCTGAACCAGATGGAGCACGTTTAATTTAATTATATACAGGGTTCAATTATTGGCTTTCAGACAGTTTCTCTGAAGGCATTGGGGACAAAGATATGTTTCCTAAACTGTTTTTTTTTTTTTTTTTTCTGTTTCTGTGAGTTCTGTTTCCTGGGTCTTATCATCTTAGGATAATACAGCGCCGCAGGAATAAGCTTTAAAACATAAAGGTCTGGAATGAGGTCTGTGGTGATTGACATTTTCACATGAAAATGAAATAAGCCCATCCAGACTCCTCGAAGCTTTTTTGAAAAGGCCAGTTGCAAACAAGTGTCTAAATGAGACAGTGGAGGTTGCCAGGAACTGTAAACGTCATCGTGTAAGCCATTCATCTTCAGTCAGCTCTGCCCCAGGCTTTGACTTCTTTAACAATGTTTTAGCACCTCATAGTAGTGGATTTTTTTCAAACAGGAAGTAGTTATAATGTGATCTGGGAGCAGTTTTTGTTCACGAGCAGACTGAGGAGCAGATACACGTCTCATCTGCTGCCATCCTTTTGTTTAAGCTTGTGAAAGCATCATCAATAAGTTGACATGTGGTGCCTGTTGTGAAGTTGACATGAGCTTTAATAGACGCTGTTGTGAGTACAACATTGCAGCCAACAAACATTAATATCTAATGTACATTTATGGAAGAATTCATACATTTTGGTTTTTACAAAAATGTGTGTGCAATGCATCAGTAAGCTCGCTGTTGAGTTGTGTGCACACAGTACACAGCCTTGTTGTGCTTCCACAAGCTTTTGAAGACGAGGTCAGAGCTGGATCAAACTACGTGGATGTTGTGACCAGGGTGTCATCAATTTACAGGATAACATTTACTTTTTCAGCGTGCATTATGATGCCTCATGTTGAGCCGAGCGGTCTGTTTTTGAGTGACAAGCCCTGCGTTATATATTGGTAAATATTAATAGCTGAGTGAATTGGTACAAAAATCATGAAAGACTAGATTACCAAGAGTCGAAGAAACTGAGAATTCTAAAGTCTAAAAAAGACTGAGAAATATGCCCAATCTATTTACTCATTCATTTTCAACCGCTTATCCCTTTCCGGGTTGTGGGTGGTACTGGAGCCAATCCCAGCTCACGCTGGGAGAGGGCGGGGTACACCCTGGACAGGTCACCAGTCCATCACAGGGCCAACACACAGAGACAGACAGAGACGCACAACCACGCACACTCACAATCAGACCTACGGACAATTTAGAGCAGCGGTCCCCAACACCCGGACAGCACAGAAAGAATAAATAACCTACCTTATTTCCGTTTTATTTATTATCTGAATCTGAACGATGTTTTATTTTGAAAAATCCGGATCCTCTCCGTTATATCCGTCTATGACTCACTCTTGACGCATGTCAAGACACTTGTCTCGGTCATGTGATACGTTACTGCTAAAATTAAACCCACAAGCTAGACAATTGAGTAAAAAACAAACGTCTTTGGAAAGTTTCTCTATGAAGGGGGAAAAGGCCCAGTGAGGAGACAGAAGAAGAGCCCGCGACTTCCGAGAAAAAGAAAGCTGCATTTAAGTTAAGGGTTAGGCAGAGAGGATGTTACTCATGTTAAGTTGTTGGCGCGATGTTACGAGGACGCTGCTAATAAAGTTGCATACGGGTGCACAGTGGATTCACGTTTGTTATTATATTTAGAAAATAGCACAGTTTTTACGCCGATCGTATCATTTTATTTCTGTTTATCCGCCACACTTTAAAGGCCGGTCCGTGGAAATATTGTCTGACATTAAACCGGTCCATGGCGCACAAAAGGTTCAGGACCGCTGATTTAGAGTCACCAGTTAGCCCAAACATGATGTCTTTGAACTGTGTGGGTTTCCACCCACACAGGCATGGGGGATTACATGCAAATTCCACACAGAAAAGCCCCAGGCCCAGGAATTGAACCCGTGACCTTACTGTTGTGGGGCAACAGCGCTAACCACTATGCTGCCGTGCTGCCTTCTACCAATCTAGCCAATGAAAATATCAAAATACAAAAGTAGTACAGTAGGGAATGTTTGGGTATTCTGTTGCGGGAGGTTAATGCTTAATTAGTCAAGAATACAACTTTGTGATAAAAAACAAAGTTCTTCATGTCATTAGATGGTTAGATGGATAGATTCACGAAGTTAGTGATACATGCACTCGATGCAAAACAAAATACAGCCTAATATAACACAATAAATAACATAATTTAATTACAAGAATGTCAAAGGTTCAACACCATGTTGACCTGTTGTATGTCAAGATTATTATTATTATTTGCTATTACTTGTTTGTGTACATAAAAACAATGATTGAAATGATTCAATAATGAGCCACTGTGGTCCTTCTGACACACACAAAACTCACTCAATGATTTACATCATTACTTGTGTTTAATGTGCATTCATCCCACTTCTGCTGCTTCCCCTCTGAGCTGTCTTCTTGTGGTAAAGGGCTGATTTTCTCCTCCGCCACACAGCACACTTCTCACCAAAAATTTTTGCAAAGACATCGCTTGTTTGCCTCAATTAAAATGTATTGTTTGGGTTCAAAAAACCCTCAGTAGCAAGACGGGCTCCCTATTCAAAATTCAAGTTAGCGTAAATTAACAAACTGACAAATAAATTAATCTCAAGTGTCTCCCCCATTAAACAAACAAATAAAAAAAAACAAAAAAAAACAAAACACATAACACAACAAAATCCTTCCCATGAGTATTTTCCAACTATCTAATTAAGGTCTAGTAAAAGGCTCTGGGAACTATTTTGATTGACAAGGTTTCACAGTGGACCCACGAGCATTTCATACAAAAACAAACTGTTCGTCTGCCTCATCTCTTGCCTTAACCCTCATACTCCTTTCACATTCTCAACATGGTGTTATGAAGCCCAGTAAGAGAAGCCACACATACCAAAGGGCTCATGCTCAGCAGCTAGGCCGTGGCTCACAAGAGTACAAATATTATTAATCCATCCACAACCACAACCTGAAATGCTCCACACCAATGCTGGCAGTCAGCCAGCTAACACCAAATGGCGATCATTCCGTATTTGTTTTTTTGAGGCCTACAGGTTGTCTGTTGTTTTTTTTTTGGGGGGGGGGGGGGTTTCTGGGGTGGATTCGACCTCCTCTCTACCTGTTATCTCTCCGTGCGTCCCAATCACATAGTAGCATTGTCCTAATAAACACCCTTCTCTATGGTTATTTTCTCCTAAATGGGACCATACATATAAAATGAACATCATGTTGTCTTGTATTGTTATAGAGAATGAGACCATAAGCTCGTTAGGGAAATGTTTTTCGACTTCAGTGCAATTGAGTTGCACCCTTGATGGTAGTTAGACTGAATGCAGGTTTAAGGCACTTCAACACCGGCGGCAATTTACAGCCCCAGAGTCTACTTCCATTTTTATATGTACGCTATTGTTCCCGTTAGCAAAATTCCCCGCGCACATTTGTAACATTCGGAAACGGAAGAGGCAAAGTTGTCGTGCTACTGTATCTGTCACTCACAAAAACACGTGCGACATCGTGGAGCACGTAGTCACTTTAGAAAAAAAAAATGGAAGGCTTGCATATTGTGGCAATCTCCATCTCAGAACAGCCAAACCAGCATGTTCGAAGTGGGCACAAAATTTAACCTTGGCCTATCAGGGAAGGCGGTGCTTAAAAATATGGCTACTTCAGTGTCGCGCTGTGTCATGCATTGTGCCAATTTACATGTGGTTGGTCCCTCTGTGTTTATAAAAGTAGGCGGGGCTAATGGTTTAACAGGGAGCGAATCACATGTACATGAACACACAACCAGTATCCCATATGGTCTAGCGGTTAGGATTTCTGGTTTTCACCCAGGAGGCCCGGGTTCAACTCCCGGTATGGGAACTGCTCAGTTTTGCCAGATGTGCCGCGCACAAAAAAAAACCCGCGCACCACCAGATTGAAATGCAGCTTTTTCCCCAGGGCTCTGATGTGCTCACAGCCCTCACAGCCCTGTGACAGACCCCCCCACCCCCTGCACGCACACACACAGATCACCTGACACCTGAGTGAGAGGGTCCCTGCATGGATCACTCTCGCTCACTATGCCTTAAGACTGGGACTTGCTCTAGCTGCGCTTCATACATTCATACACCTTGTCTTCCCAGAGCTGCTGCTTGTCTTGACATTGACATTGTGTGAATTGAACATATGTACGATATGTGTATTTATTCCCTTCCTTGTGCATTTATTATCTGTTTCTGTTTGGTGGTGGGTTTTTATATGCCGAGCGCTACCCAAAAAACCTTTGTTAGGTGCAAGCACAACAACAACAACAAAGAATTCTTGATTCTTGAAACAGATTACCTGCCAGAGCAAAAAAGAGTAAACCCTGCATACAACACACACCAGGGGCGTGTGTCTTTACTAACCACTATATCTTTACAGAGAAAATAGTTTCTCTCTATTATATAACTGTTTAAAATCTTGTGTGCAGATAACGTCAGCCATTGAGTAAAAGTTGAGGCGTAGTTAAAAGAAACCAGAAATGGATTCTTAGAAAGACACAAGTGACTTAGTTCGGTACAATAGAAAAACCTTTGAGACCCATGGATTCAGCAGAAAACACACACACACATAATACTGAGTCATCTAAATAAGAGAATAATCTCAAAGATCGCGACGTACATTAAAAAAACTTGCTCAGTGTCGAGAGAGGTTTTAATTATTGAGTGTGAATCAATAATTATGCCACTTCGATGGCGATTTGAGCAGCAATTATTTCCTCAAACTTTGTCCTTTTTCACTGAAACACCAGGCTTCATCATCTGAAACACACGCACGCTGCACACACACATTATCCGGCTCGTGTTGCTTTCAGCGGGACTTCATGGGGTCCTATTTTCAACGCAGGAGGCCAAGTACAAAACATATATCGAAGTTCAATTCAAGCAGTCAAGGAGGTACATTGGCCCCCACTGAGGCAATTAAAAAGTACAAACAACAGAACACAAACAAATATACGCAAATTCTCTCGGGAGCGTTACATTAATAAACATGTAGACTCTCAGAGTAATAGAGAGATGGAATAAGAATGAGAGAGAGGGAGAGAGAGGGAGAGAGCGAGAGAGAGGTGCAATGACAGAGCTTGACAGGATAATTGGTGTCAGAGTCCAGCTGGAGCTGCTGTCATCACTTGGCTCACTTGGCAGACTGTCTCTAGGAACGAAGGTGGACAAAGACAACGATAACGACCTGAAGATGGACCTGAATAATTTCAGTCAGGGGTACACTAATCTGATTACCATTCAAAAGTCAGGTTTTTACTTTTAGTTGATAAAGTTCATCAAAAGGAGATGCTTGACTGTCTCCTCCTAACAAGCAAAACTTTATGTCCGCAGCGGGAGGTAAATCCAAAGAGAGTTGTAACTGACTCTGGAAGATTAGGGAAGCCTTTTAATCAGTTTTAAGATCATAGTTTAAGTTCTAAAGCAATGCCAGGTTGATTTATATTTATATTTTCTTTCCATCAACAGGTTGAATAAACCTAAGTCTGATAAAGCCAGTCACTGGTTTGATCCTCATTCGGTTTCTGCTTTTGGACTTTTGGTTGATTTCCTATTTTATATTCAATTAGTTTTCTTTGCTTGTCCATTTTTCTTGTACTCTCTCTTTTCACAGGTGATAGAACTGCCCTGTTGAGTTACACCTCAGCCTTGTTACCTACTCTTTTTTGAGTATTGGCTGCGTGTTGTCATTTGCTCATTTGTTTGCTTTTGAGAGGATTCACCTCTCAAAAACAAATATCTCAACTCTACCTTGATCTCTGCTGTACCTTTGGGGTTTTTTTTTTTTTTTTTTTTGTTGTTTGTTTGTTCAACTTTGTAGAGTCTCATGGTGTTCCTGAAATGTTCCTATGTTTGTCTCTGGTTTTTGTTTTTATTAAAACAACTTTTTTATGACTATCCCCTTAAGGTTTTATCCATTTGCTTTCAAAATAAAACTGAACAAGTGGGCCAATATGGATTACTGGCTACCGTTTGGACCCTGAGCTTGGCCAAGAGTTGACCTCCTTTAAAAGTAAGTCTAAGTTGATTTGCAGCTCCACCTCCTGATTGTCGCCTCAACCCTCTGTTGACTCAAACCCAAATCCTCCCAGCTGGCAGTGCAGTTAGCCTTCAGCCTGCTATCTACAAGCTAGCTTCATAACACTTATTCTAGTCCACTCTAAACAACAATGGATGTCCAATTCACCCACATATATTATCACTACTCCCCGTCACATATTGTTTCTACCGTACGCACTTACACTCACACAATGATTGTGGAACAGTATTTTGGGTACACTATCCTGGCCTCACAGTCCACTCTGCGAAAGAGCAGGAATTGGACACCATTCTTCACTGACAGGATGAGTCCTAAAACATAAAACACATCTTCAGGAGAAGGTGACACATCCACACCAACCTCCAAAAAAGTAAAAAAAAAAACAAAAAAAAAACAAAACACACCATCTGCTATGTATGTCTGAATAAGTCTAGGCTTATGTGGTGAGCTGCCGAAGGGATTGGTTTAGTTTGAACAAACTTCAGAGAACACGCAACTTAACTTAAAATAAATCCACTGGAATCCATTCAAGAGAACAGTACTGGGACTGTCTCATTGGAACTCAATCAAATATCTTATGAAGTGAGATTATTAAAGGTTTGAAGTTTCCTTTCAAGTTAGTCAGGAAAAAAAAACATAAAAACAACAACCTTATGGTGTGCCACACTCTCAGAGGACGCCTTACAGGAAACTTATCTGTATAGACTGAAAAAATGAATGGACCAAATATGTATTTAACTTTTAATCATCGATAAGCTATATTAGATTCATTATTTTGGACAGGAGGTAGACAGACACAAAAACATTAGTTTATCGCATTATTGTAGCATTCAAAGTTGGTCATATTTGGCACATTAAATTCATCCATGTTTGCTTTTGTTTTCTTTCTCATTTTTTTTTTTCCCCCCTGTGAATCTTCCTTGTCGTAAAAGGCTGTATATATATGAATAAATAAAAGCCTCAAAGGTAAAAGCAGAGCCAAATGTTGCATTTACATATTGGCCCGATGAAGCATCGTATAATCCATCTGTTTACTGTCTATCTTCCACCCCCTCTGGTCTCACTGAGCAACTATTGAATTCGCTGTTGCCCTTCCTTTACTGTTGAATCATTAATGTTCATTGACTACTTTGTTATGTTTTTACTCACGTCTCGGGGCTCTCTCTCTTTTTTTTTTTTTTTTTTTTTTTTGTTTAATAGTTGTTGTCTGCCTGTTTTTCCTCTGTATAACAAGGATGCTGCACTTTAAAACCTGACAGCCTGATGGTGATGACACGTTTGCGTGCGTGATTGCTCATTAGCAAGCTGAGTATAGCTGATTTTTTTTTTTCAGTGATCGTACGGAGAGAGGAAGCGCTTTTTTTCAATTCGTCAGTGGTGCTTGGCTGAAATGACCGAGTGGTTGTGGTGGCCGTGTACCTTTAGCTAGTCCAACGCTGAAACTAAAATCCCTGAAACAGAATCTTAAACGCTCATCCACCACTATCTTACTTTCATAGTTCCTTGGCGTACAGTTTATATATATATATATATATATATATATATTTAAGGAAACACTAAATGCTACTCTGCTGTATACTGGCATTGTAATTGATTGTCCATTGGTTCCTTTGTCCGCACGCAGCTTGTTGCAGTACCAGTGATCTCTCTCAATAAGCATATTGAGAGCGAGCTGGGTACAGACAGCAATTACTGATAGAGAACTCTCCCTTCTATCATTGTGGTGAAAATCAATGAAAATAAGTGGGCGAGCCAGTGGCCCCAGGGGGAGGATCACAGAGCATCGTTATTTGTTTCACACAAACAAGGATCCTCTGGATATACCATCTGGATACCTTTTATGGTTGTCAGACTTGTCTGCAGCCTTGACATTGAGCTGTAAGCCGTGGGCTTGTGTCCACACTCCATACCCAGAGAATTTTCACATTCCCTCTTAGTTGTTACGAACTCGCCAACTAAATACGTTGTCATCCACCCTGTGAGAATCAAGACTCTACGCTCGACTTGAAACCTGCAAGACTCTTCCAGCTTTTACTCAGCTTGTGGACCCCGCTACCAGAGGAAAACAAGACCTTAAAACCTGCTGCATGCCAGTCAAGAGATCTGGAGATTTTACACGTATTAGTTCTATTCATTAATGGGCTGTTATTAAAACTTTTTTTTTTTTTAACTAAAAGGCAGTTCTTCTTCTGATTTTCTTTTAGTGATAACTTAGTCTCATTCTGGTTCTTATTTGAATACTATTTAGTCAAGCATGACTTCATGGTTTTCCTAAATGTCCTAATGTACTTGCAGAGCGCTGTGGACTCTCCCCACTGCATCTGTATAATAGCACCTGCATCTGCAGACAGTACATCCTCTGTGGCCCAAAACATCACTGCCACTCTGTTCAGGCAGGCTTAGGCAGGCAACTCTGCTCGAAACATGAGGGGAACACAGGCCAGAGCACACAAACATTAAGCAGGTGCACACTTGTGCAAATGGAACCATTAGCATAAATAAAACATATTGTGAATGTGAAGAGCATAAATATACATGAACTCACACCCACACATATACTTTACATACTGTACAGGCATAAACACACACATGCTGTGTGAAGTATTGGGACATTTAAAAGCTACACATTCAAGTAAGGGGTTGTAAAGAGGCAAAAGTACGATGTGTGGAGGACACTAGAACGCTCTTCTGCTGTTGCTCATCTGACACCTCAAAGATTGAGATTTTATTGGTGCAGAGAAGATGAGCTTCAGACAAGCCAAACAGGGACACAATCTATCACTCCCCTCGGTTATTTGATGTACAAGAAGAGCATTTGTGCTACTTTCTCTCTCCAGTGGATGCACAGTCAGGGTTGTCTAAGGAGATGAAGAGGGAAATTTCAAGATTTTTGGTCAATGGAAAGTTAAAAACAATCTCGTAGGTCTGATGGTCGACAATGTAGGTTCAACTACATTGTCACTGGTTGTAACAAAGCTGTAAAGAACGTTCCACTGCATGACGCAAAGTCATACGAGAACAACACATTGTAAGTGACGTGGGAGCAAAACAAAAAGAATGTAGCTGGAAACTGTGATGCAATGCCTGCAAAGTAACACCATTGAACCCAGTCATTATTCAGTCCAGTATCAGCTGGTTTCAGTTGTTCTTGTCCCTCTGTGCTCATAGTATTTTAATTCAGCAGAGCTCAAAGTGAAGCTGCTCTCACTGAAGACTTTTTCTGTTTCTGTTGTCTTGTAACAGCACGAGTACACAAAAAAAACATGGCCAAAAAAAAAAAAACAGGACTGCAAGTTGACCACTTGTTGATCACTTCCCAGATGCTGCCAAAACCCAAATTTTTCAGACAATTTCATGGCTCAGGTGGTTTTTGGCTGATTGGTGGTGTCAGTCACCCAGTAAGACTGACAGGGACATTTCCAGGGCTGCAGCCATAGTCCAGCCAAATACGTTTCAATTGTAACAGCCTCATCTTCAATAAATCTTTCTCTCATATTTAAGCCATAATTAAAGATGAGTTGGTACTTTTGCAACACTGTTGTGAATGAAAACTAAATTTTCCTTTCCATGTCAAGTTGAGGTTTACGGTTGACTGAGCCTTTAAAGCTGAAGCTAATCTGGTGGTGCTGAATATCTGGCATCTGCTTCTTAAATTTTACAGGTTGAGTTCATATGCGAACGCGGAACTCCTTGTCTTGCAGGAAAGGTGGCACATTCATACAGAAATCAAATGAATCATAGTCACAACAGTGCCATATGTAGACAGATGATCATGAAATAGCTGGGTGACAGTGGAGTCATGACAACACACTGTGCACGTCGACTGATTAGCTACAAATTTCAAATATCAGAATTTAAAGGGGAAACAGCCAAAACAATGTGACCCTCCAGATCCTGCAAAGTCTCAGAACATGAACAGAAACACCAGAACCGGCAGCCTCGCCCTGTCATGCTCTGCTATGAGTGAGTAAAACATGAAACTGAGGAGAAAAGCTCAGTATAGCTGAAATCATGGATGATGACATTTTCTAAAACCTGAACTCAGCAGAGTTCTACTTACTGAAACAAACTGACTATCAAATGTGTATCATTCATTGCTGCCTTACAGCATTATATGATTACACAATCTTTTATGACTGCTTTAATGTTAATAAATGATAAGAGAAAGTACCTAAATAATTGATTCAGCAGCCATAATATGTGTCCAGTACTTGCTCAACAAATTAGGCTTAAACCCAAGTGCAACAATTAGGCTCAGTGTGTCCCTAAAGTGAAGGGAACATCCATCAATCCATCCATTCATATATTAATATTATGCTGCTCATCCATCGGGGTTCTGGGGGTGCCTGAGCCAATCCCAGCTGACATCGGGCGAGGCCAGGGTACACCTCAAACAGGTCACCAGGTGAAGGGAACATTATGAGGCAATCGCAAATTAACAGTCGTTTGTTCATGATAATATAGGACTGATTTCCCTCAAATTACACCAACAGAAGGATATTGTACCTTTTTCTGAAGCCAAATTTTGAAACCAAAATTCAAAAGTAAACTATAAAATTAAAACAAGGACTTTAACAAAAGACAAATGGGCACTTGCCTTGTCAGAGGCCAGGAGGGAAAGAACCACCTGAGGTCTACTTGTGCATGTGAAGCTGCAGATTTACTAACTTGACGACTGAACAAGCTGGATCTATGTGATCCGATAAGACTGTGATTGCTGCAGTCCCACTTTCGAACAATATTCACTCTAATCTGATGTGCACGTCCTTTCATTATTCAGATGCTGTGGAGGCTTCACTAGAGGATGACTGGGCTGTTACTGTACTGTCTGTCTTTTAGGGTTTGTCAGTCGCACGGCCGATCACAAGACTCCCCTATAAACATGACTTTTTGAAACTTCTAGTTCAATTCAAATATTGATTTATATGTCCCTTTGTGAATTATATTATTTATATAGTGGTTGTTTTATGTCTAGTTGGCACAGTCTTCCTCTCTCCCAACCCTCTTTCATACTGGGGTTGTAGCCAAAGCGAACATTTTCTCTCACACGTTCCCCTTGTTGTGTCTCTTCTGTATCAAGATACACAGCAGCCGTTCCAGACCTGGGCGTGCTGCTTCAAACTACTCGATTGGTCTGGTTTTACATTTGAGATGTGCAACAGTGAGATAATGATGAAGTTAATCACTTACCTTTCTGTCATCTGGTGGCCAGGTCGATCCTCTCTGACATCTGAAACCATAACAACAGTGAAAGTTTGTTAATAATTATTCTTTTATTTGTTGCTCCCATGAGAATATGGGTTTGTGTGTTTTTTGTTGTTTTTTTTTTTGTTTTTTTTGTAGGCAAGGAACACGTTCCCCAGCGCAGGATAATAGTAGAGGTCTATGAAGATACAACAGTATAACAGATAACAGTCGGATATTGTGCCCGACTTCCAGGCCCCGGAAATTGTTTGTTTTGTTTTTCCAATGAATTGGATAAATAGTAAATAATAGTAAAGTAAGGTAAAGTATCCTTTCATCAAAAAAATGAAAAGGAACTTTAATAGCAACCTTGAAAAAGAGTCAGTCGGATCTTGCATAACCAAAGTAACACAAAGTACTCCAAACAGATCCAAAACTGCAGGATTTAGACACTTATTGAAACGAATTTGGCTGCACGTCTTTATCCGTCAACATTTCATAACAGCAGATATTAAGAAGGTGGGGGAAATGAGACGCAGAGGAAGCTATGATTCAAATCAGATACCATGAGAATAGAGTTGAGCCCGCTGAATCATCACCACACCGATTCTCATTTGATCTTTTCGCATTTGTTGCCACACTGCATCTCCTTGCGGTGAAGAAAACGCTGCTGCTACACGACTCGGATAAAAATTGATTCATTTTAAGGGCGCAGATGCAGCCGACAGATCATTGTCATCACAGAGGAGAGCGAAGGAGCGAAGGCGAAAACAGAATCATAAATTACACAGCCCGGTTTTATTCCATCTAAGTTTGTCTGTCTGATAGACGACTTTAAGACTGAGGGAGGGATGTGGCGAGATGGAGAGCGATTCGAGGAGAGACAGAGTAAAGATGCTGAGAGAGTGCAATTCAAAACAAAATGAGCAAAAAATGGATTGATCAATCAGCCATGGAGATGGATCTCCTCTTCTCTCCCTTCCATCCACGTCAGCCATTCTTGCGCTCATCTCCTCCTCCCTTCCCACTCCTAATTCTCCTTTCCTTAACGTATTGTGAAGGAAATCTCATCAGATAGCACAGATTATCCAAACCCTTCTGCATTCTGTCTGCCTCTGATTGAAAGTGGCCTACTTGAGTTTTAAAAGCCAGCTAGCTACTTTGATCTGGAGATTGAATCACCAAAATTACACAAAGCAATCACTGTGTATGTGTGTGTCTGTTCTGATGTGCTTGAACTTTCACAAGGTGGTTCTCATTTTGAAAAGGCGTAATTTTTAGGATTTGGATTGAAAAATTGTTCGATAAAGGTGAGGTGAAGTTTTTAGTGGAGAGCGTGTGTTGAAATTGAGCCTGGTTAAAAAGCCTTCAGGTGCATAGTGAAGTGAGGTTATGCGTATTTTTTGTCAGAAACAAAGCATCACGCTTCTATATCAGACCCTGTGATGGCCTGTCACTCTTTCTCTCGCTTTTTCCGGAAGCATCAGGGAAGACGAGTCTTCAGCCAGAAGCAGCTGACTGGGTTGATGCTCTCGCTCTCACTTTCTCTCATTCCTCCTGTGTTCCCCTTTCATTAGTGTGGTTTATTTTTCCACTCAGCACTTTCATTTATCCGGACGACTTGTTTGTCCAGCCCATCCCACAAATGCTGAATTGGATGTAGATTAACACCGGTGCTGGCTGCTGTGCTTCTCACACCATTTTTGATCCATTGTTGCAGTGTGGCAGTGAGCCTTGTCTTGCTGAAAGAGGCCACCACCATTAGGGTATTTCATTTCTTTGAAGGGACTTGGTCTGCGACAACATTTTGTAAAGTTTCCCAGCGGAAAATATATCAAAGCATCACACTGACTCACACCAGCTTGTCTTCTTACAATAATTCATCCTAATGTCAAAATTAAGTAGGAGATGCACCCAGCCAAATAAAAGAAAACATGATTTGTCAGGGCAGCACAGTGGTTAGCGCTGTTGCCCCACAACAAGAAGGTCACGGGTTTGGTTCCTGGGCCTGGGGCCTTTCTGTGCAGAGTTTGCATATTCTTCCTATGCTCAGGTGGGTTTTTTTACAGGTGCACCGGTTTCCTCCGGTTGATTCGTGACTCTAAATTGCCTGTAGGTCTGGGTGTGAGTGGTTGTTGGTCTCAAGGGTATACCCCCCCCTCCCCTCGCCCATGTGAGCTGGGATTGGCTCCCCATGACCCCAAATGGTGGTCTTGGTGGCACATAATCTTGCTGCCATTTCCTCAGTTTTCTTTTCTTCAACACTTCTGATGACCACTGAAGGCAAGGAACATCCTACATGGCATTTGTCAAAGTCCCTAACATCTTTCCACTTGTTCATTTTTCCTGCTGCCAACAAATAAACTTCAAAGAATAAATGTTCACTTGAACCAAGATGAGCCCACCCAAATCACACTGATATGTAATGAGATGTTCAATGTTATTCGCTTCACCTGTCAGTGGTCGTAATGTTAAAGCAGAGTGTATTTACCTGACATAAACATAGAACTCAGGTCCCCCTTCCAGTAAACCTCAGAGGCATTAGGTCTAATATAGTACGGTTGAGTTGGGTTTTCCCCGTGACATATATAAAGGTTAAATGCTTTGACTGGTTAGTGGGATGTAATCACATTTTTCAAAATTGTATTTCAAAAAATAAAAAAATAAAAAAGAAGGAGAAAACTGCTACTCAGCAGTTTTTATGGATCGTTTCCTCACTTGAACTTTGGTTGACAAAAACTTATATTTATATCCATTGTACTGGAACAGGCAAGGGCAGCACGGGGGCATGGTGGTTAGCGCTGTCGCTCCACAATAAAAAGGTTGCGGGTTCGGTGGTGCCTTTCTGTGCGGAGTTTGCATGTTCTCCCCGTGTCTGTGTGGGTTTCCTCCAGGTACTCTGGTTTCCTCCCACCGTCCAAAGACATCATGTTTGGGTTAACTGGTGACTCTAAATTGTCCATAGGTCTGAGTGTGAGTGTGACTGGTTGTCTGTCTCTGTCTGTCTCTGTGTGTTGGCCCTGTGATGGACTGGTGACCTGTCCAGGGTGTACCCCACCCTCACCCAGAGTGAGCTGGGATTGGCTCCAGCAGCCCCATGACCCGGAAACAAAAAAGCGGTAGAAGATGGATGGCTGGATGGAACAGCCAATTTGGCCCAAATCTTATTGGCATACAAAATAGTGATCCTTGACATTAAAGATAGGAAATAACTGCCATTTAAATCTAAATGTTTGTTGAGTATTCAGTACAGTTACGACATACACAAGCTGACAACACAAAACAGCATGCTCACTAAAACCCTGGCTTTGAATCCTATCCCACTGTTGATCTGATCTATTTCATTAAATCCATGTAGCACATTATTAGTCATTTCTGTGTACATTTCACTCCAACATCATCAAAGTTTCTGATGTGTCTCTGTTTCTCATGTGTGTGTAAATTGCCTGCAATATCTGATTTCTGAGTTACCTCTGCAGACCACATTCTAGCTGTCTCGACTCTACTGGCTCTCTTCGCAGCTCCGGGCTCCATTCATCTTATTGTCAGTAACATAATTTAAAAAAATTTGCTCCCTCTGAAATTCCTCATTAATGTAAGTGTGAGAATTATCATCACATTTTAGAAATAACATCATCTTGACCGATGAAGGAATATAAAACTATATTTTAGCACACACACACACACACACACACACACACGCTCACACACAGGACAGGCGCTAACAGGAAAGCTGGGTGAGATGTTTCAATGCATCGTCCATGTCTTCTTCTAGCAGTGACCACAGCTGTCTGATCTCATCATCTGTAGACTTTACCCCATGCAAAGAAGCACTGGTTGACATTGTTCTGCTATGGATCTCTCCTCTGTGTGCCATTATTAGAGACCCTTTTACAGATGATGGTAGAAAACAAGCAGGGAGCGCTCTGAAAAGTTCAAGCAGACTTTGATGTTAAGTAAAGCTTGAGTGCTGCAGGGAGGTGTGGATACAAGGGAGGGCTAGGACTCTTTTATTGTGTGGTTTTCCTTTTAAAAGTTGGAATATGGGCTAATGGAATGCAGCGGAGGAAGTTTTTATGCTGATGACGTTGTATAGTTTCAAATGCAAGTAAAGAAGTAAACAGGAGAAGTGCTGAGGCATGAATGTGTGAGCATTTCGACCTACAGACAGGAGGGCTGGACCCACACACATCACATATGGAGCACACAAATGGCCACACATACAGCCACATAGCCACCAGACATTGACAAATAAATTAAAAATGTTGTTTTTACATTGTCCATCATTTATGGAAATGCATATTTACACTGTCTGCAAATCACAAAACTAACACAAAACATTTTGTGAGTCAGGTTTAATGAATAATGATAATAAGAGACAGATAATAACGAATAATGAATGTTAATGAATTGGTTTGGGGAAAGAAACGGGAAAATATATTGCAAATATATATTGTTTGCATTTATTGTGATAACAAATCTGCATTTGACGTGGCTGCTAAGATCAAAATACAACTACTAAGTCAATTTGGATTTAGAAAGGTCAAGTATTTGTAATTGGTGAACTAGTTAGCTTGGTTTCTTGTCATTGTGATTAGCAACGGATTAATTGCGACACAAACATCCTTTCAACCAACCTCCTCAATTTCTATGATGACCATTACACATATCCTTTTTAGCTAACTTCATATAACGTTCACATTGTGTCTCTTCTTTTTCTGTTAGCTGGGTGAAAATCTGCCTGTCTGTCAAAGCTCACTCGCAGAGTCATCCTCCCCACTCACTATCTGTGGGTTTCTATATAGAGGACTATAAACTGAGGTCATCACTAAAATTGAAAACGCAAATTTTCCATGATTTAATCCACTTTCTGTCTTTTACCAAAAGTAAAAATAAAAAGTGGGAGACCAACTGATTCGGTGCTGAAAAGGGGGTTAAACAAACTTCTTTTTCTTTTTGGGTGTAAACAGCAATATTGTCTTGTAAAATGAGTATACTTTTATGCCTAATGTGTAGATATAAAACCTCTCTATGGGTCATTTGGTACATTAATTGTGTTCGTTGTAGCCCTCCAACGGCATACAAAAACTTCGGCCTCAGTACTGAGGAACCGTTGCTGGAAAGGAAAAGCCTTGTGAGAAAAACCATATGAGGAGATTTCAAAAACTTCGAATCCACCTTCAGCTCATTGTAATGTACTCTTTAGCAAGACAATGAAGAGGTTAAGGTGCAGCACACTAAGTTCTACAGGAAAAGAGTTGAAAGTTGAAGGCTCAAGACTGATTTATTGTCATCTGCATGTTTGCGCATGAAATAAATATTCATTCATTCATTCATCTTTTACCGCTTATCTGTTTCCAGGTCACGGGGGGTGCTGGAGCCAATCCCAGCTCACATTGGGTGAGGGCAGGGTCACCTTGGACAGGTCACCAGTCCATCACAGGGCCAACACACAGAGACAGACAGAGACCAACAACCACTCACACTCAGACCTACGGACAATTTAGTCACCAATTAACCCAAACATTATGTCTTTGGACAGTGGGAGGAAACCAGAGTACACTGGAGGAAACCCAGGAGGATAGGACCCAGGACCCAGGCACCGGAAGAACATGCAAACTCCCCACAAAAAGGCCCCAGGCCAGGTAAAAATATAATTTACAATTATGATTCCTATTCTAAAATGAAAGTATGCACGAGTTGCCATCAGAGTAGCTCAGAGGATCAGTCATGTCAAAACAATGTTGACAGAATGCTGTTGGTTGAGGAAAGGTTAATAATGTTCAGGATTTATTAGTGCTCTTAATCAGCACTAACTTTGTGGTCTGGTTTGGTCTCTTCCTGAGGAGAATATCTGGCCGTTCAACGAGTCACTCTCTTCATCAGCTCTTTACTTGGTCCATTAGAGATCTTTTTTTTTTTTTAAAGGGCAGACAACAGCTACTTGCTGCTGGAAAACTGGAACTATTTCACCGTTTACAACTTGCTCCCCCTTCGAAGTCATTTCCTGTGGTATCGCCTGACATTACCCGACACGTACAGGGCCCAGTAATCACATTCTGTGTATAACTGCGGGGGGGGGGGACTATGGCAAAAATAAGAAGAGCAAAAAGGCTTCCCACAAAAAAACGAAAGGTAAATAAATCCATTTAAAAACCTGGATAATACGACAGAGTATCACTACTGTGACTCATTACTATTATCATCCTGTCACAGCAGCCTGTTTAACTGCACTGCTGCAGCTCATTAACCCCCCTCACATGTTCCCTGCAACTCTGTAGCTGATTATCTCTGGTTGCCTATGAGGCAGCAAATACATACAGCCTGCTGCTTAAAATTAAAGTGAATATATCAGGCCCTGATACGCACAGCTGTGCATCATCGTGATCTATAGCATCTTAATTTCCCAAAGCAGTATTCACAAGCATTTAGCCATAACACTGAATAGATTTTTTTTCTTGAATTTTGTTTGTACAGTAGGTGAAAATACAACATTTCTGTTTCAAAATATATCAGTTAATGCGGTAGAACTGAAACAAATTGGGCGATAGTTTAAAATTTACACGTGCAAATTAATCTGGAAATCTGAGAGCTCAGTTTCACGTTTCAAATGAGGGTTTTTCTAAAGCAAATAAATGACTCTCACCTCTTTAGATAAATTCACTCTGAGATGTTTGCACATGGGCAGGCACGGAAATCTCTGTGTTTTAAAGAATTTTAATTTTAAATATTCTCCATAATATTCAAATTTCAGCAAACAGCCAGAGTAAATACAAAACTGAGATTCCACCAAATTGTCTCAAATGCAAAACATATAGGTACGGGACTTTATTGCCCTTGGGAATTTAATACATTGTGAAGGACAGAATATATGAATATCAGAGCAGTAATATTTCCACTTTAATGTCAGCTTGGAAATGTCTCTGGTTCCCTTGAACAATATGACGATACTATTCAAGCCTTTAATGCTGACAAGGAAATGTATCATGGTGAAGTCGGTTGGGGGGAGGGCCCTCCTTATTCCAAGTGGAAACAGATCATTGAGGTTGTGGCAAACCAGGACATTGCATTCACGAAAGGACTGTAACAGTGGAAGATGCTAGAGTCTCTGGATGTGTATAATGGATGTGATCACATGACCACTCTGAGCTGGACAGCTGCTTCCACTTATCTTTCCTAGTGATCTTTTTTAATTACATTTTTTCATACACATATACCGTCTAGACTGGTGATGACAGTGCTATTGAAGACCTACATAGAATGTTTTTTCCCCTTGCGCACAACAAAGTGCATCTAATTTTATCTAATTTAATGTAATCTAATCTCTCCGATCACTCATTTGTTTTGGCATCTCCCATTATGTAGGTGCTGTGCTTCCTTCTTTCATCTATAGACCATACCATCTATAGGCCTATATAACATTTAATAACCCCCCCCCCCCAAAAAAAAGAATAATAAACTTGTTTATTGACATACAGTGGGTACGGAAAGTATTCAGACCCCCTTAAATTTTTCACTCTGTGTTGCATTGCAGCCATTTGCTAAAATCATTTAAGCTGATTTTTTTCCACATTAATGTACTCACAGCATCCCATTTTGTGAGAAAAACACAGAAATGTAGTCATTTTTACAATTTTTTTAAAGAACAAAAACTGAAATATCACATGGCCATAAATAATCAGACCCTCTGCTGTGACACTCGTATATTTAACTCAGCTGCTGGCCATTTCTTCGGATCATTCCTTGAGATGGTTCTACACTTTCATTGGAGTCCAGCTGTGTTTAATTAAATTGAGTGGACTTGATTATGAAAGGCACACACCTGTCTATATAAGACCTTACAGCTCACAGTGCATGTCAGAGAGATCTGGCCAAGGTTACAAAAGAGTTTCTGCTGCACTTAACGTTCCTAAGAGCACAGTGGCCTCCTTAATCCTTAAATGGAAGACATTTGGGACAACCAGAACTATTCCTAGAGCTGGCCGTCCGGCTAAACTGAGCAATTGGGGGAGAAGAGCCTTGGTGAGAGAGGTAAAGCAGAACCCAAAGTTCACTGTGGCTGAGCTCCAGAGATGCAGTGGGGAGATGGGAAAAAGTTCTCGAAAGTCAACCATCACTGCAGCCCTTCACCAATCAGGGCTTTATGGCAGAGTGGCCCGATGGAAGCCTCTCCTCAGTGCAAGACACATGAAAGCCCACATAGAGCTTGCCAAAAAACACATGAATGACTCCCAGACTATGAGAAATAAGATTCTCTGGTCTGATGAGACCGAAATTGGACTTTTTGGCCTTAGTTGTAAGCGGTATGTGTGGAGAAAACCAGGCAGTGCTCATCACCTGCCCAATACAGTCCAAACAGTGAAGCATGGTGTTGGCAGCATCATGCTGTGGGGGTGTTTTTCAGCGTGCTCAGGACCTCAGACTGGGCCGAAGGTCACCTTCCAACAGCACAAAGACCCTAAGGACATAGTTAAAATAATGGAGTGGCTTTGGAACAACTCTGACTGTTCTTGAGTGACCCAGCCAGAGCCCTGACCGAAACCCAACTGAGCATTTCTGGAGAGACCTGAAAATGGCTGTCCACCAATGTTCGCCATCCAACCTGAGGGGATCTGCAAGGATCTGCAAGGAGGAATGGCAGGGGATCCCCAAATCCTGTACTTCCAGTACCATCCAATACTTATGGCCATGTGATATTTCAGTTTTGGTTCTTTAATAAATTTGAAAAAGTGTCTACATTTTTGTGTTTTTCTGTCAAAATGGGGTGCTGTGAGTACATTAATGAGGAAAAAAAAAAAAATCAGCTTAAATGATTTTAGCAAATGGCTGCAATATAAAAGAGTGAAAATATAAGGGGGTCTGAATACTTTCCGTACCCACTGTATGTGAAAGAATTTGAATGCAGTTGTAATATGCACAGTGCATGTTCACTGCACCGGTGCTGGCACCTGAACAGGTGGGGTGATTCAGGAGCAGGAGTGTCGGTAACCATATTAAAAAGCCAGTTATTAGTGTTTCGCCACACAGATGGCTATAAAAACATATCCAGCAAAACTGTGATGGATTCGAGTTTTAAAAGTGTCTCCAAATACACTTGCATCTCCTGAGAATGACCCATAGTCACACCCGTAGCAGAGATGCAATCTCCAGTAATGCCATTAAGTAGTCAGAGCTTGTTCAGTTAAAACCAGGGTGAGCCTAAAGCTCAGACCTGTAGTGTGCGTTCATTCTACACCCACAAACTTCAGCTGACTGAGTACCTTGCCCTCTCTCCCTTTCCTTACTCTGACAACACCTTCTGTCTCTCCATCCTCACTCTGTCTGCGTTACACCCTCCCACTCTCTCTCCCTCTGACATGAGAAGTCCATTCCTGTCAGCCAACGCCTACCCCGACTCCATTACAGTGAGTCTGCTGATGCTCTCCATCGGCCGCAGCCTCTCTCGCACCAAAGGCAGAGCCTGTTTCACTGAGTGCTGTGCTGTGTGCGTTTGTGTGTGAGAGAGAAAGATGACGAGCTGCTTCTGTCTTTCTCGATTGGTCTGAGTGCCCTCTGTGTATGCATGCCTGTGTATGTGTGAGTCAGGGTAAGTGGTCCATACTTTACGTGTGTTACGTGAGACTTACAAATGCATGCATGCATTACTCCATGTGTGTGTGTCTCTTGTGACTGGCCTGACCTGAATACACACTAGCCCATGGGGGCTCACCTCCCCATGAGGACCACGACCTATCCTGTTTTTGACAGTTGAGATTTGGCTTTGGGGATCAATTTAGAAAGAATTTTGCTTCATTAAGGCAAGCAGTTAAGATAAGAGGTTTGGAAACGCTGTATTTTAATAAATTGTCCCTGCAGAGATATAGACACAAGCTTGTGTGTGTCTGTGTGTGTCTGTGAGTGTCAGGTTGATCCTGTTTTGATTTCTGCCATATCTTCTTCATGAATGATTCAAAGGGCTGCAAATAGGAAATTGTTTCTCTGCCCACTTTCCATCTCTGAAGTCCGAACACATTCACACTCACAAACACACACACACACACACACACAGACACACACACACACACAATGAAACTTCCGTCTCCCACGGCATATGCCGCTATAAAAGTGTGTGAATGTATTTGTGCAGTTTCTGTGTTTGCTGAGTGTGAGCGAGCCTCCATTCTCTCAAGCGTGCGCATGTGATTGTACACATTTGTGTGTGGATTCCAAGCTGTTGTTTGTGTGTGTGTGTGTGTGTGAGGCTGATCAGAGAGGCAGCCCCAGGCTGTGGCCAGATCAGATTGAGTTGGCGGTGCAGAGCAGAGAGCAGCGATCAGAAGGAGATGCTCAGCCTTAATCTGATTGTAGCTGCAAACTCTCGACTCAACTTTCGACTGACTGACAGGAGAAGTCTGCAACCATGGACGGATGTACAGGTCAAACACTAACTGTAATAAACACAAATAAAGGTACTATTTACACTGTGTGAGACTGAAGCAATCCCTTTTTGTAGCATCAGTAACCAACAGTCCAAAACGGAAGAATCTTCAGTTTACTGGAAATAAAACAGAAAGAAACATTAAGAAAAGAGACAGCGCTCTTTCAACCTTGGAAAATATTCTCACAATTAAAAGCCAAAGGATTCATTTATGGCTTAATGCCATGTTAATAAGAACTCCAGGAAGATAAGGGTGGCGGTAAACTAAGAGGCAGAGCAGGTCGCCCCATCTGGAGCATTTTTCAATGTGATGTAATATATACCATTTGTTATAAATCCCTGAATTATCTATCTATTCATCAGTGTGCTCTCTATCTTACATATTGCAATACTGTACTAGCAGAAGACCATAGAAATTGTTTTGCTCATTTGGAAAAAAAAAAATGAAATAAATCAAACATATGATTTATTAAATGACGAAAAAAAAAGTTTGGTGTGCATATCTCCTCTTGCTAATGACAAAATAAATGGTTTTGGAATCTGATGAATACGACAAAGGCAGAACAAATGATTTACTATGTAAATGTTGCCCGTCTATGTTGGAAAAGTTTTTAACTGTGTAATACTCTACGCAAGTATGAGGGACCATCAGTGATATTATTTGGAATTATGAAGCACAAACACGTGAATCCAAAATTTATCCACTGACCATACTGAATTCCTCACACACCCATACTTGAAAGTGCTTTACATATGCAGCTGAAACCGTCCAGAAAAACAACACCAAAAGAAAAAAAATCATACGGAAGCATTGCGTTAGAATCACAGACAGTTTTAAGAGCCATTTGGAAGACTCCGGTTTGTAATTTAAAGCAAAGCAAAGCAAAAGCTTTTAGCCATGAGCATCTTTTTTGAAACCAGAGGAAATGAGATTTTGATGAGAGGGTGGAGCTGAGAAGGAGTGAAGTCTGGACCCAACTAAGGGAACGAAGCAAGGAGCTTCATTAACGTCCATAAATTTAGGTGAACTTGATCCAAATGGTAGAATACTCTTATCACGTAATTCCACATGTGTCCAGCTTTGACAAAATGTTACATGTATGAAGTGACGATATCCTTGCAGGTTTAATGTAGATGGAGTTACTGTGTGTTACCATGCAGATTATGAAAGCCTGGCTGTTTATTAACTGTGTTACCCACTTGGAGCATTACCATACACTATAGTATAAAATATGGACAACATCGTGTTTAAAGACTTGTTGTGTATATTTAAGGTTATGCAACCTTGCTGGGTGTTTATATGAACTCAGTATCAGTTATGTTAATTCAGGGCGCTTGAATATAAGATTATTTCATTATCTCCATACCACTGGCAGCATTGTGATTTTTCTCCAAGCTAAATGAGTACAGTACAGGTCAGTGAGTTCAGTGAGTGTGTCTATCTGGGTCAGTGTGTCATGTGCAGCCATACCTGAGTGAGTATGACTGTCCTTTTCATTGCTTTTATTCATTCATCTTCTACCGCTTATCTGTTTCTGGGTCGCAGGGTGTGCTGAGCCCTCACCCAGCTCACTCTGGGTGAGGGCGGGGTACACCTTGGACAGGCCACCATTCCATCACAGGGCCAACACACAGAGACAGACAGAGACCAACAACCACTCTCACACCTGCGGACAATTTAGAGTCACCAGTTAACCCAAACATGATGTCTTTGGACGGTGGGAGGAAACCCACGCAGGCACAGGGCAAATTCCAAACAGAAAGGCACCCACGCCGGGAACCAAACCCACGACCTTCTTGTTGGGGGGCAACAGTGCAAACCAATACGCCACCGTGTCCTTTGTTGCTTTTAATGATAATAGTAATGATCATAACGATATAAAAAATAATACAATATAAAAATATCAAGTTAAAATAAACAAAACAACAAAAAAACAGTACACGCTGTATATTTATTTAGGACCACAAGACAGTAGTTTAACAATTATAACTCTTCACCATATTGCAAAAAGAAAGAGAACGTTCACAGATTTTCTGTGGTCTCAAACTTGCACAAAAGATTTGGAAACAACGCCATATAACACACTGCAGGATATTGTTGAGATTATTGTGGCAGAGGGAGCAATTTAGGATCAACGATCTCATTTCACATGCTCTCACAGGGAACCCGAGGTAAACAAAATGGAGATTGGTTGTGAAATAAAAAAGAAAAAAAAGAAAAAACATCATAAAAACTTATGTCACCACTGTGTTCAAAACTTAATGCTGTTGAGCCTTTTAAAAATAAAGTAATGAATCAGAGAAGGCTGGCTGTCAAATTCGTGCTTTAAGGCGTCACGGAAATTGGAAAGGAAGTGGCAAAACTTAGTCTAGTCTGGGAAGAAAGCTTGAAAAGCCTTTCACAATGCCGAAAGCTCCCATTATTCAACATTACTAGAAGTAAACGTGAACAACCCCAGGTTTCTCTTCAGTACTGTAGCCCGACTGACAGACTCAAAGCCCAATTGAACCACTCAGTCCTTTAGCTCTCAGCAGCGATGACTTTATGAGCTTTTTTGAACAAATAAAATTATAACAAGCTCAGGAAAAAAAAGAAATCCAGGAGCTCCGACTCACAGCTGGCAATGATCTGCCAAATACAGCAACTTCTGAATCACCTGCAACGTCTGTTTTGTATTTGAAATCTTTCTAACCTTTAAATCTCTCCAAGCCAGTGTCTATAGTTTCATCATCTAAAAGATCAACTCGTCTTTTAGACCCGATACCTACCAGGCTGTTTAGAGATGTTTTCCTCTAATTAACACGTACATTCTGGATCCGATCAATGTGAATTTATCCTTAGGTCATGTACCACAGATTTTCAAGTCTGCCGTTATTAAACCCCTGTTTGAAAAAGCAGAACAAAACAAAACCAACCTTTGATGGTTGATGTTACTGAGAAGGTAAAAGACAGGATCTGTGTTCCCTTACATTACCAGGAACGCTCTCATCACACAGCACGCAAGAAAGATCTGTCCCATCTCCACCTGCTGGTTCAGTGGACTGGCTGCATCTTATATGTTTCCTGTCGGAGCCTTGCAGTTTTGTTTATTCCTTCAAAGCTCAACTTCAGCACTGGTGTGAAATTCAAACATGACCAATGCTGCTTTATTTGATGAGTGTTATTTTTGACACATCACCTCCTTTTCGTATGGAATGCTTTGGTTGCTTTTTTTTTTTTCATTCATTCATTCATCTTCAGCCCCATTATCCGTTTCCGGGTCATAGGGGGTACTGCAGCCAATCCCTGCTCACTCTGGGTGAGGGCAGGGTACACCCTGGACAGGTCACCAGTCCATCGCAGGGCCAACAGAGACAGACAGAGACAACCCAAACCCAAACATGCATGTCTTTGGACGGTGGGAGGAAATCGGAGTACTCGGAGGAAACCCACGCAGGCACGGGGAGAACATGCAAACTCCACACAGAAAGGCCCCAGGCCAGGAACCGAACCCACGACCTTCTTATTGCCCAATCGGTTGCTTTTTGAACTACGCTCCTTTGGGCAGGTTTTGCACTTTATTCAGAGTGTACTGCAACCACTCTAAGCTATTCAATATCATTCTCTAATGCTACCTTATGCTCCTTACTAATAATCATGTTGCACTGGAGCTCGTTTTATTACACAAACTTGTTTTGTGACATGTTCACATTTATTTCGATCTACAATTCTGTTACATTTTTAAGCTTTGCAAGTGTTGGTTGCAAATTGCATCAGTGAATCCCTGAAAAATGGAAGAATATACGGGAGCATTGATAATAATGTTCATAACATGGCCAACTGTGATAAAGCCATGTTCTTGGGAAAATGGAAATCTTGAGTAGTGAAGCAGTTCAGGCAAATAAATCCAAGGGTTTAGGCAAAAGAACAGGCTAAATGAGGAAACAAGTCAAAAAACAAACAAACAAACAAAACACACCAAGGCAGAACATAGAATTGAGGAACAGGCAACGCTGGGAAAGGGCAGATATGTACGAGTGGGAGGAAGACAATAAGACATAGAAGAAACACATTAGGACAGGGCAGGTGATCAGACAGGAGGGAGGAAAGACACCTGGAGCGGGAACTGGATGTGAAAGAAAGATGATTTTACTGAACGCTGCTTTTAATAGATTCTGATAAATTATTACAGAAGTGTTGTGGTGCATATGGTGGTTCAGCTGCTTATTATAACGAATATGAAGAATTCATCAAAAAGTGAGCCTATCTGTAAAAATATAAAATATAGACATCTTCAGCAACAAGCAGCAATTAGCACATAAAACATAAAGATCCTGGTACCCTGAAATCAAGCACTCACAAAATGTATTAAACTTACCATATATTGTTCCAGAAATGTCATTATAAATGAAGAAGGTGCTAAAATGCAAAGATCAGAACCAGAATCAGAAATCCTTTATTAATCCCAACAGGGAAATCCTGCTGTTTGCTAACTTATCATCTAATAGTTAAGGAGTTGTAAAGTCTGCTGGCAGTGGGAATGAATGATTTTCTGTATTTTTCATCACTGATGTAGTCCACTGCTGTGGTTTATCCGACCCACTAGGGTGTTCTGAAGTGGACGGTCCAAGTATTTAAGATGGTGTCTGCCTTCTTCTGCGTGCATCCATCCACCACAGCCCCCCAGTGAGTCTGATCGGGTTCAGATCACAGAGCCAGCTCTTTCCACCAGTTTGTCTGGCTGCCTTGCATCATTTTGTTTCATGCCGCCTCTCCAACAGACCGCAGCATAGAACAGTATACTTGCCAATATTTAAACTCTCCAAAACGGAGAGTTTACATGTTAACAGATTTAAGTTACCCAATTATCGTAAACTATCGCAGCCTGCCAAGCGGTCATTTTCTTACTTTATGTTAATCCAGAGCAGTACACTAACAGAATACGATTTGAAATGGGTCACATGGGCATTGCTTAATTTGGCCGTTAACCAGGCTTTGCTTTAATGTGAGGTTTCACAGCCCATATTCATGTTTAAGAGCCTATCACCCTAATTGGGATTACTACCATTTGCATGGCAAAGCCATTTCAGTCAACTCACGTGCCAACACAAGCTAGCTAGATTGGCAAGGTAGATAATTCACATTATTAGCACTCTAACTATCAGGGCCATTGCAGGCATTATCCATAATGTTAGATTAAAATTAAAGCTATTTAACCAGCTATGTAATTAACTAAGTAACAGACAAATCCGTATTACACTGCTAAATAACAAGATCACAGACCTGGCATCTACATCCATTTTTATAAACAGTCAGTGGTGCTATGAAATGGAAACATTTATTTCTGGTTCAATTAAAATCCTCTTTCCTGATCAAAATATTACAGAGTATGTCAGCGGCATATATGGGAACATTGTACCACGATATTGGTTATTTAAGAGGCTTCACTGCCTTTTGTGAGGGCTTTTCAATTGTTTGTATGGGAACGATTCAAATGTGCACAATAAAGCTTTGCATTTGTAGGGGAAAGGTTAGGTTTCATACGATTGTGCAGTACGTATGGTAATTCTTGACAATGGGTGCTCATAATCAAAGGTCTGTCGTCAGACTCGCAGTACAGGGTACTGTGGGCTGTTGGTTCACATCCCTATCAAAGTAAGAGAATTATCTTCTTCTAATAGTGATTTGGAAGATAAGTCATATTTGATTCCTTCAGTGCTTGGCTCAACAGATAAAAAACACAAACTGCAAATACAACAGTACATCTTCGTAAACTAATATACATCAACCTGCTGCCAGGATGTGACTTCAGTCACCACAGTGTTGTGTTGTCCTTTAGTTTGGGACCTTGGCATATAATTGACATTACAACAAAATCGTGAATCAAATGGGAATAAGGTTAAAATACGGAGCGTCCTTGGTCGTAGGAAAGTACTTCTACGCTTTAATCTGACCTGCTCAGGCTGACAATGTTATAAGTGATAGTTATGACCTTGTTTTGTATTGAATAAATAAATACAGTGTATAAAACTGTTAGGACTTTCTGGTAGTTAGTGCATCAGGGTTCAAACACAAACATAGAATGTAAAGATGTGGTAGAGAATAAACCAGTTTATTGGCAACAGA
Organism: Remorina albescens; assembly: GCA_034769265.1. Taxonomy (NCBI): domain Eukaryota; kingdom Metazoa; phylum Chordata; class Actinopteri; order Carangiformes; family Echeneidae; genus Remorina; species Remorina albescens. The sequence goes on along the minus strand of CM068497.1, from coordinate 22,362,564 downwards.
GGAAACAGGTGAGAGCTGATTGTGGGGAGCAGTGAAGACAGATGAGCACCAGTCAGGTGGGGGGATCCAGGGAGAGCAGTGGACTCTGACACGCAGAAAGGGAGGCTGGCGAGTTTGGTCGAGTGGAGTGTGGAGTCCAGGACAGCAACGAAGCAGGAGTGTGGAGGAAAACACGAGCTGAGGATCTGCACGCAGGAAGCCACAATCAGTAGGAGTCAAAAACTGAGACTGACTGGCCTGCTTGAGGAGCTGGAGTTTGATGGTGATCAGCTGCTTCTTTGTTCCGAGCAGAAGAGGGAAGAGGGGAAGAGTGGGCGTTCTCCCACACCTTCTGACAGCGCTGAAGATGCTACTGGATAGATGGTACTGCCAGTTCTTTCTCCTGAGAGGGAAACAGGGTGCTGGGATGATTCAATTGGAGATATAGCTATAGTGTAAGACGCCACTATTGAGTTGCGGGCATGTTCAATTCATGGAAGGTAAGTACTCCATGAAGCTGGGTTAGCTGCCACCATGCATCGTAGGGACGTCTCAAGGTCCTGGTTCGCCCTCTCCATCTGCCCGTTCGACTGGGGATGGAATCCTGACGAAAGGCTGGCCGTGGCCCCAATACCCTGACAAAACTCTCACCAAACCTGTGACACAAACAGAGGACCCCGGTCTACTGCTATGCTGTGGGGGTCCAGTTCCAAAATCTATAGAAATTGTGGGAGCCTGGCTGACCAGAGATCAGCAGAGGCTGGAGTACACCAGAGGGCGGCGAACTCAAGCACAGACAGAACATCCCAGAATGTAGGAGCATGTATCCTGGTCCATGGTGGGCCACCAGAAAGTAAGGTTAAGAAGGGAAAAGGTTCTACTGACCCCAGGATGGCAAGAGAATTTACCATCATGGATCCATTTTAGCACTTGAACTCGGGCTGTCTCAGGGACAAACTGAAGGTCAGCAGGACCAGTTCCTGGGTCAGGTTGATTGCGGACAGCCTCCTGGATGCAGGACTCAATCTCCCAGGTGACAGGAGCCACAATGCAGGAAGCAAGGATGATGGGATCCGATCATGAAGGGGCCTCCTCATGACTGAACTGGCGAGACAGGGCATCTGGTTTTACATTGCGGTAAACAGGGCGATAGGTTAGCGTGAAGTTAAATTTGCTGAGAAAAAAGCCCACCTAGCTTGCCGAGGATGTAATCTTTTAGCCGACTGAATGTATGCAAGATTCTTATGGTCAGTGCATACCACAAACACCTGTTTGGCGCCCTGAAGCCAGTGTCTCCACTCCTCCAAGGCCATCTTCACCGCCAGCAACTCCCTGTTACCTACATCATAATTCCGTTCCGCCCATGACAGTCATGTGGAGAAGAATGTGCAGGGGTGGAGCCTATTCTCTGGACCACAGTGCCGAGAGAAGAGGGCTCCAACTCCCATGTCTGAAGCATCCACTTCCACGGTGAATGGTACTGAAAGGTCAGGGTGAATCAGAACTGGGGCTGTGGTGAATAACTGCTTGTGGTGGAGGAAAGCAACTTTCGCCTCTGAGGACAACTGGAAAGACAGCGCAGTAGTGTTAAGGCAGTTGAGAGTTGCAACCACTGTGCTAAGGTTCTTCATAAATCATTGATAGAAGTTGGCAAAACCAATGAATCTTTGCAGCTGTTTTTGGTTGACAGGAACGAGCCCCTCCGTTACTGCTCTCACCTTCTCTGGATCCGTCTTGACCTGCCCCTCTTCCATAATAAAACCTAAAAAAAAACTGACCATCTTGGATGGAACTCACACGTCTCAGCCTTTACATACTGTAGGGTCTGTTCTCCAGTAAGCACCTGCTACACATGCTCCTGGTGCTCCTCAAGGGATCGAGATGAGATGAGAAGATGAGAATGTCATCTAGATAAAAAAAGACCAATCTGTTCAGGAAATCCTGCAGTAGGTAAAATATTAATGCATGGAAGACTGCAGGCGCACTAGCTTGAGTGTAGTTTGGAGTCCAGGAGGAAAAGAGGAGCTGAGGATCTGCACACAGGAGTCAAAAATGGAGGTCAACAAGAAACAAAAGCCAAGACACAACACCACTGGAGGTACGCAGACGATCTGGCGACGAGTGGCAGAATGAATCACGTTTTTATGGAGCATGTGAGTACAGTACATGGCAGAAGAGGCTCAGTTGATTGCAGGTGTGTAGGTAGGTGACTCCAGGTCCGCCCAGCTCCAGACCTCCAATCAGAAAAGCACAGGAGAGATAGACACACCCAGACAACCCAGGAAAGGAGGGGGGAACGGAGGGAGAGGAACATAAACACTAAGAATCCTGACAGAAACAAGAAAGAGCACTTGTCAAAGGAAATCTGTTTGGTTGAAGCTGTGGCTTCTACAGGACCGTCGGTCTATTTGGACGATGTCCCTGAGGTCCTGGTGGGCTTCAAATCCTGTTTGAGGTCATGGGGTCAGAAAAGCATCCTCAATACGCATCGAAACAGGCCACTGCTGCTTGCCATGAAATCACAAGGTTCAGGCGAAAGTTGACTCAGCGCATCCGCAGGGAACGAGAGACAGAGTGGTTTAATTTTACCAGAAGAGGAGCAAAGTCAGCTGAGGTCAGCTGGGGAGGTGAGAGCAATTCAAACTGCGAAAGCACAATGTTTTTCTTAGTAAATAATGGTGTGTGTCATATTTAAATTTAAAACAGGTTTCCCAAACAGGGCCACACTAGTGAAAGCCTCGAGGAGGGAGCAGAAACATTAAGACTGCTTCGCTTCCCATATTTTAGCTTAATTTGCCATATGGTGGCTGTTTCACCTACTCCATTAGACCCTGATGAATGGTGATTGCTAAAATACATCAGTTATACAATGTTGTTGAAATGTTTCCCATTTATTTAATTTAAAAATGTTGCTATTTTATGAATCTTTATTATTATTTTTATTTTTTTCCTTTGCAACAATCAGAAGTGGTTGGGCTTTAGAGCCAGTAAAGGTTACGTTTACTGATGGACTGTCTCTGGGCTGAAAAATGAACACATGACCCACCGATCCTGTTTCGCTTAAAGGCTGACTCAGGTGCTCCAGCTTCTGCCAGCGAAAAGATCAAAGCAACAACAACAATTATCTGTGTTCAACTGCTCGGAATACAACGAGAAAAACAATGGCAGCCCGATGTTCTTGAGTCCAGAGGAAAAAGGGAGCACAAAGCTTGGTGTCCATGAACGCCATTCAAGCTTAAGTTTTAAAAGGAAACCAGTGTAGAGAATGGAGGTGACCCCTGTATTTTCCCTGCTTTTAACTACAACAAAGGACAGCCCAAGAACATCTGCCCCGGATAATAAAAAAAAAAAATGTTGGGTCACACATCCCATTCCAAAGTGCCCTAAATTCTTGGTGGAGGAGCTTCATAGCTTCAATAATCTAGCATCATGGCAGAGAGCAAACACAAACAGCAGGTTGATGAATGCATAATAATTGGTAAAATAATAATAATAATAATAACAATGATAAATAAATAAAATTATATTTCCTGTTGAATGTCCACTGTGGGGGACACCATTTCAGCTACTGCGGTTTCCGATGTGATTTTTTTCTCTTTCACAATGAACTAAATCTGTTGTGTACTCGCTATACTTTCTGACACAACAACTCATAAAGACACATGAGACCAAGGAGAGTCACAAGTGGGCTTGTATTACTTCTGGACATCTGGTAGTGTTTGTATCAAACCCCCACTGCCCCTCAGTGCAGCCCTTACCTCCAAATATAGTTTTCTGTGGTTTCACAACACCAAGATAGTTATGGCCAAATTAAAATCCGGAGGCTTCAAGGTGGCAGCTCACAAACCAATAGGTGACATAAAAGCGGAAAAGAACTGCACATGAACTGCAGATCTAAGTTAAAACCACAGTAGCGGTATAAAAGATGGGTAGAGAACGTCTGCGTAGAGACCATAAAGGAATAAAATTATATTATAAGCATGATATCAAATCAGTGGCAGCATCAAAACTCTGAGAGGTTAATTCTGCTGTGGCCCCTCCAAGATCATTCTTTTTTTTTTGTTTTTTTTTTTGTTTTTGCTCTTTGGTTGTCTTACAATATTATTAACAGCCATTTAAAATTTATTTTGCAGAACGGAACTGAGGCAAAAATCATGGCAAGTAGGGTTAGCATTTCACTGGCTGAAACTGTGTGACAAAGTGCTCATCCTGTTAATGGAGTCATATCATTGTGTTGTGGTGATGGACAATAAAAGGACTCTTTACCTGACACTGCACAGGTCGACATATGAGATAGGCAATATGAGATAAACAACCATTCACATTCATATTTGCCCCTACAGGCTCCCTGCATGCCGCAGTATCTCCCCTCGCCTCCCCCCCCCAAAAAAAACAGGTACACACACATAAAAATCATAGAAAGTAAGCTAGCCAAAACATCAAGTACACAATAAAAAATCCAAGTACATCTCTGAGAGAATGCCTTTCCTTGCTGGCTTTAAACATGACAGTAGAGCATGATTGAAGAAGCCCTAGGCCCAGCGTGACAGCAAGCCTTTTTGCTATTTGTGTCCCAAGTCTGATACGTGCAAGAATATCCACGCCTGCAGGCATCTCTACAGAAGCGAGGCATCAAGCAAGTAAAAGCTTCTGCTTATTAGAAGATCCCTCTGCTCTCTCTAACACCCCCACCCACCCCTCTGCCCATCCAATCTCCCATGGATACCTAAACACCAAAGGCAAAAAGACATTTTTATTTCTCTGTATATGGATATGATCTTCCCTCTGACAGCAGTGAATCAACTTATTCCTTCAGTTATAGAGCAACACTGCAGGATCTACAATTCAGCGTTAGGCCAAGAACACCTTGGCTCGGTTTGAGCTTACCAACGCGCTTGAACGTTTGGACCACAAACTATTTTGTAATTAACTCCCAATAAACAATTATCAGTAAAATAAGAATTGGTTCATTTCCAAAAGGCCAGGGAAACCTTCCAAAGAACACCTTAAGAGTTTCATTCTGCAATGGTATGAAACTTGGAAAAGGATATATATATATATATATTTTTTTTTTTTATTTCATAGGCTGAAACCTCCCGAGGAAGATAGAGATTTGAAAATAAATGATTAACCAAATTAGATTTTGCTTCCACGGCGGGCAGGCAGGTTCCAAAGCTCGCTGGCTCCTTCAAAACTGCATATTTTAAGTTGGTTTCACAGACGGAGACAAGAGGAGAGATAATAACCAGAGACAGCCCAACTGGCCGACAGTCAGTGTGAAATTTGTTTACCTTGGTTTGAATGCGTTGCTTTTACGGTCCCAAAGACAAACCCAGTCACAGTTTGACCACATTACAATCATCCTCAGAATGTTAACAGGATTACCATATTCACCGCTTTGCTCTGACATTCACGTCATGGCACTTTGTGATATTTCAGGAGATCAAACTATCTATGTGGTGATACGAACAGAGGATATCAAATCTTTGATGCGATGTCGAGCTGGTCTGGGCAACAAACGTGGTGCTAAAGCAGGGTTTCATGTTGGCTGCTGAAATCTTAATTCTGTTTAGAAGCCAAAGAAAGGGGAGAAACGCTGAGCAGTGAGGAGAATACTGATAGAATAGCTGGGGAGGAAAGACAGCTGAAGAGGAGAGGAGATGATAAAGGAATTAAGCGAAGGAATTTAGAGATGAAGGAAAAACAAATGAGTGGCAGAGATGGGTGAAGGATGTGAGAGGTAGCGAAAGGAAAATGGGACATCGGAGAGGAGACAAGAGAGTGACTTTTGAATGAAAGGGAGAAGGAGGGGGCGAGCACAAGGGAAGACAAGGGAAAGAGAGCAGAAGGGTGAGGAAAGAGGAGAGGAAATGAGACGAGAAAAGGAGCTGGACGAGGCAGAATGGGAAAAAAAGAAAAGAGGAGAGGAAGCTCAGGACTTGAGAGGTGGGGCCCTTGGTCTGCTGTGTTATATAACATAAGACTGAAGGGAGGGCACTTCGTACACCGAAAGAACAGAAGGAGGACGGATTAACGACAGTTCAAACATTCGTAGAATTTTACCCAACATGATTTAGACATCTCCTGTTTTCCAGGCCACAGCGAGGACCTAGGAGAGATGAGGAGAGGGCTCCACTCGCGGCCTCGTTCAGCCCCACAGCCCCCTGGGTAATATGAGCGGTCTTGCACGAAGCAGATGCTACCCAGAGAACCCCATCCCACTACCGCTCTGCTTTATCCTCAATCACTGAGTCCAATCAATGCCCATTTGTCCCCTCACCTATAGTCTTGTTCCACTCATTTGCCCTTTTTTGTCCTCTTTGTATTTCCTCCTCCAGACTTCTGCATATCAGCGTCCGATGCTTTTTCTCCTGCCTCACTTCCCCTTTGTCTTATACCCGATTATCGCGATTTTCCCTCCGCTTTTGTCAATGTTAGTTTGCAGTGTTGGGCAAGCGACTTGGAAAATGTAGTGATCTAAGCTACTAGTTACTCTAACATTAAATGGAACTTAACTACATCAAAGCTATTACCCTCAGAAATGTAGCGAGCTAAGCCACAGCAAAATGAAAGTAACTAGTGCAACTACATCCAAGCTTTTTACGAAATTGAACCAACTTGGTGCCAAGTCAGTGTTATCTTACTGATCAATAAAACTCAGTCAAACAGACACGCAGACAAAAAAGTTACGTTCAATTGCTTATTGAACAGTGAGCTGCACTAACTCAACACGGCCAAACCACAACAGCAAGAATGAATGAATGACCTGCTTCAAAAAGTCACAACATGGTCAAAAACATACATGTGTGTGTGTATGTATGTACACTGCGAAAACTCAAAATCTTACCAAGAATATTTATTTCTTGTCAACATGTTTAATTTTCTAGTCAAAACGAATCTCCTAAACACCTAAAAGAGTAACTTGTTTCTAGTCAATTTTCACTTGAAATAAGTAGAAAAAATCTGTTATTTTTCTCCACGGACTGATTTTTATACTTATTTCAAGTGAAATTTTGCTTAAAGTATTTTTAAGTGTAAGTGTAAAAAGATTTGTTTTGACTAGAAATAAGACATATATTCCAAACAAGAAAATCAACACAAACAAACAGAATATTCATAATATTTTGACTTAATGCAGGTCTATGCTTTTCTTCTCATCTTATTGATAAACACGCAGCCACAGTGAAATTAAACAGTAGTATGGAAATTCTCTGAACATTGTGTGGTCAGATACAAATGTGCATGTCTTGAGATGTATCCTGAATGTAAACCATGAATAGGAAAATCCCATCTAGATCTCTCTCTTGGTCTCTTTCTCACGGAAACAAGTTTCTTCCACCGCTTGTCAGTGTCCTCACTAGAGGATGATCGGACCAAGCTGGACTTTGATCTGATCTTGATGTTTGTTCACACCACACAAGAGTTTTTCCAAATTTGCAGAGAGACGGTTTTTCTTTGGTCGGAAAATATCTTTGCCTACAGCTTACATGTGCCAGCGTCGTCACGTCAGAGTCATGCAGAAGTGTGGTAGCAGTGACAGTTTTATTTCCCTCCGTAACAGAAATCTCCGGCTCGTTTGAGCTTCAGAAATGATTTTGGAAATGTAGCTTGTGCGGACGCTACCGCGTTACGTGATCAATAAAAGAGCTTAACTACTGAGAAGTTACTTGATTCAGAAAACAGAGAGGCTACCACCAAGTTACTGAGAAATATAGTTAAACTACAAACGTCCGCTACTGTAGTGACGCTACTGCCCAACACTGTTAGTTTGTTATCATCCCGGGTAGAAAGGGAATGAGAGAGAGAGTGATTGAGTGAGACTTTATAATTATCTGCAGCCTTCTATTTTTTTATGTTCATTTCAAGATATTTCAACATCTTTTTTTTTTTACTCACTCAGTCTCCTGACAAAATAAACAGTGCCAAGTATAGTGTGAAATAATTCACTTATATATAAAAAAAAAATCACAATCACATATATTCTGTTCATGTCTCCATTTAACTTATTTTTCCTATTTTCAGATTCTTATTTTCTCTTTCCTCAAAATGTTCTTTTTTTTTTTTTTCCTGTTTTCAGACACCCTCCTCCATTTTTATCCCTTGCTCTGTTTCCATTTAATTCACCACCTAACTCCATCTGCCTGTAACTTTTTTCTCATTCCCTGGTGACCCTTTCGGCCTCCTTTCCTTTCTGCACTTTTATCTTCCTTTCTCCATCTTAAACCTTTGTTCAGTGTTCAGTTTCTTTTGCTTGCCCGAGCCTGAGCTCCGTGGGCTCCTCGAGGCATTCCTACCCTTGGCTGATGGAAGGTGACAGAGAGCAGAATGAGAGAGATAACAGTACAAAGATGAAGCGGTGGAGGGTGGAAGGCAGAGAGAGAGAGAGAGGGAGGAAGGAAAGGTTGATGGTTATGACATGAACAGTGAAACCAAACAAGACAGGATGAGAGGCGAGTATGGTGATGAGAGGACGAAGCTGGCAGAATGTCACTTTACACGGAGACACATAAAAACCTCAGGCCATCATCTCAGCGAGTTGGGAAAGGGAGGAGGATTTGAGATGGAAGACAGGGGAGAAGGAAACAGTGAAAGGGAGCAAAATGAGGGGCGAGGAGGGTAAAAGAAATTGAGATTAGGGAGGGAACAGGCGAAGTAGCTGTAATCGATTGGCCCGCAACCAGAATCAACAGTCATTTTCATTAAGCATGAGACTGGTGACTCATCCACCTCAATTCTCCAAATTGATTTGCAAGGCAGGAAATGTGAATATTTGCATCAACTATCACTCTCTGAATAGCATTCAGCATTCGTGCCACTCGCCGATAAGTCATTTTTATCACAAGCAAATATGAGTACAGCTCATCTGGAAATGAGAATGGGGAGTGTCGTTTTTTTTTTTTTAACCATAATAAACCACATTTGGAAGAGAAGGTTAGAGGTGAGGAGGAGCGATGGGTCAGCGTGGTACAATCTGTCACTTACACAGGAGCCACCACCTAATGGAAACCCTACTCTAATGTCTCTTTGCCTCTAAATGCAACCATAATTTCAAAAAATTGACATAATTTTGTATTGAAAAAGATTTTATAGTAGAGACCGAGACAGTAAACCAATTTGGAAAAGCCTTTGTTGCGCTAATAAATCAAATGAGACGTACAACTGTTTTCCATTTGACATCAGTATCATCTGACCTCATTTTACAAGTAGTGGAGTTGCCCCTAATGGCCTTTTAGATATCATTTAGGTTTAAAGCTCTTCAGCTCTCTCTCTCTCTACGTTCGTTTTTATATGTAGTCTATGAACAAAGCACAAAACTGTTTTTTTGTTTGTTTGTTTTATTCATATGTTCTGATATCACTGTTGTGTAAACTTACACACACATGTGCTCTGCAATGGCAATCCAGGTTACAGGGCTGGCACTGCTGTTGACAACCGAACAAAAAGGAAATAATAGAATCACATTACACGAGTGAAACGTTCAAGAGTTTTCCTAGTTTAGTGTTCAAATACATCCGCAGTGTTCACCAAAGCAGCTTAGTTCACCAAAATCCGGAAAAAATAAATAGCCGATTTTTTTCAGCTTGCGAATTTACCTATATGGAAATTTGAACTTCACATATTTAAGTGGAACAGAAGAACATCAACATTGAAATATTAGATAATATAAAACAGGATTGTGACAGTGTAGAGTTTTATTCTATTTCATATTATTGTAGGGGAAAAAAAAAAAAAAAACAGGAGGAAGAGAACCGTTACTACTTACTACATCCAGTAAAATTGTTGATAAATGTGTTCATCACTGCACACAAAGAAAACGACAAAACGGTGGGAAAAAAGAGACTAAAAATAACTTTTTGGCCAACGTGGGTAACTGCTGTCCTCCGAGTGGCTGAAGGGGAATTTCTGACAAACTACTACCACGGAAGCCAACAGTGCATCTCATCACAGCAAGTACAGAATAAATTTTCAGCAGAAGACAGGAGGGTAAGGGAAAAAGATCCATTGGGCAGATGAGGACAGGAAAGCCATGATAGAGAAGGGGGAGATGCTACGGCAGTGGAGGGTAGCGAATCAACCAAATAGGAAAAGGTGGAGGATACGCTTCTCATCTTTACGCTTCCCTGTAAAGGCTTCTTTCATATTTTTACTAGGTCATATTCACATCAAAAGAGCTCTGTCTGTTTGGGAGTGTGTGGGTGAGAGCTGTGCTTTTCACAAGTCGAAGTGCATGTAGATGGCCAAGTGTTGCCTAAGCATGTGTGTGCGAGTAAGAGTTGTAGACAGCCATCAATATGTAGCAGCAGTCAGATGCATTTCCCGTATCTTTCTGTATATCTCTCTATGAGGTAGCGAGCCAGTATGAAATTGTCACGAAAGGGGACTATGCAAAAAAAAAAAAAAAAAAAGCAACAGCTTTGCATGGATGAACTGACCGCTATCCCTCAAAGAATGGCAAGCTAAACGGTAACAGAAGAAAAACAGGTTAGCTGATGGTTGTTTAAAAACAAGATGAAAGTCTGTCTCTACCCTGTTGGCCTAGCCAGGAGTTTGTAGCAAGTTAGGGACGACAGAAACGCCCACTCCGACTTCATCAATACACCGCCATCTTAATTGACAGGGTCAGGCTTCTCAATCATGCTGTGACTCAATTGGGACTATTTGAGAGTGTGTATACATACATGCAGTGTTGGGCAAGTTATTTTAAAAAAGTAATTAGTTCCAGTTACTTCTCCCCAAAAGTAACCAAATTAGTTATTCAGTTATAAATAATAAAAGTAACTAGTCACTGCGGAAAGTAACTATTGCGTTACTTTCAAGTAAATGTTTAAATGCTCAGATGTGTCTGAATGTTGATCCACCTCCACCCCTCTTTAACGCAACTTAAAATACATGTGCATGTTCAATTCTAAGATGTTAGAGTAAGTTTGAATTGAGGCTCTTTTGTTCGGGGCATAATGTGAATTTCACCATTCCGTTTGTTCCCTTTTATATCTTGGAGGGAAAAGTAATGACTATACTTCCATTTAGAGAAGGCTGCTTTTGGATTATTCGGCTTCACCATTCCTGTTTCTCGTTGACTGACTCACTTGTGTCGTTCGTTGTGCGTCCGACTCTGCGTGCTTTTGAATTTCTGTAAACAACTCCCGGCCACCTCCACCTCTGATTGGCTCACCATGAAATTTTACTCCACCTCAGCCAATCGTCATCATTTATGCGATAGTCTCGTGCCCACTAACTGAGGAAGAGCAGTAAAAACAGTCTTTGCCTCTCGGCTCAGAGATCTGATTGGTCTGATGAAAAGAACTGCTTCAATTATAGTAACGTGCCACATTTTTTGACAGTAACGGTAACGGCATTATAAAGATGGGAAGAGTAATCAGTTAGAATACTTGTTACTGAAAAAAGTAACACATTATTTGTAACGCCGTTATTCCCATCACTGCATACATGTAGGTATATGTACAGTGTATGAAGCCCTGACCCAAGACCGGACACTCATGATTCCACGCACAATTGAGAAGCAAGAGTTGGTGCGTCTGCATGATTGTGTTCCTCTGGCCCTGACCACAGTCATCCACTGATCAATGGACCCCTGCAGTTCATCAGTAGATGAGGTTTTCTCTGTATTTCTACAGCAGAACGTCTGATTCAGGATTCAGTCAACTGTACTTAACAGAGCTTCACTGTGGGGGGGGGGGAAAAGCACAACGTGCATTGTTTCTTCACTATATATAAATAAACTTTAATTATTCAGGGTTGAATACGGATGCGCTCATGCAGCCACTCTTATTCTCACACAAGAGATACACACACACACACTCTGATGCAGCATGCGTTGACGCAATCACTCCATTCATATAATTACGAGTCTTAAAGCAAAGCAGTCATTTGCATAGCTTATGTTGTACTCATTTGCTTTGACAAATACATTTTGAAGGCATAAGAAGTGCTTCCCTGGATAACTTTCAGCTACTCTAAATTGTTTAAGTTTGCAAGCAGCAAACACTGTCATCACCATGGAAGAGCAACGCAATGATTACAGTGTAGGTACTGCGTTTTCTGTTATCATGTCGATGCCTTTCAAAATGACCATCGCAGTTGTTGAAACTGAACTGACACAGTTAGCTTCACCAAAGGGACTTGGTGGTGGTGAGCATCGTAGGTGCGACTGAAATAAGTGCTCACATTATCATTACAGTGAGCACAATGTTGGTCATGTATATAATAACCAGCTAAGCCTATTGAGGGCAAGCAAGAAAAGACCGGAATCTAAATGTGGAGCTCTCAAACTATGTTACACTATCTCCCCATTTGGTCCCAATACACAAGAGTCCGATGAGTCTGTCACATGAATGTATAATGAAACATATGGCGGTTGGGGGCATTTGCTGAAAAGACTCGTCGTCTATCTATTTCAGAGGACATCCTCAGGATTTATCTAGCCATACATACGTATGGATTTGACTTCACAGACAGCTCAAAGATACAAACACACAGCCACCTCTTACATATTATACCTCCGCTATCAATAGCTTCCGTGATGTTTATAATTTTGATATATTTTCTGCAGCGCTCTATTTTAAAAGGCCCAATGATGGATCCTCAGCAGAGACCGGGAGAACAGTTAATCCAGCTGATAAAAAATTTGTGGTAATTTATGAAAAGAGGAGATTTTACTTTTTTTTTTTTTTTGCCAGTGAAGTCAGAGGTCAGCGGCAGTTCTCCAAAGCAGGGTAAATATATGTGCTGATGTGGATTTTAACTTTCACATGGAGGTCACCAGCTGAACCATTCACCTCTGCTGCATCTCCCACTGGGTCCTACTGGAGGTATTGAGTAAAGCGAGCAGCTGCGGAGCTTAATCAATGTCTTTAATTCAGCCCTGATTGATGGGAAATAAAGAAACCTCTGTCAGCAGTGCCAAGCAGCCACACTGCTACTCACACCTTCCACTAACTGCTCTCATTGTGTCTGCCTGCGTGCACATGAGTTTGTTTATTGTGTGCACTTTTCTTTGTACTTGTGTTATAGTGTCTATCTGTGTGTGGACACACACTGTGAACACTCTGTCCAAACAGAGAATTGACCCCGTCTATAGTTACAAGTAGTTGTTAGTATTTTTGAGACTGTTCTCTCAAAAAAAAAACAAAAAAAAAAAACACACCAAACACACCAATGTTCACTAAGTTTTTTTGTTTTTTTTTTTCATCTGAGAGGGTCACGAAGTTCGACTGCAAGGTATGAAAACCACATTTTCAACTCCGTCCCTAGTAGGGCTTTTGAAAAATATACAATATGATATTTATATGAAGAGAGACATCAGTAAAATGCATTGATTGTGATTCATAGATGCAACATATTTAGGGGCAGCACGGCAGCATAGTGGTTAACGGTGTTATCCCACAACAAGAAGGTAAGTGCGTTTTATTTATTTATTTTTATTAAAATGATCAATATTTATAAAAAAAAAAAATGCCATCCCAGTTTAGAAACGTTTCAGTATTGGTAAAATTCTAACAAACGTATGACATGAAAATAAATAAATAAATAAATAAATAAAAAATTGGTATTGCATCCATCCCTACTGAATATGAGCTGTCTCACTGAAAATGCATTGGTTTCTTTTCAGCGGATCTTTTACAAACTAAACTTTTTTGGAACAAGCCTCTCAGTTGTGCGTGGTATCCTTCTGGGAGGATACTTTTGGATTAAATTAGACCCTCTCTCTAAAATATTCAATCATTCCAACAGCTCCAACAAAAACAAATTACTCCCGTCTATTTTTTATTTTTTTTTAATAGCATCTTTAAAAATAACTTTCACAAAGTGCTTGGACAAATGAATTGCTATAGAGCGAGACATAGGCAAATAATAAAACAATAATTACAGGGAGCAGAGAACATGTACTGCTAGCCTTCACAGACAGGTTGGCCCAGCGTCCAAGAGCCCTGATGGAAAAATCCGGGTCACCTCAACTTTGGAATGATCAGAGGGTCTAAGAGAGTGACCATTAAAACCTTAAAATGAATTTCTAAAAGACACATCAAGTCAGTGCAGAGAAGTGAGGATTAGGGTAAAACCTGCAAACAAGAAGAAGAACTTCTCGTGCTGTACTCATTACTTCTGGTATACCGTCTTCAAAAACAATGGCCAGGCTTCCAACATTATCTAGGCAACTTAAACAAGAACAGCTTAACAATAAAAATTCATAAACAACCTGTCAACCTGTTGAAAGTTTGTGCAACACTTTTTACATTTGCTCACACCCCACATGCCCATGAAATGGATTTGGTGACAGGTGTGACTGAAAAAAAAAAACAAAAACGAAACAATCCATAAATCAGCCCGAAGATTCCCTGGTAGTTTTCACAATTTATTTCTGCAGTTCTTCTTTCCTGTCAAGATCAGTTTATGTACATATGCCCTTTTTCTGTCGCAGGTGTTTGTTTCGCCTTCACCTTCAATAAATGCTTTTTTTACATTGCAGCAAACACATCCAGAATGAGATACCTACATTTTCATGTAAAATAGTCCCATATTTCCAAAACCTTGGCAGGAACACAGAAAACACCTCCACACAGTTTGTAAAGACAAAAAAAACAAACAAAAAAAACAAAACTAATCTGTGGATTAAGATACAGACTTGAGAACATCAGGTGAAATATTCTCTTGAAATTAATATGGAGTCTGAGCTGCAGGTAACGACACAAGTAGAATGTCTCCTTTGATTTTCGCCGGGAGACCAGGGCGCTCAGGGAAGATTGGCCCACCGCAAGCCAGCACAAAAGTTGCTTTGCCTAAATTATGAGACGTTTCATCAGCGGGAGGATGCGCCGTGGCAGGGTGATCAGAATTAGGCATTGGAGTGTAGATGCCGTGTCTGTGGAAGTTACCACTGATGGTCAGGAAGGAAAATACAGAGCTGAATGGAGCGATCATGGAGCTACTCCAAACAACAAATTGAAAGAAAAGTCTGCTTCCCCTTTTGATCCAGCATCTTCCAAGCCAAATGAACAAACATCAGAGTCAGCAGGTGACGTTGCTCTGTGCACTCTGTCTGATTGTGTGCTAAAGACTGCCAAATTGACTTTTTGAAAAATAGCAGCAGATGTCTCGAAGCCATCTCAGCACCTCCTGGCACCCGAATATAAAATCTGAAGTTTTGCCTTAAAAGGAAGTCGCAGTGATGCTTCGAGCAAATACCAGAGTGTCCTTTCTCCTTAATTCTGTATGTGTGATACCAATCTGATAGCCCGGATTCCTGCAGTACCACTCAAGTTGTCAACGCCGGAGAAGGCAACTTGGAGGTTTGATCTATCGTGCGACTGGAGACCAGAAGACACATTAACACACATCAACTGCGTAACAGCCATCTGACAGCGAGCCACTATAAGGGGTTTTATATTTTACAGAGAAGACGCATTTGGTGACTTTTATCATCATCTGGTGTGAAAACACACTCTTCCCGCACAGTTAAAGTCCAAAGTCTGTGTCTTGGTCATAATTCAGTGCAGCCACAGAGCGTCTTTCCTGCCAGGCTGCTGGGAGCGCTGTAAGCCAAAAAGCCAATTGCGCAGGCTGGATTGGAAAGGCCATCCCTTTCCATCATCCCTCTCTGCTTCCACTACACTTTTGCTGTGAGGATTTCTTTTACAGCCCGTTAGCTTGTTTTACTGTGTAGTAAAATCACCTTACTCTTTATGCACCTTGCTGAGGAAGTTTGCAGGCACATATTGTCTAAATGCAGAAAGACCCCCTCCTGCCATTGCTTCAGTAAATGCTTAACTATACATATACCATTTCCTCTAGTCCAGGATATGCCCCACCCAGTGGCCCACATACAGAATGATGCTATTTCAACATCTGGAATTATCAATCCTGCCCAAGGATGCCAGCCACAATATATCCAGATGTGAGCTATATGGCCAGTGGAACAGGGCCATAAATTCTATTTTCACATTTGCATTAACGCACTTTTGGCGCCACCGAATTCTTAAATGTGTCTCTACGTGCCTGTGGACAGACTGTTCTCTGACACAGGCACCAAAACTGTCCAGTCAACCGCTATTCACTGATGCCTTGCAAACAGATCTATATTCAGACCTATGTGCATTTACATGTACTCATCCGGAAGGTGTTTCCAACCAAAGTGACTTACAAGTCAAGTGAGGGCACAACACCAAAGCTTCAGTGCGGTAAATAACAAGGAAATAATTGTCTCGTGTTCCAACTGAAACCCCAGATAGTTGAGTGGCTTTTTTTTTTTTTTTTTGACTGAATCTCCTGCTTATCCACCAACAATGAGCCCTCCTGCAAAATAAACTGGGACTCTCTAGATATGGGCCAACAAACATTTGCATTACATTTACAAATTGGGCCAGCACATTCAAAAGCTACTGACAACTGAGAAATATTATTAAAGCTTCAGTGCTGTGGAAGACCTTGGTGAAAACAACAACTAAAAAAAGCTGCAAAAAGAAAAGAAAAAAAGAAGAAGAAGCAAGAAATCATATAAGAAAGTCCTACAAACAAACAACTCCTCCAAATTTATATATCTCCTTTTAGATGTTTTTTTCCAGTCGTTAGCTTTCACCGCACCTATGAAGTTGTATTAGTTTAGGACTATTTAGGTGTTGGTTGTTGGCAAGTATTGCAATATTCACTATCAGTTGAAAGAGCTGTTTCTGCATTTTCTTTTCACATAAATGTTCCTTTAGGAGAATGCGATCTGTTGGCTGCTGGTTTGTGTAGCACCACAACTCTCAAGGGGCAGCAATGCAAAAACAACACTGTGACGCATTTCACCTCCATCAAAAAACTGCAGCTGATGCTAATTGGATAATGTGCTTGGCAACGTCGCAATTTCAATTGGATTTTAAATAATTGCGCAGCCCTATTTAGTATCACCATTTTTCTCAGCCCAATGCCACATCCGTTCATTCATTTGTTCAAAAAACAGAAATGACTGAAGGACACACATTAATAATAAAGTGTGGTACCTCAGCAAATATACCGAGATCGCTAAAGTGATATAATAAATGTATTCAATATAGCGAGATATGACAGCGGATTGTTGAATGTGTCAGTGTCACTAGTTTATATTGTGCTAACTTTAAATTAATCAAAAAAAAACCAAACAAACAAACCATAATGTTATTCCCGGTTCACAGTTGCACACAACCTGATTAATAGTAGTGAAATAGTAACAGCGTAAATTTGGTTACATCATCCATCAATGCGATGCCAGTATCAGCACCAGTCAGCAAGGTAACTTTACAGCTACAGGTGACGTGAGGATGTTCTGAATTTTGCACACTGCATATTTGAATGTGCTACGCAGGTTCAGTTTCATGCAGCTGATTTATTCAGGTTTTCCCTTCAGTTTGCCACCCTGTCTATAGTTGCAACACGCAGCCTGCAAATAAAAACCGATACACACGGACAAACTGTACACATGGGAGAAAAAAAAAACAAAAAAAACAAAAAACCAACACGCACACATGGAGAAAAACAGACAAAGCCAGATTATACTCATCTGACTCTGAAGGGGATTAGTCAGATGCTCTAATAGAAAAACTGGCCTAAATAATTCCTGTAGCAAAAGACACAGTCAGATTATATGCTCAGTGAAGAAATAGATTCGTTGAAGTCACACATGGGGAATAATGGATTATTCCCCTGCATCGTTTATTTGGCGCAGTAGTTACCGTGCAGTCCATTGATTTGTGCATTAAGGACTATGAATGTAAGCTTGTGTGAATTGTTTTTTCCGGCTGTATACAAGCAAACACAGCAGTCAAAGAAGAATTCCTGCATGTATTCATTAACAGTATGGGAGACTACGTTACTACTTCCCTGTTGTGATGTGTAAATAGCTGCAGCAGCACTTATTGATTGTTTACGATGAGACAAAGCTTTTATATCTGGAAGAGCTTTTCTATAGTTAATACCCCCCAACATTTATTTGATCATACCCAAAAAAAAATAAATAAATAAATAAGAATTACTCCTTTATCGGAGGAATTTATAATCCCTGTTCCTATTTAGTCATCTGTTCTCGGGTAATTCTTCACATTTTAAGAAAGCATTTCAATTTCATTGGCTGCAGCTTTTGAAGCCTGTGACATGCATGTGACAAACACGTGACACCACTCAGCCAACCACTGTTACTAGCATCTATGAGTAAGATACACACACACACACACACAAACACACAAACACACAGTGGGATCAAACATTGGAAGAATAAGAGAGCCATGCAGTGCATTCTGTTTATCACTATCAGTGACACAGTACAGAAGATAAGCATCATGAAAACATGTTAATTAATGGAAAGGCACCCACACGTTAAAAAAGAACAAAAAATTACGTGTATCATTCCCCGCCGACACATGTGACACTACTCAGCCAATCATTGTGACTCACACAGTGTCGATCAAACATTGGAGCAATAAGCAGGGAATTATATATCCGGCTCCATTAACAAAATTCCTTTCATAATCCATGTCACTTCTCTGTATTATGTCTCTAATCCCGATGAAAGGATAGAATTTTTCTAGCCTTACGAATCCTCCCTTGCATATCCATTGGCAGAGCACTTTTCAACAAATCGTATCTTTTCTAATATCGCTTTGGAACGGGGACCGGAGGAACCAGGGACCGAGCCGGAAACGCAGACACTCCATAAAATTATCAAAAGCCGGCCCAACCATCAGAAGATCGATACATCAAGCTTTGTACCGTGACAGCTAAGAAAGCAATTTCATTTCAAGAATTTGTCAAATAAAGATGAAAGATGAGGAATGTGTCTCACATTGTTCTCCAAGGAGCAAGCGCACACTCTAAACCACACGAGACAAGGCCAAACACTCGCAGTGGACTAAGAAATTTCACAGTGGATGAAAATAGTCGTCAATCCAAGATTACGATTTACAGCCTGGATAGAAGGGGATACAGCAGGAGAAAGAATGATATCACATTGAAATACACTAGTGACAGTATTTTAGCCTGGGGATGTTTTTATTTCTCTAAATTGGACACCTACACCCCGATTTAAGAGAAATATTTAAACACCAAAGAGGAAAAAGGTGCGCTGCCTCTCATCCATTTTCCATCACAGTCACATGACTTCAGCCTCACTGAACATTCATGGAGCATTAGGGGACTGAGAAAGCCAAGCACTTACGCGTCGGAGGAAGTCTTTAGCACCATTGTTGACTCATACTGGGATGAGTCATCTGCACAAACTCCCAGTCCTAAGTAGCTTGACTATATGCTGTCAAAAAGGTCAAAATGGCGAAAACCAAACAGGATGTTCTGAAAGTCATGCACAAAATTAAACTTCTCACACAAGCTGTAGATACGATATTAGCAACATTATTAGAAAAAATCCAAAATAAGTACCTTGCCTTTTACAATTTACGAACCCACTGCGGGTGCAAGTTTATGTGTGGGCTTTAGTTTAATCCATTACAGATATATTTTTGTGGTTTGTTGTTTTGATTGAAAGTAGAATGCTTAATAATTACAGTGGACGCATTTTAACCACCGCAGAATTCTGTATCTTAATAAAGACTTCAGCTACAATTAGCCCAAAGAGACAACAACCATTTGGTGTGTGTGTGTGTGTGTGTGCGTGCGTGGGAGGATTAAAAATGATAATTTCATCCCTCCCATCAGTGGACATTTAAAATGGAGATGAGGATTCCTCTTGCCAAGAACAGTGTTATAATGTAACAGTAATGATAATAATTTCAGAGAAGATCTGACTGAGGAGATGGAAAAAGAGAAAGACAGACATAAACAAAGAGTGAGAGACAAAAGAGAGAGGCAGCACGACAGTAATGAGCGCAAATGACTGCCTGCCTTCCCGAACACTGAGCTAGCTAAGACCACGGAAAATGAGGAAGGAACGAAGGATGCGACAGTTGGAAACATCATCTACTGTAAGGCAACCATGCCTCCTGATCTGGGAGAGTTGGATGACGTTTGAGCAGCTGCGGCGGTTTGCATATGCTCGTACATGCACTATTCGAAAAATCGAAATAAAAGGAATGGTAGATCTTGAATACAAAAAAAAAAAAAGATATCTTTCTTTAACTAAAAGAAGAAATTTGAGGTAGGTTCTGTATTTTGGCGGTCTACCCGGTGGTGAGTTTGTGAGGTGTGTCTCAACTAGCAGCTGGTCTCCCGTCCTTGCTCCTCAGGCCAACTTTAGGGAACGATCAGATCAGATAAGTCGGATGCCTCCCTCGACCAAGCAGACAGCATGTCCGCGCTACACCGGAATCGTTTTCCTGGGCTTGAGGCCAAGCTTGAAATAGTTACCTTTTGCCTTATTTTAGTTGAGCTTCTGGTAAAAACAGGTTGTATTAATGTCGAACTATTCTCTGCTTTTTCCAAAAAAGACGCCACTAAAGTTTCGAATTTGGTTCATATGATAGGTACGCGCGTCGCTCGATACAGGAGCTGCTACAGATGTCAACACAAAAGTGCCAAGAACCACATATCTGTGACCATTATGGTCTGGCTCAAGACTCTCGTGTTCAAATGTCCAACTTTTAAGCAGAAACCAACATGTCGACTGCCTGCATGGGGAATTTTCATTTTAATTTTCTACATTTAATGAAGTTCTGCATCATTGAGGGTGTGCTGCTTTGCCTTATAGCTCAGTGAACATCTGCTTACCATAACCCGATATCAGCTGAAGTTTTTGGGCATTGCCCTGCATGTTTGCCCTTTTTTTTTTTTGATAAGGGGCAGAAACTGGCAAGACTGCCAGTCTTGCTTTCCAAAAACGTGCGTTTCCTCCACCAGGGAAGCGGCGTCCATCATGCCATTATACGGTTATTATTACAGCGTCTCCACACTTGTATCAAAGTATCTACAGATCAACAGTTAGCAGGGATATGAGAAAGAGCGGAAAATGTCAGGTCAGAGCATCCCTGGCTTTAACCACAGATTGAGCAAGGGAGGGACTTATCAAGTTAAGAATAGAGTGAAAATCTCTTTGCTGCTGAGAGGATGTTGGTTGGAATCAACAGTTCATTCTTTTTATTGATTTAATACGGAGAGGGAAAGAGTTTTCCCACTTTTCTGTTCTTTAGATTTCAATGCAAATCTTTACAAAAGCACGACTTTTTAGGTTTCCTTCCTTTGTCAAGTTGAACGCACAAGTGGAACACTTCTCTGCAAATTTTCCATTAGCCTCTTTTACTTTATACACAAACTTACACACACACACATTCATGTGAAAGGTTTGTGAAAGAAACCTCCATTAACATACTACATGCAGGAACGCGCGCTTTAACACACACACACACACACTCAGGGTGTGTTAGAATCTAGCCGACTCAGCTCTGGTTCCACTACAGTGGCATAATTGGAGAATTGAAAAAGGAACATGTAAGCCAAATGTGATTAGTGGTGTGTGGAGGGAGCCGGTCAGAGACATAGATCCACTGAGCTGATAAAAAGGCCTCACTGTGTGACTTCCATGTAAAAACTAATGGACGCGGTAAGAGTGGGCCATCGGGGGAATCATAACAGCAGATGGAGCAGAGATATTACGCAGCACGGTCCTACTGATATCACGTCATATCGATGTTAACTTATCACCTCGCAATGTATTCTTTGAGGTTTTATGTCTTTTGTAGCACTTTTCTGTAGCACTTTCTGTAGTTTATCACCCGTCCTGGATGATAAACTCTCTTCGGAGATGCCATCTGTCGGAAGGCAAACCAGAAGTTGTTTTATCTGAAGAAGTTAAGAGGTTGTAATGGCGACAAAAAGCCCCTGAAATGTTTCGCTCATCTTTTACTGAATCCACTTTAACCTTTGCTGTGATCTGTTGGTTTGGTAACCTCATCAGCTCAAACAAGAATAAGCTTAAGAACGTGGTCAAACTCTGCCAAAAAAAAAAACAAAAAAACAAAAAAACAAAAAAAAAAACGACTGGCACTAGCTTAAATGATCTTGACTCTGTTTATAAAGCTAGAGACACTCAGAGGGCGAGGGCCATTTTTGGCAACCCCTCTTCATCCTCCCCGTGCAGAGTTTCATCTTCTCCCGTCTAAGAGAAGGTGTACTTTTCCCTGCAAGGCCAAATCATATAGGTACCTTTTCAAATAAGCTGTAGGCGAGCCTGAGGGGAATGATTCACAGACGGAATTGTGATGACTTGATGTATTTAATATATTTATTCATATGGTGTCTTTTGTATCTTTATTGGGAGATTTCATTGTGCTTGTATGAGATGTGTACTGTAGGAATGCATGTTTTTACTTCTGTTGCAAAGAGAATTGGCCTTCGGGGACATTAAAGATTTTCAAAGCAAAGCAAAGCGCTATGCAAGAAACCTGGAGTTGATTTCAGCACCTTTTTAAGATGTTTCAAAGACTTTTTCAAAATATTTTAAGACCTCATTGTCACTTTAAGCTCTTATGAGCAACACATCTTTAACTTACTAAATGAGAGTAGTTTGCGACTAAATCTATAGAGCACAACCAAGCAGAGAACTTAGATGAGCTGTGAAGGAAGCGGCTCGAAAGGATAAGTGAAACCACAGGCAAGGTTTATTCAAATATACCTTAGGCCACAGCAAGTCACATTCTGACACTATTCACTAGGACAACTTGGTGAATAATATAAATACCGATGTAACCTCATGACACGTGCCTCAGTTCATTCCACCGACTCACTGGGTTTCACAGTGTGTAGAGTTGGCCTCATGCATGTATGTATAGTATGTACAGTAAGCCAGGCTGAGAATGCCTGCACACCATTGTTTTTGAACAGTTGTGGGGAGGAAAATGAATAAATCAACGCACACTTTGGAAACTCTTTGGAAAAAGCTTCAATGCCACCAAAATTTAATACCTCATAAAATAACGATTATTGATTCTTTCATTCATCTTCTACCGCTTGTCATGCCCAGCTCACAATTGGTCGAAGGCGGGGTACACCCTGGACAGGTCTCCAGCCCATCACAGGGCCAACATACAGAGACAGACAGACAGTACATTTACATGACGCATAAAAAAAACGAATTATTGCGTTAGTCCAACTAAAACTGGACTTTTAAAGTCCACGTAAACACGTTAGCTCGACTGAAATCGAATTTATAATTTTCGGATTAACACACCCAGATAATGCGATTGAAAGTCGAGCTACTGCTGCATGTATACGGACATTGGGACTGGAGCCCGAGGAGGGGATTAAGTTTCGCACCAAGCTATGACCTGGGAGTCGAACGACATTTAAAACGTAAATGTAGGAGGTCAGACAAAAGAAGCCGGCTAACTGCATTTCATTCGTCTTTTTTTCTTTCCACCTCTGTTGTGGTCTGTGACGTCATAGGTCAATCGGTAGTGGCCCATCACCCACAAGTCGAAAGAGTGCATATCGCCACCTATCGTAGCGGAGGCGACATGATTTCAACAGATAAATCGATTTCACTCCTGTGCATGTATACTGGGACAAGGACAGAAGTCAGATGAGATGGCTTTATCGAGCCATAAACATAGCTCGACTTTACTGTGCATTTTAAACGTACTGAGAGACTAACAACCACTCACACTCACACCTACGGACAATTTAGGGTCACCAATTAACCCAAACATGATGTCTTTGGACGGTGGGAGGAAACCGGAGTACCCGGAGGAAACCCACGGGGAAAACATGCAAACTCCACACAGAAAGGCCCCAGGCCGGGAACCTAATGATGTCATAATACCAAGTTGATCTCCTGTAGTGAAAAATGACTTCACTGCTGTCACTGCTACCACCTTTAACTTTACTGAATTTTCAATAAATACTTTAGTCCTTTTATTCAATGGAACAGCCACTGAGTCATTCAGAGAAACTGCTATTAAGAGAAACGGCCCATACTGGGACTCCAAAGGCCATCAGCTGAATTTAACAGTGAAAAATTGACTTTAGCACTGTTGTGTTGATGGCTGCTGATCATTTCTCACTGTTGCCTAGTGTTACCCTTGCTTCTACTGAGTTCCAGCTGCCGTTGATCATAAGCCTACCATATTCCTGGACAAAGCAGAATCTGTTTTGTTTTCCTGCAGACATGAATACAGGACATGCCACAAATCTACCACTCCACTCTCTCTTCCAATCCCTCCCTTTTTCTTTGGTCCATGTATCTGTCTTTTCTTTGTTTTTTAATTATTAATTAATTAATTTATTTATTTTTTTTGGGCATTTTACACCTTTCTTTGACAATGCAGTTGAGCAGTAGAGAGAGAGAGGAAAAGGGGAGTCATAGAGACGGAGTAACACGCAGAAAAAAGAGAGAGATTCGAACCTCCCTTATCCTTATCTTAAATTATTTTTAACTAACACCCCATTTGTTTTGTATTTCCCTTTCCTTCTCTTCCCCCCTCTGCCATCTGCTTCCCCCATGCACAACTTCAGTCGGTGAAAATCTTTGAATGCTGAATGCTCGTTTATTGATTTAGGAAACCACCAAAAACAGCATTCTCTGTTAAAGCCATAAAAAGGCATTGTTCATGGATGATTAATCCAAACATGGTCGCTCATTTATTCCCCACTTGCAACAGTGGGAGCGATAACGTATGATAATTGGTGTTTTACCACGGCTGAGTTGAAAGACAGGCTGTACACATGAAGAAAAACTGGACTTATTCTCACTAGCTATAAAATTTATATTGGTCGTGAAAATTTTGTAGATGCCCTAATGGTCATTGTTGATCAATGGCCACAGTGTGAAAATCACTGCGGAGCCCGGTGATGTTCACCGGGGCGTTTTGTGGCTAGTGAGATTTAATAACCACTGCAATCTGCTAACAAAGATTAACCATGTGGAATTTGTGCAAATGTTTTCAGTTGTAGCAACTTTGATAAATAGTCGCCTGAGCAGATGAGATCGCTGGAGAATAATGAAGTGAGCAGAGACTATCCTTCTTTTTTAGTTTTTGAGATGGAAAGTAACAGTCTGATCTCTGTCCAGTACGCGGGATTAACTGGTAAATATGCTCATTTGTTCAAGCAGCCAATCATTCTTGTTAAGTTTTTATCTGATTTAAAGGCCAGTGAGCGCTGGAGCCTCTCCCTTTGCCTCTCCAGGCTGGTTGTGAAGACCTGGCACTGGAAAATATAGTGCATGATATAGGATAGTGGAAAATTATGGACAGGGGTCTGTGAGTGTGTCTGCGCACAGCCACCTACATCACATCAGTGATGTAGCCATCATTTAATGGTGTGTGGGTCTGTGGACTGTAAAAGGCCTTACTGGGAGTCAGTTACAGTTCTTACCCTGGATTCACTGGGAGAGATTATGAGTTTATTGGCTAGAAAACAAGCCATGCATTGATTAACTGACTGATCTGAGGATCCAGTACCTTCACAGAATGTGTGCCTGACCTCTAAAGATTGGTAACCACACTTAAAGCACAAGGCGAGTTGAAAGGTGGCCGCGTCCGTCTTCATGATGTGATAATGATGAGAAAAACATCACCAACATATCACTTAGCAAACAGCTGAGGAAGATTTGCAGTTCCAAAGTCAGTAGCTTCTTTCTGTGCTTTCCCTTCCGGACTGAAGGCGACAATAATGATTATCATATGCATACGTGATTATCTGCCAGTCTACCAAGTTTATCTGTCATACTCAAGAGTTTATTCTTGGTGGTGAGCAAAAGTTACAATGAATAAAATCATAATAAATGTTCTATCTTTGAAGATTAACCGTGGCAATGGACTATATTTTCTTATTTGCAACATATTGCCTGGAGAGAGACCTCATTATGGAACCAGATGTGCATTAATCCTCTGCTGAAATTAATCTCTGACAAATGTGCTATTTCCGAAACAGCCACATAGTTGGCTTATGCGAGCTTCTTATGGGTTTTATTATTGATTGCAATGTATTAATAATGTTACTATGACAAGAACCAAGAAGGATGATCAAAAAGTCAGCAATGTTTTTTCATTGTTTACTTGTGTCATAAACTATAGGCATAACCATAAACTATGGTTTGGGAGCATGAGAGAAAATGCGCAAACTTCACATCACCCACAAACAAACATGCAATATGATCTACTAAAGGTGCAAATGAGACATTGTTCCTTTCAAATAAGCAAAAACAAGTGGACGCAGTTGATTTAGCACCGTTGTCCAAATAAATGTGCAACACAGGGGCTTTTTATCCGAGTGCATCAAATACAGGGAGCGGAAAATGCAAATACATTCACACTGTGATTTATTAAGCCTGAGAGCAACGTGGCGCTTGTGATTGCGTCTGCGAAATAATACCTTTAAAAGGTAGGTGATGATCTGTCCAGCATAGCGCATATAATGTTGAGCTGTAGGAGAAATGAAACATTGCGTGGGGAGAAACAAATTTCCGTTTGCGTTTGCGCCGGTCATTCTCTGAAGTCTCCATGATGGAAGATGTTAATGTGACCCACTCAAAATGTGGGTTGTGGTCACATTTTTTATTTATTTATTTATTATTATTGTATTTCATTTTTTTAAATTGACCTCTTTTTGGAGCAGTATTAGCTAGATTTCCACTAATGTCATGCGGTAGCACAGTTGGACCAATAGCAGAGCATTGGTTAGGCCGGAAGTGTCTCTTTTCTGTGGAGAAGAAGCTCTTCCTCATTCGTTCGAGAGCTGCCAGCGTGAAAACTCGAAATCCGCCCTTCGTTTCTCCTGAAAACAGGTCGGTGCAGTGTTAAATGATAACAAACACAAACATGATTATTAATATGATTAACACGATTAGAATATGTGTTAAAAAGGGTAATATCCCCGGTGTATGTACTTTAACAATAAGTCCAGTGATGTCTATGTGAATGTTATCATAGCAGATGCGCTAAACAGTAATGGACAGCTGCTCGGTGTTGTTTTGAATGTTCACGGGCTCCCGCCGTAGTGACACGTGGACTAGAACTCCTGTGCAAATGTAATTCCTCCCGTTCGTGTTATCGTATTGTAAAACACATTGGTTTTGTGCGTTTCCTGCTTCCATTGTGTTAAATTACAGTTAAACTTTCACTTACCAGCTCTTTGCTTTTGCCTTTTAGGCTCAGTGATTTAGATGTGTTGGAATGGCTGAGAATAAAGTCCAGTAATACGGTTAATGCTGTGCTGTGTTACACTTTTTGAAATACTGTTAAGTATTGTTGTGTATTGGTAATGACAAAGAGAGAGAGAGAGAGAGAGAGAAAAAGTGTTTGACTTTGAATTGTGAATAAATTCATTCGAGAGCTGCCAGCGTGAAAACTCGATCTGAAAACTTCTCCTGAAAACGGGGACACCAGCAATCTGCCCGCTTGTCCCTTCACCCGGGACCTGCAACATTTGCACACGCAGCAGCCTCGTTTAACTAGTGCTGTCTCCGCCGTGTTTGCACATGTTGTCGATCACGCAGTCACTCTGAGTAGATCAGTCGCACAATGCAACACCAACCTAAGGTGCAAAATGTTAGACCGCACACGCAATTAAGTACACTGTATTTGGGATGGTAGTAAACCAGGCTGTGCTGTTATTGGAACCATGACAACGAAGATCCTCTAACCTTCAGAAAGTCCCTTTTGCGATCGAAAGCACGATAAATCACATATTTCTCAAACCAAATGAATTTGGTAACTAGTCAGCAGGTTTCAGCTGGTATCGATTGTTGGTCAACATGTAGACAGTTGGTCAATCAATTTGGAAGAGAGCAGTGATTCTGTTTTGGATTGGGCGACAGCCTCGCTGGACCCACGTGGATCACATATTAATCCTCTGCCCTCAAAGCTTTAGATCTGTGATGAATGGTACAACAAAGACAGACAGAAGGGCTTCAGGAAGATAAATTATGGAGGTGCTCCAAACCCAACATCACTCAACTATAATCAGAACAAGTATGCAACAAACAATGTCAGAAAAGGTAGACGAGAGAGAGAATAGAAACAGACATGAATAGAAAGGCAGAGAACTTCAGCGAGAGGAATTGGATAAAGCGCAGGTTGAGAAAATGACTGCTCTACTCTTGCTATCCCAGCATTCACTGCTCTTATCCTCCTCCACTTTATTTTCTTTACCTTTTTTTTTTTTTTTTTGTGCTGCCTCTTTCTCCAGCCAGCAGAGAAATAACTGTGATTATGATCTTAGTCTTGAACTCTTTTTGCGAAGTTCAAATCATAAGCTTCATTACCACTTTTTTTTTTTTTTTTTTTTTTTTGCCATACTAGTCTTAAGACTCCATGGACAACTTACTGTCAATCTTACAGCATCAAACAAATAAGCAATTCAATCATAGTTTTTTCATAGTCTATTGGAGGGTCTTTATTACCACTGTCTTTCTTCTATTTTCTACTTCTTCTATTTTTACCTATCAGTGGTTTCCTCCCCGTCAATATATCCATCAGTTTATTCATTGCTTTGTGTGTCCATCGATTTATGAAGCCAGCACTGACTGATCCATTAATCTGATGGACAGACCACACCCTAAAGCTATTAGCCAGGCCATGTGAAGCACTAATCACACCCATGGGAGAAGAAAGGAGAAAGCAAGTACAGTTTTCTAGCGGCTAAAAAAGGAAAGTCTGAAAAACTCTGGAGTAAACGTCACTGAAACATCCGGCATGAGTGAACGTACCAAATCTGGAGGCATACATCTTCAGCCGTATCAGTCTCCTACTCTAGACACGGGGATTTTCTCCCATTCAGCTGCGAAAGCATGAGTGAGCTCCAGCATTGTCAGTGTTCCAGGTCATTTCAAAGCTGTTGGGTGGGCTCCATGCAGGCCAGTCAAGTCCTTCCGCACCAAATGGTGAAAATTGTTTCTTTATGGACCTGATCATCATATTATGACACAGAGCTGAGAGAAAAGCATCGCCGTGTAATTCAGTGCAAACAAACATGCAGGGTAGCGCCACGCCACTTTCGGAAAATGTCTCATCCGACATATTCTTCCAAGTCGAACCCAGTTTGAGCGTGAACCACAGCGAATTCCATATAAGGCTGGACTCTATTCTAAGCCTTTGTGTGAGAGGTTGCTATTGGACACGAACAGGTGCGTTGTTAGATCATCTTTTATTAATCTGTGATCCAACAATCTTGTCTTTTTCCCTAATGAACTAGTAGTCAACATCATACAGATTCATATTCATGTGCTAATTTTAGGCTTTCTTCCTCCCTCCCCGGCCATGGAGCGTACAAGTGTCTCCTTTCATACACTGCTGTATGTCCAAACAACGAATCATTGTATAACAGTGCAGGCTGTTATGAAACAAAAGATGGTGGTTAGGAAAACATGAAGAACACGCAAGTCGATTGCTCGAATTACAGCTTTTCGTTAAGGAATCAAGATTGGCAGTGAGATTGGATAGCCTCTTATCTTCTTAACTTTCCCCGACTCAAATTCTAGTTGTGCTACTGTAATGGGTTGAAATTTTGATTGATGCATATTTTGATGGCAGATATCATATTGCAAAAAGCTACTACTGGCTCATCAAATGTTTGTGTCAAAATAAGTAACTGTATATTTTATTTTGGTAAAAAAAAAAAAAAAAAAATCTATTGGCTAAAGATATAGTTATTTTGAATCTACTACTGTACGTTTGTCTCAACAGTGATTCATTAATCTGTGTTCAGTTAGTTTTGCACTGGTCTGGCACAGCTTTGAAGGGGACGCGGTGCTGTGTTTTCTCCTCATCCCCCGTCTGTGTTGAGAAAGGGGAACAACAGCGTGTGTGATTCTTTTAATCACTTTGCTCTCATTTCAGGTAAAACTGTCGTTGGACAACTCTGAGTTTGGGTAAAACATATTTTGCACTGTACATTGTGGATGTTTAGACTGGTTGGGAAATAACTTTTAAGCGTATGGTAGGGATGCATCGATACCGATACCGGTATTGGGTAGGGATGGGCAGATTGATCCCACGGTTGGGTATCGATATATCGATACCCGCATGTCGCCCGTTTTGGTATCGACTACTCCATTAAAGTATCGACTACTAATTAATAAATGCGAAATAAAAGCGCATGTGTCAATTCCAAATATTTTTTAGATAACTCACTCCAGTTTTTTGTGCTGAAACGCCCCCTCCCCCCAGCCCGCAGCATATTGAACTGGTCCATCCAAGTCACGTGACCAGAAGAGCCACGAGTTGTGTGTTTACATCCTGCTTGCAGCAACACGGCAAGGAGCATGTGCGAGAAAACGGAGAAATGTCCGACAGAAAGAGAAGCTAACTCTTTTTTTGAGAAACATTCTTTCTGTACAAAAGTTTATACTTACATCTCTTACAGGACCAAATTATGCTGGCCACCAAAGATATAGTTAGTTTGACAAAGTAAAAGTTCAAATGTGCACCTTTTTGTTTTTTACAATTTTATTTCATTCATAATGCTGCTCAGCAAAAGTTCAAAGGAAGCTCAAATTTGTTTAGTTTTAATTAAATTCATATTTATGTCAATTATTTGTTAAACTTTTATATTTTGAACTGTGCACATTAAAGTCGTTACATGGCCAGTATTTGACGAGATTTGTTTTAAAGGTACTAATATTATGATTGAGAAAATAATTCACCAATAAGAAATTACCAGTAATCGGTATCGTATCGAATCTTAAAAGTGTGGTATTGCCCATCACTAGTATCAGGTATCGGTCCGATACCAGACACGAATACTCGTACTCGTACTCATAAAATTGACACCAAATACCTCTTTATGGCAGCGCGGGCAAGCGAAGAGTCATATCAGCAATTTGGAACTATTTTCTGGTGAATGAGAGTGACAAAAACAAAGCAGAATGCAAATGATGTCCAGCAAAACTCTCGAGAGGAGGGACAAAATCTACTGCCTACAACACAAGCAACTTAATTAGACATTTGAAGTGAGACTGCCACACATACTGTCTGACATTTAAAAAACGTTTCGTTAAATGTCATACATTATGTGCGGCAGTGCCATGTTTAAAGCACTTTTGTTAAATGTCAGTACTCAGTATATGACAAAAGTTTTACTGGAATCTTACACTATGTGTGGCAGTGCCATGTTTCTAAAAGCACTAATGTTGAATGTCAGTATATGACCATTTTTGTTACATTTGTGTTTGTCACAAGTTTCACTGCAGTACAGTCACCCATGTACAAGAAAATCATACTGAGGAACGTTGTTCAAATAACAGACGATATCTGTGAAAAAAAAAAAAAAAATCAAAGTAACTTTATGTGTAATGGCGTAGGTACTCGGTATCCGTGAGTACTCAAATGCAAGTACTGGTACACTACTCGTTTTGGAAAAAAGTGGTGTCGGTGCATCGCTAGCATACAGAAAACGGATTGATTTAGTTGTGTTTGAAACACATGGCTCTCGAGACAAACGCCATATTGCGTTGCTCTGTTCAACTCTGCTCCACAGTGTCCACTGTCATGGTATTGCTGGGTAACGCAGACACACAGTATGATTCATGAATCAAGAATTAAAACGTCACTATCTTGACCGTGAAGTTACTATATGGTACATTTCAACATATATTCATGGGTGATTTGTGACATGGTATAAATCATGGCTGAAAGCTAAAAACATCATTGATTGGTGGCTACATTTTCACACATGACAATGCCAAGAGTGTGATTCATAGCATAAGTAAGGTTCATTTCAGAAAATATATATAGATAGCTAAGGTTAAAATTTATGAAAAAGATTTCATATTAAAAGGTTTTTTGTTTTTTTTTAATACATGGGACTGTACAACATGTTTACATGATATAATTTAAGCACTTTTATGATTATTACAGGGTGGTCTTTGATGGTAATGCACTTGAAAGATATTTTTGAACATGGTTCCATGGATCTTTGTGACTGTTCACAAATTGGCCTACGCTAACATTTCACTGAGTACGCATAGACATTGCGTTTTTAGTGAAATGCTTTTGTGTCTGAGGTTTACAGTCCATTCAATATTATTGTCACAGGTCATTGATTTAAAAGGGTCACAGGGGTTATTCTAGTGGTGTTTGTGCACGCTGACGCTGCATATGATGTACCAGGATTCAAACTGTTTATTGGCGAAAAATTCAAACAAAACATCCCACGTCCCACGTCAGGGAACAAGAGCGTGTGTAATTCTTTTAATCACTTTGCTCCCTATTTCAGTTCAGGGGGCGTTACACCATATATATTTATATATCTTTTTTTTTTTTTTTTCTTTTTTGAAAGAGGCATTGTTCTCAACAGGCCACCCTGCTCACTTAAAAGGTCAAATAAAATCAAAGCGAAACGCTGCGCCTCCTTATTAGATGCTGCGAGCGGGGAGCCATTTTATCGTTATTGATTTCAAGGGCATGTTTAGCTGAATATTGGGAAACAGATGACCACTACACTATAACCAGCTCGTAGCATGCTTAAAGACTCATGAGACAGAGTGGGCGGGAGCACTGCGCTTATCTGTTAAGGACTGACTGAACACGAGAAAGCTTTATTAGCCCGCATGCCTCCATTTCAACCACATTAACAGACAGGAGAATGGACTCGGGCCGGTGGGGAAACACATTACGGTGCAGTTTAACCACGATAGTTGTATAAAAAGAGACAAACTTGAACACTTGTGGAGGGAGAAGAGTGTACTTTATTGATCAGGGCACTCGGAAAAAGACCTCAGCTGATATGGGGGGGATGCCAACCTCACATTCGTAGTTGGTATTATATGGAATTTTTCGGGACTGGTCATATTATCCCTGATCTTATACGAATAATTGTGTGATCCACAACATTCCTGCCCCAACTCATGACACATATAATCTGCTTACCATGCAATAAAGCCATGGACGCAAGCCACTGATCTGAGTTCATAGTTTGTTTTTTTTTCCCCTGTGATTAAAAGTATTTTAAACCACATGGATCCTCTACAGAATTATCACATTTGCAACCTTACTCTTCAGGAGAAATATGACTCAATTTGAACTTTAAAAAACCTTTTAAATTGGTCAACAAGCTAATGAAATCTGTGCAATCGCCAGGAAATCCCCAAAATTCCCTGTCAAGTTCAGGATTTTTTTTTTTTAGCAGCCAACCAAGCCTTTGTAGCTGCTGCCAATGTCTTAAAAAACACCACGGTAGTGAGTGCCACAGTACTTTGATCTCAGTCAGATCTCTCCATGCAAACTGTTAAATTCAGAGCACGGAGGAAAAATATCTGATTTTGTAATTGGCGTGTTTGAAGTAGAAAAACTTAGCTGATGGTACCAAGTACTGACAAGACAACATATTTAAAAACTCACCATTTGGCTACACTACAAACCTGTAAAAGCCTCATTATGTGATGATGGTATGTCCAGTTAAGACGGGGCTGATGAATGGTCAAAGCACTTGTCCAGCTGATGGGATGATATTGATGTTTTCTGCACTTACTGATCTTGAAAGAGTTGGGAGGAGACGTCTAATGGCTTTTAATGGATGTGAATTTACTCACCAAACAGAATCACATCGGTTTCAGCTGAACAGAGCGGGAATTATTACAAATAAAGAGCCAGAAAGAGACTATTTACAGGGCACAAAGCACTAATATGATTGGGCCAAACAATCTGCTGCAGCTGAGTGCACTGTTCTGTTCTCAGCGGAACAGAACAGTGCGACTCATTTGAATGGATGCAATTTTGGTGACTGAAAAAAAAAAAAAGAAAAGAATCATTCGGAATCACACATTTTTTTCTCATGTCTTGAGAACAATAACACATCACAGAATTATTAGAATTCAGCCTCGAATGTGTTTTTTTGTATCTTCAAAATGGAGTTTTTTTTTTTTTTTTTTTCTGCTCATAGCAACTGAAGCATCATACTGTTAAACTCATATAAACAGTCACCCAACTTGATCAAGGTTTGGCAAAAATTATGGTCGTGGTTAAATATTAGACACATCACTGGTGATTTGAGGAAGATGATGGGACCTGTTTTCCTTTGTGGACGTCCAAATGTAATCCAAGTCAGAGAGGAATCTGGAAAGTCATCACATTAGATAGTCCGAGGCTGAACATCCACAGTGACTTAGGTCCAGGTTCAGATTTCTCCTAAAATGGTTGGAAAGGCTTAAAGAATGAAGAGATTTGGATAGGTGGTTAGAGGAAGTGAGCTCCTACACTTGACATGACCTGAAAACCAAACAACAATGCAGTTGGTAATTTAACCACTTCTCAAAGAAAAATAAGTGAAGCACTCTGCCAATGGCTTCAAGAAATAATTACTGTGTAATGAGGGGGCTCTGGGGAGCTGGGCATTGTAGGATAAACCACACACTGCTCAGTCTTTTTTTTTTGAAGCCTTTCAAATGTGTCCCAGGGGGTTCCCATTGTGCTTTGATACCATCACACTGCAGGAAATTTGCCATTTAATCCTCTTTATATATGACTACATTTTAAAAGGATTTGTAATGTCACATCATAAATAAATGTTTTTCATTAAAAGTCATTTCATGATTACTTTACATAAATGACAAAGAGGAAAAAATTAAATAAATAAATAAATAAATAAAATAAATCCCACCTAAAATCACGGAAGTAATTTCAGTGTAGAAGACGTGAAATACAGAAAGAAGTGTGGCGCCTCTCATTTTGTCTCATTTTGAGACAACTAGTATCAAATGAATGATCGAAATTCCAGCAACAACATGTCAGAAGGCATAAATGTGTGTCTACAGTGACATTAAAGAGATCATTTTGTGCAGTGTTGGTACGACTGAGGCCTGTGGAGTTTGTTTTGGAGCAGAGTTATGAGATTTAAGGCTCCTGTAGAGAACACTTTTAAAAATAAACACAGTTCTGCTGGAAATGATTCAGATCCCTGGAGCAGAGACGGGACACCAGGCAAAAGCAAATGAAAATTTTCACTCAGGATCAAAACACAGACTTCCAACAGATTTCATTTTTTAAATTTAGAGAGGCATAATATGACAGTTATTTCCAATTAACAGTTGAGTCAATTTACTGCTGCACAGTTATAATCAAATGACTTACAACTCTAAAAGACATGACCTCCTCGAAATCATAAAACAGGTTTGGTACTCGGTTTTCTGAAATTTGCACTTAAATTTAATTCATAAATGTTCTTGCTCATTATGCTTTCTGACCTTGTTTCTTAAAATAAATAAATAAATTACAGCCAGTCTCTTTTTCACTGTGTAATTATGGCTGCCATGGAACGATAAATGATAAATTAGAGGAGAGGGCGGATGGAGCGCTCTGCTTTAACACTAGAACCAAGTGTTCAGCCTGATTGCCCAATTGTGTCTCGTGTCATCATTTGGGATTAAAAAATGTCCATGTATACTTCTAAGAGCCAGCAGGTCAAACCTACCCCTGTAGAACGCACTTGTCGTTGTGGCAATACCTCTGTTTGATAGAGCCGTTGTCATAACTTAAACATTTTTCACACACAAACACAAGCAGTTCTGCTTTTGTGCGTCATGGCTGCTCGGCCTCTTGGACAGTGCTGAGTCAAGGGGAGGCTCTTAAGGGCCGTCCACACCAAGAACTATAACTATAACTATAAATATATAGTTCTAAAAACTTTTCTTAACTCAAGTGGATGGCAGCGTCCACACTACAACTATAACGACAACGATAGTAGTGGACGATATCGTTCGGATCACTTTCAGAGCGATTTGATGAACGATAAAAACACTGACAGCCAATCAAAATCCATCAGGAATGACAGGTTGAGACGTTCTTCACGTCACTACGTCACTCACACACTCATTCAACATGGCAGACGACGTAGGACAGAGGCTTATCATTGAGGTACAAAAAAATCCAGCCACCAAGAAGAGGGACATCTGGGACGGAATCGGGCGCACCCTTGGAATAAATAAATCTCTGCTCCACTGCTGACCGTTGCGCCGAGCACTCAGTGTGCTTGGCGTAACCTGGCAACACAACGATATCGTTCATTGGTGTGGATGCTGGCATTTTATCGTTATAGTTATAGTTATAGTTATAGTTATAGTTCTTGGTGTGGATGGCCCTTTACTGCGGCTTTCTCTTCCTCTCACTTCGCTAACTGTCTCCACTGTCTGAGAGAGGGATGAGGGAGAGGGTAAAGGAGAGGAGACGGTGGAAAAAAAGTTGTAATCGGACAGCAAAAAGAGGAGGAAGCAAGGTAGAGGAGGGTGAGGATCATATCAGGAGAGAGTGCGCGGGTGTGCGGTGAAAAATCTTTATGGACGGTATGTTTAGTGTACAACAGAAATTTCAAGTCCCAGATGTGCGTAGGTGGTTTTTGTGCTCTTCCTATTGGGGGGGGGGGGTCATGAGTGTGTTTACTGAAAAGTGAGTCAGAGTCAAACTGTCGTTTCTTCCTCCCGCATCGTTCACTGTGACATTTTTGACATTACTGTGAAACGTGTTTGTTGTGAAACAACATTTTGTTTAATGATGTCAAACGCTCCAGCGGTTCACCATGGCAACGCTGTGAGAATCTCTTCCGCTACGACCTTTGCATTAAATTGACTGTGACAGGGGTGTTGTTGAGTGGTTTCCTCTGCTCATCTGTTACTCAACTGTTCCTCTGCTGTGACTTAGATCTGCTGTAGACAACAAACTTTATTTACTGATGCATATATATTGAAGAAGCTTTATATTAACAGAACTCAAAACCAATATGGCAACAGGGGAGGTGGACCCTTAACTTCCCCGTTTATTTCCATACCAGAATTTACAGAAAAATTGAAATTCATATGTTATGGATATGATTATTATTATTGTCAGTTAGTCTTCAATAATAATTAGGTCTACAAACCCAAAAACTACAGGTGACTGTTGAACTCAGCAATAAGTATGATTATGATTCAGTGCAGAACTTTAAGTCTTGCAGCTAGACCGTTGTGGGGTTGAACTTTGGTCCCCTGTGGCATCTGCATGCTCTCCGCGGCTGCGCAGTTTCACTCAAGGTACTCTTCCCATATTCCAAAGACATTAGATTACGGCTTGAAGCCATAGGCCACATCCATAGAAATGGATTATGATTACATCGCAATCCTTTAATCCTTTTTTTTCCTGAAACAATGACTTAATTATTTAGTTTGAAGACTAAATCCCCAGAACTGAGAAGCTGGAGCTACTGTTGCGAAGGTTTAGCTCTTTTGAGTGATACATGATCATTTTTCCTGATGTCAACTCATTATCTGTTTATTTGCTCATAGATCTATTTATTTAAATGCACTTAAGAGGTCCGTGACTTCAGCCATAAACATTGAGCAGTTTCACAGCAAAATGATTATTCGTTCATGGCAAAAGCATTTTCCTGGAAAAGAAATTTCTCCTTTTATTCACTGTTTTATACTGAAAAGGAATTTTAAACTTTTAGGTCTATTAGATAAGCAAGGCATTTCAAATCCACAAACAAGCCACGCCTTCACTGCTGCAGAAAACCTCTTTTGTAAGAACATTGTCTGTATCCAAATGTTCAGTCTTTTTGCTTTGATGGAGTTTGGTGTGTATGTGTGCACACATTGTCAACACACATTTATAACAGTCAGGAACCATTTCCAGTCTTTTTGTATGTGCAACTGCTTGCGTTTCACTGTGGCCACCAAGCACGGTGTAATGAGCGTTTTATCTATTAAGATTAGCAGCACTCTGTCTAATCCTCCGGCCACCTCTTCCACTGTCAGAGAAACATTAGCATTTTTATGGCACGGCTCCAGTGCACAAATGTCATAATGATTTCTGATATCAGCTTATAATTCTCTCGTTAAGGCATCAGGCTGCAACGATGCTCCCTCTGGATGGAAATATAACCAACGGATTTGTGTTTTGTATTCCAACATGGCGGAGATAAGTTAAAAGAGTCCATGTCCGTCTGTAATGCTGTAATGCGATAGATTCAGTGAACAGCCGTCACGGAGAACCAAAGGCCCAGCCGTGTTCAGACCCTCTACCAGCTGGGAAGTTAAGCAGAATGGACTAATGTGTACTATAAAAGCTAGATATTCAATATGTCTCATCAGTTAAATCTATGATAACTATTAACCTACGTACGTCAGTGTTTCCATTAGCAGGTATGAAACAGAATTAAATCTATCAAAACATGAGTATTAATTCTTCCCTTGAATTATTTTGTTTGATCTAACCACCTAAAATGGACGTTGAGTTTCCAAATAAAAACGACTCCAGTTGTTTCACAGAGAAAGAGCGAACTGTGATTTCAGTTGTGTTTACTGGGGGAAAAGTTAGAAGAGACACAGTTTTGGTTTTATTTAGTCTCTAACACAAAGCGCAGCCTCCATTTGGATCCACAACATTTCAGTCTTCATTTATCTCAACTCCAGAACGTAACAGATTCCTATTAGAGGCATGTCTTTATGTCTAACTCTCTCTGTTTGATATGCAGAATCGGTCAAAGTGGGATTCTTTTATGTTTCAGCTGTTCTTGCATTCTGATCTGGACATGCAATTCTTTCAGATCTCTCAACAGTGATTTGTGCACGTCTCAAAAGGTCTCCAGCCAACACACAAACCAAATTACACCCTTCAAATCATTCTCAATGCCACGTCCCCCATAACAACTAATTGAAAACTCTGATACGTTCCAAGAAGAGTCGCTACACCTACTGAGGTGGCTGACCTCGGTCCCCCAAACAGCATTGTCCTGCAAGAGACTCCTAATCACCTGATGCAGCATATCCAACCAAAGGATCTACTTTCGACTAGACCCTTAGGGTGTGTATGGCCTACACATCCAGCTCCCTCCACGCTTGACGGAAGGTAAGTTTAGTCCTCCTCATCCATGCCAACAATTGCAATGCCTGGGTGAACCTTCCAGGGTACCATTTTAACTATCAATTTCCATTCGTTGATAATTAACAACACGTTGCACTATCAGAGGTAGTCAAAGTTGCTATCGTGTCTGGGCAGGTGTTTAGAGGTCTGATGGAGGACCTAGTCGGAGAAATTACAGCCTGATCGCTGGACATATACCATGTTTCCTCATTCCTACTGCAGGAGCCTAGGACCCTTACTACGGAATAGTCATGATAGGCCTCTGTGGCCTACAGTCCTGGCAGTGCAATACCAATGTGGGGTCACTACCATTGTGGGGTTTATTCTCAACCCTCCAATTATCGAATGTGTACAAGCTATCCCAAATATTGGATGCTGAAGGTGCAACAGTCGTGTCTATCTCAAGACACCACTGACACTAGCATACCAAAATGACAACCCCTTGCCCTACTGTACTTTAGCCATAACTTCACATCCATACTGTTTGCCCCGGCTCGTCAGCACATCTGCTAATGAACCACTGACACAACCGTTAAACTGACCCTGGTCGATCAGACGATCTTCAACAGGGAGCCCACCGTGTAATTTTTTGACATTGTACCTTGTCACCTCAACCCTCACAGATCACATTTAGATCTTGGACACCCTCAAAGGCCACAAATTAACTACAGATGAAACCCTTCGACAACAACCACCGTCCACTGTGCATTAGTCAGATTCCAGCGCAGCATATGCACCAGCTTTTCCGTTGTTACTGGACCAGAGAAAATTACTTTTTTCTCTCTACCAGTCAATTTACTGAAGGGGTCGCTAACCCCTTTACCTTTTTCATCCCTCTTTTTTTTTTTTTTTTTTTTTATCTTCCACAGTTTGAAGATTCTCCCCTTGCTGCATTCATTCAAACACAGCCAACAAAGATCCAAGTGACAAGATTCCACCGACGCATGCCAATGTCAATTTTACCTGCAGAAGGGAAAAAAATACTTCCGTGGAGACGTGGATGACCTACAATTGCCACCCTCTGATCGCGTTGACTCCTGTTTGTTCCCATACTGCCAAATCAGGAACCGACTGCCCCGTCAAAACCGAACCGTCATAACTGCACCGGAAGACCCGTGTTGGCCACACCGACGAACACTCGCACACAAATATAATTGCTTGGAAGCAGTCCAAGTGAGAGCTTTAGATCTTGGCAGAGAAAATATTATGTGCTTAGCTTAATTAACATTGGGAAAACCTTACTGCTTGTCCTACTACACATCACATTATGATGGACAAACCACCGAGTCCCTGCAGCCTATCTAAGGACTGATTAATCATAACGGTTCATAACGGTTTCACCCAAAGGAGTCGCAAAAACTTTTGCAGGACTGCTGTGCGTACTACTGTGGGTGCAGAGTAGAAGTGAGGGGGAAAATATAGATATACAGCGTTTTATTGTTGTTATTCTTAATGCAATGTGAGAATTGATACACTAGTGCCAAATATGGATATATTAATCAATAAAATCACATGATTAAGGGTGATTGCCTTTGACAATCCAAAGAAGGGTTAGGTGTAGATGTAGCAGCAAGACTGAGCATCACAGAGGCTCTGTTCCAGTTTGTGTCCAAAGTGCGGACTTCAAACTATATACCAGGTTTTAAATTGTGTCGATAGGCCAAGCGAAACAAGACTCATGATAAATAATTTACCATGCTTTTTCCCGAATGTTTTTTTGCCACGTTTGGTGCGCGTTCAGTGCAGAAAAACGTGTAAAATGGGGTATGAGGCAAGCCGAAAGTGACACCAGCTTTCCCTATTGATGGAAAAATGCACAACATAGACCGATCACAGAATTCTGTGGCGTATTTGATTGCTGAGGGGAGAGGCGAAGATTGATGGAGTGACGGCGATAGCGATAGTTTTAGCGAATTTTGAGATCAGACAGATTTGTGATATTTAGCGTGTCTGGAGTGGATAGTTAGCATGTAGTGTCGTGTGTTTAGTGTGTAGAATAGTTGTCTGTTTCTTTTTTGTGTCAAAGCTACGAGGTGACGCATGAATGTGGAGCGGGCAGTTCAGCTCTTCTTTGAGCAGCACTGCCCATCAAAGCCTCTCTGTCTTGTGGTGGACAAGAACTTTTTTTTTGGAGGGGCATAAATAATGTGAGTGGCATCTTATTGATTGTTTTGGAAATAGTTGTAAAATGAAAGAAAAAAGTCGAGTGACACAAATGATTTCTGTGACACCAGATTCTTTTGGAAATAGTTGCCTGAGAAATTGCCTGCATTTTCCTGCAAATAGTTGAATAGAACTTTGGTGTTTGCTAAATTTCTAAATAAGTTTTTGAAATTTTCAATTTATATTTTTATTCCAAGTTATAAAAAAAGGTCAGTTGAACATATTTGTGGTTTTCGCAGTAAAAAAAAAAAAAAAAAAAATCTTTTTCCTGCTCTGATTTTGTGTTTTTTGTTTTTTGTTTTTTTTTTGCATGTGGTTTTAGCTCCACTGTGTTAATACAGTGTGTCAAAATGAAAAAATAACAATGAAGAGGACGCTGTGCTGGAAAAAAAATAAAAATAAATGACTCCAAAGGGTTAAAGCGGGAGCCTGGCAGACAGTGGTTTGCAGAAAGTTGACATAAGAGATGCTCCCGTCACAAAGTCTGGACTAGTGACGTACGATTCCTGACAAATCGTACTGACTAATGATTCATGATTCCTCATCTCTGTTAACTTGTTCACTGTCTCATCCCTGCTACTGTTAGCTAACTGCAAAGAAGAGACCAGACTATGTGTCACTATTGAGCGACTGTGACTGCAGAGACTGAAGTTAATCACTATATTAACCCCAGAGGGGAAAAGCAGCAGCCCTGGTTTGTTGTTTCACTCCCTGTCCTTCCCCACTATGAGCTGTCACTCACCCGCTCACGGAAGCCCGGGTCCAACATACTAAATACCGTAGCCACCTCTGGTGGTGATCTGTTCAAAGTCTGAATCATGATTCATGACTCATTCAGGGTAAACTGTTCGGAGCCGAA
Organism: Remorina albescens; assembly: GCA_034769265.1. Classification (NCBI taxonomy): domain Eukaryota; kingdom Metazoa; phylum Chordata; class Actinopteri; order Carangiformes; family Echeneidae; genus Remorina; species Remorina albescens. The sequence continues at coordinate 22,320,822 of CM068497.1, read as the reverse complement.
CTCGAGTCCTGTGTCTCAGTGGTAACGCATTCACACGCTCGGCACTGGGAAGCCCCTCAGCTACCTGAGTACTCCTGAAGTCCGCTGTGCTACTCTGGTAGAACTCCGGTAGAACTCTGGTAGAAAGAAATTATTTTCTATTTCAATCAATCAAACTTTATTTATATGGCACTATTAAAACAAAGAACAATGTTGCACATAGTGCTTTACACATTAAAAAATTAAAATAAACAAGACAATATCCCCATACTATTTTTTTTTTTTCATTTTGAAAATATTCTGTATATAGGTATTTTATTCTAATGTTGCAATGTTGAAATGTAATTTATTGTAATTTTGCACAGTTGCATTTACATTTGCACAACTTCATAATTTTATAATGTGTGAGCTATGGAAAGAAAAATAAATGTTTCCCCTTTGAGAATTGTTGATCTTTCACTCTTTTTTTTCCACAACGGAATTGATAATTTTCCCATTTCAAATAAGTGGTTTTCACATTATGAAATCAGTGGGGACTTGAACTGGGCGGAGCTTTTGTTCGCACTGACTCAGTGACTCAAATTACCCAAATGACCGATTCACTTTGGCGGGTGACTCATATGAACCCACCAGTGAAAAGAATTTTCCCATCACGAGTCTGGACCCACTTTGGCTTTAGTAAAATTAATGGGACAAATAAAATAGACAAAGAATATGCAATATAAAAGAACTGCCTGGTAAAAATGAAATACTAGGGCAATCCCGCGAACATACAAAGCCCCTTACAACAATTCAACCATGATCACCTCAAAATGGCTCATGCTAAAGTGAGTCAATCTGCAGCCAAATGCACATTTTTTGAGACCAAGCTTCCCTTTTCATCCATGAGAGTTGCCAGTATTACAAAGTTGAGAGCCTGATTGTTTTGCAACGACCTCTGCCTGTACAGTGTGGTCGAAAATGAAGGTGTTTGCCAAACACTGCAAACACTTCAACCAAGTTGTGAAATGCAGCACAGCACAGAAAATATTTAACTGAAAAAGCTATTCCAGCTCTTTACGCTGACAAAAGGACAGGTGGAGAAAGCATTCCAGTCAACACAGAGAGTTGCGTCCACTTTTGATGGATGGACTTCCACAGAGTCTTACATGACAGTGACTACCTATTTGATTAACGGTGAGTGGGAAATGCACACCTACGTGCTGCAAACGCGAGCAATGTAAGAGACTCATACTGATGTTCATACGGCAGAGGTTTTACAGAAGACCGCGGAAGAATGGAAGCTGACTGAAATTCTTCTCTGCCGAACCTTGGGTGTGTTTATCAAGATCAAGACCAGGGTGGACTCAAAAATGCAGAGTCAAGGGTGCAGAAGGGCTCAAGCCATTTATTCAGTCCAAGGTCAAAAACAGGAAATCAAATTAGCAAGGCGGAGGTGCAAAAATCAGCAGGCAAAAACTCAGACAACCAGAATCAGAGACGACAGTCATACACAAGAGAGTTCACTAGAGAAAATGGCCAGACCGCTGACAGCAATGACGAGATGATCTGGCACAGAGAGGAGGGAGAACACATCTTATGTACCCCCAGGAAGGGCAAGACAATGACACACAGGTGCGAGGAGCGGGGAGTGAAACACCCATTTAAAAAAAAAAAAAAAAACAGGAAGTACGACACAATTCACATTAAACCTAAAAAGCAGACACTAGACAACTAACTGGCCCTGATAGTGTTGAATTTTAATGAGTGGGTGTGTGACTTATATAAAAATCTAAATTGGTCATTCATGTTTATATACACTGCTCAAAAAAATAAAGGGAACACTAAAATAACACATCCTACATCTGAATGAATGAAATATTCTTATTAAATACTTTGTTCTTTACATAGTTGAATGTGCTGACAACAAAGTCACACAAAAATTTTCAATGGAAATCAAATGTATTAACCCATGGAGGTCTGGATTTGGAGTCATACTCAAAATTAAAGTGGAAAAACACACTACAGGCTGATCCAACTTTGATGTAATGTCCTTAAAACAAGTCAAAATGAGGCTCAGTAGTGTGTGTGGCCTCCACGTGCCCGTATAACCTCCCTACAACGCCTGGGCATTCCCTTGATGAGGTGGCGGATGGTCTCCTGAGGGATCTCCTCCCAGACCTGGACTAAAGCATCCACCAACTCCTGGACAGTCTGTGGTGCAACGTGGCGTTGGTGGATGGAGCGAGACATCTCAATTGGACTCAGGTCTGGGGAACGGGCGGGCCAGTCCATAGCATCAATGCCTTCGTCTTGCAGGAACTGCTGACACACTCCAGCCACATGAGGTCTAGCATTGTCTTGCATTAGGAGGAACCCAGGGCCAACCGCACCAGCATATGGTCTCACAATGGGTCTGAAGATCCCATCTCGGTACCTAATGGCAGTCAGGCTACCTCTGGCGAGCACATGGAGGGCTCTGCGGCCCCCCAAAGAAATGCCACCCCACACCATTACTGACCCACTGCCAAACCGGTCATGCTGGAGGATGTTGCAGGCAGCAGAACGTTCTCCACGGCGTCTCCAGACTCTGTCACTTCTTTCACATGGCTCAGTGTGAACCTGCTTTCATCTGTGAAGAGCACAGGGCGCCAGTGGCGAATTTGCCAATCTTGGTGTTCTCTGGCAAATGCCAAACGTCCTGCACGGTGTTGGGCTGTAAGCACAACCCCCACCTGTGGACGTCGGGCCCTCATACCACCCTCATGGAGTCTGTTTCTGACCGTTTGAGCAGACACATGCACATTTGTGGCCTGCTGGAGGTCATTTTGCAGGACTCTGGCAGTGCTCCTCCTGTTCCTCCTTGCACAAAGGCGGAGGTAGCAGTCCTGCTGCTGGGTTGTTGCCCTCCTACGGCCTCCTCCACATCTCCTGATGTACTGGCCTGTCTCCTGGTAGCGCCTCCATGCTCTGGACACTACGCGGACAGACACAGCAAACCTTCTTGCCACAGCTCGCATTGATGTGCCATCCTGGATGAGCTGCACTACCTGAGCCACTTGTGTGGGTTGTAGACTCCGTCTCATGCTACTGCTAGAGTGAAAGCACCGCCAGCATTCAAAAGTGACCAAAACATCAGCCAGAAAGCATAGGAACTGAGAAGTGGTCTGTGGTCACCACCTGCAGAACCACTCCTTTATTGGGGGTGTCTTGCTAATTGCCTATAATTTCCACCTGTTGTCTATTCCATTTGCAAAACAGCATGTGAAATTGATTATCAATCAGTGTTGCTTCCTAAGTGGAAAGTTTGATTTCACAGAAGTGTGACTGACTTGGAGTTACATTGTGTTGTTTAAGTGTTCCCTCTATTTTTTTGAGCAGTGTATATAATGCAAGGCTAGTAACATAGCACCTTGATCAAATACCACTGATTCGTATTTTTGACTTGTTCTTTCGCAAAATGTAAATTCGTGGTTTTAAAGAAAATTCTATTATCCTGCCCTGTTTATTCATTAAAGGTGAGAAGACTGACTGAGACAGACTGAAGAGGTTGTCCAAGCTCTTGAGCAAAGGATGGTGGCCACACCAATCCTGTGCGGGGAGAAGAACCCATCAATTTCACAGTCGGCACCACTGAGGCTTCCCCTTTTGTCAGATAATCACCCTTTTACTTCCGGCGCCACACAACCAAGAAGAGGAAATCTGCACTTGACATCCTTGGGCAGATGTTCAAAATCAACACAGGTTTCTTGGTGTCAGCCATTTCCACAACTGATGAGGAAATAAGAGAATACCAGTAAGCTTCATCACAACCACTGACAGAAGATCCATTGGTGTGGTGGAAATCACAGGCACCATGCTACCTACTGCTTGGTAATTTGGCACCAGCGGGGGGGCCATGCATTTCACACCTAGGCCTTCAGTGATGTCCTGAATTTATCTACCTCTTTAATACCATCATTATGACACCATGGCTCTAGAAACCTTTAGAGCATTTAAAATCAATACACCACATTAACAATTAAGAGTAGTTAGAACATGGCACTCTGAAATAAACCCCCCCAGCCCCCCGTGTCTCTCTCTCTCTCTTTCTCTCTCTCAACCCAATTGGTCGAGGCACAAGGCCGCCCCCCCCGAGCCTGGTTCTGTCCGAGGTTTCTGCCTCTTAAAGGAAGTTTTTCCTTGCCACTGTCGCCAAGTGCTTGCTCATCGGGGGATCTGTTGGGTCTCTTTAAATAATTTTATAAAGAGTTTGGTCTAGACCTGCTCTATATATAAAGTGCCTTGATGTAACTTTGTTATGATTTGGCGCTATATAAATTAATCTGATTTGATTTGATTTGAAATACTCAATTCTGATTGGTCAATCGCCAAAATTCTGCGGTGGTTCTTTCTGCACAGATGACCGCTGCTCCGTTGCTACGGACACTAGGGCGTAGCAACCGCAGCGAAATGAGCAGCAATCAGGACGAACCCTTTTCCCGGCTGGAATATGCCAGCTAGCCGGGGGGGGGGGGCGGCTTTGGGCAACTTCTCCTCATGATATCTTTTTCTTGAAGGGTCCGTCATGAAAATGGGGTTGAGAGTATAACTTCGCCCAGATCTATTTTTACTCCTCCCTTAGCCAAAAAAAAAAACAAAAAACAATGAGTTGATCTAGTTTGTGGATCACCAGGTTCAGTTTTGTTACAGCTACTTTAAGAGCGGCAGCGCTCTCTTTAGTGCATATTCGATCAAAGGACGTGAACATGCCAGGTTCAAAGTGATGCCTGCTAGCTGGCCCCAGTGTCGCCAACTCAAAATCTGATTGGTTATCGCAACTGATTGTTTCTGTTGACTTAAAATGTACACTGTTGACTCTGAAGGCCTCGGGGCAGATTTTTGAAACCTGGCAACACATGAAAGGTAAAAGCTCGAACATAAATGTACAAAACTGGAAGCTGTGCAACAGAGAGGAAAGCTATGGATTGAAGAGAATAGGCTATGGGGAGAGATTGAATACATATTTATGAAAAGAAACACCATCCTTAAAAAATATATATTTTCTGATGATGTTTAGGCCGGCAGAGACGGCTGGCACAAGGTTATCTGTGAGTCCCGGGGCAGGAGTATATGCAGAAAAAAATCCTTTCCACTGCTGCTTTCATAGTTGCCACTCAGAGAAGTGCACTCGCTTCTCTTCACACACAGACACACATACTGTACAGTTTTGCTATATGTTCAGATGGCTGAATGGTAGTGTTGGTGAAAATAATCTTCCTGTTAACTTGTTAATTACTGTAAAGGCTGAATAAACATTACATTTCCATTCTTGCAAACAAGAGGGGAATCATACTAAATAACTAAAAACGTTCCTGCCGGAGCCACCATCAATAAAGATAAATCGAATAGAAGTAGATTGCTGATGGAGCTAAAGCTCAATATAGTGAAAGTGCTCCTCCACTCCCCTGCAGTTCCAAAGCACATCAGAAGACTCTAAATATTACTCTAAATGGAATGCGTAATCAAATCTACCAAAATATGTGATGCACTAAATGGAGATAAACCAAATGAATGGATTGGCTTATGAGACAGGATGTGTTGTACTATGGGAGAAATATGTCCACAGGTTCAGACTGTACTGATCCCCTTTGCATCTGCTATTAGCAGGCAGTGATCTCATGAATCCAACAATTTCGTAAAGGGCTGCTGAATCTGTTCTTCTGTGATGTGAAATGTATCAATGGTAGTGCTAATACAACTACAGAGCAAGGCATCTCACCTAACCTAAGATGATGAAATGTTTACGAAAAGAAGTCTGACTTACGTTGTGTTAATAACGCTGCTTTGGCTATTTTCCCAATTTCTTCATTGAATTTACAGTCTCAAAGTTTGCTACTGTGATATAAAATTAAATATACTGTAAAGTTATCAACATAAACTTTTTTATTTTGGATACTGTCGTTTTTATGCTGTTCACTTCCACCTTTGCTGAGTTGACCTGTAACCTCAAACTAATTGAAAGTGCAGCGGATTAGCGACCTGGCTAGGTACAGGCTGCCGTCCTCTCTGGGATTTTTTAAGGATTTATACTGGGACCACAGGAAGGAAATACTCCGTACGGTTTACAGTGTGGAAACCATCACAGGGATAAAGGACGCATGTCTGCACAAAAAGGACAGAACTTTGGAAAATGGGGAAAAAGCAAGCGATTACAAAACTAAATGCAGAGGCCAAAATACTGCACTTCCCATTTTAGGAACCGAATAGGAATTTTAGCAATAGAGAAATCCTGACATGAAAATTTGTTTGGTTTTAGTTTATTTCTCATAACAAGCCAAAGAACAATGTCATATTAAGCAGCTTGTAAACATTTGAGGAAAATTTCTGTCAAATTCACAACCAAACTTTGCAAAGCTCTATCCACTCAAAGAGTTAACGTCACTTCCCTGGTGTTAGTGCTCAGAAGTGTGAATATAAAGCAAGCTTTTACACCAAAAGGCCACTTATGCTGAATCAAGCTCCGGATAAACCTCTGCAAATCTATATGACGATGTTGTCGATTTAGCATGATGACTTTAAGCCTTTTTAGATTTCAATGTATTCAGAGAGAGAAATCTCTGAGGCAAGCAGTTTCCTGAAAAGACTTACAGCCTTTCATTATACAAGTGTTTGGATGTAAAAGTAATCAGTATCAGAATGAGAAGCGCTAAATCTTTCCTTTTTGCTCTTTATCCAACATTTTTCTATGAAATCTCACTTTAAAAAGAAGATTTCATGATAAAGTCACGAGATTAAAAAAAAAAGGACTACCAACATGTTCGGCACATATTAAAATGGTTAAGTCGCAGTGCAGTTTTCCTGGGTTGTCTAATTAGAAGTTTTCTTTCTTGATTAAGCTGCTGTTGATGTTGGCACTACTCAGGGAGTTATTAGTTAGAGGTGAGCGGTTGAGCAGCTACAGGCCCCAGATGAGCTGTAAACAAAATGTGATTTTAAAACCAGCATTGGCCTTAATGTGGACTCATTCTCATTTTGGCTAAATCCTATTTGTCGATTCTACTAACAGTTTTGCACGTAAACAAAAAGACCTCTTAACTGAAAACATAGCAGGCAGTTTGTCAATGTTTTAGTTAAAGTGTGGTTAAGATATTGAAACTGGAGACTTACTCTTTTTTGGGTTTAGAGAATGATACACATTGACCACAGGGTCAAGTGTCAAAATCGCAAACATAAGGAGAAGCTCCAAGTTAGCATCATTTGAAGGTCAATATTACTGTAGTGAAACTAGTTAGTACCAACATAACAGCATTTGAGGAACTTAACCATGACCAACAGTTATTGCTTGCAGTATTATTATTTCAACAGTATATCTGTCCCATTCTTCCAAAAACTCTACATCTATTCGGCCTGAACATGCCATGTTTAAAACCGTGCATTTCAGGATCACTACGAGCACTGCTACAGACCTTCAGGTTTGAGTGATGGGACTTGTTGCAGTGCGCAAAAGGTCTACTGTTTTCTTCTTTTATATTTGGGTGTGATGATAAATGCACAGCTTGCATTACTCATGATGTATAACTTTCTAAATTACTGTATCTGTACATCGGATCAGAAAGATGAGATAGTAGCACATCTCAGATAAAACCAAAATATGGCAACAAAAACACACTCCAATCTAATTGGACAAGTGTAAAAAAAAATTTAAAAAAAATCAGAGAATGCAGTCAGCGAAAAAGAGCCAAGGCACCTCAGTCTAAACTTGTTTGGACTTCTGAAGATGTGTGTCATCTCTTTTACATTCCTGAAAATCTAAACAACCTGAAGTCAAGTTGTCTTGGGCTTAACAGCTCGAGACATACCATCATCCAGCTGCTATTTTCTTCCTAACACCTCTGGCGAACTGGCAAGAATGGTCACAACAACCTGTAAATGGAATTCGTCCTGATAGAGTAAATTCACACAAAAAGCACAGATACATATACGCAATATTTTTAAAAAGATTTGACTGCAGTCTTTATTTTTTAGTAGTCAGTCCTACAATGGTGAGTCGCCACTAGCACAATTCTATGTCTTTGGGCTGATCTGGCCCAGACTGTAGAGAGCCTGCAGGCCGGGTGCCATTAGTCAGAGAGAGGTGAGTGTGTCTTGTCAATCCGTGGCGGGCCCTGTCACGATGACTTGTAAGTTTGCTCTAATAGGGTCAGTCAGGTCTGGCCTCGTTCCAGCCTCAAGAATTATTTTCTCAAAAACGCCATGGAAACTATCAGTCCAAACGGCCTTGTTATTTCTGCCTACGCTGTCATGTGCGATGCATAAGGGATTATTACTGAGGCTACATCAGGATCAGCGTGCACACAGGAACACGCGTCATCAACTTGTGCAAGCACAAGCACACGCACATAGAAAGACATTACCAGATTTTGATTATGGCTGCAAACACACACATACCCACTTCTGGGTAATTCTGCCGAGAAAAAAGCATATTCATAAAAGTTTAGCAATGGAAGGAACACATTTTTGTGTGGTCTGCTATGTTCTTTGTATGTATATATATATATATAGTTCTGTTTGTGTGTGTGCGAGTGTGTGTGTGTGTGTGAGCTGATGGCGTCGAGAGCAATGATAGGATCTTTAACCTTTACTGTAATGACAATCATGATGGGAGGGAAAGTAGTGATGAAAGGAGCAGCGACAGGAAGGGCACAGCAATGATACTTAGGACTGGCACTCGAGAGGAGGAGGAGAGAAAACGATGGGAACACAGGGCCAGGGGGAGGTGACGAAAGGGTCAGGGTGAAGCGAGGAGGAGAGGGGAGGAGATGTTAAAGGGGGTATATGTGAGGTGGAGGACACTACGAGAGAGAGTGAAGGATAGAGGGAGGATGAAGGATGGAATCAATGAGAGAGGGGATGAAGGAGGGCCGCTGTGGAGGAAAACAGCAAAAGGTTAGATGCACGGAGGGCACCAGAGATAAAGGACTGACATACGGGTGGAGGAAGGTTAGACGGCTGGGGAAAATAGCAATGGGACAGATGGGAGTGTAGAGGTGGAGGACAGGATGGGCAGCAGTGAAAAATCAATGAAGGGAAGCGGGGCAGGACTGCACAGAAAGGGAATATTGGAGATGCATGAAAGATTTGAAAAAGAAGAACAAAGCAAGAAAAGTAAAAGAAGTTGGATGTCAGATGATTGACCAAAAGGTGGAAGATTTGCAGGATTGAAGAGTGAAAGATAGAAGACAGGATGGAAAGGAAAGAAGGAAACAGAGCTAAAGGAGTAGCTTGGATGTTTCCATCCTGCGTTGAAGATGGATTATCATAGATGGAAAAGCAGATGTCTGGAAGTTGAGGCAAAATTTTGGGTAAAGATAGCGGCTTGGACGGCCAGACCTGTGTGACTCATTATATAGATCAAGACGGTTACTATAGGTTACTATAAAGTATGGCCTGCAGTGGTCCTCTTGGACTTAGCTCCCGGGGGCCTCTCTGGCACAGTCAGCTGGACTTTGCAGATGCTGTGGGATTAGCTGCTGGTTGTGAGGGATACTGATTTGAGGGACCTTCATCTTCAACTGTACTGTGGCAACTTTTCACAGAAGCATGGCACGCAGCAAAGATGGCCGACGGCAAGCAGTGGAACAGGTCAGGTCATTTACACTCATGAGATACAGGCCCTAAATTTGACCATGCAGGTATTGGTCTGCAGGTTGAGGGTGCCTGAATCCTCTTGAGTGGTTGCTTTTGTTGTCGTCATCCAGGTAACGGAAACATTCTGTTAAAATAACGATCCTCTCATTGAAGTCATCAGCGATCGCCCAAACTGTGACTATAACCACAAAAAAAAACAAAAAAAACTAATGAAGTACATCTCCTGTAGCGGCTTTAGCCTTGCTGATACAAATCGCAGTGCATTTCTTTGGTTCAGTGTTTACAACATAATCATATGCTGTAGGTTTCATGATCTCATTTTAATGGGTTAAATTTCAGCCAACTCTTAAGTCACCTGTGAGACATCCTGTTGTTGAGTTTGGACATATCATTCTCTATTTGTCCTCTCAGATGTAATATGTCAGTGCATCCTACCTCACAGTGAGACAAATTGAAGCCCAATGCTCTCCATATACTTCTCCTACTTTTCTTCTACTTTTCCAAACACAAAAGTTTGTAAGTTGCAACAGGGGGACTGCTGGGATCGTCAAGAAGCACAATATTACAAAAGTGGGAGCGATTAGTGTGTTTAGTGACTGAATCCCATCCATCCCATCCATGATATCAAGAGTCACATCACTGCATCGGGCGCTCTTATTTGGTTCAGTGGGTGATGACAATCAGAGTGTCTCATTTGGGCGACTACCTGTCGGTTGTTGGTATGCCTAAAGTAAACGGGATCAGTTATGTATTCTTCTGATCTCAAACTGAGGAGAGGTTGGTCTTTTTTGAGAGAAAAAAAAAAAAAAGAGACAGGGATATGGATAATAAGATAGATAAAATAATCATTTATAATATTTTTATCTATAATTTTAGGGAAAATTCAATGTCTCTGTTTTGTTGACCTTGTTTTACAGGCTTCTCCTACTTTGATTGACACTACGGCACATCTGGTTGAATAATCAGAGGAGCAGCCCACAATGCCAACCCAAAGATCCAGAAAAACCCGGAGGCAGCAGGTACAGTTGTCATCGAGGAAACACGGGAATGCACTCCCATGCCATGGCACACTCACCCAGGAAGGCTTCATTATACAAGACAAGGCATGTAAGAAGTCCGTTTGAAGTCTGCTACATGACATTTGGAAAAGCTTGTGAACTACTGGGAGCATGTCATCTGGTCAGAATCGAAAAAAAAATCAAACTTTTTAGCACACCACGCTTGGCTCTGCAATGTTACCTGAAAGTTGGGAGGTGTATGAAATGTAAGCATTATGGTATGAGGCTGTTTCTCTTCTCATGTTACGAGCAGATCTGCTCCTTAAGGAAAGATGAATGAAGGATCAGCAGGAGACGCTTGAGATGAAACTTTTCTTTTTTTTTTTTTACATCCACCTGAATGATGAACTCGGTCATTCCAGCAAAGACATCAATCAAAACTATACTGATGGGACTCTCTACTGGTTTAAAACCATTAAGACATTAGTGGAAGGAAATGAAGATTCAAGATTCAAATGCCAAAAATCTTTCCATTTTCAAAATTCCACCTTGACTGAGCGATATTGTTTAAAAAATAGAATCTCCATTTTTTTTTCCTTTTTTTTTTTCTCCCCTTCTTAAAACCAAACTAAAATGAACAAATAGTTTTTTGCCTGTCGAACTAAATTTCCCCTTTGACTTAAAGCGGCAAATTCAATTGCGGTTTGTGCATTTTCTCTCGAATTGCAATTTGTATGATGCCATTTTTGTCCAAGTGGAGTTGCTGTATGCGGCTGTCGGCGATGGCAAACCCGACTGCACAATCACGCTGGGTAACAACAAGCTCAACCCACTCTGAACTATCGGAGCCCAACGGGAGCATTCGCTGCGGGGGTTAAAGAGAACTGAACTAAAATTTGGAATGAAGCGATTATAACGATTGATGATACTATATGTCTATAAATATCCATATATATAGTAATAATGATATTACATTGTCATTGAGCTTATCAGTGTTATTTTTAGGTAGAAGAGGTGGAGAAGAAGCCAGATCAGGGCACCAGTGGGTCATGCCGGGGGCCCAGTCACACACACACACCACTTGCAACATTGAACCTCTTCCTCTTGGTTTACCACCTCTTAACTGTGTCACAGTCTTATGGTATGTTACTTGTCTGTTTTTGTTCTTTGTTTGTTTATATCATTTATGTTGTTTTTTTTGTTGTTGTTTTTTTTTCTTTTGTTCTCTTTGCTACAAATAAAATAAAAATGAATGAATAAATAAATAAATCTTTCTTGTAATCCTCCTCAAAAATTGTGCAAGAAGCACTATCCGTTGTATTCCTCGCCCCTTTTTAGCCAAGTGGTTCTCTCATTTATGAAAGTATTTTCTAATGCAAACTTAGTCTGTATGCGCACTGTCGCAGACACGCTGATGTGTGTTGACGTTGGCTGCCGTTTGTGAGTTTGTGTTGTGTTGTTGTGAACAAGGTAGCCGGTAAAGCCGAATTGCCTGACTGTCACATTGGTTTGGGTCCATTATATCTTTAAATGTGTCCATTTTTGATTGACTAATTTCTCTTCGAAGGTGAGCTACAACTCTTTGTTTTATGTGAAGCGCTTACCATTATTAATTAAACACATATAAAACCTTCCCATTTCACATCAGAAGATACTTGTGGATGAAAGACTAATTGCTGCTCGCATTAAAGCTAATGCTTTCTGATAGATGGTATCTGAGGTAGGCAATATCAGTCTTCACATCAATAAGATAAAGTGATTGGGGGGGGGGAGTAGGCTATCAACATAGAAGTTATATCTGGCGAGGAGCCCGTTTTTGTTCTTTGGCCAATGGTCTGCAGTTGTGGGAAGCTGAAAATGTTTTAGATGTTTGTTAAAGGGCCATAATAATAAAGCCCTTGTGATAGTTATCTGGTTAGTGGGCATGCCATCACAGTGTCTTGGGTTCAATTCCAGCCTGGGATCTATGCTGCAGGTCAGTCCCCTCGCTCTCCCAGTTTCCTGTTGGCCTCTCTGCTACTTACTAATTTAAAAAAAAAAGACATAAAAAGCCCATAATAATAAAAAAAAAACCCTGGGCATGAAAATTTCATGTCACAATTTTTACAATATTATTGCTATAATTAGGACTACACACACACACACACACAAAAAAAAAAAAAAGAAAAAAAACCCAACCAAACAAAAAGAAACAAAACAATGCGAATGGAATTTCAATTAAAACACTTAAAATTTTGCTGAAAAAATATAAAAAACGGTGATATAATTTTTTGGTACTAAGCAAACAATGTGCTAACAATGTACAACAATATAGTGATTTGCATTTCCTATCATTATGATGGCCATATTATGATTTAGATCAAATCAATTGTGCAGCTCTGCCGATAATCATGAAAAAAGTGTAATAACACATAGAACACATTTTTTTTTTTTTATCAACATGAATCAAAAAACCTGAAATGAGTCTATGAAGCTTCTCAGTAATCCAGATCATAGTAGTTTTATATGGTCAAATTGAAAACGAATGCACTTTTTTTTTTTTTTTTAGATTCTTGAAGATGTTTCCCTTTTCATCCAAAAGAATCCTTCAGATCTAAAATGGGTCCCAGCTACTGTATATAACCATAAGTGAGTTAGGGAAGAGTCGTTGACTCACCCTCCCACATAAGCTCATTATGAGTCTTAAGGTGCCAAGCACCCATGTTTAAAAAAAAAAGAAAGTAAATATAATCCGTATGGGTCTTCTTCACATATTTCTTTTATTCTCAACAATTCCTAGGCTCCGCTTTTAACTTGCAGGAATGATCCTTTAGCAAACTGCCATTGTCAAACTGAATTACTGTGGACACCAAAGAGAAAAAACACCTTGTGTTTGGGAGTGAGATATGCCACAACTCGGTCCTGGTCCTTGGTTGGTAAGCTAGACAGCATTTTCAAGCCACTTATGTAATGGCATTCCGGAGTATCCCCATTCACGATCATCGTGGTCATGCAAATTCAGCCAGTCAACCCATTTTGAGTGGTTTTCATTGTAATATATGACAAAGTCTTCTATCATCCCATGTCTAGACACCATCATAACTCATACAAGACTTCATGGTCATATGTGTATTAAAACACTAAGACAGAACGCCAGCCAATACGCTGTGATTAAAGTGATGAAAAAAGAAAAGGGTATTTATATAAGGACTGTCCTTATTTAGTATTTGACAAAGTAAAAAAAGGCAAGTGTTTTTCAAATCATACAGATAATTCTTATGTCTGCTGACTAATGAGGCGGAAAAGTCAATAAAAACTTCTCTGAAACCAGTTTACACTTCACTAATGTTGTTATAGGGAGGGAAATTACCTCCAGGTGAATTTGTGGGTGGTTGATCATCTCATCACTTTGGCAGGAAATCAACCACTAATTCACGAAGAAATCAAGTTAACACTTGATGAAAACAAACCTCATTTATTGATCCCTCAGGGTAGAGTGAGTAATCCTGTCAAAAACACAATGGCTGTGGTTAAGGATGGAATAGAAACGGCTATGGATATGACGAAAATAGCTGAAAGAAGATTTCCATCAGAGCTAAAATTTGGGAAAAGTCCCTGAAGCCATTTTGCTGGTCTGATAAAGCCCAAAACCACTGGAACAGAATTTTCACTCTTGTGCCAATTCCATCCAATTCCATTGCCAAAAGCCCTGGATAAATCTTTCCAAGTGCCCGGGGAATCCCTCTGACCTTTGGCTAGAAGACAGATGAGGAGCCGGGGAAGATGAAAAATGATGCCAGGGTCAATATGCCACATATAATTCCACAGCTCTTGTTTCTAATGCATAGGCAGAGTTGCAGCGTTCAGCAAAACAGTTTGCTGAACCAAAAACTTTGACTGAAAAATCAATGAACAAATGCACATCAATATAAGTAGTTTTGTTGTCTTTTCCTGACTGCAACGGATCTTTTCTGCTGATTTGTCAGCTACACATTAATGATGTCCCTCTGGTGTACTACCGCACCACCAAAGACTTATGGGTCCAGGGAACTGGGAAGTTCAAGCCGCAGTGAGAGAGAGAGTGAGAGAGAGGGGATGATGTGTACGGAAAGAGCACATGTTGGACTTACACCCAGGCTGCTGATGTTAGGACTAAAGGAATAAAAAGAAACATCAACCCTGACAGCATGTTGACAGTGCAGCTACTCACTTCAGTGTTTTATTATCATTGTTCATGAAAGGACAAGATAATATCAGAGCCATCACAGACCTGGCATAGCCACATACGTACAGTCAAAAATAACTCAAACATAAACAAAAAAGTGCACCAAAATAAATGAAAGTGTTTTGATACTCCTAATACACAGGAAACCTGACAGTCTATGGCTGGTTTGGGTTGATAAAGTTATTTTTTGAAAAGTGCAATCGATGAAAGTGATGAAGTGCTTTATGAGATAGAATAGGGTGTGTATGTATGGTTGAGTGTGTGTGTGGGGGTCGGGGAGGTGGGTGAATGTGTACTCCAGCTCTGAAAAGAAAACCTTTAACCTGGAATTTATCTGACCATCAGGAGGGGACTCCACTAGTTGTGAAAATGAGTCCGATTGTATGGAAGTCTACGGGGAAATTGTTCCATTTCTCACTCAATTTACTATCTCAAACATGCTTCTGATGAGTTTCATGTCTCCTTTAGTACAACATGATGTGATCCTTTAAATGATGGTCCTATTTACAGGAAAATAGACCCTAAAGACCGACCGACTGCACCGCACACCATGACTTGCTTTGACGATCAGGACTGAGTGCAGAGCAGGTCAGATTCGCCGTTCTCTCCTCCTCAGCTCCACCTGCTCTTCCAAATATGTAAACACAAGATGGTGTCGGACAAATTGCAAACTGGTGGCTTCAAAATGGCAGCTCACATAGAAATGGGTAACTCCACTGCGGGTTGTGTATGCATGTAATGTAGCAACTAACCCCGAAGTTCTTGGGGGGGGGGGGGGGGATGTGGCACACTCACTTTATCGGGTTGCTTTGTTTTGATAATCATTCAACCACCAAACAATTAGAAGCAACAACTGTAATGCAAAAATCAAACAAATACTGGATAACGGCATTAATAAGCAGGTGGACAGTTGGTAAGGGGGTAAGCAAGAACAAAGGATCGGTGCTGAAGCTCCATCGTGTATTGTCCCTTTGCATGTTGTTGATCACGCAACGGTCGAAAGGGAATTCGCCATTCAGCACACACAGCAAACACGTGGACACACACACAAACACACAGCCAAAGCCATCTACCTGCAGCCAGGCTCCTTGTCAGATGAGTTAAACTATGAAAGTGGATTTAAAATATTCAGTAATGTGGATGGAAAGTTGAATCATGAATGATTAAAGACAGCATTATAATGAGTGCCATAAAACCTCTCTTCCCTTGTTCTCAGCAGAGCCATAGAGACACACAGTCATGCAAACAACGCCTTCCATTTCGTCAAAGCGATGAAAATAGGGGCATTCAACATTCAGCTTCAGCAACAGATAATGTCGGATATATTATTTGGTCAACTGTGTGTGACTAAATTAGCCTAAAAGGCCAGTTAAACACTTCAAACTCCCTATTTTGAAACAGCATAATGACACATAATTTAGGAGGGTATTCATATAATGTTTAATGGATGTTTTGAGCAGGAACGCTCTGCGCTTCCGCGTGCGCATACATTTTATGAGAACCTCCAGGGGGAAATAAGAGTGATACTGCAATCAGCTGCCTACTAAGCTTTAGCACAGAAAACAAAGGTATGACTTTTATGTGTGTGTACAATAAATATTCATCACTATCCGATGAATACCGTGTATCATATATACGCGTGCCACATGAAGCGCCTCGTAAAATAGGAAAACCATTCTTGATTTAATTCTCCTGTCAATGTGTGGTTTTGATGATTCAGTATTTTCTTTAGCTTGAGATATTGGAAAGTATCAGAATTCACTCTGTTACAGGTTTATCTGGGGAAAAAAAAAAAAAAAAAAGCCACAGGGGCGCACTTACAATTTGATACCAATAGAATAAAGCAACAGGATATTTAAATTGAATGAGAAGTTATTCAGAAATCTTGTTTCAATTTTTAAAAAAGCGGAGTAAGTCAGTCATCAGTGTGTGAAGGGGGACACGGTGATGCTGTCATGATCAACACCTCCATCTGTTGTGTTTCAGACATATTTCAAATTCATATTGCCTTATTTTCTTCGGCCTTCGGCAACTACATTTCAACCACCGCAGCAGCGCAGAGATAGAACAGAAAAAAAAAACAAACAAACAAACGAAACTTAGCATTTAAAATTATGTTCAACAGTCCATCAGTTATACAGTCCATGAAGGCAAAAAGCCAAACATGCAATATTTGCATCCTCTCAGATGTCAAGTTGTGTGGTTTTTCCGTTTATACCACCAGACATTGAATATGTTTGGACTTCAGCTGTTTTTAGAAAGAAACACTGGACTGTGAACCTCTGATGGTTTTATCATTTTTTTTTTTTTTTTTTTTTTTTATTATCACTTGCTCCATCCAAAATATGACAAAAAGACAACTGATCTAACTAATTTTGTTATTTTATTTATTTCAGCCCCTGTATCAAAAATAAATGAATAACATCTGAAGAGATGCATGTATTGCAACGAATTGGAGTTAACCAATTTTCAACAAGCCACAGGATGTCCGAGCAAATTGACAGAAATCCACCGTCAGTGCACTGAAACTGATCAAAATTGCTGTGGAAAATACGGATGCCAGCTCGGGTGCAGAGGTTGTGTCAGTCACCAAGGAGACAACAGCATCTCCGCACTGAGCGAAATCCACAACACCATCTGCCATCAGCACGTCACAGAACAGCGCTTCCTCAGGAACACTGCAGTGAAGCGATCCTGAAATCCTGAAAACATGCTCTCTGACCGCTCAGCTAACGTAGACCGCGTCTTAAAAAGACACATTTGATGTTGCAGCATCGTCACATGTAAGTGCCACTTCACTATACGCACAAACACATCGGGTTTCCTACCTGAATGAATTTAGCGAACAAATGCACAAGCATTTCTTGGAATTAATGAATACTCCGAGATCCTCCGTGATCTCCATCCAATTTCATAACATCGTCAGTGTGGAGAAAAACGATCTAAAAATCACTCAACACTTCTATAATTTCTAAAATTCAACACGTCAGTCAGGAATATTTACAGTCAAGTGACAATGGTGCTCCTGTAAAGGAGCATTAGATCTTCCTCCCCTCAGTGTTCTTAGCCCCTCCTGGCTCAATAGTCTACAGTGATAAAGGGAAGTACATGGGAGCTGTCGCTATACTTGCAGAAGTAGCATAAACCTAAAGTCTAGAGTGCACAAACTGTGTATTCACTGTATGTTTAGAGCTAAGCTGCTAACTTCTAACTACTTAACTACCTCTGCTGCACCAGGATATTGAGTCCAGTTGTTTCAGGAAGGGTTTGAAAAACCCAAATACATAAAACAGTTCAACCAGCTGCTGTGCAAGTCTGATCCATGGAGATAAAACATTACAATTTACAAAACAGAAGATCTGCTGCCGATGTCCAAGGTGTCACAGCATACCTTCAGAGGTCTACTGGAGTCCATGTCTGACAGGTCAGGGCAGTTAGGATGGCAAAAGGGGGTCGTGTATTAGGTCAGAACGTTGGTGTTTGTTGTACTAAAAAGCACATATGCAGGATTTTGGCCAAAAAAACAACAGCATTGTGAAAATGACCCAAATTTCCATTTTTATATTCACTCAGCAGACTTTAATGGAGAGGTACTGTCTTCATTTCATAAGACAAAGGAGAAGAAGTTCATCAAAAGAGAACAGTATCTTGTGAGTAGACACACTGAAATAGCCTTAATTTTTACTCTCATTTATTTATTTATTTTTTATTATTTATTTCCGGCATTTTAATGTTATTTTACAAGTTAGCCAAACTACAAGCTGAAAGTAGAACCTGTCCGCTATAAACCAAGGCCTGTGCCTATCGAGAGACAAGCCACTGTTTTAATCCTAAGAATTTAACTAAAGAATATCGCCATTATGCTGAGTGATGTGACCTCATCTTTCGGTCAGTAGAAGTCTGTAGTAATGTGTTAGCGCTAGTTGACCAGGACCATCGTTTTCCAGCCACTTTACCCATTGCTTCACCCTCTCCAAAACAATCCTGGTTCAAATTCGGCTAATGCATTTCCACATGAGCATTTCCATAAAAGCAGATACACAGGCACGTGCTGAATACGGTCGCATTCGGACGTATATAGGGCTGAGCTGAGGTCAGTAAAGAATGCTAATCTGCAGCTGTTTTCATGTTTGTTTTTCTTTCTCATCCGCAGACTCAATATTTTGCCAGCTAATTTTAGAAAATGTATTTCTCCAGTGTCTTTACATTCTGAGCTGGAAGGTATAAAGAAAATAATCTGTCTGGTTTACGACCTTTCTTTTCAGCCTCTTTCATTCCTCCCTTGCTCCCTCTTTCCATTCTCCCACCCTCTCTCTGACATCTCAAGCCCTCTGCTTACATTTTTTTCCATCTCTTCTCACCCTCCTCCCCTCTTCTTCCTTCTTTCTTCTCTTACATTCATCCTGTCTATCTATCTATAAACCACGGCTGTCAGTGTGTGACAGATTAGCTTTCATCTCACCATTACCATTTAATGACCCAGCCTTACATGGAGACACTCACCCATGAAACTCATTACATCAAACATGACATTCAGCTCAGTGTGTGTGTGTCTGTGTCGTGTATGCGTGTGTGCAGCCAGTGATTGTGAGTGAACGACTGCAAAATGGTTCTCTTGTTGTTTATTTGTGATGCACACACAAACACACACACACACACACACACAGGCATACTCGATGCGAAACTGTCGACTGAGTTTGTGCGCATGAGGTTTTCAACACCGAAGATGAAAGTCAATTAAACAAGTAATGTTTACTCTCCGCCACCCTTCTACACTGTGCTCCCAGATAACACACCCAGTGACACACAAACACATAGCGCTAAACCCACAAATTATTCTAATTAACAGCAAGAAATGAAAATAGATAAAACATGTCATGCGTACACCTTCTGATGCACATGTAAATGCCGATACAAGAATAAGTACCGGAACCACACAAACTCTCTTAAACACACACACACCCAAAGACATACATCCCAACCAATAGTGTCTATTTTTATCTAGCTGCTGACAGCACCCTGCCCCACTGTTCACACTAAGCTGAGCCACATAATTGGCTGCCATCTATCCTCTCTCTGCCTTTCTCCTCGTCTCTCTCTATCTTTTTATTTCTGTTTTTCACTCCCTCCCTGCGTCTTTCTTTCATTTCCCTCCATCTCGTAATTGGTGGTCACCCCAGCAAGCTGCATTCGGTGCTAAAACCAAGGTCCCATTTTCTGCCCCAGCAGGAGGGCTGAACTGCAGAAGGGCCGAATCATAGGCTGTATTTAAACTGAGGCTACAGAGAAAAAGATACGGTACGGTGAGACGGATGGAAGAGGAAGAGCTGATGTTGGAGGAACAGAGAAGAATAAGGAGGAAGAAAAGACAGGCACGTTAGGGAGAAGGACAGAAAGAGAGAGGGAAAATGTGTATGTATTTTTAGATTATCAGGCCTGTTATTTAACACCTGCTCAGGCTGCTGGAGGAGAGCAGCAGAGAAGAGAGGAAAGTCATTGCATTTTATTAAATCCTTATTCATCCTCATTCATATTTCAGATATACAACATTATAACCGTCTCACTTATATATACACACACACTATTCATTTAATTAGTTTTGTATTTCTAGATAAGGGGAGCACGGCGACATAGTGGTTAGCACTGTTGCCCCACCTGTCCAGGGTGACCCCGCCCTCACCCGGTGTGAGCTGCACCCCCCGCGACCCAGAAACAGATAAGCAGTAGAAGATGGATGAATGAATGGTTTAATGTATGAACTGAAAAGGATGAGGAGCAAGCAGGTCTCATAAGATCAAAGAGCAATTTACTGCTTTGCTATGTGTGTGTGTGTGTGTGTGTGTGTGTGCATGTGTGGACTCATACGATGTTTGATGGACAGTGAAACAGAGGGCAAATCTACAGAGGCTTCACCTTACAGCAACCTCCATCTGCTTTTCTCTCTCTCTCTCTCTCTCCATCTCACTCTCTCTTACACACACACACACACACACTCACACAAAGAGAGCACCACAGCACTCATGGATATCTCCCATGTTTTTTAATCTCAAAAGACACACACACACATACAAACAAAGTAGGCAGAAGAAGAAAGGCCTTATCTTACAGGGAATTGGGAGGTGAATGAAACACACTGACAGCCCACCATCTTAACTGAGGACATGATACACTGATATTATAGGGTTTATTTGGACTAAAATGTTAATTTGTTCTGAATCTACAAATGTCTTTTCACTTAAGAAATTAGAAATTAGACCAGATTATGGAAATCAGTGCTGATTGTTTGTTTTTGTTATTATTATTATTTTTTTTAAGTTTACACACACACTATTTCTACTATGGCTTCTCAGATGGCGCATGTGCATTAACTTCCCCAGGCACACCACCCTACAGGTACCCCCCCCCCCCCTGCAAACACACACACACACACACACACACACAGTGTTATTGTGTACAATTCTCTTAAATCCTGCAACATCCATCAGTGAGCTGTCAAATATGACCTTCAACTTGAAGAAGGAAAAGAGAGAGAGACTGGGAGAGAGAGCAATGGGCTAGAGGAATAAGACAAGTCACAAAAGATAGCAAAGGAATAAGGGACCAGAAGGGGAAAGGATAAGAGAGATGACGAAAAAAGAGAGAGAGAGATGGAGGGGGTGAGAGTGATCAACAGTGGCAGAGAAACAGAAAGACGGAGCAAGATGTGATGAGAATGAGATCCCTGTTTTACCGAGATTAGCATGCTGAATGTACACGTAGTTGTGCTTGTCACGTGCCCTTCACATTGCTGGTTCAGGTGTGTGTGTGTGTTGGGAGGGGGGGTCTCTGCACACTGGCTCAATTAATTTAAAACATGACACGTTTTACCACTTTCTCATTAATGCCTCAGCTGTCAGGGCACACATGAAGACTCACTCCAGTGGCAGAGCGGAGGAAAGTAGGGCCTTCTCTGTTACACCTTTGCGTTATCTGCTCTGAGCTTGGATCTTGACTGTTCAGTGAGGGAATCACATAGAGAAGGCCACTAGAGCACAGAGGAAAGGCAAGAAAGATTTATTTGTAAAAGTGCTTAAGTGTTTCTGAAGAGGGAACTCCCTGGCCATGTCTGGCTTTGTTGCTTTTCACTTTCAGGTAGAGTTAGGGAGTACTCACTCCCAGTGTCCTCAAAGGGCTGTGAATGGTGTAATTATTGAATGTCACTGAAGCTGTCCACCTACGATGCAGGCGGAGGTTGACACCCGTCAGCCATGACATCATGACCGCTGAAAGGTGCCTAACATTGATTAATTCATTGCAATGGCACCTGTCATTGGGGTGGGATATATTAAGCAGCAAGTGAACATTCTGAGTCCCTGTGTCAACGCGAGTGACTTTCACAATGACCAAATGGCGATGGCTTGAGAATAGGGTCAGAGTGTCTCCATAGCTGCAGCTCTTGCGGGATGTTCCTGGTCTGCAGTGTTCAGGATATATCAAACGTCACTATTTGAAGGAAAGCCGGGCGCCTGTGTGTCATTTCAATGGGGAAAACATGACACAAGGATGCACTCTTTGAAGAAGGCAAGCTGGTTCGGGGAAACCTCCTGCCATCCGTGGCAATTTTGACACCTACCACCTACCTAAACATTGTTGCAGACCAGGTACACCCTTCATGCACACAGTTTTCCCTAATGACAGTAAAAGGGTCAGCAAATTTTTGATGGCAAAAGGGGGACCTGTGCAATATTAGGCAGGTGGTCATAGGATGATGCTGTTTCAGTGTATTTAGGGCTGACTCCGGAAAGCCATTGCGAGTCTGGCTGTGGTACGTGACAATGCGGCAAACACAATTTTTCTCTTCAGACATGTTAACCGGCAATCCGTCCCGGGGAGCTGTGGGCGGGGTTTGTTGCCCTGGTGACACGTTGCAATTCTGCAATTAACGCAGCCCTAAAAGAGGACCAGGTCTGTCACACCGCAGGAGCTCCGAGGCATATGCGGTCGGTCACTTCAAAAATAGTGCACCACAACAGAGTTCAGATTACCAGATAGTCTATATGTAAAATGGGACAAATTGTCCAAACTACATATTGAAATTCCAAACCCGAGCCAGTCGACAAAATTATGAGTTGGGTATAGCCCTAATGTGTATTATTAGATTATATGAGTTAGAGTCCTTCAGAGCAAACAGTTCCAAAGAACAGACTTCAGAAGAAGTAACACACCTGTCTAGAACTGGACCTGTTTGGAATACAGTACTGTGCTAAAACCACAGTTAGTCCTCTTGTTTCTCATAAATGAAATCCACATATCCCTGGACCCTACGCAAATCCCTTGTGTAATAATAGACCAAATGACATTTAAAAAATGTTGATGTGTTAGTTGTCAAAGACGCACTATGTCCGCTCACAAAAAGGATTCAGTGTCATTTCTGCTTGCCAACAAACAGAGACACCAAATGCTAAATCGCTCGGCTTGCAAGTACGTGTAACTTTTAATTGATTTCAAATATGGTCCACATTCACCTCAACAAAGCAGGAAATCCATATGAAACCCAAGTGCTGTGACAAAAACAAGAGTTTAGGTTTTGCCCCCAGTTAGAGGAAATCATGTCACACCACTGTTAATTTCCTCATTTGTCTGACAAAGCAAAGGAGCTGCATTTCCTTATTTGGGCGGAAATGTAGGTCACGCTTCTGTGGTGTATTTAGAAAAGACTCATCCCAGGGATCTTTTGAAAAAAAAAAAAAATTAACCAAAATTAACCCACCACGGGAGGCGAAGAAAAAAAAATAACACCATATCGCTGTATTTGTGTATTGAAGTATTTATGCGTAGTGTATTTAGTGGTCTTTAGTAGAAAACAGAGTACCTGCAATCATTTGCTTCCAAAACCAACCGGAGAAGCTCCAGAAAGAAAATTACAAAAAGAGTGAAGGCGAGGCAAGTGAGGCAGTCGGACAGATGGTTGAAGAAACAGATGGGTGAATAGATGGAGGGATTGGGGATATAGTTCTAGGGTGGGAGATTAAGCCACAGATTAATTTGTCCAACCAGACAGGATGCAGAATTTCCGCCGGAATGTAAATCACACATTATGTTCTGGATATTTGTGTCGGCCCTTTACCTGCTTATCTGTCCCTGGAGCGTGGGTGTTATTATGTAATGAACCTTTTTGGGTAATCAGTGCTGGATGCTGATTCTCACAGCTTACTCCCAAAGAAGAATTACATTGAAAATTGTATGTGAAGGAAAAGAAAGAATTTCAACATGTCAGCTTGCAGAGATGAAAAAAAAAACAACAACCTCAATTAAACGGTTGGAAAAGAACTTTTTTTTTTGTGTGTGTGTCAGGGCAAATCTCAAAGGAAGTCAGTGTCACTCAGTTTTGTTTCTCACTTGCCATGTAAGTTTAAAAACAAACAAGAGGTTTATTCATAGACATGCTGGAATGTAGCCTACACTAGAAAATCTGTTGTACCTTTAAAGTCTGATTAAACAGGGACCAGCTAGATCTGATACATTAAAGAGAGAAAGGTTTTTCTGTCATTGTAGAATAATACAAAGTCTTTGACGTTTTTACTTGGTCTGTAAAAAAAAAAAAAAAAAAAAGAAATAAAGGTGCACAGTCCTATTATCGTAACACCGTAAGGTTTATCACTCATATGTCTGCTCTCTGCTTGTCTTCCTTCCAGAAGTGCCAGTTTTTTAACAAGTCAGTTTGATCTTTTTTTCTAATTCACATCTCCCTCTCTCTATAGCTAGATCGATAAGACTCATTCGCGCAGGTAACTGAGCCAAGTTAACCAGAAAAACTCTACTTAATGATGTCTAACAAGCTCTCAGACATGAACGTGAACAGCAATGAGACAAATGCAGAAGTTAAATCTTTTACAGCAGCCAACGACAAAGACGGTGTCGTCAAAATCTTGTGGGCATTGTCCATCACCTCCACCGAACAGATGGAAAAGACACATAGCTGATGCAAACTGTTATAAACAAGCTGACTAGCTCTCCAGCAGCATACATGTCTTTATTTCCCATTCATCCTTATCAATATGCCTGTCATGAAAACACTTAGTGACTATACTGGCAATCGACATTTGTTTGTTCGTACTTCACTATTTGTATACTTACTGCAAGTCATATCGTGATTGTAGTTTTATCGTGCTTCACATATTTTCCTCCTGTCAAAAAGGATTAATAGTAGTAATACTCTGGTAGTCACTGACATGTAATTGATCAGTCCATCGGCAAATGGCTATTTTAGTCGTGTATCTGCGAGACTCACTTTCTGAGTGAGAATATTCAGCAATTTATCAAAAACATAAATAGAAGTTGGGAATCATAAATATGTGTAACCACCTTTCTGTAGTATCCAAAATCGCTGTTTTAAATGACACACTTCACTCGCGTTTGAGGGCGTTTGTGTGATGAGGGAAAATACAGCTGCAAACAAATGAGTGAAAGAAGGTGGAACATGAAGCAGTGTGCTGAGAGTAAGTGTGGAGGTGGGAATATGCTGTCTCTCTCTCTCTCTCTCTCTCTCTCTTTCTTTCTGCTAATGCGATGTGAAGCACATTGTAATGCTCTCCATATGATAATAGTCACCACTAAACAATGCATCACTCCAGTCACATTAACATATTTGACTCTATTATCACATTTAAGGATGGTACTGGATGGCTTTTCTCCTGGCTGACTGTTTGGCTTCTGTTTCTCTCCTCGTCTTCCTGCCTGGCTTTTCTGAGCCAGTCTGTCTCTTGTGTACTGTATGAGTAAGTGTGTGTCTGACTACATGTCTGGTTTCCTGTCTACTTCACCGCTGTCCTGTTGTCTCTGTTACTTTTGCGTGTCATCAATTTATTCCCATTTGCCTCACTCTTTGTCTCGCTAGCTAGCGAAAAAATCATTGATGTTGGATAATATACAATTTCAGGATCACTTTATTTTCACTAAAAGGAAATACAAAATGCGATTTTTTGTATGTTTTTTTTTTTTTTTACAATGTTGTGGTGCTACAGAGATGTCCCAGGCATCATATCATATTTGGCAGAGGACAGGATGGATATTACTAAAATGTACACAACTTTCAGTTCTCTTGGAAAGCTGTCCTCTTAAAATATTGACACCAAAGCACCACGCTTCTGAAGTTTGACATGACATTAAACGTTTCAGCCTATGCTTTCCGTATTATATTAGCGTCCTTCAACCGTCCTCAGTCCTTCCTGAAGGTCCTGCAATCACAGCATCTTCAAACGCACTCTCTTGACACATGATTTCATTCTATATGACGTGATTCGCTTCTGTGACTGACGTTGACATCACCTGTTTTTGGATTTATTTGAAACATTTAATCTGAGTAGCGGCTGGGGATTTGCCAGCTATCTCAACCTGAGACCTTGAGTTTGCAGATACTCAGTGCCATCACATTCTTACCCATGAGTGTTGATTGAATATTAATAATTTATTAGATAAACAGTAGCTTTAAAATTCTAAATCTGACTTTTCAAAAGCTAAATTATTCAGATACTGAACGTTCTGGTGAAACAATATTTGCCGTGTTCATTGTAGAGTGGTGCTACCAACTGATACTTCTTCCCTCAAAGGATCTTTGTCTGAGTATCACTTAATTAATTAGCAATTAACCAGTGAAAGTAGTGGTCAAGGTTGGCTTAAATGAGAATCCCCTACCTACTCTGGTAAATGAGCACAGAGTTTGAACAGATTTAAAGGTAAGCCATTAAAATATGGTTAGATTGGCCCTGATACAAACCCTTTGGATCGACTGGGGAGATATCCAATGGTAGTTGTCAGCCGTCACTGGCCGGTTTTAGTCATATTTAGAAAAAAATCTGCAGACAGTGGCTGCACTTATCAATTTACAAACTGTTAATTAAGAACTTTATTTTTTCTTAAATATATAACTGTGGGGCAGCACGGCAGCATAGGGGTTAGCGCTGTTGCCCCACAATAAGAAAGTCATGGGTTCGGTTCCTGGCCTGGGGCCTTTCTGTTTGGAGTTTGAATGTTCTCCCCGTGCCTGTGTGGGTTTCCTTTGGGTACTACGGTTTCCTCCCACCGTCCAAAGACATCATGTTTGGGTTAACTGGTGACTGTAAATTGTCTGTAGGTCTGAGTGTGAGTGGTTGTTGGTCTCTGTCTGTCTCTGTGTGTTAGCCCTGTGATGAGCTGGGATTGGCTCCAGCAACCCCCCGCGACCCAAAAACGGATAAGCGGTTAAAGATGAATGAATGAATAGATATAACTGTGACCATATCCAAGAGAATAATAGAAACTGGAAGCACAATGTACTAAGCAGCTTTTCACAACCAAATTGGTTATACTCTTATGGGGTTCTCAGTTCTAGAAATAAATTATAGTTCATAGGTGAGAGCCCATGGACTGAAACAATTATAAAAATTGTAATGTGTTGTAATTTATTGATCTCAATATTGATATTCTCTTCTCAATAAACCCTCCCTCTACTGGGAGGTCAGAGTTCATGGATTCTTTTCTCACTCAAGAACACCTCAGGAGGCAGGAGGTATGGCAACATGTGAGGTTTGAACCTCCAGATAAGTCGCTGCACTCACCACATCAACTTACTGTCTTGTGAAATCATTTAATCTCCCATATCAGAGAAAGGCAACCACAAACAGTGGCTCTATCTGACGGAAACAGGACCTCTGTTTTTTTTTTTGTCTGCATCGGCCCAGCTCCTTCACATCTTATCACTGATATCATGGATGAGGTTGGAGATTTTTTTTCAGTGAACAGAAACATGGCCTAGCTTTATCAGTGCTGCACGATAAATCTTTATCATATTTGGATAAGAACCGTAGTCTGTATCTGCATCGCAACATTTTTTCCTTCTTCTTTGTTTTTTTTTTTTTTTTTTGAAACATGGGTTTATGGTGAGTACTACTTGCTGTAAATATTGTTCATAAGAAAACTCCAAAGAGTACCTTTTCATTCGAATTTCAAGAGTTATATTTAGCATTGGATTCTACATAAATCACAGGCTTTGTTATTTTTGTTTGTTTGTTACTTTACTCTACGATTATGTTTCTTAAGCTCAGCCGTATGTCATTATTGGTGGCAATTTGTGTGTGTGTGTGTGTGTGTGTGTGCCAGATTGCAGCGCTAACATGAGTTTCAATCCATGAACTCCAAACCACATTGCTGGAATTATTCATGGCACTGAACCCATGTGGGAGCTCGCTGTGGCACTGACTGACTGGATCGGGGCTTCTGAAGGTTCACAAGCATCGACCCTGAATTTCACTCAGCTTCCTCCACAAATTGTCGGCAGCTCTCCGTGGTGCTGAAATCAGACGAAAGACGTTGCTGTGCCACCAAAACCACATTGGAGCTTTTCATGCCTCTTAAACTCATTCTCCACGGTTCTCAATTGCAAATGATCATTTCTGAAATGTTCTTGAAACCACGTCAGCTTTTTCCACCGTGCTGAAACCGCACTAAACCTGGGCAATGTAGGCAGTTTCGATCACGTTCAACACCTCTAGCGACCTGCTCTGGTCCTGTTTTCCCAGTCGGTTTGTTTTAACATACCCCTGAACTAGTGGAGGTTTTCCCAAATACCTATGGAGATGTTTGTGGATAGTTTCTTCAGAGCTTTCTTTGGAACTGCAGCGGTCTCACTGTAGAGCTGTCACTGCTTTCTAAACACTGCCCTCTGTTTACTCTGATGTAATACATGTCAATTGTACCAAACAAGTCACGATGAATTACAAAATTACAAATTCAACTGAATATCAGAACAGACTTTTCTTACTGCCGTGGAGTGAAGGGTCTGAGGCCTAGATGTAATGTGCTTCTGCACATTACATCTAGAGTAAAATAATACCCCGACTTAGCTTTGAGTAACAACAAAAGAAATAAATAGCTCATTTAATACTCAAAAATGCAAACCCGGCAATTAAAAAGTAATTGCCCATTTGGTGCAGCTGTATAAGACTTCATGACTATTTCAGATGTAGCAGAATATAAGACCTCCTGGAAAGGCTTAAACAATAGCTACCACTTTTAAAACAGAGGAAGAAAACAATGCAGTTCAGGAACAAAGTTCTACGGACTGACGAAAGAAAAGGTGAGCAGAACTGGCACACTCCCATTTATTGATGAGTTCACTGCTGACAAGGTGGGGCTCAAATTCAGCTAAATACTTCAAAACACTTTGAATAACACACCATCATTCAGCAGGACAATGAGCCAAAGCATTTGGCCAAAGAGACAAGAAATTTCCGGGGGTGAAGAGGTTGAGCAGTCAACTGAATGCCAATTCAAGCTGGATTGCCTTTTCCGACAGACAACTTTTGGATGAAATATAAAATGTTTGGTTGGTATGTACTGCAAAATTCTACTGTGTGTCCTTCAGCGCCCCCCCCTTCTTCATCACTGTTATTCTCACTTCCATTCTAATCCCAACTCCCATGTCCTTATCCTTTTTATGTAGCTCTTGTTTAGTGTTCTTCCACCCTTTCCTCCAATCTCCTCTTCCTGCTTCCCCCCTCCTCCCACCCCATTCGCCCTCTTGTCCTCTATTTCTCTTCCCTGACTTTTGGTTCCTTATCTCTATAACTCTTTCCTTTGGCCCCTTCTGACTCCTCTTCCTGTCCATTCTCCTCTCTGCTCCTCTTGTGTTGTCATCTCTTTGCCTCCTGCATAATAGATGTGGCCCTAACGCCAGTCAACTGGAGTGGCATGATGAGACTGCTGTGAGAGTGAGACAGACAGAGAGAGAAAAAGAGTGACCCCCCCACCCACCCACCCCTTTCAAAAAAAAAAAAAAAGGGCGGGGGGGTTCTGTTTCAGCGTTCCCACACACACAACGGCGCGTGGACGGATGCATCCGGAAGCCCAACACACACACACACACACACACACACACACACACACACACCCATCCAGGCGCACATTCCCATACAGGCGCGGTGGGGTTGCCAGCCTGGCCGTGCTGTAGAGTCGCTGCACTCAAGTGAATCAGCAAAGTAACAATTAGCTTTTCACAGATTGACCGAGCACCGCTGCCGGATCGCGGATCCCGGAGAGCTCCACATAAACTGAGTCCGCGGACCGCGCCAAGACGAGCGCACAAAAGAGCAGTCACACACATCGCGGGGGTTATGGCAGAGTCTGATCGGCTTGCAGCCGTGATTCATTTCCTGGGCACTAAGAATCAAACTACAGTTGGCAGATATGAGCTTGGCATCCCCTGTGACAGAAAAAAAAAAAAGAAAAAGAAAAAATAGCTGCATAGCAGAGCTCGGTCCCAACGAGCATCCTCCGTCATCTCACACACCCTGCATTATTAACAGTCTGCCTTACCTTCATCGATCTTCAAATCGTCTCCTTTTCTCTTGTCTCTCCTTTTTTTTTTTTCTTCTTTTTTAATTTTCCTCCAGAAGCTCCTCTTCTGCCTCCCCGGATCTGTCCACGAGCAGATGAGTTAAATCACAACGCAAAGCCCCCAGAGAGGCTTTAAAGGTGATTGGGCTCGGTAGCTTATCCCAACTCCTGCTTTGCTCTCCTGTGCGACTCCTTTCTCATCCATACACCGCGGGGTGGGGGGTGGGGGGGTATCTTGGTAGTTTCTGAGGCTGAATAAACGGGAGCGTGTGTGTGTGTGTGTGTGTGTGTTTGTGTTTGTGTCGGACAGGGCAGCAGCAGGAGCGGCGGCGGCAGCAGAAGCTGAATTACTGGAACAGACGTATGCGCAGTCAGGCAGCAGGGGGAGAAAAAGGAAGTACGGGCGGGTGGGGGGGGCTTGGAGGCTGGGGGGGTGAACCGGCAGGTGCCGGTGGTCTCACCATGCAAACCACGAAAAGCACTCACGTACACATAGATCCTGAAACGAGAAGGGTGGGCGGATGCATGGATCATGTGGCTGCTGTAAAACTCCTTTTAGCTTCCCATTCGCACCCCCACCACCACCACTTCCACCTCCGCCTCCGCCTCAAAAACCCCAATTAACGTTATTCCAATAAGGTATTTAAAGTAACAGGGGCTTTAAGGGGCCATCCGCGTGAATGGACTGTTTGATAGGAGCAGCTATCCAAAGAGTAACGAGGCAGAGAAAAGTCAGGTTAAGGAGGTTTGACTGGCTTTAATCCAGGTATGGTTCGGTTCAGATCCCCTTTGTGGTCCACAAACAGCAACACCGACAGTGTCCTTCAGACAAAACAACCTTTTCAGTTATCCGAGCATCCGTTTGGGTCCGTATTCCTCCAGGTTTCGGCCTTTTTTTTTTTTCAACAAATAAAACAATTTCAATCCCAAAGCATTCCAGTAATACGCAGTTTCCGGAGCTGAAAGCTGGCCGTCTGCTTTTTGTCCCTAACGGCGGAGAAAGAAGGTGGACTCCCGGTACCGGTCACCTCCTGATGGTCCGGGCGGTGTCCGGCTCCGTAGTCCGCGGTAAAATAGAGAAATCACACTACAGCGAGCAACTCAGATAATCCAGGGCGGGGGGGAGAGCAGGGAGGGACAGTCGGAGTTCAGAGAGTGGTTGGGGGGGGGGGGATTAGGATTTTTGTGGCCACGATTTGAAATGTGACTTTCAGCGGGTTGACGCGTCGGCTCGCCCCGGCTGTGGAGTGAAGGTCGCTTCTTTTTTGGAGGGTCGTCGAGGCTCCGAGTCGTCACAGCATCCCCTTCTTCATCTTGTTGGCCCCTCGGCTACATCCCCCCCCCCCCTTCCCCCCTCCTCGGTGACAGGTGCTGCCCGGGAAATCTTTTAACGGACGGTTAAAGTTCCAGATTCCAGCGCGTGTCTCGCACTGATTGGAGACTGCTGCAGGCGCGCGATGCTCCCAGATTTTTCTGATGTTGGGCGGGGTGTGTGTGTGTGTCTGTGTGTGTGTGTGGTTCGGGGGCGGGGGTGGCAACAAGAGGACACACCCATACAACCCATCCATCCATCCATATATCTATCACTGCCTATAGATTAGACAGTAAAATTCATTTTGTTTTTGTAAAGCTGTTGTGTTACACATTTCCTTCCTATGAATGAGGTCTCAATCCAAATATTTTCTTTTCTCATATAAATATTATTTTGTCGTAGAACAATGCTTTATCGTGCTTCATGAACTTTTCCACATTCAAGAAACATTCCCTTGTTGAAATCAGAGAGGGTTAGTAATTCTCTCCAGTGATGGGCTTCTTATTACATAAGAATACCCTGAAAAATTCTTTTAACTGCTGTTTATCCTCATCCTGCAGAACTCACCGTGTGTTTGTGTGGAACCTCTCTTTGATGTTTTTCCTTTCTTTTCCATTAAGCCATTATCGAACACTTATAAACAGTCTTATAAAAACTTGTGGCACCAAAAAAAAAACTTGTTTGATAAATAAATATTAATATAAATTGAGAGTGCCTATGAAAGAAAGTTAGTGTGAGTGGGAAGAAAATATAAAAAGCATGTGTTAAAGACTGAATTTGAAAGGGACTGAGAAAAGACTTGGTCACTTTCAACCAAGTCATCAACTTGATTTTACAGCAGAATTGTTGGTACTTTATTTGTAGATTTCCAAATGAAATTTGTTTACTATATTGAGTCAGTTATGGTTCATTTTATTAGGAAAATAGTTTGTCCCTTTTCCTGGGAGCACAGATCGTATTACATCCAGACACAACATATTGGAATCTTTACCACAACAAGTTGCCCTGAAAGAGATTAGTGAACAATATTTGGACAAAAAAAAACATTTATGTCTCTCGTGAAATATCACTTGAGGGAGAATTACTTGAAAATCACTGTGATCTACATACAAACACAACCATGTTCGACTGATGATTTATTTATCTCTGCCGGCAAATGCCATGTGTGATGTTCACATCAATGAAGACTGGTGCTGAGTGGTGAATAGATAATTGACTCCAAAGGCTCCTGTATATCTGAAACTGATATTGTGAAGGGTTTCAAGTTTTCCCATCTGTGAGGTGCCCGCAGACGTGGTTGGTCCTGGCAGATGTGCTTGGTACTGGCAATCTCAAACAAAGATAAGAGAATGAAGTGAAAATTGAAAAGAAATCAAAGCGTGTTGGTTGAATTTTGAACTGAATCCCTAAATGAACATGCTGTTTGCATGTTTTGGAATATGTTTCACATGTTTTGCTAATTATTTTGTATTCTGAATGAACCTAATAAAGATAAAACATATTGAAGTTGCTGTTGTACATGAATGTTAATGTGTTCCCCTTATGCTTGCTGTCATATTCACCTAAGGCATCCATGTGTGCATTGTACAACACAAAGGAGAAAGAAAAAAAGCGACATAAACTTAATTTTAAAGTGCATTTGCAGTTCACGTTCAAAGTTTTTTTGTTTTTTTTTAAGGTTTCAATATCTTTACAATCGCAAATCAAACAAGGCATGCAGATTTTTATTACAATCCAGGAGGAATTGGACATTATTTTCCAAAGGAAACACAGAAATAATGAATATTTATGTTTGTGCCCACTCTTGTTTATTGTGATTGACATTAAGATGGAACACGATAAAACTGAAAGAAGGAGCAGAAATAAGAACAGGATAAGGAAGGAG
The DNA here is from genome assembly GCA_034769265.1 of Remorina albescens. Classification (NCBI taxonomy): domain Eukaryota; kingdom Metazoa; phylum Chordata; class Actinopteri; order Carangiformes; family Echeneidae; genus Remorina; species Remorina albescens. Next base: position 22,287,484 of record CM068497.1, on the reverse strand, counting down.
ACGGTTTAGGCGGCATGTGGGGTGGCTGCTCATACCAGTGCGGCTGTGAATTAGAATTAGCAGCGTCGCGAGAGCGTCTGACGTGTGCTGAATGTTGAATATTGTATTGCTGTGTAAGTGGAAACATGCTTTGCATCTCTAAGTGAAATGCCAATACCTGTTACCCTGAGTGCATTTGAGCAGACACAGTGATGGAAGACAAATGAATAGTCACAATGGATGAGTTGTGACCTGGTAAGACACAGAGGGCTCAGGAGAGCTGTCCACCATGACACACAGAAAAAAAAAAAAAGGCCTACACACATGCACATGCACACACAACGAGTGTAATCTGACCTACATGCACATATGTCACAACAAATGCATAGATTAGACATAATAGATCAAGCAGTGGATTTAGAATTTGAAGAGGGCTCCTTCCATCCCCCAGATCCTAACCCTAGAAATGACCCTAACACACAGACAATTTGATCAGCTTTAATCCTCAACCCCATACAGAGAGCAAAGTTCCTGATGAGTCGATATTGAACAGTATTAAACCTTCTCAAGCAATGTGCTATTTAGACTCAGGAGAATACTGCATTTTCATTTCATAAAAATACAGCAGCAGCTGATTTTATGGTCCACCACGGTGTCTGGTCGAAATTAAAGCCTCTATAATCTTTAAGTTATAATGGCGCAGAATTGACAACCATTGGACAAAGTGAAATCATTGTGATTACTGTCAAATGATCTACTTTAGTGCACCATACGGCTTTGGAAACAGGTGGTCCGCACAATAATCAGAAGGTATCGGCTATAACTTAAAAAATTGACCCAATCCAGAGCTGCAACACTTTTTTTTTTTGTTTGTTTTATCCAAACAGAGTAATGCTGCAGTGATTTTAAAGAAAAGCACTGTGAGGGTTCAAAGACACTTTAAACCATAATGTAAGGCCTCTGTATTTAGCAATGAGAACAATCTTACGGATTCACAGCATGTCACACTGTGCCAGATGTGTCAGACTGCACAACATTAGTTTTGAAGCATGCTTGTGTAATTAAAAAAAAAAACACACATTTTAGTTTGTTTCTCATGTCATGCCACATCCAATATATAAAGTATCCTTTGTGTATACCCAAATGTCCATATAGATCATAGTAGTCTCTGCCTTCTGATCCAAGCCAAAGGAAAGTATGAGCTGAATGCAGACTTTGTCTGAAAGCTAATAAAGATTAAGTTTGGGGGAGTGTCACATCTTGGTTTGGTTCAAAATGTGCTCGGTCAGGTTGAGGAAAAGAATGGTCGAGACTTTGGCCTTCTTATGATTAGCAAAACCTCAGTCGTCATGGTCACAATAATAAGCATACAGTTAAGGTTGTCAAACAGTCATCAATAAAATAATGTTTATACAGTTCCGGTTTCATACAGGACATCCATCCAGCCATTCATCCTGCCAAACATCCTCACACCAATCCTATTCCTCCTTATGTCCCACTATTTGGATTGGCATGATGGTTATTATGAAGACGGATGGCTTGCTAAGGCTAGTTGGCTAAAATTTTAAAGCTAATTGACAGTTGGATAACGGCAATGAAAACGGCAGTTGACCTCAACCTCAACCACACGACCGACCTCAATGTGGATTTTCAAACAACATCATTTGAGTTCATCCTTGGGAGCAGCAGAATAAATTTTCCAACTTATAAACTTGCCAGTAACCATGATAGCAATCAATATACTCATGCTTGTTAGCTCAGTTTGATCTCAATCAGTTACTGAGAAAACATACGGGCTCCGCATCTATTGCGCACGCATCATCAAACCCAAACTGTGGGTTGAAAGAATATGAAAAGTTGGGCAGAGCTGGTAAGATTCCACCACAACTTTGATAGCAAGATGGATTTCTCTCCCATCACATAGGGTCACTCCATTCAAGGTTGGCACATGTCACTATCGATGCACACTATATTTTCAGGAACCAAATATTTTTGAGGTATCTTTGTCCCTTCGGTGGTTGAAATGTGTTGCTGCTCTCAAACTGCTCCTCAGATTTTTTTCTTTAGTACTATATATTTTGTCAAAATGCATCTGAACGTCACCGGGAAACAAAATATTCAGTTTAGTAAAAGGGTTAAGTTTGAGTACAGATGTGCCATTATTTTGTTTGCTCTCCATTTTTTATGTGGCAGTGAAGAATTATTCTGTTGAATCTGGCTGTGACAAAGGGAGATAGAATTTATTCATCTTAGAGTCGTCGCTTAATCATTTAAAAACTGCTTTATTCAAGTAGGATCAGAGTTGGAAAAAATCTGTATAATAAAAGTAAAAAAACAAAAACAAACAAACAACAGAAAAACTAAAATAAAAAACACCAATTATTCATGTAAAGCAGTAATATGGATCATTACTGTTTTTAATTTAAGTCTAATTGAATTATAATCAACTGGCATTTAGGCTGATGGGGTTTAGATACAAGCAAGACAAGGAGTGAGGCACTCTGCCGAGGATTTTATCCAACACTATCTTTGTCATGCCATCAAACGTTGAAGTTGGTAAGCACTCTGCAAATCTTGTCTGATTGGACTTGTGACCACAGTAACATGTCATCTTATTTATGTTCCATGTCTTTCATGCCGAGCTTTTGAGTAAAGGATCTAATGGAGCAGAACTGCCTTAAAGACAGGCAGAAAATTTAAATGGCCTCCCAAGTTATTCTGGAACAACATCTGATGTTTTCTGACAGGAGAATGCTAATTTAGTTCGAAGCCACCAGCAACAATAGGCTGTTGTCATTGCCCCAGTTTTCCAAACGTTGACGGAGAGGAGACGGCAGCCCAGATGTTATGGAGTTTGCTTGTAACTGCGAGGGCCCTAGTTTGAATCCCTGTGTTGATGCTAAATCAGTAGAACAGCCTTTCGAAAACAGCAATCTCCGGCCAACTAACGTTCTCGTGAAATGATTCACGTCACACGCTGATAACCAGAGGGGGCTGAAAAACGCAGCTCACTCAGTGGTACATTATATAAATTAAGAAAATGTCACGGATTGGGAAGTGCAAAATTAATTGTCTGATTATCTTTAAGTGATTATAGTTTTGAATGACAACGATTAAATATGTATGTAAATGCTAGAAATCTCCCGAATGGCGCCTCATCTCAATTGGGAACATTACATTGTGTAAAATATGCATTCATTCTGAGCACACTGTTTGACATATAGCAGTGACATTACCTAGTTTATTAACGAGTCAGTATTTAATGTTTCACTCTACTTAGCACTGACTTCATTATGTAATCTTTGACTGATAAGAAGCCATTAAAATTTATGAGACACCTGCACTGAGTTGATTGTACAATAATGATTACATTTAAGTGTTTGTAGTTTTAAGTGTTGGGTTTAATTGATCAGTATCGTTATACATTCTACTTCCTTGTAATCATGATCTCACAAGGTCATAGTTTCTTATGAGTAAAGTATTATTTTTCACGTTAAAATGAACTGAAATTACCTTTTGTAACACGCAGGCGCCAGCAGAGTCCGAGGACAGTCTGCAACAACCCTGCAAGTTTAAGCTCACTGAACTGTTTACAGTACAGAAACTGATGTCCTGCCTCTCCTCAGAGACTCTCTCAAATTGTTCAATATAAGAAGCCACTTCCTCGGAGTGGCAGTAAACAAACAAACATAAAAATATATATATATATGGTTTTTTTTTTTTTCAGGAAATTTTGTTCCTGTGAAACTTAAACATATGTGTGGTTATTTCAAGGTTCATCCTTAAACTTACTGTACGGGCAAAAAGACAAAACAAATGTGTGCCCATTGCCCAGCTGTACACACACCCCTCTAACATAGGAAGCCGTATGACATCCACATTTGTACTGCTGGCCTAATTAAGCAAGACGCCTACTGATGTCCCGTGGAGAAGTGGGAGGAAATGAGAAAAGAAGTAAATTACGTATTACAAAATGATTCCACCAGGTTTTAGTCCCTGGAGTTCCCAGTGTTTGATCACCCTGAAATCTAATAGCTCCCCATGGTTTTGTACTGAGTCCTGAAAAGTCAGAGCTGTTACTTATTTCCTTTCCCTTCCATGGAAGCCCTCACGGACATTTTTTGGACCTGCGATGTTTTATCATTAAACGTGACTGTCTGAAACAGTATTAGGTAGGTTACTTTAACTTCCGGGTGATTGGAGATCCCAGTTTTTGTTTCTACCTCTCGATTTCACGAGTACAATGCCATTTCAGTTTGGATTTAGAGGAATGTGCCAGCCAGTTTCTAGTGTTAGGGGATGTGACGGTGACGGTGTACTACATTGTGTTGGACTAGCCACACAAAATATGTTTCCCGATTGACAACACGGCTCCTGAGGCATTTCAGCGAACCAAGGTCCCTTCCGTGGTCCCCACTAGAAGATAAACTAAGGCTTCTTTCTGTTCTAGAAAACTTTTCCATGGTAGTTGCAGTTTGTGTAAATTGATGAGCGTCAGCATACTTTTAAGGCTGCTAAATCTCTCCTCTGCACTGCTCCGGCTTTGGCTGCTGCTGAGGTCTTTCTGTCTTTTCAGCAAGAAGTGAACACCAGTGCCTCTGGAGCCCCTGCTGTGCTGTTGCTAATTTTTACTTGATTTACTAGCTCAGTAAACATTTCCATGATGAGTTTACAGTTTCAATCACTAATTTCAAGTCTTCTTCCATGCCACACAATGATTATTTTCGAATGATGATCCTATTTCGGGCGGCACGGCAGCATAGTGGTTAGCGCTGTTGCCCCACAATAAGGGGTACTCCGGTTTCCTCCCACCATCCAAGGACATCATGTTTGGGTTAACTGGTGACTCTAAATTGTCCGTAGGTCTGAGTATGAGTGTGAGTGGTTGTTGGTCTCTGTCTGTCTCTGTGTGTTGGCCTTGTGATGGACTGGTGATCTGTCCAGGGTGTACCCCGCCCTCGCCCAGTGTGAGCTGGGATTGGCCCCAGCAACCCCCGAGACCTGGAAACGGATAAGCGGTTGAAGATGAATGAATAAATGAAAACTCAAAGCTTCAGAACAGCAGTTCACAAAACGATGGGTGACGTCACAGTGGGTAACCATTTGCTGTCAGTCACACCCCCAGGCCTTTGTTCAGCTACCCAGCACACCTCTTTGCTTTCCCCTCCTTTCACCTTGTCTTTCAGTAAGGTTTTACACACTGTAGTGAAAGGAGCCAATGAACACAGAACACTGAACACAGAAAAAAAAAAAAAAAACCAAGAGCCCCAACCTACTAAAAATAGCCAGGGCGATGAATGTTTTAAAAATAATTCTTTAAAATGGCTTATTACAGTAAATGTGTTTTGTGTTTCACTGTTAAAAGCTATGAATGATATTCCATTTACATTACATTATTACATTTAATCTCATTTACTGTAATTTCATACAATCCATCCAGAAAGCGTGCGGAATAGCGAAGATGAATGAGCTTTTATTCAAAATACTAGCACTTGTTACAGTAAACAAGTGGCACGTAAAGGGACTTGTATATTTTTCTTCAAGGAACCAAGCCTGAGATAACATACATTGAATGATGATTTTTCTTTTTTTTTCTTTTCTTTTTTATTCATCTCTTAGAGGATAGAGGTTGCAGAACATCTATAAAACTTATTATATCTTGGCTGGTGTGTTAACTAAGTAGACTATAAACTTCCCCAGTCTGGTAAGGTAATCTGATGGTCCCGTTCAGATCCATGTGGCCATATCTGAAACACCATGAAAAATTAGTATATGACAGAGGTAGACAAGAAATTAGACAGAAGTATGTAGTGCTGATAGTACCGTGGCTCCAATGCAAAAAGGGTTAAGGCATATCACATGATATAGCATGTAGTGAAAGTAGGAATGTTGCATGCATTTCAAATTGTCTAAAATGCTTCCCCGTGTGCCAAATGCTGGAAACAGCTGCGTGAAAAGACGGCAAGAAATCGACTCAGGTGTGCGAATCCTTTGGGTGGTCAGTCGGTCGAAACAAGAGAATAGCTGCTGACATAAATAATGGAAAGGAGGAAAAAGCGCTGGAATTCTTATTTGCACACCCGCACTTCCACCTACGCCGGCTAATTCAAATGATCTAAAGCATTTAAAAGTGAAACTCTCTATTCATCTGCTCAGAGGAGAGAGGATTCCGTATTTTGGCGCACGTGTAATTGTAAAACTGTGTGTAATAAAGCATTCCACGCCTATGAAAAGTATGTACAGTGCTTTGGAATAAAAAGTCCTCCATTTTGGAGATGTGGGCGCCTGGGGAAACAATTTTAAACCCACTTGACTAGAATCAGTGCTCATGAAAACCTCAATCTAGCTCAACCACCTTATGAATAATGGAAAACACTAACTGCTACAGCTGTAAAGCTATAACCTCATCCATTTTATATTACTCGTATCCCTCCATCCCTCTCATCCTTTTTCTATTTCTTTTCATTCTATCCCTGCGTTGGCTCCTTGTCTCCCTTCCTTCCCTCTGGTCCTACTCTCTTCACTTTTAACCCTTTCTCTTCACCAGTTCTTTTTACAAATGATATTCCCCTCGCCCTCTCACCTCCCTTCTTCGTCCTTTTCTATTCTTTATATTTCCTGTACCTGTGTTTTGTTTAGCTTCTGTTTTTCTTCTGTTCTGTCACCGTTCCTTCGCTTGGACATTCTCTCTGCAACCTCTCTTCATCTCATACTTGTACTCCTCGCTTTCCCTATATATGTCATTCACTTGTTTCCTATCTATCCATCTGGCTCTCTGCTGCGTTCTTTCATCTCTCCCAAACCCTTCATGTTTCCGTCTATCGACATTTACATCTGTCTCACTAAACTTCAAATAATGTGTGCATAAAATATTCAACAGTGCATATCATATTATTACAACATGATGCCAGTTATCATATTACATACTCTGCACAGAGCATTATGTCAAAACACTTGTAGGCACTATAAAGGCACTTTTTGGTGCAAGATTTATCTGTTCATTGATGTGGTATAAATTGATATAAATTATTATTACTTTTATTATTATATATTTTTATACACAGGATCAAATTCAAACCAAAAATCTAAATCTGATTTATTTGTATAGCGCGAAATCATAACAAAGTTACATCAAGGCACTTTACATATAGACCAGGTCTAGACCAAACTCTTTATAGAATTTATAAATATAAAATGGTGATTGATTTTAGGATCATTAATGACCACCATTATCTCCTGATCACTCTCTCACATAACATGTATACATAAAGCAAATACACTCACACACACATGTTCACATTCTCCATAGTTTGTTGTTGTTGTTGTTTTTTTTTTTTTTTCACCTGTAGGTCTTGTTATAAAGTTGTCTTCTCTTCTTTTCACAATCCCCAACTATTTTTATCTGTCTCTTGAATTTAAATTTAGAGCAAAAAAAATTCTGCATCAAAATTCCTTTTCGTATCGTTATTGACCTACACGCCAGGGGCTGTCTCCATTAGTGGAGACAGGTCTAGCCTGGGCTGGCATCAGCTGGGTGGCTCACTAACTGTCTCTCTTTGCAAAGCTGTTCTCCAGCAGTCCAGCAGTCATGTACCACAACTAAGACATTGCCTTTTACCTTCAGAGCAGATTGGTTTACTTACTTTTTACTTGTAATGTAATGCGTGTTCCCATGCACACACACATTGTGTTTCTGCTACAAGAAGACACGGATCACCATTCCACATGTGAAGGTATATCAGAAAATGTTTTGAACCTCCCTCTTTCGTTAGCTTTCTGTTACTATCTCTTATTGTATGTTAACAGGTCGGTTTTGACCCGTGTCTTAAATCAGCCATAAAAGACCCTAAAAACAAATAATTTATCATCCAATTGGTTTCTTACCTCATGGTTACCTTGTTTGGCTTCCTTATCCATGAAACAATTGGTTTTAATATCTTTGTTGTGGCCCTCTGGGCCTTTCTTTTGACAGCATCCTTGTTTTCAATACAATAAAAATTGTCAGATGAACCAAATCAATAAAATGTTGTTATGTTACTGGATTATTACTGAGGAGTATTAGAACACATCTCTAAAATGGTCAAAAAATATATATTTTTTATTTTAATATTATTCAATATAGACCTGTAACTTCAAGCAAAAGGCAAGAAACTAGCTTTTTTTTTTTTTTTTTTAAAATAGAACTTTAATACAAATACAGAATGAAAAGCAGTACCATTAATAAAACTAAATGTAGATTTGCAAGTTCTAGTGCCATAAAAAGTCTCTCTGTGCAAGAACATGCATGGGTATCTGTGTGTGTTGGATGCATGTATGGCAAACTGCGACACTTTGAGTGTGTTCTTTGCAAAGGTAAACACAATGTGTTAGTCTTTCTGTCCTTCTTGCTCGGGCAGAGCTGACACCTCTTTCTTTTTGAATCAGGTGGTCTCACTGGGGTTGTGGCTGTGGCTGGCTGAGGAGGATGCTGGCGTTGATGCTCTTCGTGCCGCTGTGGGCGTGGACGGGGTGCTCGGTGAGCTTTGCAGCTGTCTGACCAAGGCTGCAGCAGCCGGGTCTCGGGGCACCCGTTCCCTTTGCTCAATGTGCGCCTTGACAAAGGAACTTCTCTCCTTTTTTTTTGGGTTGAGTTCCACTCTTGGTGAATTTGGGTCCACAACACAAATGCATTGTATGCAGACACATCCAGGATGTTGTAAAACACAACCATTGCTGACTCAGCTGCATCGTTGTGAAGAGTGGACATCAGCGTCACATTCTGATGTTTTTTCTTTTTGTTAGGTTTTTTTTTTGGACAGTATGAAACAGCAGCAGTGGTGTCTATAAAAACAAACTTTGAGGAAAGTGGAGCCCTGTCCCTTCACCTGCAACATTTCAGCGGGCAGCTCAGGTTTCTTCTTTTTTACTGTGCCCACCATGGTGAGTTTCCTCCTGAGAAGGTCTTGTCCAAGATCATAGCTGGTAAAAAAAAAAAAAAAGAAGTGTCTTGATGCCGCGTACTCTCGTCAGAACAAACCTTGTGATCCCAGGGGTCATTTTGATGGCATTTGCAGCAGCTGCCCTGCCATGTACGTCAGGAGGCACTGAGCTCCAACAGATGTTGCCACTTTTGGATTTGAATATTTCTGCAGGAGCGGCAGCAGCTTCAGCATCGGTGACCTCCTCATCAAACTGATCAGAGGTGTCTGTGTCTTCTGGTTGATACTCCACATTGTCTTCCTCCTCAGAAACCTGCTCAACCGTATCAACATGGTGCTGTGTGTCCTCTGCCTCATTTTCAGCAAAGATATGATCCAAAGCTTGGCTTACAGGAAATCTTCTTCTCATTGTTGCATGCTGTAAACTGGAGATGTGTACTCTGCAAGTCACCAACTCTTAACTGAATTGGCCTTCCATGCCTGGACATATCAGTCTTTGTTTGTTTTGTCAAAAAGGCAAAAGAGAGAAGCCCCTAACTGAAGCTCAAGTGGTTGGAAGAGGAGCTGGCTGTTGGCTGATTGTGTGTTTATGATTTCGGTTTTGGCACATAGTGTTTTATAGTCCTATAATATAACTGGGTCGAAACTGACCCTAACACCACAAAGGTCATAATTTTAACCAGAGCATTTTATAATTTAGTAAAATTCATGTTTTTGATTTCATTTAGTTTAAACAGAAGTTCCTGACAAAGTCAAAAAGTCTTGATGCTGTAAACTTTATTTATATGCATTTAAAAACAAAAACGGGTCGGTGCCGACCTGTAAACTAGAGGAAGGTTAACGGCAAAAAAAAGAAATTCAAACCACAATTTTCCCATAACTATTTTTGCACAACTGTAAAATGTGAACCCTTTTGATAAGATTGATCTGGCATGCAAATTTGTTCTTTAACAATATCTGTCCCTGTTTATGGACTGGAGGTAAGACAGAAGTGCCCCCTTTCACGTGGCTGTAAAGGAAACTACTTCACCGAAATTGGAGGCCTTCATAACAAGGATACCATTTTGTTGTCTTTAGTATTTTCTAGTCTCAACTCAACTGGTCGAGGCAGATGGCCGCCCCCCCTGAGCCTGGTTCTGCCTGAGGTTTCTGCCTCTTAAAGGAAGTTTTTCCTTGCCACTGTCGCCGAGTGCTTGCTCATCAGGGGACCTGTTGGGTCTCTTTAAATAATTTTATAAAGAGTTTGGTCTAGACTTGCTCTATATGTAAAGTGGCTTGATGTAACTTTGTTATGATTTGGCACTATACAAATAAATCTGATTTGATTTTGATTTGATTTGATTTGATTTAGTATTGTCTATAATAGGCTACTTCTAAAATCTACTGTTTTCCCCCCTCTGGATTCAGACTGTGTGTGTCCTTAAACCAGGAAGATGAGAATAAAACTTTTCTAGTGTCCAATTAAAGGTACGAAAAATATTTTTGAAATCAGATATGTCCTGTATTTTCAACCTGTTGCAACAGATGGCTGGCAAGCAGAAAATGTGATTAAGCGTTGCAGTAAAATTACAGCGCTGAATGAGACGCCTCCCACCACAGTTTCACTCCGCGTGGCTCTCCAGCTGTTAAAAATAAAGAGACGCTAAATCCCTGCACTTTCCCCACATGTTTATTTTTCGCCTGAGCAACTTAAATTTTTTCCTGATCCTCCATCATTTTACTCTTTGGCATTGTGCAGCAGGTTATAACAATCCATATATAGGCTCTTATGCTACGTGACACCTAGTGACTGGAGTAATTATGGCAGGAATAAAGGGAAAAAGTAACAGCATGACGGTGCAGTGGTTGGCATTGTTGCAGTGAGAGGGAATTGGGTTTTGAATCCTGAACCCCTTGGCATTTTTGTGGGGAGTTAACACGCTCTTCCTGTTTGTCAGCCCTACAACCCCACCCTCACCCAATGTTAGCTGGGATTGGCTCCAGTCCCCTTTGACCCTGGGTCACTGAGGGTTCAATTCCCATGTGAACAGTACTTAAACCTAACCAAGCCACTGATTTGTTTCGTTGCCTATTTGCATTTCACCTGAAATCTTTATCGAATGCTCGTATTTGTTTTTTAAATGTTGTGATGTTGCGTTTTATCCCTCTGTCTGCCTCACTAAAGGGCAGTTGTTGGATGAGACACACTTCAAACAACTCTAATTTCTCTTTCCTGTCTCCTGTATCCCTTCTTCTCTGCATAGGCATCATCCCATGATCACATTTGCCTGAGCTTCCCCTCTTTGTTTTTCTCCTGTCCTATTTTATCTCTCTCGTTCACATCAATTCCCTCCTCTGTCCTTTGACTCCTCTCTCACTTCCCACCCATCCCTCCATCCTCCTGACCTACTGCAATGAGATCCTGGGAGTTGAGGAGAGAAATAATAGGAGCTGTGGATCACTTTCCTAAATTTTCGACCCTCTTCTCTCTAAAGAGCCGGGTGATAAGAGAAGTATTACAGGAGGAGGATGATGGGTAATTATGCTGGTCTGGAGATATGCTTCACTAATCTGGTCTCACCCTCCTTCATCACTCATTCTTTCTGTATCATGACTTCACTGTTGGAGTTTATCATTATGCCCACTGTGTCTTTATTTTTCACCCCCCCCCGGCTCTCTCAGGTGCTTTTGGATGTGATATGTGCAGTGAAATTTTTTTTTTTTTTTTTGATTGCAGCCACTGTGGGTTTGTACTGCACTGTGGTGAGTTTTGTGAATTGATAAATACATGAGGTTTTGTTATTGATATATAAAAAAATCCCATGGGCTTATATATATATATATGTATATATAAGAGGACACATTTGTCTGATTTGTTTTGACAACTTTTTGCTTCTCATACACTTGTTGTGTGCTGCAGGAGCGGAAGAAAAAAAAAGGCTTCACAACTTGGAGAACATCCACTGCTAACAAAGTGGCAACTTACAATCGGGATACAATTGATCAGACCCACTCCACAGCTCTTCCTTCTCTTCCAAATGGGCTCTCTTTTGGAGCGAGTCAAAGTGCCTTTGAGTTTGGAATTTGACTGCCACAATCTAAAAATCAATCAGTTCCTGTTGACTCCTGGTGTTGGTGCCTTTTGGCAAATCTTTAATGGATGTATCAAAAAGCATTTACAGGAGAAAGCAAAACTTTAGTTTTATTTGATTTATACATTACATGCTCAGCTGAGGTAACTTGACCATCTCTTTGCCACGGAAGCCTTGGTTCAAGACACCGTCAACCTCTTTTCTAGATCTAGAAGAACACTGCTAATGGTGATAACAGAGGAGTTATGTCATCTATGTTATCCTAGTTTATTGGAACCCTTTAGCAAAGCTGTGTCCAAGTTCACCCCAACACAGCTGTGAACACAGCGGCAGACTCTAAGCCTTGTCTGGCGCTTTTCAGGAGGCAAATCAGATGTGGGACAAACAATGGAGGAAGTGACATTAATATTAATACTTCTTCTTCCACATTTACATGCAATGACTTTTAAAATCAACATCATGAAATTAAAGGGCGACTGAATGGAGCAGAAAGTGAAGCAAACCCGCAACAGGGAAACACTGACATTGAGTCATCCGGTTACTTTGCTGTCTTGCCTGTCTGCTGGATGGATCAAATGAGATCTTATGCTGCTGGGAGAGCTCTTAACTCCCTCATTTTATCTCTCTCTATCCCTCTCCCTCATTGTGAGTGCCGGTATCATAATGACAGAGAATGCCTGGACAGCGAAAGAATAAGTCCTCAATTGATCAGAGGACATCTGTGCAAAATAGCAATTTTTTGTCTAATCCTTGCTGCACCAAAGAGATGTCGTGGTGAATGTTGACATATTAGCCTGTTCTTGCTTTACCAATGAAAGGAATTATTATTGGGCATTTTGGCTGGCTGTTCATCAAAGGACATTTTTGGAAGAAAAAAAAAAAAGAAATGACTGCTGGTTTTGGATTTATCAAAGACTATCGCTGGAAAATAAAGCATATTGGCCAATTAGCTCTTTCTCAAAAGATGCCTCATTTGGGTTGAAAAAAAAAAACAAAAAAAACAAAACAAGGACGTGTTTGAGTCATGTTGAATTGTTTGTTGGCTAAAAACAACCATCCATTGGTTGTCTGTGCTGCTTCTCTGTCAAGTTTGCAGGGGGCTGGAACCAAACATAGCTAACATTAAATGAGTGTCGCCATACACCCTGGACAGGTCACCAGCAGTGTTGCCAGATCTTGCGAGAAAAACAAGCAACCAGCTCTAATGAAACAAGCCCAACCAGTGACCTAAACCTACGACATTGTGTAAGACAGAGGCAATTTGATAACACTATATATATATATATATATATGTAGTTTGCTAGAAAACAGTAAATACCTTTCATCTATTACAAGGGAATACTGGGCACCTCCACAATAACCCATCAGGTCTTTGAACATGCATGGGTCCGTTGCACCATTACTCTGGTTACTGGTTTTAGCATTTTGACTTCTTTATCAGTCGAGGTAGATCCAATTAGTTCACCGAAATGATTGACAGCTCTGACTGATGAGTGACAGGCTGTAAGTGGCTATCTTCAGCCCACTTGTTTGCCTTGGCTCATTTAGTTTTAAGACAGTCAAACCGATGTCCGGTAAACCTCACAGATGAAAAAGCTGGTTTGTTTGTTTGTTTTGGTTATTGTTGTTGTTGTTGATGTTTTGGGTTTTTTGTTATTGTTGTTTTTGCGCTTTTCGGTGCCAGTGAGGTCCCGGTGCGGTCCCGGCGCACGGTTTGTGGACGGATCCTTTAAGGAAAAAGGACAAACTTTAGCTTTATTTTGGTTGTGGAGAGCTGGGAAAGAATCAGGAGGGGTTCATAAACGGAGCAAAGAAAGCCCAAAATAAGCAACCACAGCCCAAAAGCCCAAAAATCCCGCAACCCGCGACTGACGATATTTGCAAGTGACTTTACAGAACAACAAGCCCAAAGTCGCTTATAATAAGCGGACCTGGCAACACTGGTCACCAGTAATATTGTAGAGCTGACATATACAGACAAACTCTTCCACTCCTATACTCATGCCTATGGCCAATTTTGAGTCACCGTTTAATCTCAACCTGCATGTTTTTGGATTGTAGGATCAATCCAACACACAGAAGTCTCTGAGTGCCATGGTAAGGTTTAGGGTTGTAGGAATATGTGATTGGTACGCCTACTGTGTAACTTTTGCTGCCTCTGCGTGTCAAAGTTGCCAGACTTGTATCTGTGTGTGAAGATTTAAAAAGCTTCCTGTTTTAAACTGTGTTTCCTCCCCAGATTTCAGAGGCACATTTTCACTGTCGTTCGGCTGCAACAGCTGGCACAAACACACACAAAATACACAGAGGCTCTATCCAACTCTCAGCTTTTTCATTATCTCATTCATCTCATACTGTGAGTGTGAAGGCTTGTTTCCAAGCAATCCTCTGCTTTACACACACACACATGCATAGTCTAACTAACCAACCACAGTTTGCACATAATATCAAAAATCCTGCTGTAGTCATTTTGATATAAATGTGAGATTGTGCACACTACGAACAGTAGTTGGAATTAATTTGAATCCAAAAAAAAAAAAGACTATTCTGTTTTTCTATTGTTTGCATAAATTGTTGTTGCATAAAACGAACATGGATGACTTCAACAATTTTTGGACAAAAGTAAGAACTCCTTTTAATCCTACAGTACCCAGAGAGTCAAACGAGGTAATAAGCAGTGTGCAGCGTAATGAGACATAAGATCTGAAATAAAATTTTTACCTGTGGATGTGTCGGACTGCTGATTCGGAATTGAAATCGAAGAAAGCTGAATCACTCCGCTTTATTATTAGCAGATATGTGATGATGTCTCACCTCTCATGCATCTTCTCTGATGGTATGTAAAGAGTTGGCGTTCATGTAAATACAACGTATGTTTAAGCCATCTACTTCGTACACACAGCTGTGGGTACTTTTCTGCAAAACACAACCTAGTGAGAACATTTTTGTTGTGTTACAGCGTGTTCCTGCAACCAAGCAGGATAGATAAAGTTTAGATTGATGAAAAATGTAAAACAATGAACAGAAGTTTTGGAAGTAAGTTCGTTAAAAGAGCAGATATGAGCAGCTTGAGTAAGTTTTGAAGATGATTATAAATTGGCAAATACTAAGGCTAGTAAAATTAAAAGTGCTACTAAATTAAATTAAAAGTGCTACCTACTGCTGTAGGTTTTAATTAGAAAAAGGTGTTCGGCTAAATTGCATGCAGCCACATGTTATGTCCTGAAGAGTCCTATTATTAAAGCAATCATTTTACATAAGAAATTTATATTTCGACTCATGGGTCGTTCGAGCTCGCAAAACATGTCACATTTAATATACGTGTGATACAGAGTTGGTGTCTGCTAACGTAGCTTTTATATTTATTCTTAAGTTTGATGTAATAATATTAAGAGAGGCACCTGCAGCTTCGTGTGCTTGTTCGAATTCTTCTTTCGATGCTCCTCTCTGCAATGACTAACAAAGATCCTTGATCCTTGAATGTGTTTCGTTTACAAACACGAGACGACAAGTGAGTGCTGTTTTAAGTCAAGTGAAAATGTCACCCTACCACTGGGGAGCAAAGATGAATAGGACACAGAGGGTAAGTGCATTTTGCTGCATTTCACTGGATCCTTATTCCTAACTAAGTGTGCAAAAACAAATTAACCCTCCTGCCGCCTTCAGAAACGACATAAGATGCAAAGTAGCACAGGGCCATTTCTGAGTGGTAAGAGGTGCAGTGGTCTCCATAATCACAAAAAGAAAAAAATCTGAAAAACAGCTGAAAACCAGGAGTAGCACAACCAACGCACAGAGCATCCTCTAGGGCGTAAGGGCTTCCATGCAATGCAGTGAGTTTGGGAAAATAAGTGGAATGAGGCACAGAGGAGTCGACGGCTTTGAGTTTTGTTAGAGCGCACACCGTGTCTGCAAATAAGTGTTGCTGTCTCATGCATATTCTTTATTTTATTTATTTTTTATTTCAGATACCATAGAATTCATTCCAAGTATTTCACAATTATTCGATTCATTTCATTTTGAACCGCCTGTCCGTTGGGATCAAGGGGGTCGCTGGAGCTAACCCGAGCTGGTATGTCGGGCAAGAGAACTAAAATTTATAAATAAATAATAAAGCTTTGAAAAAGGTTTATCACATCTGTGCAACCCATAGGAGAGCTGATAAAGGAGAAAAGTGAACCTTACTGGTGTACTTCTGTATTAATTTGACATTTTGTCAGTAATATGGATGATCTGCATCTGCATGCATATTGATCAGCCATCAAATGAGAACCACTGACAGTTGAAGTGAATAACATTGATTATGTTGTTAGATTGGCACCTGTCAATGAGTGGGATATATGAGGTAACGGTGAACATTTTGTTCTTAAAGTAAAAACATGAAAATTAGGCAAGCGTAAAAATGGGTGTGACTTTCACGAGGCCAAATCGCCAGGGCCCCATGACCAGCTCAGAGCATCTCAAAAAACAATCTACAGTCTGAAGAAATAAATAAAAAAACGGTGCACTGGCAACAGGGTCATTGGCGCTGAGGCTCGTTGATGTACGCCACAGACAGGTTAAGTCTGGCCTGTGCGGTCCGATCCAACAGAAGAGCTACTGTTGCTCAAACTGGTGAAAACGTTCATGCTGGTTTTGATGAAAAGAACAGACAGAGAATGACAGTTTGTTGTGTGTGGAGCTGTTGGAGTGCCCGTGCTGACCCCTGTCCCCCAGCAAAAGCACCGACAGCGTGCAGAATACAGACCACGTAACAATAAAAGAGACAAATTAGTCTGATGAATTTTCTTACACCCTGTGGATGTGTGTTGCTTACCTGGTGAAGACATGGCACCAGGATGCCCTGTGGGAAAAAGGGAAAGTTGGTGGAAGCAATGTGATGCTGCTGGGACACCTTACTGCCAGTTAAATTGAAATTCCTTTATTTGTCCTACAGCGGGGAAATTACAATGTTGGAGCAACACAGATAAAAAAAAACAAAAAAACAAAGCAAGGATATTAAATTGGATACAAAATGGTTCAAGGGAAAGAAAAAAATAAGAAATAATGCATTATATTTACAAGATGTGAATGATAAAGTGTCAAATCTAGTATCTGTGGGATTTGCTTGACAGACATGCGTGATCCATGGGAGCTGTATTTGCCCCTCTTCTCAGGACCTCCTGATCATGGTGCCACAGAGGGTAATGCTTTTTGTCCTCTCCCCCTTACTGTCACTCCATGAGCAAGAAACATGGTCTATGAAATCAACACGGCCCACTACTCCCATTTCATCTGAGGGTACTCTTCTAGGTCTTGGTTTTCTACTTTCCACATCATTTTCCTCTACACTGTCTCTTTCAAACTCTTTTGTCTTTTAAACCCAAACTGTGAACTTGGTCACTCTGAACTGTCTGATGTCGGTTTCATGTAACAGGGCTGAATATGCAGCACAGAACTGATTGTTACTGGTTGTAGTGTGCATTGTTATAATCACACAAAATCTGTAAATAGTTCACCTGACATGTTAACTCTCCAGAGTAGAAATGTGGAACCTTTAAAACTGAGCTCCTGTAGCACTACATCCATATCCCCAGGCCCCCCAAATAAAATGTGTCTCCCGCTTTCACCTCTCCCCTTTTGTTATTACACTCCGTGGGAGAGGTAAGCGTCTTTGTTGTTGGGGAACTTTTGTCATTTCTGTCCACTTTATACTGTATATTAAGTTGACATATTTGTTATTTAATTTGTGTAGGGGCTAACTCCATGCTACATATGCTACATGTTGACGGAGTGTTTTGTTGTCACCTTATTTTGTCAGGTATGTTTTCTCATGTATTGAGTGTAGCGCGATCTTGCTAATGTCTCGTACCCCCCTTTTGTTATTACACTCCTTGGGAAAGGGGCTAACTCCATGCTACATCTGCTACATGTCGACGGAGGGTTTTGTTGTCACCTTATTTTGTCAGAATAAACGGAGACCGCCTCCAAAGGACTCCTGGTATCACGACGTGCTTTTTAAAATCCAACACAATGCAGAACTCCACCGGTCACGTTCACATCTTGTGTAATTTCTGATGTCCTGCAGTTACTATTATGCAGAATCAGCTGCAGTGCTTCCGTGAGTGAAAATGTGTTTAGAAATTGACAAAAAGGTGAAATGACACATAAAACTTGTATCTAATTGGGTAAAAACTGTTTATGGTTTTTACCAAAAGAGATGTTGATGAAAAAAACCACTAGATGTTGGGTCAGAGGATGAAATTTAGCCATTTATCCATTCACTATCTATCTATTATTTATTGATCAAGCTGGAGTCAATCCCAGCTGACACTGGGTGAGACGGGTTAGGTTTAGGGTGAGAGTTAGCAGGTCTACTGCACGGCCAACATATAGAGACAAACCACCTTTCACACTTACAAGCAGACCTATGGCCAATTTAGAATCACCAGTTAAGGGCGCGTCCTCAGACGGTGCCCATGCAGACACAGGGAGAAGATATAAATTCCTCTCAGGTCTCTAGAAATCCAGTTCAGGACCTTCTTCCCAAGAGGCGACAGTTCTCACCACTGAATCACCGTGCTGTCCATTTCTTTCTGATTCAGGAAGATAAATTATTCCTCCAAAGTGTGTGGTAAATTAAAAACACAATCAGTATCAGATCCCCAGCATTACATGAAAACCAACAGCTGGGTAAATAAATGTAAATTTACTGTGAATAAAACAATTAAAAAGAATGAACCCAGACGTCGTTTGTACAGCTGCTTATTATGACTCATAGCTGTGTTATATTACTGGCCGACATTAAGTGGCCGTAGTATTTATGATGGGAGCAAAGGTTGAATTTGGGTGATTAAGTAAGGGAAGACTGGAATGGATGGTCTTGATTTTCACAGTTTTACAGTTCAAACCAATGGCAAGTGCTGCTATACCTCAGTGTATTCCACAGAAACAAAAACCAACAACAACAAAAAAAAAAGATTAAACAACAGCCCCCAGGGCATGCAAAAGAGTTTACCAAAGATTATCTGCTACACCTCTTTCACTGGCAAGAGATTTCACAAGTCCATTCCCATCTTTGTTATGTGGGAGGTAAACACAGGCTTCAAATGTGGAGTCATAATGTGAATACCATGTTCCGATATGGAGACATGAGCCAGATCTGGAGCCAGATGGTGCCAGATGGACAGCGAAGATATGGGAGTATAAAGGCTTGTATGTAGCTGTCACGGGTTTGGGCGGGAAACAAGAGCAGCACAACAGCAGGAGTGTAGATATAAAAAGTCTTTATTCAAATCTCCACAGCAACTGAGTAACAATCGACAAGAATTTTCTCAAAAATCAGAACTCAGTTAGACGCAGTTCTCTGGAGTGACAGACAGTGATAATAACACTCAGCCACAGGGGAGGCTGGCTAAAGTGGCAGCAGGAACAGAGTCTCTGAAGACGTAGCAGGCCATTCTTCCCAGGAAAGCCAGAGTGACCAAACCAGGATACACAGAGGCGGAAATCACAGTCCGGGGCAGAAGGCAGGTCAGAGACGTGGAGATGTGGTCAGGGACAGGCAGAGTCGAGGAAGGTAGGGTTCGAGGAGTGAGTCCACTGCAAAACTTCCGACCTCGGGGCTTCTGGAACGTAGAGGCAGTTCAGAGGACAGGCGCTGGGCCCCGGCTGACCCTCAGTGGTGGCTCTCACTCTTTCCTGGATGTCCCAAGTCATGGTGCCAATGAGACATGAAGGAGAAAGGATGTTGGCTGGCTCCTCAGCAAGATCCCCCCCGCTTCCGGAACTGCCGGGACAAGGCGTCTGGTTTGGTGTTGGGAGATCTTGGGGGGTAAGAGAGGGTGAAGAGAAATCGGGTGAACACTAGGCTTGACGGGAGTTGTCTTTTAGCAGAGCAGAGGTACTTCAATTTTTCACAATCTCTCCAAACCAAGAACAGCTCCTTGGAGCCCTCCAACCAGTGCCGCCACCCTTCCAAGGCCGACTTCGCTGCCAGCAGTTCTCTGTTGCCGATGTCATAATTCCTCTCAGCTGGAAAGAAGCGCCAAGAGAAGAAGCCGCAGAGGTGGAGCTTCTGATCTTCTGACAGGACAGCTCCAACCCTCACATCTGAGCCATCGACGGGATTTGAAGGTCTTGAAGGCCTCGTTGGCAGCAAGATTTAAGGCACTTTCAGTATCAGCTTCACTTATAAAACCCAGAGCCTACATCCACTTTTATATGCAGTATGTTATATAACCAGGGGCTGTGCAGGGAAATGGTGGTCAGGGGAGTGAGGAAGGGAGGAAGACACGGATGCAACAGCAGGAAACGTTAGAACTGTTATGTAAATGGAAAGGTTGCCACTGTAGCATGGCTTGACCGCTTCCGTTTAAATGTGACCCACTGTTTCCAACCCAGCTCCTCAGCATGTGACTCCACGTCTGCTACAGGAGTTATATCCTTTTATTGAAATAAAGTCATGCGCCCCGTGGTGTGAAGAACACGAGAGGCAGCAGCAGCACATGCGAAGCAACAGCTTTGGCAGACAGACACATTGAGCTGTTTCCACATCACATGTTAACCACAGTCAATCGGCAGAAAACACACCATCTTTATCTTTAAGCACAACAGCAGCACAGGCATCGCTAAATAGTTTTGTTTTTTTTTTCATGACAATATTTCAAAAATAATTTCCAAAGTTCCCATCGGAGACTCCAGCTGTGTGCAAAGATATTGTTCAGCTGAGTTTATGAATATGAATGTGAGCCTATACAGGAAGCACTCGGTTCATTGCCTGTATAGATCCAATGTAATATGCAACAGCTATTGCTCACTGATGCCATACAATCATACACGCTACAGCTCACTGGTACACACACACACACACACAAGCAGTGAGAGACCCCTGAAACTGAATCATTTACATGGAACAATGACAAACTGAATGAAGCAAAGTTGTTGCATTTATTATGAGAAAAACTGCGACACACAATATCATTCAAAGTCAGTGGCAGTAAGACCAAATGAGAGCTGTGAGCCATTACAGAGTTATATAGTGCAAGTAAATACACAAATCTCCAGAGAACACGCTTAACTGCATCACAGAAACCAGAGCGTTGTCCTATGTTCTTCAGAGAACCCATTTCCAGTGTTGCTTGAATGGCATTTGTCTTTTAAAAGCCAGCTGGAAAAAAGTTTTAGCTGTAGATTTATTTTTTTTTTATGATTGATGTGGTAATTACCGTATACATTTGTTTTATTATTGTTTGTCTGTTGTGTAATCATTTTGTAGAGTGGTAGTAGGAAATGAAAAAAAAAAAAAGAAATTGGACAAATATCTTCTTGAAGGGTGTTACGGACCTCTGTGAATGTATGTCTGTGTGAGTCTGTGGCTGTGTTAATTGCAGGATTGCCCCCACCTAGACCCATGGTGATAAAAGGAGCAGAGGGAAAGTGGCTCTCTCTGGCCAGTGAAGCAGCAGCAGCAGGAGTGGCAACAGCAAGCTGACAGTGTGTTTGTCAGTGGGGTTTCAAGTGTGAGCAGCAACTGACATCGTGTTGTCAGAGACTTGTGTGTGTTTTGGGAGTGTATTGTGTTTCTTAACCAGAATTAAGCCTCATTGAAGAGTTTTTGAGTTATTTAATTGTCTTTATTTAACCGTCCTGTTTTTGAGAGGATCATTTTCTGTTGTTATTCCTTATATCGTCCTTAGCTTTGTGAGGATTGATTTCTGTTGTGCCGCTGACCTGAGTTCCCTGATTAAAATACTTCATTTGACACTTATACCTACCGGTCTCCCTTGTTTTCCCATCTCTACGTGGTTTTAAAACTACTACATTTGTTTGTCCTGAGATACCCCTAGCCGTCAGGACGTAACAAAGGGTGATAAGGAACAACCAAAAAATGTATGTATGTTCATTCCAAGAAATAATTCTATAAAATAACAGAAATGTATTCATCATGGCCTGGACCATAAAAACTCACAGAAAGAGAGAAAAGGGAAGAAAGAAGATCATGACAAAGAGTATGAAATACACAAAAAGTAGAGGTCTAAAAATATGAAGAAGGAAAGAGAAGATACTCGGAGAAGGGTGAATGGCCTTCGAAATTGAGAGGCATTCAAAGAGAAAGAGACAACGAAAACGATGAGAAAATAGGTAGCAACAGAGAGAGGGACAGAGAGCTACTAAGAGAAGAAGCTAAATATGAGCTGCTATGACTGCAAATAGTTCCTTTCAATTTAGGATTAGTGGCCACTTTTCTATTTTATTAAACTTGGGAACAAAGTGGGGATGTTTCAAGACCATCTGAGAACCAAATAAACTTAAAGGAGTAAAAAAAAAAAAAAATAACGCTGGGCAGCCGCTGAGTAGCAGTCTGATCGGTAAGAGAATGTAATAACAGAGCAGGAAGGTGAAATGGAAGCTGATTAGACATTTCACTCAGAGTAGACAAAGAAACAAATAAACCTTTTTGACAGGTATGTGTGTGTGTGCATACTCAACCTTTTTTGTGACATTGTTTGTGTTTCCCCCATATCATTAGCTCATCAAGTATTCTGTAGTACATGAACAATAGCGTACTTTTACTGGTCATGTACTTTGCCAGGACAATGAGTGCACTTTAAGTGCAGTTATATTTACTTTTAGTAACCTTGTTTAGTACGTGTAAGGGGCAAACAGCAATTGTTTCTTTTTAGAAAACTTTCACCTGCATGGGTTTTTTTTTTTTTTTTAAATTCGGGAAAAATTCCCAAAACATAATTAGTAAAATATGCCTTCACTGGCCCCGTAAGAGCACCCAGTAGCATTACAAATGTCGTTTTTAATATTGATGTGCTTGATTCTATTCTCATTAAACACCAAATTTATGTATTTATTTCTTTTTTGGTACAAGATTTCATTGTTGCATTTCTTCAAATTGAACTGATCGAGCTGAACACTTGTTTTGGGGAATTCAGCAATTGTTCCTTCTGCACGAGACTGAGAAAAACTATTAAATTATATCAAAAGGAACAACTCTAAATGAGACATTACATCTAAGAAGTAAACACAACAAGCACCGGAAAAAGAGTTCCCGTGGTAAAATAAATAAAGAAAGGGAATGAGTACTACAAAACAATGTCACAAATATTATGACAACTCCTTTGACGGTAGCTCAGATGTACAGTTAATTACAAGGTTTGTGTTTTCACCACCGCGCCGTCTCGTAGCAGACAGTTTCGTTGTGGAATTTGTTCTGACGGCTTGTTTGCAGAAGGGTAAGACAACTTGATTACTATAGGTATTAAATCATATGATGCTGCTTTTCCAATGTATTCATGTATTACGAGATCACATTGAGTTTGTCATCAACCAAAAGAAAGAAAGAAAAGAAGGTGTAACACAGAAAATCAACAAGGCGCTCAATTTTTCTAAAGCTGGTTGATCCTTTGATGCTCCAAGGAGCTTAGATTTTCCACTTAGGCTTGAGGAAACCAACACATGACAGCCAAAGATGAGCACAGCAAATTCTTGTGCGGAAAAGAAAAAGAAAAAAAAAACAAAAAAAAAAAACATTGTTGTCCAGTTCAGCCTCCAGAAACAAGTTTTGCTGAGCTGCACTTTTGTGTTGCCCAGGGAAATCTGCATCCAGGAAATGCACTGTCACATGACTGTACACAGTAGATCCCAAACCATTGGCATTTAGAAATGACATATTTTAGGACAGAATTTGCAGAAGTCACGTGAACAGTTAACATGGAATATAAACACCATTGAGAATTAAAGGGTTAAAAAAAAAAAAAAAATGTCAGGCAGGGACTCAAGACAGGACTCAGAGATCTTGTGAGAAACAGGCTTTATTGGTAACACCGGTGACCTCAGGACTGAGTGACAAAACAATGGCTATGAAACCAATAGTTCTAACGGAAAAAAAAAATAAATAAAAAATATCACTCCAGGAGGAGGAAAAAAAGGCTATACTCAAAAAGCAAAAGGCTAACATAAAACGCGGGGAGGAAAACCTGACCTAGTGAAAAAACAAACGAAAATAAACAACTCGCCACAAAGCGGAGGATCTAAGATAATCTATGAAACCAAAATCACTCATAAGGAGGTACAAACAAAAAAAAAAAAAAAAAAAAAAAAAAAATCACTCTTCTCAAGGTACAGATGGCTTACTTGAAAATTTTCTTTGGCTGTGGGCATGGATAAGGGCTCGGGTGCTGGTCATGGGACGAAGACACTCTGGCACAAGACAAGGGGAACACAGACTATTTAACCACATGGAGGGAAATGGGGAACAGGTGGAGACAATGGGTAATCATGGTAGACGCACGGGTGACACATGAGGAAGGGCAAGTGCTCTGAAACGAGAGGAGTTAGACTTTCAAAATAAAACAGGAAATGACGGGACAAAAACAAAACCAGGACAAGACAACCTCACCATAAAATGTGTAGCGCTGAGAGCAGGCAGGTTGTAATTAGATCTTTGACACACTTCACCAGGGCTGGTACTCCTGCATAAAGGAGAAAACCAGAAAATAATATCGCCAATATGGCATTTTACTCTTTATATGCCCAACGTAAACAATCTGTCGGACTCAGCTCTCTGTCATACCTCTCAAACTCACAACAGATATTCATGCCCCTCTCTTCTGTTGACTCTCATTCATTCATTCATTCATTCATCTTCAACCGCTTTTCCGTTTCCGGGTCGCGGGGGGTTGCTGGAGCCAATCCCAGCTCACACTGGTCGAGGGTGGGGTACACCCTGGACAGGTCACCAGTCCATCACAGGGCCAACACACAGAGACAGACAGAGACCAACAACCACTCAGACCTACAGACAATTTAGAGTCACCAGTTAACCCAAACGTGATGTCTTTGGACGGTGGGAGGAAACCCACAAAGGGACGGGGAGAACATACAAATTCCACACAAAAAGGCCCCAGGCCTGGGAACTGAACCTGCAACCTTTTTATTGTGGGGCAAACTCTCATTCATTATTAATTATTATTTCCTGACTGAGATGTTCATCCTTGTGGTTCTAATTTCTCCTAATTGTGCTATGACGTTGAATTTTGTGCCCACTTAACATTTTATTATATTTTTCTCAGATACCATGAAGAGTGTCACTTGATGTGTTGTCTTAAGGGCTTTTCAAAATATAAGGAAGATCTTCATCTGCCTGGGTTCTGGAGAATATTCATACACACCCTAATATATCTAATGGCAAAAGTAACACAGCTAGCAATTACAAAGATACATGTCATCATCTGAGATGCTGTGGGAATTTCTGCCTCAGAATGTTTTGGGGTTTTTTTTTTTTTTCTGTCTGGAGGAAAGAGGTAATAACATGAACAAACAATGCATAAAATATAACACTGATGAAAAGATATGAAAAGATAACTCCAAACAGAGAAAACAACCCAAACAAAGAAGCATCAAGACTTTTTGGTGCCATTAATGCATTTTAGATTGTATGTGCGTATTACATCACCCTCTGACCTTTCTTTTACATTTCTAGTCATCAAGAGAAGTAAGATGTTGTACGTCACTTCTATTAAGTCCCTGTATCAGGCATGAATCCAGCTTAACATTATCTAAGGTTAGTAAGCTACCCGTTTAGCCTTTTACAATATAATGTGTGTGCAAATTAACCGCATTTGTCGATCCGTGCAGTAGCCTCCTATCTTCTTAGTGCTATATCCGATGAGTAAAATCATTATTATCTTCCTATAATATCATCATGAGGCAGATATTGGCTGACTTAATCTTTCCTTTAGTATTGTGGAGAACACAAGAGGCAATAAAAGGCTATCTTTTTTTTTTTTTTTTCGGCGCTATCATGTCTGGTGGAAAGTGCAGCTCTTCTCCTTTCAAATGCCTCTTGCCAGATGACTTCATTCCTGAGCAAGTTCTTTTTTCTTTTCTTTTTTTCTCTTTTTTCAATCGAATCCTGAAAGCTGTCTGCGAAAAACGAAAAACACAGTCAAAGATTCAGGATTTATGTCCACAAATGGATGAAATAACTTGCACTTAACATAAAAAGGTAATTTCTCAATGAACATTTACACACAATCAAGGCTTAAATACCCCAAGCATGGTAAGTAACATTTTCCATACACTGAGCAATCCCCTATTTATATCCAGAACAACACAAAACCTGTGTCCTATACTAGTGACAAAAGTTTCAGTACAGTTACGTGCACAGAATGTCACATGAACAATTGCACTTTTTTTTTTTTTTTTGACACGTTCCTTGTATCCAAGTGCACATGGACATCTTCCCTGTCCATGTTAATACCGGAACAAGCTTTTGGCCCAATCCCAATGTTCACCCTACTCACTACCACTAGCCCTTACTCACTACCCCTAGCCTTCACCCACTACCCCTTAACCCTCGAAAGGAAGCCACAAGGGGTAGGGCTTTGTAATCTTCCTTAGGAATTGGAACACCACTTGCTACGTCACCGCGTAGTTTACGTTCGGGCACGCAAGCGACTGCGTAGTCCCAGCAGCAACATGGAGGCTACGGTTCATGTAAATTTCAGTCGGCATGATTTTATTTTCGTACGTAACGCCCTGACCCTGTTCATACTCTCTCTGTCAATGTAAATTTTGTCAATATATAAAAAAAACAAAAAAACAAAACAAAACATGGAGTCTACGGTCGCGATTGGTTGCGATCGTTTTTTTTTTTTAGCATTCATCATGCTCTGGTTGATAAATAAACCAAGAGGTACTCAGAGAAGAATACACCATCGACGTCTGTTGTCTCTTGTGAATTTTTTGTGGGTTTTTTTCTCCGACTTCTCCACATCCTCTCTGGGGATCGCTGAACTGGCCCTTCCTCGGGAAGTCAGCATCGGAAAACCCTCGCTCTGAAGGGCTACATTCATAGCCCCTACCCCTACGTGAAAAAATGAATTGGGACACCACTACCCTCGTGGGAACGCGCAAAATTTAGGGGTAGGGCTAAAAAGTAGGGGTAGGGGGTGTATTGGGACTGGGCCTTTGTCTGTACTGATGCGTTGCAAAGTTAGTACTTTCAACACAAAAAAAAATAATTCTCCTCAGAGTAAAATATTCTAAATTGCAACTGATATCTACTGGATGAGTATAACGCACCTTCAAATGACAAAGAGTTATTTGAGCTCTTCTATTAAACCTAGGAATAGTAACAACTGCAGCAACAACAGGAAAATGTGATGTTATTGTGTAATAATATTATTTGAGGATTACACATTTGACCAAATGTTTTCTTTGTTACATAATACTTAAAAGTTTAAGGGGAAATTACAAAAAATACAAAAAGGGAGAGTGGTTTCAAAGGATGTACATCACATTTCTCTTCCTTTTCCAGTGATACTTAGAATTCGTACCCACAAGTAACACCCAGGTAAAGACAATGGTATTGTAACTGCCGATTCAATTCTTAAATATTCCTTGTTAATGTTTTATTACTTCAGAATAAAAATTTTGTTTTTACAAGATAACCGCAGATAATATAGTGCAATAAATCTATCAAAAGGCTTAGGATGAAGAACTTGTTACGGGGGAGCAAGCAAAGAGTGATCTGAGGAAATCAAGGAAAGAGTGAGGTGCACTTTCTGTGCTTAGTTTGACTTCACAGATCGAAACATCTCTTGAACAACAACAACAACAACAAAAAAAACCCAAGTTAAAGGAAAAACTGTTGGTATTTCAGATATACAATGTGAAGATGAGTTCCATAAGCTAAAAGAATCAGATGATTCGGTGAGGGTGATTTATCTTTAATTTGAGCTCCTGCAAACTGGAATTCTTTCACAGTTCCAAAGTATCAAATTTAGCCCATACAATGGCAGATTTGAGAACTTGAACCCAAACAAATCAGTATTTTTCTTTCATGTCTCCACTTTAAAGAGAAGAAACCAAACATCTTAATACTTTTGAAGCATTTGCAGATGAGCTGTTAGTTTTAGAAAAAGGACTGAGTTGAATGGAAAGGCTCTGTCAATATGGAGTGTGTCACCAAGCTGTCTGCTCATATATATGCAGTTCAGATTCAGTTGCTGGCCCACAAACAGGGTGGCTTTTATGGATGGGTTAGGGTTACCCCAACCCTTTCCATTAGCATGTTGGAGGATACATTTATATCAAAGCCCCGACACCGTATTTCAGAACCAAAGCTAAGCCTTTTGATCAAGCAGTAACTGCCCCACCTGAAAATCCTGTAAGGAAAATAAAAAAAGACCCTCACCTTTGATAAAACTCACATAATTTCAGAAGACAGATGGATTTGCATTGTTATTCGCTTTGACACCACAGCTGTCCATCAGACTGTGCTTTGACTCAAGAAACCATGTCAAAGAGAGGTACATAGGCACCTGATCACACTTTGTTGACAAAGAGCTACCACCATCTATGGAAGACGGGAAAATTTGGAAAGCATCAGAGTGGAGCTCACTCCTCTCATTTTATGTTTTGCCTGCACTGAATTGGTTTTCACTGAAGACCGTCTGGAACAATCTTTTTCTGTGGTATTTGCAATGCATATTAACTTTGGGAGGTACAGTAAAGGTGAAAAGCTGTGATATAGAACTAGCAGGAAGAGCTCTCAAGAAGTTTGCTGCAATTTGTGAAGTCATACGGTGCAACTAATATGAAACTGAATGTTCATCTGATGACATAAATTGCGACTAGTTGAATTGGGCATCCTAACCCTAACCCACCAACTCTTACCTTTGAATCATTTAATGGCACTCCACCATACATGTTCCTGAGCAAATAGAGAAAAGATTTCTCTGCTGAAGGAGCCAAACAGAAAAAGCAGAAAAGCCTATTTCACGATGAAAATATAAAACATTTTTCTGCTTTCTTTTATAAACTTCCAATTTGACTATCCCAAATGAAAAGGTGGTAATTCCTGGCTCGGCAAACTGTCAGTGTTAAAAAAAAAACACCTAAAAAACTAAAACGTGATATCAGACACTTTGCTCTGTGTTACAGTCAGGAGTATGATGTATGCCACTATCATTTCATGATAAAAGGCATACGCGATCATTCAAGTAGTAACAGAACTCTAAAGAAGAGATAAACTCAACTGTGGAATTAGGGAATGGATGATTCGCCTGCATTGTAGTATTCAGAATGGATCATTTCTCAAAGCACTGTGCACTCTAAGGGAGCTCATGGTAGACAGCACCGCAGGGACAGTCAACTGAACCTTTTGTGTCCGAGGTGTCAGTAAATTGCATAGCAATAAATTGCTCCGAAATTGGGATATGTACTTTCAATGTTATTATTCACTTTCATTCATTCCAACTTTTGTATAAAAAAAGTCAGTTATTTGTCGAGAAATACCACAGTGATTTGGTGAAATGCATTATTAGGGTTAGGGTTAACCTAACCTTACTAATTTGCATTCACAAATAAAATACGCTACCAGTCAAAGGTTTGGACACACCTTCTCATTCAAATGGAAAGGAGAGTGTGTCCAAACTTTTCACTGGTAGTGTACTTTGGAAGAATACACGAATTTACCGCTGAAGATTTTAGTTGTTAATACTCATGTTTTGGGCGGACTTTAAATTTTCTGTACACCGTGTCCTGGAAACATATTTGAGTGTGAGAGTAAAAGTAAAGTAGAAAACAGTAGAAGTAAAAGCAAACGTAGTGTATTCATAAAATACTTTGGTACATATATTGTGCGTAATACACTTTTACATGAGTGTGTTATATGAGTGACTGAGTGTATGCTCCACAGCAAGTAGGTTCTGGGTTCGGTTCCCGGCCTGGGACCTTTCTGTGTGGAGTTTGCATGTTCTCCCCGTGCCTGCGTGGGTTTCCTTCGGCTACTCCGGTTTCCTCCCACCGTCCAAAGACATCATGTTTGGGTTAACTGGTGACTCTAAATTGTCCGTAGGTCTGAGTGTGAGTGTGAGTGGTTGTTTGTCTCTGTCTGTCTCTGTGTGTTGGCCCTGTGATGGACTGGTGACCTGTCCAAGGTGTACCCCGCCCTCACCCAATGTGAGCTGGGATTGGCTTCAGCACCACCTGTTGATAAGTGGTAGAAGATGAATGAATGAATGAAAACATTTTTAGAAATTTTGCTGTGAGATGTCAGTGACGGATGTGAACAGCGTGGTGGTGGATGGGGGCTGTGGGACTCTCCTGTCCTGCTCCGGCATGTGCTTGTTTGGGGCGGTCTGGTGGTGCTGGCTGTCACCCACTTGGAACACTGGAGACTGCGGTGGCTGTCTGGGCTTGGTAGCTCACACGATCCCGCACACAAGGTGACAGGTCTGGGGAGCCTGGGCCCCTGACCTCACTCTGGGCCCTGGTGATGATCTCACTCACACTTAGGGAATGCCCACATGCATGTGTGGTTTCACTAGCCAGCACGTGTTGGGTCACATCATGAAGAATTGATGAATCCTGCCTAAAATGGGCTGAGCTGTTCTTTCACTCCATCACTGCGTACCCCATCTTTGACTCGGCTCCTCTGTTGGGACACCTTCACCTACCTGGACTCCCATCTCTCCATAGACCTACACTGAATTTCCTCTGGACTCACTTAATCCTGAGTGAGGTAACAGGAAAAGCACAGCATCCTTCACTCCACCAGTTCCTCCCAGCACCACCTGCTCCCCTTCTCCTGTCCATCCTTCTGCACCTTCTCTGTTCTTTGTTCCCCCCTGTATTCACTGAGGTGTAGCACTGCCCTCCCTGCCACACAAAGGTCATTCCACTCAATAAAGATCAACAAACTAGCTTCCAGGGAGGGCTGGTCATGATCACATAGACACACTGAAATAATAAAATATTTAGCTGCAAGACTATAACTGCATCAATCCCATATAATGTTGACACCCTGTGGTGTTAAACTATGAGGACAAATGCAGACAAAAAAAAAAAGAAAGACAAGCACTAGAGAAGGGAGTGCACTTAAGAGTTAGTAAATTTTCAATGTATTTTTGTGGCGCCTTTTTTTACTTTATGGGATACTGTAGCATACTAGAAATGTGTTGCAGGTGTTAAAGTACATTTTTAGTACATTATATATTGTTTTTTCTTACAGAGCCTGAAGATTGTCACGTTTCAATGCTGTCGAATACATATACATAATATATATACATATAATATATATAACACCATGTGTGTTATACACGCGATCAATCACGTTTTAGCCCTGCCTCTAAAATGTATCCTGTATCCTATTATAGCCTATTTTCCTGCATAGTATAAAAAATGAACATTGAGATCTTGGAGTGGAAAGTGGAAACAAGGATTGGTGTGAAGAATTTAATGATGCAAAAATTATTTCTGAGTGCAAGAGACTACAGTCAGTGCAACTGAGATTTGCATATCGATTATAAATTTCATTCACCCTCGATCACAAAATGAACACCAGCTTGCCTTCTCTCTGCTCTGAGTGTAACACTGAGGTGGGAGTTTCATTGTTCATTGTTTTCTGGTCATGCCCTAAATTAGAAGTATACTGGTTGGGTATAGAGCAGTTTAGTGCGATCTCTGGTATTGAATTTTTTTTTTTTCCTGAAAAAAACAAAAAACAATTTATAAGGAAATACCATAAGAGAGTGTTCAATATGTTAACATATGCTGCAAAGAAAAATATCCTCTTGTCCTGGATAAAAGGGGAGCCTCCAAGTAGGAAGAGCTGGCATAAAACAATAATGCAGTGTATGTATTTCTAATTTGTATGTTGCACTCAACAACTGGTACTTTTTAAAATGTCTGGGATCTATATCTGCGCTATATTGGCCCCAACATAGCAAACATGCTGACTGTGGGGTTTCTTAACAGAGGGGAACTGGTTATCTTAGATTAAAAGCACCATTGAGTGGATTTAAAGCAGTCTCTTCCTGGATTTTTCTACCTGACTGTCTCCTTAATGATTTATTTTATTGATCTCTTGCTGAGTCTTAATGGGACTAACTTATCTGTAGCTGAGAATAAAGACTTGATCGATAAATAAACTGAAAACATAAACTCATTATAAACTCATTATTTAAACTCAGTAAAATATTTACTAAGCATCAAAATCAAGAGAGAAGTAGCGCCATTTTCCCCGACAGTTAAATATAACGAAGCTTCTTTTACAAGTTGGTGAAGAGACAGTGCAGGTTTAAAACACTTCAGCATTGACTATACAGTCTATGTTCACCACTTTGTGGTCTGACACAGTGTCCCGCCCACAGCTACATCTAAGTAATTATGGTTCACTCGTAGTGAAGGCTACAGAGTACACAGGCGGGTGCAGACCGAAGCAGCTGAAGTAAACAGGCAAAAGGTGAGACGGCAGGCATCACCAAAGATGCGTAAACACCACAATCATCTATGTTTAAGTTACAAGAGTGCTGCACTCTTAAAGTGTGAAGAGGTAAACAAGTTACTAAATAGTAGCACTTAGTGTTGTGTGTGAGGTAATTTATTTGTTTTAGGATGTTTTACTTAGATATTTAATATTTATTCTTATTTAATCCTTTTACACTGATCAGGTATAACATAATGACGACATGCCTGTTATTGTGTTGGTCCCCCTTCCTCTGCCAAAACAGCGCTGACCCGTTGGGGCCTGGACTCCATTAAACCCCTGAAGGTGGGCTGTAATATCTGGTACCAAGATGTTTGCAGCAGATACTTTAAGTCCTGTAAGTTACGAGGTGAGGCCTCCGTGGGTCGTACTTGTTTGTCCAGCACATCCCACAGATGCTCGATTGGAATGAGATCTGGGGAATATGGAGGCCAAGCCAACGCCTCAAACTGATTGTTTTGCTCCTCAAACCATTCCTGAACCTGCTTTGTGGCACATTATCCTGCTGAAGAGGCCACAGCCATCAGGGAATACTGTTTCCATCAAAGGATGTACATGGTCTGAAACAAAGCTTAGGGTAGGTTGTCCATGTTAAAGTAACATCCACATGGATGGAGGAACATTGCCCAAAGCATCACACTGCCTCCGCCGGCTTGCCTGCTTATACAGAAAAATGAACTTTTAATGTATGCATTAAATTTGTCAAACCTTTAAAATGTTTGATCTGATTAATTGGGTTGCTGCAGGAAGGGCATCCAACGTAAAAACTGAGGTAAAATCAGTCATGCACGTCAGAGTTGACTTGTTGTGATGACCCCAAATAGGGAAAAGCTGAAAGAGGAAAAAAAAAACAAAACATAAAATCTCCATTCTTTAGTATAACCCCAAAATTAACATTGTCTTTAAATGTTGTTGGAACAGAAAGATAAATGAAGGCAGCCAGACATATAAGTTTATATAAGCTTAACATTGTTTTTCCAGTTATGACAAATCCAAATGCGCCATTGCATTATTTTATTTATTTTTTTTAGAAATATGGAATGCGTATTCATTGTCGGCTATTGATAGCTAGCTAGATGCCAGTTAAGGGGTGCGATGAAGGCACAAAAGAGCAGCGCGCAATTAATGTGATTAAAGAAAACAATGCTTGAATCGCAGCCTTTTACATGAATTGCGAATAATAATAATGCCGAGAGCCGTAATATCTCTTTTTCTATCTATATATATATATACATTTAAAATTGATCAAATTGCACTTGAAGACAGAACTACAGCCTTACTAATTTCTATTTGCCAATAGTATAATTGTGCACTTTAACTACTCTGGAAACTGTGTCTTAGAAACATGTTTGTGCGTGAAAAAGTAATTTCTTAAAAGCAAACTAAGCACGCTTGATGATAGATGCTGATTTTCTACCTTTTTTTTTTCGGGAGCATGTTGGTGCACCGGCGTCTTTTTTGTTTTTGTCTTGGCTTTCTAAGGTCGTCAAGTAACTAGCTCGCCTGTTTGTTTGTCTTTGTGTTACTGCGCTGCTCTGTCAGTTGCAGAGTGATACGGATCTGGGAAAAGTAATCTGTTGCAGGGCCCCTGGATGTGCTCACTTCACAGCACCTGAACCAACCAGACTGCTTGATTCCAGCCACCCATTCTATAAGGAAGGATGTATATGCCAATCCCCTCAGTGGCATACGCACTCGCAAGAGCAGCACGCCGCTTGATGTTATGCCACTTTCACATGCCGTTCCCAAAACAGCAACAGGTGCTCTAGCGATGCTTGACAGTAATTGGCTACTGTCACTCAGTCACTAAGAAAACCGCTAACTCGTGCTGTCCTGGATGGATAGAAAAGGAAGCTGAATTCAGACAGTTTGTACTCTACCCTCCGCGTGTTGTCACCTGAGCACCTCTACATCCACTTCTTGACTCCTGACCGTGGCAATGCACACGATGATTGATTCTAGACTGATGTTGCAAGGAATGCATATATTCCCTGGAGACAAATCGATTCTATCATTTTATAAAGCGTCGATTAAACTTCGCATTCCTTTCATACAATACCCACTCTCTTACGCAATTAAGATTGGACTACTGACACCAAATTTGACCACATTCTTTCGGTAGTGTGAATGCAAAAATGTGACTCGGGCAACCTGAAGCCCCACGGAATCTGAGAACATATATTTTTATAAAAATACAAATTATTTTCATAAAAATAATATAGTAATATTTTTACTATTTCAAGTGAGTAAAACCTGATTTCCCTGTAAAGTTCGACAAAAGGCATAGTTTCACTCAACCCCACCGCAGCACTCTCTCTGTCACTCGTTCTCTCCTGCTCACTTGCACATACTATTCACAAGCACAGTGAGAAGGAGATCCATTCGCAAGTGGTCGCTGACATACATGGAGAACCGTGCTATTGGATGTCTGAGTCCTTAGATCATCCATAAATACAGGTAGGTCAATATCCTGTCACTAGGAGACCAAGAACGATCAAATGATTCGAGTCTATTGGATTGTTTTGCGTTTATTTATGTTGTTAGATTTTTTTTTATTTTTTTTATGGATAGTAGTTTGGCTCAAGAGCTGAGAAATGTAGAACTATACACCATAATTTCAGGTTAAAGTTGAATTGTGCAAAGGCTGATCACCATCACGTGGGATCAATCGGAAAAAGTGGTATGCTGAAAGCACTGTACATCAACTAGGCTTCAATATATGCTACTTTAGATCACACAACATGTACATCAAAATGGTTTCCTGGCTTCACATCGAGGAGCTGACACTGTGTGCATTGCATTTCTTATTGCATATGCGCCTTAAACAACTCTGGCACAGCTTTTGAAAACAGTTGGCAGCAACACAAGATTCTTCATGCATGCGGCGAAATGTGCACTCACGTACACAATCGCACACAAACACACCTAACCTGAGGCATTAACTTGATTCCAAGACTAAGGTGAGCGACAGAAAATGTGAAGCACAGTACGAAAGACAGGATGTTTATCTCAAAGTGTGTTTCAGGAAGAATGTGTGTGTCCTCATGAGTGTTTATATCATGGCGGCACAAAGGTCCAGGCAGTCTCTGGTGGTTGGCAGAGAGACATAAAATGCTGTGGACAAAGACAGTGAAAGGCTTTGTTTGGTTATCACTGACACACGCATACACACACACACACTTTCATCTGCAGTTCTTTTACCCACCGGAGAGATGGTCAAAATAAAAATGACAGGAAGACTTTATCATCAAGTCTGATGTTGTCATATGACGGACAAGTTCAGCAGAGAAACAGTGAGGAAGATAGAGATCAGGAACGGGTCTTCTTTTCGTTTTTTGGCAAGCACAAAGAAACTGGTTGATTGAATCCCACACCAGCATGAACGAGCAGGCGAGCTGTTAATTGGATAAAGAAAGCAAACAGACAGAAAGTCATGTTTAGTTGGACAACATGAAATGAGTTTGACTCCATGTGTCGTGAGAGAGTAAAGTCAACATGAAGACTTTAGTTTTAATTGAACACGGTGAGCATGACATCTTGACAAATAAAGCCTATAAAATAGCCTAGCCAGTCATTCGCTTGCTCAGGGTTTAAATGTGTTGGTTGTGGGTAACCGTGAGATGGATGACACCTCACTGATTAGACGAGTCATTATTTTGGAGTCCACTAATCTTGTCTCAAAATCTCAACACTTGCATGTTTAGGTCTAAGTAAAGACAAGAAACTGCTGAGACACTGAAGGTGAATGTTGAGCCTAATACATCCATCCTCATGTACTTTGAATCCTGAATCTGCACCCTTCAGTATTATAATCCCATTATATTTGCCTTAAACTGGCGAGGTGAGAACGTTATTTGTGTTCTCACTCTTATTCAAATTATCTCTCTGCCATCAGGCTCGCATCCGATCGTGATGTGTTAATTTCCTGTCGTTTCTGGATGCTTTGCGTCCGTTTGGATTGGCTTCACTTCATGTCCTATAGCAGAGTCAGAGGAAGTTCCTGAGGAGTAGTCGTTAAAAGTGCTTCCCCAACTCTTATTCAGTCACACATGTGAACCTGTTTGACAGGAAATTCAATCTGTCACCTGTCACTTCTTTTTTTCTCAGACTGTACCAGACAGCTCCTGAGGGTGAGTTTGTAGAATTGAAGGAGTGAATTTCTTAATCCCCTCTGGGGGACTTGACCAAACTTGTACTATATTAATGGTGTTCTTTAATCGAGCATTTTGCTTCCTAACTGAGAGCCAGATGGTGTGAAATAATACTGCTGCTTTCCTGTCTGAATGATTAAATTATGTTTACGGCATAGTGATAAGCAGAATGTCCCGCTGTTAGACAGCGCAACACTGAATTCACCTCTTATTTGTTTATTTTAGGATTTTCAACGACAATGATTGCAGATGAGAAAGTTTTAGATGTCATGAACAGCCTTTAATTAAGCATATGGGAAAATACAGATCTTTGGATTAGTTCAGGTTGCATCTTTCCAGGAAATACCCCCTATGCTTTGGAGTTTCACAGGGCTCAATTCTTGGGCCCATCCTCTTTTCCTTATAGTTACCATCTATCCCCAATCCCAGCTCACACTGGGTGAGGGCGGGTTACACCCTGGACAGGTCGCCAGTCCATCGCAGGGCCAACACACAGAGACAGACAGAGACCAACAACAATTCACACTCACACTACGACCTACAGACAATTTAGAGTCGCCAGTTAACCCAAACATGATGTCTATTGCTAACCACTGTGCTGCCGTGCTCCCATCCGTATAGCTACCTTCAAACAAAAAAATAAACATGACATCTCCTACCACTTTTATGTAGACGTTTCTCAAATGTGACTGTCCTTAAATTATATCAATTCCCTGATACACATGTTTCAGTGCCTTAAGGACATTAAGCCCTGGTTGGTCATTTACTTTTTAAACTTGTATGAAGACAAAATGGAAGTCACGGAGTTTGGACCTAATCAGGCTCGCGATGTCCTTCCTATGGACCTGGTTTCCCCTGCAGCCATATGCAAAACCCACAGTCACAAACCTTGGTGTCAAAATAGACATTTATCTAGTTGACAAGATAAATTATGTGCTAAAGCAAGTTTTTATCAGTTGAGGCTTTTATCTAAAGTTAAATCTGTTGTAGTGATTTTGAGCATCTCAACTGGCTTTGACCACTGTAATGCCTTCTATACCAGCGCACACCACTCTTTCACACTTAACAATTACGGCTGGCCATCTTTTAACAGACACCCACAAACTCGAACTCCAAACTGGCACTCCCGCTCTGGCCTTCCACTGGCTCCCTGTTTATTTTAGAATTCATTCTAAAATTTTAGATAGTTGTTTTGTTTTATCTATTAATCCTCAGTAGGGGTTAGTGCCTCAACACATCTTTGACCACATCAATGTTTATACCCCTTCAAGCTCACTTAGATCCATATAACCTGTGTCCTGCCCCAAACACGCAGTCTTCTCAGTAGAAGCCCTTCAAGTAGCAATCCAACGTCACATCAAAATGACTCACCCCCAAAACTATGGTCCTGTCTCAAAACCCATTTCTATCCTCCGACTTTTAATGCAGTATGGGAGTTGTGTGGTCTCTGTCCCTCTTTTAGTATTTCCGAATCGCTACTTTTATTTAGATTACGTGCTTTATGTATTTTTTTTTTTTAATTATTTGTGCTTTTAATGTATTTATTTTAAATCCATTGCGTTTTTAACATTTCTATAGTGTTTTATTTATTCCTTGTGCAGGACCTTGGCAACCTTGCTGTTTTATATAAATAAATGGGATTGGATTGGACTACAAATTCTTCATTTATTTTTGAGACACTAAACTAGTTTTTATACCTGAGATAATTGGGAGACAGCAAGACATAAGGGAGATAAGAGATGTAACAATTCATGGTCTGTTGGTGATGGGTATTTTAAAGCCCAAGCCACAGGAGTATTATTTTATATTTTATATTTCAGTATTGTTTTTTTTTTAACACACACGCACAATACAAATGATGGGAGTATAGAACCCCTCACGCACACATGCACGGTGGAAAAAAGTTGTTGAATGGGGACTTCATATACATTATACCACATTGAGTCCATGTGTTTTAATCTATACCAGTCATGACTAAAAGAGCATGGTCACAAATACAAGGGGCAAAAATTGACTTCCTCCATAAATTAGCCTTAGAGTTAGGGTGAGGAGCTCAGACATCTGAAAAGAGCTCAAAGTAGAGCCGCTGCTCCTCTGCATGGAGAGGTGCCAGATGAGGTGGTGCTTTTGCTGCCAAAACTGTTCCGGCCCTGCTGTGATCTCAGCCTGCTCCCTGCTTTTAACTGTGCTTGTCTCCATTTTTATCCCTCCACCTCCTCCTCCCTGTTTGTTTGCACCTCCCTATTTGACCTGGCCTGGTTTGATCAATAAATCCTTTTATCACTCTCTGTTTGTCTGAATCCGCCCTGGGGTTCCAGCCAATTTAAAAACCAAATGTAAAAAAAACTGCCCTGGCCCATCAAGGCAGGGGCCGCTCGATCTCTAAAGATGTGCTGCAACACATCATGGAAGTTTCAAGGTGGGGCCTTCATCAGTCAGACTCTGGACTGTTTGTCTAGCACTTCCCACAGATGCTGGATTTAATTGAAATCTGGGGAATTAGGAGGCCAAGTCAACTACTACTTTACTTCCATCCACCCATCCTCGACCGCTTTTTCCGTTTCCGGGTCGCAGGGGTGCTGGAGCCAATCCCAGCTCACATTGGGTGAGGGCGGGGTCACCCTGGACAGGTCGCCAGTCCATCACAGGGCCAACACAGAAAGATAGACAGAGACCAACAACCATTCATACTCACACCTACGGACAATTTTGAGTTGCCAATTAACCCAAAAATGATGTGTTTGGACTGTGGGTTTCCTCCCACAGTCCAAACACCCCAGGCCCCAGGCCAGGAGCCGAACCCACAACCTTGTTATTGTGGTAACCACCGCTGTGGTAACCAGCGCTAACCACTACGCTGCTGTGCTGCCGTAGTACTGCCTTGACTCAGATTTTAAATGATTTTATCTACAGGCCAGCAGAGATACAAATGTTGTAGGGTCACTTTTGCTCATCAGAAAGTTTAAGAACCAACCTTCATCTCATGCAAGTTCGACAATATCAAATGCGAAGGAGCACATAGTGTGTATAGGTTTACAGATTTAGATACCTATTTTTTTTCCCATGTGTGTAAATCCAATATGATATCTAGTGCATTACTAGATGATAAGAAGGGGAATGGGAGGCCATCCTTCATTACCATGCACTTTTAAGTATCTGAGTAATTACACATTAAAATGTTATCAATTGTATTTAGATTTATTCAATGGGCAGACGCTTTTATTCAAAACAACTTAAGTGGACATCAGTAAAGCTTTAATGCGTTAGGAAATGTTGGCATAAGTGCTCCATCTATTTCAGTGTAAGTTGAGCAAGTAAAGAGGCACATGATAAATGTCAGTGTTATTAGGAGACGAACTGCCCTCCAATCATTTTTCTGCAGTTTTTCCAGTGAGGTGAATTTGACTTAAACAAACTGGTCACCAAAGAATACCAAGCCACTGCTGTGCCAGGTTTGGAAAGAAAAAATCAATTTACAATGGTGGGAACGTAATTCCATATTAATGGGATTAGCGCAATTTCGATTTTGGTCCAATCTGGATCCTCCTCAGCTACATTTCCGTCTTGTCCTCTCTCCATCGTCCTTCCTGTCCATCTCTACCGTTGCTATGAAATAAAGTAGAAATGCAAAATGAAAGCTTAATACAGACATGCATGAAATATTGATGTTGTAGTCTGAAGGGGGAGGATGCTGTAATGAACGGTAGGCAGTTTAGGTAATTTGAGTAAATGAGCTCGGTAACAGATTCTATTAGGTTGAGTATACTGTGTCCAGAGTAGATTATGGGATATGATAGATCTGTATATTGGTGTATAATGACATCAGCAATGGGCTCAGATACACAATATCTGATCCCATACAGATACAGACATGCCATTGTCTTCCATAAATATATATATATATATATTAGGGATGAGTGAGTACACCACTCTCCGTATCTGTATCCGTATTTGTACTCATAAGGGGCGGGAATTAAACCGGAAGTGGGCGTTATTTACACAAAAGTCGTATTTTTAAGCCTGAAATCGATATGGGTTGATCAGAAGTTGCTATATTTATTGTAAGCCTCAATATATTTTTATTTACAGCTTAATTTGTATTACACCAAGGTAAGAAGAGCAGTGAGATGTCAGGATCTGTATTCATTTTATTGGCATTTCCTGTTTTATTTTGAAGTCTTGGTTCTGTTGTGTTGCTGTTTGGTTTACTTCCTGATTTTTCCCTCCAGTTTTGTTTGCTGTCTCCACCCTAATGTCTTTCACCTGTGTCTTGTTTCCTGTGTATTTAAACCCCGCCTCATTTCCCATGTCTTTGCCAGATTGTCTTTGTTACCCTCGTGTTCAAGCTCTCTCGCGTTTAGTCCTGATTGATTCCCCTGTGTATGATCTGTTTTTGGTATTTTTGTGGCCCTCGATTCTGCCTGTTCCTGATCTGCCTTGTTGCCTGGTTTAACTGACTCCTGGTTTTGACCTCTGCTACGTTTCTCGGATTAAAGATTTGGATTTTGGACATTGCACTTCTGCCTGACACTCTCTCTCTTGCACTTGGATCCACACACACCTGTCCTGACATGAGAATGAGAAATGTGACGCGGGCTGCATGCAGCACCGCTCCTGTGACAAATCAGATTTTAACCCCATAAAGTGGGGCAGATTTGAAACGTTTGGGTTATAAAAAGCTATTTTAAAATGATGATGTAGTAGTGTGGATGTAGCCTAACTTTTTCGCTATTAGGTTAAATAATGATCTTACCGAGGGACTCCATCAGTAGTTCTAAATATCGATGTATGTCACCTCCGGCCGTTCAGTGGGATCATTTCTCCATAAAAATGAAGGCAAACAGAAGGGACAATGAGAGACCCACAGATGTGAGTTTTTCATTGTACCGTTTTTTCTTCGGTACAGCTAGCGTGTTAAAATAATCATTTCACATGTTGAAATAATGTTTTAAGCGAACTACTGGACAGTGTTTTTTAAATCATGCCGCCGATTGTTTTCCTCTCCGGTGGGCGTGGCTTTATGAGTATGACGCGTTGCGCTCTGTCCTATCACAGGACTCCTCAGGACACATTCGTGAACAAATAAAACACTCCTTACAAAGACTCATAAATGAGTTTAAACACATTGCTCAAAGGAAATCATTAACTCACTCTCCCCTTCCGGCTTGCCGCTTGCCGCCAAAAACACATACCCTGAAGTCCATACGGCCTTTATTTTGTGCCTTCTCTCCCCTCTAATTGGTCAGGAACATACAAATTATGCAGTGTGATGAAATAACATTTTGTTAAAATAATCAGCATACAATGATATGACTATCTACAGTATGTGCACATTATCAGCACTCCTGCTGTTCCCTATTGCCCTCAGCGTGGCGGGGAATCACACACACACAGCACCTATGACCAACCTCAAAACACCCGCGACTTTCATCAGCTCTGCAGCTTCCTGCATCAAAAGTCTTGCAACAGGTAGTTTTATTCTTGCATGCATTGTGTCAACACATATATGCTCTGGACACTTTATCATAGAGCTCTGAGGTTCATCACTAATTTAAAAAGCCCTCGGTCACCACTGCTCACCATTTGAACGTGTGGCATGGTCTTCACATAGATTTAAGAACTGGCCTTTTTTAATCCACAATCTTTAATCTACAGCTATTATAGGTATTTTGCCGTCTTACTTTTTGACCTAAATCAATCAAAACAATACTGGATCTTACAATCTTTGGTCCTATGATGTTTTTCTTGTTGTTGGTTCCAATGGTTGGAACTGAACTGGCGAAAATACGGTGGCCGAGAGGTGCAAACCAACATTACAAAATCTGAAAAACGTTTACACAGCTTGAGAAAAATTTACATTTTGGAAAACAAATTAAAAAAACGTGAGACACTTTCACAAACGCCAGGACAAATTTACAAGTCCCAAAACAAGCCGGAAAGGGAATATCCCAACTCCGAGGTTGACCCGGAAGTGATAACGGGAGCGACACGGCCAGTTGGAGTTCAATGGAGTTCATGGATAGCGAACGAGTGATGTTTTGCCCGTTTTGTGGCACAACATATTCTGTCTGGTCTGCGCCATTTAAAAACT
This sequence comes from Remorina albescens, assembly GCA_034769265.1. Lineage (NCBI taxonomy): Eukaryota > Metazoa > Chordata > Actinopteri > Carangiformes > Echeneidae > Remorina > Remorina albescens. The sequence continues at coordinate 22,245,005 of CM068497.1, read as the reverse complement.
CTAAAGACCGACCACACGAAAAACAAAACCGCTTTAAGCGGCTAATGTGTTTGCCAAAAGACGGGCAAAACATCACTCGATCGCTATCCATTGTCATCCATGCACTCCATCGGACTCCAACTTGCTGCTCACGTTATCACTTCCGGGACATTCCCTTTCCGTTTTGTTTCGACTTGTAAATTTGTCTCTACATTTGTAAAAGTGTTTCGCGTTTTGTTCATTTGTTTTCTGAAATGTAAATTTTTTTTCGGGACTTGTAAATGTGTTATGGTAATGTAATTTTCTTTTATGATATGTAAAAATGATTTCCAAAATGTAAATTTGTCTCAAGCTTTGTAAAAGTGTTTCAGATTTTGTAATGTTGGTTTGCACCTCCCGGCAACCATACAAAACGGTATTCAAATTTGCTGCTTACTTTTTTTGGAATAAATATCAGAAACTTCATTAGCTGGACTTGCTGGTCGCTTTCAAGTGGATATTAATCAACTTGGAGGAAGGTATGGTTCTGTAGATGCTTTGCGTAATCTATTTACGATTTTATTGCATTTTCAGAAGGGGCAGCAGGCGGCATAGTGGTTAGCACTGTCGCCCCACAATAAGAAGGTTGTGGGTTCAGTTCCCTGCCTGGGGCCTTTCTGTGCAGAGTTTGCATGTTCTCCCTGTGTCTGTGTGGGTTTCCTCCCACCATCCAAAGACATCATGTTTAGGTTGATTGGTGACTCTAAATTGTCTGTAGGTCTGAGTGTGAATGGTTGTTGGTCTCTGTGTGTTGGCCCTGTGATAGACTGGCAACCTGTCCAGGGTGTACCCCACCCTCACCCAGCATGAACTGGGACTGGCTCCAGCAACCCCCACCCCCCCCCCGATCCTGAAACAGATAGGCTGTAGAGGATGAATACATTTCTTTTTTAATTTTGCTGCTCTGCTTGCTATTTTAATGTATTTATGCACCTTTTGTTTGTATGTATGGGAGCTTATTGTCTGTTTCTATCTTCTGATGTCTGGGCTGCACGATACTTTTGTAAAAGAGATTTTTGATCTCAGTGAGGTTTTTCCTGGGTAAATAAGCTTAAATAGATAAATAAAAAGATCCAAGCTGCTGCATCTCCACTGTGCTATCCGACCACAGCCATTAGGTAAACAAACTGCTGGACTCTGCTTCCCGATAAGTCACTTCACACCGCTGGTATTAGTGTATTTGTGTCGCATTACTCTGAGAAGAAAAATCATCTGAATCTGTTGCAGGTTTTTTTTATTTTTTATTTTAGCCTTTCTAGGAGACAGGGTTGTGAGTGCCCCGTGAACTCGAAAAAGAAAATGCAGTTCAGCTGTACAATTTATGTGGAATCAATATGTCAAGAAACATATCTGTAATTTATGATGCAACGCTCCATACTCAGTTTTGGCAAATGTTAGTATCATCAACTTTCCTTTTTCACATCTTTGCTCGCAAATGTGGACGGAGGAGAGAGAAATTATCTAATTTTAAGGGGTGACCTATTTGCTGTCCGACAGAACAATCAGCGGGCCAGTGAACTGTGGCTTTGTACGGTGTGTTATACTGAAGATATAAACAAATTAATCACTCCTAATGATAATTCCCTGCTCCCTTTGAAGGTAGTAGGATCAGTCAGTTTGCTACAAGTGTCATTACATGAAACAATACAATATTAATTGGATTTCAGAGAGGTTTTTTTTTTTTTTTTTGTCATTTTGGGGCTGATTTATTTTCCTGGCGCAGACACTCCTGAAGATGAGAGTAGGAGCTACAGTAATTAAAAATGTACATTTATGTTGAAGAAAAGAAAAACTTGTATATATATCTTTATCTGGTTTCCTCTCCAATGAAGAGAGACAGAGAGAACAGAAAGTTATGGGTCATTTTCGGAACAGCCACGAGTTGTTTTGACACGCAACGAATTTGCTCGGTTGGATAGGACTTTTTGTGAGTAGGGCATTTAAACATTGGTTCATGTCAGTTTGCTGATAAGGACAGCCCTATTTGTTAGTGTCCTTGAGTGAGAGGCCCCACTCCTACTTGTTCAATTTTTTGAAGTCATTCAGGATGAGGACATTCTTAAAAACTGCACTAAAGAGGAAAATACCAAAATCATTATTAGTAATTTTTCCATTTAGTTAAGCAATTCAGCACAAGGCCACTGGCAGATACCTTGTGTGTTTCTCCAGTGCATCTGCCACGCAGATTCCTCTTCAGCTGCGCCCCAGAGGGCTTGTAACCCTCATTTACACCTCTGAGTCTGTAATGAAAGTCATATTTATTTATGTCAAATTTTAGCCAGCACTGAACACAGGGTTGGAAAGTCCTGCCTTTTAGACTGAGCAGGTTGGTAGATAATTTCATTAATGACTTCAGATTTGAATCTTGAATTGAATTAAATTGATTACCAGCAGCAGGGATGAATCCAAAATCGCAAACTTCCTGCAGCAGTCTGAGATAATTGTTGATAATTGTGTTAAAGCTTGAAAAAAAATCTAATACTGAAATCCACATCATTGAAAGACACAGCAATCACAGGGATGTGGCTCATATTTACCTGGAATGAATTCGCTTTGCAAGCTTGCACCTGCTCAGCTCACCCGACGTTACCTCAAATAACTGTATATTTGGGGTGTGGTGTAGCTAAGAAGGTAGTGAGTCGCATGATACATCACTTCAGGTGCACGTGACACCTTAGAACATTTTATTCGACAAAATTATCATTACCTCTAAGGCGAACTGGGGGCTTGCTGCTGAGGACATTTGAACCCATGTGGTATGCCCTCTAGTCATTTGGCAACCTCGAGCAGAAATACACAATCTGACTTTAGCCACAAGTGATTAAAAAAAGTTAATTGTAACAACATTCAGAGTTATGGACCTAAACCTGACATCCCTCTGGCTCTTCCCTCCATTAAACTATCAAATTGATAGAGAACAGATTCAACTCATTTGTCACAAGAAGAACTGAGGTGTAGCTGATTGATGGAGAGGGCTGGTGGTTGACTGTAGCAGTAAATGGCACAGACTGGGTGGTGACGAATGCAGAGGAATTGGCAGTGGTCGCGATATTGGCAGTGGATATTGGCCAAAGAAGGATGCAGGGGTTCAGGCTGAGCCAAGAGCAGCGGTGGTGGTGAAAACAGCTTTTTGTATTGTATTTTGCATTTGCACCACAAACAGACTGATCCGATTTGGCCAAGGTAGCTGTACCTGTTGGAGTCTTACGCTACGTTCACACTGCAGGCCTTAATGCTCAATTCCGATTTTTTCCCATATCCGATTTTTTTGTGTGGCTGTTCACATTATCTTTTTAAATGTGTCCTATATCAGACTCGAGTGTGAACGCATCGCAGCCTTGAACTGACCCGCATGCACACTGTCCCTCCACTGACTAGATCCGTCGCCGCTATCCTCCATGTTTGTTTTGACCGCTTCTTGACTCCCGCCCCTGCCAGCACAGTATTACGACAACAGTCGCTCTCAAGTGATGTCAAAGTCGCATTAATTCCGACCTGGATGTTCACACTGAGGTTGCATTTCAAAACATCCGACCTGTATCGACTTAGAACCACATATGGAAGTGACCTGAATGAGATTTGAAAAGCTCAGATTCCATGTGCTGTTCACACTGTCATAAAAAAAATCTGATCTGAGTCACATATGAGCGAAAAAACGGATTTGGGTCACTTTTGAACTGCGGTGTGAACGTCGCTTTAGTGAAGTGATGATGCAGCGGGTGTGAAGATGATCCAGGATGTAGGATCGGTGTCACACTCAGCTCACTCTCACTCACCTCCTCACTCACCACCTCATCAGTCACAATCTCCTGCACCTGGTCTCCCAGGCCGAAGATCCTCTCCACTCATCAGCCAGCCAGTATTTTAAGAGCCCAGATTGTCGTTGTGTCATGTGCCACTCTCCAGCACTCTTTATCGAACTGATCTCCTGGTATTGACTCTGCCTGTCCCCGACCACGTCTCCTCATCTCTGCCCTGGAAATCTGACCTGCCTTCTGCCCCGGACTGTGATTTCTGCCTCTGTGTTCTGGTCGCTCTGACTCTCTGCGGAGGAATTGCCTGCTCCCTGTTTTGAGACTCTCTTCCCGCTGCCACTTCAGCCTGTCTGTGGCTGAGTGGTATTATTTAGTTTAGTCGTCTTTATTTTGAACATGTAAACAAGTGAATAAATAAACAACAAACAGAAGAAGAGCACAACAAGGAAAGCAAAACAGCATTTGCAACAAAACAAGTGTAAAGCCAATAAATTAGAAAAATAAACTATAATAGATAATATAAGTAATAGTAATATAATATTGAACAATTTACAAAACAAAACAAAAAAAAAAACCCCACAACAACAAAAAAACAAAACAAAAGCAAGCAAAGATGCATTAAGCAGTTCTGGGGTTACATGTCTGAAAAGGAGTGGGCTGAAGTAAAAATTTATTTAATCCCACCCCTCTTCCTAAATCAATATTAATTTATTATCTAGCTCCCTTATATACTGTCATATTAATTATTACTTTAACTAAACTGAATGTAATTTGTAAATCAAATCTCTATGTCTATATCATGTAATAATTATATATGTCTATATATCAATGAAATACCAGTATAATAATATCAATAATAATAATAATAATAATTCCACACCCACAATGGAGAAAAACTATTAAAAAATGTAATAAAATAAAATAAAATAAAATTAGATAGACAGTAAAAAAAAGAACAAATAAACTAAACCAGTACACAGTAAACACCCAATTATGATTAATCCCTTTCATCCCTGTACCTTGTGAAAATCTAATTTTTGTACATCTTTTTAAAACCCTTCATGTTTGGACATCCCTTGAGTTCCACATTCAAACTGCTCCACCGCTTCACCCCACAAACAGAAATACAAAAACTTTTCTTAGTTGTACGCACCCTATACATTTTAAAAAGAAATAAAACCCCTTAAATTATAACTCCCTTCTCTTTTAGTGAACAGTTTCTGAATATTATGTGGTTATCGCTGTCTGTCATCCCAGAGAACTGCGTTACCATCCTGGCAGGGACACTAACTAAACTCTGAACTTTGAGCGAATTCTTGTGGATTGTTATTCAGTTGCTGCGAGGATTTGAATAAAGACTTTTTATATCTATGCTCCTGCTGTCGTGGTGCTCTTGGGTCCTGCCTAAACCCGTGACAACCCGGGAGTCCATCAAGGAAACAATAACTTGAGATATTGTGTGCACCCAGTCATCCTGTTTTGGTTACTGGAAGAAGCAAATGGAAATCTTTAGAATCACACGAGGAGTTTTTAAAATTGGGGCCTTGGTTCACTATATTTTTTTCCCGACAAACAAAACTGAATTTGTACATTTAGATGAGTGGACAGTAAGCCTTAACTTTATCATGAAAAACTCAGTCCGTTGTTGTCATAATGCTTTCTGCATCTTCAGCCAACAAGATATTGCCTTTACTGTTGAGGTTTCATTCTTTGGTAATTTCTTATTTTACACTTCGATACCATGGCCTAGTGCTGACTCTCCTCACGGCTGTACCATAGCAATCTAGGCCACATGTTAATGGATCGGGGAACCACATCGTCAGCATGACAGGCTACTGCTTCAGGATCATTAAAATTTGAACCAAAATCAGATTTCAGACACTGCAATTAGCAAAACGTACAATGCTGCAATGTAAAAACCCGCTGACTGTGCTATCCACATGGAGACATGTCTCAGTAAAGCAGATGAGATTACTCTTTCTGAAATCCCTCCTCACGTCTGAGACGCGCTGCGATAACATCCACTTTAGAATTCAGTGATCTGAGGTTTGACGGAGTAATATCTGTCACATCACAGAGCTACATCACAGCAAGGAAATACAACAAACCTCCACCAGCAACTGAAAAAGCACATGATAATTTAGCAAATCAAATCACTGTCGCAATATCTTCGGCAAAAAAATGTGATTACATATTTTCTCCAAATCACTATGGCACTATAGCTGTAGCACAGACATATAATTCTGAAGGGAAGAGAAAATGGCTAGTAGCTTCAATCTCCATAGGTCGAGGTTTTTCCAGTGTGATGATACAATAATTTTTTTTGTTGGATCTTATTGCCTTTCTCTGGACTCCACATAGTCTATGATATTCTATTACCGTAACAGCCACCAAGCTGAAGCACGCAGTACAACAGGAACAGTTGGTAATGACTTTTATTGCTACCTCAAGAGAAATCAGTGTGGACGGATAAGACAGGCAGACAGAGACTAAAGACACTGAGGCAGAAGGCTAAGTGATTTCCAGGATTCAGCCATGTACAGTGAGTCAAGGACAAACAGAGCCAGTACTGATTAAGCAGTGGTGTCTTGTGTCAAGAATGGCAAAAAATCAATGGGGCAGTGGGGGGCTGTGAGGTTGAGGTCATTATACTGGGTGTTTGTTATTGAGAGTGGCTGTGTGACCAGGTGAATGGCACTGAGGAATGAAAATGTAGGAGTGAGACAGGTGTCTACGAATGTTAAGCTGTTACACTAGCAGGATTAATTTTGTTACAGCACATGAATGCATGACTGTCCAGTGTATGCTGATGTCCCCAAGCTGTTAGGATGTGGGGTTTTTGTCTTTCTCTCCCTTGTGTTTCCTGCTCCCCTTCCATGCTGGCTCTGTCTGTGTTTTTGTGTGTCTTCCCCTGTGAGTCTTAGGCTGGGGCGTGGTTGACCTGCTTCTACTCCTGACTCCACCTTCACTCACCTGCTGCTCATCTAGGCAATCAAATCAACTCTGCTTTAAAGACTTGTTCACTCATCCACTCCTGACCAGTTCGTTGTTTGACCTCTGCGGTAAACTTTTGGCTCCCGAAAGATTTGCTTGTGTTTCTTGACTGTGGTTTTTTTTCCCCCTGTTCCTAACTCCCGTTTTTGTCTCCAGCCTGCCAGCATCCATCGATCCTGCCCTGGCGCGCCCAGCTTTGCATCTGTCTGCCTCTGCTCTGCCGTGCCCCTCATTCCTGGACAGCTCACCCGCTCATCTCCCGTTCCCCTTTACCTCTGCCAGTCAAGTAACCTTGACCATTAATAAAATAATTTTATTGGTCCTCCTGTTGTTCCGTTTGCATCGTGGGTCTTGTCTGGTTGTCAACGTAAAACAACCCTGTTCGGGGACAACCCAGCTACAACCCAGATGACTCTCTGTGGTTTGACTTGTCCCTCTTCCACATCCCTGTCTACAACAACTGTCAGACCTGCAAGTTAAGCAGCAGGAAAGTGCATATCCTGAGGTCAAACATGGTGTGCAGAGTCTGCTGGGTCCACCTGTGCCTCAATGCTGATCTCAGCAAGTATTGTAAGACATAAGTGAGGGGTTTTTGGATTAAGCCAAACAAATGACATGAGCGTGAGCTGGTTGGATGCAAGTCATTCGCCAGGAGCCTCCTGTCAACAGCGGTGGCTTCAAGAGGCTGAGGGAGAGGTCCCTGGCATCACCAGAATCTATAAACAACTTTTGAGAGAGTCAAAAACTGGGAGAGAGCAAAGCTACCTTTGACAAAGGAGGGGAACAGACAGATAAATTGATTTTATCCTTTCCTGGACATTAAACAATGAAGTGGCCAAGCTGTGACAGGTAGACACCTGCCTGAGATGACGCTTTCTTTCTTCTGGAGTCAATCGTGCTCTGCCAAGTTGCATGGGCTCCCCTGATAGTGCGGAGGACTGCAACAAGGGATCCAGAAGCAGAAGTAGATGAGAAGTCAGTTGAGGTGAATGTCAGATGGGTTCGGAAGGAGGAGAGTTTATCCTCTGGCGACCAGGAAGATGAATGAGGAGGAGGAGGGTGAAGCATCTCCATTTCCCTTTCCAACAGAGGATCATCACTCTTCACTGCCATCGTCCATTTCTCTCTGCTTACCCTGACACAGCCCTACAGTGACTCTGGCAGTCTGTCAGCCCTGATGTGCTGAGACATCTGCTTGAAGGACTATGAAATGCTAGAGAGAACTACAGATGGTGGATCCTCGGCCCTATCCGGCCGTCGCCCAGGCTTCCGCTCTGCCAGACAGATGAGAGATTTTAGCTCAGTCTGTGGGGGACACTACAGCTTGGAGCTTGAAATGCAGTCCACACTCAGTGAGGAAGACACAGCAGTCTCCGGAATCCCAAGAAAAACTTTTTGATTTGACGAGGTGCAAAAACTGGTTTATCTGCTCAACCATGGAAGAAATGCATTTAAATTCATGTTAAAAAATGTTGAGTTGCTCCTCCTTTTGGATTCACTTTGATCGGGTCAGTATGCCACTGGTGTGTAATTTGGCCAGCTCATACTATCACAAAAATTGTGGCACAAAGATAACGGAAGCCAACAACAAATCGACTCAGCTCGGAGACCAGGTCTCGGTTCCTACATGGGTCGTCAAGCTGATCAAGCAAACAAATCCAAGATGTCAGGCAAGATGACCAGTTCAATGAAATTCTGGTCAAAAACACACCAACACAGAACACAAGGAAACTGCTGAAAAGCTTGTTACAGAAGTAAGCAAAGACAAACTGGCAGGCAACACTGGGAAAGGGCAGATATATATGAGACAAGGGAAGACAATAAGACACAGATGTAACACACTAGGACAGGGCAGGTAATCACACAGGAATGAACAAATACAAAGACATCAAGGAGCGGGAACCGAATGTGACATCAAGACACTTCCCTCTTCGTGCAAACCAATATATTTCCTGAAGCAAGGCAGTAAAACTATAATTACTTGTTCATATTCATGGTTAAAAGTTGTCAAAGGATAAATAAAGAGCCAGATAGAGGGAAATGCACTCAGGGGCAGTAAACAACACTTTAACAGTACAGTCAATCAGTCTTTCATACCACAATCAGCTTCTTAATGAATAACCTTGCTATTAATCGACCCTTTGAGATTGAGCACGGGGACTCACTGCTCCAGGTAGCAGAGGCACAGAAGTTAAGAGGAGAGATGGAGGTGAGAGAGAGGAGTAAACAGGATAGGAGAAGAGAATAAACAGCTGAAAGGATTCAAAAAACTTATGAGGAACTAAGATGATGGTTTTGAAAAACAGAACGTTCAAAGGAAAGAAAGAGCTGAAGGTAAAATGGAGATGGGGAGGGGGGGGGGGATGAAGGCAAAGAGGAGGTTAAGATGAGGGGAAATCAAGTCAGTTAGAAAGAAATGAGAGGAGTAGGTGCAAGAGTCATTAGACCAATGTTTTTAGACGGACGATATAAGCATGAGCCTAAAACCAAAATGTTAATTTCTTGGATTTTTTTGGCAGAAGACCTCAGGTTGCAGAGGAAACAAGCGGACAAGACTATGAGAAGGAAGAAAAATTAAGGAGGAAGAGAGGAGAGAGGGTGTGACTAAACCAAGAAAAAAAGATACATAGGGTGACATTTATTCAGCAATGAGGGAATGAGCATAGGGAGACAAAAGGAGGCAAGCAAAAAAAAAAAAAAATGCTAAAACTGAGTGGCAAAAAAAGATGGTTAAAAAGGGAAAGGGGGAGATGATGAGACAGAATTAAACTGACGAAATGACACAAAGTGAAAAGCAAAGATTTGGGAAAGACAAGATAAACAGTGATGAAATGGACTGGTGTGTCTACGGAGTTAAACACTTTGAAACACAACCGAAGAAACAGGACATCTGTGTGTTTGAGATGCCACACTCACGTTGTTATTATGATGAAGAGAGTTGGAAGAAAAACCGATCACAGCTGGCACACACACAAATCGCAAGAGAGAGAGAGAGCTAATCCCTCGAGAAACATCAATTTTGTCTGCCCCCACACTGACACAAACACTCAGACTGCATCTCTAGATGGTCTCTGCCATCAGAGAGGTTTTCCAGAACTGACCAGAGAGACATCTTGGCAGGTAATTGCAAGATGGGGGCAAGGACACTCACATTTCCATAAACTCAGACATATTTGAAATGTTTGGCTTTTGCACTTTCATTGGTTCATGTTTATTTCTGTCGATACAGTGTTGTCTGAATAAACCAATGGACTGATGGACTGCTGCCTCCCAGACTCACTCACGCTGCTGCACGCGCGTGTGTGAGTGTCAAAGGCCGCAGACGATCAGAGCGTCCACATTTCTTCTGTAATGTGTGTTTGGTTTACAGCTTGAAAAGCACACAGTGTCCCACCTCCCCTGAAGTTTCCACCAGATAGTTTGGAGTGAGGGGCATCGACTGGGATTTCAGCAGTTCGTCTTTATAAAGGCTCCCTCTGGGGAAAAGAGCAGCGGGGAACAGGATAAGCAAGACTCGCCTCCCACACCTTTTACAGGCCCAATTGATCTTTGCGACTTTCCTCCCAAGAGATTCGCACAGACAGAAGTTCTGTTGCTGCAGCAGTGGAACAACTCCCCGCACTGTAACAAATTGCTGTAGATTCTTACAGCATGAGTGTCCAATAATCTGTTGCAAATTTTACAAAGTTCAACAGTACATCACAGAGCATTGTGGGTCTAGAATACTAATAGCATTTTTCCCGCAGTAACATGTCTGTGCTTCTGACTGAAGAAGATTACTATAATAGTTAAGCACTGGAATTGCACTGTATTGCACAAAGCTGGTTAAACCAAGCAGCAACCAGACAGACTGCAAACTGCAAAGCCCATCCTTTGGTGAGGAAGTTGTTTTATTTGTGTGAGTCACTTGTTATGATCCTGGGTCACAATGCATTTGTGATTCTGCTGTTCTGCTGTCCTGTTGTTCCTCCCTGCCTGAGGGCGGTGCTGTGCTATCACCCTTAGTGTTTCTGTCTCCAAGTGCTGGCTGCTGATTGGTGCATGGAGATTGGTGGAGTTGGTATAAAATGGCCGCTGCTTGAGCTGTTCTCTTGGCTTTACTCCCAACTGCACCAGGCTTTGTTGTCTTATGTTAAGTTTGTGTTGTGTTGTCCAGGTAGCCGTAGGGGTGGGTAGCTCTTTTTGTTAAACCCCTTTTCTCCTGTTTATTTTATAGGGAGTCAGATTAGAGACCTGTATTTCATTTTCGGTACTTTTGGATATGTAAGTTAGTTTTGGGACGTAGGTTGTTTTTGTTTGCTGTTTTGGGCCACGCTCACCCTGACCCTTATTGCTAGCATTTTTTCTTCAAGTGTTAAATAAATGATCTTTTTTTGGAGTGCAGCTGTGTGGCCTTGGCCATCCTTGGGAGTAGGGGAAAGAAGGGAGCATCCATTCATGTTGTTTACAGTTCGTAACAGACTGTATTAATGTTTCATTTATCTGGCTCATGTTCAGTCTTAACTCCAACATATTTGGGATTAAGCAGGAGTTCAGCCTCCATTTTTAGAAAACATTAGCCAAACAGTTGCAAAACCAAAGCCAGTTACCATTACATAGAATTAGGCTACATTCTGACAATCAGGAGAATGCTATAATCTGGGTGTGTGGGGTAGTTTATTTGTGCATCGAAATCAACTGCTGTGAAATAATCAGGAAAAAGAACTTTTCTCTGATTCAGTGACTTTCCATGTTTGCCTCTACGTTCTACAACTACAAATGCTGTCACACTGAACCACAAGCAAAGTACCGAAATGCACGACTCAGAAACAGGAGTCAAATGAGCAGTCCGTTTCATTGAAAAAAAAAAACAGGTTGGTACAGAAGGTCAAACTCACAAGCAGAGGTGTTCAAAACATAAGAGAGAGACGTCGGAGAAGTTGGAAAAAAAACAAAAACAATCAAAAGCAACGAGGGAACACGAGGAAAATGGCTAGAACACTGGCACAAGATAAAAGAGGAATTAGCAATAAATGAGCTCATTCATCTTCTACCGCTTTTCTGTTTCTGGGTTGGGGGGTGCTGGAGCCAATCCCAGCTTGCACTGGGTGAGGGCGGGGTACACCCTGGACAGGTCACCAATCCATCACAGGGCCAACACACAGAGACAGACAGAGACCAACAACCACTCACACTCACACTCAGACCTACGGACAATTTAGAGTCACCAGTTAACCCAAACATGATGTCTTTGGACAGTGGGAGGAAACCGGAGTACCTGGAGGAAACCCACACAGACACGGGGAGAACATGCTAACTCCCATGACCTTCTTGTTGTGAGGCAACATCACTAACCACTATGCCGTTGCGTTGCCCCAAATGAGGGGAATCACACACTAAATACTCTAAGACCAGGAAGCCAATGAGACATCGGTGAAACACATGTACTCACAGAGGAAAGACATCAAGACAAACCTAAAATCGAGACAAAGGGCTATAGGAACAGCAAACACAACAATAGAAATATAAGGATATTTTTTTTAAAAAAGGGTAACTTTACTATGCTGGTTACGTGACACATCAGTGCTTTTGTTTTCTCACAAATAAACAGACACGAGCCAAGGGAAGCTTCTTGGTATCGCTGTTATGCAGCCGTATGACCTGCAGCACAAGGGGACTGCGCATCGGAAAAGCCTTAAATGTTAGACCAAAACAGCTATATTTTGGTTTAGGGGCTTAGTATGGATTTTGATCCTTGCTGCTCTCTGTAAATTTGGACTTTGGACAGCAAAACGTGAGTGTTCATTTTATAATCATGGAAAAAGTTAATGGCACAATCAATTTTAGTTAGGTAAAGATCTACCTGTTGCTTTTGTGTTGGTGTTTTTTTTGGACAGTGTCCCCATCAGCGTGGAACTTTAAAGGGTTTTATTCAACATATGAAATGGTACTGCACCAAACTTCCCTTTTACCTGTGGTGTGTGTCATTGTAATCAGCACAACGCTTGTGTGTTAGATTGAATTTTGTCAGGTTATGTGAAGAATTTCCTTAGCGTCCATATAAAGTGATGGAGGGAAGGAAAACAATGTGCCCTTTTAGGGGTTGTGATCAATCATTTAGCGTAAGATCTACAAATGCATCTCCCAGTTCAGCTGAACACATGGCAGTGTTTTAACACCCACTCCAAGAAGCACAGTTTGAAATCCCAGCCCACCCTTTGAGCCAGCCCTCCACTGCTTTCAGCAAAAATGATGAACAGCCAAAAGGAGAACTTCACGATTGCAGAGATGAAGACCTTTTTCCTGAGAACTTGTCTTGGTTTTATTTGAAGCTTCATGCTAAGCCAAGCTTTTACCAGCATCAAAAAAAAAGTGAAGAAGCTCTTACTGTTAAAGGTGTCAAAGAGATTCATGATGTTGCTGAGTAACCTCTCTTGTCAAACTCAAAAAGAGTCAAATATTCTTTGCTTGGAGTCCCACAATTACTTATTACAAATGTAACTGAGGAGCTCACAAAAGATTATTATCACAAAAGATATTAAAAGAAAGCAACAATGTTTATAAATAATATCAGCATTGCAATCACTGAAAAACAGCTTTAATTTTGTTGAACCTCTTCCCCGGATCTAAGTATAAATGAGTCAAGAAAGGAATGTACCAAGAAAGAAAACCCTTCTTTTTTTTAATCAGAAGCACTCCAAAAGCGGTATGAAAAGGCCCATTCCTGCCTCTCTGAACATGACGTGCTTGAGGACGTATGGCACGGACAGAAGGTACTGAGAGTGTATCTGATGCTTGGCAAATTTTTTTCCCACAACAGGTCAAATATTAATAATGTTCAGCATATTTTGCTCTGCGGGGAACGAGACTCCAACACAGGAACATTTGTTTTATTCCACTGACAAAATCAGAACTCAAGAAACAAGAGGACAGTGCTAATGTGGCATAGTGGTTAGTCCTGTTGGCTCACAGCAAGAAGGTCATGGGTTTGGTTCTCGGGCCTGGGGCCTTTTTGTGCGGGGTTACTCAGAGTTCTCAGGTTTCCTCCCACCAAAGACATCATGTTTAGGGTAATTGGTGACAGTAGATTGCCCGTAGGTCTGAGTGTTGGCCCTGTGGATGGGCTGGCGAGCTGTCCAGAGTGTACTCCCCACCCTCGCCCAATGTGAGCTGAGATTGGCTCCAGCACCCCCCGTGACCCGGAAAGGGATAAGGGGGTAGAAGATGAATGAATGAATGAAAATAATCCGCATTTATATGTGTGCTGTAGCTGGAGATGATAATCACGACTTTGTGGAAAACCTCGGCAAGAGTTCAGTTTTTTGCCAGTTTTGTGAGACGGACAGAGGGCATCGTTCACTCATTCAAAGTGAACAATGCTGTCATATCAGCAACATGTACAAGAACTGGGAGAAACAGATCCAGACAGTAAATCACCAGTGTGTGGCATACAATTTGACTCTATCTTCAACCAACCTACATTATTTTCATGTTTTCCCACCTGGTTTTACCAGACGGGAAGGGACGCAGCCTTTTCTGAGGGCATTGTTTCTGTTGATGCGGTGTTGTGCATCAACCACTTGGTAAACCAGAAAAAAGTTATTCACGTCCATAGACTTAAATGAAAGTATAGTTCACATTCCTTGGAAATGATGCAGATGGAAATCCTCCTGAGTTTAGTCCAGGTAATGAGAAATTAAGTGGTCATAATTCAATCTTTATTGACGGACTGTGGTCCATAAAAACATACGCTATAGAAACAACAATAAATAAATATGTATAAAATATACATTCAGGAACAGTTCACATATAGGCATTTCAGCCAATGCATCCTCAGTTTGGATGAGTAACGGAAACAGCTCATAGTGGGTTTGGAGAGTGACCCTATGATACTGTTTGCACATTCATCCAGACGTTGCATAAATTTATACACAAGAGTTCTTAACAGAGCTTTAAAAGTGCTTACGCCTGCAGCGACAAACATTGAACTTGCACTAGCACCTCTTGGTACTTTAAGTAAAATCCTCATTGCATCATTATATGCAACTTGCTGTCTTTGTAAGCTTGCTTTTTTATAACATGACCAAAGCTGTGCTGTGTACAGTGGTGTGCAATATGCACGAATCAAAGCCACTTTAACATTGACAGAACACATGCCGAATTTGCTTGCAATAGTGTTAGCTTGTGCATACAACTTACGGCATTGTCTGTAAATATCATCGTCATCTGTCAACTGGTCACTAATAATGTGCCCAAGGTATTTAACTTTATCACAAACCTCAAGATTCACATCTGATAACTTAAATATAGGAAATTTTAAACATTTGTCCATTTTTGTTCTGCATATTAACACAGCACTCTTACAGGGATTGTATTTTATGTCATATTGCACACCATACTCAGTACAAATGTCAAGGAGCTGCTGTAGACCGGCACTACTTGGGCTAAGTATCACCAGATCATCTGCGTACATAAGATGATTCACAAGTGTTTCACCAATCAGACAACCAGTGTTACAGCCTCTCAGTCTCATAGTTAAATCATCCATAAAGAAATTAAACAAAACTGGGGATAAAATTCCACCCTGTCGGACACCATTGCGAACTTCAAATGAGGATGAGATCTTACTTCCCCATTTAACCCGCATAGTCTGATGAGCGTACCAATAAGCCAGAACCCTCACAATGTACCCAGGGACCCCTCTTTGCTTCAGTTTGATGAAGAGCTTTTTGTGGTTTACACGATCAAAAGCTTTGGAGGCATCTATAAAACACATGAGGACAGATGGATTTTGGTCTCTGTAGTTGTTTACCATTTCTTTGAGAGCATAGATGCATAAGTCAGTGCCATATTTTCATTTAAATCCAAACTGATTGTCAGAAGATGAAACACTTTCAGATATTCGATCCATCAGGATCCATCCCATGGCTTTAGACAGAACACTGGCTAAGGCTATGGGTCTGTTACTATCCATACTCCCAAATTTACCAGCCTTGTCCTTTATAACTGGAACAAGCAACACAGACAACAATGAATCTGGTAGTAAACTTCTTCACCAACTTCTTCATGCACGCATACGTGCTGGCAGTCTTTTTCACCCTGCTTCCAAGTCGAAAAGGCAGCCAGGTTCTATGTTGGCTATAATGAAACCATCAAGGTAGCACCTGCTCCATTTAACTTCACACACGACACTACTGTAGCCACAAACGCTGTCATTGTCAAAGGGACAAGGTATGAAAAAGGAATACATGTTGTTGCAGGACTTTGTTGTGGGGCAGCAGACTGAGGAGGAGTCTGATTTGGGTGCCGACAACCTAACAGAGCTATTCCCGATGTCAAACTACACGTGGGTTCAGCAACAAGACCTTATCCATTAGTAAAGCTATGTGACATATCAGTGATTGCATTTTGTCACACCGTTAACGCTTCAGTTAGCTTGCATTATAACGTTACTTCTGTATTTTAATGGGTTTGGATCCTATCTTCAAATAAAGTCTGTAAGGTCTGCCCCGATCAGCGACCGGTTGAAAAACAGGTTGATAAAGGCAGCAATATCATGCTGCCGTAGAGAGAGATAGAGTTACAAAACTGACACCAGAAAAAAAAAAAAAGGATCTGCAGCACCAGCATGATGCTGTCCAACTCATTACCAACCCCTGTTTGTTCTGTGTGCCAGCCTTTTATACTCAGCTGGAGGTAATCAGCTTGGACTACCATAGCGAAGGGGGTCATTAAACAGTTCGCCATTAACACCACTCCTTTATACTATTTATTTACATTCCCTGGAAACTCTATTCAGGTAAGTAATCTCTTTAGGTAAATGTTTCATGTTGCAATAAAAGTTATCCTCAGCAGGTTTCTAATAGACTATCAAATGCATTTGGAACTCTTTTGCCTGGACACTGCAAGACAGAGAGGTAAGTATTAATATTCATCACATCACATTATGTTGCACTTATTATCTATATTGGACTCAGTCATTTTTCCCTTAGTACTATTGCGCTTCTCTTATGTCTATTGCACTTGCTCATGATTGTACCAGCACCAAACCTTTGCTTCTCTTTCACAGTTGGAGTTTGTCCAGTGCTGATTGGCCAAATTCAGCTAGACATGATCAGGAAGACTTAAGAATGTTGGCTAAAATGCATTGTAAATAAATTAATATGTCTTGTTAATGTGCAAACTGTGCAAACAATAAATCAAACAAGGTAGAATATATGTGCAAACATAAACTAGGTGTGCAAAATAGTGCTAAGGATTATCTGTAATGGAGAGCCTCTTCATTACAAAGTCACACGACGACACACACAAACTAACCGTTTGAGGCATCAGTAGGCCAGCAACTCCTGTGTTCTGTGAGCTAAAATGGTTTAAGTGAGCGAGTGATTATATCATGTTGGTTTCCCCTTGGAAAAGGCTCTTTCGAGGCCTTCTTCAAGGGGGCTACAATATGTTTTGCTTGTGTCCCCTCCATAGCGATTAACTCTCTACACCAGTAAGCTGCAGCTTCTCAAAACTGGAGACTTGCCATCTGCTCTAGGTAATACTCTGACTATGGATAAATATCATATATAACCCATAATTCAAACTATCTATGGTATGCCATGACAAGATTTTATTTTTTTTTTTCATCGTCGACTAAACAACACGTTTGACACTGACTGTGGCATTGTCTTCAGTAGCACTACAGAGGAGCCTCCATTTTCTGAGCGCACTTCAAGCATTACTAGTCTGCCAAGCAGTAATAGCTCCAAAATGACTGTGGATTTTAAGTGCCTGCCCCTGAAAATGTCACTGTTCCCTGAAACAGAATGCCTGTTGGTATCACAACTGTCATCGCACAGGAGAAATGCCCATCTGCTAAGGACCTCGGGGAATTGGTACAAATCTTTGTTGATGAAACGAGGCTGACTGAATTAAATCCATCAAAATCTCAGTGTCTGACAGTGGCCAAGATGGTTGTAAAGCAGCATCCCAAAAGTTTTGTTGATGTCAACAGATACGAAACTGCAGTTGGCAGTGGCTGTGTGTTGTCTCAACTAAAAACGAGAGTGAAACACGTTAACCAAGTAAGTGCTCTGTTCCAGACAAAGAAGGGGGGGGGGGGCAATCATCTCAAACTTATCAGCAGGCAGACTGACCAATATGGCTGCGTGAGATGGCAGCCTGAACATCCACCAGACAAAACCGGAGGGTCTAAAAGAGAAGCAGAAAGAAATTAAAGACCTGTACAACGCCGAGGAAGCAGCTGGTGCAGCGAAAGAACATCTGACTCAGTTAATGAAAGAAACCTGCTTCCTACAAAGAAAGACCATCTTCACCGACACATCTATTTGATTGCTGAACCAAAGAATGACTGGATATATTTTCTCACACCAAAAAGAGCTGTAGAGCCATTTCAAGTTGCTCACGGATATTGGCACCCTGAAAAAAAAAAAAAAAAAAAAAAAAAAATAGAGCAGCCTCTGGAAGGAAAAGAGGAAGCTGCAGGTAAGGTAGAGCACCTCCTGGTGAAGTACAACAATAAAGAAAAGTGTGATCCAAGCCCAAGTGTAAATCTCCTGTTTAGTGCACTCTTTAGAGAGAAGCCCGAGGGACTCGTGTTGCAGGCAGACGTGTGTTAATGTGTCATAGTTGGACGCTTTTGAAAATAATATTATTGGTATGATCTTGTTACCCTTCACACTTTAGGTAGCAAGATTTGGTTTAACCCTCCTATCGACCTTGGGCTCAATTTGACCCAATTCAATGTTTATCATTCAAAAAATTGTAGTGGGCCTTTTTTTTTTTTTTTTTTTTTTTTCAAATTTACATTTTTCTTAATTTGAGGGGGACAAATGATAAAGCATAAAATTATCATTAAGATACTTTTTCAACTGGCAAATATTTTGCATGTATCGGTGTTCCTCTGGGGTCAACATGACCCCAACAAGTCTCTCTGTGTGTGTGTGTGACCTCACGTCCCCTACACCTGCAGTTTCAGAGTTGATACCTTTGAGTTGATACATGACAAGGGAGCAGGGAAAGCATAATTCCCACGAGAACTTTGATACTTGGTTGCGTTTTGTTGTTGAATGGCTGTGTCCATTCCGACAATATATATCAAATCAAATCAAATCAGATTTATTTATATAGCGCCAAATCATAACAAAGTTACATCAAGGCACTTGATGTAACTTGCTTATATAAGCAAACCTGCCACATACAGCAGCAAATTTGGGCGGCTTGTGAAGATTTACACAGGAAAATCCCCTGAGGAAGCACCTGAAAACAATCAGGGCATGAGGGTTGTGTTTGACATGGATGAAGGACTGCGTGGACATAACCTTACATGTGATTATTTTTTCAGTCAGTGGTTGAGGAACCGCATCATCTCTAATGGTCCAAGCCACAGGCAGGTGCCAGGTTTGTCCCACCCAAAATGATTCAAAGACAAGTATGACCTGTGCTCAATGCAAGAAATATGTCTGTAAAGCAGCGTGGTGGCTTAACGGCTCGACTGTTGCCTCACTGTTGTTGGTTTGATTC
This sequence comes from Remorina albescens, assembly GCA_034769265.1. Taxonomy (NCBI): domain Eukaryota; kingdom Metazoa; phylum Chordata; class Actinopteri; order Carangiformes; family Echeneidae; genus Remorina; species Remorina albescens. The sequence goes on along the minus strand of CM068497.1, from coordinate 22,225,731 downwards.
CCGGGCCTGGGGCCTTTCTGTGTGGAGTTTGCATGTTCTCCCCGTGTCTGTGTGGGTTTCCTCCCACTGTTCAAAGACATCATGTTTGGGTGGACTGGTGACTCTAAATTGTCCGTAGGTCTGAGTGTGTGTGTGAGTGGTTGTTGGTCTCTGTCCGTCTCTGTGTGTTGGCCCTGTGATGGACTGGTGACCTGTCCAGGGTGTACCCCGTCCTCATGCGGAACGTTGTCCTCGATTGGCTCCAGCACCCCCCCGCGACCTGGAAACGATAAGCGGTGTAGACTAGTGAAGACTGAAAGCATGACTGTGACTGTGCCCAAAAGGAAAAATATGCATTTTATAACTTCATTTCTCTCACAAACACATACACACATTCTAAATAAAAACTGTTTCACGTTCTGACCAATGTTCTCATATTCTAACTTTACAAAATCCTAACAATAAAAATAAGTCAATGAAAGGTCATGGGTTCACCAAAACAGGTTCATCCTTTTGTGGTCATTAATGTGGTCAGCAAATTTAAAAAGAGTCAGATGAAAACTTTACTTTGAAAGTTAGGCATGATGGTGGGCGCTACAGGAATTTTGCTAGTAAGTTTCATTATCACGGGATTATTTATGTACTCAGTGAATAAACAAAGTGCCTGATACAAAAACATTTTATAATTTAATTTAAATTATTTTTCTGGAGGTAGATATCCCATGGGTCAGATTGACCCCAAAGATCAAATGTGTTTTTATACATGAGGCTAATAAGAGAGTTAATCTGTTCTTGTACTTCCAAGACGGGACAGTTTTGGAAAATCTCCTGCTGCATGAGGCCATGATTGAAATATATTACCACTGGTCAGTACCTCAACACGGTCTTGTGACACTGAATGCAAAAATCCCCTAAACCGTTAAGACCCTACCTCACTGCTGTATGTACTTCCTGGTTCAGCTTGCCTGGACAGCGCAATTAAAATTGATAATGAAAAATAATTAAGAGCCGAATTGTTAGGTTCCCCTTCACTTCTTCAGTTTTCCCAAGAGTGCCTGTCTCCTTCCCCTGTCTCTTTGTGTGTGTTAGTGTGCGCACGCGCTACCTGACACACGTTTCCCTCTTTCACCTCATCAGCTGCAGGATTTACATCCTGGTTCCCCATATACTTTCTTCCAGATTGTCTGATCATGTAGCGTGGCCCTGTCTGGTCGCTCTATTCCACTACTGGTGAGTGAGTTGCTTTCCCTGTTTGAGGAAATCTGTCTGACCTTGCCTTTTTTTTTTTTTCAGTAACTGTCGCCTGCTCTGTCGCTCCAGCCGACACAGCCAAGTGGCCCCCCTCTTCCTTTTCTGCCTGACACCAGCTCCTCAGTTCCTCGTTGTTGTATCATCAAATATCTCAGTGAAGAGTCTCTTGCCTACTATCCGTCCCTTATGTTGAATCTTATGATTCTCTTATACCGCTAGAAATGACGTTAACACGAGTGTATGCCTTTCAAAAATAATAACAACTTTAATCGGAAAAGTATTATTAAAACTTTTCATGTCAGTAAGACATACTTTGAACTCTTATAGCTCATGGAGCTACATAGAGGAGCCACACTGAGGTTCAGACGCTTATCAAGAATGAATTTTATTGCACTTTAATGATGTCTGACACGTTTGTCTGTGTTCCTCCTGTTTGTGTTCTGTCATATACTAATCCTGACTGTTCTATGATGGATTTCTGCCTACACAGCTGTGGAACATCGCTTCACGTCCAAGGCGTGACAACTTTGTTTTTTTCATTCTACGGGGATTCAAATGGATTTCAACGTGAAGCACTTTCCAGGAGCATTGGCAGACAGAGAGAAAAACCAATGTCACGCAGGACTGAATGTAGGCTCCGATGACTCCTCCGGTAAAGGATTTGTTGATTTTCTAGTTTACCACTGAGGGTTAAGCGCCTCCTTGTGTGGCAGGCACATCAACAGGTAATAGACACACAAATAAAACCCCAAGACAGATATAATAATCAATGGATCCCTTACCGGCAGCATTGTCCAAGTGGTTTGACTCACTGGAGCTGAATGAGCCATATTAGAAGTTTGTGTGCTGATGTGCGGCATGGTGTCAGCTTTTGTTGTACTGTGCTGTTGATAAGGCGGTCATGTCTACTGAAGTCTGCTGCATTGTTCCTGTGATAAGGAAGCAGCAAAGAGAGATAGCTTCCTCTGCAGGAGACAAAGATGCTATCAGCAGGAAGAGGGTGGTGAGAACAGTGAAGGGATGGTTGTATGTGTGGCTGGAATCAATAGTTTTGGTATCTTTACTGCCTTAATCCTACCTGCCCAGCTCCAGCACCATGTTTTCTATAGTAACCGACATGTTTTGATGAGGTTGCGGGACAAAATGCTACTGTTTTGGTTTAGAGACTTGGGTTAAAATACATACTGGCCAAAATCTCAATGCTCAATCTTTGCTCTCAATAGTAAGAGCATGTTTCTAATTTTCTGAATAGTCCAGTCATTGTTGTTTCTTGAGCCAGTTATCAGGAGAAAACACTTTTTTTGATTCAGAAGATAATAAACCAAAATAACCACACGCCCCAAAAAAGTTGTTTTCTCCTGATAATCTGTTGTTACCCTGAGATGATAAACGTTGCTAGTTTAAGATAACAGAAGAAAAAGGAATGGGCATAGGCAAACAGAAACAACATGAACTTGTACGTGATAACGTTAAGCCATCCAACCCAGACTTTTTATTTTTACAGCAGGACAGTCTAAAACAGTCACATCACATCACATCAACACATCAGTAAGGATGAAAAAAAAAAAGGCAAGGTCAGACAGATTTCCTCAAACAGGGAAAGCAACTCACTCACCAGTAGTGGAATAGAGCGACCAGACAGTAAGGATGAAAGCTATAGGTATAAGTTCAGCAGTGACTAAGGCACAGAATCAGCGCTTGGTTGACGCTATCTAGATTGCATCTCTCGACAAGGTAACATATTGTTGCCCTTCGTGAGGATTAGCTGTAAATTCAGAGAACAACCTTCTGGTCGGCTGTTTGGTTCACTTTTCCTGTTGTTTAGTGTTCTAACAACCTATGATCTACCCTAATCGCCCTAAATCCATAACTTACTGAATTTGGCCCTCTTCTTGGTGATGTCTTCTATTGACATTTGGCTATTACCATCTTATTATATAAGATTTAATTCAGTTTTAAGGTACTTGGCGTCCCTCCACTGTTATATGCAGTCTATGGTTGGTCCAAGTGTCAGGCCAGAGTTCAGAGTTCAATAAAGTTCTGCCAACCAAAGTTATCACAATGTCTATGTAGTGTGACTGTGTATCAATTGAATTGTTTAAATTTCCTCCAGAGTAGGAAGTACCAAGAGGAAACCCAGGGAGGAGAACATGCAAACTCCACACAGAAAGGCCCCAGGCCCGGGAACCGAACCCACAACCTTCTTATTGTGGGGCCACAGCGCTAACCACTACACTACCGTGCACAGTTTGTGTGTATCCAACATGTACCTATGAACCTTTTGGAAGCAGTGGTTTCTCATAGGACCAATCAGAGTAGGGATGGAGAGGGGACTGGGAAAATGTGTCACCATGCCTGTTGTAGCTAATTTCCATTGTACCTAGACTTTTATTAACTCTATGTGCTCTTGTCAAATTAACAATCTCCAGTTAATTAAGCGTCTGCTTGAAAGCAGAAAGATAAATCTTTTTTTTTTTTTTTTTATACAGTTGTAAATAAATTCAGGCATCAAGGGGTTAACATGTCTGCCTGGTAAAAAGTGGCATGACCTTGAACTCTGTCAGAGACACACCCAGCAGCCAACTCTCTTCCAAAAGAGGAAATTATATCCTTGAACCTCTTGATAAGGATTCGTCCAGGATTTGCTAAATCTTTCCCGAAGCACCAGATGTGTCATTCTAGCCTTCGGTTTTCGAAAATAATATAAAAAGGAGTCTGGAGATGTTAGTGTTGGGCACAGAGCTTAACGAATTCAAACTATGTTTGATGCTGTCAAAATAAAATATAAGACTGCATTCTTCTCATTTCACAGAGCTCTGTGAATTTTAAAACATTGGGTGATGAAATTATGACACAACCTTTCAGCCATCTTTTCTGTGTGTTAGCAGACAGTGGGAAGAAAAACTTTGCGCTCACTCAATGGTGTGAGTTGTTATATATATATATATATATACACTTGGGAAGACTATGTCAGAGATTTTAGTTGAATTGTTTTGCTCACACCTGCAGTTACTCGTGCTTGTTATGCATTCTAGAGTTTCCAATGGCACAGAATAGAAATCAAAGAAAGCAAATGCACATTCAGCAACTCATCTGTCAGAAATGCAAGAGAAGAACAACTACAGCACAGCCACAATGTCCCTGACCTGTTTCGCTGATGGATTTCTTGTAATAAGTGGTAGTCAGCACTGACCTGGGGGACAGATGCACTGCAACTGGAAACCTCACATTAAATTCAATACCATGCTTTGATTATTTGACATGATTAAAATAATGGAGGTCTGCTGAGGTTGACACCTTTGGTGAAATCACACACAACGATGCAATACGTGGCATTTTCTTTAGTATAAACAGACTTTTCCTTGGTTTGGTTATACCCTGAATTATCTAGAGGCCTTATAATTAGTCTGCGTTGATTTTTACTCTACACTTTTAATTATTTCATGCTTTTCTTCTATTTCAAATCTTTTGATTTCATTGATTCGGTTTTTGCTGTCTTTGTCAACTGCTGTGTAACACAGTGCTCTCTCGAGATAAGTATATTATGAAGAAACTACTAAACAAACAAAAACATTGCTGAGAGGGGACTACAGAAAATAAATAAATAATCTGTTGAACCACGAAAAGTATCAAAATTGAGATTTCAAATGATAAAATGCTTCAGGATACACTTTCATTTTTTCTTATTTGAATTGCATAAGTAAAGTAATAAGCCAACAACTACTCAGTGCTCAAGGCTGAACAGAATAACATTAATGCTATTTAAGTTTCTAAAGACCTGAAGTATGAAGTTAAGTGATGAAATATCAAAGGTCTTTATGGTGATATCTTATTTATTTATTTTTTCTATTTTAAGGTAGCGTGGTGGGAACTGGTGGGAGGACTTAGCAGATGTTTAAGCCCTGCTGCACATTAAAGTGTGTTTCACAGGTGAAGTGATTTCTGGCATGAAAATTACTGCTCCAAAGACATAAAATTGCTATCAGTCAAATTCTTTTCCAACCATGACGAGCGTCTCCCATCTTAAATGGGAGTGACTGTAGATCAGCCGTTCACCTGTGTTAAAACTGAAGATAACAGTAAACTTTTATCACTCACAGAATGGGTGGACCAGTGGAATTGTCCCCAAAAAGAAAAAGAGGTTTTGTCTTTTTCGTTACCGTCAGGAATCCGTTATCTTCTGCATGTTGTGAATAGTGAACTGTTATTCACTGAAGTGCTGCATGTTTAATTGTTACCTTCTACTTTATGTGGGATGAGTCAATTGGCTGCCTACTTAGAGCCATTCCCATTCAAAGTAGCTCCTCTGTGCTAGATAACGACTTGACTAATAGTCGAGTACCAAATCATGGAAAAAAAAAAATAAAAAAAAAAAATTACTGTGCAGGATTTTATAATGCCACTTTGGATCTACTCATTCTGTTCCTACTCAGCTGCGTCACTGAATGTGTTAAATGTTTCTCCTGCTTTGACTTTATCCATCATTAGCAAATGATGAGCTGACATGTGCTATATAGGAACTTTGGGATAAGGTTAGAAATAACGCTGAACTTGCCAGTCCCCTGTTTCCATCTCCTCACAGGGCAGCTTGGCTGGAACAGACAGGGGTTAAGCACCTTGCTCAGGGGTACCTCAAAACTATTTACTAAGAAAGAGCAGCTTCGGCTGATTCCCCATGCCACTGCGAGACTTTGAACTGGTGACCTTCCAATCACAGGCCCACATCTCTAACACCCCTGGGCTCAGAGTGAAACCTGAACCCGCCTGACTAGGCCTGAATTGGTGCTGGATGGTAAAGCGGATGAGACAGAAGAGGCAGAGGTTACTTTTCCTCTCTGTCACACTCTTTCTGGATCTGCATGCTACTCTGTATCATGGATGTTCAGTAAACGTGGCTTTCTTTCAGCACTGATTAAAAATTCCTTTAATCTGACCTCTTTCTTTGCAGCTGTCTCGCTGTTTTAGACTCACATCACTTTTTACTAGTGGTAACTCTGGTGTGGTTGTGCCTTGACTGGCACGACCCTGCATGGGGACATATGCGGTTGAAATGCAGCAGTGACTCTGTTTGAAATTTATCTTGTGAAGCTCAGCTGTTTTGACTTTGTTGCTGCCTGAGGCTGGAATATAAAAATGTGTTTTTCTTTTTCCACAGTGTAGCATCTCATTGATGTTGTTAGCAAAACTTGGCCTAGATTTAAATTCAGCTGAAATATAGAGCGTATGTCATGTGCGCATATTTTGTATAGTGAGTAAAATACTGTGTAAGATGAACCTATCAGTGTAACCGATGTCGTTGAAATGTGCTCCAAATGTTGTTTGGAGTGACAGTTGGCACGGTAATAATGATTATCTACCAAAAAAGCTTTTCTTGAAACTGTGTCTTAATAGAAGAAGATGAGGAGAGAAAACAGTGACGGTCCAAACAGTGATTTCTTTTAAAGGACCTTAAATGGCAGATTTTAGCATGTAGCGTTGGGTGTCTGGGTGAGGTGGTTTGCCCTCGGCCCTGCTCTTTGCATTGCTGAGCTTGTTTCCCAATCAAGACCTGGAGCACAAAGGCTGAGGGGGGAGAGATAGTCAGCACCAGAGAGGGCCAACGTGGGCATCTGATAAACTGTGTGTTCTCCCTGTGTTACTTCCTTTTGATTGAGGTTCATAATGACACATGCTATTTTATGGTTATAAAATCCTCATGTTCTGCATCTATTTCCTGCGGATTTTTTGTCCAGTTCACTGATATCGATTGTTACAGCCCTGAATCCTTGGCGTTTATTTGTGCGTGAACAACTATTTCTCCTTTAACAGCAGCAAAATGGAAAGCCTTCTGTTTGCCATTTCACCTTGATGAAGATTTGTTTTCCTTTTGCCCAAGTTTGGTGACAACCTGGCAACAGATTGGAACAGATAGCCCTAATCTATTGAAGGACTATTACCTTTTGTGGGGTGCAGTCAAATCTACCAAGTTCATAAATAACATGCCGATAAAATCATTTTCAATGTATACTAACAAGGATTTACCTCTAGTAATGAATGAAAGAATCTAAACTGTGTTTTAAATTTTCCATAAAAGAACACTTTGCAGCAGTCATGACCCTCCCCATCTTCATTCATTCATTCATCTTCAACCGCTTATCCATTTCCGGGTCGCGGGGGGTGCTGGAGCCAATCCCAGCTCACACTGGGTGAGGGCGGGGTACACCCTGGACAGGTCACCAGTCCATCACACAGAGACAGACAGAGACCAACAACCACTCACACAATTCAGAATCACCAATTAACCCAAACATGATGTCTTTGGACGCTGGGAGGAAACCCACGCAGGCACGGGGAGAACATGCAAACTCCACACAGAAAGGCCCCAGGCCATGAACCGAACCCACGGCCTTCTTATTGTGGGGCAACAGCACTAACCACTATGCCGCCGTGCTGCCAACCCTCCCCATCTGCTTAAGGAAATTATTTTTGTAGGTTGTAAATTAAAAATTCCCGCAGAAAAGGGCTTTTCTCCCACCTTTTCGTAATTGAGTTTTAGTCCAGCTTCTATGTGGTTTTTCAACCACAGACTATCAGTCAGTGTCTTCAGGCCTGTGGCTGCTCATGCTCCATCTGCTTCAGACTGTAATGGAACTATTACCCTGACAGAACATATGGACAGAGTAGAGGCTCTGAGAACTAATCAAGGTGTCCTTTGGGTCTGTTGTGTGTGTCTGGATGCATGCTGGAGCTTTTGTGTGTGTGTGTGTGTATTTGTGCAAGTGAGGGTCTTGTCTAAGAAATGGAAGCAAAGCAGAGACATAGGGCAAGGCAAATATGCATTCCTCTATGGCCTCCTTGAGGCCGGGCTAAAAAGGGGGATAGCTGGTGTTCAAGGTTGTCTTTTCTGTTCTTCACTTGAACCTTCTCTTCCTGCTGTTGATTCATTCTCTTCTTTGGTTTTTAAAACTATATCCGACCACAAACAACATGTTACTTGTGATATCTGCTCTACTAGATCTGCTTACAAAAAGAGTGCTTTGTTACAATTTCCCGATCAGAGTGAATCCTTTATCTGAGTTAAGTATTTCAATGGAGACAGATTAGTGTCTAGGATAAGTGTTGGGGAAACGTCCCCTTCCATACCATCCGCCTCCCATCAATCAATGGCGGCACGAGCTGATGACCCTGCAGCTGCTAAGGCAGGAAGCAGCACCCTACCTGTACTATGATCTTACCTGTGACAATTTTGTCATACAGAAAGTCAAATGGCCCTATTCACCTCCTGACAGTTTGCTTATTTTAACTTTCTGCCAGACTGTCTACCTTTTGTCCTAAGTCCGGTGTGCTACAACGGATATTCACACAGTGATAATACAGCTGGAAATCAAGAGCAGTCATTCGATGAATGGCAGTTTCATATGATTGATACAAAATTGAACTATACTTTAATGATGCATGAAATGATGATGATGAAAAGTACCAATGATGAGAGAAAATGGGAAAATCAACTATGCATTTGATAGCCACAACATAGAAAACACATCAGGGCATTTATGTTGGTTGGAGAGGCCAGGGGGACATAAATATGCAAGGGAGTGTGTTTGGTGTTTGGAACTGCTAAGTGTTAGCAATTTAGCTATAATCCACAGAAACAAAAAAAAACGTGCCCGAGATGATCATTTTGTCAGTAAGCGTTTGTAGAATTTAGCTATAGCCTGAAGTAATCCTGACGCCCACCACCACCACAAAAAAGTCAGCTCGATTAACACATGCGGGGGCGCCACAGATGCAGTTGCTCTTTTAGAACGGCCGGGGCATTTGGCTTCGAGCCAACGTCGTCAGATGGTGTCCAGCCTTCACTGGGTGTTTCGACCCTCAACCGTAACAGCCTCCAGCTGGCGGGTCCGCAGAGGTTGGCCAAAGCACTGTGCATCAGCTCCAGGCTTCCAGCCTTCCTCCTCCCTTTTAAACCACAGCCAACGTGAGGCTCTCTCCACCACCTCTGCCATCCTGCTCACCGCTGTCCTCCACTGTCTCCCTGACGGTCCAAGTGCAGTAAGCGCTACCCACACAGATTGCGCTGGAAACCCTCTGCACCTCACCTCTATTGGAAACAGCCATGACTGCCACTCCTTCTCCCTACACTCTTGCAAGAGGTCTTGATACTTGAGCCTCTTCCTTTCATGGCTTCATCACATCCTTCCTGTCATGGGACAGTCAATTCCATAAGGATGGCCTCCTTTGACTGCTCTGACCAGATGACTATGTCAGGCTTCAGTGGTGTGTGAACAATAGGGGCGGGGGGTTAACTTCTTTCCTAGAGCTACTCTCATCTCCCACTCTGGAGCCTTCTGGCTTTCTTTGTTGTGGATGGCTGCTTGCATACCCGGATGAACTGTGGCGCTGGGTTTTGAAGCTTGCAAGGCTGCTGTCGTCTTCTCCTGGCCTGCTCCAAAGTGTTGGGAATCACCATGAGCGCCTCGTCACGTCGCCTTCTATATCCCCCCTGGCTGAGGGGCGGCGTTGCAGCTAGCCAAGATGCAAGTGAGTGAGCCCTTCTTCCCGCATAGTCTTGTAACTAGACAGCTTTTCTTGTCATTTCCTTAACACACTTTGTGCTACACAATTATAATCTAAATAAATGGATTGAGGTGCTAACTAAGTAGAAACGATCTAACAAAAGCTAGCTAGCTACGTAAATGAGCCGATGTCACAAGTAATGTTGTCGGGCCGCTCTGTTGTTTACGTGATACATTTTCTTCAAGTGGGACAGAGACATCCAGGACATGGACAAGGGAAGAAAGATGAGGGGCGTATACAAACAGGGGAGGCACAGAAAGAGACAGCAGTGACACAGAAACTGCAGTGGAATAAATATATTTCTGATACACTTAACACTGTAGACCAGACGTACTCATTGCGCGGCTCGTCAAGCTTTAATTGGTGGCTCGCGCGGTAGCTTATAACAATATGTATAACACAGCCAATGCATTTTTTTTTTTTTTTTCAAATGTGCTACACAGATATAGAGTGAACACTGCACTACAAACATGCAAACATCTGCATTATACTTCTCCTTTCACCTCAACTAATGTTGTTTCCCAAAGGGGACACTGTCAAACCTGGCAACGCAGCACGCTTACGGCATTGTTTACAACACCGTCAGGTGAGCCAGCGTGAGATGCAGGCGCAAAATGGATCGATTTCTAATTTAAAAAAGGGGCAAAAACCGGGCGGACAGACACACAGCCTTGTAGCAAATAGTGAGGATAAAGAGTCTGAGGAAGCAGCAAATGAAAACGCCGAAGAGGGGACAAGCAGACGAACGTCAGGTGTTCCGAGTAAGAAATGTGTGGCTCTCCCCTTGACTTTGTTCTGCTGTTGTAGCTCTTGTGAAGAAAGAAATTGTGAGGGTCACTGCTTTAGACTTTGCATCATACCATGGTTACCCAGTAAATTCCTCGGTGAACTGTTAGTTGTAGTTATGTTACCATCCTATTGTTTTATTCCTGTGGTTCATAAAGGTTTAGATCATAATTTACATGTACTGCTGCTCGAGGTCATGGTCGGGGGGCAACAAAACTGTTGCTTTGGGCATTTTTTAGGCCCTGTCTATATCTTATCTTTCATACACTGGGTCCATTTTTGGTGCATTCCAGAGTATCAGATGGCTTTTTCTGAAATGCAACACAAAAGCATTTTACAAACATCAGTCCCAACATTATGACTGCCTACCTAATATTGTGTTGGCATGGTGTCAGGCCCCGTTAGTCGGTTCGGTGTCTGTGTGTCACTTCCCGTTTTATTTTGTCGCACCGTCTGTCATTCCCCATGCTCTGTCAAGTTCCTGCTTTTGGGATTACCCTTACGTGTTTGCCTGTGTCCTATTGTCTGCCCGCCGTTTTTGTGTATACAAGCTGGGTTCTCCTTCCCTTCTTTGCCAGATCGTCTGTTCCCAGTGAGCGTTCCAGCTATCCTTCCTTGTGTTTTGTGTATCGACCCTGAGCTGTCGTAGATTACTGAGTTCTGAAAAACTATTTTGATCCCTCTGCCTGAGCTGACAGATCTTCTGGGTTTGACTTTGGACCTTAATAAACGGCTTATTTAATTCACGCCACCTGCGTCTGCGTCTCTGCATCAAGGGTCCTTTTGGTCCAGTCTGTTCTCACACATGGGTTCTTGGATCACAATTACATCCCAAAGATTATCAGTTGGATTGTGATTTGGATCTGCAGCACACTGCCTCAACTGGATCTGTCGGTCAGAGAATCACTTTGACTTAAGGTTTATTTTATGTATAATAATGCATTATAATTCGCAAAGCTACTCTGCTTTTTCCACTTAAGTTGTACTTCAGTCGAATACAATGAAACTGAAGTTTCGCATCTTCCTGCTGTTTCTCTGTGGTAGATAACCAGTGTTTGGGATGCAGCAGCTGAAGGGAAAAAGGTAATTTATAAATGTGCTCTGTGAAGCTTGTGATAATTTAATAATAGAAAAAAAAAAAAGAGAAAATCAATAGATGACCTGTCTATACACCTACGCTCACATTAAAGGTTTTACAGACACACAAATACACCCATAAAGCACAAACAAAACAAATATGAACCTCACCGTATCAAATAATTCATAAATAAAATTACACCTTTGGACATTTCCAATTTGTGACATTTAGAAATGTTCACAATGTTCACACATCAGTTTCCACTCACACACACAAAAAGAATCAAAAGTCAGCACACACAGTCAGCCCTTTTCAGTTGATGACTGAAGTCAGTGAGTGGTGTATTCTGGCCCAGGGCTGCACTGACTCAGTAGTGTTCCAGGGATTAAATGGAGCCAGGGGCAACATAAAAGACAGAACTGATGGCTGATCCCTGGACTTAGACTGTGCCCCCTGAGACAACCACATTAACTGCACACATTTCCCCAAACTTGCCATTTGCATTACATCTACAGACTGACGATACAAACCTTTGTTTTGATTTAATTTAGGCTATGAATATGATTATTTTTATTTTTTATTATACATCTGGGAGAATGTGCTAAAAATATATACAATTCCTGAAATGACCAGAATACTGTTTTAATTTTTTTTTTATTAATGAAGTATTAATGAGGTGTTGAATCATTGATTAGCATTGCTTTCTGGCGGTTTGCAAACAAGGAGAAGGCAGAGAATAAATTCCTGTTGATTGAGAACCAGATCAGCCAATGCCTGTTGCAGGAAGGGACAAAGACCCAATTATCGGTGTCACACCATAATGAGACAGTAACGAGTGTTTATCATCGGCAGTGAAGGTGAAACGACATGTAGCTGATATCACTGTGTAGGAACCACAATCTAGCTCTCAATATCAATAAAGCCAGGGATCCCAGGCATAATCACCCTCCACCGACCACTGATAGAAGCAAATGGATAAGGGTTGGGGTGATCCTGGATCTGAACTTATCTATCAATGTATTCATAAAAAAAAAAGGCCCATTGGGGCACGTCCCTGATTCTGACTTTGTGGTGGTTCATGAACTGCACAGCGACCAAACAGCAAAGGCTGGACAGGAATTGGGAAAATGATGAAGAAGATCAATGGCTCTTTTCTCCACTCCCTGCTGGAAACACACCAGATGATGACAAGAATATCACCAAAGACCTCCATCACCCGTAGTCTTTTTTTCCCCCTCTCGCCTTCAGAGAGTAAAGCAGCATCCAAAATCAAACAGGTTCCATCGCCTAACATGCAGGCACGTCCTCTTTTACCATTTACTATGGTCCCAATGAACTCTTGAAATACACACTTTCATGATGCATCTTATCATTTCCTTATTTCTAGATTTTTTTACTTCAGAATTGGCCCCCCTGACACTGAGCATTTGTATCTTATTCTGATTCTGCTGCTTATATTTATGTATGTTTCTACTTATAAATTACTGTCTTTGCCAAAAATATTTTCTTATATGCATGATTATTATACTCAACATATTACATTTACATCTTTTGCACTTGACTGGCTCTTTTTTTTTTTTTTTTGGCATAGAATGCATAATAGTATAATTTTAATACGTATAGGCAAATAACAAGGGAATTTGGAGTATAACGTTGAGAAGCTCAGAGAAAATTGTGAACAGACAGAGAGGCATCGCTCAAATACAAACCTCACTGTATGCTCCTGTTTCACCTTTACAGGAGGACATCCTGAATGATGACGTTCTCAGTCTTGGACCAAAAGTACAGAAACTTTCCCCATTAGATGATTGATGAAGCTGCAAAAAAAAAAGAAAAAAAGAGTTGTTTCCAAAAACTGGCAAGTGTGGTCATTAAGCATCAACAATTAACCTTGAGCCCAACAACGTACAGGAACAACAAATAGCAGGATGATACAGTAGGAGCGTAGCAAAAAGGAGCAGAGAAGAGAAAGATGGAGGGAGGGATGTAGGGAGATTAGCTGGAGAGGAGAGGGAACTGGGAGCAAAGCTAAAGGTCAGTTTGGCTCAAACACTGATCCTCAAACCTCTGTGTACTGCTGCCAACATGCTATACTGGCTGTGTGTGTGTGTGTGTGTGTGTGTGTCACAGAAACATTTGCTCATATAACTGCGGCACGCTGTAGCTCATTAGTTGCAGTAACACCACAAGTCTCTCGGCACCTTACACTTCCATTTCATCACTTTCTCTTCACATTAATTGGTGTTTAAGTGCAAGAACCTATAGAAACAATAGCAACAGGAGGAAAGCAGAGCACCGACTTAAGTACATTAAGTTTTATATAGCTATTGATGTGTTATTAATGGAAATAACAAAATGGAAAGCTGGTTTTCCTAGTCACAATGATAAGAGAGTGCATAAACTGGCCAGGCTGCAGTCAGTGTCTGAGTTACTTAGAGCTACACTTATCACACACCCTTCAGTGGCTCTTCTAGGTCTCCCTGAATCCTCGTTCTGATATGTAAGAGCTCTTGAAAAGCCCACAGCCCTGAAACCCATCATCATTTTTTGCCCTTTGACTTGATTGACTCACTACTTTCCTCTGGGGATGCAGGGAAGATTAAACACAAATGATTCTAGTTTGGACAGAGTCTATTTGGCGTTTGTGGGGCCAGTGTCATCTTTTCTGACAGCAATATTTTATCTTACTGTTGGAAAGTCAATTTCATTAAAATTCTTTTTGTCAAGAAGGATTTGTGGGCAAACCTGCTGTTTGTTATTTTGGTTTACTGGTGCAAAAAGTATGCTTCTGAAAAAGAAAAAAGAGTTATTGAACTGAGCTCTTACTTAGTGAGTTACACATGAAAAAGCAGAGGCCCCATAATTAAGATAAAACAGGCCATATTTTAGTCCCTTTGTTGCCCTGCACATTTCCACATCAAGTGAAAACTAGCAAGGGTGAAGTTTCCGCTCAATATTGATGGAAACATACCCCTCACACCTCTCATAATTCTCCTTTTTCTCCCCTTTTCACACTTATATTATTGATTTTCAAAGCAAAATTCTACTGAGCCTTAGTTCCAGGCTGCACTCAGAAGAGAGATCTGAGCTGATTTTACACTTTCGTCACCTTCATTTGTCACCGTGCAGTCAGAGAATACCTTTAACAAGCTACTCGGGTGCTTTAGGGGCCTTTTCTCTCTGAAACATGACTTTAAAGCTGCAACGTGAAAAGCATGCCTAGGAGAGAACTCCCTCTGCTTTCGGTGCTCATATTTTTTCAGCTGTCTTTGAATGGTGGTGCAGTGGTTAGCACTGCTGTCTAACAACGAGCAAGTTGCGGTTTTGACATCTGGCTTTGGATGCGCTTCCTGCACCTGACTCTGTTAGGGTGAAGTGTCAACCCAACATGACATCCCCTTTTGTTTTGTGCCATTTTGAAGCCTCGACTCTGCAATTTAGCTGTGTTGTGGTTTTTCGGAAGCCAAAAGAGGAGAAAGTACAGCTGACCTGCTCTGTGTTATTTCTGGGAGGTAAAATCAATCACACAGTAGAAATGCCTTCATGCTTTGTGGTGTGTTTTCCCTCTAAACGGGCACATAATTCAAGAAACGAGCATCATGTTGGATTGAAGAAGACTAATAACATAAAATCACTTGGAAAAATGCGCTGAGATCAAATAATACATCTATAAGATTGAATGATGGCGATTTAAACGCACTCCGGCAATGACTTCACTTCGAAGACTCAAAGTCAGCATCATCTTTTATACATTTGTACAAAACATGCATGTTAGGTAAACTGGTGACAGATGTATCTGTATGTGTGACTATGAATGAACACTTTGGATTTTGCAATGCAGAAATGAGTGAGCCAAACACCCAGTCATTAATCATAAAGCTAAATTCAACAATTACACTTTAACGTGCCTACATTGGTCCCCAATAGATAGTGATAAAACCATGCTTTTAGAGTGTTAAATATTCCATAGTTATGATTGATACATATCTGATTAGGTAAGTGGGAATCAGTCAGGTCAGTGTTGAGTTGACGGCAGGGTGTGGTGTTCAAAGTCAACAACGCATGTCTTTTTTCACATCTAAATAGAGTTATTATCATATCGAAAATAAAGGAGGTGTAAAATTGAACTGAATATTCATGTCACACCGTGGTGAGGTTATGTTTGGGGTTTTTTCTTGTCTCAAAGTTGTCTTGTCAGTTCCTGTTTTATTTTGAAAATTAACTGTCCTCTCGTTTCAGGTCACTTGCCCTTCCTCATGTGTCCCAGTCTGATTGTCCTAAGTGTTTTCACCTGTTCCCCTTACCCGATGTATATATTGTCTGCGTCTCCCTTTGTCTCGTGCCAGTGTGTCATGTTCGTCATGTTCGTCATGTTCATGGATCTTGCCAAACTTAAATCTTGTTCACAGATCAGTTCGCGGTGTTTTTTTTCTCTCCCTGTGGAGTAGCTTTCTGTTTGTTTTGTATCTTTAGTTCAAGCAGTTTTTTCCTCCCTTTTGGAGTGATTTTTATTTTTTTGTATTAAAGAAAGATTGAAACTCTGCATCTGCGTCCTGCCATCATTGCCGGTCCGTGACAATTCAACACTTTGCAGAGTTCATTTTCATGTTGTCGGAATTGAAAAACAATGCCGTGCAGCGTGTAATCCCAACTCCCCAGTGATTATTTTCCTCCTTAGGTTCTTTCATCTTCAGCTTCTTAAAACTCTTCGCCTTTATATTAGTTTCACATCGACTTAATTTGGTTTCAACGAATCAACTATGACATTGTAGCTCTAGCTTATCATTATGTAACACATGTGCATGACACTGCACAATGTCTCTTAGCGTGTGAAAATGTGCTGAGTTTTGCCAAAAAGTGAAATGAGATTAAAAAAAAATATATAATTATTAGACCATGGAGCTTTTCTGAAAGATATTAACATTGCGCGAAATACGGAGGTTGAAGTGATTCTGATCATGTACTTCCTTTTTGGATTTACAAACATCATCATTTTCATGATCTTGCGCTGAACACCATAAAATCCCAGAGTTATCATGATGGCCAGATGGTCTTGTTAAAAACTTCCTCTGCGTGGATGTCTGTGTGCGCGCGTGTGTGTAATGGACAGCCGAGCACCATAGATGCCAGGTGACATTTAGTAGGTAACTTGGCAACAAGGGCAAATTCATCATCTGTAGCATCCATAAGATCCTCTGAGGCGTTGAAAGGTATAATTGGGATAGCAAGAAAAATAGAGGCAATGAGAGAGAATGGCGTGGGACACCAAAGGAGAGAAACTAAGTGAGTAGAATGGAGAAAAAAAGGGTTGAGAAATTGAGGGAGGGCAGGAGGAGGAGTAATCTCCCTGTTCTCTGTGGGTTTAAATGACTTCTGTTCTTGATCTGACCTGTGGCAGAACAGATAGAAAAAGGTCCACAAGCAGAGCCAGTCCACAGGTAAAGCTAGTTTCACAGCTTTTCTGCTACACCTTGGCAACATGTATCTATGCCACAGTTGATGTACACCACTGACCACACTGGTCAGCTTTGACAGCTTGACTCAAACCTGCTCACAGCAACGGAAGCTGTGGCAATTAGAGATACGGGGAACTATGCCG
Source organism: Remorina albescens (assembly GCA_034769265.1). Lineage (NCBI taxonomy): Eukaryota > Metazoa > Chordata > Actinopteri > Carangiformes > Echeneidae > Remorina > Remorina albescens. The sequence continues at coordinate 22,208,479 of CM068497.1, read as the reverse complement.
GGGCACACACTGGCTCGACAACGTGTGAAACAGCCACCAAATGGTGGTCAAATTTGACACTGGACAAGAAGACTATTTGTGCATCAGAAGTTCTCGCACTCGTTCTACTGGACCCTGTAAAATTTGTTTTGAAACAGTGAAGAGGCGGTGTAGGAACACAACCATGCAGAAAAAGCTGACATTTTAAAAAGGTGTTCTCAAAGCTGAAACGCAGTGAGATTAACTTGCAAGGTAAACAAAAAGTCAAAAGGTGCTTCTTTTCGAAGTAAGATTCATGCTGGAAAGATCGCAGTTCTGATTTAGATTTATTATATCTGAAAAGCTTCCTATCCCAAACAAAATTGGCTTACGGAGTTTCTAATGGTGTTGGAGATGAATCTAAAAAGAGAGGACATGATTTAGAGTCACTTCAGCTTTTTATATTTGGTTGTAACCCGCAGTAGCTGGAAGCCATTTTCACGTTAGACATGGGTTCCATGCCTTGTTTCACTCATTAAACATAATGCACACTGCAATGCACTCCTGTTCCGTTCATGATAGCATGAATTGTGACTGATGAAGTTTGAAGGTGAAAGTCTTGAATTTCAGGGGCATCTTTAGTGAATCCTTTTTTTACTATTTTGGATAGTTGACCTGCTCTCTACTTAGTTGTAAATTTCTGAAAACTTTTCACCTCCCATCCAAGAGGCTACAACAGTTCATCCCCTTCCCAGGAGATTAAAACCACCGTCCACACTTGGCCCCCTGTGACTCCAAAGACAATGTTTCACAACAACCAGAGGCACTTAGAAATCAAGTGGTATCAAAATCCTTGTTAACATCCCAACCTAGACTAAATACCGAGGTTTCCCCGGCAGTCACTCAGAACCGACGAAACGGTGAAACGTCAGTTGACTGAGATTCCAACTTTCTTAGAGAACTGTGAATGGGATGACTGAGAACTTACACAGACTTGTATCCGCCACTCGTATTATAATGACTTTAAGGTTTAAGGGCTTATGTGAAATCCAGTTTATATCTGTTTTATATAATGTTTTATGGTCATGGTGAGAAATGGATCTGAGTTTTATCAATAAACTCTTCATTAAACAGTCACGTAAAAAGTTGTTCTACTAGCTGAAACCAGAGAGGACAGTTAACGCCCCTCATGTGACACCGCAGGGAATAAACCTTTGTCATGAAGTCAAACTTTGCTCTTTGCTGCCATCTTTTTCCAGGCGTTTTGTCCATCTCATCGATGTAAATTATTTTGCCCTGGCACCTTGTCCTCTTGTATTTCTCTGATGTAGAGCCTGGAGAGCCATTGAACTGAGAAGTCAGGGCTTCTGATATCAAATTGATGGATTGAATTTATTGATCGGTGAGTGAGACGTTTGTTAATGTGTGTGTGTGTGTGTGTTTGTGATAAACTCAACCTGTGTTCTGGTTGTGTCGGTTGGTGTTTGTGCACATGCAACTGTAGGTCCACCAATATTCATCAAGTGTGGGTGTGAGAGAGAGAGAGCGAGTCGCGTACTGTATCAAAGCTGACATTAACAGACAGGGCTCCTGTTCTGAGATGAATGAGAGGGCAGATTGTGTTGAAGCTGATGAAGTGGCGCGATGCTCATTAGATGGCCGCTGATAGGTTGATGGATGCTTTGCAAGCCTAAGGTGGGATCGACGTATTGATGAATAAGGGTTTTTTTTTTTTGTTGTTGTTGTTTTTTAAGGCAGCAGCTCTGTTTTATTCTGCTGATGAAAATACAATGTTTACTGAATAATTTAATTGAATAAACTCATTTAAACAAACTAGCGTTGTGCGTTTGCATTGTCGATGCGTGATTAATGGCATCTTCAACAATAGCAGCGTACTGGCTCAGGCTATTGATGAAGGACAGTGTTGGAGCCACTCAGAAAAGTTTACGGTGCTTCACAATACTAAGTGATAAATAATCTGAAGCATAATGAGAGTTCAGTCATGACTGAATGAATCTGTTTTGTGGCTGCAGGGAAAAAATATGGACCCATACTGCCTCAAAGTTTTCATCAGTTCGCATGGAATAAAATATATGGCAGCTCGGACGGACAGAAATAGCAGTTTTGTTTTTTTTTTGTAGAATTCATTTCTACAAAGGGCGGAAATGCACTTGCAAAAAATATACAGCCACTAAAAACAATATTGTAATGAACATTTCTGTACTTAGAGTATAGTGTTCTGTTTGTCAAATGTTGTACAACAAGAAACAATTAGCTGTTCTCTTCTCTGAAAGAGATGATGATGCTGGCCACAGAGAATATGCTCAAATTGGGTTGGACTCTTTGTTCTGCTGTCTGAAGGACACGGTGTACAATAGTTGCCCAAATTTCATCAGGAATGATTGTTCTTGGTCTTCCTCGTCCGCCACCTCTCGTACAAACTCTTCGTCCTCTGCCTCTCTGTATGTCTCTGTCCATTGTAGATTGTTTTACATGCGCCACCTGTGCACTCTGAACTGACTTTCATCCCGCCCGACTGGTCTGATCACATCATTAGAAACACGTGTGTTCAATTTTGATTTGTTGTGTGTAAAAGATGACAGCTGTGTTGGAGTTGTGTTCACGTTTTTGCTGCCAGTGTTTACAAACACAAGTGTTTATCACGGTCTGAAACGTGTTTAGTGACTGAGAGTGTGTTTAAGTTTTAGCAAAAAAGAGCAGATGAGTTTTGCAAATTGAGTCTAAGTACCTGAACGGTGTTTAGGGTTTGGCCAAAAAGAGTGTTTGATTCGAAAAATGAGTTTAGGCCACTGAGGATTTGCTCCAGAGAATGGGCTTTACTGTTTTAGTAATCGTGAAAAACTGTATTGCGGGGTAACAGCGCTAACCACCATGCCGCCGGGCTGCATATCTTATCTATATATCCACAAATAAATACCAAAGACCTGCAACAAGGGACAAGACTCACAAGCCTGAAACTCACGCAGCTAAGCTGGGGAGTATTTCAGACGACACTAACATGAAGCACCCACAGTGTTTAGCCCACTAATTAGAAGCATCAAATTGGCCTATAGCTGAGAGTTTTCAGGTCATGAATGAATTAATGGACATCTGCAATTTTTTAGCACTTTTAGCAAAGTCAATGGTAGCAAATCTATCCAATAGCTTGGATATTTCAGTTTGGTCTGAGGCGAGCTGACAGAGTAGGGTTGCTATTCCCTCAAGTCATACTTCTAACTTGAAGGAAAGAGCTGAATGACAATTCTACTGGCAGTGCTTGGTCCAGAATCTGTTAAAGAAGTTTTTTGCTCTTTGACTTTACCCCACTTTGCCCAGTTCCTAATCCCGCCTTGGGTTCATTTTATCTCTGCATAACCTCACAGGCATATCATTCTGATTAGGATTATGAGTCATCCTCAGGGCACCAAGAATATCGTCAGAATTTTATTCAGTAGCAAGGCAAATCATTCATTCCTTGTAAAGTGTGGAACAAAGTGGTGGACTCAAGTACACTGCCTGTGATACGGCTCCGGCAACAAAGTGCAAATAAATGAGGAGTTAAGAAGATAAACAAATATCTGTAACAACTGGATAGATGAATTGAACACAGATGATAAATGACATCACTCCAGATGCTGTGAGATCGCGAGACCGAGTGAGATTTTCAATCCTTACATGGCGACATTGCCCTGCTAGAGTAGATCGATAACAACAAGTCCTCTCTTTAGATTACATCTTCAGATCCCCTGGATCACACAGAAGTTGTCACACTGAATTTAAAATTTAAAATGAAGAATTGGAGCTGCCCGCAGACAACCCGGCCAAGAGGAAGAAGGCCGACTCCTCCACAGACACACAGGATCTCATAACCGCTGAGGTCTCTGTACTTGAATCTGTGAATAAAAACTGGATCTACTTAGTTTACTCCACCAGGAGATCAAGGATCTCAAAGCAAGCCTGGACTTGTCACATCAGCAGGTCAATGACCTGCAGAGAGATGACGCCGAGCTTCGAGCTGACGTCTCCTCCATTACAGCGGAGGTGGACCAGCTCAAAAAAGACACTAAACTGTCCTAGACATCCAGTCCAGGAGTATGTGTGATATTCTCATAATTTCAGGAATCCCTGAGAGCTCTCCGGACAATCCAGAGGACCTGATTAAGAACTTTATGATGTTCACTCTCAAACCTCCAACGGTGACGGGAAACAACATCGCCTTCCACCGCGTCCACTGTTGAGGAAACCGTCCCCGTCCCATCATTGACCAAGTTCAAGCGCTACCAACAGAAGGTGCTCGTTAAAAGCATAGGACATGAATTTAAAGGCACTTCTTTCGGGATGAATGATCGATTCCCGAGGAACAATCCTGAAGGAACACCGGCAGAAAGGGAAGAGGACTGCACTAACTGTAGACAAACTGTACATTGATGGCCAGTTGTTCCTGGACGCAAACATCACCCCCTGGCTCTTTTGAAGAGACAACAAAAATTCAACATAAGTATGCACCCAATTATAATCAGTGATGACGCACCGGCGTTTCTCCACCTTCAAATAGAATCCACCCCTGAAACCGTCCCCCACTTAGCTTTTTAACACCTCATTATTAAGGGATCCAGAATTTGAGACGTTAATAAAGAAGGAATAGAAAAAGTTTTTGCAAATAGAACCTAGAAGATTTTCAGGCCTTTCTCAGAAATCAAAATCTGCCTCAACCGAGTGAAGAACAAGGAAACTTCTTGGATGCGCCACTGACCATTAATGAACTATTAACTGCATTAGAAAATGTGCCTGCAGGCAAGGCTCTTGGACTGGATGGCTTCCCTGCTGAATTTATGAAACAATTCTGGCCAGTGCTAGCGGCTTTATTCCTCAGTACAGTGACAGAGATCTAAAACACAGGTTGCATAAGAGCCCAAATGAACACTGCTGCAATTAAATTACTTTTAAAACCAGATAAAGATCCAACACACCCTTCTAGCTATCGCCCTCTGTCATTGATCATTACCGATATCGAAAGTATTTCCAAGGCACTTGTGTCTGGATTGGAGACAATGATCTCATCAGTAATTCTCAATGACCAAACAGGTTGTATCAAAGGCTGACACTCTAACTGGTCCAAATCAACAATATTACCAATAACAGAGACTGCATGGGATCCATCCATCCATCCATCTTCATCTGCTTATCTGGGGTCGGGTTGCGGGCGTAGCAACTTCAGCAGGGAGCCTCAGACTTCCCTTTCCCTGGCCACATCAACCAGCTCTGACTGGGGGATCCCGAGGCCTTCCCAGGCCAGAGTGGAGATATAATCTCTCCACCTGGTCCTCGGTCTGCCCCGGGGCCTCCTCCCGGCTGGACGATCCTGGAACATCTCCCAAGGGAGGCGCCCAGGAGACATCCTCACCAGATGCCCGAATCCACCTCAACTGGCTCCTTTCAACGCAAAGGAGCAGCGGCTCTACTCTGACCTCCCCTTGGATGACCGAGCTCCTCACCATGTCTCTAAGGAAGAAGGCAGCCACCATTCTGAGGAAGCTCATTTCGGTCGCTTATACTCGCGATCTCGTTCTTTCGGTCATGATTGGTCATGGAATCCTGCAGACCAAAATCTCCAACTTTCCTTCTCCACAGGCAATATTAAATACTTGGGTATAAATATCTCACCTAAATTATCAGAGCTAGTCCACCTGAACTTTGATCCACTCCTGGAGAAAATCTGTGATGACCTGGACCGCTGGAACAATCTTCCCATCTCTCTTATGGGGCGTATAGCTACGGTTAAAATGAAATTTTTACCACAAATCAACTATTTGTTCTCCATCATCCCATTCAAACCCACAACAAAGTGGTTCCAAAACTTAGATTGTGCTATTATAAAATTCTACTCAAAGGACAAAAGGAGAAAAATTTGCTGCTATATATCACTAAATGGATAAATCCAAATGCATATTATAACTGTTGGCTTGAACTTGAACAGGTATACTGTTAGAACATCAGTATCTCTGACCTCCCCTTCATTACCATGACCTTGAGCATCATGACTATTTTGAAAACCCCATGATTGCCTCCACCCTCTCTGCTTGGTGGAAAACTCTATAGACCACAGGTTCCCAACTGGAACCCTGTATGTTCTCCTCAATCTGGCACAACCCAGACTTTGTAAATGACAAAGTCCCTCTTCATCTCAGCACCTGGGAGCAGAAAGGAATCACCCACCTCCATCACCTCTTCCAGGACATCCTACTTCTGAAACACACAGATTTATTTGAGACTTTTGGAATAAGAAATGGAAACTTTCTCCAATACCTACAAGTGATCAAGACAATTAAGAAGAAAGTCTAATGCTTCAGGATTCATTACAGCCTCCAGAATTTGTCATTAACATCACAAAGCTCTCTCCAATAAAGAAGAAAATGCTCTGTAAAATATACAAGTTACTCAGAAGCACAAGTTCTATGTATCTACTGATATCAAAATGGGAATCAGATCTGTCTCTGTCCGCTGACTTTCAATTCTGGACCCAGATCTGCCAAAATATATTTAAAATGACAAAAAATTTGAAATTACAGCTGATCCAGTTCAAAATACTTCAGAGATCACACACAACTCAATATAAGATGCGTAGAATGGGTTTCTCTCACTCCGATATCCTAACCTTTGCCTTATCAGTGATCTGATGACAACCAACTTACCAAACCATCACCAAGAAAACAGGCCTTGTTAACTGGAAAAATAATTGGAGAAAATATCTGCTACCCAGAAAAAACAACTTTGACTTTCTTTACAAAAAAATGGACAGCATTCATTGACTCTCTAAACCCCAATCTGCGTCTTGAACGTGCCTGCTAGCCCTGCTTGGGGGCTGGCTCCCGCGGGTGGACTCTGGACTGGTGCCCTGGGGTCGACTCTTCGGTGGCATTCCCTGTTTGCTGCCGTCAGCTGTGGGGGTGTAGGCAGCCATTCCTCCTTACTGGTGTTGCCGTAACCATGTCCTATGTCTCTGGCATGCTGGGGCCGAGGGTGCTTGCAGTGGGCGGGGTCTCCATGCATCTGAAGGCGGAGCCCCGGCCATTCCAGGGGGTGGAGGGAGCTGGCGGTGCCTTTCAACAGCTGCCCTGTGTTGGTTCGCAGTGGCTGCCAGGGCAGCTGCCATGTCTCTGTGCCGCTGCACTTCGTTGGGGAGTGGGATCCGGGTTGGGGGCCTGGCAGATTTCTCTAGACCCCCCCCACCTACAGGCCCCTGGACCGCCTCACCAGCAGCCCTCTGGCTGGGGACCGGGCCCTCACTTGCCGGCCTCCTAAATTGCACCTACATCACTCTTCAGTCACTCTTCTGCAGTTGGATGGCACGTGGGGCTGGGAAGCTGGATGATCCTACGGCGGACGGTTCAGTTTGGTGCCTGGGGTCTTCTGAGGTCTCATAGCTGGGCTTTGTCTCCTGGCGTTGTGTGTTGATGGGTCCATGGTGACTCTGTTCCCTGGTGGCCTCTGTGGGTGCAACGCAGGCTAGTTTGCGATAGCTCGCTGCTTCCTCTTTCCTTTCTCGAGGGGTGGGGACTTCTCCCAGGCAATGGAAAATTTCCCTCTCCTTGGTCTGTGTGCCTTGGGGGCGCGGGGCTGGTACATCGCGGCGCCACAGCCCCCCGCCCCTGCAGCCTTTCCCCCCTATGGGTGCTTCACTGGTGTTCCTCCACGGCTCCTCCAGTGATGGATGGCTAGGTGCTGAATGAAGGGGTGTTGGGAGGCGGGGCCACTCTTGACCTACTCCTACATGCGTTTGCTTGAGCGGTTCAGTGATGTTTGCTTTTACCCGCCTGGAACACTGGGGGCTGCGGTGGTTTTCTGGGTTTGGTGCTTCTTGTGCTCCTGCACACAGGGTTGCAGGCCTGGGGAGCCTGGGCCCCTGACCTGACTCTGGGCCCTGGTGATGGTCTCAGTCATATTTAGGGAATGCCCACATCCATGTGTGGTTTCACTAGCCAGCACGTGTTGGGTCACATCATGAAGAATTGATGAATCCTGCCTAAAATGGGCTGAGCTGTTCTTTCACTCCATCACTACGTACCCCATCTTTGAGTCAGCTCCTCTGTTGGGACCCCTTCACCTACCTGGATTCCCATCTCTCCAGAGACCTACACAGAAAAGCTCTGGACTCGCTTAATCCTGAGTGAGGTGGCAGGAAAAACACAGCATCCTTCACTCCACCAGTTCCTCCCTCACAACCTGCTCCCCTTCTCCTGTCCATCCTTCTGCATCTTCTCTGTTCTTTGTTCCCCCCTTTATTCACTGAGGTGTAGCACTGCCCTCCCTGCCACACAAAGATCATTCCACTCAATATATCAACAAACTAGCTTCCAGGGAGGGCTGGTGATGGTCATACACACACACTGAAATAATAAAATATTTAGTTGCAAGACTATAAGTGTATTAATCTCATATAATGTTGACACCCTGTGGTGCTAAACTATGAGGACAAATGCAGACACACAAAAAAAAGTTTATCAGATTTCATCATCCATATTTAAAGACAACAAATAAAATGATACTCTGATTAAGCAAAAGTTCATGAATAACACAACCGAATAACTGCCTCTTTGTCTGTGTTACTCTGTGTTACTATCACTGCTATCATTCTTTTACTCTGCCTCTGTAAAACAGGCCTTTGGTGGATAAATCAGTAAAGTCACTGACACACTGGCTGGTTATTTGAAAACATTTGAAAGTCATGGCGTGTTTTTTGTTGTTGTTGTTCTTTGTTTTGCTTCACTGGGGACAGACTAATCTCAGCAGGCATTGGGGAGGGCTGATAAAATATCAAACCAATGCACTCACTTTTGAACCTAAGCCACCAATTCACCCGCACGCCTATGAGAAGTGAGAGGAAGAAAACCAACACAGGCACAAAGACAAACTTTACATAGGGGTAGACCACAGTTGGCTGGCAGTCTTGAGCCCAAGACCTCTTTGGTTCCTCTCATGAGTTGACCATCTGAACACTGCATCACCGTGTTGTCTTTCTTTTATTCAGTTTTGTCAGTTTGTGAATGCATCGTTGTTATTTCATTATTGTGCTTCAATTGCCTGTTTATATATTTTCCTCATATAGCTTGCTTTTGAGCTTTATTTAAAAATTTCTGTAAGTCCGCACTACTAGGCTAGAGAGAGTGAAAGTACAGCACTTTTCTTGTATTACAACAGGAACCAAACACATGTCAAAGGTTTGAAGAGCCTTATTCAGAGCTGCACTTCGTGAGTTTGTGAGGTTTCAAAATGAAAATCCCAGACGGATGCTCTTCAAAAGAAAAATAAGGCACAGAAATTAAATTTATATCCCGTAGTGCTTGCTTGTGGAGAGATTTTTTGAGTCTCTTTCAATAATTTAGGATGGAGTTTGGCCCAAACCTTCTCTGTGTAACGTGCCTTGCAGCAACTCCGTTCTGACTTGAGACTTTGTAAATAAATTGGATTTGATTTGATGATATGCAGTTAGTTGTTTTCGAAAGTGGAGTACTTTTAAACTGAATGAAAGTGCTAAGGTTGAACACTAAACATAATGCATAATGCATGTCGGAAGAGCATTTCATGAAACTCTGCAGAGAGCTGCAAAAACATGTCTGAGAGACAGAGGGAGAATACATAAGAGATGAGAGAGACCAGGGAAGACCTCACATCCTCAAGGAGAAATAGTTAAATTCCATTTATTGAGCAGTTTTTTTATGAGCTGGCCCCTCTCTTTTTTTCATTCATTCATCTTCAACCACTTATCCGTTTCTGGGTCGCGGGGGGTGCTGGAGCCAATCCCAGCTCACACTGGACAGGTCGTCAGTCCATCGCAGGGCCAACACACAGAGACAGACAGAGACCAACAACCACTCACACTCACACTCAGACCTACGGACAATTTAGAGTCACCAGTTAACCCAAACATGATGTCTTTGGACGGTGGCAGAAAACTGGATAACCCGGAGGAAACCCATGCAGGCACAGGGAGAATATGCAAACTCTGCACAGAAAGGCCAGGAACACGAACCCAGAACCTTCCTTTTGTGAGGCAGCAGCGCTAACCACTATGCTGCTGTGCTGCCCCGCAGATGCAATTTTGCTACATATAACAGTTTTTATACATTTAAAGATAATTAACAAGGAGCCTTGTTAGGGAGTGACAGGGCCCAGGGGTATTGTCCCTGTTCAGGCGTCACCGTGAGAGCCAGGTCACCATGACCCATACTGGCGTTAGAATAACAAGTAAGGAAACATCTGGAGTTTTGGGTAAGAGAGAAGTGCACCAATACACACACACATAGGGTTGTGTAACCAACACAGCCAAAGTTCAAGATAAGTGAATTTGAGAGATGTATCCCTCCTTCCGTGGAAGCTGAGATTGCCAAAATGGTCTGGTAAACAGGATGAAGCCTATCCACCCAATACACACACATAGCCTGACTTGAGATAAAAAGGCATGTCACGTTCTGTAATGTTGGATTTTGTCTCTGACCACGTTGTAGGTAGGGCCGCTGTGAATAAAGAGATTCCCCGTCTGATCCCTGTGTCTCGACCATCTGATTCCTCCTTGATCCACCTCCTTCTGCCACAACAACCTGACCAAAAAAATTCTATTTTTGATTTTCTGAGTTTCAATTCAGAGAAATTACTGTTGAAAAAAACAACTTAAATTCTGTTTGTTTGGGGGGAGGAAGGGAATATAGTTCGGTTCACTTCAATTTGCAAGCAGAGAACCTCAAGATAACAAAATGAAAACAGTCAGTCAGGCATCAGTTAGGCGATCGGAAGAACATGGAACCATTTATTTTACAGTGTCAAAGGCGGTTAATTGACCTTTGGAGAAGTATTCAATACCCTCACTTGAGGATTTCTGTGAAAAAAAAGTGTATTGCCTCATGTCACTTGGAGAGGTCACACCAAATTGAGGTTGGCTCCGTCCTGTTTAGTTATGATGGTCTGGTCCACATGGTTTATAATGTCTGAGTGTATGGGTTGATGGGATGCTACTTCATTCATTTGAATTGTATAAATCCTTAAATCCATTTACAAAAAACACCATTAATGCACGTTTTAAGACACAATTCAAAGGTCCAAGGGCTGTTTGGACTGGTTGGAGAAACTCATACAAATCATACTCATACACAAGAAGGTTGCGGGTTCGGTTCCGGTTTCCTCCCACCGTCCAAAGACATCAAGTTTGGGTTAATTGGTGACTCTAAATTATCTGTAGGTCTGAGTGTGAGTGGTTGTTGGTCTCTGTCTGTCTCTGTGTGTTGGCCCTGTGATGGACTGGTGACGTGTCCAGGGTGACCCCGCCCTCGCCCAGAGGGAGCTGGGATTGGCTCCAGCACCGCCCGATGAATGAATGAATGAAGATGGGGAGGGTCATGACTGCCGCAAGTGTTCTTTTATGGAAAATTGAAAACATAGTTTAGATTCTTTCATTCATTACTAGAGGTAAATCATTCATCCATTTATTCAATTCACTGTTGTTTCCAAGCTCAGACTGACTATGGATCTATGTATTTTTTTCAATCAGCATCCTGCACAAATGGACAATTGGAGAATCGACATTCGAAGGACATGTTTAAACTATTGGAAGATATTTTTCATAAATTGGAATATTCAGTGATTTCCAAGATCACGATGGAGTTATTTAACCACTGGTAAGGATGGATTAGCAACATTTTTACAAATCTTAAAAAATTGTTAGTTGAAAATGATTTTATTGGCATGTTATTTATGAACCTGGTAGATTGACTGCACCCGACAAAAGGTAATAGTCCTTCAAATGGTTAGGGCTAATCTGTTCCAATCTGTTGCTAGGTTGTCACCAAATTTGGGCAAAAGGAAAACAAATCTTCATCAAGGTGAAATGGCAAACAGAAGGCTTTCCATTTTGCTGCTGTTGAAGGAGAAATAGTGGTTCACGCACAAATAACCGTCAAGGATTCAGGGCTGTAACAATCGATATCAGTAAACTGGACAAAAAAAAAAAAAAAACAATCCACAGGAAATAGATGCAGAACATGAGGATTTTATAACCATAAAGTAGCATGTGTCATTATGAACCTCAATCAAAAGCAAGTAACACAGGGAGAACACACAGTTTATCAGATTCCCACGTTGGCCCTCTCTGGTGCTGACTATCTCTCCCCCCTCAGCCTTTGTGCTCCAGGTCTTGATTGGGAAACAAGCTCAACAATGCAAAGCCACCTGCCGGAGAAAAGAGCGGGACCGAGGGCAAACCACCACAACCCAGAGACTGGTAAGCGGCAGAAGATGAGATGACCAGCTTTAAGGATACTCATCTATATAATCCAATACTGAGCCCTTCGCCAAAATACTAACCTGCCCAAATAAATATTACCAAAACCTGATTCTGACCTGAACACTCAAATCAAGTCAACCCTCAAAAAGCTCTTTGAATTTGTGAGGACCAGCCAAGTCATGAAAAGACCAAAATACCCTCACATTGATGGTTTCCAAGTAAAATGTGTCCTTATAATCACAGAAAAAACACAGAAAGGTACACTCACAAATACCTTGCATATCCCACGATAAAAACACATTTCACCTTTCTACTCATGTTCAACTATTTTTCAAATTCCCCCTTTCCAATTGAAACACACACATAAACACACAACACTCAATGGCCTGTTTATACTCTGCATGTTCAAAACAACACTCACACGCAGATACGCTTCCATCTCATTTTTCATTACCTTCCATAACATGCAATCAACTCAAAATGCTACACACACACACACACACACACACCCACACACACCACTTCATGCATCCTACCTTTAATCTTCTCGCTTTTTCAAACTAATGAAAAAAAGATGAAATGCATGTGAGAAGAGCTTCCGATCTCTATTTTCTCCTACATCCAAACCTACTACTCGGATCATCCACTTCAGCCTCTCCTTTTCTCTCCAGGTGTGCAGCACTTCCTTTCACTTTTACCGGCAAAATCATCACGTCTCCTCCCTTTTCCTGTCTTCATCCTGTTCTGTATTTATTAACCTTTTGTCATTCCTGTCCTTTACATTTTTCATAAATGTCCCTTGCTTCTGTTTTGATTTTGCATTGAGTGGGCGGGCTCGGTTGTATAGGTGTATTTACGTTTACTGTCCCTACCAGTTGGGACCCTGAACATAAGATCATCACCCTTCAGCGAACATAGTATTTTAAATAACACATGTTTGTACCCTTACAAAAAAAAAAATTTACAATTTTGGTTTTAGTTTACACTCTCACTCTAGACATACAAAACAAGATGTTATTTCATTTAATTCATATTTTATAAGGTTTATCCATCAGGGACTCCGGGGCATGCTGGAGGCAATCCCAATTTACATTTTGGGCAAGGACGTACATATCCTGGATAAGTCTACTGCTAGGCCAACATATAGAGACAAACACAGACAAACAACCACCGATTCCTACGGGCGGTTGAGAGTCACTGATTAGCCAATGTGGGAGGAAGCAGGAGTATCTGCAGGGAACCAAGACAAGCACAGGGAGAACTTGCAAACATGCACAGAAAGGCCCAAGACCAGGGAATCGAAACCTGAACCATCTTTCTCTGAGGCAATGTGGCTCAAAACCATTCCACTGGGCCACCTTGTTATCTTATTTAATTAATTAGTTAATTAATTTTTTTAGTATTGTTGCATTTAGAGCATAAAGCAGGGTAAGAATTAGGGTATGGCTGCCTATGGACAAACTGCAGCAGAAATTGTGAGCTTTCTGATAATCAGGATACAGTACCACCTTCTAAGTATGTATTACATAATACATATATAAAAAAAAAATGCAGAACATCATATTAGTAAGTGCAACAAGAGTGTCAGCTACTGATCTCAGGGTTTTACGCAAGCTTCTCAAAAACAGAAATGGACATCGATGCTTGACAGGCTTGCTCCAACATCTGGGATCCACAGATGAGACCAGCCCTGAGTGGGATTGCCTTCTTTGCAGGGACGACAATGCCAGACAGCAATACTTGGAGGAAAGCAGTGGCTGAGAAGAAACATAAGGCTGTAAGATTTAGTTCAAGTAGACGGGTGCGGAAACCCAGACGTCACCCTGAAGGCAAACATTTGCCACTTAAACTTTACTCGGTTAACCATGGATAACCAGTGTAGGTTAATGAGTATGATGTGATGTGCGCCCCTTTGGGTTGGTTGAAAGAACAGACGGATGGCTGCATTCTGGACCATCCAAAAAAGGTTTCAGTGAGCACAAAGGAAGCCCTTCAAGAAGAGCAATTTCAGTAATCAGGGTGAGACATAAGCAAGGCTTGATTTTTCTGAGGCCTTAAAAAAAGCAAAGGAACATGAGAAGGACGCACAGTGAACATTGCCAGAGAATAAAAAATTGATTGATCGCGATACCCAGGTTTTTATAGTACTTTAGTTGAAAGTCGAATAGCATTCACGCGGATAAGTCAGAGAGGACGAGATCTGGACGGAGGTGTCCTCCAGTGCAAAGCAGTGAGAAACTGAGACAGTACAATTTTACTGCGTGATACTAAATACCTTTCAAGGAATCCATAACTTTCAGCTCATGCACCATCAAGTTTCATTATTTTGTTCACTGTGAGGATTTGTTACACCAAGATGTAATACTATATGTGATGTAACTTCATGTGGTGATGAAATTAAGGGCGCATTGTTTGGTATTTCATCGTACGCCTGATGTTCAGGCATACGATGTGATGGACTGTCAGGTCATCTGTGATTCGGCATTACATGGTTCACCTTGTAACACTGCATCATGCCCCATTGTGTAATGTTGATGTTGATGTTAATGATGAGAAATAACACTGATCAGCCATCACATTATGACAACTGATGAAGGTGGAGGGGAATAACACTGATTAGCACATTACTTTGGCACCTGTCAGTGGGTGGAATATATTAGGCGATGAGTTTTTTTTTTTTTTTTCTTTTCCCTGGAGGTTGATTTGTTTGAAGTTGGAAATCTTGGAAGTTTAAGGCTGTGAGTGACTTTGACAAGGGTGACTTGAGTTTGGGGGCTTCTGGAGGGTAAATTTTGACTGCAGCTTTTGTGGGATGTTCCTGATCTGCAGTGGTCAGTCCCTCCAAGAAGTTTGAGGCACGATTGCTGCCCCCCCTCTCCACCACCAAAAGCACAACAACAAGTTCAAGTTGTTGACTTGGCCTTCCAGTTCTCTGAATCCAGTCCCGTATCAGTGGGATATGCTGGATAAACAGGTGGAGGCTCGACCTTGTGAAGCACGGGGCCTAAAGGATCTGCTGGTAACGTCTTACGGCCAAATACAACAGCTGGCTTTAGAGGTCTAAAGGTCAAGAGAGGACCTACACAATATTAGGCAGGAGGTCATGATGTTAAGGCTGATTGGTGCATGCTATATTGTTGGACAGACGGAGCTCTCATATGTCCTGATGAAATTTTATATGATGTTATTTAACTTATAAATCAATATACCTCTGATATGAATGACTGCTATGAGTTTTATATGCTCACATACTGAAAATCAAACTATAAATGGCATTGGATGTTATTGAAAAACATTGATTCAGAGAATCGAGAAGGAAGAAATGACTTGTATGAAAGGTTGGTGCTGACCTGTCGGATGAGTGATGTGCCTCCTGAGCAGTTTCACAGGACTGTCCTCTCTAATGACCGTCTGTGGGGAAAACGTTTTTTAGGATGCATGAGATTTTTCAGCTCCGCTGCCCCCTTCTTATATCGAACAGCAAGGAGTACCTCGCAGCGCACACGCACAGACATTGCCCTCTTCTGCAAAGTGAGGAGGAGCCACAGTGTGTTCTTAATGCTAGGGCCACTTCTGGGCGACTAAGTGATGCTCCTCTGTTTAATATGGAGACATTAAGACTTGTTTTATTGTTCGAGTACAATTTGATACGATACAATATGAACGTATAGTATTAGTGGTGGGTGTAATGTTTGTTTCCAGTGTAACGGGAAAAGTTGAGGCTTTTGTCACTGAAAATGAACAAACGGAACAAGACTCTTATCTTTTCTTTTTTTTTTTTTCTCTTTCAGCTTTTCCTATTTTGGTTCGCCGTTGCAAGTCATCTCTCTGACCTGCCTCACCGATTTGGCTAAATTTTTTATGCCCTTCCTGCTGCATCCTGTTGTATATAGGTTAGCTTATTGTAAGAAATTTTTACTATCCAATCCATTTTGTATATTTAATTTTCAGATAGGACTGTGTCGAGACAGAAAATAGAGCAAAGAATCAAACCTGGTTCTCACCTGCTCTGAGCATTACCTCCTACATGATATGTGGCCCTCAGCAAGTTGGCTAGCAAGTCACTCCCAGTATATGTCTTTGATCAACTCAGTCTACTGTAAATGTGAAAATAAAAACTAAAAATATCTGCAGTTATCTATTAGTGGCGGTAATGTTTCTCAGTAAGCACAAATACAACCTCAATTCTGAAAAACGTTTGGGATGCTGTAAATAAAAACAGGACACATTCTCATAAACCCATATTTTATTCCTCAATAGAACATAAAAATAATATCAGATGTTGAGGCTGAGACATTTTACCATTTCATGGAAAATATTTGCTCATTTTGAATTTGATGGCAGCAACACATCTCAAAAACAGTTGGAACAGGGTGATGTTTACCATCGTGTTGCATCCCCTTTTCCTTTAACAACTGTCTGTAAATGTCCGGGAAGTGAGGAGACCAGTTGTTGGAGTTACAGGAGAAGAATGATGTCCCATTTTGTCTAATGCAAGATTTTAGCTGCTCAACAGTCCTGGGCCTTTGCTGCTGGATTTTTCGTTCTATGATGCGCCAAATGTTTTCTATTGGTGAACGGTCTGGACTGCAGGCATGCCAGTTCAGGACCCAGCCTCTTTTCCTGGTGAAGCCATGCTGTTTTGATGATTGATGGTGCCTTTCCAGATATGTAAGCATCTACGCCATAGGCACTAATGCAACCCAATACCATCAGAGATGCAGGCTTTTGAACCATCCTCTTAAAACAAGCTGGATGGTCCCGCTCCTCTTTCATCCGCAAGACACGGTGTCCATGGTTTCCGAAAAGAATTTTACATTTTGATTCATCTGACCACAGAACAGTTTTCCACTTTGTCTCAGCTTTGGCTCAGACAATGGTGTTTCTGGACTGTGTTCTCATATGGTTTCTTATTTACATGATACAGCATTAACTTGCATATGTCGCAGGGCAAACTGTGTTCACAGACAGACAGACAGGTGTTCCTGAGCCCATGCAGTGATGTCCAGTAGAAGATCATGCCTGTTTTTAATCCATTGCCGCCTCAGGGCCCGAAGATCGCAAGCATCCAGTTTTGACCTTTGCCCTTGTCAGTTGTGCACAGAGTTCCCTCCTGATTCTCTGAATCTTTTGATAATATTAGGCACTGTAGATGGTGAGATCTTCGAATTTTTCTGAAGTTGTTCCGCAATTTTTAGACACAGTTTGTCACAGATAGGTGAACTCTCTCTGTTAATCTTTCTGAGAGGCTCTGCTTCTGAAATGCTACTTTTATACCGAGTCATGTTACTGAACTGTTACCAGTTAACCTAATTAGTTGTGAAATGCTCCTCCAGTTGTTTTTGATTTGTGCCAATTACCTTTCCAGCCCTTTGTTGCTTCTGTTTCAACTTTTTTGAGAAGTGTTGCTGCCATCAAATTCAAAATGAGCTAATATTTACCATGATGTCTCATGTTGTTTATGTTCTACTGGGAATAAAATATGGGTTTAGGAGGTTTGGAAATCATTGCATTCCGTTTTTATTTACGTTTTAGACAGCATCCCAACGTTTTTGGTTGTAAATCACACTGCAGTCTTAACAAATACTTGGTCAATGCAACAAATTAAACAGCATACACAGCTCGTAAATAACTCTTTCAATGTGCTAATTCTGATTGTTCCGTCATTTAAGTTTCATATAACAAATTTTTTGTACCCCTAACTATAAATGTATCAAGTCTAGTCGTTTCAACTTCTGTAAGCGATCTTTTTCAACATGACATAATTGCAGTAAAATCAGCCCTCCGCCTGAAAGATGAAATGAGATGAATGCAGCAGTCTTTTCTCTGTATGTTCAGCAGTCAGGTCTGATATGTACAGAGACACTTGCCACTGCATGAAGACCAGAATAACCTTTTAAACTGAATTTGAAGCATTGTTCATCGCATAGCAGTGGTGTTGGTAGGATGTATGATCGGAGATTTATGGCATGTAAACCTGAATGCTTTACTTTGCATGTAAAAGAAGATTTACAACTGTGCCGCATATTCTTTGCAATCTACTTATTCGTGGACAACTGCATAATAGGCAAGGTGGGATGGAAATTAGGTATGCATGTAGGCTTCATAGCGCACTGTAAGTCTTAACAGGACTAAAAATGTCAGAGCTTCAATGCCTTGATCTTCATACAATTATAGTGCAATTATCTACATGAAAAGTTTCAGGAGAAGAAAAGAAGATAATACAGCTAAAAAAAAAAGAGGTTCTTCTAAGAAGAGAGCAATTACAAGAGTGGTATGGTTCTGCAGACCTTGCTTCTATAGATTAATTTCCAGATGCTGATGGAAGATGAGGTGTAGCTGTGTAGTTGTCCTTATGAAAGAGATCCTAAACCCGAGAGGTCATTGCAGTTCATAAAAATTTTCCAATTTACCCTTGTACAAAGGTCACACTGAGAAAAGAGAGCTGAGCAGTTGCATGAACTTTAAACAGACAGTTTTCGAACAGGACACATGTTCCTCAGCTGAATACGGATCTCTTCTGTTTTCTTCTGTTTTTTATCATTTATCCTCTGTCTGTATCTAAGGCTCAGGGGTCCCTGTCTGGGCAATTGGTCAACTTTTGTCAAAAAATAAAAACACACTCATGAGACACAGATTCGGGTCAGATCACAGATCGCCTTCTCTTTTCTCTCCGTAGAAGGCAGAGGAGGAGAAGTAACAGGTTGGACACAGGCAAGCAGAGCAGAAACAACTGCAACGGTAGGGAATATATAAACCGACACACCGTGCCTGGTGATGCAGAGGAGCAGTTGTGTAGACAGGCGACCGGTAAAGTGATGGCAGCAAATGCTAATATGTCGCCTTAAAAAAATAGTGGATCTGTAAATGAATCACATTAGGACAATGTCAACCTCATGTAAAGGATAATATAATCATGAGAGGAACGTCAAAGCTCATAGGCGCAATAACTCAAACACTCATCAGTCACAGACATATCCACATTTTGGTAAGGGAAATAAAATCCAATTCTTCCATTCATCGCAGAGTGACCTCAACTTTGAACACATAACTGTAGTTTCGCACATGTGTTTGTTCTGAAAAATTGAAAAATAACTGCTGACTGAGGCTCTGTCAGATCCTCGGAATGCTCTTTTTTTTTTTTTGCTAGAGAGCTGAAAACCATCAGAAGTGATAAAAAGGTTATTAGTGTTCTAAATCCAAAGGGATATTTTGTACCCAGCCTCAGGGCAAAAAAATTAAATACCAAACACTGCAGTCTTAACAAACACTCGGTCACTTCAGCAAATTAAAAGGCCTAAGCTTTACTCGTAAATAACCGATTCTCTGTTGCTGTTTACTTGACTTACCTCATTTATCCTATCCTAGCCTGTTGTCAGAAATCGTGGCTTCATCAGATCAGATACGTTGTCTTGACCTTTCTATCTGAAGATATTCACCTTGAGGTCCTAAGGCACAGCTTTAGAGACCACAAAGGTTTGTAATGGAGTCTATGGGGCATCAAACCGGGGGCTCGAAGGTTTAAAGGTCTTAAAAAATCTCTCCCTGCAACAATGTGAGTCAACTGGCAAGTTTTTCTCAAACCTACAACATAACCAAAAGCTTCTGCGTTGAGCTATTTTCATTTGCTTGAACTCATCTGCTCATCCCTGTTGAGCTTAAATAATTCAAATCCGCAAACTGCCGCATTATTATAACTATAAACAAATCGATCCAATATAAGTTGCCATGTGTTTTGTCGGGACTTATAGTGTCCTCTGAATACAGGAAGGGCAAAACCAGAGCTCAGAGGGATTTACTCTTTCTTTGACTACATCCAGGCTGGTTTTAAATGGAACATGCATTGTACATTTACCACACTGTACAGACTCCATGGGTTTCAAGCACCTAAAAGCAAGACTCTTGGAGATGTGGATGGCTTGTTTTCGTTTGAAAGGAATGCATAGACAGGCAAAAAAACTGAGAGCTTTCGAAATGATAACTTGGCTACATGTAGTTGCCTTCTGACTGGATCCTATCAGCCTCGTCTATAATTGGGACAGACAACACGAGTAACTGAAAGTGTTGCTGACCTTTCTGTCTTTGCTAGCAGCTAATGTGCTTTGAAATTCTGCATATTTGAAATTCCGCCACTCCGTACTGTGCCAGTGAACATCCGGGGTCTGGACATAGACATCGTGGAGGAGTATAAATACCTAGGTGTTCACCTCAACAATAAACTGGACTGGTCACTGAACACTGACACACTGTACAAGAAGGGGTGGAGTCTTCTCCACCTGCTGAGAAGACTGAGGTACTTCGGAGTGTGTAGGCTTCTGCTAAGGACTTTCTTTGACTCAGTGGTGGATCCTCTGCCATCTTTTATAGAGTGGAAGTTCAGAGAGGGACAGGAAGAGGCTCAACAATCTGTCCTGGACTGTTCTCTGGACTCCATTCAGGAGGTGGGTGAGAGGAGGATGTTGCCCAAACTGACATCCATCATGGACAACCCCTCCCATCCCCTTCATGACACTGTGGGAGAACTAAGCAGCTCCTTCGGCAACAGACTGTTACACCCGCAGTGCAAGAAGGAGCGCTACCGCAGGTCATTCATCCCAAGAGCAATCAGACTGTACAACACCTCTCTGTCGCTGCAATAAAATCTGCACTCTGGACTAATTACATCTACTTTTTTTTTTTGCACTACTTAAAAGTTTTTCTTATCGTCACTTTATCATTATCACTGCCACTTTATATTTTTCTCAGACTTCTACTCCTTGTTTCTGTTCTATGTTTTTCTATGCCTGTGGTTGCTGCTGTAACGACAAATTTCCCATATGTGGGATAAATAAAGTACTGCCTTATCTTATCTTATCTGCAATTGTCAGTCCCGTTCCTGTTTTGTAGTATGTTGTGCAACTAATCATGTACTCCTTTTTGGTGTTTTGGTATTTATAGAGACCATTTCTTAGAGGGAGACAATTTTTTTTAATTTGAAGAACTGTCTTAGATTGAAAATGAAGGATGTCGCCTTACACTCTTTGACTAATGGTGTCAAAGCATCTTTGACATAATTATCTGTGAATTATATAAGTTGTATAATAAAAAATAAAATTCTATTGAGTTGCATGTTAAATAATTTCAAACATTTATTACCAGGATACCTGAACAACATAGCTTTCTTTGATAATGGATTTTCAAAGGAGCTGACTCATAATCAGATGAGACACCATATTAGCAATTTTACCACATTTAATGAGACACAAAATGACTCTGCCAAAGTTTGAAATCAAATCAAATCAATCAAATACATAGTGCCAAATCTTTACAGAGTAGCTACCTGTCATACAGAGCAGGTCTAGACCAAGCTCTTTTTTCATCACATCATCCAAGTGCACCTGTTACAGAACTACAAGATTGACTCGATTGGCCAAAATGTTTCTTTGAACTGACTTAAATGGCATGGCTCGCTGAGCTTATTAAGCAAGCTTTAGCTGCTAAACGCTCATTAGTTTTAAGATTGTGGCCACAATAACTATTAAGACAACATCTAAGGATCCTTTGTGAAGTCTCAATAAAGGCTGATACAAGAAGCTCTGCTAAGGAGCCAGTTGTTTTCTCCATCTTACTGTTTCATCTTTACATCAGTGACTTGACTCATGGCTTTAGTAAAGGAGAAAAGGGCTTTAGTCTAAGTGCAGGATGTAAGGATGCACAAAGGGGGTAGTGAGAAGAACATGAGGTTTTCTTAAGGAAAAAGAGAGTAAAGACCTCCCGGTGTGAAATCCTCTAAACCTGAATCACTTCTCTATAATCAATGTTTTACCTGTTGTTTGAACGAGGCGGTTTTTTGGTCCACAGCCACATCACAGACTGCATTGCGTACACGGTGTGATAAAGAAAATCCACTAGCAGAACAGATATTTAAGGAAATAAAGCCAGAGGCCCCATAAAGGGGATCTATCGATGACGATGCAACCTGAGGCAATATTACATCCTCTACAAAGAGACGTGTAGGAGGGGTTGAAAAAAGAAAATCAATGCCTCCAACATATTGCACCACTACTGCGAGATCTATACAGAGAAAAATATTGCTGCCAATACAGCGTCAGGGCAACATAACACTGTAAAATAGGTTGAGGAGAAAAATAGAGCCATAAAGTTGAGCTGGACGGTGTCATGGCCATGAAACATTCATTGAAAGCCTGGTCCTTTCACGGAGCAAGGGGAAGATGTTGGGTCACTGCTGGCTTTTCTTCTGCATCACTCCACATCAAATAGACTGTTAATGTGGGAGGAGAGATGGAGAGATGGAGGGAGGGCTGGCGAGTGTTGATTTTTATATATATATATATATATATATATATATATATATATATGCTCAAAATTAAGGGAATCAGGAGCTGGTGGTGAGTTGGGACTGATAGTGGACAGATTGATGGATGGTGAGAGATTTGTGGTCACGGTCATAACAGCATGAGTGCTTTTCACTAATGAGCGAAGGAAGTGGAAAAGTGATTAGAAGGTTGAAGAAGTCACATTCAGCCTTTTCATCAGATGATTGGAAACGAGATATGTTATCATGATCAGGTAGGAGAAGCGAAGCCGTGATTGATCGATGGATTGGTGATAAAAAAGAAATAGATGGAACTAGATGAGGACAAACACTGCTACACACATACAAAAAAAAAAAAAAAAAGCATAGCTTTACCGGAACCCAGGGAGGGGAGGGGGCGGGCAGCCAGGCTGATGGAAAGTGATGTCTCCACGGTTACATGTGATGCATTTATCTTCGCAAGAATAATATATACACTTAACCATCAACTTGTTTTTTTTCTCCCTTTCTTTCGTCTGCTCTCTGTCCACAACCTTGTCCATCCATGCATATCGCTCTGGCCGCCTTCTCATCTCAGAGCCTGAATAAGAACAAATTGAAACTGTAGGGTGTGTATACACACATGTGTGTGTATCTGAGCAGATGAACGTTCGCATGTAACTCCGTGTATGCATGTATATGTGTGTGTGTGTGTGTGTGTGTGTAAGTCAGTGTGTGATTCACTTTGCGTGTTACCACAAAGATTTTAAACAAGATTTTTAACCACTCCTTTCAAAGATACAGAACGTGAAAAGCCACATTTAAGTGAGTGACTCAAAAATGTCTGAAGAGTTTGCCTTGTCTTGTCTTGTCTTGTTTAAAATGTAACAGTGAGGTCAAAGGGTTTTGTCTCAGCTCTAAATTAATATTCATATTGGATGAACAGCTAAAGCAATAGCTTATTTGATGTGTCTCGTATGAAATACTTTGAAGTAGATGCAGGTCACTGCTTGCAGGTGAGGTAGCTAGAGGGTGACAAGCTGTGGTGGACAAGTCCAACATGTCACTTAGAGTGCTTTATTTTGAATATTTTCAAGAATTTATCCTCCTTTGTAATACGGTTTGTTAGCTGTTGAACTCCTGTATTACTTGGCCCTGTGTCAGTCCGCAGATCAGCTGTGTGAGTCAGACAGAAATGGTGTAGTTGCATTTGTGCATAGGAATACAGTAATGAAATGGTTGTAAAAGCTGTTGTTATGTTTTTAGTGATACCCGCCAGATATGTTCCACAGCAGCACATCGCTCTGTCTGTGTCTGTGCTCCTGCTGCTTCACTGAACTGGCATTAAGCTGATCTGAATCTACTGCTCGACTCTCTCACTATTTCTTTTTTTTTTTTTTCATTACAGATATAAAGTCAGATAAATGAAGGTATGAATCAGCCTTTAAAAGTCTTCTCTTTCTATTTAAAGATGGCCAAATGAATTTGGCTGCATTCTTGTCTGACCCGACAATGGAACAACGTAAAAAACCCCAGAATTATCTGGAAGCAGAGAATGCTCTTATCAAAAATATATATATTGTTGATTCACACTGCACAAAACAGACAACAAATCCAGAGGCCTAAGTGTCAGCCAAAATAATGCAGAAAGGAAGGGCCCTTTGGGCACGAACACGGGACTGAATCAAGATTTACAAAAAGGACCAAAAAGGCCTCAAGTGTTCCATTAAGGGAGCCAGTAAGGAGCAGTGGTCAAATAAAAAAGATAAAATTGTCACCACAAATTAAGGCAATTTATAGATTGATCTGCACCGCATACCTGCTATACACTGAACAGCCTTACACAGCTAATTATACACACAATCACACACACAATCACACACACACACACACAGTTTGTGTGTGTGCGTTAGTTTATACGTTCAACCATGCTATTTAAAGAGAAGTCATAATTGCATGGCTCCATGCTACCATAATATCAAAGCACCTTTTTTCAGCCTTGTGAAATGACTTTTGAACTAAATATTACCTTTACATCCAAGTTAAGGTTAGTTCGCCGCCAAAAAACACTCAATCCCAGGTATTTAACATACCGAAGAATTGCCAGCGTTTAAGGTTTTTACATGGTCTTGTGCGTTACCATGCCAATATGTGGTTTCATCTACACGTTGTGTAAGTTCAAGCTCCATTAGATTTAATTTCACTACAGGAATCTTTGATGAGAAAAATCTTTTATGGTTTGCTGTTAATGTGGGGGGAACATAAACAATATATAATATGGTTACAAATGCAAAAATGGGCTTTAGTGCTTGGTGTTTGAAGTGAACAGACTGTTTGAGCATAGGGATAGGAAGTGGCGCACATGTCCACACCGTGCAAGAAAACAAATGCCAAGTGGCAGTCAGTGTCATTTGCAGTCTAAAGGAGAAAAGAACAAAGCAGGACTCTAATTTAACATTTTTACTGGCATTGTATACAGCAGCAGGCTGTGTGATCAAACCGCTGATTTTGAACACGAGTCCCGCCCACGGCTACATGAAAGTGAAGATATGCAGCTCCCCTCTGAACAGGGTCATCATGCTGTGTCCACCTGTAGAGACCAGATGCCAGGACATAAGTGTCCATCCTGCCCCCCTGCCTGCAGCTACTGGACAGGGTCTACTTTGATCTGCTGATCCCCCTACAGGAACCAAATGGCCACCCCAAACACTGCACTTCCTTTCTCTTGCTTTGAAGGGCTGCCATGTGAAAAAACAAACACTCCTCACATACGCACACTCACGCACAAACCGCTTTTGCAGGGCTTCACAGCTGCATATGTTAAAAAGGGAAAGATGAGATGTTTTTGATTTTGTAAAGACACGTCAAAATAAATACAAGTGCGACTCAGGATTGAACGAAGGACAAATCGAAACGTTTGCTTCATTTTTGTATGAATTTAGCTTTGACATTTGGTTGAATCCTTTTGAGTTTTTGAAGCTAGGGTGGTGTTCAGTGGCTGACCAAATTTTATGGTCAGCATAGAGCATGGGAATTACTAATGATTACTAGTAATTATATATAATTATATCATTATATAAGTGAGTATGTGGCACACCAACTGGCCCAAATTTTTTTGCACTGAGCCTCAGACTGACATAAATCAGTCCTCATTAATAAAGATTAAAGTAAAGATGTATAATGCTTCCATTTGTGACTACTAGGTACTGGAAGTTGTTCCTTTGCAACATTTCTTGGAGGGTCAGTCCCTCACTTGAATTTCAGTCTGTCAGGGGACTTAACTTGATGGGTATTTATAATTTTCCACTGTTTTAATTATATTTAAGATAAAAACATCACACGGATGACCGCGAGTGTAATGACCTAACTTAGATAAGGTCAGTTCAACTGTAATGCTCTCCAATCTCTGTCACTCGCTTGACAAAGGTGTCATTTTAGCACCGGGTGCTGTGAGCTGCCTAGAGGGACAGTCATTGATACCGTCGGTGTCATGGTTGGCTGAGTGCACATATTTACTGAGGTAGCTAAGATGGGGGAAGCTGATGAGGGAGGTGCAGAGTCTGTACAGAATTAAAGCTCGAAGATAATTGTCAGGCATTGCAGCACACTTACACATATCACTTACTCATTCACTCCTCACTTAAGAGACTTAATATCGATTGTTTTGTATGTCGGGGTTTGAATTACTGCTGTGAATTAAGCCCGCAGAGGAGAAACATGGAAGACCACAGGATGTCTTTCTTACAGTATCCTTGGCTGTCAGACTTTATAATTCCACTGAAATAATAACATAATTTCAATTTACGTCTTCAGTTTAAACATCTGTAATTTCCTAATAAAGAGACGTGTTACGTTTATATTACACTGTTATCTTTATGAGCATGTGTGATACTCTTCTTACACTTTGATGTTTTCACTTGTGTAGAAGCTTAATAGCTTAATAGCTTTATACTGTTGCCCTTGTTTTGTCACTGGTGTTGTGTTAGAGTAATTTACAGCAACCTGCCTCAGAACTTTTTTGATCTTGAAAGAAATTCTTGTCTCATCTTACCATTCACAAAAACATGCGATGAAATCTGTCATTTTTAGGGAGCAGTTTGGATTAGTTTGCACAACTAGCATGGTATTACAATGTACCATACTAAATTATACTTGTAGTTGCATAACCATCACAATTGCTGCCTGACCTGAGCTTTATTTCAAACGCTGAAGCAAATTATTAATATGGTCTTACTCACTCACTCACTACTCACACGACTCATCACTTGATATTCGATTTTTAAGCGACAGCGCCCAAAACAGTCAAGGGGCCCACTTTAGGTTGTTCTGAAGTGCTGTTTAACACATTGCTGTTGTGGAATGTGTAGTTTCAATGCAAAGTTCAACATGATGCTAACCAGGTTAGATTAGCATCAGTGTTGGTAATGATTGGCAGAGCCATTCGCGCAACCAAGGCTGGGACAGATGCCAAGCAGAACAAGTAACAGCATGTTGGAGCTGGACCAACACCCAAACATGAGGCTGCATCATCCACTCAACACGAGTCAAAGTAACATTAGTAGAACAGCAACAGAAGCAAGGAGGTTGCGGAGTTTTAAATCACTAGCATCCACTAAACTCTGTCTCTTTGATAAGACATCATAATTTAAATATTTATGATGTCATTTATGATGCTGTCATTGCTTTATGACAAAGTTCCTGGCAGACAGACATAATGCCAACACATTCACTGAAAATTAATCAAGTTTGTTTTTATCTTTTCAGGAATAAAAACAAATAATTACCAAGGCTCATAGAACGTATCGGTCTAGTTGACCAGATGCTAATCACTCAAAACCTAATGCAAATTTTTGTATATTTAATTGCAGTTTAGCTCAACTCATCTTCAGACTTCTCCTGGGTTGAGGGTAAAATGGAGTTTATTTTTCTTGACTAATCTATTAACGACCTTGTGTCCCAGAAGAAGGAAAGGGTAAAAGCACAAACTTTTTGGATCCTGGATTGAAAAAAGCTTAATAACGTCCACTGCTGGGTTATATTACTCAGAGCACTGTGTGAATACCAAATGTATCCCTATGAATACTGAGATTATTTCTGAAGCTGTACATTCTGAGCTGGCAGGTAAATGCAAAAGCAGTTGTGTGGACTCCGCATGGTGTACTCTATATCTATGCATGAGCAAATAACTGACTCACTCACACATAAACAGGGGGCTTTATCCGTCTTTCAAACGAATCAAACTTGGTTTATAGAGTTTTTATAGTTTTAATAGTTTTTTGCACATCTTTGGACTGTGGCTAATACAATACACATTCACACCGCAATGCAGTTCAGTTCAACATGATTTGAGTCATTCATTCATTCATTCATTCATTCATTCATCTTCTACCGCTTATCCATTTCCATTTCGTGGGGGGTCTTGGAGCCAATCCCAGCTCAAAAAAAAAAAAAGAAGTACAAACACAGATACACAAAATAACATTGTGCAAAAGCATCCCAAATGAGATGTGAAAGAGGAAAAAACTGATAATTAGGTATGACATGGGACCAAAACCACAAGATAGAAAGGATAGAGCAAGGCAGGGAAAGAAGCAGTAGTGGAACAGTGAGAAGGGCATCAAGTGTGCAGACGGTGACATTGTCACACTCTGGACAGGACGAGTGTGTATTCCTCCTCCTTGTCACTCCATCCCTCCCTTATTGCTTCTCTCTTTTGCCTCCTCTTTCACCTCATCTCTTTTTGGTAGGCCTTATCTCGACCTGACAGTCCCCGCCTCTCCAACCAAAATTTGTCTCCCTCGCTCCATGATGCCGTCCATTCTGTCTCACTCTCTGAGGTCTTTAACTGTGCTGCTAGCTTGTTTAAGGATATCCAAAGAAAACCGATTAAATTTTGTCAATTCAAATCGGAGGGCAGCACGGTGGCATAGTGATCAGCGCTGTTGCCCAACAATAAGAAGGTCATGGGTTCCATTCCCGGGCCTGTGGCCTTTATGTATGTTCTTCCCATGCCTGCGTGGGTTTACTCACACCGTCCAAGGTGCATCCCACCCTCACCCAATGTGAGCTAGGATTGGCTCCAGCAACCCCTGTGACCCGGAAACAGATAAGTAGTAGAAGATGAATGAATTCAGAAAGTAGAAAAGCAAATCAAAGTCAATACATTTTCTGTTATACTGCAGGGGGAGTTTATGTGTGCATGAATGTATATGAATAATGAATTAGTTGCTGTTCCGTTAGTCCCAATTGAAAGATAAGACAGTGGCAGTCTTATCCTTCAGAGCTTAGTTCATGAGATCTAGATCATTGATTGTACTGTATATGAAAGTGGACCAAGGTCCCATGGCTATAAAGTGAATCCAGTGCCGAAGAATTTTAAACCTGCCTTCTATCTCATGGCCATCAGGGGTGACTTAACATGCTGCACTGTTTTCATAGAATGGCTTTAAGTCTTAGCTGATTTATCGCCTCAGTGAATAATTCACTGTACCAGAAATGGTGACATACCAGAGAATGATTTATTCATTCATTCATCTTCAACTACTGTAAGACAGTGGCATCCAATTTACAAACTCAAGGCTCCAAGATTTCAAAAAGCCATTTGTGACATCACAATGGGTTGCCACATGGGTAAGACGTTGGCTGCCGCATTTCTTTGGAGTTATCCTTCATTGAGTTATCACTTCTTTGTGGGCTCACATACAAAACATTAGGTGTGTGCGTGCTTTACATTCCATCACACATCAGCAGTGTGGAGGCGCTGGGACAAAATGAGGCTGTTCACCTGTAAGAAACAAGCCAATACATCGTCTTTGTAGCAGGATATTATGCCCAATAGTTAGGTTTTAGTGCAGGGTAGGGGCCGTGATTCTAATAATTGGGTGTACTGAGGTTCACACGAGGAAGTAGAGCTCAATGTATGAGTCAACAAAGCACCGGAATATGTCGTAGGATAGTGATTCCCAAGTTAAAGTATAAGGTCATGTTGGTGTTATCCATGGCTATCCCACATAGCTGACATGATGCTCCCATTGTAACCATGTCAACTGAAATCTGGCACCCTGGCTATCATAGCATCAGACCAGATGACTAAAATAAAAAAAAAAGAAAAACAAACAATGTATATAGTGCTTATGAAGGTTCAGGAGGACTGAAAAATACACCCTTGTTGTGACCAATCCCATTAATGGTCCCTTGATTAGTCTGTCATCAGGTAATAGCATGCCTGTGACTCTTAATGTCAATACACAACAACTCTCTCCTAAATGAGAACCATCACCATGTTATATTCAAACACACTATACTCCTAAAACAAACTATGCAGGCAGCTTATTCATCGAAATGTGTGTTAGCACTGTAATGGTCTTATGACTGGACTCCCCCAAAGGAGCATTAAACAGCTGCAGCTCAGCCAGAACACTGCTGCCAGAGCCTTAACCAGAACAAAGAGATCAGAGCACATAACACCAGTTTTAAAATCTTTTCACTGGCTCCCAGTCAGTCACAGAATGAATTTTAAAACCAAATCACAGAACGGTTTGGGACCAGAATACATCTTTGATATGTTTAGAGAATATGAACCTAGCAGGACTCTTTGATCCACGGACTCAGGTCAGCTAGTCCAGACCAGAGTCCTGACTAAACACGGAGAAGCAGCAGCTTTTGTGCTGCAAACAGTGGGACAAACTGCCAGCGGAGGTAAAATCAATATCAATACTTTTAAATCCAGGTTAAGAACATTTCTTTTCTCATGTGCTCTTTCATGAAACCTGCACTGAACTTTTCTTAACTTATCCAAACTGCTGCATATTCTTTCAATAATTTTATTTATTTTAGGTTTCTCTGACTTTGATTTTATGCATGTCACTGTTGTTACTTTTCTCTGTATGTTCTGTATATAAATAAACCTGTGTGGCCTTGCCTTGCCTTAGCCAGTCAAAGTCGGGACTTCATAACAGGAACAGCTCACTTTATTTGGCAGTTGTTTATGTTTTCATGGCACCTCTCAATCTCAAGTGTTCAACTACTCCTTCACTGTCTGCGGTCTTGTCACTGTCGCATTGTGTGAGGGGAAATTTATTGCTCAGGTGTAACAATATGTGGACCTCCTTGACCCACAGCCCGGTTTTATCCAGATAATATTGGAAATGACAGCGACTGAGATGGCATACTGTAGCCAGAGAGGTTGAATCAAGCAGAAGAAAAGTCTCCCGGATGCAGTGTAGCCACTTCACTTTTGTTTTATACAACTTGCCGATATACTGTTGCTCTGTAGCGCATTCTGGGTTTGCCAGAGGCGTGAAATGATACACATCCTATGGTGATGTGTCTCAGACCGGAGGGTAAAGATGTGTTCTGATGTCATACCATACTATTGGCTTAGAGGCAATAGCAGATTCATGACATGGGGAGCTGTCCCACAGCAGTAGCTTGATTCCCTACTTTATTTGTATAAATGCAGGCACCATACAAACTAGAACAGCTACCATTCAGAGGGCGTGGAATCTGCCTACTCATTCATTCGTCTATCAGCATTTTTTCTTGACAGCTCGCTCCATCGCAGTCTGTCATGTGTTTCCTCTGTACAGGACATTTGTCCTTCAGGACAATTACAACAAATAACAGTATTATGCTCTGCAATTACACTTATAAAGAAAACTTATATTTATACTCTGGAAAATTATGTGGAATAGGTTCTTCCCTTAAACTGTTCTTGTCATGTTAAGTTTTGGATGTTGGACTCAAATTTATCGTTTTTGAAATGTTATCCATTGTCTCTTCAGTTTTCTCTGGTATGATTTTTTTTTTTTTAAACTCATGTCCATATTTTATTACTTGAAAAAAGGGAAACAGGTGCGGGAGGAGGAGAGGGGGGCAATGCCAAGAAAATACAAAGAAGTTGTTGCCTTTTTTGAGTGAGACAGAGCTGTTACTATAACACTGATATAATATTGAATAATATTGATTGTTTCACAATACACAGATACAAGAGAGAAGTGTGTTCATATTTTTTAATAGTTCATTTGAATTTCATTCATTCATTCATCTTCTACCACTAATCGCGGGGGGTGCTGGAGCCAATCCCAGCTCAAACTGGGTGAGGGCAGGGTACACCCTGGACAGGTCACCAGTCCATCGTAGAGACAAACAGAGACCAACAACCACTCACACTCAGAAAATTTACCTATTAAGCCAAACATGATGTCTTTGGACGGTGGGAGGAAACCGGAGTACCTGGAGGAAACCCACGCAGGCATGAGGAGAACATGCAAACTCCACAAAGAAAGGCCCCAGGCCGGGAACCAAACCCACAACCTTTTTGTTATTTTCAAGAACATTGCTCCCATTTTGCTTGGCAAAAAGGAAAAATTCAGCCCAGTTACCATACTCCAAGGATGACCCTACCCTGCACTGCCATGATTTTATTCATGTTAATTCTTTGTGGTTATCATAACCTCAAATGATAAGTCTTTTTAGCACCGATACACTGCTATGATATTTTATTTGGTAGGTGTGCGTTCTGAATACAAATGTGTATGACGTTACTGGAGTGGAAAAAATATTGTTTGCCTTTCAACGAATGGCCTTCTTCTGTTTCAGTGTCTCTGAGCTAGTTCGCTAGAACATCAGAGTCAAGGTTATTTTATCCATCCAAAGTTGTTTCTTCCTTTTTGATAGTCTACATGATATGTTTTTTTTTGTGTGTGTGTGTGTGTTTTTTTTTTTTTTTTAATCTTAAGGATTGAAAAGGAGGGGATTTAAAGTGGGTGAGTCGGGAGGTTTGAGGCATATTTTTACTTTTAAGTGGATGCACACAGTGATGATCTTCTGTGTGTTTGAGGATTTCTATTTCTGTCTGAGGACAAAGCCACCATCAAACAATGAGGCTAATCCCAACCCTAACAATGACAATATACCATTTCACCCACTCACTTCTCTTATCTAGCATCACTGCCTCTCTCTATTCATTGTTTGGGTTGCTCGATCACCCCTGTTCCCTCAGAGAGAAAAACTTGGTTTCCATTACGGGCCCTTTCTAGTTTGCATCTCTGTATTTAACATTACTTAAGTGTGTGTGTGTGCGAGACAAGATATGTTTTTCAATTCATATTCCTCATGGAGTCTCAATTTTTTTTATTATTTATTATTATTTTTGAATTATCATATATGTCATCTTGGATGGATAGAAGTTTGGAATTTGCTTAGTTAAGCATAAAAGTTATCAGATAGCATGTTATCTACATATGTTATCATATTTACACTTTTACTGCACTATTCACTTCTAGATCTCTTTCTGGAGTGGTCTTTAATTTGTTTACATCTTATTTAAAAGGCCGGAGTTATTTTGTTACGACTGACTTGTGAAATCCCGGAGGGGTTAGTTCTTGGACCCCTTATGTTGATGACCCACAATGTGTCTCTGAGTCTAATGGGCTGCAGTTGTCTGGTGACAGTGTGTTGCTGTCTGGAGCTAATAAATGGCTAAAAATGGATGGGCCAGAATTTTCTTCAATTCAATGAGGATATAACAAGGATTATTCTGTTTGGCAACAGAGAGAAGAGGG
The DNA here is from genome assembly GCA_034769265.1 of Remorina albescens. Taxonomy (NCBI): domain Eukaryota; kingdom Metazoa; phylum Chordata; class Actinopteri; order Carangiformes; family Echeneidae; genus Remorina; species Remorina albescens. Next base: position 22,175,388 of record CM068497.1, on the reverse strand, counting down.
TCAGCATTAGGAAATGTCTCCAGTCTCGAGCTCTAAAAACCACAGACCAAGTTCGTAACCTTGGTGTGTTAATTGACTCAGATCTGACTTTCAACAGTCACATCAAAGGTGTCAGCAAGACAGCTTTTTACCAACTCAAAAACATCAACAGAATTAAAAGCTTTGTGACTGAAAAAGACCAGGAGAAGCTCACCCAGACGTTCATCTCCAGTAGACACGATTACTGTGATGGTTTTCTGACCGGACTCAAAAGGAGCATTAAAATGCTGTACCTCATCCAGAACGCTGCTGCTAGAGTTTCAACCAGAACAAAGAGATCAGAGCACGTTGCACCAGTTTTAAAATGCTACTAATTTACAAATCGCAGAACGGTTTCCCAGAATACATCTTTGTTATGTTTAGAGAATATAAACATAGCAGAACTCTTTGATTTCACGGGCTCAGGTCAGCTATTCCAGACCAGAGTCCTGACTAAACATGGAGAAGCAACATTTAGCTTTTATGCTGCAAACAAGTGGAACAAACTGCCTGTGGAGGTAAAATCAGCACCAAATGTCGATAAATCCAGGTTAAAAACATTTCTTTTCTCATGCCTTATCCAAACAGCTGCAAACTTTTTAAATCATTTTAATTTATTGATTTTATGATTTTATTCATGACACTGTTCTTGTTTTTCTGTTCTCTACATGTTCTCTGTATGTATGTAAAGCTCTTTGAATTGCCTTTGTGAATGATATGCGCTATATAAATAAACTTGCCTTGCCTTGCCTCTTCCGTACACCCCTCTCTCATTACTGCTCATCTGCACTGTTTCTTATCTGTTTCAGAGAACTGCAGAGCTCAGTGGAATAGTCACCACGGATCTGCTGCAGTCATTCCTGGATGGACTCTTAGATCTGTAGAAAGCAGCTGTTTCATAAAGTAGGATGCTGATCCTCACCTACAGTAGTGTCCTCAAGCGTCTTCATAAGGAGTCAGCTTATCAATTTACAAATATACGACAATGAGATCAACACGATTTGCGATGAATATATGTAGCATTTTCTCACTGCTATTCATTTTAAATGTAATTGAAGAAAATGTTCTTGCTAATTTACATTGACAGTATTCCATAATCTTTGTTTTAACTGAACCAAGTAAATCTTTTGAATCAATTCAAAAGTATGAAAATTCATCATTGATGTGTGACTTTTATTTGCTTCTAAGAGCTGAGAAAACAATTTTGAATATCTGTGAATATCTCAAACTGTTGGAGGACACGAGTTGATGTAATGAAGCTAGATTTAAGCTTAGTGGGGACACTTCAGGGTTTTCAGTCTCACAAAGGTGATTTACTTTCTATTGGGGTACGTTGCCAAGGTAACTTAGACGGAATGCTTAACCTAAACCCGTCGATTAATGTGGGTGATAGAATTGTGAGAGGAACTCTGAAGAGTGAGAGAAAATTTCATAACCAATTTAACCTGTTTGATTTTCCAGGCGGGGTAACCGGACTTGCTCCACTGGGGTTGGAGCTGAAACAGTCAGGATAAAATTGTCGATAAAGAAATCGGAGTCATGCGTTTATGGATCACACCAACAGTGAATCTCGCAGATGTGGTGGAGATTTGACATTTTAATCCCGGTAATTTACGCATTGACAGAGTCGGCGATTTATTTCCTAGCATTCTCTACGGCTTCTGGCAGCTGCAACTGTGTTTCTTTTTACTTGAATTATTTATTTATAGTTTTCGTATTTTCTTAATGCTACAGTATAGTTTGTCCTCCATTGTGAAATGTACAGCTCTTTATGTCTGCTCCTTGGGCCGATTTGTTGTATCCAGCAAAGAGGAATGTCATGAAAAGCTAAATTTACTGTAACAAAATTGTGTGTGTGTTCTTTTGGATTGCATGCTAGTTACATTTATGATTAAGCTGTTAGAATCTAAGATTTTATGACACATAACAAGCTATTTCCTTTCTTATCACTCAAATTAAGTCTCCCTCTCACATATTAAATCTTTCTCTCCACCAGTTCTGTGATATGCTGACAAAGCAACGCTTTGCTTGCTAACATGGACATTAGTCTGTTTTATTGTAGTTTTATACAGCTCTGTTTGGTTATGGCATTGAACTTTGCTGATCTATTGGTCCACCTTCCAAACGTTAATTGCCCCATTATATGCATAAGCTGTACGCGTATTTCAAAAAATGTACCAAGAAGCAATGCTGAAATTAGTAAAATGCTAATGTTAACGTTTTACTTGCACTATATTCTATATTTTTTGAAACCTGAATATAATAATAATCTGATTTCCAAGGAAGTTTAAGAGAAGTGGCAAACTTAACATTATTGGTCAAGTTAACCAAAGAAATCTGAGTAGAAACAACTTAGAACATTTCTTTACTTTTGTCCACAGTTAATGTTATGTCAACTTGACATTGTGAGTTTAAATAGCGTGGAATTATATGTTTGTTTGATGAGATAAAGTAAGTCTTCTTGAATGGATAATGTAAAATGATTAGCTGTCTTAACTTATAGTATCAAGCTAGAATAACAAACGATCATCAGTTGACCAACTTGTGTAACTTAAAATAGTTGAAACAAAGCTAATATTTAAGAGTCAGTTCACGCACATTTTCAAGGAGCAGGTGAACTTTTGTTTCTAAATTTGACTACGTTGAAATTTATTAGAGGCAGCACGGCAGCGTAGTGGTTAGCGCTGTTTCACCGCAATAATAAGGACGCAAGTTCAGTTCCCGGGCCTGGGGCCTTTCTGTGTGGAGTTTTCATGTTCTCCCTGCGTGGGTTTCCTGCCACCGTCCAAAGACATGCATGTCTAGGTTCATTGTTGACTCTAAATTGTGCGTAGGTCTGAATGTGAGTGGTTGTCTCTGTATGCTGCCCCCCCCGTGACCTGAACATGGATAAGCTGTAGAAGATGAATGAATGAAATTGTAATCAGCAGTAGAAGATGAGTAAGTGAGAGAAATGTATTAGTGTACACACAAAGTTAGAAGCTGGAGCTCTCCTCACAGACCAGCTGTCCAACCAGCTCTCCAACAGCTGCGTTAGAGTGACACTGCATTACTTGAGTGTGAGCTATTTAAAGTAAGCTAATTCTAAAGTTTTCAACCATGATCTTGCAGTAAATTAAATTAATGAAAATCATAAAGAAGGAAATGAAGTACGAAGATTGGTAAATTTACTTCCCAAATTAACTTTCTCAAATTAGATCATCAGAGACGGCATTAAATCAAATATGTGATCCAGACACATAATGCTCTTCTTCTTGCTGATCGTGTTTGGAATGTGAAAAATGTGGACTTTGATTTTGAATGAGGAAAGAATGGATTCATGAGCAAATGAGAATTGGATAAGCAAGTGTGTACATAAGTGAAATGCATCAATTTAAAGGTGCCACTTGCAAACATGACATTAAAAATGAAATTTAAAAAAATCCAAGCAGCCAAAGGTGACAAAAGCCTTCTCTATGTAAGGATAACTTAAACAAAATCAAATTTTAATTGAACTTCACTGAGGTGTTGATGTCAAACAAGGAAGAGAATAAAATTTCATGGTTGTCATGCCTCAGGAAAAGAGGGTTCAGTAGAATGATTCAAAGCCTCTGGTAAAAGTTGACACTTCACCTTTAAAACATAAGCAGGCAAGGACAAATACGGGGTGAAGACAGTGGCTGGTAACAGACAGGAAAATAATCCAGGCAAAAGGCAAAATCAAAATTGCGGGCAGCTGTCAATCAAAGCAAGAAAGCTAGAAAGCTTTAGTTCACAACCCATAAAAGAAAGTTTGGCAGGGGGTTAATGGAAGTGGGCCTGTGTACACACAAACCAGCAATAACATTCTGTCTGTCTATAGGTGAAGTGAATACCTCTGGCGATTCTCAGGTTGTTCACCCCAAATAGTTATGAAAGATATCTGTGTGAGTCGGAACTGACAAAACCATGAAGATGAAGCATCTTCAACAATCTATAGCCAAGACCAGTTCACCTGGATTCAGTTTCTTAGAGACTTTGAACTGCACGACTAAGAACCTACAATGAATACCCGCTTACCTAGTTTCAGTGTCACCTGTCAACGTTGACGTGTTGCAAACAGGAAAAATGTATGAGCACAAAGACGTGAGCCACTTTGACAGGGAACAAAATGTGACGGCTTGATAAGTGGGCCGAAACACCCCCAACACTAAGGCTCCTGTGGCCTCTTTGGTGCGCACCAAAATCAGTCCAAGTAGGGGAAACAAATGAACAACTGTCAGAAAGCCATCACAACACTTTAGTGCATCGCAGTTTGTCGCACGCCGGGCAGCGGTTCAGGGTGCCTAGATTGACTCTTGTGTACAGGCAAACATGCTTACAATTGGCGTGTGAGCATCAGTTCAGAGTAAACACAAGAAATTTGTGCCACAAAAAAAGACCAGACTCGGTGACTAACTCCCTAACCTTAACAACAACCTTGCAACCTGCCCTACGTGCCCTAAAGATAACTATATCTAATTAGCCCAGTGAGCAGTGATAACTAACATGTCTTTGGGGTCATCAGGTGGGAACCTCCTTTCACCAGTGTTTCATCTAGTTGGTCCCACGACACCTCCAGGAGGCTAGACAGTGATCACTGGCGTCCCAGAGTCACCCCCCTAATGCCAGCTATCACCGCTCCTCACACCAAGTCAACTATCTGAAACAGCACTATCGTCAACTACACGACCTCTCACCAACTGCACAAGTAAAAGCGGGGTGCGGATACAGACCTTAGTTCGGGTAGGGGGTAAAGAAAGTATAGAGGGTGCAGGAGGTGGAGGACAAGATACATAAGATACACAGTGGTACAGTGGAATAAGGTGAGCAGGTCTGATGGATCGCTTTTTTCTTTTTTCGATCCACGGATGGCAATGTGCAACGCTTACTGGAAAGTCATGGCACCAGGATACATGTCATAATGGCAGGGGCAGCAGGGTGAGTGGGAGACACTTTCATCAGTGTCTTAGTCAACAAACAGTCCCAGTCTGTGGGCAGTGTATTTATGAATCAACGTATTTATGTGGTATAATTAAACGGGTGTGTTTACCAACACAAAAACAAATTTTCCATGTTATAGACTACGTAAGGGTTCTTTTGGCAGCAAAAGGGTTAGGGGTCAAGGCTATCCTGATGGCCACAGCAAAGACATGCAAACTCCAGGGCTTGGGGAGCTGATTTCTGGAGTGGTGAAGGGATGAATACTTAGTGCGAAGAGGTAAAAAGAAAAGTGCAATGAGGAATTCTAAAGAAAACACTTCCAGAGCTAGCTGTGAAGTGGTAATGCTAATCTGGAGACTCAGGGAAACCTTTAGCTGATGGCAAAATGATGCAAGCAGTGTTTGGCCCACAGTTAGGGTGGCTGCCCACATGATAGGGCAGAAGAGTCAGGCAGCTGCAGAATGGGAATGCAGGGCAAGAGTTCTAACTGTGACTTGGACTTCATGAATTATTCAGTCTTATCTGAGATAAGATAAGAAATGAAAAAATGAAGTATTCTGTCAGCAGAAAACAAGTCATCATTGTGGCCGGATTATGGATCCAAAACGGCATGAACGTGATAATTCAAATGTGTCGTTTCTGCACATAATTTTGGGAGTCAGGTTTCAAGTGCTTTTTTAAGTTTGTTTTTTTGTTGTTTTTTTTTATCAAAATTTTTTTTCGGTTAGTTGTGGGAAGAAAAAATTCAGTTGGAAGACATTTCGTCTGTGCTGGCATCTCTTTCCTCTTTATTCCAAACTACTTTGCACAATGTCCCCTCCAGGGATTCATTCTAAAGGCCTTGGTTGGCAGCAAAACCCAAAAATAAATACTGCCGCTTGATCCTGTATTCAGCAACTTCAATTTAAACACATTCTGTGGCAGTGTAAAGACAGAGGAGAAAAAAAAAAAAGAGTAAGAGTAATCTAATCTCACTGCTGATTTTATGAATAAAGTAAACAGTGCCCCTCTGTGTCACATTTAGTGTGTCAACCCTGAATCCAGCTGCGTAAATCATCACCATGAATAAATGCCTTGCCAGCAGCCTCCCAGAGCTGCTCTCCCTTCCCTGCCTTTAAAATGAATTTATGTGGAATATACACACCAATGAATCACTTCTCTTTGGAGTCATCTGGGCCTTATCTGCGGTTTTTAGCTGCTAATCGTATTTCATGCTGATTAGGATCCGATCAGACAAGCAGTGAGGACACTAATTGCTTGTTACCCCCTTGTTTTGTGGAGAAGTCAACTCAGGTGAAAGGTGCCTGTGTGCTGAAGGGGCTCAATGTCTCACACACACACACACACACACACACACACACGCACCTTATTCTATTTAATTCACTGGGATGTAATTAATTAGAAGCTATGGCTTAACCCTTACAAACTTTTGACAGGCTGTCAGAGGGGAAGGGCCTTTGGTGAGTGCACTCTGTAACGTGAGGTGCCCTGAAGCGGGGATGAGTCCAGTACTCAGGTCATGTGACCTGAATACCGGACTTTTGTGTTTTATGATCGTGTTTTTCTTTCTTTTTGTTCAGGTTATGCGGTGTGCCTCAGTCAGCCTCGCCTCTGCCTCGCCCTTGGTTCTTTGTGTGATTTCCATTAAGGCTTGTTTATTCCGCCTCGCCTTTTGTTCTCTCTTTTTCAGTTTTTTAGAACTTCAAGCTCAGTCTCCGTTTCCTCTTTTTATTGTCCTTTTAGTATCGCTACCAATATCTACACAGACTATTCTTGTTGGATGTTGTTATCTGTAAATAAAGACTTGTTTTTACCTGAGCTGTTTCTGCATTGGGGTCGTATTTTTGTGACTCGTGACAATGTTTGTGTTTTGTTTTTTTTTGTTGTTTTTTTTACATTGATATTTTCTTCCTTTTTATAGAGAAAAACCAAGCTTGAGCAGGAGTCAGCTGCTAGACCAAGTTCCTCTTCTGGTCCACATAAGCACTCCACTCCACTGGAATACTCCTCCTCTTTGGGGACATCATCACCAGACAAATTTTTATTCATGTCAGATCATTGGATCCAGCATCAACACTAATGCCTCTGAAACCCAGCCCTCGTTAGAATGAAGATTATCATGGGTGTTGCGAACATACCTGCACTGGAAAATTACTGGGCAGCAGATATACGGGATAACAAAGTGGCAGATGTCATGCTAATCAAGAGGTTCTAATGTTTATGTAGGAAGCTCCACTCCACTCGGACAGCACGACCACTGACACAGATGAAGGTCATCTGCAGAAAAAAAGGACCGTGCTTGAACAAAAGAGGAGGAGGTACACAGGAACTGAGATTGAAAATCAGTTCTTTACTGATAAAATTATGGTTTCTTACAAAGGAAAAACTGCTGGGAAGTCAGCCTCAGATCCGGGGGTTCAAGATCTTCCTCCGAACTGGTGTGTCTGGCTTTTTGTATGCCTTCCTGGTTTACACAGGGAAGTCTACATTTGCTGGTGCTGCTCCAGACAAAGAGTGTGGAGGTTTAGGTGGAAATGTTTTTTATGGTCAAAAATATTGGCACCCCTACACTTGAGTTAATTATTATCAGTGGCAAGAAGTGATTCGGGATAACCCAAGAAACCAAGAAAAAAAAAGTATTTAAAGTAAATGCATCATTGTTGTCCATACTGCAGTCTTTGTGTCTACCAGCATTCATACAAAAGATGACACACCTTCTAAATGGGCTGATAGCCTCTCTATCTGGGCAAGCCAACTAACAGCCAAACTATTTTCTATCCAAAATCGTAAATTTCATATATACACTGAAAACCATGAGCTCAGGTAACCCTCTGAGTTCAGTCAGAAAAGATACTGATATTAAATTTCTCATCCAACCATAGAGATCAAAGTATTCTTTTAAGAAACTACCCCAATTAAAAGTGGTACAAGTTTTTGCAAGAAAGTAAAATATGAGGTATACTGGCTAGAACTGGGAAAAAGAAATGTACGTACATTTTAAAATAGATAAATATAATTTGGACAAGCTTGACAAGGATATATTACTGCAAATTCAGCTAATGTATTGAGCCTTGTATGTTCCCTTTAAATAGTATTTACCCCTTTTGGGTGTTTTAATTTGGCTCTTTCTGATGCAAAAACGACCTCTTTAATATCAAAGTGAATCCGATTTCTACAAATGATTGTCAATTATTTAAAAATGTAGAATGTGGAATAAGTGAATGGATAAATAATAGATAATAGATAAATACTGCATAAATATCTGTAATCTCTTTATCTTTAATCATACAGAGTGTCTTCCGTATCAGCTGCTGAAACTTTTCACTCCATTGTGATCATGTGTCCCAGTGGCCCACATCACGTGTCCCTCCTCACACGACTTCACAATCTGCCAATGGCTGCCTGCCCTTGGCAGATTTACACAAGTGCCATATGACTCCCTTTCCTTGATGATGGATTTAACGTAACTCCAGGGCATGTTCAGTGACTTACAATTCCCTTTGTACCCATCCCTTGACATTAATATTCAATAACATTTCTCTAAGTTGTTTCTAGTGTTCTTTTGTCTTAATTGTGTAGTTGTAGCCAGGAATGCTGATTAACCAATGGCAGGCGTCAAGGAGGCCATTTAATCCCTCCCTAACACAGAAAGAGGCTTGAGACTTAGGCTGGGCAACTAGGGGAAAATATCTCATTGTGATTTTTCTCACAGATATTGCAATTTGAGTTGTGATTTGTGATTGATTTGTGATTTCAGGGACTGATGGAGATTTTTTTAATAACATTTGGTGCCATTTCAGTCCCCATGACATAATCTGGTATATTTTATGTGAAAATGGGCTGACACTTCTTACTTAAAGCATTTCTTACATGGTTAATCCATTTCTACTATAGGACGAAATTACATGTTCAAGAATTAGGAAATTTGGTGGGTTTGGGTTCGATTCCCGGCCTGGGGCTTCTCTGTGTGGAGTTTGCATGTTCTCCCTGTGCCTCACCGTCCAAAGACATCATGTTTGGATAATATTAACTGGTGACTATAAATTGTCCGTAGGTCTGAGTGTGAGTGTGAGTGGTTGTTGGTCTTTGTCTGTCTCTGTGTGTTGGCCCTGTGATGGACTGGAGACCTGTCCAGGGTGTGTACCCCGCCCTCACCCAATGTGAGCTGGGATTGGCTCCAGCACCCCCCGCGACCCGGAAACAGATAAACCGTTGAAGATGAATGAATGAATGAATGATTAAAATGAAAAAAAGACAAATCAAATACATTTTCAAGAGCTGGTGGAGGTTTATTTGTACTTCCTTGTGATGTGGTCTGTCAAACGTTAGATGACTGACTTGTAAAGTAGATGAGATCACAGCGCGTCTCAGATGTGAGGAGGCTTTCTAAAAGAGTAACCTGATCTGCTTTACTGTGACATGTCTCCATGTGGACAGCACTGCCATCGCGTTTGATGGACATACATTCATACAGGCAGACGGCCATAAAACAATTTCTCACAAAAATCATTGGTGGAGCACAATGCATCCTATTAGACACTACGTGGGCCACTCAATTCAAAGTGCATGAGAGACTATGAGCTGCTGTCAGTATCTTTTAGACTGTCTTATCTCCTCTGGGAGTTTGGACAAATCACTGTAATACTTGAGTACGTTCCAGGGCCGAATAATGAGGAAACTGCAGAAATGATAACTGACAGTTTCAATGGTGCACTCTCTCGATCACCAAATTAACCTGTCTCCATGTTGAGAGACATGAATACATGTGAACCGTCACCTCACTTCCCAAGGTGACACTCAACCCATAGCTTAGTATAATCAACCGCATGACTGCCTCGCAAAGAGGAAAGCCATGCTTTTGCTAGCATTTTGTACATTGCATATTTTTGCAATTTGCTAATTGGAATGCCTGAAATCGTAATTCGAGCATCCGACCAATAGCGAACATGAACAAGTCTCTGGTAGCTGTGGCTCCCAGCAGAGCAGCTTACTGCATTTCTATACCATAAATAAAAGCTAAAATGTGTAAATTGGTAAGTTCTAATATCTAATATAGAATTTAAAAGCTTATAATATATGACTGTCCCATCTAGTGGGCATGTATCTGATGAAAATCAAATCTGTGTATTCCTTTAAATGAACAAATTTGCTTTGATGGAGATATTTGTGGCATCTCTAACAATTATATATATATATATATATATATATATATACATATATAATATATCAAAATTGTGACACACTAATGACTTGTCTTTTTTATTGGTCTATCGAGATCCTGACCGACGAGCGAACGCTGGCGCAACTTGCTGCCGCTGCTCGCCGGTAACTTTTCAACTTTTTTAACGTTTTAACCTTCCAGACTGCCCTGATCCATCTTGTGGTCTTTCTGCCCTAATCGGACGGTATAATTCCTCTCACTTGGAATAATTCCACGATCTGCCGGCACTAGCGTTTGTGTGAGACTTCACCTGTAGCTCACCTGGCGTTTCTGGATGCTGACATTTCCAAGTCTTCACCCACGATGTGGGCCAGCAGGATCTACATCCTGCAGGTCTGTGCCTGGCTCTTCCTACTGCCTGTTCACCTGCCAGTGACGGGTCTGCTGCAATATTCGGCCACTGACCTACTCCGGCTGCGCTACCACCTGCCTGGACTTGCCCCGGAGGCTCTCCACCCTCACCCGGACATCAACTTCCAGCCCCGCCGGAGATATATCCACCGAGGGTCCCGCCGGCATTTCCAGCATAACAGCTCTACGGCAATAAAGTCCATCTGGTCCAGCTCTCGTCGCCCTCCACGCTCCACCAGCCGGGCGGTCGACCACAGTGTGTTAGCCCGCCTAGCCCGGTCGGCTAACACTACCACCTGCTGTGACACTACACCTCACTCAACTTCGCTCTGCTCAAAATCCGCTCACTGACCAGCAAGGGACATCTCATCCACGACCTCATCACTGACCGTAAACTAGACTTTCTTTGCTTAACTGAGACATGGCAACAGCCCAACGACTTTTCGCAGTTGAATGAATCCACTCCTAGTGGATTTGTTTACATCTGTCACCCCCGTGGCTCCAGCCGGAGAGGAGGTCTCGCGGTAAGTCACCGCGAGAACTGGAAAGTCTCGCCGGTGTCTGTGCCTGCGTCCAGCTCGTTCGAGTCCACTGTGTGTGAGCTGTCTGGTCCCACTCCAATCATCATTGCCACTGTCTACCGCCCCCCCCCAAACCGAACAATGAATTTTTAAATGACTTTGCTGCCTTCCTCACCCACTTATCATCTCTCTCACCAAATATAATAATACTGGGTGATTTCAATATCCACATGGACAATATCAATCTGCCTCTCACCAAAGACTTCACCTCCTGTTTAGAGAGTTTTGGACTTCAGCAACATACCACTTTTCCCACACACTCCAAAAGACACATTCTGGACTTAATCTGCTGCTCTGGTGTCACTCTCACTCTCTCCTTTCTGAAAAAACCACGCCTCATTTCATTTCGGAATATAAAGAATATTAACCCTGCCACTCTCACTTCATGTATCCACTCCTCCTGCCTTGTGGACATCCACAATCTATCCACCCCCGATGATTTGGTTTTTCATTACAACTCCGGACTCCATAATATTCTTAATTCCCTTGCTCCGTTAAAAACCAGATCCGTTTCTTTCTCCATCTCTGCCCCTTGGTTCACCCCCGATCTCCGTCTCATGAAAGCCAAAGGTCGGCAACTGGAATGCCTCCATAGGAAAACTGGTCTCACTATTCCTAAGGAAATGTACAATAACCACATGCTACGTTATAAGGACTCCATTGCCAGCACCAAAAACCACTACTACTCAAGTATAATCACTGCCAATAAAGGGAAGCCCAAGTCACTCTTCTCCCTACTCAACCATATCACCCAACCCCAGGACTCACTCCCTTCTCACTTCTTCACAACCTCCTTCTGCAACTCCATTATGTCATTTTTCACTGAAAAAATCAAGAACATCCACCAGCACCTCGGATCAATCCCCCACCTCAGCTTCTCAGCCAATTTTCACCCATCTGCACGCCCATTCTTCTCCTTCCATCTCCCCACTCTCTCAGAAATCTCAGAACTCATCCAGAAATCCAAGCCATCCACTTGTCAGCTGGACCCCCTCCACACACGACTTGTCAAAGCCTGCTCCCCCTCCCTGGTCCCCCTCATCTCTGCCATCATCCACTCCTCTCTCACCACTGGAACTGTCCCTACATCTTTCAAAACTGCTGCCATCACTCCGATTTTGAAAAAACCTGGTGCTGACCCCTCCAACTTTAACAACTTCCGTCCCATATCCAATCTACCCTTCATCTCCAAAATCCTTGAAAAAACTGTTGCTTCCCAATTCCATTCTTACCTCTCCCAAAACAACCTGTACGAACAGTTCCAGTCCGGTTTCCGCCCACTTCATAGCACTGAAACAGCACTCATCAAAATCACCAACAACCTCCTCATGGCAGCTGATTCTGGACCCTTCACCATCCTCATCCTCCTTGAACTGAGTGTGGCCTTCAATACCATCTGTCACACCACCCTCCTTAACAGGCTATCTTCCATCGGCATCACCCACACTCCATTGGACTGGTTCACTTCATACCTCTCTGGCCGCTCTCAGTTCATTCAAATCAAGTCCCTGAAATCCATCCCCTCCACCGTTACTTCTGGCGTGCCCCAGGGCTCTGTCCTGGGGCCCCTACTCTTCATCATCTACCTCCTTCCCCTCGGCAATATCTTCCACAAATTCAACATTCACTTCCACTGCTATGCCGATGACACCCAGCTCTACCTCACCACCTCACCCTCGTCCTCTCTCCCACCCACCTCCCTCACTGACTGCATCTCTGAAATAAAAACCTGGTTCACCCAAAACTTCCTTAAGCTAAACAGCAATAAAACCGAGGTCCTCCTCATTGGCACAAAATCCACCTTATCCAAAACTGACAGCTTTTCTCTCACCATTGACAACCACTGTTTCACCCTCCCCCCAAGTTAAGAGCCTGGGTGTCATCCTGGACAGCGCACTATCTTTTCAATCCCACATCAATAACATCACCCGGTCTGCCTATTTCCATCTACGAAACATCAATCGCCTCTGCCCCTCCCTTACCCCCCACACTGCTGCCATCCTTTCGCACAGCCTCGTCACTTCCCCCTTGGACTATTGCAACTCCCTCCTCTTCAGCCTCCCTCATAAATCCCTCCATAAGCTTCAGCTGGTCCAGAATTCAGCTGCCCGCATCATAACTTGGACCCCCTCCATCCACCACATCACTCCTGTCCTCCAACAGCTCCACTGGCTCCCGGTTCAGTTCCGCATCCAATTCAAAATCCTCCCGTTTACATTCAAGGCCATCCACAACCTCGCCCCCCCTTATATGTCTGATCTCCTCCACATCCCCACTCCCTCCTGAACCCTGAGATCTTCTTCCTCCATACAACTGTCTGTCCCCTCCGCCTGTCTCACCACCAAGGGGAGCAGAGCATTCAGCCGCTCTGCTCCCCGTCTCTGGAACTCATTACCACCCATACTCAGAAACATTGACTCTTTCACACAATTCAAATCACAGCTCAAAACCCATCTGTTCAAGACTGCCCATTGTGCTTGATTTCATTTCTCTGCCTCTTTCTGTTGCTTTTGTAATTTTATTTTTGCTGCTTTTAAATCTGCACTCTTTTTTAAATTTACACTGATGATTTTTAACATCAACTGCTGTACGGTGACCTTGAGTGTCTATAGAGGCGCCTTTTAATAAAATTTATTATTATTATTATTATTATCTGACTTGTGATGCTGCTTATCTGGTAGTCCAGTACTCTTGCATCTAGGTGAATGTGCACGCTTCACTTTTTCAACTTTTGACAATTTTGAGCATCATACTTTCAACTGAAAACCCAGCTTTGGGAAGAGGTCTTGGGAGCAAATAAAGAACAAATATAAAAATATAATAACAAGTATAATTAAAAATAAAATTGTTAAATCAGCTACTGCTGTAAGATAATCTTGAAATACTAAAACAGAATGATATTGAAATTACTTGTACCAAACTCGTAAAAGAAGGAGCAGAAAAAGATGGGGGGTTGCTTCTGCACAGGACTACACTCCCACTAGAGTCACACTGACCAACAACAAGGGCCACACCTTAATGGGGGAGGTGGAAGGGAGTCTTCTGACCCAGGTTGTGGCAGCAGAACCCAGCAGGCCACATTTGTACAATGTAACTATCAATATCAAAATACCAAGTTTCTCATAATGTCCAACTGTGTATTAGGCCAATGATGGGGGGAAGTAAAATATTTATTTTCTCTAAAGTTGATGGGGAGAATTGGCACTGCTGCCACCATCACCCACCTGCACAGTGCCCCATCCAGAGGTAACAATGAAATCAATCATACATTATATACACTTGTTGCTTATCATGGCTTAAATTGCTTTGAACATTTTTCTCACGAGAAGGACATTAAGTTTTACCCGCATTTGGGGTGCTGTCAAGCCTCAGATATGTCTTTGTCTAATTTTCTCTGGTGGATGATGAAGAAAACAGTGTCCTTGTGCTCTTAGATAGTTTTGGCAGAATGCTTTAGTATTTTGTAACTATTTTATTCAATGCGTCCATCATAACAGATGGCGAGTGTGGACACCTGGCTGTGATTTATCTGTAATTAGGCTTCTTATGGTGTTGGAATTCACATGGGACAAATAACTGCTTCAAATGAACTCTTTCCGAAAAGATTGCTTGCATCTATATAATCATTCAGGATGAGGGGAATCATCCGGCCCCAAAGTCTGTGGCTCTCCATCTAGCAATGAGAATCACAAATGGCAATGAATTAACCTTCATTTAAACAGTGCTGTTAAGCCTGCTTTTTTTCAGGTGGGAGCAGACACTGTTAGGGCCCAGTACAAGAGGAGCTTGAGACTGAGTACAAGGCGACTGATGTAGAGTACAAATGCATGAAACTCAAAAAAATTGTAACTAAGGTACGACAAGATTCGAATTCAATTACATTTCCAAGCATGGAGAACAAGTAAAGTGAAATGAATTCTCTATTTCCAGGAAAGGGTGAACACAAAGTGACAATTTCAATAAAGATGAAATGTGAGGAGAAAAAGACTTCTGTCTGCAAACAACACAAAATAGTAGGAAGCAATTCATTTATTTCTCGTCGCTCATACAAACAATTGTCTTGTGATGGTCTCTCTCACAGCCCTACCAATAGGATGGCTTATAACCCTTTATGTAAACTGTTCTTGTGCACAAATTTGTAAAGGGTTTGTAGGCCTCATTTTAGTCTTACACACAAGTAGCATTTACTTTAACATTGTGTTTGCGAGTCTGGGTAATAGTGGTAAATGGTACATGGAAAAAAGATAGGAAAGGAGTTACAAACGGACTTTGCATACTGTATGTAGGACTAAATCGAGGCCTAACCCCCCCCCCCCCCCCCCCCCCAAAGTCTATGAAGAATTTTCTGCGCAAGATCATTTCATGAATGAGGCCCAGTGTTTCTGTGATTACTGTCCCAAAATTAGTTTGTCAATCGTAACAATATAATAGGCAATGTACACTTCCCATACTCTGCTCCAATCTGTGGCACAGTGTGGATTCCCCGCGCAGTCATAAACAGACCCAGGCCAAAGCCCTTAACTTTTCCACACTGCTGCATTTTGAGCATCCTTATTAGAGCAGCCTATGTGATTTGTTTTCCCACAGGGAGACTTTAGTGTTACAGCAGCTACAGTATCACATGAATAACAGACTGGGAAAAAGAACATGTTGAATAGAGAGCTCACATTAAAAGTTAACAAGTGCATGCACATCCGAATTCTAAAATACCCAGCCGCTGGACAAAAAAGGTCAAAGGCAGCAATAGAAAAGTAGAGTCTGAACACAATGGATGTTAGCACCAAGAAATGTATCTTAATTTCCCACCATCATCGTTGATTGGTTATACATATATAAGTGTACACACACACACACACACACAAATTGAATGCTAAGTGTGCATTGCAAATTATGTGAATGTTGACTCTGTGGTAGGATTTCACATAATCCCCTTCATTTTCCCCCAGAGGCGCATGATCCCTATGAAAGGAGTAGGCTTCATTGAATGTTAGCTGGTGTAGGTCATGACGTCCACATTACCTATCGATGAAGTAGCCACATGGGTTAATGTCTAACTTCCCTGCGATTTCATAAAAGCCCTCTTTCATTGCCTGCCCTGGCATTATCCGTGTCAGCACATGTGCCACATTGCGGATGGCACCGCAAACAAAGTTCAGCGCTCTGTATCCCCCACAGAATACAAACTGTTCCTGAGCTAAAGTAGCATAATGCAACCCAGTCTGTGGGACTGCCCGTGGACAGCCCCCCGGGTTACCCTCATATTCTTGAGACATAAACAGGAGCAGGTTAGCCGTTTAAGCAGAAGTTACCGCGATGACATATCCTGGTAGGAAGTGATCCACCTACGTAGGAGTGATAAACCAGGATTTAACCCGAAATTACCTCACTAACGCCAAATCCCGCTTCACTGTACAGGCCTCGGAAAGCTTCATAAATAATCATCAAGCCACCCTCAATTTATTCACTGCTAGTTGTTCTATTGTTTGTGAAATCTCACTTATGTATATGACAGATAATTTATTCATATTTTAAAAATACCTGATTGTCATCTTCGCTAAAAGGTAATGCATTCGCTTGTCCCCGTAGGTTCGTGTTTGGTTTATTTGTCAGCATGAAACACCAAAACAAAGTGAGCTGATTTGAACAAACTACCAGCTCCACTCCAGCAACTAATGTTTTAGGTGAGTGGCTATTTTTTTTTTGGTGGGGGGGGTTACCAAAAGGGTTTTCTTAGTTCAACACTTGGTGGTAAACATCAATGTATTGCCTGCTATCATTTCTATCTTCTGCAGCCCTTCTGTCTTTGTCAGGTGAAAGCTACAGATTGCGAGCCACAATTCAAAGATGCACTGGCGGTTTCACATGTGCGTGGCTGCTGACATATGTCTCACCCACCGCATGACACTCTAGGGGGCTGGTCGCCTATTCTTTTTGTGCGAGTATATTTGTTCATGTAATGTAATAATAATAAACAAAACTGATGATTTCCACTGTAGTCCGTGTTCAGGCTGCATCTGACATATATTAATATATATATTTTACTATTTCATCAGCTGCATGTGGGGCCAATTTTGAGATATTTTCTGCCCCCCCCCCAAAAAAGACATTTGTTTAAAATGATGAAGAGAAGTTAAACATTTGAGTATCCTTGAAATTCTGTGTATAAAAACAGATCTAGTGGGTTACTGCAGACAGTGTGAACACACATATTTAAGATCAGCAACAGCAGCTGTGATGCACACCTCTCCAATGCAGTGTGAGTGCGGTGTTGGGCTGCAGCCATAGACTGCATATAAAAAAGAATGAAGACACCAAGACTGAAATGTGAAATGGTCCCACTTTTCTCCTGATTTATTACCTCAATAAACATTTTTTTTTTTTATGGTCTCGGTCTCAAGTTTCAAGTCTCCTTCCATGCAATCCAATGTCCATTTTTTTTCAAATTAAGGTCCCATTCAGAAGAATAAAGATTATAAAGGATGTGCCTAAGAGCCTGGATATCCTGTGATTGACAGACTACAACCTCCATCTTTTCTTCCAAATACAGATTCTTCAGGTTTCAAAAAGATTTACAAACTCATGGCTTCAAAATGGCAGTTCATTATAAACTGGACTATAATCTAAGATGGGTGGTCGCTTGGTTGTAGCGCAAAACAGTATTGCTGTGGAATTTTTAGCCATGTTAAATTGAGAATTGAGGTTTCAAAAAGATTAGAGCTGGACAAACAAACGAAACTGAACCTTGTATGTTCGTCTATCACCAGAAAAAAATTGCCTAGAAAGGTGAGTGGATCAACGTGAGTGTGTGTTGGGGTACATTCCTTCTACATGTGTCCTCTGTTGGTGTGTCTTTAGCAGCTCCACAGCAGAAAGCTGGCAGAGACAAGAGAACAACAAGAAAAGAGAGGAGGAATCACCTCGCTTTCACGCAATTCACCTGACAATAAAAGCCACAAATAACACACACACACTGTGATTTGTATATTTCTAATTTAGTTTGGACTGTCATTATTGGAGAGATAAAAAAATGTTACCGTAAACCTTCAGTTGAAAGCTGGGGTGTGTCACATTCTTAATGAGATTCATACATTATCTTTTGAACTTGTGATACCTTGATGTGATTATTTTAAGGAAATTACCTAAAGCTAATTAGATTCTGGTTTAAATGGTTGATGGCCCTAATCTTTTGATGCTCAGTCAGCTCAGTTCAAGTTAGAGCAACTAAATGATCAGAATTTGACTGATAAAAATTTGTTTACATCAGGGAAGCTACAATAACATTATGGTGAGGGTTCATGCCGCAGGGGCTCGTATGCTTATATGACCTATCCCGCTTATCTCTCTGACCGTCCTGTCTGCCTCCACAGTTGTGAACAAGTATAGGAATAAAAATGACTCAAAAGCCTTTGGGGATTTCCATTCACTAGAAAATTACATTTTGTGGAATGAAATGAATCAAATCCAATCCAAATTTTATTTATATATCACAAAACCATAACAAAATTATACAAAGGCATTTTACGTAGAGCAAGGGCCTGTATCATGAAGTTGGATTAACATGCCCCGGGATCTCTTTTCGTTATCTGGATTCACTTACCCAGACAATCCGGATAAATGCTGTCACGAAGCTGGTTATCAACCCACTGACTGAACAGCACGGCTGCATAGTGGTTAGCTGTTGCTCCACAACAATAAGGTCACAGGTTCCGTTCCCAGGCCTGGGGCCTTTCTGTGCGGAGTTTGCATGTTCTTCCCATGCCTGCATGGGTTTCCTCCCACATGTTTGGGTTAATTGGCGACTCTAAATTGTCCCTAGGTCTGAGTGTGAGTGGTTGTCTCAGTGTGTTGGCCCTGTGATGGACTGGTGACCTGTCCAGGGTGTACCCCACCCTCGCCCATTGTGAGCTGGGATAAGCGGTTGAAGATGAATGAATGAGTGAATAATTGAACCCAGCATTTTTCCATTTAGAACAGTGAGCGTTCACATAAAAGGGCGGGGTTTGCTGCATCCAACCAATTGGACCATGGAGAAAACGCAAAGAGCAGCGTATTTCATGATGGAGGAGCAAAGTGGGATATTAAGAAAATATCAGGAGTACAAATCAATTATTCAAACAAAGAGCAACAAACCTGCAGCTCCTAGAACCCACAAAGAATGCTTGGAAAAAAATTGTCTATCAATGCCTAAATCACCGGGATTATTATATTAAATCTCCACCACATTGGCGAGATTTACTGTGTCCTGTAAATTTGTTTCTGATTTTTTTTATTTTTTTTTTATTGCTTGTTTGACAATTTGAACCTCATTATTTATTTGCAACCCCGGTGGAGCAAAAAGGACTTGGGAGCAAGTAAAAAACAAATATAAGAACATTGTTCAAAGTGGTCAGTAGGTCTCCTATCATATCTTATAGGCTGTATATGTGTCCCTGGTGTGGGCTATAACCAACAGGTATAAAGCTGTACTTTTTTTATACACTGCCTCATTGTTGTAGGATGATCACAGTGGTAATGATTTGATATTGTTTGCAGCCCAGAGGAAAACATGTGAAATGAAAAAAAACAAAACTAAAAAGCTGAGAGGTGGGGGGGCGGGCTCCTACTCAGGATTACACACCTGCAGAGGAGCTTGTCCTTTAAAATAATGAAGCTCACCCCTTGATGGAGGGTGTGTAGGGGGGTAGTCACATCAGACCTTGGTGGAGGTGGAAGCTCACAAAGCAAATTTGTACATGCTCTGTTTCAATGAGCCAGTGTTAAAAGACTGGGTTGCCAAAACACAATTATCCATTTAATGTGAAACTAAGCAAGATGTATTTTTTGCACAGTGGATAGTGAGACCTTAACATTGAGCCTGCTACCTCCACTCACAAAAATGCTGTCCTCCAGAGAGGTAACAGCAAATTAAACCTATCATATGCATTTACATACAATCTGTTGCTGCTGTTCATACATTGGATGAAAAAAAAAGAGACAGTCACAAGGTGTAAATAGCTTTATTTCATAAGGATAGTCAGTGTGAGTGGTTGTTGGTCTCTGTCTGTCTCTGTGTGTTGGCCCTGTGATGGAATGGTGACCTGTCCAGGGTGTACCCCACCCTCGTCCAGTGTGAGCTGGGATTGGCTCCAGCACCCCCTGCAACCCGGAAATGGATAAGCAGTTGAAGATGAATAAATGAATGAGTCAGTGTGACATTGGCATTATTTTTATGTGAACCATACAAAGAGGTAATTGTTATTGTGCTGAAGTCACTGTATTATGTTTTTAATTTTTTTTAGGCGAATGCTTACACTGTGAGAGCACTTTACCAAAAATATAGCAACTTCCATTTCATTTTCCTGTCGTTCATTCATTCATTCATTCATCTTCTACCGCATACCCATTTGCAGGTTGCGGGGGATGCTGGAGCCAATCGCAGCTCACATTGGGTGAGGGCTTAAGTTAGGCATCTCGTGTAAGTTAGCATGGCAACGTAAACCAGCTTCATAACAATGAAAACCCAGGGGTAACCCAGAAGTTACCTCGCTAAACTGAAATCCAGCTTCGTGATACAGGCCCCAGGTCTAGTCCAGACTCTTTATAGAATTATTTAAAGAAACCTAACAAATCCCTCCATGAACAAACAGCTGGTTACACTGGCAAGGAAAAAGGTAAGAGGCAGAAACCTCAGACAGAACCAGACTGGCGGAGCCATCAGCCTCAACTGGTTTGGTTGAGAGAGAGAGAGAGAGAGGAAAGAGAGGAAAGAGAACACACTGAAGATACCAGAAAAAAAAACAAATGCAAAAAATATTAAAACAGATGGTACTAAAAGTACATTAGTATATAGCAGTAGGTTACAATAACCGAGGAAGTGATACTTGGAAGGTCAATGGTTAAAGGTCAAATTTATTTATAGAGCACATTTAAAATGACAGCAGTCGACCAAAGTGCTGTGCAAAGGTTAAAAACATAATAAAAACAATAAATAGATGCAAGAAAAGAGAATAACATACAGAACATTACAGCAAACATAGTAAGTGTTCAGACTGGATGAAACGCCAGGGAAGAAAAAGTGGATTTTCAGGGAGGATTTAAACATCTCAAGGGGTCTGGGAGGATTTATTATTGAGGGGGAGACTATTCCAGAGCCTAGGGACAGCCGTCACAAAGGCCCTGTCACCTCTAGACTTTAGCCTTGTTCTTGGCACCACCAGCGGCAGTTGGTCAGAGGACCTTAAAGCTCTGGTCGGGGTGTGGCAATGGAGAAGCTCATAGATGTACAAAGTGGCTAATCCATTTAGGTCTTTGAAAACAATTAAAAGAAGTTTAAAACCAATAAGAAAATGAACCGGGAGCCAGTGAAGAGAAGCCACGACTGGTGTGATGTGGTTGTGTTAATAATCACACTAAAATTAGCTATTGCAGCAGCAGGTTCTAGCCTCCTGGACTTTGTGATGTATATTAGGACAGCGTGAGCCCAGACTCAGACCAGATGCTTAAAACGCTGTGGACTAATACTATACTAATTGTGACAAAAACTTTATGTATGCCTGAAACCAGAAATGTCCATAAATATTATTTGTGTCACAATGGTAAAGGTGCACATACCAACAATTCCCTTTCATTAATCTCATTCATTGAGAACTTGGGTACACATGCCAAGACTAATTTCTACTTCGACATTTAGCGATGAATGGATGAACACACTCATTTAATCCATCAGTTAGCAGACACTGTCTTTGACACAAGTTATTAGGTATGGCTGAAAAGACCGTAGGTCGAATTACTAACTGAGCTTGTCATAAAGCTGAAAATTTAATTAGTAGATAATATCAAAATAGTATCAAACAGAAAGACTCGCAATAAATAATGAGGTTGTCATTTTAACAAACATTTGTTTTTTTTCTCCTTGTAAACTGTCAACTGTGTGTTGCCTTTTTTGCATAAAGAGCACAGTGTGACTGCATGTAAAATTTTAATGAATTTGTTTTGATGGTATTTGTGTGTACAGTTCATTTATTCATCCGGCACGCGTTGTGTTAATAATCATTGCCACCCTCTACTTAGCTAAGGCTTTTAAACCTGTGAAGACTAAAGAAATTGGATCATGTGCCCTTGAGGATCAATTACAGCGTGACAACGACATTTCATGCTATTAACAAGTCAACTTATTGTCTGCTGAGGCACTGCATCCCACTCTTGTTGAAGGGCGGCCCTCAGGTCATTGAGGTTCTGGGGTACAGAGTTACGACCTTCTACATGGTGACTCAGCTGATCCCATAGGTTTTCTATAGGATTCAGGTCTGGAGAAAGTGCAGGCCACTCCATTCGAGGTACCCCAGTCTCCAGCAGCTGTTCCCTAATGATGCAGCCTCGATGAGCTGGAGTATTGTCGTCCAAGAAGATGAAATTAAGCCTGTGTTGTTCATGCAGGGGCGCAATGACTGGATTGATGATGTTATTCAGGTAGTATGGGCTCTTCACTGTACCATTCAATACGTGACATGCAGTTCTGTATTGACTAGACACACCTGCCCACACTGTAACACTGCCACCAAAGTCTTGTGACAACAGTGGCTGATGCATAGCGCTCTCCTTGACTTCTCCAACACCGTTGGCAGCCATCATTTCTGCTCAACACGAACTGACTTTCATCAGAGAACAGCACTGAGGCCCACTGGTCCCTCGTCCACTGTAAGTGCTCTCTGGCCCATGCAAGACGATGACGCCTGTGGCTGGTGGTGTGGTAAGGTACCCTTGCAGGTCGTCTTGCACACAGACCACGCTGATGCAAATGGTTTCGAATGGTCTGAAGTGACACTTTGGTGCCTCTCACCTCCCTTAAATGTGCCTGGAATTGAGTGGCATTCATCATCCGGTTCGCAGGGCACTGTTCACAATGAAGCAGTCATCAGTGTAGGGTGTGGCCAAAGGACGTCCACTTCTATGCCTTTCTCTGACTCTTCCAGTCTCTCTGTATTCTCTGTTGCAACCTGCTGATGACACTCTGACACTCTAAGCTCAGTGGCCACTTCTGTCTGAGAACATCCTATTTGAAGCCTCGCAATGGCGAGGTACTGTTTATCAGTTGTTAGGTGTCGTCTTGGTCTCATGATGTGAAAATGTGAACAGCATGATTAGGAGTGTTTAAATACCAATTCTGATTGAACGAGGAAATTTATTGGTCGATTCATGGATCAAACACCTAAGTTTTCCTTCAAGTTCCTTGTTAGAGAACAGCAAGGTGTGCAAAAAGTACTGAAACACTTAACAGTTAGACATGTGCATTCAAAAGTTGAGAGGTCACATTAAGTTCACCTGTAAAGGTTATAGTGCATTTTAGGTTCATACCGAAATTTCACCCGAAAGTCAAACCTGAGATAGAGAGAGAGAGAGAGAGAGAGGGAGGGAGAGAGAGACCAATTCTGTTTGGAACAGAAAAGGTCCAAAGAATTAATTTTTACAGAATGAATTCAGATTACAGGATAATAATTATAATATAATTTCACTGGCAATAGCATCACTGATCCATTGGACTGGGGTGTATTTAATGAAATCGAGAAACTAATTGCAAAATCTAGAACTGGATCGCCTAACATGTTCGAAGGAGGAGTTTCATTCATCGAACTGATTAAAGTCTTTCATCACATTAATTATTTCCCACAGTCTTCATATTTCTCCAGCCAATTTCCCTAAGTATCTCTTCCATTTTTTTTCTCCACAATAAATCATTCTTCCTGCTCTTCTTTTTGCTATACAAAAAACAAACAAACAAAAACATTACTCAGCTTGCTACTGTACTAAAAGTGACCTGTAGGAGCAAAGTCTGCAACATAGATCAGCTAGTCAAGCCAAGGGCACAGTTAAAATTATTCATGGTCATTTTGGAACCCATTGCCAATTTTATTTTGTTCTCAGTGAAATAACTGCAAATACAACTAGATTTGGTTGAGCTTATTAAAATTGTGCTTGCCAACTGCATGCTCCAGTTTTCAGTTTGCAAATGTGCACAAGTTAAATGATTACAACTTATACAAAATTTTAAACTGTAAATAAATAAAATCAGGAGCATGAAATGCACACTCTGAAAAAGCTTTTATGTAATTGACTTGTGTGTACTGAATATATATTCATGTTAGAATATAGTAACTAGTTAGTGGCTGAAATAGTTGTGCCGGTAAAATTAGTAATTATTGTCATCATGTCAACACATCATCATTACTTTATAAAGTGATAGCTTTCATGCACTAGCTGGTCACAACTCTATTTGTTCTTTTTTCAGGGTAATATCAATACATGGTGGATTTGCTCTGTCTGCATCGGGCACGAATGTGTGCTGCTGACCAGTTGCAAATCAAGTTGACAGTGCTGACCTTTAAGAGAACAGAGAGAACTGGAGGGTCCAAACTGAAGGAAGTGTGTCACATCAACCACGTTTACATAAACCGTACAAGTAGAATGAGGAGCATTGCTAATAATCCTGCGTCTCCAGTTTTGTTGAATCGACACATAATATGAAGTTACATGGGATTTCCAGTGAAGTGAAAATTGTTTAAATAACCACTGACATCTGGGCAAAAGAAGCCACAAATAAAGCTGCGTGCCATTCACTCGTCATTTCATCGAATGGTTGTTCAAACCCAACAGCACATCAGAAGTTTTTAAAATGGGCAAAGATATCATGGCTGTAATAATCCAACTCCGGATATTGGATATTGGTGAGCTTTATAAATTCAAAAACAACAGCTGTCTTCAGCTCTTCTTGCTGCGTCATGCCCTCGATGTCACACCCCAAAAAGCCCCAGAGGAGGCATCAGTGACGTAGATAAAGAGGCCACAGAGTATGCGAGTAGTTGTATAGGATGACCAATGTGAACATGTATTGCTTTGACTGAAGTCCGTCTTGTGGAAAATATAACAGACTATGGACTAAAACGAGTCAGGATAAGGCGTTTTTGATAACAGGATGTCATCGATCTATAAATTGATTTCCTGGTCCATGTAATTATCTTATGTATGTTTTATGATTTCTACTCTGACAGAGGTGAAATGCAACCAGTGGGTGAGAATAATGGCTACCCTTGTGGAGTGCCTCTCTGTAATGAAAACTGGTTCTATAGCAGCGGTAATGGGTTCATTGTAAAGAGTATTTTAATCCAGTTGATAAAATGCGGCTGATAGTTATGGAGAGAGGTGGTGAAAAAGTCCCTACTTCATCAAAACGCTTTCCATCACCTAATGGCTGCTGTGGGGAGTGGTGGACTGTTTACGTAGGTGTTGGAAATGACAGAGAAAATTCAAAGTAACTCAAACTCAATCAGAAAACAGCAGAGCTCCCACTCTGACAACATTATGTCACCAAAGCTCTTTTTCTTAGGTTAGAGATATGTTACAATATTTATTATGGTGGCTGCCATTTAGTGATGTTAGAGTTGTCGGGGGGATTTTCTTCACTTTCAGTGTTCCCTTTGTTTCTAGGGCACTGGCAATGATATCTTTCACTGTGTTCTACTTAAAGTGGGTTAGTTTTTGAACATTGTTATGTGTGATCGAGGACAACCAGTCTATCCTTTTGGGTATCCTTTCCCTCTGCCATATAAGATAAGGTAGACGGAAATTACAAACTTACTAAAGAAATATAGCTCAAGATTTAGTTGTCATTGGCTGTCAGTAAAGTAGGGAAATCAACAGGATTCCTGTAATATCAAGATGTATGAGCTTGGTGTCCAATATCGTCTTCACCCAACAGTAACTGTGGAACACAATCTCGGCGCTTCATTTTACATGGATGACATGAATGGCTCAGGGTTCAACCAGCAATATACACCCTTAAAGCAGTCTAAATCATGGACAGGCACATGCACACACATGTCTATACACACACACACACATTTTCTCTAGTGTCCAGTTTGTAGTGGTTTGGTTATATCTCTCGTCTGCAGGGGAGGGCACCTTAAATATAGCAATTTAACAGCTTTGCACCAATTCACACACACACACACACATTATATACACCCTGAAGCCCACATAGTTAAAGATAGAGGGCTAGCGAGACAGCAATGGATTGGTCCCATTTCTCAGAATGGTGAGAAAAGTGTGCACAAGTGTGTATGTGTGTGTGTGGATGTGCATATGTGTGTGCCTAAGTGTGTGTGTGTGTGTGTGTGTGTGTGTGCGCGCGCGTGGGTGTGAGAGAGAGAGACAAACAGAGGGAAACAGAGAATTTGAGTTGTCACTGTCAGACACACACACACACATACCCACATGCATGCACACGGGTAATGCCTCCTGACAGGAAAGGTGACTTTTGTCTGAGAATGAAAGTGAGATTGAGAGGGAAAGAAGCCTAAAGAAGAAAGAAAAGCAAATGAAGAGGAAAGGACTGGAGGGAAAGAAAGTAAGAAGAAAAAATATGTTAAAAAGAGAAAGAGGAAATTCTGTGAGATGAGAGTTTTAATTTTAGTTGGAGTGAGTCATCTGTGATAAAGTGCAGGATTGGAAGAGATGTCAAATAAAAGCCTGACGTGATGCGTCCACTGACAGGCACAACCAAGTCCCCCAGAGTGTTTGAGGGTATTTAATGATGATTTGATTTTTTTAAAAAAAAGATAAATAAAATTATAGCAAAAAAACTTGAGCAGAGGAAAATTTTTAAAATAGAAATTTGTACCAGAGCAGCACGGCGGCATAGTGGTTGCCTCACAACGAGAAGGTTGCAGGTTTGGTTCCCTAGCCTGGGGTGCAGAGTTTGCATGTTCTCCTGTGAACTGTATGGATTTCCTCCCACCGTCCAAAGACATCATGTTTGGGTTCATTGGTGACTCTAAATTGTCCGTAGGTCTGAGTGGTTGTTGGTTGCTGTCTATCTCTGTGTGTTGGCCCTCTGATGGACTGGTGGCCTGTCCAGGGTGTACTCTGCCCTTGCCCAGTGTGAGCTGGGATTGGCTCCAGCACCCCCCGCGACCCGGAAACAGATAAGCAGTAGAAGATGAATGAATGAATGAAAGACCATTTTTAGTAGATAGATAGATAGATAGATAGATAGATCTTTATTGTCATGCACACCATGAAGGAACATGAAGGAACGAAATACAGTACTCAGGTCTCAGTGCTATGATTAAAAATAAATAAATACTAATAAATGATAACCTAAGAGCTGTAAAAATATAAATAAAAACACATTAAATCAGTATCAGTAAATAAATAAATAATAAATAAATAAGCAAGTCCAGCAGCATTGTGGCAGAAGCAGCATACAGTCTTTTAAAAAGTGCAGTCTGTAATTCAGAATGTGGAACACTTCAATGGTCTCACAGCATCCGGGAAAAATCTGTTTTTCAGCCTGGCAGTCTTTGTCTGGATGCTGCGCAGCCTCCTGCCTGAGGGGAGGGGGGAAAACAGCGCTGGTGCAGGGCTTGTGGAGTCTCTCATGATGCAGGTTGCTCTGTCTCTGCATCGGCTGGTGTAGATGTCCGAGAGGGCTGGTACGCTGCAACCGATGGTCCTCTGTGCAGACTTTACCACCTTCTGCAGCGCCTGCTTCTCTATCACTGTGCAGCTGCGATACCACGCCGTGATGCAGGAAGTCAGTGTGCTCTCCACTGCACACCTGTAGAAGGAGCTGAGGATGTTGGAGTTCAGTCCTGCCCTCTTCAGCTTCCTCAAGAAGTATAGGTGTGTTAGGTGTTGTCACGCCAGGTGAGGGTGTTGGAGAGGTGAACCCCGAGGTATATCAGGCTGGGAAACATCTCCACAGCTACGCCGTCGACGTAGAGAGGAGGGGGTGCAGTGCCAGACTTCCAAAAAGTCCACGATCATCGCCTTGGTTTTATTGATGTTGAGGATGAGGTTGTTCTCCTTGCACCACTGTCCCGGACCCCCTACCTCCCGCCTGTATGCCATCTCGTCCCCGTTGGTGATGAGCCCCACCACTGCTGTGTCATCAGCGAACTTCACTATGAGGTTGTTGTCATAGTGAGCTCTGCAGTCATGGGTGAGCAGCGTGTAGAGCAGCGGGCTAAGGACGCAGCCCTGGGGGGAGCCAGTGTTGAGGGTGATGAATGAGGATATGATGTTGTTGATCCTGACAGACTGGGGTCTGCTAGTCAAAAAGGCCAAGATCCAGTTACACAGTGACGGAGCTAGTCCGGGTGCTGACAGTTTGTTCACCAGTGTCTGTGGGATGATTGTATTGAAGGCGGAATTAAAATCCAAAAAGAGCAACCTCACATAGTGCTTGTTCTCCAGATGTGTGAGCGACTGATGGGTCACAGCAGCAATGGCAACAGCTGTGGAGCGGTTCTGCCTGTAGGCATACTGGTGAGGGTAGGCTGTTATGTCAAGGGACCTCTTTATGGGTGTCATTACCAACTTCTCAAAACACTTCATCACTACTGGGGTGAGTGCGACTGGACGATAGTCATTATAACAGGACACTGTCGAGGCATTTGGCACAGGGACGATGGTAGATGTCTTGAGCACATTGGAACAGTACCCTGAGACAGTGAGGTGTTAAATATGTCAGTCATGAGTCATGTCATTGTGAGCTGTTGAGCACAGTCCCCCAGGACCCGACCTGGGACCCCATCAGGGCCTGCAGCTTTGCGAGGATTTACTCTCTGCAGTGTCATCCTCACCTCTGCTGCTGTCACACTGAGAGGAGGGTCATCCGGCGAGGGTGTGAACCTGGAGGTAGTGGTGGTGTTGGAGGCCTCGAAATGGGCGTAGAAGGAGTTGAGTGCATCACGTAGCGATGGGTCCGTAGGGCATTGTGCATCTTTCTTGTTGTAGTCTGTGATGCATTTAGTGCCCCGCCACATGCTCCGAGGGTCGTTTGAGGAGAAATGGCCCTGTATTTTCTGAGCGTAGTTCGATTTTGCTCTCCTTATGCCCGCCGTCAGGCTTCGTCGGGCTGCCCTCAGTGCATCTGCATCCCCTGTCCTAAATGCAGCGTCCCGTGCCCTCAGGAGACAGAGTACTTCAGCATTCAACCAGGGTTTCTGGTTGTGAGGAATCACGATGGTTTTGATGGTTGTGACATCCTCTACACACTTGTTGATGTAGCCCAGGACAGATGATGTGTGCTCCTCCAGGCTCACCATGCCCCCCTCTGTTGCGGCCTCCCTAAACATCTGCCAGTCTGTGGTACAAAAACAGTCCTGAAGCATCGGGACAGCTTCGGTAGGCCACACAGTGATGGTTTTCTGTGCAGCTTTCCTGTTCCTTGAGCACAGGGGAGCATGTAAGGACCAGCATGATGGAAATGTGATCTGAAGAGCCAAGGTTGGGGCAGGCAGTAGCTCTGTATGTTCCTGGTCTGTTTGTGTACACTCTGTCCAGTGTACTGTCACCACGGGTGGCGACGGTGACGTGCTGGTGAAACATGGGAAGTGTGTCTTGCAGATACTCATGGTTAAAGTCACCTGCCACCACATACAGAGCCTCTGGGTGTTTATTTAGCAGCGAGCATGACAGCGTCATGTCGCTCCTTCAGGGCAGCGTTAGCATTAGCATGCAGTTAGGGCGGCGTTTGATGATTAAATATTCGACTGCTTCGGAGCAGTGCCGGCCAGCTACGGAACAGTTCGTGCAGACAACATAGATGCAGAGTCCCCCTCCTCTTGTGTTCCCAGACAGCTGCTAGTGGTCCGAGCGGAAGAAGATCCGCCCGTTGAGCTGGAAAACCGAGTCCGGCATGCTGCTGTTGAGCCAGGTTTCAGTCAGCACAATAACACAACGGTTCTGCATCTCCCGCTGACACAGTCTCAGTCATAGTAGATCCATCTTGTTATCCAAAGCACGAACCTTGGACAGAAGGATTGTTGGAATGGCTGGTCTGCTGGCTCTAGCCTTTAGCTTAGCTAGCAGCCCGGCTCTTCTTCCCCACTTCTGCTTCCTCGTACACCGTCTCCTCTTCCCCCTGAACCACCGTAGTCTGCCCTTCCATGCCGATGTTCTCAACAGCTGCAGTCTGCCAAGTCCTTCTCTGAGCTTCGGTGAAAACGGAACTAACCAGTTGTTATTTAGCTCCAAAAGCTCAGCCTTGCTGTAATTTAAAGTTGTTTTACCGATAGTACCGAGAGCTAGAGAAGCCGCTGCACTACTGCGCGCCGCCATCACTGCCATCCGCATTTTGTATGCATGGTGGAGCCTAATCAAATAAATACTCATGCATGAGTAACACAGCTGAAGTAAACGACCAGAAGAGTTCTTCAGTTTCATCACTGCAAACAGAAGCCACGGTTAGAAGAACTAGGACAACCATATGAAGCCATTCTCAGCTACAAACTTTGACTCGCCAGTTAAATTCTGTAAAGCAATGACTTTCTGGGAACGCCTGCATTTAATGTCAGTGATCATGTGCCAGACCTTTGTCTTTGGGTATAACTCTCATCATACGAAGTTTAGGAGGCAGACTGCATCAAAACCCAATATGAACCATAACTGATACGGTATTAGCATTCTTCCTAGTGCCAAAAGATATCCAAACATATACAAAAATTCAAAACCCATTCATGCCAACCACAGCAACATTTACCCTTTAAAAGAGCCACTTAGTAATCCAGAGAGTCAAATTTCAGCTGTCATTCTGGAAGTACAGCTACATTTCTCACAACCAAAACACACTTCATGCTATTTGACTTTTCAACTGCTGTGAGGCCTGGCAGGATTTTTCATTTGTTTATTATTTTCTAGTGCGTACTGGTTCAGCCTGAGGAGGACGTGGGTTTCATCGAGAGAGAATAAATCCAAAACAGATCCGGACTTAAGCATTGTCTTGAACTCTGAACCTGAACTCTGCCTGACCCATCTGATGCGCCTGCTGCCAAGCTTTATCCTGCTTATTTTGATTTTAGTAGGGTTCATTCTGTTTTCGCACTGTAATTTTAAGAGGATAAAGTCGTGATGCCACTCCATTTTACAGAACATCCAAGCAGGTTTGGATTTTGAGACAACTGGCAGCAATCTGTGCTTGTTAGCTGTGCTGGAGGAAATAATACAGGAAAGCAATGTGTTTTTTGAAGAAGCCCCTCTGCAAGCTGTTCAACGGGCTGCAAAGATGCGCATGTTCTAGTTTTTACTTCAGATTCCAAATCTAAGATGTATGTAAGTGTTTGGGTTAAGTAAGATTTTATACATTAAAAAAAAACAAAACGCACACCTGCCCCTACTAAGAAGGCTGGTGAGAACATATGGTGTGAGTCCAAAAAATATTTTGTCCACGTTTAGAGACTTGCATAATAATTTCTTCACTTGAATCGTCCAAAGTAGAATTTTTACTTTTTGAAAGAAAATGATCTACGCATTTCCTTGAGCCTTTTATGGGGCTGTGTGGAGGTTTGGTTACTCAAAAAAATGGTGCTGAACTGAAAGAATCAGAAAACATCTGATTTTCTGATTGTCCAGTGGAATTAATAGCAGGCTGTTTATTATTTTGCCAGATGATCTGTTCTTCTTGTGGATCATAATGCCATTAAAACAGACTAACAGTCCATCAAAGCAAAATAAGCCGGTTAAAAAAAAATGACCAGCCAACTTTCCAGTCAAAGAAGGTTGAACCATCACTGAGCATGATTAACACCTTGCCTAAGGCCACATTGTCAGTGGTTGTTTAAAGAATTCATTTTTAAACAGGCTGTATTTAAAACTGTTTCCCACCTGCCGGGCCTGCTGTCATTTGCAAAATCCGCCGTACACAAACACACACACACACAGAACAGACAGAGAAAGAGAAAGCAGAGCTATTTCTGCTATTATTCAATTTTCCTTAGAGATTAGCACAATCTTTTTTTTTTTTTTTTTTTATTCCACAAAGCATTTAAGGCAGCACAGGGGATTTGAAGTGACAAAGGGCACCAATATAGCTCAGAGAATATAAGTCCAAAAATAGTCAACTGAAGTAGTAAGTGCAACGAGGGACAGACAGGGAAATTAAATCTGCAAACCTGACCTGTGCATGCACTTTTAACTATTCCATAGTTCCTATTAAAAATAACAATCCGCCGTAAATTATGTGTAAATTCTTTGACTATCAGACCTGTACATCCCAATAGAGAGAAAGCTATAGGTTTTGTAGACTAATGGGCACTACTGACAGCAATCTTTGGAAACTTTCAGTTTCTGTGATAAGAGAATCTGTTCATGCAGACCATGCGTTTGAGATTTATGAAAAAGTCGATGTCTTCATCCCATCATGCAAAACGTCCTGTTCTCCAACAGTGGTTCACTTTGTACTGTGTCAGTAGTTAAAAAACATTGTGAGATCAAATAAATGTGTTAACCCTTAGATGCATAAGTGGTTCAAAAATGACCCGGTGAGGTCGTTTTCTTGCAATATCTTTTTAATGAAAAGTTGTTATCATTTCATATTCCAGCTATTCCTCGAAAAACATGTTATTGATATCATTCCATTTACATTTTTAACTTACCTGTTATAGATTTGAAATTGCAGTTTTTCTGTTACTACCCCAAGATTCAAAAATGACCCGCATTCATTTCCTATGGAATTTTATGGGAACCTTTGATTCTTCTCAACTGTGACTGTAAGGAATGTATATTTTGCAGACCAAACAGTCTATCTTAAAAGTGTCACCCCTTAAGAAGATTATTTTCCACAACATCTGATACATTTAAGTAATATCCACATTTTTTACCTCAGAAATGTGTGTGCATGTACCGTGTGAAAGAGTATGTTTTATTGTCATGTATCATGTATCAACAAATTAGCCTAATTTAAAGTGAGCTCACACTAGCTAGTTAACATTACTATATGTACTGTGTGTGTGTCATTCGTGACTACTGTGTGAAAGAGTATATGTTTCTTATCATCTATCATCAAATCTGCCTATTTTATAGTTTATGAAACCAGCTAGCTAATCAATGTCATTGAAGCAATGGGAAGGTGTGGGGTGACAAAAGCCACAACTCAGCCACAGGAAAGAAGCGGACAGGGCCAACCAAAGAGAAAGAGGTGTCAGATCTGCCCAATTTACAAAGATCGTAAAGTCAGCAGTCGGTGCAGGAAATGCAGTGTACCTGTGTGCAATGATCACAGCCAGAAACAGGTAGTTTGTCACAACTACATACAGTGAGGAGACAATAAGGCAAGAAAAGAGAGAGGAACTGTCTGGACAGTCAGACAGTTACACACACACACACACACACACACAAAATGGATGTTGACATTGTTCTGTTGCTGTTGCGTTTTCTTTTCCAAATTTCAAAATGTTTTAAAAATGTTAAAATTGTAAAAAGAAAAAGTGAAAAATAAAAATATTTTATACATAAAATCATTCTTGTGTGGACCAAAATATAATACAAATGATGATTCTTAGCCAAAATGACAAAAAGTGACTTAAAGACACATTGATTCTAACACGGGTCATTTTTGACCCACTTATGGAAGAGTGCAGGGTCCAGTCACTCGTGCATCTAAGGGTTAAATGATTCTATTTCATCATAAACTGTTTGCTATCATCTGCAAACTGAGATTTTTTTTTACACTTTGAAACCTGAATTGTTTGCATCTATGTTCTCTCATATAGAATTCTTGCCCACTTTTGTTGGGTTTTTTTTTTTTTGGTTCTATAGATTGTGGGAACATGTCCATAAATGTCATAAAGGTGAAAACTTCCCCAGGGGCCCTTTAATGGATCTTACACCCTTTCCATGTATTTTAAGATGGTTGTTTGAATCAATATCACTTTTTAAAAAAATCATGGAACACTAGAGACCATGATGGTTTCAAGTGCAATCTTTTCTCCCAGAGATGACATGTATTTTTGGTCTACGAGGCAAAATGCATATTGATATGCCTACAAAAAGGCCCCGTTTCACATGGCAACAATATAATCACTGGCTAGATGAGGAAACATTTTGTAGGTTATTAGTGTATATAATGTCATTTCTTGGATACATAGTTGTCAAATGAGACTATGCAACAATTTTTGGGGTTAAGAAAATAAGTTCCCAACATCACTTTTCCACTCGATATATATTAAGTTGATTTAATAAAAATGTCTTCATTTGTGATTGCCTTAAAAACACACAAGCAAATAAAACTTATAGAAGCTAAAACAAGGTATAGTGTGGACAATATGAAATTATATACGACTGAATGAATGAGAACTGTAGATACAAACCCATATGCAAGCATACATATATATTAATATCCACATGTACGCACCTAAAACAGTCCTTGACGTGTCCCCATAAATCTGATTTGTCTTTTTTTTTTCCTGTTGAATGATGAAGTGATAACTGAAAGTGTTGTTGTATTGGAAGTTTCCATTCTTTTCATTGTGCGTATCGTGTCCATCCATCCATCCGCTGACTTCCAAGCAAATCACATTATTTGAAGTTTTGCTGAGTTCCAACTCCATCCTTTTTTCTTTTTTTTTAAGTAGTCTCTTGGCTACATGTACCTGAATAAATCTTCCTATATGAAACTTTAAATCTTGTCAGTGTGAAATACCCTAAAAGTGTAGACATTACTCTTCTGCCTCTTGTCTCCATTTTTGAACATTAGATCACACCTCTCTTCATATATTTGATTATCATGAGCGTTCATAATTGGGTGTTTTTAATGGTGGGGCACTGGATTAACTGCAGCTGTTTAAGGATGTTGATCAGGTCATTGCAGGGTAACTGTTGTAAAGACCACGACAGTGGTTTCTGGTTTCTGTCTGTAGAGGCTGAGTCATGGCAGTTTTAACTGCTTGGACGGCAAGATAAAAATGTTTCTGTGGAAGAAAGATTATTGCTCTGAGAAAGAGTGGTGACTTTGCACTGCTGTCATGCTGTCATTTGCAATCTTTTTACCTTCTGTGCTTTTTGGTATTTTCTTACTCACCTTAAAGTTTCAAAGGGTACTAGGTGAAATTATAAAATATAGGGATACAAACCTGAAATTCAAATTGCACAAATTTCCTCACATGTGTGCTGCAAGCAGACAGAATGAATAGCAAAGGTAATATTATTCAGAAGATATTGAAAGAGAATATGGGCTTATATTTTTGCATAAATTTCCTTATTCTGTAGAATGATGTAAATTTGCTAAATCCATATGGGGAGTTGAATCCCTGTCTTTGATAGTGTTGGTGGCTCAGGCTGTAAATCTTTTCAGTTTAAAATGCAAGGGAATCACTGATTGGTTGAACTTTGATTGTGTCTGTATCATTATGCCAAAAAAATAACGTCGAAGTTGGTGTGCAGCGTGTTGTTCTATAGAAGAAGTTAGTTCTGCGGCCATCACACAAGCAAAGCAGGGACAATGACTGAAAAGGAAAAGGAAGATCTGCTGGAAAAGTCTGTGGGAAATGGAGGCGGGTAGGGTCAGCTTCCGCATGCGACATCCTGAGTTCAAAAAGAGCCTCCCCCCGGTGGTCGGGTCTGGTCAGCTGGAGTGACCCCCATAACCGGGAAATGCTGGTTGATGCGGGTCAGCAGCTCACAGTCCCACCACTCTAAGAAAAGACCTAGTCCTCTTGTCTGACATTTTACAGACCTTGCTAGCCCACTGGTGAACGACAGTCGTTATGGAGTCGCATGAGGTCAGTTTTGGGCAGCCATTGTTGGAGGCTGAGTTGTTAATTCTCCTGGGTAAGGTTGACAGGGCAGCATTGTAGATGGGAGCCAGGTGGTGTCGCAGACCCCCTCCCCTGTGTAGAGAAGGTTTATCCACTTTTACATAGATGGCTTCTTTTACCCCTCTTTCAAACCATCTGCCCTCCCTGTCCAGGATTTTAACATTGCTGTCTTCAAAGGAGTGTGCCTTTTCCTTTAAGTCTAAGTAGACAGCTGAAACTGGACCTGAGGAGGTGGCCCTTCTGTGTTGGGCCATGCATTTGTTCAAGGGTTGTTTAGTTTCACCAATGTAAAGGTCCTTGCATTCCTCACTGCACTGGACTGCATATACCAGGTTGCTTTTGTGAGTGTGTGGTACCCTGTCATTGGGGTGTACCAGTTTTTGTCTGAGAGTGTTGTTTGGTTTGAAACATACAGGGATTTGATGTTTGTCGAAAATCCCCCTGAGTTCCTCCGACACCCCAGACACATACAGTATCACTATGTTTCTACGTTTGTTGTTCCCTTCCTCAGCACCCTCTGTGTTGGTGTTCGTTTTGGAGCGTATCTACGATGCTGCCCTGTCAACCTTACCCAGGAGAATTAACAACACAGCCCCCAACAATGGCTGCCCAAAACTGACCTCATGTTTTCAATTGTTGGCCGGATATGACTATGGCCTGGATGAATGAAAATATGCACAGACAGACTCCTTCTATGTATTGTGCAAATGTTTTAAGACGTCCACGTGGTCTAGGCACGTCTGAAACAATTACTGTATCATGCTTTTAGCCTGTCGTTACTTTTACACTATCAACCAGGATGAGAGAAGTGATGCGAGTTGCCTAACTGTAACCAATAATTTGTGAACCCCGTTGAGGTTAGAAACAATCGAAACATGACGTCACTACAGATTTGATCACGAATCTCAATAATTCCATTCATTGGCTGATTCATTGATATAATTCATACCAAAAGCGGTCCAGGCAACCTCATTTGGCTTCAGAATATATATTAAAAAAATAATAATAATACTAATATTACCACGAAGTAGCAAAATAAACAATTGGCAGAGAAACAGAAATAACCAGCTACTGTAAGTGAAAAACAGTGTGTGCAACAGGTGCTGGTCCCTCCTAATGCTATTGCCCCCCCTCTGTGGGATTGAGCTCTCAGATGAGTAACTTCCTGTTTGTGCCTTTGTAGTTTTCTCAGCCTGCTGCTTTTGACTCCACAGGTCGCATCCCTCCACATGGTGTGGTACTGTGAAATCTGTGTGTGTGTGTTTGTATTCTTGCATCTGACATCAAAGAGGCAGCTGACTGATCCTCCCAACATGATTCTAATGCCTCCTTTCCCACCGCCCCTCTGCTGACACGTCACCTCTTCTCCTGGCTTCCTCTATTCCATTCAGCGACCTTGTTTATCCACTTATCCACTTTTTTCCTTACTTTTCTTACTTGTTCCTTCCTCTTTCTTCCTCCCTTTTCCTGATCTTTTTACCTTCTTTGTTCTTCAAACGACTTCCTGAATAGACATAACCTTTTTGATTGCTGTTAAATATCCCCTTCCTTGTGGCTGTCATCATTAGTTCTTTTGCATTTCTTTCTCCCATCTCAGCATTTCTTTTTCTCTCAACACATACAGAGATTGGAATTTGCAATTGGGATTAAATGAACTGGACTTGGCTGGTTTAATTCATATTTATCAGATAGATTCCAGTATGTTAACAGTGATGCTTTCACGCACACTATAGTTAATCATGGAGTTCTGCAGGGTTCTCTGCTGGAGCCACCAGAGGACACTTTTCACCCTTTAATTGCTTCCTGTGGGCAATGTTATCAGGAAGCACCATGTCAATTTTTATTGCAACACAGATGACAACAACCTGGACTTATCGATGGAGCCACATGAAGCTAATCAGCAAGTCACACTTCAGGAATGTTCTCTAAATTCAGACAAAACCGAAATTATTGTATGTGGCCCTACTGTAACTACCTTAGATAATAGAATAGAATAGAATAGAATGCCTTTATTGTCATTATACACATGTACAATGAGATTAAGAGCATCTCCATCAGTGCAGAAAGAAAAAAAAACAAAAACAAAAAAAACCTATGCATGGCATAGAGGGAAAACAAGAGAAATAAATATATATATTATATATATATATATATATATATATATATGTAGACATGGTTCAGATGTGTTATTGCACATTTAAATAGTGGGTATTGCAGTGAGTTTTTATGTACAGTGTAAGTTATATATACAGTTATAATACAGTATGTACAATGAGTATTGCGCAATAGATGGTGTAGAGGTAGTCGGGGGGGGTTGGGGTGTCAGCGTATCTGTGAGTTCAGAGTGGTGATGGCCTTTGGAAAGAAACAGTTCTTTAGTCTGTTTGTTTTGGTTCTGATGCACCTGTAGCGTCTCCCTGAGGGAAGCATAAAGATAAACCTCATCCGCTGATGTAGCTACTCTGGAGGGCATTAACTTGGCCTCCAGTTCCTATGGAAGGAACCTTGGAGTTATTTTCGACCAGGACATGTCTTTTGTCTCTCCCATAAAACAACTCTCTCTGACTCCTTTCTTCCACCTGCACAATATTATCGAAATTGGAAATTTCGTCTGGCATTTTTTTTTTTAAAATGGGCTTTAGACAAACTGACCAGCCTAAAACAAAATTGAGTCCCATGATCAGAGTCTTGTCTCAGCAGGTATGCCACTGTCAAAATTTCATGCAAAAGTATTCTGTGATAGTTTGGGTAAGTCCCCCCAAGTCATATCACAATGCATCGTGAATAAAACAAGAGGTGCAAGAACACTTCGGGATAATTGAGCTGTACTTGTCTAAACAATAGTTTGTTCTGTGTCACTTGCATCGTTGCAGATGGGAATGACAGCCTTCTATCCTTTTAACACCAAAGTTACCATGTAAGAGGCACAGAGCAAAGGCAGAGAAATGAGAGAAATAGGCCGGCTGCCGAGCCTCTGTGGGAGGAGCTGCAACTTATTCTGTCGTCCCCTGAGTGCAGTTGAGCTACAGTGTTTCTGGTCCGGGCTGTGAAGGTGATAAATGTATTTACAGTGCCTGTGCTCTGATATTACAGAGAATATTAGATTATTGCGACATGGGAAAAAATACAATGAAAATAACTAAATGAATAATGATAATACTGGTGGGCATGCAGCAGGCTAACCGTGCTCACCTATGACATTAATGTAGATCTATGGGTTTTTGTCTAGGCGGATGAGAAGATTGATACCGCTCTAGTGTCATTGCACTAATTATGGCGATAAAGCTTACCTCCCATGTTTTTAATCCATTTGAAGCTAAAATGTGAATCCGATGAATCGATCTTTAAAATGGGCTTATTTCTTGAGCAGAAACTTGCCTGGCAGCTTGTTGAAAAAAAAAAAAATAATAATAATAATTTGAAAAACTAAAATAAATTAATTAATAAAATCAAACATTATAATGGCATCAATCTCTTCATTCAACTTACAGCAAGAAAAGGAAAATGGGGATTTCATAAAACATCACTGAATCTTTTGAAAGTGTGTGAATGTGTAGCCGTGTCTTTATTCATGTCTTTCATTCGCAAAAACACACGCACACACAGATACACATGTATTGAGTGAGGTGAATATTGTTGAATTCATTGGTTTGTGAATTCTCATTTTGATGCCTCCAGTTTGCAATTGCGCTTTGCGATGTGAACATGCATCAATACGCATATCCTGTCAAAGCCTTCTTTGTTCCTCGTGTGTGATTCCATATGCCCATTAGCCATCATCGTATTGTTGGAGAAGTAAGGTTTACTTTGAAGAACTGTTAATAAATACGTGAAAGAAATGGCATTGATGTTTCTAACTCTTACGCCGCTTCTTTTTCTTTGACATTGAAGACTTTACAAAAGATAAAGGAGTGCAAACACTTTGAACAGAAACTCAAAGTGTGAGAAGGAGACTTGTAAGTAAGTGTGTGAGAGAGAGAGATTGGTGTTGCATACTTTAGATGGAAATTTGGAAGTGAGAACGTAAAAGTATGAGAAGGAGAGTAACAAAGATGGAAGGACAGACAGAGAAGATAGCAGTTGACTACTAATGTCCCACGATGTAGAAGGAGAGAGTTACTGCTAATACACAGTCAAGCACATACACCTCACACACATACACACACACAGACAGACAATAATACTTCCGCTGAGCAGCAGAGAGAAGGGAGTGGGCAATAAGACAGAAGCAGCAGGATGAATACTGATGCTGCTATGCAACTCACACGTGCGCACACACACACAGACACACACACACAGACAGCCTCCAAGAACATAGAGATGATGAGGAAGCAGAGGGAGGAGTTGAGAGACTCATGGAGTGTAAGAAAGGAATGGAATGTACAGATAGACAGAGGGAGAAAGAAAAGATTAAGGGGCGGGGTTTGATGGGAACTGAGGAGGAAAAAATAAACATTAAGAAGAGAGTAGGAGGAAACAAAAAAGATGAGTAGGGAGGACATTGACCAAAAAATGGGGATAAGGAAAAGAAAGAACGACGATGAGAGGAGGAAAGGATGATGAAGAAGATGAGTGTGTGATTTATGTTTTGATCGTGCCAACCTGGGTTCTCTCCACATCCACGCAGATTAGGTTCAACGCTAACTTTAAATTACTTCTAAGTCCGCAACTAAGTGTGAAAAGACTGGTTCCCAATTCATCACACCAAGAAATAATAATTAAAAAAAAAAAAACTCAGAGAAAAGTCAGGAATGCCAAAACAAAATCTGGGAGACTAAATCATCTCCCATCTAAAAATTAACCAAACAAACCATAGAACATGTGGCAAAACAAACATGTAGACTCCAGTTAGAAGAAACTGACCTCGACCAAATTAAGGCATAATAATCAACATTCGTTCTGCAAAGTTCCACAACAAACAATGCGTACCAGACACAATGCAGAGAGCGGAAGGCTCTTATTAAACAACGAGCTACATGGAAATGTTTTGACTTAAATGATTTATAGTGTGAATGACTCAAATGCAGACAATATAAAAAAAAAAAAAAGAAACTGGGGCTGGGGAAAGACGTCTTTAAATGGAAAAAAGGAAAAACAGATGTGATGTTAGGGTGTGGCAGACCGAACAAAAAACAGGAATTAATCTAACCACAAGACACACACAAGTTCCTTCAACACAAAAATATACCTAAAAGACAAAATAAATATCAAAATGACAGCAGGTAAAAAACAGTAATCTTACGCCAGTATGTCCATGTGGATGATCACATGAGCGATCGCAGTATCAGCAATAGCAGCAGTACGGTTTTGGTTTCATTTTACTGCCTAATTGACAACCCAGCTGTTAGTCAAGAAGTTAATAAGGTGGAAAAACCTACATTAAATGACTATTAATGAAAGATATCATCATCATCATATGTCAAATCAAATCAAATCAGAATTATTTGTATAGCACCAAATCATAACAAAGTTACATCAAGGCACTTTACATATAGAGCAGGTCTAGACCAAACTCTTTATAAAATTGTTTAAAGAGACCCAACAGATCCCCCGATGAGCAAGCACTTGGCGACAGTGGCAAGGAAAAACTTCCTTTAAGAGGCAGAAACCTCAGGCAGAACCAGGCTCAGGGGGGGCAGCCATCTGCCTCGACCAGTTGGGTTGAGAGAGGGAGAGAGAGAGAGAGAGGCACGGGGGGGGGGGGGGGGGGGGGCAAAGTTGGGTAGAGTAGGGAGAGAAAGAGAGCAGGAGGAGGGGGTATTCAAACAGGTGTAGGCAGGAACATGATGCTGCATGAAGTTCATAGAAATGATGCTGTATGGAATTCATGAAGATATGTGTCAATATATGCAGTCCAAAAAGTTGTCAGTCATGGTGACCCGTGGGAATGAATGCTTATTGTTCTTGTAAAATTCTGGCTTTTTAGCTTTCACGTGATTTTGTCCCCCCTCTCCAACATTTAAATTGAAATGAAGGGCTTCTGATACCGAAACGAATCACACTTTGTAAATAATGTAATCTTTTACAGCGCAGCAGAACGGCTTATTGCCAGAAAAATATTTTAATCTGTGGCATGGCATTGATGTAACTCATTTGCATCATTAGTTCCCAGCCTGGGG
This sequence comes from Remorina albescens, assembly GCA_034769265.1. NCBI lineage: Eukaryota > Metazoa > Chordata > Actinopteri > Carangiformes > Echeneidae > Remorina > Remorina albescens. The sequence continues at coordinate 22,133,588 of CM068497.1, read as the reverse complement.
CCAGGAGCTGGCACAACTTCTCATCTCCTCATCTCTCTCTCTCGTATCCCATCAGCCCCCGACCCTGTCTCATTCCAGTGTCCCTCTTAGACATTTGGCACCATCATCCCTCTGCTACTTCATGGTTTTGTTCCTCTTCCTCTCTTCTTAGCCGCTCCCAAGCGTTCTTATTGAGAGGTGAGGATTGAAGCCTACGGAGAAAAAAAAAAAAAAAATGGAGACAGATGTGCTGGAATTGCCAATTCTACAGAGGGCAAAGATAATGGCTCATTGTTCCTCTTCTTCTTTCTCTCTTTGCTGCCTTTCTGTCTCCTGCTTTTGTTTTTGTTTTTGTTTTCATTTGGGCCTAATGACTCACATTTGTGAAAAAAATTAGATCAGGTCACATCACAGCCTTTGTGTTTCTTAAACATGTAAGACAACACACATACACGCAGGCTTCTGTTTATCTGTTGCTGTGTGTGTTTGTGTGTGTGTGTGTGTGTCTGTGCGTGTGTCATCCCAGGTGATTCACGGCTTTTACAATTTATGTATTTCAGCCACAGCCTCGCTCAGGATCCTCCCAGATGACAGACGCTATCCTTTCCAGCCAAATAATCCCATTACACGTACACATCCACACACAGACACACACACTCACACACGTAGAACAAGGAGCCCTAGAGGGCATCTAAATCCTTCAGAAATGGACTGAGGTTTTAAATACATTGCCCATATCCAAGAGATAATACGTATAAAATGCACAAAGTTGCACACACGCTGTCACTGTATAAACAGTCCCTCACACGCACACACACATTCTCTTCCTTGTAGCCCACATTGTCCACACAGGAGGAACACTGACATATCACAGGGGGAGTGGAGGTAAGGTGTGACTGAAAACGCTGCTAATAATGCATCACAGTTTCGGAGCATGGCGTCAAGTCCACTGTTTTGAGTGTTTGCAGATTATGATATTATAAATGCAATTCGAAAATTTCAGGAATAGCAGGACATAGGTCATCGGGAGAATTCTCTGACCTCCCAACAGAAAAGCATTAAAGCTCGGACCTCCCGCCTAAGTGATAGTTTTTGCTCACTGGATTTTAGTTTTCTTGTCTTATTTATTGTGTTTTTATTGTTATTTATTGTCGTTACTTTGTTGTTACTTGTATCTATCTCAAAAATCTAGCATGCCCCTTAAGCTTACTTGGTTCCAAAGGGCTGCAGGATCCCTGGACACCTCCCCATATATCTGTGGGACTCCAATACTTTAGTCATTGTGAAAGGAAAATTGCACACGCATCCTTAATAACAATAACGATTTCATCAGCTACCTGTTGGTTCCAAGGCACATCATTTTTTTTTTCAACAGAAGCCAAACTAGTGGCCTTCGTTGCCTCAGGAAATAAAGAAGGATACTTTCTGTGGTCTTGTTGTGATTTTTCAGAACCCAAGAATGTGAGATTAGCCGCTTATTTTAGTAATGAACTAAATCACTTGATTTTATTGTTATTTAAAATAATTTTTCAACAGTTGACATCCAAAAATGAGAGATGGCCGCCAAATACAGATGTACTGCTACGCAAAGTCCTAATTTTAGCACAGAAACAAGTTCTTGTTTTTATTTAATCAGCCTTTGCATATACCTAAACTAGCAACTAATGAGTGAGACTGAGCAGTTTTTTCAGAAAAGCTGAAACCTATTATTTTGGATTGACTCTGCATGCTATTGATACCTTTACAAACCAATTAGACCGTTTAGTTCCATGCAAAAAGACCTCATAAAATCTATGACACAGTTTATGGGGGGACAGTTGCTATGCTGTATCTTGTAAATAACGAGAATTTGGAAGACATCTAATAACACCACCCTGTGGATTGCAAAAACATTTAATTCACGTGAAACTTGCAGTGAAAAAGTCGAAGTGTCTGCCCTCGCTGACATGTTCACACTCATTTGTCATCTTTCCTAAGTGTGGAGGTACATAGTATTTCTTTTTTAGCTTTCTAATATTTAACACAGCACTGAAAGCAATTATCTTCATTAACATAACACACACTCAAATCTTCCTTAATTATTACAGAGGACTTCACCTCAGCTCAAATGAGTTCCCCACTTATCTTCAAAGTAAATAGCTCTGAAAAAGTTTGGAGAAATCAATAAAAACAGGCATAGCCACAACTCTGAATCCATTTTTAGAACTCAGCCATGGCACAAATAACTCTAACTTACTTTACTTACTTACTTTAGCGCTACCAACATGTTTTTTCTATTGCATATTTTGGTGTTTTGTAGTCAGTTCATAGTGTTTGCCCAACCTATACTGTCCCATTACTGCACTGTCAGTCTTGAGGATAACTGAAAAGATACAGAAAGAGACCTTCCCTATGCTTGTTGCCATAGGAACCAAGGTTATAGTAAATACTGTAGACGCTACACATCTATTGAGGATCTGAGAGCCCATAAATACAGTTGAGGGAACAAGAAGCAATAACAAACATCGTGTGTTCCAGTGTGTCATTGTGAAGCAGTTGCACAAATTCTTAGTGAGCACATACAACGTACAGGAGGCAAAGTGTACTCAACAGTCTTATCACATAACTGCATAAAGAATCATTTTTAGAATAACTTGTGGTGGAGGACAGTGTTAAACTTGTAGTGTTTTATCACTGTTCCATTTGATGCACTGTGCTTCAAAAAACGTTGTGTTTCGTTCCCCCAACTCATACGATTTCCATCGCAAATATAAATAATTGATCATGGCATCTCAAGGATCCATTTACAGTTACAGTTGCTGAGAAGTGAAAAAAAAACAAAACATTAACAGGCTTTTGTTATCGTGAAAGATATATCCCTTAATTTAGAAAGTTTCTTTTTTTTAATGTGAATTAGTGAAAAACAAGTTGATTTGAATTAGATTTCAGTCTGTGATCGTGATTAGATGAGCTGGAAAATTGCTGGAGGTGGAAAACAGTCGAATGAGATTTTAAGTCCAGTCTAAGTCTGTTTGGTCGAGCTTATGGAGAGAAACAAAAAAATGTTTTCTTCCAGATAAGTATGGCAGTAACAGTAACAGAGGTGTACACGAACTGACAGGGAAATGTATTTTCATTTTTTTGGCTGTTAATTCATTACTTTCAGTTTGTCGAGTCAGTCCAGCTATGTTCCTTTTTCAGCAGCCTAATGCCTAATGTCGGAAAAGTGTACTTCCTTTCCTTTATTCCCACTGCTAAGAGGAACATATACCAGCAGCATGTAATGCGTTAAGAAACATTCACACCATGATTTTCTGTGCAAGCTCACACAAAAATAAATGCATGCTTTATCAGCACATTGTTTTGACTTGGAATTACTTAGCACCTCTATGGGCTTAAAGTTTTGTTATGTTTTTTTATGTTTAACATGTGTCTTTGAGGAAGACACAGTTTTTTAATGCAAAGCTTTGCAATGTCATGGATACAAATTGACTTCATTCAGTTTCATTTTTCCACAGTTATTGTTAAATGCTTCCCGGGAACAGGCTGGAACTAGAATGCAAAGCTGTTCAGTCCATCCATATTACGCCCAAATTTGTGGGTGTAATCAGGAATAAATTTGAAAACTGAAGGATTTGTTTACCAGAGACAGCACAGAGAACCTCACCACATGCAGGAAACAGAGTGATAAAAAGAGAGAGAGAGAGAGAGAGAGGTGCTAACTGCAGTACAAACTGATAAAATGAATCATCTTATCTGTTTCATCCTCGGGCTTGTGCTCCTGTAAAAATATCCGTGCGAGATGCTTGATAGATGGCTGTGTGTATCTGAAATCTAGTTTGGGGTTGCAGCTCGTTTCATTCCCAAGTGTAGTGTAGCTGCAGGTTTTCTGTATCAGTCAGAGCTTTTGTTTCTGAACCCTAAGCAGAAACTGACATGGAAAACCAGCCGAACCTGGTGCAAGGAGACTTTAATGTGGCAGAAATGGGGAACAAAAGAGGGGAGAAGGATAACAACTGGACGATGGTGAGGGGTGAGTGCGGTGGCTGTCGACAGGGAGGACAACTGGAGGCCAAAGAAAAATCAAAAGGTGGTGGCGGCGTGGCCAAATGCATAACAGAAACCAGCAAACGGAACACAAGCACAGGAGAACACAGGTTAGCAGCAAGGCTACACAAAAGACTCAAAAATCACAACAGGAATTGTCGAAGGTCGAAGGTAGGATAGAAACTTGAGAGAGACTGGGAATTTAGGACAGACAGACAGGTAGACAGTCTTCTCAGTCTTGTAGGGACAGATGAACCTGAGGACAGCTTGTGTGACTCCATCTTGAGGGGCGGGGGGGGGGGGGTCATAGAGGACAATGGTACCTTCTGTCCTGGTAAGTATAGACGAGCAGGAGATTGATGCCTATGGGCTTGGCGCTGATCTTCGAGCAGCTGTGTCCTCAGTGCTTGCCACAAAGTTTTCCACACATGGGATGTGAATTAAAGACCGGGATCAGAAACAATGTTAAATAGTATACTGGCTGCACACACGCTGAATGAGCTGATCAGTGGTCTCTAAAATGGCCTGAGAATGCTGGCTGCCCGTGGAGGGTAGCCAGTGACAGATTGAACTGCAGTATGAGACCAGGGTAGAGATGTACAGTAACACAGTAGATGTACTTGTGTACTGTGCATAAGTACATTAGCAATCTCCTTACATGTTGCTTGTGTTCAGGTGGGGCTGTCCATCTAGGTGCCCGAAAGGGTTTTCAAAATAAAGAATGGCTGAGCAAATCTCTGAGCACATCGTGAACCAGATTCTGATGGTTTGGCCTCTCATCAGGCACTCAATGGGACTCAACAGTCAGTGAAATGCTATCTGCCACTCATGAGCACCAAATGATAAGCATAGCAAAGGTCAAGTTTTAAGAAGACTGGGCCTTGATGGAGATGTGCGAAAGCAGACTCGGTGAGTGGCAGCAGGTATTTGTTATTCACAGTGATGTAATTAAGGTAATCAGTGCAGAGTACGAGGGTCCCATGCCTCATGTTAACAAAGAACATGAGCTCCCGCCTGAGAGAGAGGCGGATGAGCCAAGGCCTCATGGATGCACCTCTCGATTGCCTCCCGTTTGGGTTCGGAGAAGGTCAATAGGCCACTGGAGGAGAGAGAGGCATCAGTGGAGTATGGACAGTGTGGGGGTAGGATGAAGGCTTCCTCCTGACTGAAAATTTCAGCTAGATCCTGGTAGGTAGCTGGGACATTGGAAAGATCTTGAGGCCAGGGTTAGGGTTCGGGGGGGAAGCACACTATCAGGAGGCAACAATAGCTGAGAGGAGTTTTGTCTAATTTAACAACTCAGTTTCTCTTTAACCATGAGGACAAAATTATTAATTCATTCAGAAGCACGTTGTAATCTTGCAAGACATCGAAGTTATAAAAACAAAACTTAAAAACAAAATTATACCATAAATTACATCACTCCCCTGTGCATCTTTCACGTATGTAGTGTTGCATAAATACTACCGTGTTCACAGCATGTCTCGTTGATTTTCATCTATTTCTTTCTTTCCCGCCTCACCTTCTTTGAGTAGGTATGCAACTTGCCTCTGTAATTTGCAATATTATCATAGGTTGAAGACTGGTGTACAATGAGACCCAATGAAGAGGATGAACATGTCTGAGTGAATACGAACAGCCCGTGAGGACAGCTGATTGCGCGGAGGCTTAATATCAGACAGTGTTTGAGATAGATCAGCAGAATTTTGGCATCCAAAGCTTTGGCATGTATTGTAAGTCTTCTTTTACTTGAAGACAGTGTAGAGGTATTTCAAGAGCTTTCCGAGTTCTTGAATAAAGTACATCCTATTCATTGTTTGTCAGCTATAAAAAAGAGCTGATGTAGTTAAGGTGGGGATTTGGTCCCATGCAGACCAAAAAGAAGTCTCTTCAGATAACTAAATTCTTTTTGACCTTCCAGTTTTATTGAAACCTGCTTTAATATAAATGCAACAAATCAACAATAGTTCAAATTCATATACGCTGACCATGATGCAACATCCTCAAATAAACAAAACGCGTGTGTGTGTGTGTGCGTGACAGCATGAGTGAACAGATGGGGTTGTTTGGCACTTCTCTTTCACTTGCCTCCTGCTGAGGTCTCCAGTAATACTGCAGTAATACTAACAGCCTCTGTCTATGGTCACTCTCACGTAGGAGGCACAGCCGGGCTTGCTGCCATTCAGATTAGATACAGAATAGACACAGGTTTGCAAAGGATTTCCCTTACAGGCATATTTATATCACTCACTCCCCTCAACCTCATTTCCTGTTGACAAATAAACGACAAACAAGCCTACAAAGTAAGGCTTTTCAGATTTATCAGTTTTTCCGATAACATTATGACGATGGAGGCCCAGATGAAAAAGTGGGCTATGATTACGGGCATCAGGATGCAAGGGAAGGAAAAAGGTGTCCTCAATGCACTGCAGCTTGTCAAAGTGATGCAGCGATTTTTCTGAATGTGTGGCGGACGCTTTATAAAATTGAGTTGAGCCATTTAACTGACAAGGAGTCTCATATTTTTAAAATAAGTTCATAATAATTACATATCAGGGTGAAATGGGATGATGAACCTGAAGTGAAACAAATAGAGATTCAAAATCAAACCAAAGCCTTCAAAGCAGTCTGGTGTGCTTAAAGAAATGGGGAGATATAAAGAATGGCTTGAACGTTATAAAATTGCGGTGACTAGGTGACCTCGAACAGCTACTTGGGGAGTGGTAACATAACTGGTTGATGAAAAATCAGCCAGTGATGGAAAAATGGAAAAGACTGAAAGGAAACTTTACAACAAGCATGCATAGATCAACACACAATGCTGGAATGCAAAAAGATCTGAATATGAATATGACATGAATTAAGGAAAAGATGCACTGGTCTGACTCGAAAGTGGGTCAACACCAACACCAACAAATGAAAAAACTAGCAGAGCTTAAGATGTGGTACACGTTGTGGGATTGCTAGAGCCAAAGTCAGTACAGATGTCGGCTATTGGTCGTGAATAATGGATAGTCGAAAACGCCGCAAGTTTGCATTGAGAAACTTCAATGATGTATCATGCAACCATTTTCCATCTAAGCCATCCAGGCAAAATAATGATCACATAGTAATTGCATTTTTATTATTCATTTCTATGAACAGAAAATATTTGGAAAGTGCACTCAATCCTATCCTACAACCGTCTGTTGAACAGGTTCTACTGAACCAGGTGGATGTAACATCACGTCCTCTTTCTCTCCGTCTCTCCACATACACACACACACACACACACACACACACACACAGGTGCATGGTGTAATTTGGTTGTTTGTAGCTGTGAGAAAGCTTCAGTCCATCTTCCATCTGTCTACACACAGACTATATTTAGACTATATTTACATCAGAGTGTACGAATTCACATGTTAGAGAGTGTGAGTATTTTCCCTTTGTTTGTCTTTGATAAACATTTTTGGATGGATGTGTGTGTGTGTGTGTGTGTGTGTGTAGGCAGGTAGGGCACTATAGCTCATGTCAGCTGTCCAATGGGTGCAGAACGTACAGCAGTCTAGCCACCCACACACCGCCTGCATGACACACACACGCACACATACACAAACACACAAATTCATTATACTACGATATACAACTCCCACAAGCATATATATCGCATTTGACACGACAGAACACATAACACAAAACCAGCACAGACTTCTCATCGCTCACATGTACGCTCCTACACAATTTTCACAAGCGTCCTATCTTGGCCGCACATTCACACACAAACATGCACAGACGGAGCGATGCAAACAACAGAGATGAACGACTGCACCAGTCATGTTCACGTACAGAGCCTCCTCTCTTTCTCTCTCAGCGGACGTTCATTTGAGTGCTCATCTTTGTCTCATTCTCAGAATCAAATTCGCACAAACTGAGCACTTTGCACTCACGCATAGGGCTGATGTGACACACTTTGTCTGATTTGTTTTATTTTCTCGTTTTTCTCTGCTGTATGAAACAGGTGCAGAAAAACATATGCCATCGGGGAAAAAAACGTAATGTCAATCCTGTATATTGTGATTTCCCACATGATGCTCCTCTCAAACATCTAGACTACAAGGCAAAAAAAACATCATTTCTGGATACCAGTTGGAGGTAAAGCTGTTATTATTTTTCACATCACTCTTCTCACACACCTTCTGTCAACATAGAGCTGCTTGTTGCGCTGACAACCAGACAAGACCCACGATGCAAACACTGAACAACAGGAGGACCGATAAAAGAATTTTATTAACGGTCAAGGTTACTTGGCAGAGTGGCAGAGGTAAAGGGGAACAGGGGATGAGCGGGTGAGGTGTCCAGGAATGAGGGGCACGGCAGAGCAGAGGCAGACAAATGCAAAGCTGGGCATGCCAGGTCAGGATTGATGGATGCTGGCAGGCTGGAGACAAAAACGGAAGTTAGGAACAGGGGGGAAAAACCAATGGTCAAGAAACACAAGCAAATCTTTCGGGAGCCAAAAGTTTACCGCAGAGGTCAAACAACGAACTGGTCAGGAGTGGATGAGTGAACCAGTCTTTAAAGCAGAGTTGATTTGATTGCCTAGATGAGCAGCAGGTGAGTGAAGGTGGAGTCAGGAGTAGAAGCAGGTCAGCCACGCCCCAGCCTAAGAGTCACAGGAGAAGACACACAAAAACACAGACAGAGCCAGCAGGGAAGGGGAGCAGGAAACACAAGGGAGAGAAAGACAAAAACCCCAAATCCTAACACTGCTAATATGACACTGACATGCCTTTACTCGGCTCACTTTGTTTATGCCGCAGTTATGTTTTTACAGTTCATAAACAAAACTCACACCACACACCAATGATGTTGGCAATCATCATGTCACCATTGGTGGAGAATAAATGATTTTCAAGTGACGTGCTGTTACGTAAATGGTATAAGCAGAGTTCTGCTGTTCGGTTTGCTTTATGCAAATTGTAAAATATCAATAAAATATAATCTTGTATTGTGTGGGGATGAGTCAGGTTTCATCCACTGCCTCAGTAAACACAGAGTGCACAGTGTCATAGAAGCATTTACATTTCCAAAGTTCATATCGTCTTACCAGCGTTTTTGCTCCCCTGATGGTTTGAGGTACAGATGTGCTTTCTAGCAAGCCTTTCTCAGGAAGTTAAGTTAGTTAGGAACGATTTGAATTTGTTTTCCCCTTTGACTGGCTCATCGCTGCTTTACTTCTCTGTTTATCCATGGATTCTCATCCGTCATCTTTGCTTGGAACATCTCTCATCGCTCCGAAACGCTCATCGGACACACTAATGGCCCCGGTGTGTGATGTCACGGCCCATCAGCATCTCATTCAGAGGCCTGGCTGTCAGACGCTTGATCACCCATAGTAGATGGGATCAATACTGTATTTTTCTGGTCTCAGATAGAAAGGGAAGTTGGTTTTAGTTTATTTCGGACTCAAAAAAAAAAAAAAAAAAAAAGAGAGAGAGACAAAGAGATGGAAAATAAAATATGTTGGCTTTGAAGCAGATTTTTCAGGGAGAAGAAAAAAAACGGCTACAATCAAAATTGTAATTCCTTTGTTTTTCCCACAGCAGAGGAACTGCAACAAAATAATGATCACATAACAACAGAAACTTCAAACCCCCTATACAATAACCTGTATCCCACTTTCTTTTTCCTTAGATTACAGTGTTTATCTCTATAAAATAAAGAAATCCATGTGCATTTTTGTTGGTTTGGATGTATGTATGTTTGTTTGGCATCATATCATGATAAACATCTATATTATACATAACAGGTCTTGAGATGATGGCATGAAGTTGAAAACACAGGTAGTCATAGTTTAGGCTTCTACCAAGTCACCAGTCCCTTTCAGAAAGATGTGTCAGGATTTGACCTGGTGGTGACAATGGACCTTTCTTCCAATGAAACTGTTACGCACTCTCCATGAATTACATTTTTATTTGACCCAGGCTGAAATCAGGTTCACGCTTTCCAAAATATCCTTTTTCTAAGAAAGTTAATTTCATTCTTGTCTCTGTGGAGACTGGAAGTTTCTACACCTTCAACCTGTAGAGGGAATTCAGTAGCGGCTTACATTTCAATATCTAATGTAAATGTACCGACAGCCGTTGCAGAGATAAAGTTATACGCTAAGAGGAAAAAGGGAAAAATAGTCTGCGTGTTGGAGAGGGGCAATCGAGCTGGCAGAGGCAGAATGATGTAGAGATGGAGGAGTTAAGACTGGAAGCGGTAGGGCATAGCTGAAATTGGGGAACTGAAATCATAAACAACAGTTTGAGCAAATTACAGGATGGAGAGAAAAGTGAGATGATAAAAAAAATTAGACCTGAGGGGGGGGCGTGGACAAATGGGCACATTAAACAGGTGTTGGATGGACAGATAGTGAGACAGAGAGAGAGAAAGAGTCATCAGGGAAGTTTAGAGTGATGGGGAGAGATGAGGCTTGAAAGGAAGCTGGGGTAAAATGAAAAAGGGGGTAAACAGGGAACCCAGAGAGTGAGCGGAATCGAGTATTAGAGCCAGCAGCACTGATACAAACAAAGCACCAGGAGAGACAACACAAACGAATGAGTCCTGAATACAATTTTTGAGAGTAAAAAGCATATCATTATGAAAAATAGAAGTACATTTCTAGGACTGCAAATGTTAACACTATTATTAAGTTTAATTATTATCAAGTTTGAGATTTAAGACAAATGCAAAAAAGCGCTCCCGGCAATTCTTGTTACAATCGCATGTACTCTGCACTCCTCAGCCGTAATGTTATGACCATTAACAGGTGGCCATAATGCTATGTGTCACGTTATCCATGGTTTAATAACATTAATTATCTTTCTCATCTTTCTAATTATCTTTATCTTTCTCACAGCAAGCGAACATTTTGCCCTTGAAGTTGAAGTGTTAAACGCGCACTTCTCCCCTTCTCCAATTTTCGACAACTTCACCCGTGGCTTAACATGCGTTTTGATAGGTTCTAATAGATAGCCAGAAAAAGAGATGAGATGAACCCTTTATTAGGATGGTGCAGAACATATATCTGACCGTGTGCTAGAATATGCACTTTCATTGGTTTTCAAGGTCCGATAGCTTACAAAAAAAAAAAATGAAAGTTGTATTGCTGTAGCAGACACAATGAAATCACTGGGGCTACTTTAGGCCCCAACAGATTTTTATGGGTCAATACCTAGCCGTAAGGCTTACATGTGATGACATTGAATTGAGTTATATCAACTCTCCATCCATTCATCCTTTATCTATAGCATTTATCTGTCAGGGTCATGGAGGGGGGCAGGAACCAATCCTAGCTGACATTGGGTGAAGGGTACACCCTGGATAGATTATCAGTAAAGCGCAAAGGCTGACATACAGAGACCTCCCATAAGGGAAGGGTGCAGGTCTGTACCTGCAACAAAGCTTGTTCTAAATGAGTCCCAGCACAGTGAACTTCTAAACTGAAATTGGAAATCGGTTATTCAAGATGTCGTCACAGGGTTCTATTTCAACTCAATGTTTTGGAAAAATCTGTGGCGTCGTCAGAAAACTCCTGTTTTTTTGTGAATGATTACGCTGATCTCCTAGTGCAGTAAAACGGGAAAACAAAAAAACAGCCGCTGCAAAAATAAAAGAAAGGAAAAAATGTAGTTCTCTCATACATATGGCTCAAGCGATTCTTTAGTGAGGCTGTGTTTTGCTGCTCTTCACTCGCCCTTTTTTCCCTTGCTAACGGGCCTGAACTGACTCAATCAGCAGGCAGGAAAGGGAAGAGGAGCAGAACACCATTGCAGATTGGACAGCTGTTACTCTCTCTCCGTCACTTTCTTCTTTTCCCATCAGGGTTGTTACTCAGCATGGCTTAGAGTGTTAGGTTTTGTTTTAGTTTGGTTTGGAGATCACTGGAAGTCCTGTTTTTGGTTTTGTTTTGTAAGGTACGATTTTTTTGAATTCAGGTAGATTAGGAGGAGAGCGTGGGGTATGACAGCTCCCGCTGGCCCGGCAGCCTTTCTTTCATTTTGTTCTGTTTGGCCTGTCCTTCTTTGGTTGTGCTTTATTTTGAATTACACCACTTAACCTTGTTTTACTTTGCTCATGCCCAGATGAAATAAATTCATTTTAACCCTTTAAAATGCTTTGCTGCTCCCTTTATATGTGAGCTTTTATTTTAGAAGGCCGTATAATTCTACAATAACTCAGACTTCATGGACTCAGATTAGGTTTCTTTTCTCAAACCAAACCACCACTAAACTGAAGTAGACACAGCCAAGTGATACCCCCTCCCACTATACAAAAAATACATCTCACATATTTACCATCATCATTAAATTTTCATTTATTTCCGGTTGCACATATACAAACCAAACGAATTACACACAAATATGTATTGTACAATAACCGAAAAAAGGAATAGGCAGAAGCTCATAGCTTATTTACTCAACAAACAGGCAATTTTTAAACTCATAAATTCATCTACAATTTGAATGCTTTGTTGTTTCAATCTCTGCAAATATTTCCTATCAAGTTTTTTGACTATTAATAAACCATAAAGACACGCGACCATGAGAGCATGAGATAACAATATTTATTGAAGATGCGGTAAACTTTGGTAGCCAGAGAGTGGACGCAAAGTTTGTGTTAATGTATGCATAAATGAAAGTAGAAGTAGGTGCAGAAAAGCGGATTTAGCAATGAGGTTTATTCATTTCTCAAAAGAAATGGAGGAAAGTCGGAACATGTGCTTCCTAATGGAGATGCTCAGCAACATATATGTTTTACCAATTTTGGATATATAAGCCACTGCCAAGAACAGGATAGAAAGCTCTTAATTTTAAAGGGTAAAGGGCCGTCCACACCAAGAACTATAACTATAACTATAACTATAAATATATACTTCTAAAAATTGTTCTTAACTCAAGCGGATGGCAGCGTCCACACTACAACTATAACGACAACGATAGTAGTGGACAATATCGTTCGGATCACCTTCAGAGCGATTTGATGAACGATAAAAACACTGACAGCCAATCAAAATCCATCAGGAATGACAGGTTGAGACGTTCTTCACGTCACTACGTCACTCACACACTCATTCAATATGGCGGACGACGTGGGAGAGAGCCTTATCATTGAGGTACAAAAAAATCCAGCTCTGTATGACAGAATGACAGACTGTATAAAGATGCCACCAAGAAGAGGGACATCTGGGACGGAATCGGGCGCACCCTTGGAATAAATAAATCTCTGCTCCACTGCTGACCGTTGCTCCGAGCACTCGGTGTGCTTGGCGTAACCTAGCAACACAATGATATTGTTCATTGGTGTGGATGCTGGCATTTTATCATTATAGTTATAGTTATAGTTCTTGGTGTGGACAGCCCTTAAGACACAAAATTTTATTGGACCAACCTCAGGTCTATGTGTCTCTCATCTACCCAGCATTTAGGTGATACCCTGATCTGGTTCCATTCAAGGTAGTACGTGTACTGGCCTTTACTGTTTGTGGTACCTACAAAAGGACCCCATGGATATTTTTGGACCCAACTGCCCAGGTCACCAGAACTAGGACTCTTGGTGATGCCTAACTCAACCTTCAGCACTGACTGAACATTTGAACATTTACGGAGCTCTCTCTCTCTCTCTCTCTCTCTGGGGGATCAGATCAACAAGCAATTTATTCATAACTTATCCTTTCTGATATATTATGTCAGTTTGGCTTGTGTTTGTTTATTTATTTACATGCTTTTACCTTTATATAACACACCATGCACTCCAGCTTTGAAAAGTGTTCAATGAATCGACCCTTTACTTCTTTATTTCATCAAAGCAACACAGATGAAGTGACGCAAAGTCGTGCACGTGTGTTGTCAAACTGATGCAGTGCATTGAACCCTTAGGGCCACCGTAAAATAGAAACACTTCATTCGTTCACAGTTCAAGTGAGCAGGTTCCTAGAAGTGTTGCTATTATTATTCTATTTACTTATTTTCTTATTTATATATTTGCCACTAGTTTTTGCTTTGATACTTTTCGCTAGAAAAGAGTTCATGCAGTTGCACATCAGGGAGACAACTCCGGTGTGGATTTATTTCCAACATTTCACACAAAATTAGTGGAATCATTGGACACTTCAAACAGACCCTCACCTTTGCTCATTCACTGAAACACAGAAGGGGCGGGAAACACACCAGTGAGCTCATGTGCCTTCACCAGCACAAATTTATCACACAACCATGTGTGATACCAGTGTTCTAGGAACTGGTGACAAGCAACAGCCTTATTCACCTTATGGTTTAAGCTTCACAGAAATATGGCTGTTTGGATTGACACCAGACCCTGTGCTGCAGCTACCTGGCTTCCAAAATTTCAGAGTGGATCATGACCATAGGCTGTATGGAGACTCCAAATCTAACAACTGAAACCAATGCAAAAGTGACTTAACTTCACTGATTGAGAAAAAAAAAAAAATCAAGTCAGATTGTACTGACGTCTCTGTTTAAATGGCCCTGCTTCTCATTTGATCTGCCTTGATGTTACACTAATGAGTCTGTGGTCTCAGTCTTTAGTTTCAAATCTTTTTTCGATACAACCCGATGCTCATTTTTTAAAATAGGGTCCCATTTAAAGGGAAATAAACAAGGGATCGGGGTCTTGCGCTGACCTATGTGTGTATTCCCACAAATAGACCTGCTCACTGAAGAGTAAGTCAGAGTAACAAGGTTTTAGAGAAGCCAGCTACGTCTCCCACCTCAGCAGTCACAATCACTTCCATAACCAGGTTACGGCTATGGAAGTTATCATGTGTGTGTATATCTGCTTTTGTGTGTGTGAGCGAGAGAGAGGAATGTTTGTTTGCTGAGACTCAGTTACTTCAAGTTAGTGTGTGCTGTGTGCATTGTGTGAAGTGTCTCCCTCAGCTCAGTAATCATACTACACATACCCGCACTGCAGTAGTCTGTACTGCTTAACTAGGTTAACCTGTGGGTGTGTGTGTGTGTGTACTGTCTGGCGCCTGTCTCCCAATAGACACACAACATATGCAGCTATATAATAGGATTAGTGTGTATGTATGTGCATGTGTGTGTGTGTGTTTTGCCTCATGTCACACAGTTCCACATACCCACACACACGCACACACACACATAGACTCCTAGTCATTCTCGCACACAGATGCATGAATCTTTCAAAACTGGTGTTTACAGAATAAACCTTATGAATGATCCCGTTTTTTTTTTGTTTTTTTTTTCATCCAAATTCAACGTTTTCAGCCCTGCAAGCAGAGTGCAGCCGTTGAAAAATAAACATGAACATCCACACTCACAAATCAATCTCAATTTCCAGGAACTGTTAACGGTAGCAAAACGTACTAAAGTGCTGTTTTAAGGTGACACAAATAACGTTAACTAGATCTTTATCAACTGAGCATAAATCGGCACCTCTCCTACTTCATCAGCAAAACAGGCGAACAAAACAGTAACTTGGCGCTGTCTGTGTTTGCCTTTGCTTTCAGCTTATTTCCATGGCAGCAGCAGCAGTAGCAGCAGCGCAGGCTGCACTTTTTCAGGCCGCTTTAAAAAAATGACAATTTTTGCAAATTACAGATCATTAAGCCTATTATCATAGCCGGTGTTGTGCCAGTTCATACTTTAAAAGAACTAGCTCAAAGTTCAGTTAAAAAAAAATTAAAAATCAACTAGCTCACATTCAAAGTTATTGTTGTTTTTCTTCTGAAGTTAGTTCACGATGCCAAATATTGTTGTATTATCAAATATCTCAGTAAAGGCTCTCTGTCTCCTGGGTTGAATCTGCTCTGGGGTTTCAGTTGCGACAGAGCCATGAGCCTTAACAGTTTTATTTGAAAGATTGTGAAAGATTTTGCTATTTAATTTTGTAAACTGTGATGTAAGAGAAGTTGGCTAAGAATATATTTGTCTATTGGTGAGCTAAGAGCATCTCTGATGAATGAAATGTATGTTCAAAATCCTGAAATGTTTTGAAGCGCCATTGATGACACGTTGTAATGGTTGTTTCATTCCAATAATTGTAAAGTGGCTAATCTTGTTGCTGAAGCCTGAAAGACATGTCAGGATGTTTATTTCGTTAGCATTATTGCTTTCTGGCATCTACTTTGGTTTTTCAGTCTCTCAGCATTAATCATGGCGACTTGTAAGGCTCTTTGGGCTGGGCATATTTTTTTCTATGATCTAAAATATTCTGTTTTTGTGGAAAAAAAAAAAAAAAGTTCCTGTTCAGATGTGGTATTAACAGCCTTCTGAGCCGTATGAGTTCTGATCATTCACCACCTTCAGAGGTGGCCTCATTCTTTTTGCAGTGTGAATGCAAATGTGCTCCTCGTTCACATTGAATGACCGCCTACTCCACTAATCCACACTCTAATTAATCTCACCAAAGTTTCATCATGAAGCAAAAATATTTGAATATTCCAAATAGGTTTACTCTAATTTCATTGTTGAGCGGAAACTGATTTCCCCCAACTCTCTTTTAACGCTCTCGCTCTTTCTCTCACCCACCCACCCACACAAACACACACACACACACACACCCACACTAACAAAGACAGTGACAATGGACTTTGCTAAAAACAACGCACACACATTTGTGATCAGGCCATTGAATTCAGGTCTAAACATGGCCATTTTTATAGCTTGGATGAACTTCCAACAAATGTCGCAGTTTCAAAACTAGCAAGGCAAAAAAAAAAAAGATGATCTGAGCCTGTGTTGCACCCCAGGTGCATCATTAGAGCTAAAGCAGAACCAGGTTATTACCACATGTGACAAAGTGGGTGAGAACACACCATTTGTCCCCATATTTATTCATCTCTATAGCGTTCCTTATTTAACTATGCTTGTTGTTTGTCGTAGCTTCACCATTTCTCTGTAGCACACATACATTTATTATCGCAGGTTTGGTGTTGTGTTTTGCATTATATTTGCTTTCCGCTAACATACAACAATAATTTTGTTCAAATAAAACAGACAAGTGTCTTTACAGCTTAAAGTTGTTTATTTGTTTAGTTGTGTTAGCCAGAAGTTACTTTAACCTCGCTTCCTTTTACAGTACTTACCATACCCACCATGGGGGGCGTAGAATATTTGATTTGATATATTATTGATTTTAGTTCATTTATTTATGGTTGATCAGGTGTTTCAGTTTATGTGGTAGGCTGTGTGAGTTTGTGTGTGTGTGTGTGTGAATTAGTGAACACGAATGACTTACTTTTCTGTTGTCAGAAGAGACAGCACTTACCTCAGGATGGAACACCCCCTTATGGGGGTCCTATATAAGCAGTTGGGTTAAGCTGCCTGGGGGACAGGGGAGTCACGAGCTGCTGTGGGCACATGCCGAGTTACTTTAGGTTACTATGAATTTTGTGTTGTTCAGTTAAATTGAGTTAATTGCTTATTTAGTTTGTTTTCGGTTGTTTTTTTTTTGCTTTGTTTGTTTGTTTGTTTTGTTTTTGCTTTTTGTATTTTGTGACCTGGATGCTCCTTTGCTTCCTGGACATTGTTTCTGACTCTGCCTCCTATCAACATCCACCCGCTTGTGGTCAGGCTCCTACAAGACCACACCTGCCTGTTGTTTAGCTTGAGAATTTATTAGTAATTAGATAGTACTGAAATTATATACATATAACATATCTGTTTTTGCTGCATGTTGTAATTCTAATTGTCCTAATTCTGATTTCTAGTTTTCGATACTATACTCTCTCTTCGCCTGTCCAAGCAATTTACCCCTGGAGTGGGCATGAACTCTGTGAATGCTGCATGCTCAGGCACAAGTTTACGCCAGAGATCTACTGCGTGCATACAGGGTTTGAACCTTTTTGCAGTTGGGCAAGAAGCAGGACTCCCCAAGTTTAGTCTTGCATTTGTGTGATTTGTATTTATTTGTTGTTGTTTTTTTTTACAGGCATAACTCTTGAGAAACATGAGTCACGGTTCAGCTGTTTTTGGGTTAATTTCAACTCATGAGACTCAACAACAAAGTTCAGAATACAGATGAGACATTATTTATCAGCCTGTCTTCAATTCTTACTTGATTGTGACCTAAACTGAGTTGTGTGCCAAAACCTGCCATGGCCTTTAGCACTGAAAGGTGCAATACAGCAAGATGCAGGTACTCCTTTGTCCAGTGTTGGTCAAACAGCCAAAAACAGCTGTCTGCAGAAAGGTGAGGCTCATTACAGGCCCATTTGGCAGTAGCCAGATATCCTGTCGGTCACTGCAGCCTTCGTTTTTCCTGTGTTGCGCTGTCTCAAAACTGATGAATTTAACAGCAATACACAGAAGTTTTGGGTTTTGGTTTTTTTTTTCAGATTTGTTATTTCCTAAGTTAGTTGATGTCTGATCTGCAAAAATAGTTTTCACATTCTTGTATTGCTTTTTATTCCTCTCAAATTGCCTGAATCAACTCCATTTACTGCCATAGGGGCCCCTATAGGATAAAATAGTTGCATAAATGGTGTTCTCATAGATAGATGGCAGATCTGCACAATTAAGTGAAACAGTGTAATATCCGAACTGTAGGAGGTAGACTTTTTGACAAAGAGAGAAGTGTTTTACAATGTGGTTCTGGATTGTGAAGATGCTTGTATGGTACATGACCCAAACACATGGCATCATCGACTTTCTATATTTTTAATGAAATTGAAATTGATATCCCAATTTAATCCCACTGAAATTGATAAATAGCGTCGTTCACTCGGGTTGACAGGCTGAATGGTGGCCCTCGACCTCAGAATGTCAGTGAGCATGCCCTTGGTCTTGCAAGTGTTCAGCAGGGGGCAGTTCCACTTAGGACCATTGTCAGATCCCTGTACTCCCCCTCCTGATACACACTGCGATAGTTGTGACATCCAAGTATTTCTGGATGCGGCAAGACTCGGATGTGCCTGTGCTGCTCATCGCTGTCCCTAAGACACAGCTGCTCCGCCTATGTATGCCAATATCAGGATGTAAATGAGGGATCCACCCCCATCCTTTACAGCATGTCTTTGGAAATTGGGGTGGTTGGATGCTGTTTGAAAAATCTAAGAACATAATCCTCGTGTAACCACCTAGATCATTCAAGCAAGGATGGGCCTGGTGGAGTTTGTAAAGGACAGCATCATCCACTCCACTATGTTCTTTGTAAGCAAACTCACGTGCCCTTGGCTTGAGGAGACAGGGAAGCAATTACATAAGGGTCTCTCTGATGTGGGAGGTAAGGGCCACATGTCCTAAATCATTTATCATTCCCTACATTAGGTGACTTTATTTGTGAATGGTCAGCGAATGAGCCAAAAACAGCAACATTCTCTCCTTCAGGCATAACAAAGAAATCATGTGTGGGTGTTACCAGGTAACGTGTGTTCTTACTGTTCACTGTTTAAGCCAAATTAGAAAGGAGAAATATGAAGCACAGAGGGTGGAATTTAAACGACAAAATGCTCAGAGGCAGCGAAGGAATGTTCCAGTACATTCAACCTCCAGTAAATACCTGGCAGGTGAAATGCTAGACAGGGCCGTTTTGGCTTGGTGCTAGTTGGTACTACTTCTTTTGCCAGCCCTGTGCTTGTGTTAGCTTGCTGTTTTCTCCCTGTGCGTTATTCACAGCTACTTCTGCAAACAGTTTAAAATAGATCTTCATATAATTTTTGCTGTTCATGTTCTTTTGCAGCCTTAGATCTGAGTTGGCCTAAAGCTGCTTAGAAGACAAAGTCAGAATGGAAATCATGGGAAACAACCACAGGTGTGAACAGAGACACTGAAAAAGTTGAGTGCAAAGGACAAGAATCAGCTTATGGGGGAACTTGTAATATTGTATTTTATTTTGTAATACAAGCCTTTGAAAACTACAAATTGCTTGGACAGGCAAGAGAGTTGCAATAGTTTAAATAGACTAAAATGAAATGATTATCTCAGTTTTAAACACAATGGGCCTTTATCAGCCGTTAGAGGACAGTGATTAGGACAAAAAATTGAAGAATGTAAATTTAAAAGAAGAAATTTACAAAGAGAATTTCACTGGGACCTCCTATTTGTGTACTCAAAACTTTCCTCCCAGTGGAGCATCCACAACAAGCTTTGTTTATATTTCCCCCACACGTACAAATATCTGGTCATTGTGAGTCTGCAAGCAAGCGAGAAAAAGACATGATTCTTGTTTTAGCGTTAAAATGATGACGCAGCAACATCCATGGGTTTATTTTCGTGACTCAATGCATTTCCACGTCCAACCAACATCCAGCTGAATAAAAGGACACAAGATACTATTCTTTATTGTCCCAAACTCCCTCATTAAGCAAAATAAAGAAACTAAGTCATTTTAAAATTGTACCTGCAGTGCGTGCACAGGATTGCAGCACCAGCAACCAGCGCCTATGAGTACATACGTCTTCAAACAGTCTTGTTTCCGAATGAAATAACGAGAGAAACAGATTTTTTGACCAAAGCCTCAGCATGACAGACAACTATTACCAGCTATTCCAGTATGCCTCTTTTGAAGTTGCTGCTCCACCCATGTGGGCTGCCCCGTGCTGAGAATGAAGTGACTCCATTATTCCGCCCCACAGTAAGAGTGGGAGACGTGGAGAAGAGTTCCCTGGGAGAAGAGCTGTGCATATATTAGAGTAATTAATCTGTAATTAATCTGCAGGAGACAGAAGGATGCCTAGGATTGGAGAGAGTGATGGAGGGAAGAGAGAGAGAAAGAAGGAAACTAAGACAAGAGAGGAAAACGAGGGGAGGATAAGTATAAATTAGTGCAAAAAAAAAAAAAAAGCACAAGTGTGTGAGTAAAACGGGGAAAGAAAGGCCTGACGGAGAGTGATAGGGGAAAGCTTGAGAAACAGAGAGAGAGAGTATAATTACAGAGGTTGAGCCACAGGGCTCCTCTATGGATCATTAGCCAGCTTAAAGAGCCAAGGCCCTGGCACTGTGTGAAGAGACTCAGCAGAAAAGGTCACAACTTCTGCAGCTTTGGAAGAATACTTTTGTCGCTGTGTTTTGCCTCATTTGTCAAGGCAGTTATGAGATGCAGGCCCAAAGATAAGAGGTTAATAAACTGCTGTGTCCTAAAAAAAATACAGACATGTTTTCACAGCCGAAGCAGGTTGTTTAAGGGGAATGTTTTGCCTTCTAAAATATTGATTTCCTGAACCTGTGATGGGAGTTCAAAAGGGTACAAAACATTAGCTCAACAAGTATTGAGCATTGAGTGTAAAAAAAAAAAAAGAAAAAAAGAAAAACAGAAAAAGAAGTAGCTCGTCAGCATAAAAAGATTTAGCAGGAGCTGGATTTACCTGACAAAACACGCTTCGGACAGGGCTCAGAAAAGAGTGTAAAAGCAAAGTTACACAAATTCAAAACAGCAAAATAGGCCTATACCACATTATATCTTGTAGATGAATGCATATTTTATCAGGCCAAAAAGTGTGTCCTTATGCCAAATGTGACTGAACCTTATGAGCACAGTTGAATCAGGAAATGGAAATCCAAAACAGATCCATAAACAGATATATTATGTGCTTGTTAAAAACTGGCTGAAACTAAGTGGACACAGTTATTATGACCTGTAACGTTACAAAAGAGATACCTCACTATATTTATTTTTCCATTATTTATGGCATATTATATTCAATCCCATTTCATTTTGACATAACATTAGTTAGCTGTCAGTTTATACGGCTTCATCATTATTATTATTTGCTATAAGTAACGCACAACTATAGTCTGAGGTGATGGAAAAACGTTCTGCTCGTCGATGGATCGCTTAAAGACTCTGATCAGCAAACAGGATTCTGCTGGAAAGACTTGCAACTCCTAGGACCTGGCGTCCGCATATGTGGACATCACATTTTGGGTTGTCTAGACCCCAGTATTACATTTTATCTACAAGGGCCTGGTGTCCACATATGAGGCCATTATACTTCCACTTAGTGGTGGCAGAAGAGTATAATACATTACAGGTTAGATTCAAGATGACCAACAACACACAAAAGAGAAATTAAAAATGCATGCCATGCAAGAGTTCGGGTTTTAGGAGGTTAATACAAGAATATGATTTTTTTTTTTGTTCAGAAAAATATTGCACATTTGGAAGCTCCAGCTGCAAATATGATGTGGGCATGATTCAATTAGCAGAAAAATGGTGAGAATTGTTCAAGCCAGGTTATACACTTTCCATGCCAATAATGCAATTTTGAACTAAACTGAATTGAACTCAATTTCAATGCATTACTACGACCGGGGGTCAGCAGGGAATAAAGGAGTCAGTATGATGTATTGCAGTGCTTTCTGGTTCTTCAAGAAGTCCTGGTCTCTCCCGCTGACTTCAGATAAAAAGCAGACAGACTAGAACATGTGTGCTTTTTCAATGAACGCAACCGTCTCTGTTGTAGTCTTGCCAGCGTTGTTCACATTTCCGTTTGTTCCAAAAAGCAAAAGAGCTGCACATTATGGATGAAAGCGTGATACCGACAGACCCTCTAAATTCATCCCCCGAAAGATGACGTTAAAATACCACCGATATGGCTGAACTCGTGAGAAGTCGCAGAAAGCAGCAGTCAGAAAAGAACTGGGACGAAAAATGAAACCTCAAGGATTATCATCTTCCATGATCTGCACATGCTGTCACACACATGCACAAAAAACAGCTTATGGTGTGATCTCTGCAGTCGTGTGTGCTGAAACCGCAAAGTCCATGCAACGTTAAAGTGGAAGCTGTGCGACAGCTGCATCAGCTAATCTTAAAGTTTCTTTTAATGATATGATGGCTAACACTGGCTTTTGCTACTTAAAGCGGAGACTTACAACTTTAAAGAGGCTTGTCAGGGCTTCATATTACCAGGTTTTAAGTCACACTGGCCGCAGCCTGTGTTGGACGAAAACAAGCACTTCGCCCTGTAACGGTAATGACAGCTCTCGTTCTCTTTCTCTCAACACAGCCAAAAACCGCAGGCAGCTCTTTAATGATAGCAAAATGTTCGACGATATGCAGTTTGTAGAAGCTCGACCTTTTTGAAGATGCTGTTGCTGATTGTTGGGGGGACGTGGTGCTGCTTGTGAGGGAGTTTTTCACCTGTCCACTGAAGTGATTGTATCACTCCCCCACCTTTGCCGCGGTTGACATGAAGGGAGGTGGGGGTGAGGTGTCGCCCTCTCTGATGAAATGGATGTTTTTAAAATAGTTGTGGACCAGAAAGGCGTTTTGCAACCCTCAGATTTTGTTGGAGAGTTTGAAATTAACAGTTGATGCGTCCTGCACACAAACAATGTTGGCACAAGACTATAAAAGTGAGGGTAGTTTTTATACTATGGGCTTTTATCATCTGTGTTCCTGTACTGTGTTGATGTGATGACTATAAAGTCCTGCCACACTGACTGCTGAGAGACAATGCCTGACTTCCGAAAGTGGTTATTTCTCCACAGTACCACCTGATGAGTATCTTACTCAGGGTCAGAGGTCACTCTGAAGCCTCACACTAAAACTTACAGGCCTTGAGATATTCAGGCAGCTCCTCCTGACACAGCTGTAGGTTTCTGGTGATACTCCCGGAGCCGAGGCTGATAAAAGCAGAACTTGAATTGTCAGTAACACATGACTCGGTGTTCTCACAATCAGCAGCACCTGGGCAGATATAATAATGTTTCCTTGTTCATGGTTAATGAACTGACAGCATGGTCACACTCTGACATCTTCTCCCTGTTTCTTGGTGTATTTGAGTGTGAACTATTGATAGTTATCTCTCTCAGGTACATAACACTCTCCTCAGGGGTTGCTGCATCAGATTTGAGGCGACATTGTGCACGAACACTGCGTTGATGAATCCGCATTCCTCCTTGGTTATTCAAACTTTGATAAACATCCTCAGTGTGAGACATCCTGTTTTCCATAGCCCTTTCTTCACAGCTGATGATAAGATTTTCTCTAACACTGCTCTTGTAATCTACTTGTATTTTCCCAGACACCATTGTGAAGAAACCTTTGACACAGTACATAAAACTATTTATCGACTCATATATGCTGCAAAATGTAGTACTGCATTTGTTCCAGGGTTCAGGCCACACAAATATATACTAAACATCCATATGCAGCTGACAATACCCGCTTAAGCTATTCAATTAATAGCTCACAGTCCAGCTTGACTTGTTCTGACTCAATATAGAAACAATAGTCTATTCTATGTTATAAAAATGTACTAAGATACCTTTCTTACATATTGCAACATTATTGTCCAACCGACTGCAGTCTGCGAGTCTAATTTTGAAGGTCTTGTAATCATAAATCCAAAGGCGGAAAACTCAGCTGAGAAGTTGTTTGTGACAGAAATATGTGCAGAAACGGAATTACTGTGCAAACTAAGCCTTTTCTTTTTCTCAACAACAAATCAAAGCTTTCAATCAATCAAAAGCGCATCCCTGCATTACAGTTGTAGGAACATGAAAAAAGTATGCTCTTTAAAATACAGAAACCAAAAGTAAAACCAGGGTGAAAAGTGTAAGTAAATCAAAGAGAAGAAAGAAGACAAAAGAAAAGGAAATAAATTGAAGAATATCTAGGCTGTATCTTGCAGCCCAGGTCTGGCCACTGCACCTCATCATCGTTACAGGCCATAGCTGCCTGGTTAGACAGCGAGGGAAGAAGCATCAGGGGTGTTTGAATCATTGATCATTGTCTATTTGCGCATAGTGCTGACCGTCACTCAGCTTTCACTAATATTCAACTGGACTGAGTAATGGAGAGTAGGGTGGAAGCTACTTTTACAAGGAAATGTTGCTGGTCAACAAAGAGGAAACCCACGCAGGCAAGGAGAGAACATGAAAGGAATCAAACCCCTGACCTTCTTGCTTTTAACCTGTTTTTAACTATGGTCAGACTCTTTGTTGCATTTTATTCCCCTTCTCTTTTACGTTTCCTGCAACTCTCCTTAGGCCGATGAAAAAATGTCAAATAAAAAAGCAGTACTTCAAAATTCCAAAAACCTGTGACACCCTGAATGTCTTTGTTCTCTTTGGACCGTGTCCCGATCAATCCAAGAGGATTCCTGGAGTAGTCTCTTTAGAACAGAATTGAGGAAACCTGACTTTAACAGATCCATAAGAGAAAAGCAACACCAGCAGATACATGTTTTTCCATAAAGCATCAACACATGTCACACTACAGATATTGTTCTTGTGCAGTGATGATCCACCACATCATCAGAGCCAATAGATATATTGATGGATGTTGTTATGTTAAATATAATTCGGATCCTCTGAAGCAGAAACTGTGACAGTTTGTGTTTAACCACGTTGCAGTATAAAACGCAAACCTATAACTGAATGTAAAGAGAACTGACAAAAATAAGCCAAAGATAAAAATCTGAAATAAAAAAACAAAGACACTGCAGCTGAAGTGGGAAAAAAGAGAATAATACTTTATTTTTTTTATATCCCAATGTTTGTGTGTATTTGTGTAGTGTATTATTATATCTGGACATCAGATCTAAATCTTTCCCTGTGAAAAAAGTTGTCGGCTGCATCTGAAAGTGTCTGTTGAGGTCTGATGATCGGAGCAGCTTACAGCACGACGGAGAGAAATGCAGATTGCCGCCACTGATTTAGACAGCTCCTGTCATTAATGTGTAGAACCCCACTTTGTAAACTGAGCTCATGTCTTTGCAAAAGCAAGAAATCAGCATCGTGCCTGACTCTCAAGGCACAATGTATAACTTATGCTGGCAGGGTATTTGAGTGAAAGCAATACATTACCGTACAGTGTTAGTTAGCCTGTAATACTGTATGGGAGACACAGACACGGCTGGAAGCTAAGAGGGCTACTCTTTGTTTTGATCATCTCTATAAAGACTTATGGCTAAAGCGGTTTCATTTTAAAAAGTAATAATCAATTAGTAAACCAGTGATTGGCTGATTTGGTTTTTACTGGACACAGGTTGTCTCTTGGTGGCTGAGAGCTGTGTGCCCTAATATTCACTTGGCTTCTTTACCTGACTCAAGATTCCCAAAGTCTCCGTATTTTGTTAAAATAGATAGCTGAAAACGAACGCAGTCTAAAAACTTTCATAAGAGTGAGCCTTAAAACTGGATAAAAAGTGGATTTGATGCTTCTGACGTGCAACTAATAACTGATAAAAATGCAGCAAGATAAAATGCCGTACCTACATTAAGTCATCTTCAGGGTAGACTATTATCATGATTAAAGTCATGGATTTTTTTTCCTGTAATTCTTGGTTGGAATAATGTAAGAAGCTAACTGCAGTACTACATACTATTCTGTGTGTATGCTATATGCATGTATATCCAAAAAGGTCCCTTTTTTTTTTTTTAAATATGTGAAATGTTTTTCATAGATCAAATCATAATGGCTTCACCTAATTTGACATGGCAGGCATCTAAGCTCCAAGCTCATGGAATAGCAGTTTTGTGCTGGGGTCAAGTGTACTATTACATGTTATAAGTGCTGTATTCTGATGGTGGAGATTTTCAGGTTCTTTATGTAACAAGACGTGAAGGTTATATCTGTTTTCATTTCACTCACCCACCAAATGTTTCTAAACTTCTTCCTCTCAAAACCATGAAAAGTGAGGAAGGATGTAATAGGCAGTTGACAGTCTTACGTTCAATAAATGTCAGAACCGAAAAGGTTTTTCAAAAGAGGAATTTGACAGACTGTTGCACGAAGACATATATTTAAATAACAAAAACTCCAAAACAGAATCTAGCACAGCTAGAATATTTGAATCTGGAGTGAAAGAGGAGAGGGAAAAAAAGGATATTAGATTCTAATTCCTTACAGATATATTATTTTGCATTTCAAAAGAAGCTCTTCGTGGTCACAAAAACTGACTGAACTGTTTACAGGTCACGTAATGTGGACATTTTTTTTCCAGGGATATTTACAACAAACACACATCCTGGAATTCACTTATTTAGTGTGTTCTGGGTGCAGAAGGTTTTAAGGGTTTACTGATACTGCACAGCAGCTCTGTAACTACTCAGATTGGAGGAAAAGAATGATAGGACTATGACTGTGAAAGCTATTTTTGGCTGGACAGCAACAGTGGGGCCAGTCCTATAAAACCTGAATATATACTTGTATTGGTTTTTCCTCACTGGGCAGGCAGTGAAGAAATTGCAATGCTCACTGTTCGGCCAGTGGTCTAACTTATGTGGGATTCAGCTGACCAATACTGGAACTTGATCACACTGTCAGTCTGTCAGTCAGTCAGTCAAAGGCATTTGCCATTATAGGGTCCGGATCCACCCAAAACATTTATGTGGAATCATTTTATATCCTAATTTCTATTTGTTTGACAGACAGCTTCAAAAATGTCCAGGTTGAAGGTCATTTTGGTCATTGATACAGGAGATGGCAAGAACACAGCAGTCTGGCTGATGAGCTAACACTTTACCACCAACATTCCACGTGATTTTTCCAGCAGCTAAGATTTCTATTTAATTTACAACCGCTTATCCATTAGGCTGTCACAGGGGGTGCTGGAGCCAATCCCAGCTTCCATCTTGGGCGAGGGTGGGGTCACCCTGGACTGGTCACCAATTTATCGCAGGGCCCAGACACAGAGACAGACAGAGACAAACAAACCACTCACACTCAGACTTATGGGAAATTTTGAATTACCAACTGACCTAGACGTGCATGTCTTTGGGCTGTGGGAGGAAATCTGTGCCACTGAACATGCAAACAAAATCATCTTAATGTCGTGCTTGTAATCATTCTAAGCCAAAGTAATTTAAAGGAAAAGAAAGTTAAAAAAAAAAAAAAAAAACCTACAACAATTGAAACACAAAGCTCTGAACTGTAGCCAAACAAAGCAGTGGACTACCTGTCAGGAAACTTGGGGCTTTTCGATAGTTCTGAGCTTCTCTGAACAGCAGCCTCTACAAAGCCGGCAACGTTGAATGCAGCAGTCTCTGCACGCTGCGGATTGACAGGAGAGTGGGTGAGATCTGAGTGCCTGCACAGCAGTAGGAAGTGGAAAGGGAGGGAGAGAAAGGTACAGGGAGAGGGAGAGAGAGTGTGATGTCTGGAATGTGTGATCTTTCCAGTTTCAGTTTCAAAGGGTTGTTATTGGCAGCACACAAGGTCAGGGACACTGTTGTACAGAGACCTTGAAGTCTGTGTCTGGGGAGAAAAAACTGAGAGGAGAAAGAAAGGCAAGGAAACAGATGCGTAAGAATAAAATAGGACTCTTAAATGAGTTTGAAATTTGTTACCATCCTTACAGTAATTTGAAAGATGGACAGGCATCCGTAACCGATCAGTCCACGTGTAATCGATTTGTTGCACACACAAAGGGACTTCCAGGCATGCATGAGTTTCATCAAGTCTTTTTAATCTTTCCTTTTCCTCTGAAATACAGAAACACAAGCACATCAGCAACTTAGCTGCTCACTGCAGGCCGTCTGTTTACTGAATAACACATCTGCCTGCACCTTGCTTAAAGGAACCCTGAGGACACCTAGCTGCCAAAGTCCTTCTGAGAGCTTTACTCATAGCAGCCATAGTAACCATACATTCACTTACTAAAATGTTACTGTTGTAAATGTAAATGATCGGGATATTAATGAACGAAATGATAATCGAAATAATTAGCACTGTTGCCCCACAGTAAGAAGGCCGTGGGTTTGGTTCCCGGCCTGGGGCTTTTCTGCGCGGAGTTTGCATGTTCTCCCTGTGCCTGCGTGGGTTTCCTCCCACCGTCCAAAGATGTCATGTTTGGGTTAACTGGTGACTAAATTTTCCGTAAGTCTGAGTGTGAGTGTGAGTGGTTGTTGGTCTCTGTCTGTCTCTGTGTGTTGGCCCTGTGATGGACTGGCGACCTGTCCAGGGTGTGCCCCGCCCTCACCCAGTGTGAGCTGGGATTGGCTCCAGCAGCCCCCACAGATAAGCGGTTGAAGATGAATGAATGAATGAATTAATGAGAATATAGGCGTGCCCAGTGTCTCTTGACATCCCAAACATCACTCCATGTCCAACAGATTGTCTAAATGCTGTTGACGGCACAGCTATATTCCACTGAATTAACAAAAGTTTCAGTCTCTAAATCTTGGCATGCTCTATTCATAATCATTAAAATGTAAAAACACATCTATAATAAATGAATAGACACAATATCACAACGTGTTGTCCTTTGAACACAACAAACATAATATAACACTATTCCAACTCATACAAAAATATTATGTTTGTTATGGCACCATATTATGTTCTTTCAACAGTGTATTCAATGAGGTGGATTTTAGATAAATGCAAACCCTTTTACTACATGTACTCAGTAGCTGTTGCGGAATGTATTGAGTGTGGTGAGACTGCTCTGACTGGTCGACTCTGTGAGGACGGGGTGACCGTGAACAGGCAGTCGCAGTTGGGTTTGAAAAAAAAAACAAAAACGCAGCATTGCCTCCTCTCCACAGCTACTGGCCCACCAAAGGGGATGGAGTCCGTTCACAAAGGGTTTGGATTTTGAATATACTTGGAGCATAAAAAACAACAACTGGGTAAAAGTTTCCTTGTTCGAACAAAATAGGCAGGATGTTTTACTAAAAAGATGAGCGGAACAGGGTGGAAATCAGTCTGTTCCGGAACAAGCATGGGTTAAAGACCCTGAAGATCTCCTGCTTATTATCGAACATCTTTTTGACACCTAAAAATCTTTTTGAAAGACTCTGTTAAATGTTTGTGTAGAAAATCCAGAGTCATTTCCGGCCCAGGCCTGGCTTTTATTTTCCACTTGTCATAAGTTGTCCAAAATGTATTTAGCAAAACAATAGTCAGTAAAAAAAAAAAAAAAAAAAAAAAAAAAAAAGACTCCTCAGATATTTTTTTACACCTCCACTAGGACGACCACACTTGCTGTTAACAGTGCTAATTTATTTGAGAAAATAACGACTCACTGTCCAAACAAACTTACTTCTGTTATCTGCTTGTAAGCTAATCGGCTCCAGCTTCAGAAATGAGACCTTTCTTTGTTCATTTTTCAATAAGTCACCAGAGTGAACAGATTCATGCAGCAAGGAGTCCAAAGAGTGACTCTCTCCTCAAAAGCTTAACATGTGCCCTAACCGTTCAGTTGTTGAAGATGACCTTCGATGTATATCGTCTTTGTTTTGTGAGCTGTGAATACTAATATACATCCATAATTGGAAACTAAATGATATGTTCATATATTATTTTTTTTTTTCTTTTTTTTTTTTTTTTTACTCTTATATTTTATTACGTTTTTTATTTTACCAGTTACAGTGTCAGGGTATATCGTTTTGCAATTCATCTCGTATCAATGTCCTTGTGGTCTAGTGCTGTTGGTGGTGCCATCTTCTAGCACTCTGAAATATTATATATTATTCATACAAAAGAGATGTTCACTCTTTCCAAAGCCTAAACAAGTGATTTGAGCGTCGGAAAGATGTCACCTGTTTGCAAAGTGTAATTTGAGGGAATCGGCAGGCATCAAGATGTCTCTTACGGAACTAAAAGTGATTTGTGCTTTTCACCTGAAAAATGTATCTGAATAATTTAAAAGGGTGACAGTTCCTTTTAGTAAAACATGCACAGATTGACAAAGGACAAGTGAAGATTCACTAAGATCGCCTCATTTTCAAAAAAAAAAATGTGTTCAATGTTTCACATTTAATGCTTACAGTTCTCACAAAGATAAAAGTATGCCTTCACATACACACAGGCCACAGTCAAAGAGTTCACTTTCAATGCCTCAAAGGAATAGAAGTTGACTCTTGGCCAATTCATGTACAAAAGCTCCACAAAGCCTGTCTCACTGACTTATGGTGAGGATAATGAATGGAGCAGCCTGCTTCGAACCTGAAAAGACTAAATCTTTCCCTGTGTGAGGCGAATAGAAACTTTTTGAAGTGGAAATGGTTCCTCAACACCACGATCAAGAGCTAGCCTTTGACTGAGTTCTGACCTTACAAAATATTTATAATGTACCGTGTATCATTATCTACAGGGAGGATTAAACAAAGGAAAAATAGGATTGACGTGAGACGAGTCTGAACGACGACGCCATTTTTCCGTCATATTTTCATTCACCTCAGTCAGTTGAGTATCAGACTCAAGTAGAAAAGACCAACAATCAAAATGATGCCTGAAGTTATGTGGAGCCCCAAATTGGTGGCATCCAACTAGGAGCAGATGCATGACTTTACATTTGATAAGTTTAACAGCAGGCAAGCATTTCAGTTTCTATGAAATCAGCAGTCAATTCCTTACAGTTAAGGAATTAAATTTTCTAACACATGAAGAGCAAATAAACTGTTCTATCACAACTTTAACACATTGCCCCAAATCATCTGGTATTGTATTTGCCACACCGATGTAGTAACATAACTTTTGGCATACAAACACTTTTCCTTCCACAAAGGCAAGACTGTGGAACTGCTTGAATATTGCAACATTCACATTATTTCGCAAAAGGCATAAAATTTTTGTCCAGCTTTTTGGTGTGCGCTCGTTGCATTAGATTCCTGTTTTTGAAGGTAAAGCCAACGCAAGGAAGGTGGATACATAGCTGGAGTAATGTCAATTTGATTTGCTTTACTTAATAGTGGGTGCTGACTTTTGAGTTTGATATTTTATTTATTTTCAAATATGAATAGGAAAAAAATGACAAGGGAAAAAAGAAAAAAAATCGCATTTTGAAAATTACCGAGAACCAATGGTGTTCAAGACTGAATTCAAACCCAGCAGTTGAGACACAAGAATTATGAACAAAATAATTATTTAAACTAAGTTTTACTACTACTGTTCTAGAACTATAAATTTTCATACACATATAACAATATAAATAATTGAGTGGATATTTGTAAAGTTGGGTTCAAAAATATGTTTTCCCCAAGGTGCAATTACTTTGTTGATTTTTTAAAGGTATAATGTGTAAAATGATGCTACTTGTGCAGTATGGGTGGCAGACTTTCACATCTTTGTCGTCTCCTCGCCCGTTCAATCCTACCTAACCGAAATTCTACTCTGGCTCTGATTGGCATCACTTTCAGTTAATTTAGGCTAAATTAGTGCCCCACAACAATAAGGTCGCGGGTTCGGTTCACAGCCTGGGACCTTTCTGTGTGGAGTTTTCATCATATTTGGGTTAATTGGTGACTCTAAATTGTCCGTAGGTCTGAGTGTGAGTGTGAGTGGTTGTTGGTCTCTGTCTGTCATTGGGTATTGGCCCTGTGATGGACTGGTGACCTGTCCAGGGTGTATCCCGCCCTCACCCAGTGTGAGCTGGGATTGGCTCCAGCACCCCCTGACCCGGAAACAGATAAGCGGTTGAAGATGAATGAATGAAATATCTGCTGTACAGATATTCATTCATCTAATCATCCATCCATTCCTTTGACCCGAGATCCAAAAGTAAGCCAGCACCACTGCTCCAGTGTCGTCTTTTCAGGAACCACGCAAATGACAACTTTATCTGGTACCTCAGACGCCCAGAAAGCATTTTTGCGCCACATTTTCATTCAGTCATTCATTCATTCATCTTCAACCACTTATCCGTTTCCGGGTCGCGGGGATGACATTTTCAGTGAGGTGGCTTTCAAATGTCAGTCACTGAGACAAAAACATAATTTGTTAGGTTACTTTTGTTTGTTACACCATGACGAGGTATTCCTGCATCGAAACATGTCATAAACAGAAGCAAGTACATTAATATCAGGCGTATTCCACTTGTCTCCCAAAGCGCTAGCAACAATATACTGCCAGTGGACCATGAATCCATGTCTTAAGGACGAATGTTTGACAACATTAAAATCACACATGAATACAGATAAACACTTCAAGGAAGTGTTTGGTTTTTATTAAGTGTCTATTCAAAATGTTGGCTCTGTTATCATGCAGTGGCAAACTGCAACTGGCAAAAATATAAGCAGGCAGTGCTCGTTGTGACTGAGGTTTCAATTCTCTAAGCAATGATTTTCTCCACTACAAAAGGGACAGCGGGGAAAAGTACACAGAGAAACTGAAGCCCTGATGGTATGCAGTGAAAAAGGGCTGCAGTAGTGCAGAGTGTACATCTGGAAAATGGATAAAATAATGCAAAAACTACCAATGAGGTACGTCAAGCTGCCTACATATAACGAGTGTAACAGTGTGAATAGTAAATAACGACGTGAGTTTCTCGACTAGATGGTGTGCATTTTTGCAATCTGCTTATGTCTTATCACTGTCGCGTTGGCCTTCTTCGTGTTTTTTCCTCACTTCTGTTCCAGATTCTAGGGAAGGCACTGAATAATTCTGACTGCGCATGAATGTGTACAGGGCATACAGAAAGTTTTCAGAGGGGTGAGGGTTAGTTTTCAGACGCTTTCAACTTTCTTACATTTTGTTATGTTTTATTTTAATTTTAAAATGTATTCAGATTTTTTTTTTTCCGCATAAATCTACATACAATACAACCATTTTGCTTTGTCACTGTGGCGTATTCTATGTAAATTGGTGAAAAAACCATTTTAATTGAATCCATTTTAAGATGAATCCGAAACTTAACAAAATGTGGAAAACTTAAAAGCGTCTGTAAAGTTTCTGTATGCACTGTACATTAAGTGGAAAGGGTGGTTAATGGAAATAAGGGTAACAATTGCCTGGAAGATAAGTAAAGATGGAGTGAAAATACTTTGTGATTTAGAGGATGGGGAAGAAGAAAAGGGAACAGACAAGAAAAGTGACACATAAGGTATTTACTTATTTAACCTATGGGCTCTGCTGAGATTAACACCCTCCTTTAAAATAAAAGCTGGCAAAAAAAAAAAAATAGCAACAGGATAAGTCAGGCTGTCTCCACTGGGAGATTCCCTTAAAGCGTTGCTTCCCTTTCATCCTTGTTTACCATGCACAGAAAATTGGGGCAGGAAGGTGGCATAGGGGTTAGCGCTGTTGCCCCACAACAACAAGGTCGAAAGTTCGGTTCCCAGCCTTGGGCCTTCCTGTGTGGAGTTTGCATGTTCTCCCCGTGCCTGCGTGGGTTTCTTCCCACCATCCAAAGACATCATGTTTGGGTTAACTGGTGACTCTAAATTGTCCATAGGTGTGAGTGTGAGTGGTTGTTTGTCTCTGTCTGTCTCTGTGATGGACTGGCAATCTGTCTAGAACATACAGCGCCCTTGCGCAATGTAGCTGGGATAGGCTCCAGCAACCCCCGCCACCCGGAAACGGCAAAAGGGATAAAAGGAGATGACAAAGATGTGAAATTCTGCCACCCATACTTCACAGGTAGCATTATCTTACACATTATACCTTTAAGAAAGTGAGGGCGGGATACACCCTGGACAGGTCACCAGTCCATCACAGGGCCAATACCCAATGACAGACAGAGACCAACAACCACTCACACTCACACTCAGACCTACGGACAATTTAGAGTCACCAATTAACCCAAACATGATGAAAACTCCACACAGAAAGGTCCCAGGCTGTGAACCGAACCCGCGACCTTATTGTTGTGGGGCACTAATTTAGCCTAAATTAACTGAAAGTGATGCCAATCAGAGCCAGAGTAGAATTTCGGTTAGGTAGGATTGAACGGGCGAGGAGACGACAAAGATGTGAAAGTCTGCCACCCATACTGCACAAGTAGCATCATTTTACACATTATACCTTTAAAAAATCAACAAAGTAATTGCACCTTGGGGAAAACATATTTTTGAACCCAACTTTACAAATATCCACTCAATTATTTATATTGTTATATATGTATGAAAATTTATAGTTCTAGAACAGTAGTAGTAAAAAGTTGTTTAAATAATTATTTTGTTCATAATTCTTATGTCTCATTGTCGTTTATTTCATATTGGTTGCTGATATCAGATTGTTTCTTGAAACTCTTTAGTTTTGAATGGCTAATGATACAATACATGGGCTTTTCATTTCTTACGAAGAAGTAAGGATTTCCACAATAGTCTTTAGTCATTAGTATTTTTTTTTTTCATTCTCTTGAAATATCTGGCCAACAATTGAATTGAAAGCAACTAGACTTAAGACTTAGGTTGTCAAAGACGTTTCGCCTCCTTATCCCAGGGACTTCATCAGTTCGTAACGCATCGGTCTGACAAAGCAGTGGAGTTGGACCCAGGTTTTTAACCTCTGTGGGAGTGTTCACACAGCTCCTGGTGAACAATAGCTCGTTACCAGAGTTTCACTGACCATTGTTAGTCATGTGAGGCCTCCAGTGAACGGCCGTGGTTAGGAGACTTGTGAGCCCACTGGTGAACGAAAATACCGGTTCATTTAAATCAGCGTCTGATTTCATTTACTTTTCAGAATAGACATGAACAAACGTCGCAAAAACTGTTGTGAGAACATTGTACTCATTTACTTTGTCACACATTCATCTTACAACATCTGTATTCTGCGATTATCATGGTTTGCAGCAAAACGATTTACAAAATCATCTAAATTCAAAGGTGTTGAAATGCAGTCTCCCCCTTTGATATAATAGCTTACCTGTAGCCACTAGTTGGTTCACGTTAGAAAAGTCAACGCGCGTGCTTGCAGCTGCTGAAGCAGCCCCTCAAATCTTCTTCTTCTTGGTGAACTGTGCGCGACACTTAAGCCACATTTAAGCTGCGCGGTGTGCAGATTAAGAGTCCAGCCGGAAATGCTGCACCAGTGCAGGAAGGTTCCGTTCCGCACGTGGGATACTATTGACAGCTGTGATATTTTGCCAGGGGTGGCAAATAGGGTGGCCAAGACACAGCGTGAGGTGGCCACCCCCAGCCACCCCCCACCTCCACCATTGAGCTTGTTGCAGGCAAAATCCAAGTTAGATTGCCAGCATTTTATTTTAGAGGAAGACTGTAGAACAATGACCTCACTATTGGTCTTTTTTTTATATCCTGGTTTCTAGAAATGTTGTTATATTTGATATCTAGACTTTTGAAAAACATTACCGTTCTTATAAAATCATTTTACATATCCATTTGGTGGATATTTGCATTGGCCTTTTTATGTCATAACCTTCATTGCTCTTTTTTATAGTTAGATTGAATCGGTGCAGGAAATTATTTTGTAAATGCAGTAGAGAGGATGAGAAGGGAGAGACAGGAGAGTAAAGTGAGGTGAGGGCTGCAAAAATATGAAATAAGAATGAGAGAAGGAATTGCTGTGCCATCCCTGCGGAGGTTAGCATCATTGCCACGCAGCAAGAAAGTTCTGGTTTTCTATCGGCGCCTTTCTGCGTAAAGTTTACATGTTAAGTTTTCTCCAGGCACTACAGCTTCCTCCCACAGTCCAAAGACATGCAGCTTTCGGTTAGTCGGTGAGTCTAAATTGCATGTAGGCATGAACGCCAGTGTGAATGGTTGTTTGCTTCTATACAGTATGTCAGACTTTCTATGGTAACCTGTCCAGGGTGTTCCCCGCCTTCACCAAATGTCAATTTGCTCCAGGCCCCGGTATGGATAACGATTGGATGTGTTGTTTCCTTGAGTGAGATGCTTCATAGATGCAGAATTAGAAGATATCTTTGCGATGTGAAAACAGAAGGGTGGAGGCAGTATGGGAGGAAAGCAGAGCCGACACTGAAACGGATCCGTTGGAGGTGGGCAGCATGTCTCCATAAGCTAATGATTAATGGCTTAATTTGCTTCTGTTATCCAATGAATGAGCACTAATGAAATCCTGTAGACCAAGCTGCTTCTGCATTATTGGTGCACTGTTAGAGAAAATAACTGGCTGTATATCTTCATTTATTAATCTGTACTGCGATGCACACACACACATAGAATGAAGTGCACTTCCGTGTATGCACACCCAGCACACATAGAACTGTTTCTCGCATGAACATCTTAACACTTCACATACTCTTAACTGACACATTCCCAGTTCATTAGTGCCTAGTTGGAGGCCCATTACCCGACATTAGAGAGGAAGAAAGTCATGAATAAAAGACACCTGCGTTTCAAATGAATTGACCTCCTTCATTGAGTAATGAGAGATTATCGCTCCACAAAGAACCGATGTCCATTAGTGCATTACTAAAAGGAGGGCTGTTGAGATCATTAAAACCATTAGTGCTGGGGTCCTTAGGAATCATGAAAAATGGTGGGTACGATACTTTAACTACAGTAAGCAATTAGCTATAGTTACTAGTTCCTTCTCTCGAAAAAGTAACTGAGTTAATAATCGAGTTACAGCGTCATAAAAGCAACTAGTTACCACGGAAAGTAACTATTGCATTACAATTTATTTTTATGTAGTATGTGTCCTGGTCATTTGTGGTAGACTTGATATGCATATATGCAGTTTATTCTCTTATATCTGTAGCTATGGCAAATTTTACCCAACCCTAACCCTTTTGTACAGAATGTAACCAGTAAAAACATGTAAAAACTGGTTTAATGACAATCAAATGAGCGTGGGTGGGTTTTTTATTATTATTATTATTAATAATTTAAACTATTATAATGTCCTATTCATGCGATCCTACGGAATCCCTACCAATCACACGCCCAGCCATAGGCAGGTGCTCTGTAGGATAGCGACAGTCACAGTAATGATGTCTGTCACTCTACGAACCGATGACCTTTGACTGCCTCCACACACGATAAAAGAGTGAAGAGAGGGGCAAAACGGTTCAGGGTCTGAAAACAAATGATGTCATTTGTCTATGGACCTTTTGCAAAGCTTCACCAATAGGGCTTCAGAGATCAACCTTTCTTACATGGAACTCAGCGGGCTGTGGCATCACTCAAGTACTGTATCTTCACAGCAGAGTTATTTAAAGATAAATAAGCGCGCCTACTTTTTGCCTCTCCACTGCTGTTGTCATGTTGTGAGCACTCAGACATAAACCAACAAGCACTGAACGGCACAGAACCGAATAGGCACAATCCAAGTTCTGACACATGAAAAAAGCTATGGGGTTATGGACTGTCTGGGTGGCACAGCAACTACAGTGCATATTTATTCCTTTACTGCGGTGGAAAAGTTGAATCCAGCCTGTGCTGTTTGCTGCATGTCATCTCTCTCTACTTCAGCTTTCCTGTCTTTATTTCACTGCCCCTATTACCATAAAGAAAGAAAAAAAAAAGAGAGAGAAATGGATTCAGGAAAGAGGAGATTTCCAGCCACTTTCTGTTGTACCTCACCAAGTTCCATCACATATTTGCTTCCATCAGAGACCCAACTCCAACAAGTAAAAAATGCTAATTCTGGCATCCTTAAAATGATGGCAAATCATTGACAGGTCAATAATGTGTATTAACAGTTAGCCTATTTATGATGCATATACACTATATTGCCAAAAGTATTAGCTCACCTGCCTTGACTCGCAAATGAACTTAAGTGACATCCCATTCTTAATCCGTAGAGTTTAAGATGACGTCGGTCCACCCTTTGCAGCTATAACAGTGTGCTTATGGGAATTTTTGACCATTCTTCCTGAAGCGCATTTGTGAGGCCCCTCTATTGTTCCTGTTGTGGCAGAAAGTGAGGCATCGGTGAAGATCAAATATGGAAACAAGACGCTGAGATACAGGCGTCAAATGGGGATACTCCTTTAGTCACAGTCGCCCTACTAACAACACAGTCTCAGATATCTCAAAGTATTATAAAACTTGACGTTGTCTTTTATACACGGACCATGGTGTGTGTATGTTCAGCCTGTTTTGACCCAATATCAAAGAACATTTCTTAATATTATTTATCCTGGAGATTACCCAGTGGGTAAGTGGTCGTTCTCAACATTGTGTCTATTGCGTTGTCGTTTGGTACAACCTTAACTTCTTGACAAAGAAGGTTTCCAGGTGTCTGTGTTGTACTTTGGTCTCACCAGACTGTTCAGGCCATCAGCATCCACGTCATGGTGACCAGGCTGAACTAACGTCTTCCTGTTATTCAATATTCTAAGATTTTCATTCTTCCACATTCTGATCTCGGCACATGGCATGAGATCCCAACAAGGCCATGCTGGGAAATCCTATTTCATCCAAAGAGTATGCTCCCTGACATTTGTGATAACTTGTGCGGGTGGATGTGCATGCTTTGAAACTGATAATATTGAGGTGGACACAGACAGACGTAGTCATAGTTTCCACTGTCACTGAGCAAAATATCATACACTACAGTGACCTTCAATTGCAAGACGCTTATAAACGTCAGCCTCCTTTTTTGGGATCTGTTTCCACCCCCCGCCCCCGCCCCTACATAGAAATGTACAATATAGTGAGTCTATAAAGACATGCACAGAAACTAACAATTAACAAACCCCTACACTACACCCACCACCCCAACAACCTCCCAATGGAGACCCCATATTCTCCCTGCCCCTCCCACCCTGGATCTCTTCCTCAATGGAAATGAGTAGAATTCAAAGTCATTCATGCTGTACTTTCACTTTAATTTTGTAAGTCGCGTCTCTTGCTTGAAATGTCTTCAGGCTAGATCCAGCCATGGACTGTTCCATAAATGTTTCACTTCTGGAACCGTAACACTTTAAGCTACAACAAAGGGGTACAAATAGTCTTCTTTTTATCTCGTTTCACCGAAAAATGGGAAATAAAAACATTTTTTATTTGTCTTCCTTTGTTCGTATCAGAAGGGAGTCAGGGCTCTGGTAGTTTTAAATTTGGGGCAACAGTCTTCAGTTGAATTCAAAGAGAACCAGTTGATTCATCTTTACCTCATGATGCAATAATGGATGAGTAGCACTTTACTGTTTCGTGACCATACAATAAAAACTGATATGTAACCTGCAAGTGAACAACTAATCACAATGAATGATGCATCAGTAAATGCATGATCCTTGACTCTGGAAATTCAGAAAATGTTATTTTATTTGTATAGGAACAAATCATAACA
Organism: Remorina albescens; assembly: GCA_034769265.1. Lineage (NCBI taxonomy): Eukaryota > Metazoa > Chordata > Actinopteri > Carangiformes > Echeneidae > Remorina > Remorina albescens. Next base: position 22,093,736 of record CM068497.1, on the reverse strand, counting down.
AAGTTATATCATGTAGACCAAATTTTTTATAGAATTATTTAAAGCCTGGATACAGCAGTCTAAATTAATGTACAGCTGCAATATTTCACTCCAGCTTATTAATCAAGCCTAGATCCAAATTTAGTCATAAGCCATCGGAAAACGTTACTCTCAGTCTTTCACACGCCATCTGGAAGAATCAAATATCTGTTTCGCTAGTCACAGTATCTCACCTAGCTGGCGCCTCACTTGGAGTTTCTATTCTCTAAATTTTTATGAGTTATTCCTGACTACATACAAACCAATTATGGAAAATCTGCATTGCAATCATATTTATCAGACAGATTGCCATTTTTTCATGGTAACAATGGCATGCGTGCACAATAAAGTTAATCCTGGAGTTTCACATGGCTCTGTGCTAGGCACAGGAATACTTCCCATACTCTATATCCTTCCTTTAGGCAATATTATCAGGAAGCACCACATAAATCTTCATTGCTATGCTGATGACACCCAGTTGGATTCGCCAAATGAGGCTAATCAGCTAGTCAGACTTCAGGCACCCCTTAAAGAAACAAAGGCCTGGATATCCTGGAACATTTCACTTCTAAATTCAGACAAAACTGAACATATTGCACTGAAGTTAAGCACCTTAGGCGAACATCATCAAATTATGAAATCACTCTGTATGGAGTTGACTTGGCTCTAGTTTCTCTCCCTCTCTCTGTCTCTCTCATCCCAACCCATCGATACAGAAGAATGCTGACCCTGGTCCTGTTCAAAGTTTCTTCTGCCCCAAGGGCTTTCTTATTGAGGGATTTGTTGGCTTCCTTTAAATAATTCTATAAAGAGTTTTGTGTAGACCTGCTCTAAATGAAAAGTGCATTGAGGTGACTTTGTTATTATTTGGTGCTATATAAATAAAATTTGATTTTATGTTTCATTATATAACAAAATATTTTTACATTGTAACATAAAAACATACGCAGCTACATTTCATTCATTTTCATGTTTTTAAAATTTTTATGTGGAATATTATTCGATAATTTCACTCGTGCCAAAAACCCGATGATCTTACAATAATTTCAAAGGTCATCATACTTATAGACAGCGTGAATCGATGCAGAGGTTCACAATGCTGGCTGCAATAAGCTCTAATTACAGTGCAACAATACTGTACCAGGAACACAGGGTCCCAGAAGCAGCATTTTTCTTTAGGAAAACAAAACAAACGGACTTGTGATTAACAATACAAAATGAAAGTTGTGCAACATAGTCACAAAGTTTTAAAAGTGATTGAGTGTTTCTGCAGATATATATAAATACAATTTACCTAATGTCTGTTTATCCCCTTCTTTTTTTATGTTACCATTACATATTTCATAATTAACCATGTTTTTTTTTTATATTATTCACAATGTCATGTTTGTTTGCTTATACCAAACAGTTGACTAAATAATTTATTCATTGCCGCCGCTTTCAAGTGATAACAGTAGTTTCCTTTGTGTTATTTAGTGTTAATTTTAACAACATTTTTTCAGAATCATATACATTCCTATAGGCAGGGCATAACAGGTTGAGGAGATGAGTTTTTATTCCAGTATTTATTTGCCTGTAGAATGTTATACTCACTGCTGGATATGTGGATGCTGCACAGGAAGCCTTATCGAGGGTAGCAGCCGTTTTGATTCTTTTTCACAGACTGAATAGCCTGTCAACCTTTTAGTACTTGTGGGTCCCGACGGGTGAAGCTCTCCCTGGTTTGTAATCCCAGTGGGAAGTTCGGGGTCAGGCCACTCTCTGTGTCTCTGTCTCTCTCATCATTTTCCGCCATCCACAAGGTTTTCAGTCAGTATAGCTCCGTGACTCTCCGACTCACATTAAATCTTATATCAGAAGCTTTTACCCGAAGACTTGGTTCAGTAAAACCATATAACACAAAGTATCTCCCCATGTCCCTATGGATTTCTATCCTTTTAAAAATCTAACATTAGCCACCTGACCTACTTTGAAGACTAGATTTTTCAGTATAGTGAATCCACAAACTCCCAGAATGCATTAATGTTCAAATGTTTGAGTGAAAAATATACATCCTGTATTTAACAAGTGCTCCTGAAATCTCACATGGAATATTGGATGTATTTACAATACTAGTCAAAATTTTGAATGGTGTTAAACAAACCAGAATAAATTATATGTGATATTTTAAATGCTTTAATTTTGCCACATTTTGCTTTGATGACAGCTTTGCACACTCATAGCATTCTCTCATTCAGCTTCATGAGGTAGTCCCCTGGAATGGTTCTCCAAAGGGGCTGAACACTTGCTGTACGGCTGCTTTGCTCCCAATCTGCAGCTCATCCCAAACCATTTAAATTGCAACAATGGAAAATACCCACTTCATAAATGCAACCTTGACTGCTCAAGCGTCACATTAGCTTTGCCAAAACATGCATTTAAGGATCAGTATTTCTCAATTTCACAACACTTTTTAGCAGTTGACTTCAGGTGTCTTCAGTGACAAATCAGATTTCCCAATCATTTTCATCCGCCAATCATGTTGTCATTGCCAAACTTTAAAATTGCTTCAGTGAGATTTGCTGTGACGTTCCTTCAGATAAGCTCATTAGAGTCAATATTCTCCTTCCCAACACACCAGGACAAGATGCCAGTGGGTTTGGCATACTTCGCTCAGCCACAATATCCTCACTGTGATATGACATCACATGGGGGTCTGATCACCAAAGATGAAAGTATATTTGTTGGCTGAGAATGAACTGCCTTTTGATTGAAATGAGAAGACACACGAAGACTGCTCGAGGAACGAGTCAAACATCTGATAAGATTAGTTATCTCTACCCGACACCACATCGTTCCGCAAGTCTAGCGGTGTTCTTCCTAGGACACTCAGTAGCTCTATCTCTTTTATATCTTTCCCAGAGAGTTTCTTTCCATTAATCTCTGTGTTCTCCCCATGCCCGAACCAGCCTGCTCCCGGTCCTAAAAGATCACCTGAAGCCGGACCTCACCAAACCTACCTGCTTCTGCCTCCATTGCCGCAAATTTTTTCCCCTCTGCCTTACAGTAAACCTTTAAACCATATGCCATCAGTCTGTGTCTGCATTTGGGTCCAGCTAATAAACCGCTGTTACATTTCCACCCTTTTGGATTATTAGTATTTGGAATTTGGAATTTTAAGTAATCTCTTTAGGTTCGGGGACATTTTAATGGGCATTTCAAGCATTTTTTTGACTTTCACAGGTAAAAACAAGGTATGTAAGTTAATTGGCACTCTCATATTCTTTCATTCCACTCAACAAAGCAATAAGAGAGACTAACCATGTTGATTGCTGTTTCATGTTTCTGAGAGGCAGAAGTGAGGAAGAAAGGACAGAGAGGAGGAGGCGGACAGAGGGAGACGAAAAGAGAGGCGATGCGATGGTGTATGAGAAAGAGAGAGCGAGCAAACAGAGAGAGTGGGAGGAAAAGAGAGCATTTTGTGTCTGCAGCTGCTTGGTTGACAGACAGAATGCAGAACAGAACACAATGTGCTCTGTGTGTGTGTGTGTGTGTGTGTATTCCTGCATACGGTACTGTGCACATGTATAGCGATGTGCAAAACCTTTTGAATTCATTTGCATGGTTGTATGTGAAGAAAAGAACCATGCAGAGAGATGAAGAGCTTTGTTTTGGTAGTGATATGGAAGTGGCATTGACCTAAATACTAAAAAAAAAAAATGCAGGAAAAATACAGCTTCAGCGCAGCTACTTATGAAGGATTTAATTGCTCAAAGGATGCTATGTGAACTCTGTGCAAAATGTAATAAATAATAGAAAATATTTTTGAAATGTCCAACATTATGATATATTATTACACTATTAAAATGGGTACAAGAGAGGGAACATCGGCCACATTGGCCACAATCACTACAGCTACAGCTTTGTTGTTTGTAATATTTTATTATTTATTTTATCGTCTTTGGCTTTACCATCTGGTAAAAAAAAACAAAAACAAAAACAACAATAGAATGTAATAAAATATTCATATTTGTAAATAAGGGACTTCAACAATTAAATACATTTGTCTGAACAATGTTTACAGGCAAAGTTGGAAAGGACCCTGGGGTCTTTTACTCCTCACTAGCGAAAATTCCGAAGGCACAAAAATATCAGGTCCAACTCTGCGAATGTCTTGACAGCTAACCCCCTTGGAGGAACGGAGGAGAGCAGACTACCAATAGAGATCTATAAATATATAGCAGTTAACTCATTTACTGCAAAAGAGTCCGCATATTCATTGAATCCCTTATGTAGTTGCAATCGTTATTTGAATATGCTATTTGGGTATTACAAAGTAAATTTTCAGATTAAGTGACTTTAATAGCTCTCATGAACTTCTCTATCACTGCAAGCCCCCCAAAAACCTGGACCTATCTGAAGTCTGTATCAGGTTCTCCGTAGACTCTGAAACGCCCATCTCTGGCTGAGTGCTTTCTTGGTTTGAATCCCACCTCACTAATATGATCGATACCAGAACGCCTTCTCTTTAAAACCTCCGTGAGTTAAATTATCAGCTCCCATCAGCACCGTCAACTAAACCTCTCCTAGCCTGAACACCTAGTCATCCAAGCCAATTAGGGGTTCTCGGTTATAATATCAAAATCATCGACACCCCAACTTCGGTCATATGAGCTGAATGCCTTCCAGTTCTTGATCTAAGGCATGCATCTGGCACCATCACCATCTGGCAGGCCTCTCTTTTCGCACTCTGGTCCTTTGTGCGCTTTTGTCCAACAGCCGATGGCATTCTGTCAGCCAAAATGGGCTCATGTCATCAGGTTTAGTTACCAGCCTATGCTAGACTAGAGCCGAACCCATGTTGCTTAGGATTGCCTTCAGAGTAACTTTTGTGACTGCACCCATCTACTTGAACTCAATCATACAGGATTACACTCATTTTCGGACACGGCTGTCCTCCAAGCATCGTGAGGAGGCATTACCATTCCTGCACACATGACAATGGCAGTCCAGACTGTTCTTATTTGTGTTTCCCTCAATGGTGCTGGATGCTACCAGAGCAGTGCTGTCCCTCTCTATCTTCAAGAGTTTCTTGAAGACTCCATGTTCATATATATATCAAAAGCCTTTAACTCCCTTGTGCTTTTCGGTCTCTGTCTTCCCCTGACTTCTAAGTCAGTTCGATCTCCTTGTTGTCAGGCCCTGTTGAGTTGCTTATTGCATGTTTCATTCTGTTTTGCTTTCCCTTCTGTGCCTGATCGTCTTGTCTGTTTTCAGTGAGCATTCCAGCATGCTTTTCTATGAGTTTCCCTCGCGTCCTGACCCTTTGCTTTGTTTTTTTGGATTCCCTGAGAAAGTCTAACGATTCTTTGTGGATTTCTGGTTTTGACCCTGGACTGTATTAAACAGTATTTGCCTTTAACTCCAGCCTGTCCCTGACTCCGCACTTTGAGTCCTTGGTTTCTTGGTCAGTTTGTTACACTTGTACTTATTAAAAAGATGTACCACTTAATACTCATACCAAGGTCTTCTGCTACAATGATTTTTTTTGTGAAGTCTCCATCTTGTAAGTCATTCACTGACTAATTGCCCATGGAGTCATTTCAAAATAGTACTTGCACAGTATTTGCTGTGTCTTGTAAGATATGCATTAATAGGTAGCTCTCTGCAAAACACAATGTGGGAACTCATTTAAAGCACTTGATGTGTGACTAACGTCTCTGATGTCAAAGCCTCCCATCAGTGTGCTAAAGACTATTGGGATTGTCTTCAAGTCTGTTCACCCTGAGGATCCTCTCATCTTACTCATCATTACTGCATACTTTTACATTTCATATAAACAATGAAGGTACACTTTCCAAAGGTATCCCAACTTAAGGATAATTTCTGTCTTTTTCGATTAGAGGAAGTAACTTTCAAAAATCTGTTGGTCACTCTGCTTTATTTGGACAAAATTATTTAGCACAGACAGCCAACATTTACACATTTGATAAAAACTACAAAGACCAATTATCTTAGTCTATGGTGAGATAATATCAATATCAGATCAGATTTCTGTAGAAAATGTTTACGATGACAAAGAATCAGCCCACTGAGAGGCTCATAAGAGTCAGTGTTGTATTGTTTAAGATATTATCAAAATCTAACTTTACTAGAGCTATCATAAGTTAACTCGATACACTTTAAAACAGAGGGGTCAAAGTCATATTTGGTAGGGAGCCAGATTTGTTCAAAGGAGACTTCATGGAGGCCGGAATAACGTGATGACTGAGTCAACACACGACGTTCATACAGCTTCTCTGCTTCGTCTCGTCTAAACGCTTTTCCTCACACATCAGGGTCTCCTCTAAGCCACTTCTCCTCTCTGATTGGCCGACAAAGTTCGTGACAAGCAGTTAAATTAACTGAAAGGATGATTGACAAAGAGTATATTCTCTAGGGTAGATTGAGCGTCAGCCACGCATTTTCCCATGTGTACAGCAGACAAACTACATGCATCGTGAAGCATCATCACTCAAATCATGGCAAACATATTCATCTGCATGTAGAATGCTATCAAATCACTATGAACTCTTTTAACATTGTCCTTAACTGATTTTAACGGATAAATTAATTATTCTTTGAAACATTTTAGCATTGTTTATTCACATAGTTATTACTCTGAAAGGAAAGGCTTTTTGTTGTTGTTGTTTTGGACTGGGCTACATACAAAACAAATTCCTGTACACAACAGCACTACACATCAATGAAAAAACTGCATGTCGACCTAAAAATAGCGCTATAAATTCTATAAAGCAGAACAGACAACTGAAACAAATCTAAATTCGTCAGAAAGCATTTTCCTCTCGACTAACAAACCATAAATAAATTGGATGCGTTGGGCACAATACATGTGAAAGAATGCAGGTTCTAGCTCCAAAACACCATATCTGCCTATATTAGCTCTTATGAGAAGATGCTCTTTAACATATGAAAATAACTGTGAATAGCACGTGTATTCAAAGATTTGACTTTGATTTAACGTAATTTTGCACTAACACTTTTGAAAGAATGCAGATTATAACTACAAAACACCACATTTCTGCCCAGAGTAGCTCTACCTAATAGGTAGAAATTGCTTGTTGGCACAGAGAATAACACCATGAGACATTACAAAAAGGAGGGAAGAAGTGCCATAGAAAGAAATTTATTCACGCAACTTACATTTTCACTTGCCAGTCGGTGGTTGACACTTTTTGCCTTTTACCAGCCTGTCGACATTGAGGACCAGCTTTTGAGTGCTTGTGCTTTTTCATCGTACAGATGTTCATGCGTCAGCCAATTGCACAGTTTGGACTTGCTAATGTTCCTCACCGAAAAAGCCTGCTCGCACAGATATGTTGTCCCAAACATACAAAGTATCTTTGAAACAAAGGCTGTGATCTTTGTGCAATTTGGTGTCAGGTATTGATAAAATGATTCCAGACCAACAGCGGTGTATTTTTTCCTTCAGTGGTGCACTACACTGCAATTCAAGTCCTTTTCCAGCTGAATGAATACAGTGAATCGACTGCAAACCTCACGTGTGAGTCCAGACAGCGTGTTCTTGGCAATCTCCCTGCGTAATTCAAAGAACCGTCTGAGATACCGCTCCTCGGCTGTAACACTGTGTCCTGATAATAGAGCCTCGAATTGCCGACGGTTAAGTCCTGATAAAATTCAGATTGGATAACAACATGCATGATGTGGTCCATTTTCAGGATCTTGCTATACAAGGCTTCTTGGTGTAATTTACAGTGAAAGTTCCAAAAAACCTGCTCAGGGTTTAAAGCCTGAACTTTCTCTCCGAGTTTTTGCAGCCACACCTGCCTTTTACCTATCATTGACTGTGCACCATCTATTGCTGCACTAACTGCGCAACTCTAGCAGGCCAGCTGACAGTCTTGCCTGGGCCCAGGACAAGATTATCTTAGATGCCCCCCCCCGCTGGCCAGTTACCTTACAACTTACAAGCTAACTGCGCTGTTTCTTACCTTGCTCTACGTTTCTCGTCCCAGCTTCACTGTCACTACCTTTTTTTTTTTAAATATATATATTTGTTTAGAGAATTTCTCAACCCTTTATTTTCTTATTCTCTTTTCTTTTCTTTTCTGGGCACCGGACTTATGCTGACTGGACATTTTCCTACCGAACTTCAGACAACAGAAAACAGCCAGGCATAGCAACAGTAACCAAGGGGGGCGGGGCTTAGCGAAGGATCGGTGGCCAAACCATTTGTTGGGGGGGGGGGGGGGGGGGTTGACAATTAGGAAGAAAACAAATAAGAAGCTTATGTAACTCAAATATTACATAATCTTTTCCACAAATAGGCTTATTTTGAGAAATTTTGAAAAAATTATTCCATAATTTAATGAGGGCCAAGTTCTGGGCCCCCCTCTACCCTGGGCCCGGGACAGCAGACCCATTCGTCCCCCCCTATCGGCGGGCCTGGCCTTCAGTCTCTCCGGGATCCTGACCAGGCTTTCGAACAAGTCATTGCCAGTGGTAGCATCCAGCATCAGCACCGGTGCCACGAGCTCTTCGGTATTTCTTGACAAGCTGTTAGTGATGTTAGTGAAAGCTTGCCGCTTCTCGGAGCACACCAGCTTTTAACATGCAGGTCTTCTCCCTCCGAAAATGGCTTGGATGCTGCCGCAATTTCGCTGGCAATGATATGGCTAGCTTTAACGACTCCCTCATGTGACTCTCGACATTTAGAAAAAAGCAGGTTGTTATTTTTTCAGAGGTAAAGCGAGTTCATTCACATTTTCAGTGCATGGGTCTCATAGTGACGTTAAACATTATGCTCTTTTGCCACAGCCACTTGCTGTGAACAAATGAGGCATACAAGTTTGCCATGTACCTCCCAGAAGAAATACCTGTCTTTCCATTTTTCTTGAAATGCCCTACGCTCCGCGTCAACCTTTGTCTGTTTGGACATCAGTTTTGCTACTCAAATTTCCATAACAGGCACCTGCAGCGGTCAGCATGGCAACTTGTTTTTTGTTTTTTTTTCTGCCTCCTGTGTTTTTTCTTCTTCCTGTTGATGGAGATAGTGCTAGATTTAATTTATCGTGTCATACAAATGTCTTGTTTGGCTAATTATGCAGTATATATGATACCAAGGTGTGAGTAGCTTGATTTAAAAATATTGGGAAAAAAAAAAAAATCTCCAGAACCTTTTACCCCCAAAACATCTTGGGGACCGGATGACACCTAGTGGCAGGCCGGATCCGGTCCGCAGACTGCAACTCTGACATCACTGCTTTAAAACATCTAACTATCTTCCCACACAATTGATCGAAGGCAGATCAATTGTTCTAAGTGCCGAGCAGAATTGACCTATAATCCTGAATAACCAGCAAACAGCTCCAAGTCCCATAAGATTTACATCATTCAACCATAATCTGTGCAATTTATCTGTGCAGGGTCTTGGGGGGGGGGTGGGGGGTGGAGCCAATCCCAGCTGACATTGGGCAAGGGCAGGGTACAGCCTAGATAGTTCAATGGACTGACATGATACAATTAAATACCTTACCTGTGGTCAGAAGTGGCAATGGGTCAGGCCAAATAATTTCTCCCAGCAGTCTGCTGCATAAAGGCGCCGTCTATACCCATCTAGATACTCCAAAAGTCTAACTGATGGATCAGCATCTTTCCAATCTGCTTGCAAGACTGTCAGGGTGCTAGAGGCTGGAAACTGTTTTCTCCTGTAGTGCCTCTCTAGCAGACAACATGAGCCATGACAAACTCCATACTCTTTCCAAATTTCAATTCAGCTGCAGAATTATATATGAGTGGCTTTACTACAGACTTGCCAAATGCAGGACAACTTGTATTCTGAGCAAGGGAGAGGGCCCACTCAATCTATTAGTCCAGAATCATGCACCTTATCCTGGTTAAATAATGTGTGTGTAATTACTCAGCCCTCCAGAGACTTTTACCTTCATTTGACAAATGAGGGAAGTCAGGAGAATCACACACATCCCAGATTTTCATGGGCCTTTGTGGAAAGTGGGAGCTTTCCTGTAGGTGTGGTGCCAGTTCAGCATGGTGGTTTGTCCAGAAGCCCTAAAATGATCTCTAAGAATTCCTGACTATAGCTCGCATTGTTTAAGTGGATGAGATTTGCTGTGGCTTGGTCTCCCTTTTGGCCATGTTGTGTCCATATGCAACTTTGTTTTGAGTACCATAATTTGATTTCTTAATGGGAATGACTTGTCAAGCAGGTCTCACTTATTTTATAGCGAATGAAATACAGAAGACAGGACGGATAACCATACACTACCGCTAATGAAAATGTCGACGTTCTTTTAAAAGGAGAAAAAAAACCAGCAATGGCTTAACTTTATAGCCAACAGATCTGCATAAAGGCCACTAAGAAAAAAAAAAATCTGTGTCAGTGATAAGAGGGGTCTTCCCATTGTGGCATTTACAACAATGCGTACAGTCGTAAAGTCTATTTTTGCTCGTTCGAATGAGGATGCAGGTGGGTGGTCCTGATGCCAGAACTTTATGCCAGGCCTTCTGGCAGTGTTGTCATCTTTACAACCCTTAATTTAAATGATTTACCCAACTTACACTGTGTGCATTTGTGGAGAGTGTACGCTGTACTTTTAATTGAGAAAAGAAACAAACCCATCAGTTGCAAGCAGGCTAGGAATTTTATCATTTTCAGTGACTTAAAATTTTTGGGACACAAAGGCCACTGCAAGGCCATAACCCTAAGTCGACTTTTATGTGCTGTAGTGGGGGGTGTTTCTTTAAAGACCGAATCCATACACAATATTAAAAAGTGCCTGAAAGTGCTCGACAAATGCGGTGAAGATATCCCCTAAAGATTTGGGTTGCATTTTCAGGATGAGTTACCTCCTGTCTCATTCAACCACACAGACTTCGGAGAATGCAGCCAATGAATGCTGACTGCCGCCCCTTGACTATTCAGCTGACCCCTGTCGCCCAGGCCCTACTACCTTGGATCCTGGCTTCAAGGCTGACGGGTAGAAGACATCAATGACCGGTGACACCAACAGCAATGTCCTACAGCTACAACTCCAGTGTCTCAGGTATTGGGTCAAACACAGTCCTCTTTGTATAGCACGATAATTAAGGAAGGACGTACCATTAGACCTGGGTGGAATGAATTTGAAGTGCAGCAATATGCTGCGGCTAGAGAAGCCTTTAAAGTCTGATCTGAGACTGGAAGGCCTTGACAGGGAGCATTATTTAAGCATAAAAAACTGCTAGGTTTAAATATGCTCTTTGTTTCATTAAGGGAAATTGGGATACAATGAGAGCAGATTTGCTTGTCAGGAAGCGGCAAGATAATTACCACTCTCACATCTAGAAATATGTCAGGGTCATAAATAATCATAAAACTCCCCTACCGTCTCACGTTGAGGGTGTCTGTAGCCCAAACAAAATAGTTGGTGTATGACATCAGCATGCTGTAATCTACTTAACTGTGTCAAATGTAATGCAGTTGTAGTTGAAAATGTTGTTCCCCCTGTAGACATGATAGTTATATCAGATAATGTATCTGATACAGTTAAGATACTCGATAATAACCAGGCTTGTGATATGGACTGCATTACTGCAGAACACCTAAAGTATGCCAGCTCTAGACTCTGTCAAATGCTTGTCATGTGCCTCACTGGCTTTAGGGTTCATCCTTTCAGACTCCATCACGTCTGGACTGTTAGTGGGTTGCAACAGCTGCTGAAAATGTGATCTCGGTATTGCAAAGAAGATGACATTAAAATAGGATGCAAAAAAAAAAAAAAAAAAAAAGGTCGAGACAGTTAGAAGATGAGAGGACATGAATTCATTTTTTCCTGTCTAACTTGTCTGAGAGCCTTCTCAGCACACGCAAGGAAATGAAATACCATGGTCATGTTCCGTCTGATGGTTTGACCGATGACTGCCAATGTTGTAAAATATGTTCTCGAGCTAATACGCTGCTCTGGAGATTTTCGATGTAACCTGTTGACATTAAGGGTTTGTTGTTTAGAAGCTGTTACACCTCCGTGTACTGTTCAGCTCTGGGGGAGCTGAGTGCAGAGGCTCAGAGTGGCTTTCAGTGATGCTTTGAGATTGTTAGTCCATGTCCCCGGGTGCCATAGTGAGAGTCAGCTGTCTGTGTACTCTGGTGTGCCATGTGAGGCGATAGAGAAGTGAATCAATTCCATTGAGTTCATCAGCCTCTTTAATGGGCCATAAATAAAGTGGTCATTAATGTGCAACAGTGGACAATAATGTGCAAATGTGCGTAAATGTTGAAGGTCTGTTTCTTTGTTTGTTTCTCTTTATTCTCTGTTGTTTGCCTGTATGTGATGACTAAAGAGGCTGCTGTCATAACTAGGTAATTCCTGTGAAGGCTAAATAAAATATCCATCATCATTATTATCATTCACCCTTAACTGAACGGTCAAACATTTTCTTCATTTCAGCTGCAAAGGCTGGGCATGAGTCCCATAACATGGGATTACTTTCCAATAATGCATAGGCCCACTAAGCAGCTATGCTGGAGAGGAAGTTAATAAAGAAATCTATGCATCACTTATGTGATTGGCACGTAGCTGTTTCTCGCTGAAACACCAAGGAGCACAGGAGAGGAAAAGTGCCCGCAAGCCCTCAGATCCCCAGAGGAAGGTTTTGGGTGAGGGGAAGTGGGGAGGTTCAGGAGAGAGGGAGGAGAGGAGGGGAGGCAGACATGTGAGCAGACAGGGTTGACTGAGAGGCAGGTGGAGAGTGACAGGAATGGAGAGTCCAGACTGAGTCCATTAACTCCTGGAACATGGCTTATGACACCCAACCAGTTGCTCTGAGGTGAGGTGAGGTCTGGCTTGATGATGTCTATGCATTGGCATGCGCCCGTGAGTTTGGCTTATTCAAAAAGGTTTTTAAAAAAAAAGAAAGAAAGAAAGAAAAACAGAATTTAAATAACTACATAAATAAAGCGGGGCTTAACCCTTTCATTCAAGAATAATGAAAAACCTCCCAGAGGGAACGATTTTAAAGACAATGACTTGTGCTCCCGACATTTTCTTTACTCTGTCGTCATTTTCCTGCAGTATCTTGTCTCCAAATGCCAAAGCAGCAGATCACGCATCAAGATTACTTCACCCAGATCCATTTCCATTTGCTGCGCCAAAAATAAACCCGCTCTATCAACATACAGATCATTCCGGGTGCTGCATGTGACTTGTTAAACAATGCACCCAAGGCCTGAAGGGAGTCCACTAATAATGATAGCAAACAACCTGAAATAAAGGTGCTGCCCAATCTAGAATAAACAATTTGTCACTGCAAGACTGTCAGTTTTATACCTGATGAATCACCAACACTGTTTTTTTTTTTTTTGGCTGGTGCTGTCCAACAATAGGGAAATATAGATGACTTCTGTGGAATGAAATTTGCACATGTGATTTCACTTAGTTGATCACTAATGGCTGTAAAAGTTATTTTTCTTATTGCCATGGAAAATGTTTTTTTTTTTTTGTTGTTGTTGTTTTTTTGTTTTTTTTTGTTAAAAGTTAAAATGCAGTCTGATGTTTACTGGAGACTTCACAAATAACTTACATCCCCTTCTTAACACGAGGATCTGCAAATGCTCAAATATGGTTTGAAAGCCACAGTGTTTTATAATGTAACTTTCATTTTTTTTTGTCACTGTAAATGAATCTACAACCCCCGTACTCGTATTAATTTTCATATTCCTTGTAACATAGTTCAAGGAGGAGGGAGCACTGCAATATTTCACTCCAGCCCTTTAATCAATCCTGCATCAAAACTTTGTCATAAATCATCTGAGAGCATTAATCTCAGTCTTCAAGCTGGAAGATTCAGAAAGCAGTTCTGCTGGTCTGAGTACATCCGGCCCTTATTCTGTTTCTGTCTGAATTCTTGGAATTTTTATCAGAGTTAGTTCGCAGAATAAAATCATTAAAGTGGGTGACGTTCGTGTAGATGTTGGCAGTGACAGCCTTAGTCCCCACATTTAATTCATTACTGGACTCAAGTGGCTTCTCTCAACATGTAAATGAACCCACTCACTGTTTTAATTACAACCTTGATCTTTCACTGACAGATGGCCCTAAAAGTGGAATGTTTAATAATAACTCCTCACAACTCTCTTTTGTCTGAATATTATTATTATTATTATTATTATTATTATTAACATTTAAATTTACAAAAATTGACTTCACACATTTGGGAAAGAATCCTGCCACGGTAAATGTCTTTCTGATCAGGTTATAACTAAATTCAAGGAGAAAGTTTTAATCGTTGTTTACTACAATGACATGTCAATATAATAGAGGATAGCCAGCAGAGGTCTGGAAAACTGGAGAGGAAGTGGTGTTCCACGAACAAAGAAGAATTTTCTCCAACCTGGGGAGAAATTTTACTTCTACTAATCATCAATGGAAGAGACTAAGAATAACCCCTTGGATTTTTTTCAGTATTGCAGCCGGGATGATAGAGAGTCACATCTCAGTTGATCCCTGATCTCTCAAGTACTGATGAGTTGATAAATTTCTTTACAAATAAAAGGGTAACTATCAGAGAAAGAAAAAATAGTCACCTTGCCACGACTGGCAATGAACTACTGTTCGTTACAGTCATTTTTAAATCAACTGCAACATTTGGTTTATATTTGAACCCCTCCCCTTTCAACCTTTTCAAGCTGGCTTGCATAGTTTCATCATCCATATCATCAACTTTATCTTTTAGACTCCATACAAACTTGATTGTTTATGGGTGTTTTACCGTGAATTGACAATTCCATTGTAGATCTAATCAGTTTGTCTCTCTCAATACTTAATATACCCACACTTTTCAGACTGCAGTAATTAAACCTTCACTTAAAAAAACCTACCCTTGACTCAGATGCTCTCGCCTCCCTTTCATCTCTCAGAACCTTGAAAAAACTCTGGCAAACCAACTGGACAATTATCTGCACAGCAATGGTTTGTTTGAAGATTGTTAGTCAGGAGTTAAAGAATAATATCCTAGTTTTAATCATGACTGACACTGAATTAGCACTTTTCAACCACCATCTGAAGGCTGTCTAGGATTGAATTTTGGTTGATTTTGATCCATTGAAACTATATAACAACAAAAAAAGAACCTTTCTTAATAGATGTCTTGATTTATTAACTTAATTGATTTATAGAGTGATGACTAATGACACCATAATCCATTTGAATTTGTCACGAGGCCAGCGCCATGGCAGTTTTTGTGTTTGTCCGTACTGTTTGTTTCTGTTCTGTCGCTCTACCTTTTTGTATGTCTTTGTTACCTTCCCCTCCCCCTTGCACTCTGTCACCTCTGCTGGAGCTGCCTCCAACTCCACACCTGTCCTGCTGCTGCAATCAAGTCACCTGGTTTCCATCAGCTCATCACCCAGTTTGCTCATCCCCTGAACCAGCACCCCCTTTTCCCCACACCTCTCCTTGCACAAATAAACTCTTTTTATACAGTCAGTGTCTCATACGGGGTTCCTTGCACAGACGTGACAGAATTAAACATAAGGTGAAGAAATATGATAAAATGTGCTGAAGCTACTTATCAAATTATATTAAAGATTCAAGACTCAAGGTGAAAAATTGTGATAAAATATTTTTCATTTGCATGTCTTGCAAATGAAACAGCTAGTTAACTGCAATATTTAATTATTATTAGATTGAACATTCTAATAATCTTAAAGTTACTAAAATCTTTTGTGTTCTATGTAATGCGCTTGCAATTGTCGTATTGAGTTTAAGTATGTGTTTGTGGAAATAAAATAACATCCGTAATTGATGTTTGTTTGTTTTTCTACGTATGTATGTCCTCGTTGCAAATTTTTCATGTGTATGCTTGAGATGTGTGCCTCTACTGTAGCAAACCAAATTGCCTCTCAAGGGTAATAAAGATTATCCGGTCCAATCCAATTTTAAATTAAAAAGGTGTGAGAATGGGATTCGGTCGTGGTGATGTCCATGACATATAATGTATTTCAAGTTGTGAGGCACCATGAGATAGTAGCCTGAGGTGAATGCTAACATCCCTTGATAAACACTTGTGGATTAAATTAGTTCAGGGTGGCGTGGTGGTCAACTGGGACTTCTGTGTGTGAAGTTTACATGTTCTCTCTGTACCTGTTTGCATTCCCTCCAGTTATTTTCTTCCTCTACCTAATTATTGATCTTATTCTCAGGCCGATGCCCCCCACAGGATGGGAGGTTGCAGGCATCAATGGGGAATAGGGAAGAAAATTACTAAGAATGGTCAACAAAGAAAAAAAATTTACACAAAACACCTGACAACACGCTTGAGGCCTTGAGGGCCTGTGAGCAGTCCAGGTTGGGAGACAAGGATCCTGTCAAAAGTAGCCTTGGATTTCAGTTAGACAAGTCAAAACAAAGCAAACCCGACAACAAAAGATAACTAAACAAACAAACAAACAAACCAAACACCTTCCGTCTTCCCAGAACTGAGCACTTCTGTCATCGATGATGGTCCTGAATCCATCACCCCAAAATTCAGATAATGTATTTTTAATAATGAATGCACATTAGTGTGCACATAGCATATTCTGTGATGCCATTCCAAAGTCTTGTTATATCTTAATTGCCAATATCTTGACATGATTTTGTGGAATACAGTTCAGACAGTAAAGGAAGTAAAAGGATTAAAGACTATAAGAGCAAAGCAGACCCCGAGCTTTTGACTTGATTAGTTAAATGACAGCTCACTTATGCATGATGGGCACATACATCTTATTTGGTCACATTCAAAGAATAAATTAATGCTCTAATGGGAAGAGGCGTTCCCTGAGATTCCTCTGCAGACTAATTTGTCTTTGATAGAGTCCTTGAGGGAAAAGTTTCTGTTTGCGTTGATGAGATCCTCTCCCTGCTCTTGCACTAGAACAGTGGAGAAACCAGGGCAGATTTGAGTATGTCCCGAATTCATTATTGCAGAGATGTTTATTTTGTGGATTCAGCCCCTAGATGGGGGTTATATTCAGGAGATGAGCTTGTTGTTTCCCAAATTATCAATCCCAGTGGTGACCGAAATATGCTCTGTGACACTCCAGGGCGCGGGGAAGAAGCTCAGGTAGTTCCCATAACAATGAAAAATGCTCATATCTCTGCTTATGGAAATCATTATTTAGCAAAATGATCACATTTATAGGCAATTGTGCAGATATTATCTAGGTCAGAGCGGCATAAGCGCACGTGCACACAAACGCAGACACATTTTGAAAACACATATCCTTGCTTAATAAATTCAATTGGGTGCATTAAAGCACCGGGTAAACACAAAACCCACAGGATCTTCACAAGACAAAGTAATTGCGCTGTTACCACATCCTCAACATATGAAAACATGTTGGATGGCTCATCTTCCCATCCACTGTAAAAAAAAAAAAAAAAAAAAAAACTGCAATTGGTTTTATTTAATATTTAATAAATCGTGTTGTTTTCAAGAAACTTGAATCGTTTTTTCGTTTTTCTCAGTTTACTTTGAATGAAATCAGCTATGAATCACTGACTATAATTTCATTCCATTTTATCAGGAAAGTCAAAGACGCAGAAAATGATTTGCCGGGAGCGCTCTGGTTTTAATTGTGTAACATTTCTGCCTGAGGCATTTGGCACTGTCATCTGCCACATATTTCAAAGAGTGCTGCTTTCTCAAAGGTAAAACCTGTGGATAACCAAGTTGCTGTATCAGTTTCGAACTATTTTGCTATACTTCAAGTTACTAAACCTGCTGAGTTTACTGCCAATAAGTCAACCTGGGTTAATGATTCATTGTCAGTGTGTTTTCTGTTTGACTTCACTAAATGAATAATAAGGACTGAAGAGGGGGCATACATAGCCAGAAAGGAGGACGTATATGTGATAGTTCTGACAAGGGGGTGCAGTTTAGACCCAGGGTAAAAATTTACTCCAGGGTTACGTGTAGTGTACCAACACAAGGCCATCTGAAGATCTGGCTTTGTCTGATTCAGCCATTCACCTGAGGGTGGTATACAGAGGAGAGACTGACTGAGGTACCTAGAGCCTGGCAAAAGGTCTTCCAGACCAGAGAGGGGAACTGCGGCCCAGATGTGTCACAATGCCCTGGCGTATGCCATGAAGCAGGAACACATGATGAGGCTCGTCATCGCTGTGGCTGAACGTTTGATTTTTGTACAGCCAAAGTGAGACCTGTTTCTGCATTCTCTGCACAAAGTCAAACACATTTCCAGTGAGGGCTCTGCCAGGGCGGCCCTTTGTCCCCAATCCTATTTGTGATATGCACAGACAGGATTTAGATAGCGATTTTCTATTATCTCTTCCCCACTTCATATGGAAATAAACACCCATGTATTGTTGATTTTAGTCAATCTGGTACCATTCAAATGTGGCCTGAGAGATCGAATGACAATGTGTCATCTGACACTGATGTCAATGCCTTTTTCTGAAAGGGGTCTTTGTGTGTCTGTGTGTGCGAAAGACAGAGAGAGTGAGAGAGGGGGAATACATTTGCATGCACGTATGCAAGGCCAGGCCAGGATTCAATTTACTTTCTGTATATAAGAAACGTTCCCATAGCGATGCAAAGTTAACGTAACAAAACTGAAGTTTTGCGTTGTTTCCTCCAGCTTTGTCCATTTTTTGATCTGGAGATGACCATTTGACCAGTGGTCTGGTTCAGTATCTATCTGAAGTGTTAAAAGCTTGTGTCCATAACTGAAGTGTCCCTTGTCTCTGTTTTGTATCCATTTGATAATTTGATAGGGGTCAGGGTGATAAAGGTGACAGTTTTAGGTCCACAGTTCAACATGTCCTTACAATGAACCATAATGGCTTGTGACTGATGTCGGGCCAAACATGTATATCATATTACACATTGTCCAAAATGCAAAATGGAATGCAAATTGAATTGAAAGGAATTGACAAATCTGAGAAATATAGCTTACATTCCTTTCTTCTTAACAAGGAATATGTTGTTGATGCCGGCTGGGAGCTTTGCTGCTGGTGCTTGACTGAAGATAATTGGGGAGAGGAGCAGTTCTGCAATGTATTTCTGTGCATCTCTAAAATACATTATTCAGTGAAATTCGAGTGCAACTGCAAATTTTGCCACTCGTATGTATAAAGTCTGCTGCAAACGATAGCAACTGCAAATTGGAAGGAAATTAATTCAAAATAATTCAAATCACACATAATTACGCACACAGGCAAAGTCGATGAGATACCGAGTGCGTACGGTTGTGTTGTGTTGTAACAGGTCTCCAAGTGAATGCCAGGTGCAAGGTACAATGATAGTCTTCTCTGGAAAACAGGTTTGGTTCCCAGGTCTGGGTCCCTTCGGTGCGGAGTTGGATGTTCTCCCTGTGGCTGCATTGGTTTCTGGTTTCCAAAGACATCATTTTTTGGTCAACTGGTGGCTCTAAATTGTCTGTAGGTCTGAGTGTGAGTGTGAGTGTTTGTTGGTCTCTGTCTGTCTCTGTGTGTTGGCCCTGTGATGGACTGTCTACCTGTCCAGGGTGTACCCCGCCCTCACCCAGTGTGAGCTGGGATTGGCTCCAGCAACCCCTGCGATGGTTAAGCAGTGTAAGATGAATGAATGAATGAATGAAAGGTTCAGTACGCAGGAAAGCAGTCCAAAAAGGCACCAGGCGAGACGCAAGAGGAGACAGAAATGATAATATGTCAAAATACTGGGGCATCTTACAAAAGGTGAACAAAATGAACTGGCAAAAAGGGCAGAGAAGGAAACATGAATACCATAAACATGAGCAAAGAAAAAAGGTCACACAGCTCAGCCACAAATCCTTCCAGAATGTATCGGCTTGTCTAAGAGTAGAAACATTCTCCGCCCGAGTCAACTTATCAGTACTTTTAACTAAACTAGTAAGACTATCGACTATAAGTAAGACCTAAAGACTGTAAAGTGCCTTAAATGATCTGTGTGACAGAAACAAAAACATTTACAGCTTCCCAAGTGACACTAAGACCTCAATACAACCAATCTAAGCAGCCCCTGCAAAACAATGAAGGGTCTTGATGGGGTCCCAGTTAACAGTAGCCTGCTGCACTTCAGAACCAGACCTTGAGTGTCCAAAACAATCAGACCGACAAATCTTAACAAGTTGTGAGGAGTCACAGATCCACAGAATGGATTGTGCCAGCTAATAGCAATGAATTAGCTCACCCAATCTGCCCCATTTTAACACCTGATCCATAAAAGAATTTGTGCTGATCATATGCCAGCCCTAATGCGCCCACAAAGTTTGAGACTGACGCAGCTACCTGTAGGAGTGGTAGTGCAGTTTGCACGCATTTCACCCTTTGCGCGTGCTTTGTGGGAAATTTTTTTCCTCACATTTGCTCAGGTTTAGTGGCCGTAAAAGCAGCGTAAAACCTTTTGTGGATCCGTCCGCGTGTTTTCAATCCAATTTTGGTGTCAGAACTGGAGTCACAGGTCCTTTAACAAGGACATCGGTTAAATTTTAATGTTAAAAAACCACAAATGTCTTTCTGCATAACGCATTCATTGAAATATAGGTGCAACTGTGTGCGCCCACTACTGCCACACTGACATCAATGGCAGTTGTGTAACTGACCGGTGAACCGATTAGCCTTGTCCACCTGGTGTACATTTTTCCTTGATGCCATTGCCTTTTTCATTGGCAAAGACTTTCTTAATTGATTTGAGGATTTGATGAACTTGAAATGCTTCTGAATCTGGGAAAAAGTCTGGCAGCCTCTGCACGCTTTTCCAAAACTACTTCAGTTCTGAGTTGTGCTCTTGAGGTCAAAGAGATCAAAATACTTGTTCAGTGTGAAATCACAGGGTTGTGTATTTGGCTATACCAGTACTGCACACTTTAGCTGTAATCCAACTGCATCTTATTTCCTCTGTTACCTTGCAGTTTAAACAATCCCAGCAAAGCGTTCAAGGTCTGATTCATCACTTCAAGTA
Organism: Remorina albescens; assembly: GCA_034769265.1. NCBI lineage: Eukaryota > Metazoa > Chordata > Actinopteri > Carangiformes > Echeneidae > Remorina > Remorina albescens. Next base: position 22,072,754 of record CM068497.1, on the reverse strand, counting down.
AATCTAATTATCAGCTTGTGGTCATTTAATGTTTGTTGCTTGTCTGCTACTTCAGTAAATAACCTGCATGTTTTGTGTGCTTTGTGAGCCTGCCAAAATGGCAGAGAAAAGGAAATCAGACGTAATTTCAGTGCAGCAAAACACCAAGTAAGCCCATGCATCAGTGATGAAATATTCATAAGAAAGGAATGAAGGGCTTATGGAAATGTTAACATGATAGTGTTATTAGGCAAAGGAGACAGAGAGAACAGAGGAAGGCATAGAGAGGCAGGGAAACCAAGGGCACTTGGACAATTTGATGTTTCAGTTTGTTCAGAAGTGTTTTTTTGTGAAGTGTGAGTTGCTTCACAATGGCAAATTTTTAGTCTGACCACAGCTATTTTAAGCAATTTCCTACTTAAACTTAAACACACTCTGTTGCGGTGTTTCGCGTCGTTATGAGTTTGGAAAACATCAAGTTATTTCTGTAAGAGACGGCAGCAGACGAGAGGATGATATTGCCAGCTGCAGAATAGGATACGGGGACAAAGCTAGTTTCATTTCAGACCTCAGTGACTAAACCAAGACAACAACCACATCACATGTATTCACAAAACAGGCTCTTTCAAGCAAGTCATTGAAATTTTGGGAGAAACAGTTTCAAGATTTTCCCCGGCTGATTTCACTAATGGACTGGAATCCACCCATGAAAGAAGTCTTGCGTTTAAAATTATTTTCAAAGTAAATCTCTTTTGTACAAATATTTGATGCTGCATAATGATTCATTGTCGAAGGTTTTCCCATACATTTGGTGATTTGTTTAGGCTTTGATGACCATGACCTTGTCTCACATCAGGGTTTATGCTATTGTTATTATTTTATTTCTTATTTGCTATTTGCTATTTGTTGTTATGCTATTTGTTCTTTCATATTTTTATACTTTTGTACTCTTTTTATATATATTATATTTATTAGGCTAAACTGGGAACTGAGTTCAAATTTCGCACCATAAGCATGTAAATGTGAGCTGGTATGACAATAAAGTTCCTTGAATCCTATTGGCATACAGGCCAGGTTATTGTAAAGGGAGTAGCTGATGTGTTGTTGAGTAAGGATGCAACGGTACAGTTTTCCCACAGTTCGGTATGCATCACGGTTTTTGGGCCACGGTAACGGTACGGTTTCGATATCTTAATATAAAACTACTCGCTAGAAAAGGCAATACACTGCATGTAAAAATAATTAAAAGCAAGCAGAGATATAGTCAAACCACTTTATTACAAAAGTGTAACAGCCATAAAAAACAGAGCAATATCCAATAAAAATAAACAGCAAACATTTTGTAGCCTCCATAATTAGAAACTACATAACTGTTACAAATAGAATATCAGAGAATAGCGCAGATGTAGTCAAACCACAAAATGTATCATAAAAAGGAGCACTTATTTTACCTGCTCTTTATCAAAAACAGGCAACATTGAATACAAAGTGTAGTATCTAATAAAAATAAACAAAATTTTAACCCACTCATAGAAACTACTTAACTGCTACAAATAAAATCAACAAATGTGAACATGACATAAAGTGCAGCATCTATTCAACATAGTTAAACAACAAGCCGTATTACAACCTGCAAAGAAATGCTTGCACACCGTGCTTTGCTCATTGTCCGTCACTTTGCCGTTGTCATCGTAGTCGACGCTCAGCCAAAAATGATCCCACACCGCAGACTTGTAAGAGGACGGCACATCTCCAAATTTTCTTTTTTCTGAGTCCCGTTCACTCGCCATGTTTGCTCAAGGTTTCCTCTCCACTCTCTTTTCCAGCATTTGCATGCCGAGCGCTGATTGGCTCCTGGGAAATTCAGGGACTTCTGATTGGCTCTGAAGGCAGCATGAACAGCGCAGTGCTGCTCTCTCTACTGTGTCTGCTCCGAGTGTATCTAATCACACAGCATGCGCTGTACCAAGTTTTGATAAAGTTTTGTGACGGGCCGAAACGTACCGAAATACCGTTGTTTGCCTTTGCGTATTGAACCGAACAGGACGTATTGAACGGTTCAATAAAATATTGAATATTGTTGCATCTCTATTGTTGAGGCTTAATCCACCCTGCTTCATCTTTGGTTGACTCCTTTGAGGGAACTGACTCAGTTGCGATGGCACATCCAGAACGCCTTGCGAGTGGAGCAGCGAATTATCACAGATCGGAGTTCCTCAAGGTATCGGCCATTATAGAGGTTCAGTTTGGTAGACACTGGACCACAACGCCTCAAGGATTTGCAAAAGTTGACAATGTGCGCTTTTTTGGGAAGTTGAATAATTGGAGGAGAGGCATCTAGTATGCTGCCAATGAAGATGCAGGGGTTTGAGAGAGGGGGGCTAAACAAAATTGTATGCAATGTACATTAAATTAAAATTGAGATGTAATTATTTAAACTGCCAAATTGTTGGTGTCATACATTTTTATACATTGTTTTGACAAACACAACAATATTAAACTATTATGCACAACCCACCCTGGGCACAAACAGTCTCCTTTTTTGCAGCCTGGGGATTAATTTTTCCTCAGGGACGGTGCCCAGAGATAACAGGTAATTTGACTCATGCTTTGACTCTAAACAGGAGAATGTGTAGGATTTTTTTTCTACCTGAAGCTGAATGTTTGCAGATGTCTTTTTGTCACCATGGCCCAATTATGTAACTAAAAGAATGAAATAAGCAAATTTTTTCTTTGAGACGGTGCAGTCTTTATGTGTGCTATGTTAGATATCTTGCCAGAGCAGAGTGATTGACATCAGTCATTCATTCATCTTCTACCGCTAATCGGGGGGTGCTGGAGCCAATCCCAGCTCACACTGGGTGAGGGCAGGGTACACCCTGGACAGGTCAGCAGTCCATCACAGGGCCAACACACAGAGACAGACAGAGACCAACAACCACTCACACTCACACTCAGACCTACGGACAATTTAGAGTCACCAATTAACCTAAACATGATGTCTTTGGACGGTGGGAGGAAACCCACGCAAGCGAGGGGAGAACATGCAAACTCTGCACAGAAAGGCCCCAGGAAATGAACATGGGACCTTCTCGTTGTGGGGCAACAGCGCTAATCACTATGCCGCAGTGTTGCCAGTTACCACTCAGTAATACTGTTAAAAACCACAGCTGATTACAGACATTGCTGAAATGTGGAATTTCAGTGGTAACAGTTTATGTTGCGTAACTATATGAAATGTTTTACATTGATGCAAAAGCAGGCTATTAGTTACACAATGTACAGAGCTCAGCACAAATTAGTACACTCTATTAAAAATCAAGCTTTTCATCCATCCCTCAGTGAATATGAGAACAATTTGATCGATATTTACAAAAGTGAGCTTTATAAAAAAAAAAAATCGTTAGCACAAAGGTGTAACATCTTGAGGAAAAATTGTAAATTTCATTCAAGTTCTACTACATAAAATATATTTGCCTCCTTGATTTTTATAGAACAGCAGCAGCTCTTCTAGACATTGAATGAACATGTTTACAACGCACAGCTGCATCTACCTTTCTCCATTCTTGGAGAATGAACTCTTCAGATCCCGGCTGATGGACAATTGATGATGCTCAAATTGTCTTCTCACAACTTCCCATTAGGGTCATATTAGGTTGGTGCCTGGTGACAAGCTTGGCTACGATTTTCTTTTAACCTTGACCTTTTTCTTTGAATTTTTTTTTTTTTTTTTTTTTTGACCTTGACCTTGACCTTTTTGTTAAGAAATGATTTTCTTCCTCAAGTCCTTTCTCTTCAGTGTGCTGTTGTTTTTTGTCAGCATTGAATGGGATTGGAGTTTCTCAGTTTAATACCACCTTGAGTTGTCAGTTATCTTTTGGCCACATGTGTGATGACTGATTAGACTCAGCTGACGGTGAAATACATTTTTCAGGTTGTAATCCTAAAACATTCATTGGGGTGTAATCATTTTTTCACCATGATCTTAAATAATTTTATTTAAAAAAAGTTGTAGTTTTTACTCTGGCACTGCCAAATCTAATTTAAAACCAAAAAACCTTTCATGCATTAACTGTATAGGTTCCAATGGAAAGAATTAATTCTATAATGATGGAGACATATGGTTGTTTTGTTTTTTCCTTTCTTTTTTTGGAGTCTACACATTAATGCTGAGCACTGTACAGGAATGCACGCCTGCAAATCTGGACTTTAAAAACTGTTTTTACACCTTGCAGTTGTGCAGTTTGAGGACCAGCTGGGTGACAACTAAGAGTCATATGGCAGACTGTATTTGCAACTTTTATTATGCTTCTTCATGTTACTGTACATTGCACCATCACCACTGACCTCTTCAATAGGCATACATCCTGCTTGTTACTTTCATCAACTGTGTTGATACGTTATTGTAAAAAATGCAAAGCTAACATTTTTTTGTTGTTGTTTGTTTTTTTGCTTTTGGGGTTTTTCTTTTTTTAAGTTTAAGAGGAAATATTTTCAAAATCTAGTTTGGTGCCCTGAATATCTTTTCTTTAAAGAAAATTGATGATGTTCCCTGTCATTTGTTCATTGGGGATATTCGTGGTTGACTGGATGCAAATTTTCTGTGTTAAGCTGAAATTGGACTGATATGCTACTGCTATGAGGAGACTTGTGAGTTGATTTAACAAGCATCTGACATTCATTATGTAGAAGCAGAGGGTTTCCTCATCATCTTGCAATGCAGCAAATCTCTGATGTTGATACTCTTTGCAATGTTGGAAGACATCCAATCATCCGATAAGAACAGAAATCCATGCGCTGAATCAATTGTGGTTACCACACATTACCCAATTCCTGAAGCAGATGCAGAGGTATTTGTAGATAATGTCATTTTAATGTGTTTTCATGCTTTAAAGCAATTAAAATTCGCATTTTACTTCAGTTTTCATGAGTATTATATTGGCACAATGCTGAAATGGGTAAAGACCTGAGCTGTGTCCCAATAAAATAACATAAGTTTTGAGTTGTTTTTCAATTATAAAGTTCCTGTCTGTACTTGTGTTTTAGCAAACTTGTGAAATGCCATGAGACGATGCCAAAGTACTGCTCCAATTCAAAGTCTGCATCTATTCAAATAATCATCAAAATTCTCAAGTATCCCCAAATGTTGTCGGGACCTGACTTGTGTGGACTTGAGGTAGCTAAGTATCCCAAAATGTGTAATTCACCAAATTGCAACAACAGTAGAAATTCTGATCCAGTCTGAAGGCCGAGACAGTTTTCCCCCCAGGTAATTTAATATATCACTTCATTAAACTTTATATTTTGCAAAGCAAGAAAGTGACTATGCAGATTATGAAAATGTGGTCAGTTTGTCTAATTAGCATACATTTGGGAATACGCTTGGAAGCGTCTGAGTCGTGAGGACCTTGCTGACGGGTGACATCAGTGGCCATATTAGCAGCACTAATATGGCCGCTGTTCACCAGCCGGTCAGTGAGGACTCTAATCTCAGGAGACAAGTGTTATCTCTGTAGCCCTTAGGTTATTTTTCTGCTGCTGGCTGTGTTGTTGATATATGATAAAATTCTTGTTCTGGATGAAGAACTTTGGTCTCTGAGTTGAAATAAAATTTTTTGCTTTTGCTTAATCTAGGAGGAAGACGGTTAATAGTGTGATTTCATGGACAGTTTGACAGCTCTTCCTCTGTGAGCGCCTGATAAGTGCAAAACTAAATTATAATATTTCAATAATAATAAATATGTTTGTGTGTTAAATTTTGATTTGATATTGGATATGAAATGGAATTTTTACTTGACTGTCAATTCTGTCACTTTGTGGAGATGCAAGTTATGGGTGTTCAAACTTTCTTTTTCTTCCAATATATTTATAAAGTGCCAAATCATAATCAAGTTATATCAAGGAACTTTACACATAGAGCAGGTCTAGACCAAACTCTTTATGGAGTTGTTAAAGAATGCCAACATATCCCTCCAAGGGCAAGCACTTGGTGACAGTGGTGAGGAAAAACTTCCTTTAAGAGGCAGAAACCTCAGGCAGAACTGGACTCAGGGAGGGCGGCCATCTGCCTCAACTGGTTGGGTTGAGAGGGAGAGAGAGAAGCAGAGGCAGTGAGAGAGACAAAGTGAGAGCAAGTATGAAGGAGAGGAGGGGGGGACTCGGGAGAGGGATGGAGAGAGAACAAGAACAGGAGAAGAGAAGATGCCATGGAAAATACAAACAAAACATACAGCGATTGCATCCTGGTAGCACTAAAAGTGAAATAGTAAATATTAGCAGTAGGGGAGAAGAAGAGGTTACAATGGGAAGTGAGTAGTAGAGTGTAATGATAACTAAAGGTAATTCTTGCAGCAGCAGGTACTGAGCAGGAACATGGAGCTGATTCAGCACCTGGAGGACGGGGACAGGAAGAGAGAGGACAGGAGGGACAAAACACAGACTAAAGGAAGAGACAAAGATAGAGACATGGGATGTTGTAATGTACATGCATGGGAGGGAGAGAGGGAGAGAGAAAGAGTTGCTCAAACTTAGTGCGCCTCTTTGGTTGATCAGTTTGCATATTTTTTCATTTTTCTACATTCCCAGAACAGTAAATCATGCTCTATTGATTGTATCTTTCACAAAAGCAAAATAGCACACTGTTGATTTGGCAACAAGTTTTTATCTGTGTTGGTAAAATACAGGGAGGATAAAGTGTATTACAATACATTATCATATCCAATACACTGGACGGATGAATGCATTTTAACTTCCAGCATTGCAACGTTGGAACACTTGGATGATTTAAGAACTGATTTAGATCCAGTCACAACCAGAAGTCACTCATACAATTTTATTAGGTGCTTCTACCAAGACCTCTAATTCCATTGGATGTTAGACTGTCCATGCAATTTAATACTCTGTATTTGGGATCTCCAGAAATCAGGCCCTTAGTGTACGCTGTATTCCCAAAGGTTTTTGCCACTCAAAGCCATTATCGATCATGAAGGCTGGTCTACATGGAATACTTGATCATATCTGAAATATTCCCTAAATCTGTTATCTTAGATCATATCCAGTTAATGCTTAAGAAGAATATATTGATTTTCATATGAAATTACCGTTACATTATAAAAAATTGTTTAAAATATTAACATTTGACTTTATCAAGATCAACATTGCTGCGGGATCGTTGGTTATACACAGTTGTACAGACACATGGCCGGATTTTTGGTTGATTTCCATCCTGATTCCCTTACACTAAAGGCCCCTCTCTCATCTTTAGCATCTTTTTTTTTTTTTTTTTTTTTTACTTCTTTGCAGTACTTTGCAAAAGTATTGATGCACAAATACACAGTTATGTCAGTGATAGGAACCATTAGAACCTCTTTGAAGGACCATGGTGTGTATGTCCCTTTGTTAGGTAAGTGTCTTTGAGCTACAACATGTTTTCTGTGTCAGCTGGTGAGAACTCCGGGGCGCACAATGTTGCAGGTTTCACTGAAAGTTTTACAGGTTATTTTTTTATGTTGGTTTGTACTCAAAAAAGATGGAGATATTTGACTGCGTTACAGCTCATGCTCACAGCCTGAGAACTAAAGCGGTATATGCAGGCTCTTGAGAATAATGTCAACTGCTTTGGACTCAAATCAGAGATTTTTTTAACCAGAAAGCTGTCTCAGTTTCACTTTGTCTCTGGATTTCCTCCTGACATTCCTTGAGATGTATTTGAGGATATTTTACTAGTTGAGCTGGCTTACGGATTGGTATCAATAACAACAAAGAAGTCATTTATATGAGATGAGCTGAATAAAGGTACATCAACTTTTTCCTAAATGGTCAGACAAAACAAATAAACCACATGATTAATCACAGACTCCCTTGGGTTGGAAAATTATTGCAGGTAATGCCCATGAAAATTGGAGTTTACTGAGCTTTCACTGATTTCTGATTGGACCTGTAGCTCCAGAAAATAAGCAAGCATGGCTATGGCTTTAAAAGACGTTGAGTTAGTTAGCCAAACATAGTACACAACCTTTGATACATGACCACTGGCCAGTTGTACAGTTAGATCAAGCCACATGGTGACCTTAAAACTTATCTTCATTCCTAAATCCCTTCCGTGCTTTGCTATGATGTAGAGCTGAAACATGAGTGAAGTCATGGAGCAAACAGAGAAATAGTACCTTCTCAAGTCCAGATGCAAAACTGAGGTCAAACATTTCTTGGGCAACTGGTCCAGGAAAGGGTTGAGTACAAAGTTTAAGTCACTCATAACCAGTCTAACACAGTAGGCTTTCAACAAACTGGCAATCTACTACACTCACTTCAGCTGGGGTGTCCTGAGGTGATGGTAACTTCTGATTTGCCACTTCTGATTCTGAAGTGAACTACTGACCCCCACCTTCCCACACACATCATTCCCATCTTACTTGAGAGTCAGATGTAAACCTTGACAGTCAGGGAGATGAACTTCTTTCACGAGTTCAAAGATGTTTCCATGAAGTGGTTTGTGACACACCCATGATGTATGACCTCTAGGCAAGATGGTCAGGACAGTTTGAAGTAAATGAGGTGTGCGATTAATGAAATTTGCTTTGCTTTGCTTAAATTGGCCTTAAGGCATTGCAGTGCAAGTGTGTATTGATTAAATATGTTAACAGTACAGTTAAAGCTTTGTGGAAACATTGTCGGGTCTCAGAAATACTCATTGCTAACTTTGCGGCATGTCCAATCACCACTTTTCAACCTGGTCATATTTTCTTTGAATATTTTCTGGCTTAGCCTAAAGAGGACGCATACATTAACTAAAAGGCATCTTAATGTAGCAGCAAAAGTAAAATTCTGAATGGGATACTAATATTTTAATCAAGTACAATCATCAGATCATTTGAAGATGAAATAATAATTACAATTTTTATGTCCATGATAATACTTGTCTTTAGATAAATTCAGAATTCAAGCACATTACCACCATGCCCCTGCTATTGAGATTTCTCTCACATGGTGGGTTTCACCAGTTGAGGATAGGCCAAACCCTCAGGAGGGAAGGAGGGAACAGGACAAAGGCACAAAGTAAAAAAAAATAACGGGAAGATAAAATAAATAAAGAATCCTCTCATGGCAGAACATAAGGCAGGCTGTGCAGGGAATGGTTCTTCTGAACACGGCTTGTCGACCTCATGAAGTGTCTTTGTGGAGTTGAAAACCTTGAACAGTCAGATAATGAGCCATTAGGATTTAATCAAAAGACTGTTCGTATAGTATGTAAATCCTGATACAGTATCAGTGTAATATAGATTAACATAGATTAATGGTATATATATATATATATATATATGTGTGTGTGTGTGTGTGTGGGATGTGAATGAGGTCCGTCTACATCATTTTTCACCAAGACTGCTGGTATAAGAGGCATGTGGAATCCATGGGAGCCAAAGGGTGAAGTGCTTTGATAAATTGCATCCCAGACGCTACAGTAAAGAGTGGTCATTTTATGGAGCTAGCTCTTTGCAGGATGTCTAAAAGCAAAGCTGCACATCAAAACAAAGCCAATCACATGGAGATTCAAATTTCAGAGGAAGCTTCATTCATGACATGGAGCTATGCCTGGGGAAGACTACCCTGGAGGCCCATGGTGTCCTCCTGACGCCTGAACAAGACGCCGTGGGTCCCGCAAGCCAGATAGTCTCCATCGTGGCTAGCGCCATGTCCTTCTTCCGACCATGTTTGGTAAAAATTTGAAAAAGTCACAATAGTAAATGAGTTTTTTTGGTATCCTCTTCCAATGCTTTGAGATTGAATTTTTCAATGAGTGCCAAAAAAAGGGTTAATCTGTGTGCCTTCCGATGGGAGGGCAGAGTGAGTGAGTCATAGGTTACATCACTGGTCCGTGTTCCAGTTTCCTCATCGTAAATACCAATAAGTATGATCATTATTTTCTTCGGTTCAACCCCAGAATCTCAGAACCCATTCTATGAAACAAAACCAGAGATGAAAAATGATACTTTGTGGTTTTAAGGACATCTTAAATAAGATCAATGGTCACTAAACATTGAAATAATTACTAAAATTACTAATGAAATAATAAATCACTTGTCTGCTTTTGATATGTATATATATATATATTTTTTTTTAATCGCTCAAAATAACCTATGAGTTTTTTACGTCCAGTCGAGGGGACCTGAGACACAGCATGAAAAGGACCAATCTTCCCCGGCTCCCAAACAACTATAAATACAACAATGAGCCCAGATTTTGAAAGTTTATTTACATTATTCAGAAAATTGAGGGCTAGTCACAGAATTTATTTCAGGGTGAAGCAAGGCATCAGCAATAACAGTCAACCTAACAAACGATTTACCTCCCGATCATAAGCGGGAAAAAGGAATGGAAACGGCATTCCGGCTCTACCACCTTAGATACAGGACACAATCTGAGATCCAAACTGTGTGTGGCTGGTTGGGAGAAGAGGAGGAAGGGTAGTCAGCTGCCCCATGGCACCGTCTTGATTTCTTTTATAACCACATCTCAATGCAGTACAATAATTGCAACATGAACAACAACAGAGATACAAACGTTTCATTACCTTAGTCGAACAACGTCTAAAAACTGTTGGGCACAAATAGATGTTAAAGTAAAAAGAAATATGCTGAGAACAAGTCCAAATCCAACCCAGTTGTCATCAGCTGATCTTGCTGAATCTCTTAGTGTTTTTTTTTTTTTTCGGTCCGACAATGTCCAATATGGTTTCAGAGCTCGTTGTAGAAACGTGAGGTTCAAACTGGTTTTTCTTTCCTGCTGTGGTGATTCACTTTTTATCAGAGTAAATCACCATGGTTACTGATGCTGAACTCCGAACACACTCTGGGTGTCACAGTTCTCCATTGTTCCACCTGAGATGCCAGTACTTTTCCACTTCCCCTCTTCTGCTCCACTCTGCCATTCAGCCATGGCCTTATCATCAGCCAACTCAGTTCACCTGAGTCACTCATCCAGCCAGAGTACAAGCTCCTCCGATTCACTCAGTCTCTGTCAGATTGCTCTTTGCTTTCCCTGCACGACTTTCTAGCCATCTTTGATTTTCTGATGTCGACTCTGCCTGTCCCTGACCTGCCTTCCTTTCCAGAATCTGAGTTTTTGTCCCGTGGCCCTGTTTGCCTATGGCTCTGTTTCACCTCTTGGATTTTGACCCACTGGTGTTTCTGCTCTGGCTACACGTCTGCTTGTCTCCTGCTGTTCTGTCTACCTGGACTGATGGCTTGCCTTATTTCTTACCTATTTGTCACCCTCGCGACATCTCCAGCCAGCCCCCCAGCAGCAACGCCGCCCCAGAATCTGGCAATAACTAAAATACTGACTTATTAGTTAATTTTTACAGGATCATGACTGGGACAAATGAGTTTGGAATAAAAGACTAGATAATAAAGAAAAGGAGATATTTGTATAGATGGGGTGGGTGTTCTATGTTTGAGTCTTTCCATGTGTCCACCCTAGTTTTAAACAGAGCTTTAATGAACAGCGGAACGTTTATAACACCAAATGAAGCCATTTTAACTGTTACAGCTTCATTTGAACTGAGCTCAGATTCTTTAATCACACGATCCCTGACAGAGATGAAAGCTTTACTCTCCTCTTCATCACTGCAGGGCTATTGGACGAAACCAAGACAACGGATTAAGCTTCTATTTATGGAACTGGTTGCAACAAGTGCCATTTTATCCAGTGCAACACGTACGTATGGCCTGACCTTTTATCAGCTGGGCCAGTTTTTATCTATTATTCTCTGACTTGCACAGGCCTTGCAGTTTGCTTCAATGAGCTGTCTGCTTCGATGTGTTTGTTTTGGGGCCATGCTCTGCATTAAAGTATTGTTATTATGTGACTGGTTGTGTTATTGTGACTGTGGCTGCGTCTGGCACTCTTTTAGCATAAACCAAACTTTCTATTGGCAACAAAGTTTATCTAATCAGATGTGTTCATTGAAATATGATAGGTATACAATAGATTGTCATTTGTCATTGTATTTAAGTATACTAACTGTTATTTTAACTGTAACTTCTAATGCTTTATTTTGTTTTCAGGCCTACTACTATATAGCCATGTGTTTATGAAGACTGATGTACTTGTCACTGTCATAGGTTTGATGAATATGTATGTTATTGCAGTTGTGGAGATTATACAAGTTGGAAAAGTGGTTTCCATAAAGTCCATGACGAGAGCAGTTTAGCATATTTTGACAGAAGATATACTCAGATTTTCATCATTACACCACTTTTATATATACATATATATATATTTTTTTTTTCCATTCCACCACTTTTTCACGTGTGTGCTACAATTTTAATGTGGTGTGGTTAAATGTTAAATCAATGGAGTAGTGCATTTAGTAGTAGTAGTGCGCTCTTTTCCTCCTAAGTATTTAAGCAATAGCTCATGACCAGCTGTGTAATGTGGTTATTTTATCACAGAACAGCGGTGTTGTTTGGCCTGACATGGAGCGAGAACTCTGAATTGGGGGAATCGGTTTCAGTTTTAAAACAGCTAATTTGAGTTGGTTAAATCAAGTCTGAGTGGATTCACTCAGAGTTCAGAGTGTGCAAAATGGCTAGAAAAAAAGCCAGCATTAATGGAGCCCCAATACTACGATTCACCATGGCAACAGGTGAAAGCACGAGATCCAAGTACGGAATTGGATATGGAATTGGAAATCTTCATGCAAACGTAGAGCAAAAACTAACATGGCTGCCGCAGCACAGGCGAGAGAACTGGAAGCGGAGAAAATTGCTGCTCAATTCAACCTAAATGTTTCAATGTAGTCTATTTATTCAGTACTGCAAAATAATATTATAGGTAAATCAACTGTTGGAACTATATTGAACTTGAAATATTACACACATATTACACACATTAAATATCATTTGGTGGCTATTTCAACACTCTTTCTTACGCACACAAATGTCCTCTCACATCACATTTGACTTCTCCTCAGCCAACAGAAAAAAGACAGAGGTCCGCTGAAGGGTAGAGGACCTGACCAGTATTCCCCCAGATATAGGTATCATTGGCTTATATAGTCTATTTTATCTATATGTGTTTATAGATGTTTATTTTTCATGGGTTTTTCATTTTTGATGGGAATATCTGCCTCGTGGAACCTCATGCCTCAACGGAACTCCTTGCAGCTGTAAGAAGGCTACTCGCTACTGTAGATTATGCCAAACTTTATATAGTATAAAAACACATTAGGCTTATCCTTAAAGGATGATGAAAATGACAAAGTCCCATTGTCTGCTGCCACAGATGTTACCGCGTGCAGCGGTAACATCTTAGTATTATATGTTACTGATAGCTATCTCTCCATTCACATGCCCTTACATTCTTGTATAGCATATTGTTACGTGCCATAACAACGCTCTCATCCCCTTAAACATCTTTTGGTTCGTAACACATGTCACAGTGTGACATGTGGCTTACACTGAAATAACAGCCATTATTATCCTTTTCAGCAGAGCATGGCTCGACGGCGGCAGTAGGGTCCATCAAAGTCCACAGCACGGATGAGCAATGAATAATGAAATGCACGTCCATGATGTTGATGTGAGGCCTGATGTATATTTAACTCCCTGCAGAATAATGCAGCCTTTTGATCTTCAGGATCTTCAAAACAAGGTCAGGCCATGTTTGAAAAACATGTTTCCTTGTGTTTTCCCTGTGTTGTGTCGCTGTTGTGTCTGTGTTCCTGCTGGGCGTGTCCTCGGGTCCTACTCCTCCTGTTCATACACATGTCAGTCATCTTCTTCGTTGCCCCCAGCCAACCTGCACTGCATTTAAGACTGAGTCAGCTTTGCACTCATCACCAGTTTGTTCTGCCTGTTTATGTGAACCTCTGGCTCCAGCACTCGTCTGAATCTGCATCTGGTTCCTTCACCCCGCGCACCTTCCTCCATTGCCTCCCAGCCTGCCTACCTGGCCAGCTGGCTAGGGATGGATGAGTGATGGAGGAGCCACACTCCCAGTTTCCATCCCAGCCTGCCTGCCAGCCGACCTGCCAGCCTGTTTGCCGGCCCAACTGGTCTCCAATCTGCCACCCCCTTCCCTGAGTTTGGCTCCTGTTTCTATTCCCAATAAAGACAATTCCCCCCCCCCCCATGTTCTCAGTCCTGTGCCTGCTACTTGGGGTCCAGTTCCTGCATTTCTGGGCTTTAGCCTAACACAACCTGGATTTTTAGTCAGAGAGATGATCTCTGCTGAAATGTGTATGATACAGAAATGATTAAATGAATCAAAGAATGAGGAAATAAAAAAGTTTTTTTGGTTTTGTAAGAGGGAGGAGTCATGAGAAACTAGATGGTTATTAAAGAAAACCTGCTCCCAATAAGGTCAGATTCACAGACTCGGTTATCATAGTAACTCACCCCAAGCTTAAATTACCTCCCCCCCAGGAGTTACTCCTGTGTCTCAGGTTTGGTTACCTCCCTTTTTGAAATGGGAAACTCAGACTTTCAGTTGGTTAACAAACTCCTGGGAAATACAGCCACATGCAAACTAAGCTACAGGACAAAAAGTCAGGGTCAGGAACAGAAGACAGGTAGGTTATCGGGGAAAGCACTAAGATGGCAGGTCAGAGTTATATGCAGAAAATCAATCTGGAGAAGAGACCTTAAAAGTCTTGCAGGGAAGGCAAAGATAATCAGGCAAAGACTGAGTGAGCTAGAGGGGCTTCTTCTTTGGCTGGATGAGTGACTCAGGTGAGCTGAGTTGGCTGATGGGAGTTCGCTGAACAGCAGGGTGGAGCAGAGGCAAGGGCATTGGAAAAGTACTGGGATTTCAGGTGGAACAATCGAGAAGAACTGTGACAGCACCTTCATGTGGAAAGGGTGTTCATAAAAAGTGTGTTAGAGAGAGAGAGAGAGAGATAGACTTTGCGTGACGTGAAGTTTATCGCCTGTTTTTAGCAATACTTACATTGTGTGTCCATTTTTGTGTGTGATTGTCTTGTATGACACAGTAGCAGCTGATAACTGGAAGATGAGAGAAAAAGAGTGGATTTCTGATGTGTGTGTCTTCAACTTCTTGTCTTCAACATACACACACACACACACACACACACACACACACACAGACATTTCACTCTCATGTCATCTAAAAGGAACTCTAACTAGACTGGACAGGTAGCCCTTTTAAACTCCTATTTATTTTCTCTCAGGTGGCAACACTTTCCATTAACTGTGGACTGCTACACTTTTTAACTCTGCCACACAAATATACCATCACAAATTGTGTGCCAAAGTCTTTCCATGACAACCTGCACATTCAGTGTGGTAAAAAAAAAATCATCTTGATGTGTATATATGAGGCATTCAATGAACTATTGTATAACTATTGAAGGCCACACGACTGGACTAATGCCTCACTTTGATCATTGTCCATGATGGGATCATTATGTGGGTGTAAATAGAGGCAGTGATAAGAAGTAGCAAAGCATGCATTTAATTATATGAAAATTTCATGGATGATTACTTGAAGTAATAGGTGGTGTGCTGTGACATATTCTTTTGTCCTGTCTCATTAAATTTAAAACCCTCAAGTCAAAAGGAGAACGTTGAATAATGTTAAGTGACTGTAAATTCCAATTTAGACGGACTGTACTGAAAGGTACCACTGAGTCTTGGTGGCTTGTATCTGCTTTGGATTTAGGTTTGATTGCAGTGTAGGCAACAATAAAAGAAACACACAGGTCAGTGACTGGGTTAGAATAGATGGCTCATTCACAGTTGCTAAGAGAAATGTTATGAGTGACACAGGTGAGTAGTAACTAATATATACATTTCCTGAGGAGGCTGAGGAAGTTTGGCATGTCGCCGAAGATCCTCAGCAACTTCTACAGCTGCGTTGTCGAGAGCATATTAACCAGCTGCATCAGCATGTGGTACGGCAGCACTACTGCCATGGACCGCAGACGCCTGCAGAGAGTAGTGAGGACTGCTGAAAGGATCAGCAGCACTCCACTGCCGTCTCTGCAGAGCATCCAAAGGAGAGCTGTCTCCACCCTCAAGGACCCCACCCATCCCCAGCACGGACTGTTCACACGTCTGCCCTCATGCCAGAAGTACAGAACTGTGAAATGTAGGACTGCCAGACTAAAGAACTCTTCCTTTCCCACTGCCATCACACTCATAAACAGGAGTTGATGGCCATCAACTACCTCACGTGACAGTCAGGCAACTGTTTACACTTCATTCTGCAGATGACATAATCTTGAACGTTTCATTTTGCACACTGACTGTTGCACACAGAGTTGAGCTTATACGCCATCTTGTTCTGTTTTATCTATTTCTATTGTATTATATTTCTACTGCTGTTTTTATATTTTTATTCTATTTGTCTATTTTCTATATATGTTTGGCTTTCACTGTGGACAGCAGAAAGAATTTCATTGTACAGGGAAACGTGTTTCTTTACTGTACATATCACAGTAAACACTTTGAATCTTGAATCTTTGAATACAGAAGATGATTACTATTCCAAGGAGCTTAGTTCATGGTGATTAAAGAGGAGTCAGATGGTAGGAGAGAATACATTTAGGCTATGTGTAGCACATTTAACGATTAACAGTTTAATGTTTACTTCAGCATCAACCTACTTAGTCTACATAGCAGACGTTCGAGGTGTGAATCTTGTCTGAGGACTTCCTGGAGACAAAATCAGTTTTACACATGATGTCAAGAGACAAATCTCAAGGCAGTCTTACGGCCCCCTCAGCCAGGGGGCTATGGCATGTACCCCTTCGCTCTGGGGTGTTGATTCAGACTGATTCCATGAGCTGAAAATTCCTAACACGACGCACACATTACCTGCGATAGACAGGCAACCTGTCCAGGATGTACCCCGGCCTCAACCAGTGTGAGCTGGTATTGGCTCCAGCACCCCCCACGACCTGGAAACAGATAAGCGGTTGGAAGATGAATGAATGAATGAATGATACACACGCATTATAATCAACATTACAATTTAGAAACAACTGTTTTGTAAAGATCATTGTTATGACTGGCTCGCAGGCCACAACAAAGGAGGGAGACGCACGCCCGAACTCACTAATAATAAACCAAAGTTTATTAAAGGAAATAACAATAATTACAATGGGATGTGGAAGTCAGTATCAGTGGTGTTTGAAAGTATGTGGATGTGTTGTATAATATGAGGTGCGTGTTGTCAGTGCAAAACAAAACCAAAAGGGCAACGCAAAAACAACCACAACGTGGTGAGTGGAGAAGGGATCAGAGAGAGAATGGAATCAGGGCAGGCAGGCTTAAGTACTTCCTGGGGCACTGGCCAGGTGTTCCCAGTTAGTACTTGCATGGCATCAGCTCCCCCCATCCAAGGACCTGCAAACAGAGACACAAACCACAGGACCAAAGGCAACAGAGGCAACGGGCTCTGGGGCTGTCACAATCATCAAAAGATAGATTTCTTTAATTGTTGAGAGAAAAACTATGCGTACAAATCACACGTTGCGTTTTGCTTTAATGGCCGTCAGTTGTCACCTCACCTAATGCACACTGAAAGGACACTGAGAAACACAAAAGATTATTTAACTCTTTGATGTAAAATGGAGGAGGTGAAGGCAAACAATTTAGTCCCCGTTCTTGTAAAAGGATATAGTGAGACTATATTGTCAGACTAGAAGCAGGTAATGTGGCTGAGTGACGCTGAGGTATCAGGAAAGTGGTGTACAAGTAATGGTGGGGGGCAGCACAAGTGAGAGTGAGACTCAGATTCCATACCGAAAGTAAATGAAACACCAGAGTATTTCAACAGGGCTGATGCGTGATGTACTGCAAGTGTGTCAGGCTTCCAGTGCTGCACCACTTTCCCACCGAGAAGACCACACACACACACAATGGAAGAGACACAGGGGAAAACTAGAGAGGCACTGGGTTAACTGCAGGGCTTTAAAAAAAAAAAAACAACAACAGAAAACCTCCATATACATTGAAAGCACACAACACAGCTTTTCTCCTTTGGAGCAAATGACAGTATGCAGTATTTTGATCTTCCATTTGCTGACACTAAATACAGACAATCAAGCACCTTTTCTTTTTAGTCGGCTTCTATGGTGAACCGCCCGGAGCCACACGCGGGACTATGCCATGCAGATGGCAGACTTGCAGTTAGAGACAAGCTTTATATTTCCGCTGAGCACAATTGTCTTGATTGCAGATAGTAAAATCGGTGACATTAAAATCTGTGACAGAAAAATAAGGACGGAATTGGAAATAAAAATTGACAAAAGATGTAAAGCGGGCAATACACTGCGACGAATTTGGCTTCAGGTGTCGCCTCTGCCAGTGACAATAATGTCTTGATGTTCACATGGTTCAACAGATGTGAGCGAGTTGTGTCTTTTTCTTTAGATTACCAAAGATTGGTAGTTACTGAAAAAAAGCATTTATTGTATGAAATGGCGCAACTGAGATGAGATCTTTACGTGTTTTGAATGAAGAGGCCGGAGGGTGATGGTTTTACTTCTTTATCTAATGCTTTATGTTTGCTGTGCTGTGAAGAATATGCTTTTCCTTGTTTGCTGGCATATAGAGGAATGGCTGGAGGGTAATCACTGGACTGAAGTGTCTCTTAAGATGGTCAAGCTGCAAATACAAGTTCTGTCTTCATATGGTTGGCATTATATTCTAAATCCAGAGGGCCCATAATGAATTGAAATGACTTTGGCTGTACTATTAACAGTACAACTGGGAGGAATACTTTTGGACCAGACCAACTTTGGCTCTTTGTGATGCAGCTGGGAAGAAGTTACTAGGAGACACGACACTATAACAGCCCGTGGTGTGCAGCAATGTCACCCAAAGCCAAGACATTTCAGCATGCACAAGGCATTAGTTTGCTTATGTATAGACACACACATACATATATGCACATTCAGGAAAGCCTCCAAAAGCACGTGCTTATAAATCTGTAATCTCCTTGAAGATCTCTCACTCAGACTCCATCCTCGCATGCGCTCATTTACAAACAGCCGTGGTGTGACACCTGCTCCTCCTCACGACTGGAAGGAATCTGATTAAGATATTAAGTGCCTACTTGTGGGTCAACATAATACACACACATATATATAGCTTGTAGATATATAAATTATAGATTCTGGCATGATGCCATGTGGATGTCTGTAGCCATGTAAATGTAGGATAAAAATGACATTGGCTAAACTGCTACATTGACGAAAGAATGATGCTTAAAATGCTGAGAAGAGCAGAGGTCTTTTTGAAATCTATATTTCAGTTGCAATTCATGAAACACCTGTCAAATCAACTGATGTGTGCAGGCTCTTTGTGAGGTACTCTGGAAAGGCTCTGGAAAGGTTCTTATATGCCCGATAACTGAATGTTTCCTCTTTTAATCTGCCCTTATATTTCTAGAGGAGCAGCATCGAGGACAAATCTTTGCAGCTGTCATCTCAGTAAGCTCAGAAGGACAAAGGTTTGTGATTGGTCAACTCACACCTCACAATGTCGATGAGGAAGGCCAGAAAGATCTAGATGCACGATGCATGTGATGATGTTTACATAATCTTTGATAACAGTATCAAAAAGCACTGAAAGAAAAAGTCAACACTGGAGAGGTAATTGCAAGATGAGAGCGTGCCTTGGAATAATTTTACTTGCCGGATAAAGAATAAGAGGAGCTCAGTAAAAATTAAAACACTTAACGTCCCGCTCTCTTCTATTTTAACACACCGTTCATGAATCAAGGGAAATCAAGAGCTCTGAGGCCTGTTTTCTTTGCAGTGGTGCGAAGAAAACAAGCCTCAGAGCTCTCGAAGAGGCAATGATTTTGCTTTGTGCTTGTGATTTCAGTCTGAAAAACAGTGAGAGGCATATGGAGAAGAGACAAATGACTCATAAGAGTGGGAGGGATGGAAGCAAAACCAAGTCAGAGAGAAGGGGCCTTCTTTGCTCACAATTGATGGTTCCTCTTCCACTTCCCTCCTCCTCACAGCAGCATCGTGAGAGCCTACCTAAGGTTAACTGTAAGTTTAAGTCTGCTAGCTGATTCCCAACCAAGAAGCTTCAGTAAAAAAAGGATCAACACCAAAATAACGCAGTCATGCAGGCACAAGCCACAAGCCCAATGGACCTCATGACCCAAACACCGGAGAGGGCAACACACATTTCTGTTGCACAAAATATGAGAACTTGCATGCAGTTATCCTTTTAACCCGGCACCCTTTGCAGTGAACTGGGCTAAACAAACAAGTATACCTTCTCACACATACACACACTGGCGTACTGAGACTAGACATTGCATTCCTCTATTGCTCCACTGTCAGGAAACGCCTACGTATATAAATATAAGAGTCAGGTTTATCCACTGCTATTTAATGTTACACGGAGGAGACTGTTGCCAATCTCCACTCAGTACAACTCAGTCATTCACTTTTTCCTTTGCGTTAGTCATTTTGGTTGGAGTTATTACGTTATAATGAGTGTAAAATATTGGCCATCTGAAAATTCCTGTTCGACGGCAGTGTCCCGGATGATAACCATCGTTCATTGCAAATGACTTAACTTGAATCTCTTTAATAGTGGTATGTTAATAATTTTGGATAATTGTTCAGTAATTGTTCTCCCAGTAGAGACGTTTAATGACGTGATGAGCAGCAGACAGGAAAATGACCTTTTGGCCTACTGGTGAAACAGGATGAGGATAGCCATGTTTTTTTTATGTATTTTATTTATTTAAACCTTTATTTTGACTTATAGGTCACTGAATGTACAAATAGACAATAAATAAGAATGAGAATATAAGAATAAATAACATTTGCAAGTTGACAGTGATCAGACATTATATATTTACACTATCCAAAAGAGTGAAGAGACTTCAAACTCAGGGGGTGCTGGACAACATTCCAGGAATTGCAGGCATTATATAAAAAGGCTGGTTTCCCAAGTTCAGAGAAGACATGAAGGACGAATGAGATCCGGACAGCCATTCCAGACAGGAATAGATATCAAAATGTTGCTTGAAGAGTATTAATGAAAGCTGCAGTTTCTTATTAGCTTACCGTATCGAATCAACAATGCGGTATATAACTTTATCTTCAGTGAACAAATGGACATGACAGTCATTCAGAGAGGTAATAATATCAATAATATAAATTGTGAAGAACCTTACAGCACACCTTTGGTTACAGGCAAAATTATTCGGGGATTTTCAACAATGCTCGTAAAAAGGGTTCTCCATTTAGAAGATGTATCAACAGGGATGTCACCTTTTGGTTTTTGAACTGCCTTTTTGAAAGCTTGAGTCTGTTGTTCCGGTGGCTTTTTGGAACCAGAGGAAACCATTTTGAGGAGAAGGTGGCACTAGGAAGAATGAAGGATTGATTTGATCTGCTCTTTCAATCTATCCTGATCATCAGCAGGTTGCTGTGTTTGGTACTGTCTGTCAGTCATGTGATAGCCACCTCTCCCAACCTGGTTTATGGTCTATTTTCCCCTACAGGGACATCGTGTTGGAACGAGGAAGGCTTGAAACTAACGATGGAGAGTGATGGAAACAACTTTTTGGGTCTGAAAAGTAAGCCCATGCTTTCAAACAATATCATTATAGACTCATCAAATACAGTTATGTTGCTCTATTGCAGTTAAAGTACCTGCACTTTGAGGTATACACTCAAATATATATATTTCTTTCATATAGGCAGATGCATACCATACTAAGGTAAAAGAAACAATGAGCAATTTCGACTTCCCAGTGTGGAACAAAAGTTTGGGCTCTTCAGTTATATAATCGCTGCACTTTCAAAAGTAATAACACTACTTGCCTGCAACACATCGATGTCACATTTAATTTTCGCTTGATATATTTTTACAATTTTTATTCAAATTTGGTTGTTGGTTATTGTATATGGAGGACCAGGATTCCTAATGTGTTTAAGCCAGGGGCCCAGATACGCTGCCATAACAATGTTGGAGTCACTGGAGACACATCACTCACACAGCAACGGTTGTTGGCCTCAGGTGGTGGTGGAGAGACATGCCTCATCCTTGGTGAGACTCATAGTTGCGAGGGGAAAAAAAGTTGAGGACACAAAGAGACCATGTTTTTTTTTGTTTTTGTTTTTTTTTAAATGCAGCACACAGCTCCGAGGCTGTTATCTGGCTGGGAGTTGCGGCAAGAGAATAAAGCAACAGCCTGGGAGTGAGCTCATATAAAGCTGCAGGCAGGACAAAATTTTGCACTTATCGGCCATAACATTATGACCACTGGCAGGTGGTCAAAACTGGAGCTCTTGTTGGATGTTCCAGGTCTACAATCAGAGTGGTTTCTCGCTATATGCGGCCTATGTAGATTTATAGGCCCCCTCCACCCAATGGACAAGGTTAGTCTCAAAATCCATGGGAAGGATTTCAACTAACTCTCTTGAGTTATAGCAGGCCAAGCCCTTGATGTGTTTTGCACAATGATTCCATGAAGGCATCAAAAAAAGGTAGACCCCTCTGGTATGTAAAACTGAAAAAAGAGGAAAATTGAAGAGGAAAAATATTTACAAAATAAAGGCAAGGTCTTTATTTGTGATGCAGTTTCACTTTGGGGAGGAAAATTTAAGCAACAGTGGTACCTTTGGCCCTGTTAGCTACCTCACTAGCCTTAGCTAAATCCTAGCAAGGAGGCTATGATTTGAACTTTAAAATAGATGCTTATTTGCAGTATTTCCATTGTTATTCTCTTACACTGTTTTGTTTTCTATTTACTGTATCTTTTGTTGTCGTGTGCACATTCATGTGGATGCCGGTTACATTTTTACCCCATAGCCATAATTATTTACTCTCTACCTTACCTTAGAATTTTCTATAGGTTTAAATCAAGTTTAAATGTGTTATTTGAAATTTGAGAATCATGAATCTAGCCTGTTTTCTTCTTAAAATGTAACAGCCCAAACAGAATCTTGTATAAGGGCCCCTGCAAAATTTAGAAAGGGCTGTGTCTTGAGTCGTCAGTACGAGGAAGGAAAATGAGTGAGCCAGTGCAATGTCAAATGGAATAGCCAATGAGTTTGTTTTTGTCTTGAGGTGCTAATATCTCCACACTTACTGTGTGTTTTCTTCGTTTTTGGTGCCTGTTGTCAGATTTTCTTTTATGCTATAAAGTTTGTATGTCAATGAAGTAGACTAAGAAGAGCCAACCAATTCTGAAAGGACTTAAAATACTGTTGTTGAGTATAGAAGTGGAACCGAAATGGATAACTGAACTTTCATTGCTCTAGGTTGAATGTACTACCATCTAACATGACATAATGTTCACATGTTACAAGCTTATAAATAACAGAGGTGATGTGTGAAGTCTGGAAGCAGACTGGCAACTATACAAATTCCACAACCACGCACAGGAGCATTTCTATCCGCATAGAAATGCAGCATAGCAATACAAAAGCCCTCATATGTCAGACCCTCTATAGTTCATTTCCTTTGTACACTAGAATGCTTTGTTTTGTGTGTATCATACATGGATGACTGGGATTGTGTTTTCTGTAGCTCATGTAACATTCATTTTTGACACATTATTAAGGTTTGGCTGTGCCAAAAAGCTGCATGTATTTTTTTTTAAGGTTGAACAAATTATCCGTCCCCCTCTCACTCCTCTGCATAGATCAATTTTTTTTTTTTTTACAATTATCTTCCTGTCAACAAACCCCATGAAAACAATTATGGCAACAATGATCCTACTTAGAACTATTGTCTGTGTATCTAATAGCTCCTGTAAAAAAAAAAAAAAAAAAAAAAAAATCACTGGAGAACCAAATGTGTATTCATCTGCATCTGAA
The DNA here is from genome assembly GCA_034769265.1 of Remorina albescens. Taxonomy (NCBI): domain Eukaryota; kingdom Metazoa; phylum Chordata; class Actinopteri; order Carangiformes; family Echeneidae; genus Remorina; species Remorina albescens. The sequence continues at coordinate 22,048,951 of CM068497.1, read as the reverse complement.
AATGAACAAAAAGCAAATACATTATTACCTCTCATTAGAGTAACGTTTAGCAAAAAGAAAAAAAAAATGCATTTTTGAGTATATTTTATATGTTTAGCAAATGGCAGGCGGCAATTACTTTCTCCTCCAGCTGTAAATAAATATATTTCAAGGGATAATTGTGCATAAAATTGGCAGATTTTTACAAAGGACCACTGGCAGTGTCTTGAGTGCTTACTACAAATGCTGATCCACGTATTGTTTATCCCGGTGAATAAATTGGGGCAAAATAAACTCAGAAGCCTGTATTGCGTACCAAAACAACGGTTGGATAAGAGGGTTTAGTTATTTTACATTTTCGTCTTCGTCTGGAAACCACTTCAAGTCCTCAGCCGCAAGCAACTGCTGTGTCGTTCAGACGTACAGAGAAGGTGATGGATCAGATAAGTGAATGTTTATATTTGAAGTGTGTGTATGTTAATATGCATGAGTAGGGAGGAGAGAAAAACAAAGACAGATGAGGAGTGGGTTTTTATGTGTGTGTCTGCTTGCTTATGGGGGTTTTCTAGGTTGAAAGCTGTCGCTGGTTGACATGACAGCGCTGTGGTAACTACTAATGAGGGCACGGGAGAGAACATGGAATTCGACTCGAAATAAACCCATGAACTCATAGACACGTACTGCAGATGAAATAAATGCTCATAATCCACTACACGCACACACATGCATGTTACAAGACAGAAGTTTGTGTGCTTTCCTGCCATAAAAATCGAATTTTAAATAAGTAAGCAAATGGCTTCAATTCTGATTAAATGAGTAAAATGAACATTTGTGGGGTCGAGTTACCTTATTAGCATGAACCTCTTGAACTGAAACATTCGAGAGAATGCAAACAATATTCTTAGATGTTTCGTACTTGTTTGCCGTCATCGTGCTTTTCATTGATTTACCCACGACAATAATCCCAAAGGGACATTGGAGGTAGATAAGCACAAAGAAACCCCGGGAATGTAAAAAAATACAAGATAAGGAATAAAATAATAACCATAAAAGAACGATATAATGTGATAACATTGCAAAGAAAGATTAAATCTAAAAGTATTTACAGCCGGGATATAAACAGATGTTTATTGTGCATGGGATATACATAAAATAATTGAACACGGAATTATCACAATTGGTATTTTGGGTTTTTTTTTTTTAAATACGGTCCATATATGCTTGCACATGTCATGTTTATTTATTCTTTGAACAAGCTTCTGTGTTTTGCTTTGAGTGTATTTCTTTTCTTTTTTTCTTTTTTTTTTGTTTTGACTTAACATCAATAAGTCTTTCAATGGTTGTGTGGAATTGCTGCCTTGCTGAGGAATTATCTCCTCTGTTCCCACAACTCAGGCCTTAGAAGACATTATTCTTTCTAAAGTTAACATCTTGAGCGCAGAAAATTTTGTCCTTCTTCAAAGCAGTTAATTTAGCCTTGCATCGCAAAGTACCAGCGACTGCGTCGTAATATAGGTTTAGGGTTTCCTTTATTATTCTCCAGTCGAGTGAGGCAACAACAAATTGTTTGGACTGAGCGTTGTCAATGACTGCAGTGTTCAAAACAGCAGTAACTGCAGGCAAGTTAAAAAACAATAATACTTTTTTTTTTTTTTTTTTTTGACTAATCAGATATTCATTAGACATCTGCCAAACACAATTCATTCATTCATTCATTTATCTTCTACTGCTTAACTGTTTCCAGGTTACGGTGGGTGCTGAAGCCAATCCCAGCTCACTCAGGGCGAGGGTTGGGTACACCCTGGACAGGTAGACAGTCCATCACAGGGACTCAACACACAGAGACAGACAGAGACCCACAACCACTCACACTCACACCCAGACCTACAGACAATGTAGAGTTGTCGGTTAACCCAAACATGATGTCTTTGGATGGTGGGAGGAAACCGGAGTACCCGGAGGAAACCCACGCAGGCACGAGGAGAACATGCAAACTCCACACAGAAAGGCCCCAGGCCAGGAACCGAACCCGTGACCTTCTTATTGTGGGGCAACAGCGCTAAACACTATGCCCCCGTGCTGCCCCAAACACAATTTAATTGAATTTTAATGTGCATTTAGCAATGACATACCTACAATAAATGCATGCCACCAGTAAAACTGTATGTGGGTTTTTGTGCCAGTATTTCTGGGGATGATTCAACCTAGGGATAGGCATCCCAAGTCTGGGGATGTGCTGGAAGTCCCAGGGCAAGACATTCTTCAATTCTTGAAGGTTGAACTAATGATGCCTGCAAGTATGTAAGACCAGATATAAAAACAAAAAAGACGCTCCTGTCTTACTGTGCAGTTGGGGCACTGATGACATTTTTCTTTCTGAAAGAGAAAGTGGGGGGAGGCATCGGGATTGTATATTTGGGGTAGATGGATCGGAGGAAAGGAAAAGGTAAATTTTTGTGGATTACAGAGTATGTCAGTTAGCAGAACATGATTGACGTTTCATGAATATAGTTATGTGTTTGTGTCAATTTTCTGCTAAAATTTACTGTATGAGTACAATAAGCAAACAGTTCCTGATTGCTTTGAGATCATACAATGTTGGATCCCCACAGTTTGTTAAATCTATCCAACAAACTGTGCTCCTCAATCCCACCTGGTATGGCTTGGGAGTGAGCTCTACGGATGATAGAGACAATGTTCTCTATGTCGTTGTGTCCGGAATCATAGATCATCTGAGTGTGGTTTTTCAAACACCTTCTGTGTCAGCATTTCAGCTGCAAACTTGAGAAGAGCTTGTGTGCAGTTTCAGGTCTGTTGGCTGTATCTGTCACTCCACAGGATATATCTTTATGTATATATATATTGGTGAGTTAGCATTTTTATTATTATTATTATTATTATTATTATATATTATTATTAGCAAGATTATTAAAGCTTGTTTGGTTCAGTTAGCCTGCAGGTGTCGGTATGACCATTGCCCCTTTAACGATCAAATCAAATCATTTTGGTGATTTCACTTTGGAGTTTGATTTACAGGGATTAACTCTCCATTGCAGATTATTATTATTATATTCCAATTGCTGTACTTTCTTGTTAGAAAGATGAACTTAGAACTAAGATAGCTGTACTCATCGAGCTGGGAGTACTGTCCAAGGGGTCTAGCGAGGTTGATGAAGAGACAGATGTAAGTGAGTCTTGGTTCTATTATGCTGATGACACACAAATCTACCTGCCCTTAAAAAGAAACAATGGGGAGTCCTTTTAATTTGCTTTAAAACTGTTTGAATGACATAAAAGCCTGGTTAGCCTTGAACTTGAAATTGTAATGAAAGCAAAACAGGGCTCATTGTCTTCAAAACCAGTGGCATTTCAGTGGACTCCACATTCGACCTATGTCCCTTTGGACCTTTCTTCACATCCGTGGTGTAAAATTTTGGAGTCAAAATGCACAAAATCACTTCCCTAAAACTGGTCCAAAATGCCGCAGCCTGACTTTTGACCTGAACATGTAAATAGGAACATATCAATCCAGCTCTTAATGGGCTTGCCCCTTTTTATCGGACTGACCTCTTAAAGCCATATGTCATTTCTCGGTTGCTCAGATCCAAAGACCAACTGGTCCTTGAGATCTTTCAGATCAGAATCAGGGGCAGGGGGTACCGTGCTTTTTCCATTGCTGTCCCCAAACTCTGGGACTCCCTGCCCCTTCATATGAAACAAGCCCCCAGCCTAGGTTTTTTTAAAGCACACTTTTATTCTTTGGCTTTTACCACAGTGTCATGGTTCATATTTTGGCTTACTGTTTTGTTTTGCCTGTCCTTTAGCTCCCTGTGCTCCTGCTTCTCCTGCCCCTCCTTCCTGTGTTTTTTCCCGTGGCTGACGAGGCACACCTGCCCTGTATTTACCGGCCATCAACCTTGTATTCAGTGCCAGAGTATCCTTCCTGTTCGGCGATCACTCATGTTTATTCCAGTTGTTTCTTCGTGACCGTTTTTTTGTGTTTTCTAATCATGTCTTTTTTTTTCCCCTCTGTTTTCGTTCAGGTTATGCAGTGTGCCTCAGTCAGCCTCGCCTCTGCCTCGCCCTTGGTACTTTGTGTGGTTTTGATTCAGGCCTGTTTGTTCAACGTCACTTTTTGTTCTCTCCTTTTGTTGTTACTTTGTTAGTTTTTTATAACGTCGAGCTGAGTCTCTGTTTCCTCTTTTGGTTGTACTGCGTATTACCACCGTTATTTACACGCACTACTTTTGTTGTAGTTTGACTGTTAATAAAGACTTGGTTTGACCTAATCTGTTTCTGCACTGGGGTCCAGTTTTTGGTGAGCCATGACACACAGTTTGAAACCCAAACAATTCGGCTTTTATGTTCTTATTGTTTTTTACTCTTTTAATTGCCTTTATTTGGCTTGTTCTTATATTTTACTTAATGTTGATTTTATTTAGTTTGATGTCTGTGTAATGCACTTTGGTCAACTAGGCTGTTTTTTAAATGTGCTGTATAAATAAAATGGATTGGATTGGACAAAAGAGCAACTTAAAAAGCTGACTCTTCTGAAGGATTTCAGAAATTCTGTCCCTGCAGCGATGAGACACTTTCTGTATGGATGGTTTGATAGCCATGTCGGAGTTAGAGAACCTTGTCCCAAGTTGAATTCTTAGGGGTAAAGGAGGAGATAGAACTTCTACTGGCAGCAGTGCTTTAGTATGAAGATGTGGAATTAGTTGGCTTAAAGAACCATTGTATGCTGTGTATTTTCAGTCTGGCTTGGTTACAGGCCCTGTGGCAGTAGATGCTGTAGTGATCTGGCTGGTGGCAAAGTGTTTTTTGTGCCAATTTTTGTAAATAATCTAATGGGCTCTGTAGTTGTAGGGTGATGGCTCAGTATGACTCAGTGAATGAACATTTGTATATTCCACTAAGTATGCTGAAAATGTTCACTCCTGTTTGATAAAATGTTTGCAGCTCTTGAAACAGATGTGTTTATAGCATGATTCAATGAATGATAAATTTTGTAGTTAACTAAATATGGAAAGAAGGATTTGCTCTGGAAGAACAAAACCTTTTTTGAAACAGATATATACATAGAGGGCAGCACACATTAATGTGTGCTGCAACGTAATGTCCTGAGGCAATTCCACTATGTTCCCTTAAGGCTAAGGTGGTATTAAAGGAATTGGTGCGATTCTGGACCATATTTGGTTTGCCAAAGGTCATTTCAACACATAAAAGTACCAATTTTATATCTAAAGTAATTACCCACATGCTAGATTTATTGGTTGTGAAGCATCACAAGACAGCCAGGGGACACCAGAGCACTCCCATCAAACCCTCTACTGTAGATTATTTTGTGTATCTTTTGTCTTGGAACTGACAAGGAATGGGATAGGGGCATACACCGTTTACTTTTTGCTGTCAGAGAAACTGCCCAGGAGTCATTGGGTTTCAGTCCTGCAGAGTTGGTGTTCTGGCAAAGTTTGGGCATAGTTCGAGGCCCATTGAGATTTCTGTATGAACAGCTGATTGGAGATTCTCCTTAGAGAGAAAATGTACTTGGCTACTTCAGTTCTTTCAGAGTGCAGAGTGCACTCTGAATATCTGCACCATGACTGTAGGTAGCAAAAAAAGGCACCATTGACCTTACAATTTAAAATAAAAGTTTGCTTTGATAATAATACAGATTTTTTGTTTTTCTCTCTTGCCATGTTGAAGAATAGCTGTATGTTGTGCATATATTTCACACTCAGTGTATTTACAAAGTGCCTGAGAGCCGCCTCCCAATTGGGGGAGAAAGCAATAACTCTGTTCAGTTTGTCACTCTTTGGTGCATTTTGTCCATATTTCCCCTACTTTGTCACCGGCATATGGGCAGTAGGGCAGCATAGTGGTTAGCGCTGATGCCCCACAATAAAAAGGTCGTGGGTTTCTGTGCGGAGTTTGCATGTTCTCTCTACGCTTGTGTGGGTTTCCTCTGAGTGTGAGCCGAACCTGCGACCTTCTTATTGACCTGTCCAGGGTGTACCCTCCCTTCACCCAGTGTGAGCTGGGATTGGAACCAGAAACGGATAAGCGGTTGAAAATGAATGAATGAACGAATGGCACCGGCATACCAAGCCTAATTGGCAAAAAACATACTCCAACATGCATCAGCATTGTGTCAGCATTTGCTTTCCAATATTAGAGAGAAAAAAGAGACATATCAGCAAGCCCAAATAAGCAACAGCACTTAATAAGCAAGCCCAAAAATACGCAACCTTCAGCAACCAATATTTAGAAGCAACTTGACAAAGAAACAAAGCCAAAGTTGCTCATAATAAGCAGACCTGGCAACTCTGGTTGGAACATTGGAGTACGGCTCAAAAGGTCAGACCATTCTATGAAGCAAAGTTGACACTGCCAAGCATCGTGAATGTCTCTTGGATATCTGGGACCATGAGGCTCACAGAAAAGCCTTCTTTCTCATTACCTTGTAAAAAGCAGTGTTTGCCTTTTGTCACCAAAGTTACAAAACAAACATATGTTTTATTTACACTGCTACCACATTGAATAATCAACTATTTGTTGATTATTATTACTATAACTAATTAATAACTAATTAATTTTGTACTGGTACATTTTGTAGAATCTTGTATAGTAGACGTTCCCCTGAACAATCATAGTACCAATCTTCTAAGGTTCCTGCGTACCTGGATTTTAAAAGGAATGGGGGATGGAACGGAATAGATGATTAGTTTATTCAATGGTGTAAAGAGAACTTAGTGAGACTTACACTTAGCACAGTGTATTTGAAATATGCATCCCGTGCAGAAACTTTTTTCTCTCCAGTTAAAACAGCAAAAGTGACACACGCAAAACCTAGATGCATTTACACCGTGCGCTTTAGGCCGCACACTTCGGATCATTCAAATTGAACTCGTCACAACATAGACAGCAAAACAGCAAGAAAGACACTGCATAATTAAACATTATCAAGCTAAGACCGGATACTTACTTACAATGCTTTATGATGCTCGTATTGGTGCTTGGTAAGAGATCCCCACACAGCACAAAGATGGGCGAAGAGGTAACAGCCACCCATCTTTCTGTCTGAACGGCAGATAAAAGGAACAGACAGACACAGTGAGGCAGGAAAGTGCAGAGCAAAGGAAATTAAAATATGACAGGTTCAATTCCAGCTGTCTGTGTCTGTTCGTAACACAAGTGTCTGGTGGTTTCACTTTCACTTTCATTTCAACATGTCACTTCTGTGGAAAACTTAATGGAGAACACCAATCCCCACCTGCACGGCACTTTCCATAACAAGGTTTTTGTTTTTCCCTTTCATTGGAGACCATTGGTTCAATGTTCTGACAAGCAACAGGGTTCCGGGGAGTTTCTAGGAAACTGAAAATTGTGTCAGAAGAAAACCAGCGTCTTTTTGATTATTGTGGGTACTTATTCAGTTACTCATGAAGATTTGGCAATTATTATGTGGTAGCTAGTGATCCGGGAACTGAATTGGTCATGCCAACTCTAAATAAAACAAGTAAATACAAAAAACAGATTTGAATCTGTTGAAGCTTATGCTAATTATACATAATGCGTCATAATATAGAGATCAGTTGGTAAGATATCCTCATCTATTATGAACCGAAGGAAGAACTGAAGGAATTTCAATAAGTACTGAATTTTTCCACTTGGCTGAATTGTAATGTGTCTATATTACAGCGGCCATTTGTATATATTGAAGTGATGAATTATTTCTCCTACAACAGAAATGAGTATGCTCCTTTATAACATAATGGAAATGTTAAATAAAGGCAATTATTTTCTCGGACCGCTGCGTATTTCCTTACACTGGAGCACAGTGGTAAAGAAAACACCACCAACAGACATGCCGCATTAAATTATCTTCTTAATATTTTCAGCTAATCACCAATTTCTGGATCTTCTCGACTGTCTGTTCTTGCACATTAGTGTCCTCTTGAGGGCATCTTTCTCCCCCTCATGTTTCTCCCAGCCATCGTGTGTATGAGTTTGAATGTGTGTGAGGTGCATTTTCATCGTTACCCGAGCTACCAGCCATTTACCAACCTGGCAGAATAAAGGCGTCAACCCTGGAGACAGTTCCCACAGGATTGCTCAACCCCACTCGAGCTACAACCGTCACTACATCACAGTCGTTCTTAGCCCCTTAATCCCTGAATTTATTTACAACTGTATGAAAAATTGATTTGTGTTTTTGCTTTCAAGCTGATGGTACAATAACTTGTGATTGTTAATTTGATTAAAGCACATAGAATAAAAATAAATGTAAGTATGATGCTATTTAGCGACAGCAGGGAATAATGACCAGTCCTATGAGAAACCAGTGCTTGCAAAAGGTTCCTAGGTACATATCGAATATACACCAGCAGGCATTGGGGTAATAAACACGCTATCTCGGATACATTCTGAATGGATGCAGTTGGTTGATTAATTCTAAAATGTATTAAAATTATGACTTTTTTGCAGGTCAATGCATTAAACAGAATCCGCACGTATGACACAAGTAACTTGTGATTTCTATACAATAGGCTTACATAAAGCTTTGACTTTGAGGAGAATTTGCAGTGTGAGGGGAATTTGCAACAATAAGACTTGAAGGGGTTAACGCCAATCTATTCCTTATTCTCCTGCATCCTTCACTAATCTTTCATCTATGATTCCTGTGCCATCTGCTAGCCTGCGCCCTAATGACTCACTCAACCCCTGAATACCTCATCACACACTCCAGGCTCACCTGCTGGGACGTCAACGTGTCATTCTTTATTTCTGTCTTTATTAAGTCATTTCTTATTCTCGAGACATGGCATGAATGAAGGCTGCCAATGGGCATTGCAAATCATAAATTTGTTTCTTTTTCTTTTCATCCCTGCAGAGCCAGCCCCAACTAGAAGATTGGCCCCAATGGATCTGAGTTCAGCTGGAGCACACAAGCTATTGTAAAAAAATATATCTCTATCTTTATCTTGCCGATGGTTGATCTCCCTCCTCCAGCATGTACCTCCACTCACAGTTCACTAGAGTAGGCAGGAGACGTTATGTTAACAACTGCAAGTTGTTGATTAGAATTTGATTTCATACTAGTTGGACTCACCCGGATTGAGGGGGGACAGACACCTCCCTTTCTTGGGGGCAGCTTGCCAAGAAGTTTCTGAGCTGTGCACAATAAACTCGTTTTCCTTCATCCATTAAGCATTAAAGCTCCTCTGGGGTGAGCTGCATCCAACCAATCAGCACATCGGCTCATCAGCAGCACAGGGAGCAAGTACAGATTCAGCTCCATTGAAATGTTGGTAAAGAGGTGCCTGAAGTCAAGGGGATTAAAGTTACTGACATTTATTCATTCATCTTCTACCACTTATCCATTTCCGGGTCGCGGGGGGTGCTGAAGCCAATCCCAGCTCACACTGGGCGAGGGCGGAGTACACCCTGGACAGGTCACCAGTCCATCACAGGGCCAACACACAGAGACAGACAGAGACCAACAACCACTCACACTCACGCACAATTTAGAGTCACCAGTTAACTCAAACATGATGTCTTTGGACGGTGGGAGGAAACCGGAGTACCCAGACGAAACCCACGCAGACACGGGGAGAGCATGCAAACTCCGCGCAGAAAGGCCCCAGGCAGGGAACCGAACCCGCAACCTTCTTATTGTGGGGCAACAGCACACCGCTATGCCGCCTTGTTGCCCAGTTACTGACAGTCCACTGACAAACGCATGAACAAGAACAGGGTCAGCATCAAAGGTTCTTATGGCACAAAACACAGTCCAGACAGAAGAAGCATACATTCAGCTGCCTCATGACTCCTCGGATCAGTGTTCAGCTAGACTACCGGATGTGGGACATGGGATGACATGGGGAAGAATGTGATGACTCTGCACAGGTGCTTTCATGCTGCACTGACAACTCTATCTCCCACTAAATCAAGATGATTTGTTTGTCCTGGTGACAGATTGTTTGTCCTTGCGCTTTAAGAGATGAGCACGCAGGGTCTGAGCCCAAGTCATGGCCAGATTGCCATGGCTCAAAGATGTATTGGACAGTAGTTCGGTGCACAGGTTGTCAAACAATCACACTGGGATAAAGACCATCTGGCCTAGGGGAGAGGGAGAACACACTTTATGTGAACAAGGAGGAGGGGAGACAGCAAGACTCAGGTGTAAGACATTAGGCCAGGGAACAGTGATAACACAGGTGGGAAGCTTGACCTCATATGGGAAACAAGATATGATAAGATGAATGAGAAAACTATCCACCTTGACACATGCCACTTCAGTTTTCTTGTCATTGAGCTATTTAACTATCTGTTGCAGTACAGACGCAGTGTGCTGGACAAGTGCATACTTGAATATGATCACAGTGAAGTCATTTTAGTTTAGCAGACTACACTTTTTTTTTTTTTTTTTTGCATTCTGACACTGTAATGGCATATGACAACACACTGTGACACTGCAGCACACAAACACATAAACATACTATCAATAGCAAGTAAGGGACAGCAAATCACATTGCTTTTAATAATAGTAAAACGGTGATGTGAGGCGATGTGAGTGAACCCAGAACTGCTCTAAACATGAATATACGCCATGACACAAGAGCAAACCACAATCATGGAATGAAATATTTTCTGAGTGCAAAGTTACAGCGGCAGCGTACTGGTTAGCGTTGTCGCCCCACAATAAGAAGGCCGTGGGTTTGTTTCCCGGTCTGGGGCCTTTGTGGAGTTTGTGTGGAGTTTGCATGTTCTCCCCGTGCCTGTGTGGGTTTCCTCCAGGTGCTCCGCTTTCCTCCCACCGTCCAAAAACATCACGTTTGGGTTAACTGGTGACTCTAAATTGTCCGTAGGTCTGAATGCAAGTGTGAGTGGTTGTTCTTCTCTGTTTGTCTTTGTGTGTTGGCCCTGTCCAGGGTGTACCCCACCTCTCGCCCGGAAAGTTGGCTGGGATTGGCTCCAGCACCCCCGTGACCCGGAAACGGAAAAGCAGTAGAAGATGGATGGATGGAAGTTATTCCCCATGGACAACTATTTTATACTGACAGTAGGAAAATCTCGGGTGGTTGGTTTTCCCAGGACGCCACACTGTGTGTGAATAAGTCTACATACGAGGCAGACTCTATATGTGCAGAGACTTCTGGGTATTCCCTGGTGTCAGAATTGTTGGGTTTTTTTGTGGCTATGTAAGTATCATATAAACTGTATGACCACTATTCTTTCTAGTTGTGGGTGGATTTGTTTTATAAATAAAAGTGAGAATATGTGACTGGTAAGTGCTTTTAAATGGATGAAAATGAAATTAGAACGTGCATGTGTGTGAGTGAGAGAGAGTGTGCGATTCTATTATCTCTTGCTGAAATCATATTGCTGCCTTTCATCACAAACTTATCATCATCAATGAACTTATATGTGCGTAGGCAGTAGTATGCAGAGTATAGAGTGATGAACCTTGTTATGTGCAATATGTGCGTTTGTTACATTCGCTGATTTATTATTGTATTTGGACATAAACAGAAAAAAAAGATTATTAAGGTGACGTCACTTCAGTCACATGGCCCCTAGGAGGAGCTCTTGGTCTGTATCTCATTCATTAACGGCCCTGACTTGAGAGCAGCTACTGTTCTGAGTGAAGTGAAGTCTTCCCCTGTTCAGGAATGTAAGGCACATCCTCATGATGCATTGTATGTCTCATGAGGTTTTCCTTCATTAATTCTGCTGTGGCTGCTGATATTACACGGAAGCACAGAGCTACATGTTAAAATGTAATCAGGTCACTTTCGTATCGTGATGTATAGAGTTTGGGTTTTCTAATAATACTACTGTAAAGCACTCAGTCCTGAAAAGGTTTCTAGTCAACTGACGTGCATCTATCTGTAACAAGTAAATGTTTTCAACGTCATTTGATAACATAACACATTTAAATACATAATTCTGTGTACTATAGTTTAAATGTGTTTAGTAAAAATATATACTGAAATATAATGTCATATAATAGTGAATGTTCATGACTGGCCCTGATTATGTCATCTTCAGCCCAGTAACTATAGCGCCCGGGAGAGTTCAACTCAGGCGCTGGAATTTCCCTTGTTGGAGGAGTCTCATTTGGATTCCTGGCATTTCTTTTCTCGGTCAATCGCAGGGGAAGGCACTTTTTTTTTTTTTTGCTACACACCGCAGTGGTTATGGACTACCAAGACTTGCACAGTATAACTTGATTAATGTTGCAGAAATCTCCAAAACACAAAAGACTCAAACCTGGATTTGTTGACAGAAAACAGAATTCGCAAATGCGCTCAACACTTACAAGATCAAAGGTTTCTCTTACCACAATCAAGGCCAATTCAGTAGCAATAGGGCCAGTATGTCAACTGCAGACAAGTCAAAGTAAGTTTACATGAAAGCACACATCAGTAAGAAACATCACACTTTTTTTTTTTACATTTTACTTACTAGTTTCAGAGATATGTGGTCCCATGGATTCCATGCCCCTCCGTCATAAAACAATGCAGGGGGAAAACACTGGTTCACTTACTGATGATGAACACTTCATGAAGAGTCGTCTATTGAATCTAGAACCCTTCTGCAATGGCTGATTGTAGCTGGTTTGTGACCTTTACAGCTTTTTGTGTCATCAGCAAGCAGCTGTTGGAGGTCAATCCACCTCCGCTACTTACAATGCTTTAATTACCACCAAAAGCTTCTGACGTTGGTCAGCAGCTTGCTTCATTAATGTGTCCTTCACGTGTTTGTGAACAGAATAAAAACACAGTGAAGACCAGGAAATGTATATTGTAGATTGTGGATGGGTTTCCAACAGATTTATATAATATCTTATATTTCAGCAATATCTTCATCTCCAATTTGTGAATTCGGCCAGATTACTTCTTTGTAATCAGACAAAGACTATACACTTTGCACAAGCTATAAAGCATTATTATTATTTAATTCTGAGGATGTGAAGCTAGTAGACTGTAGATAGTGGCTGGACCCACAGTGGATGTGTCAGGACTTTCCCATTCTCTTTCAAAGCAGCAGCAGCGGCTCCTTCATGTTGTCAATAGCACAATAAGGATGGATGGAACTGTGTGGAATATTCTTTACAGATTTATTTATCGAGAAATTTCTATCCTCCTCTCCCTCCTTTTCATCCAGTGCTCCCCTCTTGGATATCTGTGTCAAGAAACTGGACTTAAAGCAGTGCGAAAGGCCCACAGCCTGTCTGAACAACCTGAACCAGCCTTAATGTGTGATTTTTTTTTTTTTTCCCATATTTGCAGTGCATCTAAACGCACTTTGTGAGGTGACACCTGAAAGGCATTGAGTAATTAGTGTGGACAGAGTGTGCCTGTGTATAAGCTGTGTTTCAGAGCTCACAGGGGACAGAGCTGGGCGAAGGACAAAAGAAACCCTCTGCTCACCTGGAAAACCCACTGAAAAAAAGAGCTCAGGGTTACTGGCCAAGAGAAAATAAGCCTCTTCATTTGTGCCCCCCCCCACCTTTGACGTCGACATTATGATCGGGAGGCCATGGAAGGACCAAAGCTGCCCAAACTTGAATTGGTACGCTGAACTGGAGGAACTCAGTGACTAGCCCCTGGATCCCCACAAAGGCCTGGACCACAAGGGCTCACTTGCAGTCCAGTCCTGAAAGTGCTTATCCCTATTCTAAATAAATTGTCATTTACTGATCCCAGCTTTTGATCTTCTTCCCTGGCATGGTTACCAAGCTCCTGTCTTTGTTGTCAGCCTCTGGAATCACTTCTCCCCTCCAATTCCTCACCTTGTTGATGCGCTCAGTGCTGCTCAACACTGGATCTATTATTCAATTGCCTCTACATACACTGTAGATACCTGCCTGTATGTGATAAATGTGAAGTAGCCTGCCGCTAAATATCTTTAATACTAATAACTTTCCTAGCTACGAACGTCTACTTCGTACGTTTGATGAGTTTTTTGAAGGAAAAAGTGCAAAGATATTGTTTGCTTACTAACATGTTATTCACTGTGTGTACTTTGTGCATTCGGAGCAGATTGTTAGATAATTTTAAAAAAAAGTTAAGCAGGTGGTTTATCATGAAATAATGGGATAAAATGTGGAGACTGAACTTGGGCTGCATCTGTGTACAAGGCCAAAGCACAATGCCAAAAACATTTTTGCTGAATCTGAGCACAAGGCCAAACCGGGATACCAATGGAATATCGGAAAGTCTTTGACAGTCAAGCCAAGGACTACGTCGAGGTGGGCTGACGCTATTGTCTTTGAAGAAAGTGTCATTTGGTTTTTAGAGAAAAGGGGTAGAACTTCCCCTCCTTTGGGTAAAAAGTCAAGTTTTTCATGCAGAATATAAAGGCGAGCACAGAAACCACCAAGTCAATTTGGTCTAGAACACGCTCGGGTCTGCACCAAACTTTCACAGGGATAAGCCCTACTGCACCAAGTCCAGTCTGCCCCAGTACTTTTGGGGTATATATTCTTGACATATTAATACAGCATCATACTGATTACACAGAAAAACTGAAATACTGTTTCTGTTACTGAATGTGGGAATTAAGGTCTCCGGGCACAAATGGCCTTGGTCCACATTTTATTTTTCCTCACTCTTTTTCACTGCCTGCAGTCCCTGGCAGTGTTTGGTGTCCTTCAGACACAAAGTTGCTGTATGAACAAAGCACAGGACAATGAAAGAACAAGATCAGTTAAGCTGCTTAAATGAAACACTTTTTTCCAATTTAGCTCAAAAATCAAATCTTATCTGGAGATCCCAGGGTCTCTAACTTGCAGAACCTATTTAGAGTTTAACTCGGCCATATAAGCTGGTTTTAAAGTCTTGTCAGGGGGTCTGCCAAACACAGACGGAGCATTCAACAAACTGCTGTCACAGCGTCCTCTGGAGACTTTCCTAGTGTTTCCTGTGTTCTCTCTGCCGTGTTCCCCCAGTGACTCTACCCCTGTCTGTGTGTGTGTAACCCAAATCCCCTAAGTGGAGAAGTTTGAGCTGCACTTCTGGGCAAAAGGCACAAGAACTAATGTCTGGCTGACTGCTGCTCTTCCCCTTCCCCTACCCATGAACCTGGCCAGAAAGTATCTGTGTCTTTCCAAGATCTTTCTCTGGCCTGCTATCAACAGCAGTCAGAGCTTGGAAATATTCAGCACCACCTCTCTCTTCGATTCATTACTGCTTTTCATTTCCCCTTTTTTGTATTACTATTTTTATCTCCGACATCATGTTTTCCTGTTGGAACATCCTGTTTCTATCTTATCCTCTTTCTGGCTTATTCTGTTCTCTAGTTTTTCTAATGCGCTTGCTCATTGTTTGTCACTTACTTCGGCACTGTCACATTCCTTCTGCTCTCTGATTTGCAGTGTTTTGAAACCTTCGCAGCCATCAATTCTTTTATTGTGGGACATCGATGCAAATATTCTGTATTTGGCCCTATGGCAGGTGGTGATAACGGTTACACACACAGACTTGGTTGATGCTGCTTATTAAAAAACATTGTATTAATATGAAAAGCTTGGCCCGAGTACTAAACAGTCTGTTGCATGTTTACATGCACAGAGGATCTGGCATTGTTCATGAAATAATTAGCTTTGCTATAAAGAAATTCAAGGCAGCAATATTATATTTGCGCCCATCTGAATTGAAATTTGGCCACTTGTGAAAATGCTATAATTGCATCTAACGTTTGCTACCCCAGACGTTTCCAAGTCGTCACGTCATCCACTTTCACCATCTCTCGATGATGCAACCAACCACAGCAGCATAGCAGCAGACTGGTAAAGCCCTCACTGTGAGAAAGGCACCGAGGGCCAGACAAGTGTTTGACTCTAGTAGGACTGCAAAATAATCAACAACTGCAGACTTTTATAAGGCATATCTTAACTCACAATAAGAGTAGCCATTACTGTCACATTGCCTTCGCTATTGTGTATGTGTGTGACTGTGTGTGACTTTGAGGCAGTTTCATTTGAGCTAGGTGCACGTTCTAGCTCTAAAAGATTGGGCAATTATTTTGTCTCTGTCAAGCAAGTAACTGTTACTAAGCTCAGATAGCAATCCAACGAATTCTTATCCCCATCATTTTGTCAAAAACGAGACACTGCTTCACATAGTCATGGAGGACTATAATGACTCTGACTATCCTTTGACTTTGACCCATTTTGAGATTCGACTAATGAAATGTGTTACCGAGTCTTTCATGTATAATTTTATGTAAAGCCAAGACGTCTTTTGCTTAAATGCAAACCAAAAAGAAATACTGCATTAAAGAACCTACAAGAGCTAGACTTTGGTGGATTCTTGTCGCAGACAGTATTGTAAGACTATCCCTGGCATTTTTGACAGCAGGAATGTGGGGCCACGATCTGAAAGCTAATGGACCCAGGAACAACTGAAGTATATATGACAAGTAAAAGATGGCACAGTTTTTCTAACCATGCAACAGCAGTTAGGTTTCTTTCAAATAAAGAAAGTTTGCCTAACTTCAAGTTCTTCATATTTATGTCTGAAGCATAGTAACAAAACCAAAGAGGAGCAGAGATGCAGATGCAGAGAAGCCACTGGTATAATATATGATATTTGTGAGCACCTTTTATGTGCAAATTTCTTTATATTCATGCCAATAATCCTCTTCCAAAATGCTAATTTATCCACTATTTTACTAATCTGAGACTGCAGTTTATTGTTGTGCTTCTTCTTTGGTGCACTTTTCTCGTGCATAGAAGTCTTGGAAGCGTGTGCCTTCTCCAATCTCAAACAAAGCTTGTGTAGCAAACCATCTGCTCAACTATCAAGTGTGGTAAAATATAATATCAAGCAAAAGTCGAACCAGCTTTGAATATCAAGTGGAACTGAAGACAAGCGTTTACTCTGTTTTTTAAGTGAAACTAATATCAGTTACAGTTGTGAATATGAGTGTGAATGTGTCAGGTCATTTTCTGCACAATTTTTCTCTCTTTTTTCTTGCTTTATTAAAAGGTTCATTTAAGTATATGAAAATTAATACCCCCTTTTAATGCATTTATAGCCTTGAGTTGAGTCTTGACTTGTATCTTTTTCCTCTGATTTCAGAAGTCAATACATTCACATTCCTGAAGGGAGGAAAACATAATTTATGCTTCAGTGACTGCAACACACAGTTGAGAGTGAGGAGAGTCTCAAGTTATTGGTGATTATTTAAAACCATGTGTTACGTTATGGGCTTCTGTTTTGTGCAGACACTGAATCAGATGAGCTTAGTGGTGTAATTGAAGGAATTTTCTGCAATCTGGCAGTTAGAGTTCTGGGGGGAGTGTTTGGGGAATGTGGAAGGGAAGGTGATCCAGCAGGATAACAGGTGAGTGTCTGCAGGTGAATGATGTGGCAGACAATGGTGGAGCGATGTGCTCAATTTCAAGGGGTCCAGTGAAACAGAGAGCAAATTTACAGCCCACAATAAGAAGGGGAAGGGGGCAGTTTTGGAAGGGGAACAAAGTGTAGAGCTTTTGAGAAAAGAATAGTGGCAGTTACATCACGAAATCCACCTCTATGTGAGACCGAGGACAAGTGGGGACTGGCAGTGGACAAAGACCGGTGGGGTGCGGATGAGCTGACTTACTCCTGGTGTTGTCATTGCAAGTATTCACAAACTTCTTGGAATCCCAGCCGAAAAGAGTTTCCGAATGACAGCCAAGGTCCAGTTAACTGTCCGGTGAGATTGGAGTACCTTAGAGCACATAGGATCAAGGACAAACTAGTGATTTTGGCGACCATTATCTGCAATCTGGGACTGTGCACTGAGGCCTCCTTTACCTGTGCTTCAATATCCCATGTAGCAGCTACAGCAAAACAGCAGGCAGAGAGAATGGGGTCAGGAGTGGTGCTGCACTTCTCTTCCTCTGTCTTATTTTAGTGATTTCTGTGGAATAAAGCAGTCAACTTTTGTCTTTCAGAAAGTGTAATTCAAAGCATGTGAAAAAAATGACCCACAGCACTCTTTGGCACGAGACGCCTCAAATGAAGTTCCAGAGCCAAGGACGTGTCAGGAGCTTGCTGTCTATGAAGGGGCGCCAATGTAATGCAGACAGAGAGTGAGGATTCTATTATCTGCTAGCTTAATAGCAGGAGGGGTCTCCTGGTACTTCAACTCTCAACAAATCCAGTTTTAACCACATTTTATGATCTCTTATAATCTACCTGTTACGGTTTCTTTTGGATATTTTAAGTGCATTTTTTAACCTGGGTGATTAATTTTATCGGGTTTGCGGTTTTAGTGTTTTGCACACCAAGACCAACAACTGGTCTGAGGACGCAGACGCCGTCTCCACCAAGACACTCAACCTCAAGAAGCAACCACCTACAACAACCTCACAGTCTGTGGTGTTGAAACAGTCCTGCAATGCCTCATTTGCACCCTTTGGCCACACTTTAATATCCTTCTGTGCAGAGGAAACGCTATCTAACTTCTGAAGTGGCTGCAAATTTTGAATTCTCAAATTCTGAAGTGGCTGCAAATTTTCTCACTATTCTGAGCAATAACCCCGGCTGAAATTTTACTGGCACCCTGTGATTTTATTGTGGACTGAGGTCACCCCTTGACTCGGCGGCTCCATTTTTAACCAAAAAGATACAAAGTAAATGTACACCCCGTGGAGAAATTATGAAATCAAAAAACTGAAAACAAGCTGCGGGAGTGCAGGGAGGAAATGGAGGAAAACCACTGTCACTGTTTATTATGAGATACTCTGTGAAAAACTCAAAATCCACCACGGCACAGTAAAACTGGCAAGAGCATCCCATTTTGCAAAACTCATTTCCTCGTGCCAATCAGGCATTCGTTTTAAGACAAATCACAGTACTGACACAACCCCCTTAAAAGTTGTCAGTGACATCAGGTGCAACATGGACTCAGAAACTTTCAGTCCTGGTGCTACTGGAACTAAGCGCCGCTTTTCATAAAGTAGATCACCACATTCTGTTAGACAGGCTTAGAAACCTGGTGGTCTCAGGTACTGTTCTTAACTCGTTTTATTCCCGTCTCTCCGATTGCAGAATCTTTCTAAGTATGGATATGCGCTCCTGAAGAACCTATAAAACAAAGTGTGGGGCCCCCCGATGTTCATTTTAGGTCCAATACTTTTAAATCTATAAATACTTCGACTTGGGGACGTCATCGGGAAGCACGGCATAAATTTTCATTGTTATGCTGATGATACACAGCTTTACATTGCTGTGTCTCCTGATGACAAAGGTCCAAATTGCTGCTCTTTTAAATTGTATTTCGGATATACAGTTATGGATGGCAAACAGTTTCCCTCAGCTCAACCAGGACAAAGCTGAGGTTTTAATTATTGGTCCTGAAGGCAAGAGACAGAGACGTCTGCCAAAATTTCAAGGTTTTCAACTACTGCAACGCAACCTGGGCATTCTTTTTGACTCTGAGCTTGATTTTACTCCACATATCAGGAATATAACAAAAATAGGATTTAAACATCTTAAAAACATAGCCAGAGTCCGCCCGTTTCTCTCTCTCGCCAGCACAGAGGTGCTGATGCATGCTTTTATTTCTAGTCGTTTAAATTACGGTAATGCCTTGCTCTCTGGTATTCCCAAAAAGAGAATTTCATACCTTCAGCTACTGCGGAATTCAGCTGCACAAGTGCTGACAAAGACCAAATGGTGGGCCCACATTAGTCCTGTTTTAGAATCGCTGCATTGGCTCCCTGTTTTATTAGTTTGCAAATGTCTTAACTGTCTTGGGCCTTCTTATTTATCTGAAATACTTCTACACTACGAGCCCTCGCGGACCCTGAGGTCATCCGGTACTGGCCTTTTAGTTGTTCCAAAGGCAAGAACAAAAACCCATGGTGAAGCGTCATTTCAATTAAATGGACCTTATCTCTGGAGCAGCCTGCCAGAGGGCCTCCGGGCTGCAGAGACAGTGAACATTTTTAAAAGCAGGCTCAAGACCCACTGTTTTAAGTTAGTTTATAATTAATCTCTTTTTTCTCCTTTATTTATTTATTTTTTTGTTTGTGTGTTTTTTTGTTTTTAACACCTCTTACACCTCTTAATTACTTTTCTTTAAAAAAAAAATGTGTTTATTCTTTTGGTTTTTATACCATTTTATATTTTATTTTAATTCTCTATTTGTGAGTTCTTATTTTCTTATTAATATTTTTTTAGCTCTTTTCAACTCCTGCCTCTTCCTCATGGGAGCCCTCCATACAGGGAGTTGTGTCTGGTCCACCTGCAGGGGTGTCATTCTGGGGGCCTTTCTGGCCTAGTCAGCTGGGGGCCCTGCAACACAGCTTTGTTGCCATGGTGTGGACAGCACCATCTGTGGTTGTGGCAGGGACTCCTCTCGGTGTGGATGGCTCCCAAAGACAGCGTTTCATCACCTGGTTCCTCAGTGACCTGTCATTTTTACTAGTGTAATGTACATGCTGCATGCTTTTTATTTTTCCTCTGGCTCCTTTGCTTCATCTCTTTCTGTGTGCATTTCTGCATATCCTTTGTTTTTTCTCTTTTTCCTTCTAGGGCTGCTAAATCTTGTCTTTGAATAATGTTCTGCAACTTCGGCCGCTACACTACTGCTCTTACTTAAGTAGCATCAATTCTCGGTGGCCCTTTCTCAGCCGTGTAGCATAGAAATCAGACGGAGGATGGGTGGAATTCCGATCTGTCTTCTTTTGAAAACAATTTATTTTCAAGTAGCCTCTGAGATATTAAACAGACACGCCGCTGGTGTTCAGATGATGTCCAGTAACACAAACAGTTTAAGATCCCTCAGGATATTACTTGTCGGGCCTAAAAAGAAGGCGGGTGCTGACTTGATGATGTGGAGAGGGTATTTGATTGTAATGGTGATACTGTCGAGATCTGCTTGGTCAATACAGTGGCACAGGGTTCCATCCTTCTTTTTCACAATGAAGAATTCTGCCCCCATGGGAGAGGAAGAAAGGCGGAGGGGCCCTGCAGCCAACAACTCCTGGATGTATTATTCCAAGGCCTTCTGGTCTAGACGTGACAGGCAGTACAGCTGTCTGGTCAGTAGGAAGGCCCCAGGGAGGAAGTCAATGCCGCAGCTGTATGGATGATGAAGTGGCAGTTACTCGTTTTGCTGAATACCTCTGTTAGATCTTTTACCATCTGCTGCAGTTCAAGTGAATTCCTGTCACTCCATTTCTACAACCTATTGGGTGCTGGTCATAAGTTATCCCCACAAAAACATGAGTGAAGCATTGATTTAATGGATGCAAAAATGCAAGCAATCAAAACAAGTCTACTTATACATTTTCCTGATGAAATATCTTCTGCAGTGGCCAGGTGTAGATTTTGGTATTGTTTATCAGGTTCCCTGGGTCCTTAAAGTACGTCATACTCCCAGACATATGCATCAGCTCAAGCCTGCCTGCCTTCCTGATTTTAACAATTGCAACTAATCTATCAATTGAACATACTTTGCTGACAAGCATGATACAACAAGGTATTAAAAAGTATATTTTTGCTGGAAAAAAAAGACTTAATCATTATTTTAGTATGCTTTGAAATGCATATGTTTACTGAAAGTAAAGAGATGGGTCCGCATACATGGCAATAATTGTCGGTGCAAGCGCAATGTGTTTTTCCATGAGGATGGGACCAGTCTGGAGTGACAACATATACAGTCAATCAACCAAGATGTAAGGAAGCCATTCTTTCCTGAAATATATTAAATTCCATACATTCGGTTTGATTCACATGGCTAGTTTGTGTAATTTACCATCACTCGGTGTTTTCTTTTTTTTTCTTTTGTTTCCTTTTTGTGTGCTGTAAGTAACTTTCATGCATGACAGAAACTGATCAGGCTAATCCAATTCATTATTCAAATAATTAAAGGGGTCCCATCTGATAATACCGATCAACAACATATTTCATCTGTTCAACCAAAATGTTTCTATACCACCATAACTGACTATTTTGTTTATCAAACTGCCCCAAAGCTTTGCCACTGTTCATCATTTGATATATTAAAGACGTTAAGACACACAGCATTCACATTTAATGACTATCATAGAGGCAAATATCAATTTAGCTTAAAATACGAACAGAACCTCGGAATCGTGGTTAAACTTTTCAAAAATATTTTGAAATATATATATTTCAAATATATATTTTAATGACAGACCCACGCAGTATATTCTAATAATGTATATGAGTTTTCAGGAGTTCTGATCATTCAAAAAACAGAAACATCAGCTAATCATTAAGGGGTCAGCGCCCTGCTTTGAAATTAGTTTAAGAGGAAATAAATCAACAGGAAGTTGATTTATTTCCTCTGCAATGTTTAAGCCCTCGGTTAATACTCATTATTTATTTCAGTACCTGCTTTATTATTTTACTTGTAATTATTTGACATCACATTGGACACTGACCACATGTTGCATGTTGACTGCACGATTTTGCAAACGATCCAGTCGCAAGACACAAGGTAAAGACAAACCACTTTATTTGCAAAGGAGATAAACATTATCGAGGTAAGGAATAGGTCAAGGGGCACGGTCCAAATTCTCAGTGTGTTTTGTCTATATCAATATAATATACATGTTATGAAAGTGTACTCATTAACTTAAGCAGTGGCTTTTAAGCGATACGATTGTAGTGGACGGTATAGAGTCAGAGTAATACATTAAAAGTGGCCAAAGCTAAAGTTTTTATAAAATGTGGAAAGTGAAGGAATTATAACCGTTCCAATAATTTGATGTCCTGTATGAAAACATTGCATCAAATAAAAGGCAATAAACGAAGAACTCTGTCTCGAAAGCAGCTCCTTCAACTATATATTTACATAATCCTTGACTTTATCTCATTCGAGTTTCATTTTTGCTATGACTTGATGGGTGCTATGTTTTGATTTTTATGATGCTGACCAGAGTGGCAATCCCTGACCGTGTTAAGAGTCTTTTTTAAATGTCACTTCATTGTTGATTCTCTACATGCATTCAGGCTGCAAACATGCTGAACAGCAACACTACAGCTGAGGCTCATTTAGTGTCAAGCCAGTTAAACATTCATCTAATCTCAAGATGAATATTTAATCAACCCATCTCCTCACTGAAATGACGAAGAGCAGACCCCCCCCCCCCCCTTTTTTTTAAACCCTTGTTCTCTTTTCATCAGCCTCTAGAGGGATTTTGAGGTGTTTTCCAACTTTAGTTCCCTCTGAATACTTAAAATACCTCAAAGGGCATCAAAAGATGAGCCTTTCCTGTCAGGCAAGTTCATTAGCTTTACATTTCCTACTTTAATCCTTGTGAAATTTAATATTCTACTGACATAGATCATATTTCTGCAGATATTTTATTGGAGCAGATAAGTTATTGATCTTTGTTTTTATATCTTACTTTCCTATGTTTATCTGTTGTTTCCTAACATTAATATTTTCATCAAAATGCTTGACTCTCAAGCAATTAAGAATCATTTTATTAATATTAATATTATATAATATAGTATTAATATATAATTATATATTAATATTTTAGGATACCCACTTTTCAAGCCCTGTTTTGGTTTTCTGGGTATCCTTGCATGTACCCTATTGTTTAATCTTTTTTTTTTCTATGTATAATTTTATAGTTTAATATAAAAACATTTTATATGTGCCACAACATAGAAATTAAATGTTGTATAAGTCATTGGAGATATCATTGCCTCCTTCGTGCACAGTGGGTCTTCTTCTTTTTCTAAATGCCAGCGGTTACAGCGAATATGGAATAGGAGACGTCTGAGGAGGTAAGAGTGCCGATAAGTGCCGATAAGCTACTGATGCTCTTGAAGCTCTTTTTGCTCAATTTCTTTGTGTATCAGTGCAGGCGGGAATGGAACAAGAAGAGCCTAGGCAGGACAAGAGAACTCTGAGATGAGTGGATTTGTTGAATTGTTGGAGGTAGGCTGCAGCCTCAAAGGTGATGTGGATTTTTATTATCTAGGTTCAGGATTGTGGACACACAGTCGTTTAGTTCCTGGTGGTCGGTAGCATAATGACCAAAGGAGGAGCAAAGGAGATAAAGGCGTAGACAAACTGTGGAAGTAAACTGTTTAGAATGGGTCAGTGTCCTCAGTGTTCTATAAATCTGTTGGCACACAACTGATGGAGGGAGGGGAAGAGGAGAAAAGTGAGGTCTATATAGCTCCCATCCGTTGTTTGTTTATGGATGTCTGTGGGGAATCCCCGGTCGCTGTAGACTGTGTAGAAGACAGGGGCATTGGTGTCAAGGTGCCTAGTTCCTTAGCCATTGCCGTCAGATGAAAAAATTGGAAATGACTAAGGCGTAGTTGTGCAGCTGTCCTGTGTTATTAATGAAGCCCCTGGCATCCCGATGTGCTGTTGGTGCTAGCGTCATCTGGAAGTGAGCTACTGTTTATTCATGAAGTATGGCTTTGTTTTTTGTGCCACCATCAGAAATGTATTTCTCTTTGGAAGTTTAATGGAATTTGGTCCAATCTGAACGGAGATCATTTTTGTGTTAATGTAAGAATGTTCGATGCCATGCATAGCGTCTTAGTTCCGGTACCAGAGTGAGAGTGAGGGGTCGGGTTTGTATTTACTGATTGCTGGAAGTGGTGTAGTTGAGGCATGATCCTGCAATAGAAACTCTGCGATCAGCTTCAATAATGCATGACTTAAACATTTTGTTGTCCTGAGGCAATGTGCATTTTGTTGAAAGGTAGCGAAACACTTAGGAAAAAGGGGCTGCTAGTCTTAGATGTGAAACCCCAATGTCACCTTCCAGTCACTGAGCTATGAAGTAATATTTCTTTGTTTATGTTTGCACTGCTCTGGGTTCAAACCCCCATACGATTGTTTGTCCATAAGCTAGCCCTATGATAGATTGGGGTCCCGGCCAGGGTGTGGCCCCCAGCCAATATTAGCTGGGGTTGGCTCCACTTTCCCTGTGACCATGCAGAGATAAGAGATAAAGATGATGAGGCCAGTATTCATCTTTTGGAGGGTTTTTTAACCTTGACATAACATTCCGACCTACTCTGGTGTCGCGTGAAGAACAACAGTGTGTGCAAGTGCAAATTGGGAAAAACTCCATCCCTGACGAATTACCTGCCGGGGGGGGGGGCAACACAAGTCCCCATTTTGGTGATCATTTCAGTTTGTTTTTGGCACACAACACACAGCAGCATGACTTGCAGTGTGCTCTTTTTTTTTCAATATACAGGAGAATTTAGGATTTCCGTCCATTTTTCGAGGTTGTTTTTCAGTCTATCTCCGACAGTGTCAATCAGCAACTTCCCTGACTCCATAAATATCAAGAAAGTAGTATTCGTACTCCCTTTGAACACTGTGCTCCATTTGTGTGTGTCATTACATGGCCACTGTGTTTTAATCTAAATTCCCTGATAAAATTGATCTCCAGATAAAAAAAAAAATGTATTGATCAAAGATCCAATTCATCAGTCTAATATCAGAAGGAATGACTCCCTGAATCACAAGATATCCAGTCTCCGCTTCAAAGAAACTCAACAAGCCAGCAAATGAGTTCAGAAGATTCATTAAATACGCCACCAGCTATACATGATGTTCTTCAAACCAGCTGTAATTCACCAGTCCCCAACATTTACGTGCATTTCAAAAACACGAATATATAACTTCTCTTGTCTCCTCCTCTCTACTCCTCTCTTCTGCAACAAT
Source organism: Remorina albescens (assembly GCA_034769265.1). Taxonomy (NCBI): domain Eukaryota; kingdom Metazoa; phylum Chordata; class Actinopteri; order Carangiformes; family Echeneidae; genus Remorina; species Remorina albescens. The sequence goes on along the minus strand of CM068497.1, from coordinate 22,023,283 downwards.
AAGACACTTCACACTCCTAATCACACAAGTTACACTCTTGTAACTTTTGGGTTCAAAATAACAAAAGGATGTTGTGAGCCAAAAAATCCTCCTTTGTGTTACAATATCCACTTCTTGTCATGCAAATGGTTTCTATTTCACCAGCATTTCACTAATTGGACCAAACAAACAATGCTATTGTTTTTTCATTTGTTTTTTTTTTGGTGAGGGCTTATACCCAACAATTTACATTTACAATGTTTTAAGTAAACAGTTCTTTCGTTAAACAGGCAAATTTGCAAAATAAGAAATAATGCAAGACTTTGAGCCAGCATGTAGGGCAGTCTGAGTTGAGGGAAGGACGTCTTTGTGACAGAACCCATTAAAGCACCAGACTAGGACTTCGCAATCTGTCTAAATTCCTCCTGGCTTTGCCTCAACTGTTTCTATTTCAACAGTCTACTGGGGAAAACCTGGCATCTGGTAACAGCTGGCTGAGACAAAGTGGCTTGCATGCGCTGTGTTCATGTCTTCAGGGCCCCTGGTCTGGCCACTGTAATGACTAAGATGCTCGGCTCCTCTGCCTCCCTGCAGGTGGCAGTTATTGATTCAAATGAAAGTCATAAAATAAATCTCCTTCAGGGGAAACCCAGCTTGTATCAAAAATGCATGTATGCACACATACACAGACACACACACACATATACATAGATGTGTGTATATATGTGTCTTGAAAAACCGCAACATCACAGAGGTTGAAATAAGAGTGGATGGTATAGGATGAAGGTTTTATGTGCCATGAGTAAGAGAAGCTTGGGAAATTATGATAGGGCCTGTGAGGAAAGAAAAGAAGCCTTCATACCTGTGAGTATGTGGGGATATATATATGTGTGTGTGTGTGTGTGTATATATGTAAATGAATAAATTATTAGCCATCCCAGGGGCAAAATGTCTGTCTTTCTTATGAAATAGGAAATAAATAATGCTCTCACTGAAAACTAAACTTGTGTGGGTTGTAGCAGGGGGGAAAAAATCATCACTTGACATATACTGCTGTGCTGAGTATCATGAAAGTTATCACTCAATATATAATCCTGTATTGAGCGCAATGATTCCATACACTGTTTTATATAAAGCATGAATATCTTTCTTGATCTCTTATAGTGACACTCTACTTGAACTCTTTAACTCGTGAATTACTTTCCCCAGTACAATGATGCCACATGCAAATACTGAATGATGTAACACATGAAACAAAAGTGTGCTTTTATCCAGTTAGTCCAGGGAAAGGCTCAAGAGTTCAGACGGATGTCCTTAATGTCTGAATTCATATAACTTCGTATACATTAGGGTAACCAGTAGCTCTTTGAAATCTTTGCTGTGGCTTTCCCGTTGTGAATTTGCGTCCATGCACTCCTATTACTGCACTTGAGTGAGTGTATTTATGTATAAACAGATAGGCGGTTGAAGATGAATGAAAAGATGAATATTCGGCAATACTTTAACTATATTCTGTTTGTGTATTTCTTGCGTTACCATTGATCCTGTGATTTCATCCTTCATCTGAAACACGCTGAATGACGATAAAGCCTTTTGAAACTCGAACTGTGGTCTGCGCAACGCTACGATCATGTTATGGCAAGAAAGAATATGTTCAGCCTCAGTCGTATGAAACTGTGAATTTATTCCAACTGAACATGACTACATTAATCACGTTACAATTCTGCGACACTGCTTTCTGTTACTCTTACTTAACAAGGTTTGCTCATATGGAGCCGTTAATTATCAGTTTTCAGAAATGAAGAAAACATGTCTGTGGGGGGGAAAAGCAAAGGCAAGATGGCTGATTCAAATTAGTCATTGGACTGCACTTGGACTTGACTACAACAAGATGTGGTTCTCCATAGCTTTCCTCTACCTGCAGCATTAAGGTATTTGTGAATGAGCTGGTCATAACTAATACAATAATAATGCTCAAATCAGTCTATCCAATGCACAATACATCCTGCATCAGCTGTGGGTGCAACAACTCACCAACGCTTCTTCTTTCTTTGCAGACTCAGAGTTTTCAGTGTCTGCACAAGCATCATGCTGATCCTCAGAGCAGCAAAAGAGTCAGACTTATGGTATGGTATCGCCTGCTGACTTTTGGAACCTAACACCAACATCTCAGGCTGTCAGTCTGTTCAAGATAGCAGTGAAGATCATGGCACTGCCCTCACCCTTTTTTTTCCTCACAGGATATTTCCCAGCAGTCCACCATCAGGCAGGCCAAATGATTTTATCTGAGCCCACCACCCAACTCTTGGAGGACATGCAGGGTCCCTCTGTGCGAGCATGATAGGTACAAACACTCCTTCATCCCTCTTTCAATTAAACTTATTAATTACAAGTAAACACCTGACTGAGCGTAATTGCTAGAAGCCTCTGTTTTGCACATGTGAGTTATTTATTATTCAGTTTTGGTTATGTGTTTGACTATTTTGATGTCAAGCTTTTCTTTTCATATTGTGTAATTTTATGTTTCCAATGTGTTTATTTTTATGGTTTTATTATGTCTCCTTGCAACAATTTCCCTTTGCCGACAACAAATTATCCACCGAGGGAGACAAATAAAGAAGAAGAAGCCTTATTGTCATTGCAAGTACAACAAAATTTCGTTCGGCAACATCTTTTGTCACAGCTACAATGTCATAGTCATAAAACATAATATAAATAGTAAAAATAAGGTGCAGTCTAAAAATAAGAGTTTACAAAAAATAAATAAATAAAGTTACCTCGACCTTGACCTTTGACCTTCACCTTGATCAAATACAACAAACAGCAAAAGAAAATTAGAGTACAAAATCTCGATTGGTGAATAATGAGGGAATAACTGAGAGTCAACCCTGTTGAGCACCCACATTTATACTGTCACACGCCTCTTCAGTTGCCTGCAGAGGAACCATTCGTACAAAGGGTTGATGAGAACACACCATTCTCCATGATGCTGACAAGAAATCCTCAGCTGAAATTCGAATGGAAAGTAGGCGGTGAAGTGATGGTATTGAACAAGAAACTCTACGTTTGTTTGTGCCTCTCTGCATCAGTACAACAACCACAGACCACTGCAATTCAAAACCTGTGAGAGGGTGCCATGGTTTGCAAGGTGAAAGGTGTTTCAGTCAAAGGTAACTTGGTTTGTTGTGCTCAGGCCTGAATGTCACGGCAGACGGCAACACAGGTCAACACACGGTTGTTAATTTACATGCCGTGCAAAATAAAGAAAAAAGGAAGGCAACGCAAGGAAAATGTATTTCTATAGCACAGTTCATACACACAGCAATTCAAGCTATAGAAATACATTTAAACCATAGACAAAGAAAATGAAACACAAATAAACAGACAACTCCTCAAAAAAATTATATTAAAATCATAAATAAGACAGTGAACACGAAAAAATGGTTAAACTAATTAAAGTAATGAATCGATTTAAGAGAAAGCTGCAGTAAAACAGGAATATTTTCAACCTTGGCTGAGATGAGCTGTAAGTCTGAGCAGACCTCAGGTGTGCAGTTAATTTTGTTCCACAGATGAGAAGCATAGTAATTGAATGCTGCCTCACTTGTTGGGTTCTGGGTCTGGGAACACACAGCATACCTGTCCCAGATGACCTGAAGGGTTTGGTTGCTTTGTATGGAACTAATATATCTAGCATTTATTTTGGTCCAAGACCATTCAGTGTTCTGTACACTAGCAGTAAGATTTTATAATCTATCCTTTGATTCACAGGAAGCCAGTGGGGGGACAGTGTAGTGTAGTGTGTTTGTAAGGATTCTGGAAACAGCATTTTGGATCAGCTACAGCTCATTTTTTTGCTAAGACCTGTAGAGACACCGTTACAGTAGTCCAACCAAAGGGAATTGAATGCAAGAACTAGCTTGTCCATGTTCTTGTTCAAATAGAAAAACCTTAATTACGGTTATGCTTTTCAAGTGGTAACAGGCAGATTTGGTGATGAGCTTTAAAATTGGGGTCGGATTCAATCATTTTTTAAGATTTCTGGTTTGATTTGTAGTTGTCAGTGACATGGAGTGAAAAGGAGCACTGATCTTTAATCTGTCATGTTCAAGGCAAAAACAATCACATGTTCTCTGTATTGAGCTGGAGAAAATTCTGCCACATCCACTGAGTCCAGTGAGTCGATGAATACACTTGCTAAGTGAAAGTAAGGGGCTGTAATCATGTGATGACACTGAAACATACAGGAGTATGCTGCAGCTGTAACAAGTTATATCAGCACATGCACCCAAAACTTTATTCCCACCAAACGTTCCAAAAACTATCCCGATGACAAACCTTGGATTAACCAGGATGTGCAGAAAATACTGCAGGCTCGCTCCGAGGAGTTTAAAAAGGCCAGATACAGCAAATGCAGATCCATTAGACAAGCCAAGACTCAGTACAGAATAAAGCTGGAGGCATACTACACCACCTCAGATTCTCGGTGCATGTGGCTTGGCCTGCAACACATGACAGAGTACTGGCAGGGAAGCTCAGGAGTAACAACTGCCAGTCGAACTGAACGAGTTCTATGCCCGCTTCGAGGCCCCTAACACCCACTGACAGAGCAGGATTCTGGCCACGGAGGACAGACTGGACTCTCCATGTCACCAGAGCCATGTCTCCTCATGGCTCTGAGGAGAATAAACCCACAGAAGGCAGCCAGCCCAGATAACATGTACTAAGGGTGTGCTCATCAGAACTTGGCCAATGTGCTCACAGACATCTACAATCTGTCAACCGCTCAGACCTTGGTGTCCACATGCTTCAAGTCCACCACAATTGTGCCCCTGCCAAAGAAAAACACTGTGACCTGCTTGAATGACTCTCCCCTCCACTGCGATGAAGTGTTTTGAGAAGATAGTCATGACCCACATAAAAAGAATCATCATCACCAACCACTCCCTACAATTTGCATACCGACAGAACCGGTCTACTGACGACACTGTCAATGCCGCCATACATACGGACCTCACACACCTAAAGGACAGGTGCACATATGTCAGAACAGTTCGGCATTCAACACAGTCATACCACCCAGACTCTCCAAAAAGCTCTTCGCCCTTGGGCTGACACCCTCCCTCTGTAACTGGGTACTGAACTTCCCTGACAGACAGTCCCCAGTCAGTCGGAGGTGGGAACCGCACATCAGGCATCAGAACTGTGAGCATAGGAAGCCCACAAGGTGGTGTGTTAAGTCCACCGCTGTACACTCTCTTCACTCATGACTGCGTGGCATCCCAGACCAATATCAGCATTATAAAGTTTGCGGTTGACACCACAGCCATTGGACTGATTACTGGAGAGGAGGAGAGAGGAGTTAGGACTGGTGGCCTGGTGTGAGGAAAATAATCTCTCCTCAAAAACAGACAAGGAGATGATCATTGATCCTAGAAGGGGGAGGAAAGAGCAGCACAGCCCAATATGCATCGGTGAGATGGCAGTGGAGAGAGTAAAAGCTTTTAAATTCCTTGGACGCCACATCAGTGATGATCTCTCCTGGCCTCAACACAACCGCCAGCTTCTGAAGAAATCCCAACAGAGACTGTACATCCTGAGAAGGCTGAGGAAATTCGGAACTTCAACGAAATTTTCAGCCGATTTTACAGAGGTACAGTCAAGACCATAATCACCAGCTCACTCACAGTGTGGCATGGAAACTGCACTGCTTGGGACCGTAAGGCTCTCCAGCGTGTGATAAAAACCGCACAGTACATTCCTGGATCAGCCTTCCCCTCACTTCAGGACATCTCTACCACAGGGGGTCATCAGGAGAGCCCACAACACAGCCTGTTCACACGTCTGCCATCAGGGAGACAGCACAGGAGTATGAAATCAAGGACATCGAGACTCCCTTAACAGTTTCTATCCACAGGCCATCAGACTCCTCAACACCCATCATCACTCACAATAAACGCACTTTATTTTTAACATAAGCGCAGATCACTTACTCCTTTAACCCAGGTTTTTTGGGGGGTTTTTTTTCCACTTCAGACTTTTTTTTTTTTTTTTTAAGAATTTCACTGCATGGTCTAAACCGCTGTCTTTTTACTTGTGCACACAAGCGCACATGAACTTCTTGAATCTTAAAGTTGCGTGTGACAATGATCCTGTCTGTTACGTGCATGACTGTGGCACGGCTGCTGAAACACAAAGCAGACATCAACGGGTTTGAACAACAGCTCGTACTGCTGCCTTTTCTCAGCACTAACATGATACTTCAACAGCCGGAAAAAGCCACTGTGCGCCGATAGAGGCCAGTGGTGCTGTCCTTGGTGCTGAAATAACACCCGCCGCTGGAGTGTTGAGGCACGGCAATGACAATCATGTGGCTGTCCATGGTTCTGAAGTTATGGCTGACAAATTGTTGCTTGACGGCTGCATTATAAGAAAAGAGAGTTGTTGGCTGTATTCCCACGCACACACACACGCACATAAGGACACTAAATATTTTGCAAGATATTGGCATTTGCACATAAGGACATAGTCTCACATAAATTCTCTACATTGTTCCTGTTTCTGCTTCCTGCATCAAACAAACAAGTATTAAACAATCAGTAAACTGTCACGCTCCTGCTATTGTTGTGTCAGTGTGTGTGTGTGTGTGTGTGTGTGTGTGTGTGTGAGTGTCTGCGCCTGTATATGTGCACTGTATGCTTACATATTATATATATATTTGAGTGAGTAGATAATCAAATATCAAAGCGCGTGTGTGTGTGTGTGTGTGGTAAAGGAGTGTTCTGTGGTGATAAGAAAAAGCTCTTTTTTCTTTCACCTCCTCACTGCCTCTCAGCTAGGCACGCACACTCGCTATATTCAGCATTGAACACAAAGTATCATTATACCCACTTAACCTCCACTCCAGTGACACACTATATAGCCAAATTGGAAAGAGGACAATCCACATCCAAAGTTGTCATCACTCAACATGTCTCAAGAGCAAATTATGTGTTTTGACTATCTAAGTATTTAAAAAAGAAACAGGTTTTCCTTTCATTCCATTTGTTTCCAGGTGACTGCTGGATTTCTGAGTTTCCGCTCTCGATTTAAAAAATAAAATAGCTTGTCTTTCAAACACTATATTCAGTGTCCAGGTTGAGGACATGGCATTACCTTGGTGGGTTTCTGTGTTCTTATGTTGCGGTGTAGCTTCAAGGAATTGTAAGCAGCACTTTGAAAAATCCTTCTTTAGACAGACGTATTTTCCCGTTTGGATGATTAAGGTGTAAATTACAATTATCTCAATATTTAGATTTTCTTTTGACAAAGTAGGAATTTCTGGAGTTGATGCAGAAATAATAATGACTCTCTGTACCCAGGACGTTTAGTGTAGTCATTTACAGAGCAGGACACGGTGTTCGGGAAGGTGAACAGCCAGTCATCTCAGGTTGATCCAACTGTTTGCTCCCAGCCAGATCATTAGCCATGATGAAAGACCAACAATTTAAAGCAAACTGCCATCCAATTCCCATCTGTTGTCATACACCTTAACTCAATCAGAATCAAGGTGAATAGATTGTAAAGTCAGTTTCATAGCCTGCCTACCGAACCCGCTGAGTTGATTGCCCCTCAGAGTGATGAGAGAAATTCAGGATCTGAAAAAGAGTGCACATCAATTTCACATTGACTAAATCTCACATCTTTCCATTTATTCAAATTAATTCCCTTTGGAATAAACCAAAAAGTTATTTCTGTATATTTATGAACAACGTGGAATAATGTTCTGCTGTTTTTCATCTTGTGCTATATAACTGAATATACTATATGCTCTTCAACTGGCACATAATATGAATTTGGATCAACACTGGCCGACTGATAGCTATGAGGATAAATGGATCAGAATTTTTGGTTGGCATGCACATTCAAACACAAGGATCTAAGAGCAATTTAGCAATTTATTAGGTTCAGGAACTTAGACAAGAAGTGGTTGCAGGATAAGGGAACAGATGGATGAGTTCCATAAATTACCATGTGCATAAAAAAGATAAATAAGAGACACAAAATCAGCTCACATCATAAACATAAGCATTAAAGTTAAAGGGAATAGGTTGGTGTGAAATTCCTTGTATTAAGGCTTTGGTTTGGTTAGACCCTAAAGCAAGCACAGACAACAGGAGCAGTGGGTAAAGTGGGCAGGTATTTCTCTCCACAAAATTTGAACCATTATATTTGTAATAACATTAAACGTAAAAACAGCGTGTCAATCAGCTTAACCCTGACTACACTATCAAACAGGAAATGTGCTGCTACTTTTACATAACCTTGGACCCATTCCAAATCCAATTTAGCTAGCTTATAATGCTAAACATCAAGCTGTGCCATTAAGAAGAAATGCTAATTCAGCACTACAGAAAGTCTCTGAAGAGAGGCATTGAGTTCATCACAAGTGCTTTACTATGTGTACTCCACAGTGTTGTACTATATATACACTTTATATAGCCCATCGTAACAGACTTTTATTGCCCTCCAAAATGCCCTCAATGTTTATTTAGGGCCCTCCATGGTGCTATGCATTAGGCTACTGGCTACAAGACTTTGACATTGTGTATACAAACCCCGACAGCTCTAAATCTGGAAAGTGATATATGTAGCCACGATACCACAATACCAGAACATCCACAATCCCTGAGAATAACTGATACATCATAAATAGAGTCAACATACGAAAATGTATTTACTACAATTATACATTTTTCCAGTGTCAGTGTAGTTAATAACTTTTGTGAGTTTAAATGTTTTTTAACTCTACTCTTTGTGTTGACAAGTTTATTAGGAAAAATATTTTATAGTTGCAATAATATAATAATATATAGTTTATATAATTCACTAAAAAAGTTTTGAAAGTTTCCAAATAATAACAGCCACGATGTGTCACGTTTACTGCATTGCAGGGACCTAGATACAGTTTGTACAACGGTTGGGAATAGATATATGCAAAGGTGCAGTCTGATTGATTGTTAACATATATGAAATGTTCTGTAAGTTTAGCTAATGATGCTTCATACCTGACCAACTGATTTGTGACAAAATCCCGGCGGTGGCTTCTTGCACTGGGCATACAGAATGGTCAGTTTGTGAAGCACTGCCAAATTTCCCTGGGTCTTTGAATACCTCATTGAAGTAGCTGACTATTTGTGACAACTATATCAATGATCTAAGGGCTAAGGTTGCTTTGTTTAAAAAATAAAAATGGATTCAAAATTATGGTCCATTACTAAATGTTGGCTTTGGCCTCAGTGACTGGAGTATTTCTCCCTCTTACACCTTGAATATTTAATTTTGTATACTTTGAAAAGATTTAGATCTTTGGTCTTAAGCTCACATCTTTTCACTGACTGAATATGCCTCACACAAGTCAAGTAGAAATGTGATATATTTCTGAATCTAAGTCTTCGAGGATGGGTTATATTAGGGTGATATAAAGGTTATACACTGACAATCCTTGACTACCGCACATAATCCCACAGCTAATAAACCCAAGAATTACTTTAAGACTTATTGCACTCTTTTTATGCTTCTTTCCCCCCCCCCAGATACATTTGGGATGATGTATGCAATATCATAACAGAATTCACAAAGGTAAAATCTGAGTCAAGGACAACTACACAAGAACACGTAGTATTTCACTAGTACCCATCAAATATCCTCTGATCCTTGGTCACACTCATGAACATGACATAAACACTAGACTCAATTGCTAGTTGTCAGGGAAAACACCCTGCAGCTGCTACATAAATTGAGAGAAGAATTCAGAAAAACATCAGGTTCACTGTGGCTCTTAGGGCCGATAAAATGAGAGATATTGCTTCTCGCTTTTGTGTCATTTTAATTGCATAACATTTTTAGCTTGAACCACAAAGGTATTGCTTGCATCACTTGCCCTGAATGCACACCTCTTGTGCTTACTCTGCCTTCAAATGTAAAGGTCAAAAGTTTTTTAAAAAAAAGTAACATTTCATATGACTCTTGAACGGAATGAGCTTTAGATGGTATTATTTGAAGTTGGAATAAATTAAAGGGCTGAATAAAATTAGTCTTTTCAGCTCAGCTGACAAAACTCTTGAAGCTCTCTTCCACTTTATGACTAATGGTGCAGAGCTCATAGAAAATCTTTAAGGATCAGTTGTCATGATTAGTAAATGGTTTAATAAGGTGAATTTGTCACAGACCTGCTTTTACACCACTACTTTAAAGACCTTTAAACTCCACAGCACTCCCTAAAAAGGTTACCTCGACTTTAACTACCGTCCCATTTATTTCGGCTTAACTTTAATTTAATATATTTTGTCAAAGTTAAGAGGAATAATTACACATTACGTTTTCATTTCATTGTCAGCCGCTTATCCATCAGGGTCGCAGGAGGTGCTGGAGCCAATCGCATTTGGCATCACGTTCACGTTCACGTTCACGGTGTACATACAGAGACAAACAGCCATCACACTCACACTCACATCTACGGGCAACTTAGAGTCACCAATTCACCAAGATGTGCAGTTCTTTGGACTGCAGGAGGATACCAGTGTACCCAAACGAACCCCACAAAGGCACAGGGAGAATGAGCAGACTTCACAAAGAAAGGCCCCAGCCCTGCGAATCAGTTTATGTTTAGGCTAGCCTAAACAATAACCAAACAATAGAACCAAGCGGGGAACCATCCCAACAACACCACCCTTTGAAGGAGGAAATAAAATCATTTGATAGGATGTGAATATTTCAGAGGAATGGATTATCTCTGTTTTACGACTAGAGCTGCACCAGCCGGCAGTGGGATTTTGGCACACACACTTACACAACTTCTCTCTCCACTGTGTCGTGACTATTCAGAATTTCCTTGGCAAGGAAAGTGGATGTGGAAAATTACACAACAAAAATAAAAATAAAAAGTATTGAGAAAACAGGAAAGACAAAAAAGAGAAATGAAACAGAAGAATGATTTATAACTGGAACATCAAACTAGAAATAATTTAAACTGTTTTTATTTCTCTGCTTGGGATCTCCCAATAAAAGCAATAACAAAGGATGGTGAACACAGTCAGGATTATTCCACTTCACACATAGTTTCCTGCCAAATAGAAATAGAAAAAAAAAAAAAAGTCCAGTATGTACACATAGTTTATAGAAATCGAGTGAATTCAAATATAAATCGTTAATGCAGTTAATTCTTGCTTTTCATCACCCCCATCCTTTGTAATGAGCTAATCTCAGGTGTTTTCAGGAACCAGTCAGTTGTCACCATGAGCATAACTACACCAGTTCCAGATCACCAGTATTCTTCAGATACCACCAGCATGTAGACCCCAGGATTTAGATTAGATTAGACTAGATTCAGCTTTATTGCCATTGCACAACTAAGGACAACCAGTACAGCGTAATGCAGTTTAACATCTAACCATTAGCAACCAACCAACCAATCATTAAAAAGTGTTTTTTTTTATCTTTATAGCAGTGCTTAAAAAAAGACATAAAACACTGAATACAGTATGATCATGTTAGACCATTATTAAAGTGCATAGCATTCTGAGGAAGTCAGAAAGTCCATAGTCCATGTTCAAAAGGAGATGGGGTTGGGGGCAGGTCAGGGGCTAGTGTTGGGTCTTGGTGTTGAGCATTGTTATGGTGTTGTGAAAAAAGCTGATTCTGAGCCTGCTGGTGTGACTCCTGAAGCTCCAGTAATGTCTCCCAGACAGGAGGATGAAGAACAGTCCACGGCTGGGGCATGTGTGGTCCGTGATGATATTGTGGGTGCGTCGCAGACACCGTGAGTGATGAAGGTCAGTGATGGCCAGGAGCGATGTGCCGATGATTTTTTGAGCAGTTTGCACAGTGGCTGACAGGAAAGCCCTACAGCGAGTGGTGAAGTTTCCATACCAGACCGTGAAGCAGTCAGTGAGGATGCTCTCGACGGTGCAGCGGTGGAAGTTACGGATGATCTGAGGGGAAAGTCCGGCTTTTTTCAGTTTTATGTGGATGAAGAGGTGTTGTTGAGCTTTCGTGATCAGAGTGGAGGTGTTGAGTGACCAGGAAAGGTCCTGGCTGTGACTCTTTCTGTTAATGCTTCAATTTAACATAAACACTAGCACTGGTCATGTCTGGTTTTGCATTACCTCAGGTTAACTTTCCTCTCTGCATTTTGGAAAAGTTAGGTTTTCCCAATTATGGCAAATGCAAATGTGGCTGAAGGCCTACTGCTTCGGTATGCCTTCAATGCGATTTTCAACGACAGACATCGGGGCATTTACAAAAACGGCGATCCGGATTGGCGGACGGAGGTTGACCGTACTGTGTGTGCCTCAGGTGCTGTTCTTGGCGCTAACTGGAATCCTCTTTGAGTGGCACTGAAGGTACCCTCGGCACAAAAAAGTCATGCTATACAAATATTTTGGTTTTGAATTCATGAAGGTTCCGTTTGGAATCATCCAATCGAACCTGGAGGATAAATTTAGGCAAAATATGATCTTCATTCTATAGGAATAAATCCTGCTTCCCAAACACTGTGGAAAAGCACTTATTAAGAGAACTACTACTACAAGTTAAGATGACGTCTTGTACAGGTTCATCATTGGCAATGCGTTTCATACCAATTATTGGATCCTGTCGAAAAAGGTCTCAACATGGTTATTTACAAGGTCCTCGTTGGTAAACTGCCCTCACCTCTGACTTGCCATGTTTGTTTGTTTGCTTGACAGCTTTACACAGCTCACACTAACAACAACAACAACAACAACAATAAAGTCATCATAAATTACTTCAACTGGCAATATATTAACAGGCTCCTTTTTGGCAGCCTGTCCTTCAGAGGCATCCTTTTTTTATGTACGATATTTTCAAAGAACTGTCTAATTTTCTTCACCCAAGTACAAACAGAACTGAAAAAAGACATTAAAATTGGCCAGTACTTTGATAAACAAAATGACATTTTTTGTACTGAAACTGCCACTGCTGTCTAACTTCTAACTCCTTCACTTTCTTATTACAGCTGTCATTCTTTAGTTAGCACTTGCTTTCCCTGTTGGTGAAACTTTTGTCCTATCTTTCATGCTTTCTCCTTATGATAAAAGAAACCCTATGAAGATTTTTTATTTCCCATTTTATTTCCCTTTGCCTTACATCCCGCAAAGATTTCCCGTGAACTAAGAAGAACCGGTGGAACAAGCACTTATTTTAAGCTTTATAAAGAAAGCCAAAAAGGCTGCACTGGAAAAGAACAGGCTCAAAATGGAATGTCGGGATGAACATGTGCCTGCTGGGATGATATGTGACACTAAAAAGTTTTTGCAATTCAAAGCACTTATTAAATGGGAAACATATATACAAAGATATTAATTTAGCTGGAATGGAATTCATTTTCCGTTACATAACGGCCATCTGTGCATGCTTGTGAACCACAAAAACAACAAATTAAGGTCAAAGGACCCCCAGACTGATGTTTAGACCTACTTAGAATGCTGAGAACCAGGAGTTATATTAGTTTTCCCCCACTAAATAAATTGTATGATATTTTTACAAGAACTAGATCAGTTAGTTTAACCTCATTTCAAACATGCTTTCATACTGGTGCCTTATGCTGTCCCCATACACCACCAAATCAAATCAAATCTGATTTATTTATATAGCACCAAATCATAACAAAGTTACATCAAGGCACTTTACATATAGAGCAGGTCTAGACCAAACTCTCTATAAAATTATTTAAAGACACCCAACGGATCCCTGATGAGCAAGCACTTGGTGACACAGGCAAGGAAAAACTTCCTTTAGGAGACAGAAACCTCGGGTAGAACCAGGCTCAGGCTCGACTGGTTGGGTGGAGAGACATGGTGGGGAGATGAGAGCAGGAGGAGGGGATATTCAATACAGGTGCAGGTAGGAACATATGATACTGCTTGAAGTTCATAGAAATGATGCTGGATAGAGTTCATGAAGATGTGGGAGCAGCAGGCATTGCAGGAACATGGGGTAGTGACGATTCACCACCTGCAGGATGAGGACAGGGAGAGAAGAGAGTAACTGGGAGAGACAGAGACTTCGGGAAACATGGTTATTGGTTTCCCGAAGTTAAAGTTAAAGAGTCCGCCCCTGGACCGATACTGGAAGTTGGTTCCATAGAAGAGCAGCCTGATAACTGAAAGATCTGCCTCCCGATTTACTCTTGGAGATTCTAGGAACCACAAGTAAACCTCCATCTAGAGAGCGGAGTGCTAGTGCTAACTAAAGGGGTACAAAAGGCAACAGGCAAAGCTGAAACGAACTTGACAGAACACAACAGAGGATCCGACGACGAATAAGCAGAAAACCAAGACTTAAATACAAACTGAACTAACAACACATCAGGGAACAGGTCAGGTACAGGGGCAGGCAGGGAGCGGATTGGCTGGGAAGACACAAGGAGGAGGGCAGAACTGACAGGGTAACATAAGGCAGGTGTGGGGGAAAGTATGGAGGGAAAAACACAAGGAGCAAGGCAGGGCTGACGAGGGGGAACACAAGACAGGTGTGCAGAGAAGTGCAGGTAGGGGAAGAAGCACAACACAAAAGCTAAAGTCCACAATCATGACACAGAGGAGTCATTGGGAGGTTAGTGGGAAGCCTTGGCATCAACACAGACGGAACAGACTGACCCATAATCCTGAGCGTCAGACTGATGGATGGCCACCAGAACTTCTGCTGAAGGAGAGAGAGTGTACAATGCACAGCAGGATGACAAGAAACAGGACCTGGGAGCTTACAGAGTCAAGTACAGACAGATTAGGCGGACAAGTGTTAGGACTTTCTTCACCTTGTACAGCAGGGGTGTCAAACTCAATCCCACAAAGGGACGAAAACTCAAAGAACCCTTTAGGCAGGATTTACTGAACTGAACAGACTAAAACTAACCATGTTTTGAACATAAATGTGACTGGAAACAGGCAGAATACTAAATTTTTCCACATAAAATAAATAAACCAAAAAAAAAAAAATGTTTTCTATAAAAAAATCTTCTGTCAAAATTATAAAATCTCTAAATATGAACATGCTGGTGCAAACTTGAACATACAGACAAAAATTGTTATTGTTATACTCTTCAGCAGCTCCACAAACAAGACACACAGGTTTGCATACATACACTCAGCCTCCCCTGTTTTGAAAGACCCTGCTGTCAAAGACAACTTTTTGTTTCAGTATGTTTAGGGGGTCGGCTTAAATGTGATTTACATACATTACATACAATTACATACATCCACAGATTACTGGTTATGGATTCAGTGGTATGAGTGTTATGGGTGCCTTATACATATATATATATATATATATGTATATCTGATATATGTACAGTGTGTATGATGTATGTATCTTGGACCATTTAGTCGACTTCACAGGTCACTGCAGGTCAGGAGATTCAGCTGACCTCTGAATTTACAGCAGATTTTAAACGCATTGAATTGCTAAATGAGCTCGAACTCATCACCTAGCCCTGAATCCAGTCAATATTAAGATTGTCTGCCTTCAACTGGGGACAGCTCAGAACAAGCACGTGAGGTGTGGAAATCAAATGAAACCGCATGTGCTCACCGCATTTTACCAGACAGAATGAGAACTACGAACTTAGAGCAGTGAGTAACATGGGCTAAATCAGGGCACATGCAACTACAGGAGCTGAAAGGGATTCATTGAGAATACCTGCTGGACTGCTGTGCTGTTAGTTCTTCATCAAAAATTTTCTCACCAGCTCCAGTTTGGCTCACCAGGACCCCGAGTCTTACTTGTGGGTCAATTAGGAGAGGCAGCAAGGAAATGTCCAATTATACATATAGTACTCACCAGTTGTCAGTTAAATGGGCTTGGCCCACCTGCAAGGGATTGTCAGGGGTTACTGAAGATAGGATGTGAACTGGTAGAGGGTCATGATGGAGAGGCCTAACCAGACTTCTTAAAAGCTGAGGGAGAAGAGGAGGATGAAGGGGACTTGGGCTGAAAACTTGCCTGCTCCCCACATCTCTCTCTAAGGCAGTTATCTATCTTGGTCGGTGTAACAATGAATGCAGTTTGTAGCTAATCCTTAACATATTCAAACTTTTAATAAAGACTCCCAATAAGGCCTCACTGTTCCAACCACACTCAGCGGGTATGGCACAGAATTCATTGGAAAACCCAGCTATGCTATGTCTTCCCTGCTGAAGAGGGAGAGGTAGCTGAATAGACTCCCTCCGACAGACCCGATGAGCAAACAGTTTTCTCATCTCTGCCATGAAATGATAAAAACAAGGACGCAGTGCTGGCTGGTTCTCCCTCACTGCTGTAACCCAATCTGAAGCCGACCTATGACGAAGCCCACCTATAGTTTTATAGGTAAGGTATACTTTTATAGCAAACACTGGAGATCTCTGAATCAAGAAAGTGGTAAACATATCCAAATCCCCAAAATAGGATTCAAGTGAGGGGGTGTGGGGCTCGCAAAGCTGAGGGGGAGAAAGCAAGGGCTGGTATCATGGCTGGCGATGGACTGGGTTGCTCTGGGTGAGTGACAAGGTGTTCCTCCCAAGTTCAAAACCGTTTCACACCTGTAGAGACAATTTAAGCATTTAATCACCTCCTGGAGATGATTTCTCACAAGGTCACCCTGGGAGACGAGAGGCTGACTAAGGTCTACTGAATCCATGCTGGTCAAATGCGGCCAAGTGTCAACCGAAAAGGGAGGGAGTCTGAGGAAGCTTTACTTCAGATTTATCCTTAACAAGGTAATGAAAGGGGATGAATCAGTTCCAAGCCAATGAAGGTACAGAAGGAGTGGCTGGCATGGCATGATATTATCCTTATTTGTATAGCTTTTTTCTACAAATAAAGTTTACAAAGTGCTTCACATACAATTAAAATGCCCATCCCACAAGATACAGCCATAAGAGCAGATAAAACCAAAATACAGCAATAAGAGGAGTTAAAACATAGATACAACAATAAAAAACCCAATTATTAAAAGTTAAAAGTTGAAACGTAATAATGGGAAAAACTCATTAAAATCAAGGATTACTGAAGTAACAACTACAACAAACAGCAAAGTAAGGAGAGTGCATGGACAAAAAGCTTTCTATAACAGCAGCCAGGCTGTCCCAGAGCACAGGCGCCCTAACGGCAAATAGCTAACATTCTGTGCTTTGACTGGGATAGAAATGCATTGCCTGAAGATCTCAGACTGCGTCCTGGCTCATAAGCGTCCCTAAGGCCATTTACTGCTTTAAAAGTAATCAATAACATTTTCAAATCAATTCCAAACCTTACAGGTAATCAGTGCGGTTGATGTTTACTGCCATTTCAAATTCTTGCAGCACCTTTTTTAAAGAAGCTGGAGATGAGAGAGTGATTTCTGAGTGAGGCAGTTATAAAGCGAACCGTGGTAATCTAAACGAGTAGAACTAAAGCATAAACAACTTTCTTTGAATCTGTACAAGATAAAATAGACTTCTCGGGTTATTTCTCAGCTGATAAAAACCAAAGCAGGTAGGAGTCAAGCAGGTGCATCTGATCCTCGAACACAAGGAAAGCGAGAGTTAGTCTGCAGCGCAACAAACAAGAACTTGATGAAACGGCTCAAGTTACTCTACCCCTGAAAATGTGATCAGTCTGAGGAGCGGTTGCATGGCCGGGGCGATATACTGCAGAACTGAATCATGGGAAGCAGATGTGTGTCTTTGGTAGGGATGATTATTGATGGCAGACAGATGCTGAGTAGGACCGGGAGAGCAGGAGGAGGGTGATGGCATCCATGCCAGCACTGCCAATAAAGAGACAGGGCACAGAAAGGAAAGTGAGGAAGAACAATAGGCCCAACTAACCCCTCTCTCCTCACCCTATCCACTTCAACTCTGTTTGTGTATTCTTTGTGGAGGGTCCATCCTTAAGAGCCCACACAGACCGTGTAGGGAGGAGCGGAAGTGTACTGTCAAACCCTCAAATAGCGAGTCAGTGCAGATTTACTGCCTTCAAAGCAGGAAGTGCAACAGGAGAATGGAGGAAGGAGCAACAGATGTTCTGACTTCCTACTTTGTCCATTTTTCTACTTATACCTTTGTCACACTAATAAACAAAATCACCGAGTATGTATCCATCCATTCATCCATCTTCATCCGCTTAGCCGGGGTCGGGTCGCGGGGCCGAATATGTAGTGTAACATTGTAAAATGAAAAGAGATTTTATCACTTTGTCTCATAGATCGCTTTGTACTTCTTTTTTTTACTTCCTGAAACCAGCGAAACATCCCAAAGATTTTTATTAACGGAAAAAGAAAAAATGGGTATCGCCACTGATTGACTGTTGTTATCTTTTCTCCAAGTATCTGGTAGTTGCCGCCACATGTGCAGTACTGCCAGGTGTCATCTGTACAGAACACACAGATGCCCCAGAGATGGCATCCGTCAGACAGCCAAGTCAGGAGTGGAGTTGAAGGAGAAAATGCTGCTTTATGCAGCAGAGAATTCATTATATGAACTCCTCCTCTCTAATATTAGACTTCCTTTTAATAAAAGTCACTTCCTTCCTTCTAATAAACAGTCTGCAGCTGAGTAAATAAAAGCTCCCGGCCACTATTAGGGGAAATACGGGACTCAAACTTCATTCCATATATTCCAATTTTTATTCTGTATATTCAAACTTTTCATTTTGTATATTCTATAAACTTCATATTATATATATATTATTTCCTAAACAGATATATAATATATATACACAATGAGGGTGGAGAAGTATTATATATCTAAACTCATAGCACTATCCTATGGTTATAGGAAATATCATGTTTCGACCCATGCGATTTCTTTTGAGCAAGACAACCAAGCTGTGCTGCTTTAAATGACACTTGTAAAGATATTCATTCAAAGCACCTGAATTTGTCCAGACTCAAAAACATATCGAAAACAATTCGGTGCTTTGGGGCCACACATGTGTGTGCATCAGGTGAGCATCTATGAGAACTGACAGGCAAACATGAAAGTACTGAGAGCAAGAGGACAAGGAGGACCTGGCAACAGATAGATATGCTGCACTTCTGCAGTGTTTTCTTGAGGGCAGGTCATGCATCATGGATAAATCTTTAATGAGGGAGGGTGGGCGGGGAGTCCAGGCCGACCAGTCACTACATGGTGGCATCCATAATAGGCAAGAAGGGACCTTCGTGCTCATGCATACATTGCAATCCTGAGCTTTTTTAAACCAGAGTTCCTTCACACCACATTTGACAGTTGACTGTCCTGAACTTTGCTGCAGCTATAGTCTGTGACACCTTTATGACAAAGGTGTAAAGCACTAAAGACAGCAGGTAACTTTATTTATTTTTATTTTTATTTATTTATTTATTTGTTCATAGGTATCTTACCGCTCCCTTGAATGAGTAATTCAAATTCACAGGTGATCCATAATGTTTTTTTTATTTTGACAGGAGTGTTTCATTTTGACTTCGAGGTGAGCTTTAACTGTGTAACAAGTGTCCGAGCAATCAGAAAGAAAATGCAGCAGCACGCATGTGGTGAAATTGAAGATTGCACAAGAAGTTACGATTGTTACAGTATTTTACATCATCCAGTGCACCCCAAACACAAACTGTTTGATGATAATGCACTGAAATGTTTTGATCTTTTTATTGCGAGGTGCAGCTGAAGTGGTGCGACAAATGCTTAAAACTACTAATAGTAGTCATTTGACATGGCATCGCCTACTGAAAACAGAAAATGAGCTCGAGTGACAATTTACAGATTTTTCAATTGTAACACAAACATAGAAAGTGAGGCAAGTCACCTGCTCTCCCCTCCCTCTCTCTCTATACTCCGCCTTGATCCTCCAAACCCTCTGCAATGTGATTCTGTTTTATTTTACTTTATTTTATTCTTCACTCTGGTCATTGTTTCTGTGTCTGATCTATAATGGATCAAACAACCTGAAGAAAAAACACATTCATATGAGTAACAACGTGCACGTACGCACACACACATACACACACACACACACACACACACACACACACACACTGCAACTTCTAGTTTTAGAAAGTCGGAGTCACTAAGTTTTTCATCCCATAAAACGCCTACGGCTGGGGCATGGCAGGATTATGTTTGAAACTGGATTACGAGAGTCACAAACAAACCCACCAGACACACAAAAAAATAGTTCTCTATTGTACTCTTTTGAGAATTGACCTTTTAGTCACGCTTGAAATTTACTGAACATGGCAATGATTGTAAGCTTCTCAAGTTCTGGAGATTTGCACTCCATTGGCCTTACTCTCAACCTGATTTTTTTTTTTTTGTTTTGTTTTGTTTTGTTTCGTACAAAAGTACATGTAATGGATGACGAAAAAAACTGTCATAGGGATGTAAAAGCTAACATCTGGACTGGTGGCAAGCGACTTACATGCTTAAGAGTTTGTGTAGTTTAAAATGATTTAACGGTATAAGCAGAAGTTCTTCTCGAAATGCAAAGAGGCACCAAGATAATGACAAAAAATTAAAATTCAGAACTATTTCCAATTTCACTGACACCCTGGCACATACATTCCCGTTTACATTCAGTAGCAAGACTTACATAATCTTTTACATCACTGTCTCTTGCACTTGATTCTTCTCCACATTTGGAAAATATGCCAGTAGTAAATATGGTATAACCAGAATGTGATGGCAAGAAGCTCGGAATGTGAAACTTTCTTTCGTATGAGAACTTTTCCCCAGTCAGTAACTTGCTTCAGGCTGAATACATCTAAACAATGCTCTAGCACACTATTACTCATGATAGTGAATGCCAGTGCGCCACACCAAAGTAATTCACTGCACTTGTTACGTAACTCAAAATTTCCTGGTAAAAGTACAGACCAACTACGACTGCATTTATATTCGCTTTGAATTTAGTTTAACGATACAAAGGTGAGTTTAACGGTACCTGTGGATTTGTTGGACCAAAGCAATGCCAGCCCTCACCGATTTGGTGCCTTTTAGCCAGGGCCTCCCTCGTACCGCGGTTACTATCACTACCAATGTTCGCATACTTACCAAGAAACCGCATGGCTTAGTCTTTGCATTTTTATTTCATTTTAAACAGAAAGTACCCGCAAATAAAAAGTGCATTAGAAACAATTTATGTAAAATAATTATGAATATAGTGTAAATAGGTGCCTTGCATAGAATTAGTTATTAAACACAGCAGTGGATGAGTGAAAACATCAGGGGAATTTTTTATATTTCACAATTTCCCTAATAAGATAAGGTGGGAATAATGTTTACTGATTGTGGTATGTACTTATGTAACAACATAAGAAAATAGTTTACAATAAACATTTAGATTTTTTTTTTTTTTTTTTTCAAAGAGCTTGTTTATTATTTTGTGCATGGGCTGTTCATAACAGATTTACAACAGCGTCAGAGCACCATCTACTGACTGAAAGGTGTATGAGCTCAATCATAAATAACCCATGAGAATGTTTCAATGGTTTTATGTCAGCTCACATCTTACACCCTTAATGTTAAGCGCTGGATTGTCTCAGGGACGTCTCCACACAGTGCCTGACTGGTGTGGTAGACCCCAGCCTCTATTGATCTTCTGTTCAAGGCCTCTTCTTGTGCTCTCGTGATTTGTGTGTTCTCAGCGACTATCTGTTGCTGGTTATTACCGTGCAGCGGTTTGTCCTTCCATGATGGTTCCTCCTTCCTTCTTCTCCGTACTGACATTCTGTTACCTAAGGTATTCACGAAGAAGTTTATGACTTGAGTCAATATTCCTGGATCTGTTTTGTTCTCGATAGTGCAGTCTCAATGTGTTGGACTTTGGCTGAAACCGTCTATGCGTTGTGAGGAGCTTCCCTGACTTGACATGAATGGTTTCTGTCTTTTCTTTTGGTCGGTGTACTTAAGCCTAAGTGTTGATAACTCACACTTTGTTTTTCCCGTTCTGCTGACGTTTAAGTCTCTGCCTTACTCTGTGCAGGTGTTTGACTGTGGCTTGATGGTTGCCTTTTTCTTGTGGGATCCCAAGGTACCTCTAGCTCTCTTCCACATCTTTCTATGTTGCCTTCAGGTCTTTGAGTCCCTTCTGATCACCTCCCTAGCATCTGACCACACTTGTCTACATTCCGATGTTGTTGCTGTTGATCCTGGTGGTGTGGATCAGTGAGCTGATGTCTTACTCACTCCTGGCATTCAGTTTGATTTGATTAGGTGAGTAGTATCCACAGCCACTCATTGCCATGATGGGCCTGACGGGTCCCAGACCTGTGCAGAACAGAAAGAATCACCAACTTCATGGTGATTTGTGCCATCAGCTTCCAGAATCCTTAAACACATCATCATCGTTTCGTTAGCCTTTGTTCTCCAACCACTTCATCTACTTTAAAAGGAGCAGTTTCAGTTGAAGCGGTGGAACAGAGACCAGGTGAGGTGTCAAAGCTGTTGTAGAACTGGTTGAACTCACTGGCCTTGCCCGCATCGCCTGGCTGCTCTTATATATATATATATATATATATATATAGTGATGCTGCAGCGTCCTTATTCACCTGCTTTAATCTCTTCAGCTCACATTGAATACACATATGCTTCTCCCCACTGTGATCCCTGACAGCTTCCTTTTTGTTCTTGATGAGAGTCGTGATCCCTTTTTGGAAAGCAATATACAATCGTTGCTGGTATTTCAGTGTCCATACAAAGGTTAATGAAGCCAGTACTGTCAACCGTTCTGTCAAGGTTAACTGCAACAGTACTTTCAAATCCATGCACTCGAAACAGTCCCTTCAAGACTCACTGGCCTTATTCCTTAGTAAGCAGAGGTTGCAGCCTGCCTCAGTGCACAGGGTTTGCAGGAGAGCTGAAAAAAAAACTGATTATGAGCCGATCTATGAAGTGGTGGCAGGCTGGAGCAATGAAAGTCTGTTTGCAAACAACAGATGGTGTCTATTTTTCCTTGTGGGGACAATAAGAAAATGAAATATCGATAGAAATTATTGAACCAGTATTTGAATATTTAGTTGAATATAGATCATTTTTGTTTTTGTTTTTTGGTGGGGTTTTTTTTGCTAAAAGCTGATGAAACCAACATGTTACTATCTGCTCTAAAGACATCATTTTAGTCAGCAACGAGGAATGGGGGATGAAAGATAATGTGCGTCTGATTTGTTGCCTCCTGAAAAAAAGAAAAAAGGCAACGTTTGAAGAATGCGAAGCTGAAAGCTCCAAATTATTATTAAATGGACATTTGATCTTAGATTCACGTGTATTTTGTGAAGAGAGTTTTGCCGAAAAATCAGTACGTGTGTGTCATTGTGTGAAAGTGTCAGGTGTCCACACTGAGCATTTATTATGTGTATGCATAGGCCCGTGTGTTTGTTTTTAAGTGTGTGTGCATGTAAACTGGGGTTGTTGTCTGTTCTCCTGAGGGCACCCAGACTCTGTAATACAGCAAGGATATACAGTGGCTAATAAAGCAGCAGAATGGTGAAAAAGGGAAAATTGAGTGAGAGGCATATCATGTAAGAAAATATAGCTGCATTTGGGAGCTTGAACAATGATGCAAATTCAATGTTTTGGGAAACGGGCACCTGCTGTGTTGTCTATTCACATCTCCTAACCAGCCCATGTAGTCTATCACCTTTCACGCTCGCTCTGCTGTCTATATAAGAATGGGAAGCCTGTATAATCTAAAATCTTTCTGGGAATTCCCCCAACACTACAGTTTCATCCTCGCCAGCGAGCAAGTAAAAGACCTTTTATCGTGTTTTGTTTTGTTTTTTTTTGGTTGATGTTGTTTTTTTTTTTTCAAAAACTCCAGGGGGTGGATAGAAGGAAGACAGAAAAATGCCTGGGAGAGTAAATCTAGGGAGGGATACATAAAAAGAGCAGATCTGGGACTGTTAGCGACGGAGAGAATGAGGGAATAAGGAAGGATGGTAATATCAAAGAAAATAAAAAGAGTGGAAAGTAGAAAGGCAGGGATAAGAAAATTTGAGCCTGAAGATTAAAATAAGAGTGTTAGAAAAACAGCATGGAAAGTGTGTGATGAAAATGGCGAAATGAGGAAATAAAGCGATAAAGTGGGATTTTATGGAATGTAAAAAAAAAGAGAGGGTAATCTAAGAAGACAGGAAAACGAGTGAAGAAGGAACGAGTAGCTGAGCAGAGCAGAGGCCGTGAAGAAAGAGATTTTAAAAGTGAGGGGAAAGAGAGGTGGATGGGTGATATGTAGGATGAAAGGCAGGGAAGAGGACACCAAAAAAGAGAGAATATTTCGCTGATGAAAGCCAAGTTCAGGATTGACTGACAGCAAAGATCTTTTTTTTTTTTTTTCGTTTCACGTAATCCACAATGTTTTCATCATTTGTGTGGAGAAAATGAGCAGCAGCGTATCTGAGAACTGCAGTTTCATCTTTTTAATTTAAACGATGTCACATTATCATGATGATGAAATTCGAATGAAAATACCCCTGATCAGTGACATATTCAAATTTCTTTGCAAAGCTAGTTGTCTTCATCGAGGGGTTATACAGCAGCAGCCTAAAGCACATGTAAAGCATTGGGACAAGCTATTTCAGCAAATATGATGATATCTGGGTGGAAGCATATGGAATAAATACACCTATACAAATAGCTGATCTGTGAAGTCAAGAAAATACCTCTCTTGTCTAGTTGAACAATAAAATGCAAAGACGGGCACCAACCCTGAGGAAATAAAACTCCTTTGATCATCTCGTACATGCCTTTATCAGAGTTGAAGCTCCTGAGAGACACCAACTGGTGAACAGATGACGCCTCCAGGAGGATCCACCCAGATAAAGCGAGTTTACCAGCAGAAACTTCGGCTGCCTCGTATTCCAGTTCGGGGTTTGCAAATTTAGTCTTGTCTGCATTCTGCTCATGATTGGTTTGATGTTGAAGAAAAAAAAAAAAACAATATTTATTCAACAAATTTGATGGTAGTATTAGCATCAATAAATTCAGTGAAAGTTCTGCAAAAAAAAAAAAAGAGAGAGAGGTGGTGTTTTTAAATAATGAGAATTTCTAATTGTACAATTCTGGCTTTGATACACTATAT
Source organism: Remorina albescens (assembly GCA_034769265.1). Lineage (NCBI taxonomy): Eukaryota > Metazoa > Chordata > Actinopteri > Carangiformes > Echeneidae > Remorina > Remorina albescens. Next base: position 21,998,233 of record CM068497.1, on the reverse strand, counting down.
TTCCATTATTCAGTGCAGAGCATATTGAGCATATTTCAAATTCTCAATAATACTGTGGATACAGACCTTTGTTATACAGCAAGTATGGCAAGAGCTGAAACTTGCCTTTAACCTTGGTAAGTTTTATTCTATGTAGGACAGACAAATAAACAAATAAATTAAAAATAAATAAGTTGAATTTTCATGAGTAAAGAAGTGCCAGCCGTCATTCCAGTAATATGAAAGGTTTTTTGGAGTTAAGAACCAGCAATTTTACGTTCTCCAGGGTCTTATGGCTTTCATATGTGTGTACTGGCCCATGGTACTGAAAATGATCAATAAACAACACAGACAAACTCCTGATTAGGTTTTTACAAGATGAAACAGAAAAGCCTTCATCTCGATTGTGTTGGCCTGACTGAGCATTTGACAAATTGGATTTCTTCATTCAGAATGCATGCATGGTGTGTGAATTTGTTTATTCAAAGAAATGTAATACATGAACAAAGGGAAGTGTTGCTTCTGAAGGGTACAGCGCTGTTTAAAAAACGGTCGACATATACTCCGAGATGATTCATTTCGTTCATGACCCCAAAACCCCTTCTGCCAAAGAGACGGCAGAGATTGTCCTGACTCCGATTTTTGGGGTACATGGGCTACCCAGAAATGTGGTGTTCTGCTCACTGCTGGGGGCGACAGCAGGCCTGTCCTCAAGTTATCATCCTCAGTCCAACAGCCAGTCCGAATGGTTGAAGCAAAGGCCGGACACAGATGTCCGACGACAGATGTGTGTTTCCTGTGCCAAGTTGTCTTCCTCTAACTTGTGTGTCCCTACTGTTTCCTCAGTAGCCTCTGCAAGATTATGTTGTACCCTTGAGGCCACAGTCCAGCCAGTTTCCTTGTGTGTTCCTAGTGAGTGTTCTGACCTTGTTTCTGTATTTTCTGAGGTGGCTGGCAGAATTTGCCTCGTGTTTTTTTGGATAGAATTGCCTGAACCTCTTGTACATTTCATACAATAAACCTTAGGATCCTTTGAACAATTTTTTGGTTCAGCCCTCCTTGTGCCAGCAGTTACAAGATTTGACTGGATTTTATATGTGTCTCTGAAGAGTGTCGACACAGGTGCAACTGTTATGTACGTGTTGTCGTACTGTAATGACGGGGCCATTCATTCCCCTCACAAGCTGAAGCAAGATGAAATAGTCAGCTTCCTGCGACTTGAATGGTTGATTTGGCTACAGTTTTACGCCGGATGCCCGTCCTGCCAAAACCCTCCCATTACCTTGAGCTTGAGACCGGGACAAGCTGGAGTTCCTGGTCAGGGATTCAAACCCTGGTCTCCTGTACATCAAGCGGGTATATTCACCACTATAATAATGAGGCTAAACAAGATGAAATAATTACTTATATATAAATCTTTGCAGAATCAAAATAGAGTTCTAAGTAATTAATTTGTGGGTGTTATCTACAATAGAAAAAATACTGTGGTCCTGCCATGTACTGTATGTGTGTTCCTGGTTTGCATGTCCTGTTTAGTGATTAAGAGCTAATAGCCCTGATGGCCTCACTAAGATGCTTGCATGACTGCAGATTTCTTTCTACAGTGTGGCTAGATTTTAGGGATAATATTAGGCTTCAAATGTCAATGACAAATACGCAGCCATCACTTGATACGCTGTTGCAAACAATTTGTTCGTTCACTTGATGAAATTAAGTCCAGTATTCACTCTACCAACTCCAGAGAAAATGATTTCGCTTTTGACGTCCAAGATGTTCCACTTTCCTCACCAGGTGGTCTCTGGCTGTTTTTCACGGTGCTGTGCAGGTAGTGTGTAGTGGCTTCATGAGAGCTTGTTCGCTGCAAAGAGGTGCCTTGTTGTGAGTCACATAGTGTAACTATTGTCAAAGCGAAACTATGAGCTAAAAGAGCCTGAAAGGCCCTGAAGATCTGCAGATTTATTTGCAATGTCATGTTTAATAAGGCCATTTGAAAAAGAGAGAAATGTCTGATAAGAGCGTGAGAGACATTGTGTTTATGACACCATCTGGAATGTAGCAGTAACAGTAAGAGGTACAAGAGGAAGATGTGACACATTAAATGTAGAACTTCCTGCAAGAGAATTGCAGCTGCATGGCTTTCCAAGAAGAGCAGACACTTTGCCCCGGGGGAGTTAGAAAAATGTAAAAAACCGGAGGTAAGAAACTCATCAAAAGCGCTCTAGGCCTCCTCAGTAAAGGGTAATCTCCAGCTGTGCACTCTTATCCCCTACAGACTACAGAAGTAATCACTCACATCCTGAATACTCACATATCCTGATGGTGTCATACCTTAAACTCTTTAAACAAGATCCCCTTAGAGCAGCGTTCTCCCATTCATCCAGTGGTGTAAGACCATCATCAGTCACTCCCTGTGCGGTCTGGCACCAACTTCCCCGTCCCTGTGGTGTATAGTAAGTCTTTTCAACTCCCTGTGGTCTAATGTCCTTATTCTCTCTATGCCCTGTGCACAACACTCAACACATTCATTAGTCCAAATGTCACTTTCATGGTTGGCAATTCATGACAAATTATGATTTTTTTGTCTGTGCGCACATAGTGTGAAATTACAAGGGGGGGGGGGGGCTTTTAAAGAGAATTGAGCGCCTTTACTCTAACAGGTAACGTTCACACAGCAGCCGAATGTTTCAAAATGTATTTTTATTATCATGAGAACAAATGACATAGACAACATTCTCTCTCTCTCTCTCTCTCTCTGTCTCTATTTCTCTGTCTCTTGCCTGCTACAACATACAAAACCAGGCTAAAGCTTGGGCACCCTTTCCCATTTAGGTGAAGAGGAAAGGTATCCAAACTTTTGACTAGCAGTGTATATACTTATGTACATATGTCCCCTCAAGTTTGATCTCATAATGGTAGAAATATTTTTTTAAAAAAAGTGTTGGTGAGACAGAGAGAGACACACAATGGATACAGAGGCAGGAGAGAAGCGTTATTGTTTCCTTATAAAACTGGATGAGACAGTGACATTTCTTCCATTATCCTCCTCTTCCATTTCATTCCTCCTTCTGGTCTAGGACAGAAAGGAACAAAGTGTATTCCAGAAGGAAAATAATTCTAACCCTAACCCCTAAAAAATCCCACAGAAAAGACAATGTGTTGGAGAGTCTTGACATTGCCAGCAATTAGTCCAGACCTGAATCTAACAGAACACCCGCCGAGAGATTTCAAAAGAGCAGTTGGAGGAAGACCTTCAAATCTGAAAGACTTGGTGCAGTTTGCAAAAGAAGAGTGGTCCAAAATTCCAGTGTAGAGGTGTGCCAAACGAATTTGAATGGTTAGAGTTTTGTGTGGAATAAGTAACATTTTTGTGGTACAGTACTTCAATACAAACACAAGAAATAAACACATGAACACCAGAGCATTTGTGATTGCAAGGTTTTCCTTGGAGAAGTGGAGCACTATCTCTCAGAAGTGTAAGATGGCATTATATTTGGCTGTGACTACATAATTCTGGACCTCTTGAAAAACAATTTGAGTTTCACTTGCGATACTTTTCAGCTAAACGAGGTAACGCGGAAAACACTAAAAAGTAATACCATTGGCAGGAAGTAGTTAAAACTTGACACTGTTGGGAGTAATTGCCTAATGAACGTGGAGTGTTAAATAGGTTTAATACAGAAAAAGTAAGAGAGGTCTTCACAGACTTGTGTGTTTAAAAAAAATATACTATTTAAGTGTTAAATTAACACTGTTCATTTTACTGTGGGGGCAATTGCACACTCTTGCACAAACAGTATTACAAAAATGTACGGTTTTATGTTGTTAGGTCTAATGAGGCCACAAAGTCCCAGTACACTTAAAATAAACTCATTTGCTCAAGCCGTTTGCCAGCTTCAGCTCTTTTATTACCTCTCTTCAGTAGAGAGCATCGTTTTACATTTTTGCTGATTTGTATCTCTGTTCCTGGCAGCTTTTAACTTCCAATAATGTCCTTTTTTTTTTTTTTGCTAAATCGTCATGATGACCCCGCTCCACCTCTGTAGGTCCAAAGTGTTTTCCCTGCCTTCCCCTTACCTCGTGCATCATTTGCCTTACATGCAGGCAAGCGACTGCTGAGTTCAGTCCGTTCCGTCATTGCCACCCTCCTGTCTGGGCAGACAGCAAAGTCGTCCCCTATCACTTTGTTTCCTCAACAAGCATAAGAACCCTGGCTCTCCTCACCATCTTCGCCAGATTGTTGTTCAATCTAGTTTGGGGGTAATTTCAGCTCCACCCTCGTTCCCAGTGATCAATCTCCCCGTGCTTTGTGTTATTGTGCTTTTTGTGCTAACACTGTTTTCCTTGTGCCCAGGATGATTCAGCCTCCTCTAATCTCCTGCCATCACTCCCCTGCCACTCTGCCTCGCTTGGACCGTAACCTACCAGCCCTGCCACTGCCTGCCAGGAACCCCTTACCCTACCTTCTTCCTTCTCTACTGATAAAACCCTCCTTAAAGCTGTCTGACGTGTTTGAGCACTGTATTTGGGTCCAAACGTGTTTTCTGCTGAAACCTGACACTTCAATTCAAACTTGCTTGATCCATTACAGCAAAAATCCAGGCTTAAGTTTTGTTTGGATAATATTAAACTCACTGAGAAGGTCAGAGTCATGTAAGTTATGTTTACAGCAAATTGATTAGATGAAATTGCTGGAATTAAAGAGGTGTTTTACAATGTGAATGCCATCACAGGAAGCTAATCCACCAGTAAGTGCTGAAGAAAAGCGGTGGAACTATCAGGCTGGCCAGACAGGAAGCAGATCTATGTAGCGAAGAAACTTGACAAATCCAATAAAAGAAACCAACAATAATGTTAATGTCTTCTTTTTGATGACTAATTAGTTCATCCTTGAGTACATGTGAATGTTTTTACCAATTTTCCCTGAAGTTCTGTTATGGTTTTCGGAGATATTGCATCCACAAGGCCAAACGTGAGTTGTGAGTCCAATCAGTTCATTCTTGTGTCTTAGTGAATGGTTGTGCCAAATCTGAATCCTGTGAAGTCACCCCTGAGAATGGGACAGAAGGATAACCTGAACAACAAACTAAAATTTGCCTGGCTCTGACTATCAACAGAGGCAACAGGCCACAACATTCAGAATTCAGTGGACTATTCAAAGAGAAAATGGAAAAATGAGATGAAGAGGAATTCTGGCTGTCTCTCTCTCCCTCTCTTTGCCTCCCTCACTCTGAAGTACATAAGACATCGCTTAAACACAAAAATCAGTCTCTCGCGCACACCATGCAGGCAAAAATATGACACACATTTCTGCTCATGTTATCTACGAGTGCAAGCAGATGTATTGAAGTGAGTTTAATTTTAAGTATTGTGATTTGAGGAAGATGGACAGACATAGGCAGGTTAAGGTTTAGGCCCAGTTTCAGACCACAAAAAGAATCTAGACAACATTTTGAAGGAGCAGCTGGAAATGACATGTAGAACTACCGACGAGGGGGTGGTGAGTAATGGGAACAGGTGCACAGGTGAGTGGGGCAGACTAGAGGAAAATCAGAGGACATCTGGTAGTCAGGTGGTGAATGCCAGGAAGTGAGAACAATGGCTGAAGGCGAGGGCCGAGACGGAGCGGGCAAAGTAAACAGGCTCCAAGCAGGAATGCTGGTACGACAAAGTCACGGCACGTGGTGAATCTGATTTATGACAAAGCCTGTTCTAATTTAACAGAAAAAGATAACAGAATGTCTTCATTAAACCAAAACTATCATTTTCCCCTGACCTTAATTCCAAGTGATTCACTCCAGAGACATGACTCTGGACTCTCTCCTTTCTTCCATTGGACACCAAGTTAGAAATTAAATATCTGCCTTATTGAATTGTTGCTGCAGCGTGATGATATTAACATTAGAGCTGTATTCTCTTCACCACCTCAGTAATAAAGCGTATTCATTTTCTATTTTCCAGAGAGACCGGGGGTTTGAGTAAAGCTGTGTGCATGCAGGCATACTAAGAGTTTTTGCGTAGCTTAGAATTACATTTTTCTAGCAGCGTGTGTGTGTGTGTGCGTGTGCGTGTATGTGTTTATGATTCACTAATTTGTCCTCTAATGTAATGTGAATTTGATCTTGTCATTTTGTTGTTTAAGCTTGTCACTCTGTTTTCATGTGAGTGTCATGGAAAGATGGATATGTCAATACCAGTTACAACTCTATCGCAACTGAAACCCAAGAGCAGATTCAAACCAGGAAGCGCATTGTGGGCATAAGAGTCCTTACTGGGACATATGGTGAAATAACAATAAAGAATGAGGAGCTGGCATCAGACTGCAGAGAAGGGGGGGGGGGTCTCCTTGGCTGCAGCACCGGAACAGGCAACAGCAGCCACCATACGGAGTCAGGAAAGGCACTGTCAGACAGCAGCCAGAGAATACATGAGCAGACAATCTGAACCAGGACCTGAATAATGCAGCTTGAGAGATGAACAAACTATTGGTGCTGCAGCCATACGCCTGCCAAGAAGTACACACACACACACATAAACACACAAATACACTCACAAATCCACATCATGGTGAAGATGAGTTGAGTCGGAAGGCAAGGCTTTCGATTTACCAGTCAATCTTTGTTCCAACCATCACCTATGACCATGCAATTCGGTTAGTGTCCAAATGAGATCGTGGATACAAACAGCTCAAATGGGAAATTAACCTGGGAACAGCCTTAGGTCCCTCAGGAGGAACTGGAAAGCGTTGCCGGGGAAATGGATGTCATCCTGCTTAGTCCATCGCTTTGACCAGGCCCCAAAAATGAATGGATAGATTTCATCCAGCCTCGCCTTTCATTTCACTGACAGCAGGAATAAACTGTTGCAAGTAGATACGCAGAGCATTAGCTTTACGGATCATCTCTGGCCACACTACGCCTGTTCCTGATTCGCCATAATTTTCCCCTTCCCCCTTCTTTGACAGACAATAGTTGAACACTACCAGGAGAAATGAGAGGCCACTTTTTGAACAAGGAGGGGAGGAAATCATCTTAACACTGCACTGCTGAGAGAGATGATTATGTGGTTGTAATAGGGTTGCTTGACAGGTAAGGCTCTACTTATTATCAAATACACTCGTTGCCCATCTGTTGGTCTTGTAATGAGGGAGTGCATTGGTAGGAAATTGTTATCTTGAGCCAGTGGATAGAGACTAACCCGCAGCTGAACAACCAAAATCTGGTCTTGAGTCACTGGTGCAGTATTTCACTCTTGTGCGCCTGTGCCCCCACAAAAACGTGGACGCAGGGAGCATACATATAGAAGCAGGGTGGTCCACAGTGTTTACCATCCGCCGCATATACTAAATTTCACCCATTACAGTTTCATAATGAATCGATTCGCTCGACCTTACCGCTCAGCGTATTAGTCTTAGTGTGTAACCAACTGACCACAAATAGGATGCAATTCTTTATGAAACACTGCCCTATTAGAGTAATAATATGCCCCAAACACTCCCACGATTGATCTAAGAGACTAAGTACAACCTTTGGGGACCATATACCTGTTGCAGTAACTCATTTTTACAGTTAAAAGAGTATAAGTAATGTGGACATGTGCCACAAACCTTAGACTATGACACTTTTGGACTGTTAATAAAACCCATACACACCAAGTCAATTCAATTATGTTTTTTTTTTTGTTTGTTTGTTTTGTTTTGTTTTTATTTACAATTAAAGGAGAATGAGGATTAGTATGCTGCCATTACTGATCACTTAACCATAGCACATGAAAGGATGACATCCTCAAACAAAGGTAAACATTTCACAGTCATACAGTTCTTAATTCATCAGGGAAAACTTATTCTTTCTATTTTAAAACTCTTGTTTTGGCTTTTGATTTTTTTTTTTTTTATGTTGTTTTTGAGACTTTTAATAGGCCTATTGTCATTTTCTTCACATATTTGTGTGTCATTTTGGCTTTATTCTAACACTCTGGGACACTAATTGAACAAACGGGCTGTGTAAATAGTTTATAAGCTTCATAAGATCGAGTATTTGAGACTAAATACAAAGCAGTGTCTAAATATTATCGGCCTGAAGACATCTGAGACTGTTCACTTGAAGCTGTGAGTGGTGGTATCTGGTAAAGGGCATCATGGGGTTGATATAATGGTCTATTAAAGTCATGACCATTAACACGGAGTGAAAAATAACAGCGTGGATCACATCATTCATGGTTAAATTAATTATATGGAACTAATTCACCAGTTTTTATCACAGTTTCTTTTGCACGTTCTCCATTTAACTATCTCTTTGTATACTAATCCATCTTCGTTCCTGGAGCCGTCCCCTCACTAACAAGTTCTCAAAAATTTAAACAACTACAGTGTAAAAATGCTCATTGTCGGCTTGTTTTTGTTTTGTTTTTCTTTTTTTTTTGCTCCACTGCTGTTCAAGTGAACAGAGATGCCAGAGCAAGTGGAAAGAATAAAGGTGGAGGAGTGGATGTGTTGTAGGGCCCTGGTCATATCACGCAGAGCTGGTGGTCTTAGACCTTACTCTAAGGGCCGTCACCTTTATGTATACCCTCGGGCGTATCTTCTTTGTTGTACAAAAGCTATTGGAAGGCTAAAATAAAAGCTCCAAATTAGCACCGTCACTCTCTGTGCCATGTTTTGACTGACACAAAACAAAGCCATCCCAGATATTAAGATACGCCAAGCCTATACTTGGCCTGTAAAAAGATTTGTGGCCTGATGCTACTTCCACATCTGGACCGATTCTGCTGCACGGAAAATCTTGTGGCTCTGTGGCAGATGTGAAGTATATGGGCCTTGTAACTGAACTGCTCTGAGCCAGATGTTCCATTTTACTATCTGAAGTATTGCTTGTGGCACTGCTGCTTTAACATGAGTTGAATCAACCAGGATAATTGACAATTACAGTGAGAAGTTAAACAGTAATAATAATCACAGTTTAACATTTTGTAGTACCATTTGGTGTGAAAATAACTGACATATAGTTAATCAAAATACCTCCAAAAGCTGCCTGTTGCCGCAGGAAGCGACAAACAATGAAGCTGACAGTAAATGTCCCGTACAACTGGTCCTGGGTGCTAGAAAAGGCTGAAAGACACAATATTTTGGAAGTAGCTACTTCAGGTTAGGGTGTGTTATTATTTTTTACTTTTGCATTTCTCAGAGGGAATGTATTAAATATTTGGGTTACAGTTACATAAAAGCATGGAGTGTGCAAATGAGAATCAAGTGAGGTCTAATTTTTGTTGTGTGTGTGTGTCGCGCGGAGTCACTCACAGTGTGAGAGTGCAGGTGCAATAATACCTGCACATGTTTCAATTTCAAATAGATGCAAGTTGATGTTTACATATCAATTATTTTACGTGGCATTTAGGTGGCTTAACCAGTTCTCAGTTAAAACAGTTAATGCCTTTTACATTGTTCTCTTTTCACACAGATGAATGAAGAATTCAGGGAGCTCTCCATTAACCTTCAGACATCAATACAATCTGAATGAAGTTTTGGAAAAAGGGGCGTTTTTGGTTAAACTCATCTGAGTTCGTTAGTTAGTGTGTGGTCATTTTTAATTTGTGCATGGGTGATGGCCACAGTAATAGCTATGTATTGTAAAAAAAATTGTGAAATGTATTCTAACTGTAAGTAAAGCAAGTGTCTAATAAGAAAGCTAAGTAACAATTTTAATCGCCATTTCTGAGTAGAAAAGAGGAAAAATAAAGAAATCGAACTAGTTTCAGTGACATAATTTGCCAACTTCATCACCAAAACCTTTTCATTCAAATTAGTGCGTAATTACGTTTTTAGAATAAAGTAATTAAAGTTTGTCTGATTGTAGAGGTCTTCTGGGATTTCACCCAATAGCTATGGTCCATGCTAATTGCTGAGCTGAGCCAGTGCTTTAATTTTTAGACTGTATGTTCTCTTCTCTCACACAACCGTCCCTGTGATCAAACACTATTTGATCAAATAATTCTTTGAACAAAATATTTCTATATTACCTGTCTCTTGTTTAACAAACCATTTCAGATCAAGAAAGTAGATCTGATCATTTATAATCAACTTAAAAACACAATTTGAATACATTTACCTTTTGGATTTTAGTCCCAACAATAGTGAAGGTGACATTATCAAATTTATCAAAAGACTTTATTTATCAATGAGTTTTGGAAACATGAAGCTAACTGTTTTATGAAAGTCGAACTCTTTTCATAAAAAGATCAGGGGGTGACAAAATAACCGACAACAAAATCTTGCTTAAGGCAGTTTTTGCTGCTGCATTTTATTTTTCTGGCTTGCAACCATGGAAGACGTTTGTAGCTATAAGGACAAAGCCTCATTAATATGTGCTTTGCTTTTTGTCACAGAGATCCAGAGCTGCATTGATAAGGCCAATGTGAAAGAGTGAGGCATGTCACTATTTTTTTACTCCGTCAAAGTGTTTGCAAATGTCATACCTGCCAGAGAAATGTCATACCTGCCAAAGAAATACGAAGAATGTTGTGAGAATGTATCGTGACTCAGAAAATTCAACTGGAGAAATCCAGTTGAATTTTCTGTGTTGTGAAAAAGGGATTAAAAAGTTTAATAAATGTATCTTTTTAGCTAGTTAAGATTAGATTGTTTAAACAACACTTACATTTGATGTAAGGTAATTGAATTGCTTAGGTGAAGTTAGGTGGTAAATCTAACCTTTTGTTTTCAAGATGGAGGGAAAAAAAACTCACTGTTTAGTTGTTTAGCTGCCAAGACGTATATTGTCATCAGTGATATACCGTCTTGCAATGTGAATTTTTCTGTAAGCTGTGCCACATCAAATGTTGCCTGTCTGTTTAGAAAATATGAGAAAAAGCTTTTCTGTGGTGACATTTTCATGCATCGCTATTTAAATGTCAAATTGTCCTGTTTTTATCTCAGGATATATTTTAAAAGGAATTGCATGGTGAATGTTAGCCCTTGTCATTCATTTGTTTTGTTTTTTACAAATTTACTGCTAGTAAATTTGTATAAATGACCACTCAAATGTTTTACAGTGTCGCTTAAGCTTGCAGTTCAAGATTAATGTCTTTTAATGTACGATTAAATGTCCCAGTTACATAAAAGAAGCACAAATGTACTGAAAGCTTGCCATAACTCCAGAATTGACCTCTCGATGCCGAATGTCATATGTGAACTTGTCAAACATGATTTAACCATGATGGCAAGAAATTAATTTCAATTCAAATAAAATCCAACCTTAAGTACTCTGCAGAGAAATACACTTTTTGCAGCACAGAAATGGCAGCAGCAATGCACATGCTGGTCATCCAGTGTGGCACTGGTGCGAGCATGACCAGACTTCCGGGCTTCTAGAGCACTCAAATTGAAGACGAAATAAAGGGTCTCAGTCAAGTGGCAACCTATCCGTGAGCTGCTGGTTTGTGAACTGTCATTTTAATTCCTTGAGTTTGTAATTTGGTTTTGACCTACTGCTTACTCAAACCTGATGTTCGAGCAGGGCGCCATGTGTAGTGCAGTCAGTCACCAGATAGTCATGCCCTAATGCATACCCTGCTTCATGGTGCATTTTCCTTTTCGTCCATTTTCTTTTGGAGAAGACTCTAGAGAAGAGCGAGAGAATTAAGTGTGAAGTGGTCACTTTTCTATGCGATCTGCTCTGTGTCCTGTGATACAGTTAATGTGCCTTTCGTGAGTGTTGAGTTTTCGATTTGCATTAATATGACAAAAGACTTTGCACTAAAATATCACCATGAGCAGTTTTACATGTCACAGAAGATGATGTTCCTGTTATTGGAGCTCTGTGCGTATTCGTATCGGTGGATTATTTCCAAACTAGCACGAGCAACTTGTGTTTTCAGAGGTAATGACAGTAAAGTATCGCTTCGTTCATCTTGGATGACTTACTTTTTAGCCGCAGTGAGGCATATGGTACCACAGGAACACATAGTATCAGTGCATACCTTTCTGGTTGTACTTGCCACCAGCCTCCACATTCCACTGTCACAGGACAATAACCCAACTAACAAAGCAGCAAACAGCTACAGAGCCAGAGCAGCCAAGAAAGGAAAGGGTACCGTACAAGATGTAGGGACCAGAGAACATTAGATGGAGGGGAGCGGGCTAAAAGGGAAGAAAAAGGGGCAATGGGAGTTAACAAGGAGAAAGGAAAACTAGGAGGGTCCAGGTGAATGGAAAGGTGGAGAGAGAATGAAATAGAACAGATGGGTCAGGTCAGACAAGGGAGGGATACATTGCGTGGAGGACAAAAGGCAAACAGAGAGGTAGTGTAGGGAGAAAGCGAGGCGATGAGGAGAAGGAAAGTCAGAGATCACGCTTCTGTGAATGAGAGGACCACCTGCCTGTTGGTCTCTTTGGCAACAGAAAAGGGAAGAGAGACTGGCATCTAGTGGAAAGACAACTAACAGCAGTTTAAATGTATTCTGAATATATTACATGCACATCTCCATCTCATAAAGCAGAATATTCTCGAGTTTTTGTTCAGTTTTATAGGATTATGTAGCTTAAACGATGCGACCGTCTGGCTTTCCCTCTTCCCTCCCTCAAATTTTCTGACGGCTGTACAATAGCATTTTTTTTTTTTTTTTGCAAATGTTAACATAGCAAATGGTGATATAATCTGCATTTTGAACATTAACTGTAGATATTATATGCAAACATTCCCCTCTCCTTTTGAAGTGTCTGCTTCTACTCAGCCATGGCTCAATACGGCTTTTTGTTTGTTTAGCTTTTATCGTACCTATGAGGGATTTGCCCCGATTTCCAAAATGCTGTCCAGCTGAGAATGCTCTATTCAGACCAGAGCTTGTGTGATAAATGGAGAAGTCACATATATACACATACATTTATTTTTGGAGGGCTTTTTATGCCTTTATTTTAGAGAGTAACTGGCAGAGAAGCCAACAGGAAGTGGGGGATGACATGCAGAGTGGAATCCGTGAATAACATGACATCTGTGCTAAACACTGGACCACCCGCACTGCCTATTCATACATTTATGAGTTATGTCATTCTCATATTTATATTTCATATATTCAAATCACATATTTAGCATCAAAAATCTTGAGACATTTTATTCACAGAAGAAACAACAGAGCAAACATAGCAAAACCCAGCAAATAATATCAATCCTAAAATCACACTGTGCATTCGTCCTTATCTGCAACTCAAATTAGAACCATTACTGAGAATTATTCATTAGACTTTGTAGCTAGTAATTTGTTGTAATGTTGTAATTTGTACAAAATCGTCACCAACACTGCTCTGGTGATTTATTTGACTAAAGCTATTCATCGTCATGTATTTGCCATATTTTCAGTGGCTGATGTTAAAAAAACTTTTTCCCTCATTAGCCAACATTAATTACACGATAAAGAAACAATAAAGGAAACATTTTAGAGCTATTTGCAAATTGATTAAAAGGAAATTACTGAAATATCACTTTCAAAAGGAGAATCCAGATCTTTTGACACGGCTATGAAATTTAGCTCAGGTGCCTCCCACCTCTCTGGATCACCTCTGACATTTTACTACATCTTGACTAAAGTTCACTTCTTATATTCAACTGAAGGACAAGACAAGGTAAAAGCACTCACCTGTCTATATAAGGTCTCACGCCTTTCACACAGTCTGCATATCAGAGTAAAAGCCAAGCCGGGAAAGAAAGGAATCACTTGAAGAAAACCTAGCACCACCCATCACCTGCTCGGTACCGTCCGAATGGTGACATGTGGGGCAGAGTGAGTGTTTTTCAGGAGCAGGAACATGTAGACTGGTCAGGATCGAGGGAACGCTCAAACTATTTTAGGTTAAGTACAGAGATATCCTGAATGAATACCGGGAGTGCTCAGGGACTCACAGTTGAATGTGTTTAAAATAACACACCTATCGCTTTTGAAACGCACACAGAAAGTTGCAGATAGTAAAGCGTCTTTCCTGCTCAGCAGCAGTTACTGGCTTCGGGCATCTGTTTTTCACCTCCCAGCCACAGAGGGGCGCTGTTGATCTTGGAGCTCTCGCTTCTAGCATCTGTTGACTCACCGCGCATCCCTCCTCCTTCACTGGCCAGTCTTTTGTGGATCTCAGAGGCCATGGTGAGGAAGGCCTTCTCCACGTTATCAGAGGTCTTAGAGCTCGTCTCCAGAAAGGGAATCCTAAGAGATGAGGCCAGATCCTGGAGAGAGAGGTGGAAAAATTCAGAGAAGCTGAAAAAAATTCAACAACCAATAACAAATTTTAGTATCGCCTAAAACATCATGGCAAAACTCTTCCATGTAGTGTACTGTCAAATGTAGATGAATATAAACTTTTAACCAGTCGATATAGTACTGTTATAGCACAAAGAAGAATTGGAAGTAAACTGAAATAATCGGACTTAATTCCCGCAACCACGAAGAGAACAGGTGCAAATGAAACCAGCAATTTCAGAAAACATCTTCATAAATATGGCAACGTATGGGGGTAAAATCCCCAACAAAAGAAAATACAAAAACGTACTCCATGTAGCACACAATTTGATTGTTTTGTTTTTATTTTCTCAGGTTTTAATGTATTGGGCTCTCCTATGTTACAGCCTCAGCTGCTTCAGTGGAGTCTGGAGTTGCTTAAAAGTGGACGGTGGACGACAGTTATCGTGTGCAAGCCTTTTACCTGAGCAGTGGCAGCGTCCACCACTTTCTTGCTGACCAGGTCAGACTTGTTTCCCACCAGCAGTCTGGAGACATTTTCGCAGGCGTAACGTTCGATCTCATCCAGCCACTGCCTCACGTTGTTAAAGGACTCCTGAAGGAAAAAAGAGCCACGGAGTAATCAGTGTGAAACTCTCCCGTTATGTGGATGACAAACACATACGCAGACCTGCTCAGTGATGTCATAGACAATGATAATGCCATGAGCTCCTCTGTAGTAGCTGGAAGTGATGGTCCGAAACCTCTCCTGACCTGCTGTGTCCCACTAAAGTACACACACACACACATACACACACAGAGACAAACACATAGAGTAAGATGGTGTGCTTCTCAGGCATAACCAGTGCTTTGGACTTATTATACATGACTAACAGGAAAAATTACTTTACCAATGACTCCCTCAAGTAACTATTATGGCAGTGTTATCTCTCAATTCCAGTGATGAGCATTAATGTTATTGGGCCTAAGAATTCAGTACGCTGCAATTTATGAAAATGCATCAGATGACCAAACTCTTACAATTTGCAGTTTCACCGTCTTGCCATCCATGTCGATGGTCCTGATCTTGAAGTCAACCCCAATAGTGGAGATGTAGCTGTCAGTGTAGGTGTCATCCTGGCATTGTGAAGGACGGGCGGGGGTGTTGGGGTTTTAAGACATGATCAACATCAGGTGTAAAAAAAAAATTTGTTAATTGTGCGTGTGTGTGCATTTCTTACTGAAAAACGCAGCAGCAAACATGACTTTCCGACTCCAGAGTCACCAATCAGAAGGAGTTTGAACAGGTAATCACTGGAGGGAAGTGACACACAGCCACATAAACACAGAAAATGCCACTAAGGCATGCAATGGGGAGCACTTTGAGTTTGCCATTCCGAATGTTTGTATTTAAGTGTGGAAGTCCTGTGGATTTTGGAATGAAGACTTTATTGTGAGCAACTGAGGAACTATTTCATGTCATGAACTACTGATGTTAAACAAAAGCAAAAAAAAAAAAACTGCTATTAGTTGTAATGGGCTGCTTGGACAAACAGCCCAAAATCAACATGGCTGCCAGGATGCTCATACACACAGTGTTTACCCGTGTCCTTTTGTTTTGCCGTAGTCAATGTGGAGTCAAAGTTAGTGGAATACAAACAAGCCTCTTTAACTTGCCAATAAACATACATGTATTGAAGAATTGTTTTTCTTATGTGGCCCATCTATTGTATATTTTTAATTTACATATTGTAACTATTGTATTTTTAAAGTGATGACAGAAAATATGACAAATTGTGCACCACAGTTTTGTGGGAGATATCACACTATCTCGTGTGGTTTGGTGAGGCAGAGTTTCAGTATCAACGGCCTTGTAATCCAACTCCATGTTACGCAGAAGACAACCACCCCTGAGTCAACGTAAAACCATAAGGTCATCCATTTTAGCCATTATGGTTTATAAATGCACACGTAAAAATCGAAGCAACAAGCAAGACGCTCCATGTCAGGAGTAACTGTTAAGCTGACATACTGTTTTGTGGCGAAACCTAGTTTACAACCCGATAGCTCATTGACACGCGGCAAATAGAAACAACACTTACTACTCAGGATTCATGATCGCTGAGGTCGCTCCAGGTGACAACAAAATCAAAAATCCCTGAAGATGAATCCTTAACCCAAAAAACTATGATATTATCTCCAACCCTGTGATGTTGTGGTGTGTTATGTGCATGTGTCTGTAGCGACCCTTTGGAGGGCCAGTGGCAGAATCAGCTGCCTCAGGTACATTATTTATTAATAAAGATCAGCTCAGGTTACACTGGATACAGCACCTGGAACCCAGGCACTCCCACACACTCACTCACAGAGCAAACATACACACTGCCTCGTTTGATACAGTCACCCGCTATCTTTACCTGTTTTAAAGTCATCAACATCACTTTCTTTGCTGTTTTTATTCGGTGATGTATATGTGCTGCTCTTCTGTTGCCGCTGTTGTTGTTGTAGTAAGCACCACATTGTGCCTCTCTGTGGCCTTTAGACCTTTAACGTTACAACATGAGAATTAGCATTGTAAAACTATGAAATGACTTCAGAGGTCTTTATTGCAGTGCAGGTTGGGAGACAAAAAACAGGCTGGAAAATGGCAGACAAAACTTGATGGGGATGGAGCTTACTCTGGGTCACTGATGAAAAACTGGTCTAAAATACTTGGAGATCTAATCTTGAAGAAAGAGGAACTGGCACAGAGGGTGGGAGTACGCAGACTGAATACATTTAGGAAGGAGAGACAATGGCAGGACATGGCAGTAAATGCAGGTCTTATATGAGACAGAAAGGCTAAACAAAATACAATTTTTTTAAAAAATGGCACGGAAACAAGAAATAATAATAATAATCATCATCATATTTTGAGTCAAGAAAACATATATTCTACAAAAAAAAAGCATTTTTCATAGAGATTAAGGGGGCCAAAAGACAACTTAGTGAGCTATCAAGTACTTACCTGTGAGGATATGTCGGGGATCGACAGCTCTCCACCCTATGTCACTGGTTTGTCGTGTATTTTCCTGCCCCCTTGTGTTTCCTATCTCTCACTTCAGGGCGTGGTCTGTTTAAACTCCACCCCGCCCTTCCTTGCCTTCACTCCTGCCGCTCCTGATTCTGGGCTCTTGTTTTTGTTGTTGATTTATAATGTTTCTCTTTGATTTTATCTGGTGATGGGTTTAATGATACGGTATGTGCAATAAACAACGGGGATTGTTTACGTAAATGTATTATGTCCTCAAAAATCTGATAGACGGGTTTATTTGTGTATTCATTGTGTCGTTAAAAACTGTTTTGTTTGGGTTTTTTCTTGTGGTAGATATAGGGGTTGTAAATACTGAATACTGTCTGTTGTCTTCAGTCTCTCCCTGTTGTCCCTTTTGGAGACAATAAAGCCTGTTTCATCTCATCTCGTCTCTCATCATCAGAGCACATCTGGTTGCGATCAATTTGAAGCCTGGCCTCACTCCCAGCATTCGTCAAGTTGTCAATTCTACCAAGTGGTAACATACCTACTTTGTCTCCCTTTCGTATCAGTTCTCTTGTAACTCACTGTGATATTTTTCCATCTTTTCATGCTCCAGGTCTGTTTCCACGTCATTCCTATTTCAAACATGTCCTTTTCTGCTCGTATCATAACTATGACGGTACATTTGGGTCAAATAGCGCTGCAAAACGTTCAGCTGTGCTGATTAGTGATGCATGGGCAAGACGTGTTCATGGGGCAGTCGATCAAATTTAAAAGAAATGTTGAAAAACAACATGATCACTGACCAAGAAGAGAAAGCACACAATTGGCCACCAGTCACTCCAGTTAATATCAATTAACCACAGAAACATCAAGACAGACTGTTGGCCGAAGACGAGTGGTCCTGAAAGGCACACCAACACTTTTTAACAGAATGCACTCCAGAGACACCAGGTGATCTAAAACCAAATAGTTCCCAAAATTCCAATATAAACCTCTTTGATTTGACCGGCTGACAAACAAATTGCCAGCTGTGCCTGGAGAGCACAGGGAGAGCTGCAGTCAACAGCAGAGTGTGTTCTGTTTATCTGTGATACTTTGAGGAGCCATGTGTGACATTTGGCAAGAAGGCCTCTTTGAATTGGAACACAACAAAAAGTATAACAAAAAAATCCACACAAAATGACAGGTTTTCACAGGCCTGAGCGTCCATATCATTTTTCTGTTTGTGACAGAAAGATTACTCAAATCTGCTTTTGCATTGTCAACACACACAATCTTGTTGTCACTGATGTGTGTAGAAGTGTGCTGTCGTATTTTCAATAATGTTCTATTGGAGTAATGGTGCTGTTTAACTCAAACTGTCTGCTGAGCAGAAACAGGGGTTGGGAGACTGAGTTAGCAAACAAAGTCACAGATAATTATATAATATATATATATATTAAACTTAAGGGTGTATTTCTGACAATTTACTGATATTTCATGTCACGAATCACAAAAGAGGACCCCGTTGCGGAAAAAGATCAGGTAAAGCCAAGTCTTTATTTACAGCTAACAAAGTCCAACAGAAGTAGTCTGTGAAGATATCGGTAACAAATACACAAAGTACAACCAAAAGAGGAAACGGAGACTGAGCTTGACGTTCAAAAGAAACTAACAAAGTAACAACGAAAGGAGAGAACAACAGGCGAGGCTGAACAAACAAGCCTGAATCAAAAATCACAAGAAGAACCAAGGGGCAAGGCAGACTGGGGCACATCGCATAACCTGAACGAAAACAGAGGAAAAACACGAAAAAACGGTCAACACAAACCAGGAGTAACAAGAACAAATGTGAGAGCTCACCAAACAGGAAGGACACTCTGGCACTGAAGAGAAGGCCGGGGAGGGTATATATAGTGGGTTGATTGCCGGTAAATGCAGGGCAAGTGTGCCTCAACAGCCACAGGGCAAAAACACAGGGAGGAGGGGTAGGAGAAGCAGGAGCACAGGGAGCTACAGGACAGGCAAAAAAAAAACAGCGAGCCAAAATATGAACCATGACATTTCACGTGCTTCTTAAAGCTTTAGCAGACTGACATAATTAAGGATGTGAAGAAAGGCACTCTAATTTGAGTGTTTTTAAAACTATTATTTGATATCAGCTTTAAAGATAAATGTTGTTTTGGGCAGCACGGCGGCGTAGTGGTTAGCACTGCTGCCCCACAATAAAAAGGTCATGGGTTTGGTTCCTGGGCCTGGGACCTTTCTGAGTTTGCATGTTCTCCCTGTGTCTGTGTGGGTTTCCTCCCACTGTCCAAAGACATCATGTTTGGGTTAACTGGTGACTCTAAATTGTCCGTAGGTCTGAGTGTGAGTGTGAGTGGTTGTTGGTCTCTGTCTGTCTCTGTGTGTTGGCCCTGTGATGGACTGGTGACCTGTCCAGGGTGTACCCCACCCTCACCCAGAGTGAGCTGGGATTGGCTCCAGCAGCCCCAGCAACCTGGAAGCAGATAAGCAGTAGAAAGTGAACCAATGTGTTATTGTTTTAAGTTTGTTTACTGGACTCATTAATGGAACCTGAACCCGACCAATGCCAGGTATACACTAATGCTGACACCTTTTTAAATGCCTTGCTTTAACACATACACACTGCATTGTCATGTAGTGCCTTTTTACAGCGGCCTGTGATGGAAATTGGTGAAATGCCATGTTTTTTTTGTTTGTTTTTTTTTACTGTATACACAGCCATACCATGGAGATATGTTGCTTTTATCTCCCATTTTGGTTAGTTCCTTCCTTCCCTTCTTCTGCTATTCCAATTTCATTTCTTTCCTTCCTTTCCCTTCGTACTTTCTCTTTTCCTCTCCTCTATTTGACCCTTTTCATTCTCACTTTTCTTTTTTTTACTTCCTTGTACTGCAGTCTCATCTCCTCTAGTCTCATTTCATTTCCCACTGCTGTTTTCTGTCCTTCTCTCAACTTTCCCTGTGTTGTTTCAGCTCCCCCTCTCCCCAGGCCTATTCTCTGCCTTCAGCTTCAACCTAGTGTCCTCTTCCATTCTCTTATTTCACCTCTTCTTGTTTCTTCCCTTTCCTCTTTTCTCCTCTCTCCTCTTCCATTTATTATCTACTTTGTTCTTCTCGTCTTCCTCTCCTTTCTTCTGGCCTTGTTTTAGATCATCTTGACTCCACCATTTTTTAAAGATGGACAGAGGACAAAGCAAAAGCGGTGCAGTCACATTCATGGGTGGTGGGACCCCCCCCCCCAGTCCTGGTACAGGGAGTGAGCATAGAGCAGGGGATTGTGGGATATGTGATGGCAGAGCAGCTGTTATTGGGTCAGGGGTCAAAAGCTCTAACGATGGCCTCTTGGCAAGGCAGAGGCGGCGTGGTGGTTGCTGGGGCAGCGACAGGCTTTGTGGTGCTCCCGTTGGAGCATGGAGGTGGGAAAATTGGGGGAAGGGACGGCGAGAAAGAGATAAAATAAAAAAGAAGAGGGATTGACAAAGAGAGAGAGTTAAAAAGCAAGAGGAGGGGTGGGAAAATGAGAAGAGAACAAAAAAGGAGAACAACACTTCTTCAAAATGTGGTATATGGCTGGAAAGCCTTTGGTCAACATGGGAAATTCAGGACAAAGTTCAAACAATTAAAGCTGATCTCATCTTTTAGTTTGAAAAATGACTGAAATTTGGGTCGATAAGACCACAAGGTATTTCCAAGCTGCAGATCTGCCGGGGTTTGTTTTTATAAAACTAAATCTAAGAACTGATAAGTTAGTCTGGGAACACTGAAGACAATGCAGAAAATACCCCTGTAATTGAAGCCATCCATGTCAATTAAATTTTGAAAGCTCAATGCCAATGGGTAAAATCTAACACCATCTGGTTGCATTTGGCTGACCAGTGGTGGAACAAGGAGCACTAAACTTACTTTGCTGTCACCACTGTTGTCCATCCATCAATAGGGGAGTATGATAAAGCATAACTGACTTAGTAGAGTGAAGAAAACACAGATGGCTCATAGAAGTTTAGACAGCAGAACAGGAGGCTGATCTTATAATACCCTTAATGGGCTTCATGTCTGAACCTCACCTGCATCTGTGGCACTTGTGTGGCAGCCTTTTTTGTACTTAAACTTAGGCATGCAAGAAACTTACATTCATCCATTCAAACCATTAGCAATGTCTTTAAAGTGGACGGTTTAAAGTCACCAAATTGGGCAAGAAGTGAAGATATTTGCAGTACATTTGTTTTAAAAATAGTATTATACTTTGTTCTCCTTAAAGGTGGGATCTATGGGAATGAAGAGCTAAACTTCTTGTATAATGTAAATACAAACAGCATCACTGAATCTGTCGATGGTGTCTCAGAACACTATGTAAGCAATAACACAACCAGGAGTCTTCATGTATGAGAAAAACAGCCAAGGCAGAGGTAAGGGCATGTTTCTTACATTGGTGCTATGGTCATTTAGTACTTGTTAAGTATGTTTTTTGGGAATATTGATTCCTTGTTGTAAAACCCAGTTTGGTGTGTTAATGTTACTTTACGTTAAAGTGTAATCAATCTGTATGTCATTAAAAATGAATATTAATTGTTCAGCCACTCAACAAGTGACTGATCAGGAAAGGCTGAAGCATATTCACATAAATCTGGGAACCCAGTGTTACCAGCTTCTCTTCAAGGAAGT
Source organism: Remorina albescens (assembly GCA_034769265.1). Classification (NCBI taxonomy): domain Eukaryota; kingdom Metazoa; phylum Chordata; class Actinopteri; order Carangiformes; family Echeneidae; genus Remorina; species Remorina albescens. The sequence continues at coordinate 21,976,375 of CM068497.1, read as the reverse complement.
TTGTTTTTAAGTGACATTAAGTGACAAGCTCCACGTTGCATCTAGTGTGAGAGTCCCTGTGTGTGTGTCTTTCGTATAGAATGAAGAAGCAGGGAGTCAGGTTATCTTAAAAGACTCGGTGTGTGTGTGTGTGTGTGTGTGTGTGTGTATGAGAGAGAGGGAGACAGAGAGAGAGAGAGTTGGAGTAAAAGTGGTTATTGCTCTTACCAGTATGTGACCCAGGAGACCTGCAGGAACTGGGATAAATGTGTTTCATTACTCACCCTAATTTGACAACACCCCCGGGCTGTAACAAGTGTGTGTGTGTGTGTTTGTCAAAAGTGTCTTCAAAAACATGTAGAGGTGAGTGTCTTAGACTGTGCTGTAAGTGGGGAAGACAGACGAAGGGAAATAATAAGCAGATCATCATCTAAAGCTAGAAATGAGTCAAATACAGATGGGTTGTTTAGTAAGAGACTAAATCCTCACTTCTTGTCACTTCTTCCAGAACAAAAGAAAAACAGGAAAAAAAAAAACAGAAAAGTTTTTATTGAAATAATAAAAATTAAATCAAAAATGGAAATTAGCAAGAAGCTTGGCAGAAAATCAAACACTGGAATGTTTGTTTTTCGTGTGTATGTGATTTATCGGGTTGGTGGTACGGTCTTACAGCTGCAGGAAGGAATCATGTGTGGTAAAGCTCCTTCACACTTTGTGGCGCTGCAGCCCACCGCTGAAAGATGAGTTTTATGACAACAAGCTCGTGGCGTGGATGAAATCTTAAATCTTCAGAGCTGACCACTTGAGATTAAATCAGTGAAGACACAAGTTAATGCAAGCATGAACTGGGCCTCTCTCTCTCTCTTTCTCTCTCTCTCCAGTGACAGCTGGTCCTCCACTTTCCCGCCAACAGACCAGCTGTCCGTACCAACTCGGTGTGTGTGTCTGCGTGTGTGTGTTTTACATAACAGGCTATTCCTATCTGTCAATTCACACACACAGTTCAGAGACAGGAAGCAACATGGCACTCATACCCTTCTGTTGTGCTATAAGAAATAAATCCACACACACACACACACACACACACACACACACCACACAGACAACAGTATTGAGTTACTGTAACTGACCGTTTCTTTTGTACACCCTTTCATTCTGTGTTTCTGCTCAGCAGGTCAAAGGTAACCTTTGAGTCAACCATTGTCGATGGTTCACTTTTCCTGTTTCATTTCATGTGCTGCTCAGCCAATGCTAATGTTAATTTCTTCCATTCTTCCTCTGCTTGTATCAATTAGAAATCTAATATATCCAAACAGACAATCAATCGATGATTCAGATAACTACCTAAAAATCTGATTATTTTAATCGTCACCCAGGGGCAATGCTTTTGTTATGTTTGTCTTTTTGTTTGCATGGTGTGTCAAACTTTATCAGATCGTACTTCCATTTAGTAGGATTAGGCCACACACAGATCCAGGAAAAATTATTTTCGATTTCAATGTTGATTACACTTGAGATATGATGCATAACGGGGAAATAATTCATCAGTTGAAGCCAAACCCACTTCCACCCAGATGGTTCCTCATTTTTCCACTTCTCCTGAGATATTCCAAATGACAAGAAGTTGCCCAAGAACTGCATACATTTTCCTCTGATGGTCAGCATATTTCCTGTAATGGGTTGGCCAGTTGGCCTATCTGATCTGAACTGTAAACATATCTTACAACCCAAACTATGGTGTAGCACCCTTTGGTGGCAGTTTTTTATTCCCATAGTAAAACAAACTCTGTGGAAGGAACATGATCTATCTAATTACAAGGCACAGCTAGAGTTGTAGCAAGAGTAAGCAGATGTCTGACCTGGACTAGCAAGGCAGTTCACTAGCTACGTGATATTTAGGCAGATAAGAGTTTGTTTGGGATTTCCTGTGTTCATCGTTTAGGCACATTTAACCAGAGAAAACAATCTAATGGGATTTTTTATTAATGTAGTTAATAATAATAATAATAATAATAATAATATATTTTATTTATAGGTGCCTTTCTGGACACTCATGGACACCTTACAAAACCTGATCAAACCATAGATAAAACACAATCAATTGGCAAATACAAATACAAAAAGCAGTAAAATAAACATACAGAGAAATAAAATGGTAAAAAGTAAAACATAACAAAAAGCTTGCGGTTTCAATTCCTGGGCCTGGAGCTTTTCTGTGTGGAGTTTTCATGTTCTCCCCGTGTCTGTGTGGGTTTCCTCCCACTGTTCAAAGACATCATGTTTGGGTTAAGTGGTGACTCTAAATTGTTTGTAGGTCTGAGTGTGAGTGCGAGTGGTTGTTGGTCTCTGTCTGTCTCTGTGCGTTGGCCCTGTGATGGACTGGTGACCTGTCCAGGTTGTACCCCACACTCCCCCAGTGTGAGCTGGGATTGGCTCCAGCACCCCCCGCGACCCGGAAACAGATAAACTGTTGAAGATGAATGAAAGTGAAGTCATTCCAGTTCCTTAAACACACATAAACTGATTAAAGGGAGTAGGCTCGTCTGAATGTGCATTTTCAGGTGGGATTTCAAGGTGGCGAGAGAAGTGGAGTGTTGTATATGCTGAGGCAGAGCGGCGAAAGACTCTTGACCCCATGGTGGTTAAGCAAGCAGGTTGAAGGGTGAGTTGGGTGGAGGAGGAGGACCTGAGAGTATGGGTGGGTATTTTGGAATGAAGGAAATCAATCAGGTACTGAAGAGCGAGGTTGTTGACGGCCCTGAAGGTGAAAAGCAGAATCTTATAAACAATGCAGCATTTGATCGCAAGCCACTGGAGTTGCTGCAGGACAGGTGCAATTAGACTGGTACAGGGGGTTCTGGTGATGACGCAGTCGGCAGAATTTTGAACAAGTTGAAGTTTATGATTAATTTGAAGGAGACAGTCCGAATTTTTAAGGGAGCCAGGCTGTCAAGGAGATTGTGGAAGCTATAGTTGTAGTGGGAAAGCAGTTCATCCAGAGAGGATGAGTAATTGATGCTGGGGGGATTTGCAATACCAGTTTCCAGTACAGTTAAATTAATGTCCTTGATACTGCGGAATGAGATGACACGAGACAATTTAGTTTTGGTATGTGTAATATTGAAATTAAATGAGATAAGCATATGGTCAGAGATGAGGAATCTTTAATAGAGGAATGATCATCAGTGTCAATATGTACATTGAAATCACCAAGAAGAATGACAGTAGGAGAAAGAGAGGAGATGTGAGTAAGAAAAGCAGAGAATTCATTAATGTAGTCAGGGTTGGGTTTAAGTGGGCAGTAAACAGTGGTTATTACAGTCAGATGGGCAAGATTCTCAAATGACTGGTGTGCTGGGGCAGAAACAGGCAACACTTTCCAGTTCTCGCAGTAGATTATCGCGAGACCTCCGCCACTACCAGCGAGACAGGGTTGAGAGATGTAAACAAAGCCGGGGAGGGGGGAGTTGCTTCATTCAGCTGGGAAAAGTTGTTAAGTGAAATAAATGTATATTTAGAGCAAATCCAACTTAAGTCAAAAGTTTGACAACAAACAAGAGACTTCAAAAGTCAGAACTTTTAAAAAGTAACCCTGACATCACTGGTTGTGCAGAGACACACAACCATAACACGTTCTTACAGACAATATAGAGCGCCCAGTTAGCCTTAACACACATGGGTGGGGGCTATGGGATGGAGATCGGAGTACCTGGAGAGGACCCATGGCAGGCACAGGGAGAACATACTCAGGATTTGCTCCCATAATTTTCTCGCTGGGAGGTGACAACCACTGCACCACTGTGCCGCCCAACCGTGATGTGTGGCGAGACAAGGAAAATGAGAGACACACGGGCGCACACTCAGATACAGTAAACCACATCCAGAGTTCTGTAACTGACGGCAGCTATGTTCGTTAACTCCTCGTGGCTCAAGCATTACTACATAGCTAACCGCAGACACACACACACACACACACACACACACATGCCTTGAAACGCCCGTTGTGTCTTGTTAACTGCTTGGATTATCAGTGTGATGCAATATGTGGTCAAAGCGGCTCATTTGCATGTCAACAGCATCCAAACATATATACATAATATACTGCTCAAAAGGTCAATGGGTTACATCAATAGGAACACGTGAAAACATGCCAACACAGGACACAAGGACATAGTTAAAATACAATGCACAAGGGGTTGTGTGGAGATGTGTGCTTCTTTATGTATGCACCATCAAATAAAACCACCTCTGAAAAGACCTCTTTGGACCCAGTTCTGTTCCTTTAGTAATTGTGTCAGTTTGGGTTCGGTAGGCCACGTGTGCTCCACAAAAATTAACTAGTGCTTTTTGTTTTTTTGTTTTTTTTTTCTAAGCTGAGCTTTAAAACAGGCAAACAATAATAAAGGTTAAAAGTGACTATCCAACACGCAACGCCAACGAAGACGAGTTTTACTGTCAACAGATTTGTCTGTTGAGACAGATGAGACAGATGCTGGTGACGCTGATTTGTTTTTCATAACACAAAATTAAGTCTGTTAAATTTAGGTAAAGGTCCATGGTGATTAGCGCTGTTGCCCCACAACAAGAAGGTCGCAGGCTTCCCGGCCTGGGGGCTTTCTGTGCAGAGTTTGCATGAGTGTGAGTGTGGGTGGTTGTTGGTTTCTGTCTGTCTCTGTGTGTTGGCCCTATGATGGACTGGCGACCTGTCCAGGGTGTACCCTGCCCTCACCCAATATGAGCTGGGATTGTCTCCAGCACACCCTGTGACCTGGAAATGGATAAGCGGTTGAAGATGGATGAATGAAAGAACAAATGAATGGAATGGTGGTACAGTGGTTATCACTGTCGCCTCAGGTTCTGGATTTCATTCCCAGGCCTGCTGTGTTTCTGTGTGGAGTATTCATGTACATCCTCGCCTTCTGTGGATTTTCTATGGTTTCCATTGAAATTTCAATTTCAGTGGAATCCTACAAGCACAAAGTTTGAGGAAACTGCTGATTATAAAAGCAGCAGAGCGTGACAGGTTGTTTCCCCAGATATTTTGCCCCTGTGATAGACTGGTCAATGTCAGCTGGAATTGGATCCAGCCCCCTGGTGATAGACGAGCGGTAAAGATGATGCATGGATATGTTTAATTACCATACCAGCAGTGGGTGGAAGCACGTGGATTTCCATTTTCTTTTTCCAGTTTTCTGGGAATTTGTTGACAGTTTGTGCTGCAGGTAGAAAAAAAAATTTGCTTTAAGATGTCTTTTATGCCAGTTAATTACGTTCAGACTTCGGAGAGATCCTCAACCCGTTGCTTGTCAAAGGGCATCATCCAGTTACTCTTCTATGGGTATGGCTTCTATGGGCACTATGGTTTTCTTGAGTACGTGTAAATGTACTGATTAACATCCAGAGGCTGCAGGTTTAATCATCCCACTCAGCACCAATGTCTTTGTCTTCTGCTCTGCTTTTCAGTGTCAACAAACAAAGACAATATAATTTTTTTCTAAGAACAATAAAACACTGTAACAGTGGGCTTGTTGTGGATTAATGGGGTCAGTGGAGGGGCAGGGAGAGCATGGAAAACACACCCAAAATGACAATAATGAAAAGAGAACAGTTCAGTTGACTTGTATGAAGTCTGGTTTGTATTGTACGGAAAAGAGGGCAAGAATTCCAAAGGGAATTAATGTTTGTTATGGTAAAGACTCCATTAGATATGGCTGGATGGCTCCACTGATGAACAGCCTTATTTCACTAAGTGCATGGTTGAGGATTCTGTTGATGTTCTTAGGGTTCAAAAGCTCAATATGCCTCATGTTCTTAAACTTCCACCCATAAAGCAAACAATACAAATACTTTCAATGGTCTGTGAGAACACTATATGGAACTCATTTTTTCCGGTTAAGTGTTTCTTTTATGGTTTTTGTTTCTTTTTAAGTTTGGAACACAAACTTTGCACACTGGACACACACTGATTTGTTATTGGTGTTTTCTACCTTGGGCTAATTTATGAAGTAAACTGCAGCCTCCAAACTGTGACAGCCGTGTCACTTCCACAACAATATAAAGATCGAGTACTTTTCCCCCATGTGATAATGGATTGCTTCAGGTTAATGACGAAAACCAGTGACAGACCACAGCCAAATGAAGTACAACCATGGAGCCCTTGTCCCTGAACAGCAGTTGGCAGTATAATAAACACACATACTGCTTTCCCACAAAATCTATTCATGAACAGGGAGATACGTTGTTGAATACTCTTAACGGATGAGAAAAGCCAAGGAAATTAAAACTATTCCAAAATCCCTTCCGAGAGGGAATAGCGTCAGAGTTCTGATGGCAACGAAATCAACATGTTACTGGTTTGGGTATTTTAGGATTTCAAGGAATTTGATTGTATTCCTAACACAGAGGCTTATGTTCAATTTCAGTTCCTGGGCCAAGCATGGAACATAATTCACAAGTTCTATTAAATGCGAATACGTATCATGGGTTTTGTTTCATGTAATATGCAAATCCAATTTCAACAAATTAAATTAAATGTCCTTTCTTGTGCTGAGGGGAAAATTCAACACTGGGGACTTCCAAGTCTTTCTCTACAGTTGCAGAAGATATTGTGACTGCAATCAGACCAGAGTAACAGAATGCAGGTGCGTAATGTGTTTTCTTACACCTGAGTAGTTCAAAACTTGTTTTATTTTCTATTAAATGCAATAATATATATCACTTATACATTAATTATTTATTATCCATAAACGTAGTTAAGGACTTGAGCTTCAGGGGCTTTTTCTTGCTTCTAAGAAAAGAAAATGTTGTTTTTCCTTGGTTGTGATAACTGGAGAGGTGCTGGTACTGATGCTTAATTTTATTAACAAAACCACTAAGCATTCAAATGGCTTTTCTTGACTGTGTGTCCCAGACATGTTAGGTCATTTATAAATAAAAGCGCTTTAGGCTCTAACAGCTGAGGGCAAGTGGTGCACACACAAACACACGTACACATGCATGACAGCCCACGTTAAAATAACATTGAAGCAGCTGCCGGACAGACTGGGCTCATTTAATACCAACACACTTGCCCCCCCCACCAGGACCCAATAACTGTGTGTGTGTGTTACTTCACACTGTAACAGAAGACCGGGGGTGTCTGGCGTGAACAAGGTCCAGTCTGTCTCGTACACACACCTTAGCTACTCTCCATCAGTTGAGACAGTTGACGGGCTGTAGAGGTTTGTTTGTTTGCGTATGTTTCGAAGAGGCAGGGGCTTTTCCTCAGACATTTGAATGTCTGTACAGCATCTCCTCCATGTCCTGCACAGTGTTCATTTGTAACTACATGTGCAGATACTCAAAGCTGTTGGCTGATCATTTTTGAAGGCGAGACCATTCTGCTACCATTCAGACACAAACTACTGACTTGTGTCTGACTGAAAAAGTAATCAGAAGTGCAGCAAAGCTTGAAATGGGTCGTTTTGAGAAGAATAACTGACTGTGAATTATGAATGATAAGTGGAGCTGACAGAAATATTCAATGAGTCAATAGTGTGACCACAGGGTTCTTTACAAAGTGATACACAGGTTGTCTGCAGGACTTATTGTGGCTCTGTACACGCACTGGCAGTACCACTAAGCTCAGCTCGTGCTGCCGCTGATGCCAGCTCTTCAGCATAATTACACAACCACTGGGACTCCAAGTGCCTCGTCCCTCCATATACACTAGCTGCAGTTCAACTGCCATGCTCTCCCTGATTAAATCATTCTGCCTCATTCTGCTTTTGCCCCCAAAGACAGTGATATAAACATAAAAGTGGTCCAATTATTGTCAGAATCTGGTACTACCTGTCTAACTAAAATAAGAAAATATATTTACTATTTTGGGATCGTGTTTTTATATAATTTAAAACAGCGAAAATCTGAAAATGTGCATGACTACAAAACACAAAGTTTGATGCTTTTGGTGTAAGCATTCAATTTTGTAAGCAATCACAAAAAAAAAACTGTCATACAGAGGACCTGGTGTAAGAAAACCTTGTTTTGTCTGTAGTGTGCGAGATCTTCAAGAGCTATTCCATTTGAGATAAACCGCATGTTTAACATGCTGACGGCACTTTTAAAAAACTGACGGTGCGAAAATTATCTTTTATTTGACGGGACAAATAGGATTCTGTAGATTCCCCGTCTGTCTGTTCTAAGGCGATTTTGAGACAATATAATAAAATAATATAAAGATTATGTTCCCATGGATTTAATGAAAGGAAGTCTTTATTATCCAGATGTCCCTCAGGCCTGTTGATCAGTTTGCTCTTGCATCATAGTGAGCAGCTGACACCAAATGGCCAGTGTATAGGTCTGTGTGTGTGTGTGTGTGTGTGTGTGAGAGAGAGAGAGAGACTGAGGGAGACACATTGCCAGATTCCAGGAAACAGGAAACTGACTGGCGGGAAAACTACGACAGCAGGGGGTCCAGTCTTTTGTTAAAACATAATCCAGTGGCTGCTTTTAACACGCTGTGCACCCACCGCCCCCCACCTCCTGCAGGCCGCGTACAACCAAACGCTCTGTCTTTGATGGCCATATTTTTCCAGGAAACCCAAGCGGCTGCTGTGTCTCTCCTCAAGATTTAACTGAAAAGGGAAGTTGGGGATTCCTTCTAAAGGGAGAAAGGGGGGGGGGTTGGATGAAATGTGTGTGTGTGTATCTGTGTGGATTCATTGTGTGAAGGGTAGGGGTTCTGTCCAGTTGGTCAATTGAGAGGATTTAAGGAGCCATACGGCCTCATGGAGGATCAGAGCAGAAGAAAAATAAGGAACATGGCTGCTTAAAAAACATGGATAATAAAACCTTTTTTGTTTTTTTTTGTTTTGTTTTGTTTTGTTTTGGGGTTGTTGTTGTTATGTTTGTTTTTTTTTGCTTCAATGGACATTCAAAAATGCTGTCAAATAATTCCAAAACATTCTTAACCAAACATCAAAACAGTTTGGCCCATACAAGATTTCTCCTTGTTAACAGTTTATGTCTGCTGCTCGTAAAAACTACACTTGTTTACCCGACCATGGCATTAAAAGAGCTATGTAGTGGAATATTTCCTTTGTGTTTGTATTTGCTCTGCGAATGATAAACAGATATTTCTCTTCACCAACCTCGTGTGCCGCCATGTGCTTCAACTGTCCAGACTGCTTGCTTGTGCAACCTTACAAGAGTTAGGTCCCTGCATAGTGATTTATCCACCTCTATATAACAGTCACCAACAGCACCAACACCATTCATCTCGCAGCCTCAACAACATGTTCATTTCTCAACTGTAGTCTCCATTAATCTCTATAACTTTTCACTACAATCGGGCGTTTAAAACAGTTTTACTCCTATCAGGGCAGGAAATATTTCCTGGCACCTCAAAAATGAGCCCATAAATCACCCGTTTAAAAGAACATAAAGTCACTCGGGTTGTGCGTGTTTTGGCACTCACTTATGGGTATAGGTATGAATAGAGCCAAGCACTCACTGTCTCACACCACATCGTGAAAATCATCAGGTGTGACAGGTTTGTTAGAGGATCATTTCTTTCATTTGTGACTTTTATGAGCAAGTCTCTTCTTCACTTGTTGGCTAACTATCAGCAGATGATGTTTAAAATTACAGTAAAGCTGGGTGGTTTTTGTATGAGGTCCGTAAAACAGCGCACATGAACATAACCAGCAGCTAAATCATTGATAAGTTGTCTCTCTCGAGACGGAGGATTGTACCTAATCACCCTCTACAGGCAAACTTCTTCTTTCTTTTTTTTTGGCAATCTGAACACCGCTTTGCTGTATTAAAGTTAAACGCAATGCAAGGAAGTAAATACAAATAAAAGATACAGCGGAGGAAATAAGGTGATGGCTATCTGATAGTACTTATTTAGGAAAAGAAAGAAAACAAACAGTGGGTGTAGGCAAGAAAAGTGCAAACTAGATAATGGGGTTTGTGAAAGTGGCAGCAATGTACCAACATGACAAATAAGCACAGCAGGCCACAACAAAAGACTTCGGCTTTACCAACGACCACTCAGATCCACCCTGAAATGGAAATTACCCCTAAAGACCCTAGATCCATGACAATGGGCAGATATGGAGGTGATAAGGACGCATCTAAAAGCTTGAATTGTTTTTATTTAGGGAGAAAACTAGTCATCAAACTCATGTGGACCTGAATAGATTTCATTTGAATAAATCACTACCAACACATGCCTGTCCAGAAACAATGTCCCACTTATTAATGTAAAGCATGTAACCGGTCCGTTAACGATGCACATCGAAGCTACTTTTGCTCCCTGCGTGGTTAGATACGACCAAAAGTGAGCCGCCTTCCAACATCAGAAAAATTGTCCTCCACTATACATTGCATTTCATAAGCAGACATTTAAGAATGACCTGACTTTTATTTAGTTGCAACAATTGGTTAGTAAAAAAAAATGGCAGTGATGCATCTTGGACTCGCTGATTTGAATCATCAAAGATGTCCATCTTGATAAAAAAGATAGGAGAAATGAGAATACCCGGTCACCACGCCACAAATGATGTTCCATGTATAGTGAGCAACAGCTTAAAAATTATACAATTAGACTATATGTTTACCATCAGATACTGATATCCTATGGTTAAATTTTGCAACTATGGTGCAAGTGGTGTAGTGTAATGACAAAGCATTTTAACTACCCACAGGCCGGATGCTGATTCATGTCTCTAAAAGAGGCCACCCCACAGAAACAGCAGCCATAGTTGTTGGTCAGTCCTCATTCCTCATCCTGGATACCTCAGCATCCTTCGATACGCCGATCAATTATGCCAAATTCTCTCTTGATAGAAGAAATTATGAAGATCTAGTGAATAAATCATGAACCAGTATTTAGTTGAAATGCTATGGGATGTTGTGGTAGCTCCCTTTGAGAAATAATTTTATTTCAGCAGGTACAGTTCACTGTGGTGAAGCCCCACGAGATCCTGTTTGCCTGTTTTCTAGCTATGTGTATATGGGAACAGGAAGCTTGCTTCTGGAACATAGTACACATAGTACACTTGTCAAGTGGCCTGAACAAAGAGGCCACAACAAGAGGTAGACAGCCGTGTTGGGCTGTATGTTTGTGTGTGTGTGTGTGTGTGTGTGTGTGTGTTTGAGGGAGAGAGAGAGATACACAGGCTATGTCCACACTGCATTTACATATAAAAATGGCATTTTAGAATGAAAACAATCGGCAACATTCACACGCCTGAAAACACATACATACACAGTCCTTCAGCTGAGAATACATAACCCAGGGTAAACCATACTGTCCACTTGGAACATGTTGGCACACAAAATAACACAAACAAGGATCAGCAAAAACGGTTGTGCTGTTAAAATGCATAATTTAACGCCACTAGTAAAAACAAGAAGATCAATAGTATTTCTAATTAGTTATTCATGTTCATCCAGAGTACAATGCAGAGCCAGACTTTTTAAAAATTAAAACCCCCTTTTTAAGGGGGGAGCTTGAACGCTCTGCAGCGGTGTGGATACCAGGCAAGGAGTTTGCAAAAGAGCTGTGATATTAAACAATAAGGTAGGAGAGTGAACTTAGCCATAGAGAGAGTCTAGTGTTCGTGTTCCGGGGGTAGACAGCTACAGTGTCCTACACAGTTATTGCCTAAGCCATGCATTAACACTCTGTGAGCTTCTTCCAGGCATTTTTTTTTTTTTTTTTAGAAAACACTGACAGGTAGAATTTAAAAGAATAAAATCACAGTTTATTATTATGTTTTGCATAGTTTAAACATTACTGTAACAGAAATAAATGATATCTGCAAACTTCCAATCATGATTTATCCCCTTTGAACAGATTTCAAGTATTCAGAAGTTCTGATTACATTGTAATTCTATTTGTTGCGACTGTGGGTCACAGAAGAAGACATTGGTTCCCATATTTTGCTCTGCTTTCAACAGCTTGCAAACTGTGAAACTCAGCAACCCCTGTTATACTGTGTGTGGCACAGGCCTTTTTAAACCCACCCCTCCCTTGCCTCCACCCAAACCCTTGATAACTGACACTACACAACCGAAGTTGGAGTAAACCACCATCATGATAAGAAAGTTTTATGCAGGCATCATTTGTAGTGATGCAAAATTGTATTTCTGACTGTACTATCAGGTCAGAGCTCACTACCAAATATTTTCCTTTAGCAGCTGACAAGGTGACCTATGATCTATTTGGAGGTTGGACTCGTTTCAACTATTTCTGCATAATTTAACATCTCCTTCTTAAAAACAAATTAAAGACATTCTCCGGACGCAATGTTGCACAAGGAATGACATTAAATAGCCATCACAGAATTCCTTTCTCTTAGTGGCGTCATCCAAATGTCATAATTAGATTGCCGCACGTCTTGGTCATGGGCCTCACCTTATTTTATTTATTTTTTTATTAATTTTCCTGGTTAGATTTGAAATACTTTTTAAAACTATCTCTATTGTATTTACCAATCACACCTATGTTCAGTCATTAGAAGCGATTTATTAATCACACATTTAGAGGATCACTTTGTAAGCTATGGGTTTATGAAATTTTGCATATGCTGAGCTTCATGACTGCAGCAATAAGAAAAACACACGCACATCCCAAAGACAGGTGTTCAAGTAATATAAAAAGTCAGCAGTTTGGGACAACAACGTCGGAGAGAACAACTGAGAGCTGATAAGATAATTATCAGTTATCTGATTAATCAAGAAACATGCTAAGAATACAGTGAAGGACAACAAATATGTTTTGTTTTGTTTTTTTAAAAGGGAGAGAAAACATAACGAAAGCCAGTCTGTTACCAAACCAACTGACCACAGGGAGGAAACCACAGGGGATTACAGTTATTTAACCTTGACAACACACACACACACACACACACTAACACACCACAATAACGTATCAGTGAGACGTTGTGATAAGAAGTATGTTTTACAGTTTGTTTTGCAGCCTCTTTACAGTGAACTGCCACTCACTTCCTATAGTCACAAACATCAAATCTCTAACTGCTGGAGTTATTTGGTTTCCCAGTCGCATTTTCTCTGAGGTCACGCCGGACTTTTTCAGCACACAAATGCCGTGAATATTTGAAAACAATCTACATTCACGGAGGTATTTTTGGGTTGTGCCTCATGATATTCCACTCCCCAAAAAATAAAACTATTTAGACAATATCTGGTCAACAAGTGGTTCAGCGAGGCAACTGGTATTTTAGGTCCTGCCAATCAAATTACAATTTTAGAGTGACAAGACACAATCAACTGCAAATACAGTGTTTCAAAAGCATTGTGTGTGGCTGTTTGATATTTGATTTCAGACAGCATTTGAAACACCAGAAAGTTTTGCAGAAGTTGAAGGGATGTTGTGAGACACTTGTTTTTTTTATTTACCTGCTCCAAGCATAAATGATTGAAATCTTTTTGGGTATTTGGGGTTTTTTTGTGGACACACACACACTTAAAAAGAGGTTTTTCTCGCTGTATCATTGCCTGCTATCGCTTTATTGTTCCCAGATGAGTAAATCCTGATGTGTTATTTCCTTTATTTACCTCCTGAAAAACTTTTGGATGAGCCCAACATCTTGGTCATCACCTGACAACAACACTTGCATTGTCTGAATCACTCAATCACTCATTGTAGTGTCCACCCAGACACATAATTCACAACAAAGTAGTAGTTGAAAGGCATTGGTGCTGCCACTGGAGAGTCGGTGCAATACACAACAACGGGCTCAACATGTGATCACAACATGTGATCACATGTTGCAAGTCAGAGTTGGAACGTAAACATAGGCTGGACTAAAACAAACAAGCCTCTCGTGTAAATTCTGAAAATTCTTTAGGATTCTTTAATTATGTCCAAACCTTTTCAGAAAATAAACACGCTAAGTACTTACGTCACATGAAACAGTCCTGCAATCATGTTCAGTTAACACAGTGTGCCGTTTTCAACATTTCAGATAATAAGCAGTCTTTTGAGATACCATACCTTGGCACATCTCGATCCTAACTTCTTCTGATCATCTGCTTGCGTGTCTTCTGCTGTGGTCATATAGTAGCCACAACATATTCACACATTGACATGTGTAGCTCCAATAATAATAATAATTTATAAGGATAATGTTCAGGAGAGTCTTCAGCAATATAATTTTGGTCTTAGGTTTTTTTATTTCGATTTTGCAGCCGAAGGTCTATTCATTACATCATCATTCAGAGGTTGTTTGGTGAAAATTCAATAAGGCAGACTCTAGGGATGATCTGGTGTTTGGTGAACTTCAGCATTACCTTGTTTCTTCCTTTCAATCATGCTCGAGCATCTGTCTGAACCTGTTTTTGTATAGAATTTTATCGCTGCTGGGAGACCATAAGTCAGCCTCATCAGGTGATCCTTTTTTGCTATCATTGATATGCGTAAAGTCACATTCATGGGCTGGGTCATCACTGGCTCACATGTCAGGATTTGATCTTGTCTCTCATAAATGTGGGGCTACGAATTTAAAAATAAAATTAGATAAACATGAAATTTTAAAGGGGCAGATTTTAGTTTTCATCCTACCAATAACAACAGGAGTTGGCAATGACTTGATATTAATACTCCAGAGAACCTGTATTCTCCTTTTTTTAACCAGTGACATCATCTTTACCTCCAAGGCGCTGGGTGGAGTACTTCAGATCATCAGCCTAACAAAGACATGCCGAGTTCGGTTTTTGGCATTTTGGAGTTTCCAACATGGAGCAGGGTGGAAATAAGAGCAAACCAACTCCATGCAGAGAAAACAGACTCAACCATCATGATGCCTCGATTGTTGATTGTTTTGTTCTGTGCTCAATATAGACAGGGAAAAAAGTGTTTGAGTGAATGTTAGCTGTTAAACAGCCATCAAATCTGGGTCTATTTTGAGATGGAAAAGGTTTGAGCTTCATGCATTTACTATTTACGATGAGAAATAATGTCATTTCCAGCTGTGAAAACATCAATGGTGGACTATCTCCACTGTAGGTGATTTAAAGAAGGTTGGGACTTTGTATCTCCAGTTTCCAAATGTAATCACATTTCACCTCTTCAGTGAAATTCTCCTGCTATACAGCATGTTCACTCCATTGTCTGTTTCATTGCATTATCCAGAGTCGAATGCAATCAGGCTGAAAATACAATGAGGAATACACATTGCGTGTAACAGTTTTTTTTTTTAAATACACTTATTGTTGTTTATAAACTTTGTTGCATTTCAGAGTACTAAATGCATTTGGTAACTGTGATTATTGTCATTATGTCCTTAGATATGGCGATTTCAGACAAATTGAGTGGATGGCCCATTTTAATAAAGAAGAATGCATCTTTTTTGTGGGTGATTTAGTAATGAATGGGTAGAAAAGTAGCTTCATTCAACTCCCTCCTCTTCCTTCTGTACCCACCCTGCCCCCCAGCACGCCGTTATAATACAGGACCCCTCCCCCACCCCCACCCCCCAAACAGACTCACACACACACACATACACACACACACACCCTCCCTGCCCTGCCCCCTGAAGAGGACAGACAAGGGGGTGGGTTTCCCCAACTATTTAAGCAGATTCCAGCAGATGGTCAAGAAACTTTCCTCCTGGAGTCACGTCGCCCTCTTTCTGAGTTGCTTGTCTCCTGTTAGACGGACCTGACTACTACTTACGATCTCTTTACCTCCTTCAACCAAAATATCTCTTTAAACTGGAACAAGTAGACTGGCTAAAAGAAACTTTCACAGAGCCACACAGCATTTTTACAAATTTTTTCCAGTCTGCTAAACTTATTCTCTGTTGTGTCAGCTCCCCAAACACAAGACTTTTCCTATCCCTTTTTCATCTACTTGAACGCACAAAGTTTTGCGTACTCTGGCCTTCCTCCTCGTCGGAACAGGTATCTAACTCCTTCACACCGTGAAGACAGTGGCGCCAACCATGCCCTCTGACTTCCTAACACCTTTCCTGGAACTGGATGAGGAGTTCTGCAAGGTGAGATTAATCTATTTACCAACATGCCAATTCTATTAATTTCCTGTGGTCATCTTGGACTCTCTCTATGATATCTCTGACTACACGATTGAAAGTATTGTGTCTTTTGGAAGGTATCTCTTTGCATATGTCCCAAGTTTACGTCAGGATATGCCTCAATAATGATCCTTTGGGTTATATTTCAAATTAATTGTTTTCATGGAAAAGTAAAGTAAACTCTGAGACTGGGAAATTTGTTCAAATGGGATTTCCAAAGGGATATCTTTAAGTTTGAAAAGTGTTTTGAGTTGGGTTGAGTTAATGTTTCTTTCATAAATTACAATCATGAAAAATACTTAAAGGAAGTGGATTATTATCTTTTTTGGACTACACTATCTTGCAATCTAGTTTACCCATGTTGAAACTGGTTTTATTCCAACATTTTCTGGCAGCAAGTAAATGATTGGGGTCTTTTATGTTCAGCTATGTTGGCTAAGCTGGCCTTGCCAGTCTCACTCTAGGAATGCACAAAGCTCACATCTACTCCTTTCCTCTCTCCTTTTGTGTAACAGAGTTTTAGCAGGCTTGAAACGGCAGATGGCTCAACCATGGCTTCACAGCAGCAGAGTCAAAGAGTCCTGGGCTTCCAGCGCCGTCATTCCCTCTGCCCCGTGACCCTTCCCAACTCCAAGTTCAACAGCAGCAGTGGTTGCTCTGAGGCAACAGAGTCAGCCTGCTGGGGACTGAATATGGCCTCCAGCCAGCAGTGGAGCAGGGAGGGTCAGCTTCCCCGCTCCTCACTCAGCCATATCCCCTTCAGAGTGGACCGCTCGGTCAGCATGATCGAGACCAACAGCAACAGCTTGGAGAGCAGAGAGGAAAAAATTAATAACGTGTCCCAGATACTGCTGCTCCCTCCACCAGGCCTCTGCATTAGCAACACTTCTATCTCCTCTTCTTCCTCTGCCTCCAAACCCCAAGCCCCTTCACCTCACATCTCCACCCGATACAAGACTGAACTCTGCCGTACCTACGAAGAAAGTGGGACCTGCAAGTACGGTGCCAAATGCCAGTTTGCCCACGGCTTGGATGAGCTCAGAGGCCTCAGCAGGCACCCAAAATACAAAACAGAGCCCTGTCGCACTTTCCACACGATTGGCTTCTGCCCATACGGTGCCCGCTGCCACTTCATCCACAATGCTGATGAGCTCCACAGTGGCAATGCCACTGTACCACCACAGAGACAGAAGCTGAGGCCTCCTCTGCTTCGTCACAGCCTCAGCTTTGCAGGATTTGCCTCTCCACAGACTTTCCAGCCAGTCCAGGAGTCCCAGCCTTCCACCCTCCTCTTCGCCAGAGCCTCCTCCGTCTCCCCTCCACCGTCCTCCTTGGGGAGCCCAGAGCTGCTCTCCCCTCTATTTCCTGAGCCAGGAGCACTGAAGCATTGCCCCTACCCATTCTCTACCGACCTGGCAAGTGACAGTGATGATTCAGCCATGCGCTTCTACACCGTGAATGAGTCTGTCAGTGCCAAGTGTCCCACGTCAAATTTCCCTTCCAAAAATCCAAACCTCACCTACCATCTTACCCAGCAACTGCCGGTTTCTTTAACCAATCTTCCCAGCCTACAGCGCTGCTCCTCGGCCGACTCCCTCTCCGAGGAAGGCTACACCTCCTCCTGCTCCCTCAGCTCTTCCTCCAGCGGCACAGAGTCACCAAGCTTTGAGGGTCGGCGTCTGCCCATCTTTAGCCGCCTGTCGGTTTCAGACGAGTAGGGGAGGGTTTTACTGTAGCGCTGAATTTTAGCAGGGCTAGAGGGTCTGTTGGTTTTAAATCCGTGTGATCAGCATCTGAGGTTTGGATTAGAGTCTAAATAAATCAGAAACTCCACTGTCAAAACTTGTTCAGATACAAGTCATAAAGGATTTAAGCATTAGGTTTTCTGTTCCTCCCTAAATGCAGCCAGGTAAATGTACCCAACTTTGTGCATATTGCATTTCTCATCCAAGCAGTTGTAGCGCTGCTCAGTGTTTGTCCAGTTTTAGCTGACTTCTCTTTCTGTTTTTGGTTTTATTGTTATTTTTGTGAGAATATCCTTTTCGCCGTTGCTACTGCTGTATACTGTTGTATACCCATTTTTAGAAAATATTTGGAGGGTACTGAATGTAGCTCAGCATTCGGCCATATTGCTGTTCATGCTTACTGGGAAGTTCTGTGTGAGAATTTCCCGTACCCAGATTGAAGAAGGATTTTAAGATAAGAGCTGTTTTGCCCATGTGTGCTATCCACATTTTTAATATTGCAATGTTGTTTGTTCTAGACTTTACCGCTCCAGAGATGCAGCACTTCTCCACTCATATAGATGGTTCTCCAATTCTTTGAGACCAACCTCTTGTCTATGAGTTAGAGGGTTTAATAACCATGCTGTCATTGATGGATGATTGATTGGTTGCATGGCCACTTGATTGTGGTTATCAGCCATTTTAACTGCCTGGCAAGGATTCAGCTAAACTGCCTCGCCTACACTTGTGCAAAAAGTAGCACAAATATGGCAACCCACTCTCTCTCTAGTTACCAAAGTTCATATAGTCCTTCTAACCTACTAGTACTGTTAACCCCTAGCATAGGCTTTAGACATAACAGTTAATATACAACGTACTGATTATTGTTGTTATTGCTTAAAACCTTTTAGACTTATTTATCGCTTTCTGTGATTGTCATTGGATTTTTTACGATGCGTGGGAAACTATGCTTTACTTTAGCTTTAAAAAGGCTCATGGAGAGGAAAGGGCTGGGGGAGGACATTTTTGCAATATCTAGTCATGGTGTCTTTTTGGTTAATTGCCCCGGCAGAAATAGAGACTCATTTGAATTTTCACATTAGGAGCATTATGAGTGGTTCTTAGAAATATTGAGATTGGTAAAACGAGTGATATGATGTTATCTGAATATGAACTAAAACAGTGGTGATCACACATTTAATACAGAATCCAATAGTTTGGAAGCTACACAGCCAGAAAGCAGCATCGCAGTATTTCATCTGTGTGACTAATCGGAGCATCTATCAGGACTGTATTTTTTTTAAAAATCCTGTGTGTTCTGTTCTTCTCTTGTGATGTAAACACACTGATAGACATTTTTGTAAAGGAATTTATCTATCAGACTTGCCTTAATGACAATGTTTTTGGAAGTCAACTTCTCTTGCACTCCAGCTTGCTATCTCTAAGTGCCAGGTGAAATCAGGCAAATGAAAATGAAATTCAATTTGCCATGATGAGTTGAGAGATGTTTGTTGTTGTTGCAGCTTATAGTTGGCTTGACTCGGCATGCAAGCCATTTTTGTACCTTTCGTTAACTTAAAGTATTATTTATTTTGTTTTTCAAAGCAAAACCTATATTGTTTGAGATTGTGTTGGGTTTGTTTTACATAATTTAAATGCATTTATTGTTTACATTCCATGGGTTATGTTGATATCCTAGCTCTTTATCTTAATATATTTGTCCATCTTTATTTCAAAATAAAAGTTTTGGAAAGTGGCCTGGTATATCATTGCACTTTTACATCCGTTTAATCCGTTTAATGCTTATCGAATGAAGAATAATTCCAATGAACTCAAAGTTGAACATAACAAAAAATGCCAAATCCAATCCATTATATTTAAGACTTACATTCACTTTGCCAAAAAGTCAAGTCTAATTCTATAACATCCTAATCTCATTTCTGTAGTCCTGTACTGTTTCTCCCTGGCATTGGCTGTGATGAAAACACAGCTGGACTGACTTGTGATCAGATCACTAGAGGTACAGTTATGCCAGGTACGAATAAAGGCCCCTGTCATGAGTACTCCCTGCAAAAACACTGCACTTGATTTTTCTATTTTAATCTTTCATCACTATGAAATCGTCTCTCCTGACTTAGAGGGAAATGATCAGAACTCAGTAAGATAAACAGTGTAGCCATCTCTCTTGCAGAGAAGGCAATTATGAACAAAAATGGCACACATGTAATAAAAGTGTTGACCTTATTACTTGAATTAAGTTCTTAAACTTATAAATATATATATATGTTTGTGAGTGGAAACTTTGGACTTGTAAAGCTTGTTCTTATATAGAAGTAGTGAATGTAAATATTGGTGTGGAGTTCCAGGATTTCTTCTGTTGTAAGTAACTGGGGACAAATTTTGTGTGAATGCAGTGAAAATTGGGTTGAAAAGAACTCATGATGTGGAGGAGGAAACCTTTGCGATTAAAATGACAGAAGAACGCACAATTTCACAGGAGTCACATTTCAGTGAGTCTTCAAGGGATTTCCCAGGAGTTTCAACTAAAAATTCTGCTCCGCTGTTCTGGTGCCTCTAAATTATCTGTGTCACACTGACACACAAAAAGAACAAAGATCAACTCTTTGTCTTATTTGTGTTATGTATGTTTATGTGTTGTGTGAGAAGGGGAGGGAGTTTTGATGCGCCTCATCTGAACAGACAAATTTGAAGTGAGCAACACTGAGGAGAATGTTTGGGCAACAGATGCTCAAACAAAGACTTCCCCATACACAATGGGATATGGAGACACTTGTGACTGATTTCCATCTATTCACACAAAGTGGAGCAGAAGTTGAGGTCCTCCCCTATGTGTGTGTGTGTGTGTGTGTCTGTGTGTGTGTTGGCATTCAGCTGTGGGTGCAGGCAAAGGATTTCCCTCTGGTGACTGAATTTCAGTAGGAAGACGCAGAAGCAGACTCCCTCAACCCCCCACAGCCACTTACCATTCAATACCCATGCATCTGTGTGTGTGTGTGTGTGTGTGTGTGTGTGAGTGTGCATGAATGTGTGTGTGTATCTATAAGACCTTAAAAAGGCCAAGGGCCATCCCTGTGCAGCCCCTCGACCCCTCCCTTCCCTCCTGGTCATGCAGGCCCATTGTGTTTCCCTGTTTTCTCTTTTCAGTCTAACATCTGTATGCTAATGCAGCTCAATGGGAATGGACTGGAATCAGCCTGGGAGAGAGGGTGAGGGGTGGATTCTTGTGTGTGTGTGGACAAAGATGGGTGAATAGAGAATTCAGCCACAGGAAGGGGTCTGGACTGGGTTTACAGACAGAGGAGTGGGGCAAACTTTAAAGGAGGTGTCGGAGGGAAAGGGGGTCTGAATTAAAGCAGGAGAGAAAAAAAAAACACATCTCTTTGGTGACAGAGGTGAGAAAAGGTGACATTAGTGGCAATCAGTAACACCTTACACTATCTGACCTTCAAAACAATTTCTTTGAGACAAGTCTGCGCTAAAGCTTCATCAGGCAACAATGAGGAGCCATCTCGAATACAAGTGGATGTCCTCAGCCTGCTGACTCATCAGACATGAAGAAGAAGTTAACAATAAACCTGTATCGCTTCAGTGACGAACACTCCACAATTCAAACTTTAGAAGGTACATTTCCACATAATAACAGAATTTGTAGATAAATATATACATAAATACATAAAGCTTTCTTCACCTTGACTTGTTTCCCTGAATCCCAGTCTAAAATATGTATAATACATTTGTAAAACTGATTTCACTGGATTTTAAATGCACTCTTCAAAATAAAAAATTCAAAATAAGCATTGTTTGAACTGGCAGAGGTTTAAGACACACACACTCTTCAGTCAGATGTTTTCATGATATTTCTCAGATAGTCAACAAATTTTCATCAGATATTTAGCCAAGTTTTTTTAAACATTACGGATGCTTTTGCTGATTAGAAAGCTTCAGTCAACGTGAATAACACAAAGATAAATTTGATTTTTAACACTCAGCGTAAAGAAAGCCTCTTCAAGCTAACAGATAGCAGAAGAGCTCCTGATCATGCACAGCACACTCTAGTTCGGGAAACACTGGTTTGCTTTCATCCTGAGCACAATTAAGTAAAATAGTGAGACCAGCAAGGAGAATGACCCAAGTGACTTATGTTGGTGCAGAAAGTCATCTCAAGTTAATCGCATCTTATGTGTGTAAAAAACTTGATGGCTACTTGGCAACAATGCTCATCCAGTGTCCGGACTTGTGCACATGTAGCACAACACATAAAGTTCTTTGTAAGCTTTAAAAGCTAAAGTGCATTTTCCCATTCCACCACTATCATTACATGCTGTAGGTATATTGCCCTTCTGCTTAATTACATTGTTTAACCATTAATACAACTCTCTGAAGTTCCAGGGTCTGGCGAAAACATTTAAATATGTTCCCCTTGAATTGAAAATAACAAAGATCAGTGCAAGTGCACACTTTCTGGTCGAAAGAGTATCAACAAAGATGTTCCCTCAGTCGTTTGTTCTCAGTGCTGTAAGGCTGTAGAACACAAGCAGTGGAGTTGTATAGCTGATATATTCTGATCTTTTAAGTTAATTGTGTGCTGGCTGCTGCCATCAGTTGTACTGTGTCTGCTTATTGGTTCAGTGTGTCTGATTGTAGTCACAAATCTCCTCCTCTAAAGGAGGTGGATAGTAATAGCACTGCTCGGAGCCAAGAAAATGCATGAATAGATTAGACATCTGGAGAACAGGTAGTTTCTGTGTATCAGTGAATCTTAAATGCTACATTTAATGGCATTTTAGATTCATCCAGCAGCAACATGGGGTTCAATGATCATGAACATTATTAAATTCTGCTCTGAAACCTACCCCTAACCCAACACTGTTGCACTTTCTGATGCATTCCTTGTATATTAAGTGGCAGTTAATTAAATTACGTTTATCAAATTAATTATTCCAAATACTAATAATATTACTGTAATCTACATTTAGTTTAATGTGAGCAAACATGACTTATAAAGAGGGGATGCCATCTAGTGGAAGATTTAGTGAATTGGACTACTTTCTCTCTGTGTGGGAGTGCGTGTGTCCATGTGTTATTTTTGCAGCGAAAGTGTGTGCACTTAATTGGCAATACAGTTTCACACAACTTTGGCATGGACATCGGATTGTTGTCTGTGTGTTGTTCACAGATAAAAATTAAAATAAAAATAAAGTTTAAAAAAAATCATCACTACTGTAATAGCTAGAACAAAAACACAGCATTTAAATTGAATTTTAATTAGAAACTGATCAAATAAAAGAATAGGGCAGCTCTTTCTTTCACACCTATGCCTAATTTATTATTAAGGTTATTAAATGAACTAATGAAGAACAACATCTGAAATAGACTTGCAAACCATCTGATGTATGTAGATGACTTGGTCATCCTGGCATCTTATCATGCTGTTTTATGGCAATTACTGTGAATTTGCTTTAGTTATGGTATTCTGCAGGTTAGCACGGCGGCATAGTGGTTAGCCCCGTTGCCCCACATCAGGAAGGTCATGGGCTCGGTTTCCTGCCTGGGGCCTTTCTGTGCAGAGTTTGCATGTTCTCCCGTGCCCACGTGGGTTTCCTCCGGGTACTCCGGTATAAGGTTTCTCTGTAGGAAATGTCTCTATATGTTTCAGTCACAGTGATATTACGAATTGTATAGTAAGAACTATTATGATTACTATTGTTATTATTCCTTTTTGTGTTGATATGGTTATTTTACTTATTTATTTATTCCTCTGTGTGCTGATATGGGCCAAAAAATATTAAATAAAGTATATTATTACTGACAAGCGTCTGGGGGAGAAATTTCACCCTTACACTCCCCTGGCACCTCATCCACTTCCTATTCCAGGTCCCATGTCCACATCCTACACTCCACCATAGGAAGC
The DNA here is from genome assembly GCA_034769265.1 of Remorina albescens. Classification (NCBI taxonomy): domain Eukaryota; kingdom Metazoa; phylum Chordata; class Actinopteri; order Carangiformes; family Echeneidae; genus Remorina; species Remorina albescens. The sequence continues at coordinate 21,952,694 of CM068497.1, read as the reverse complement.
CATGCAACTTGACAGAGCATGGCTAACTCCAGAGGAAAGACTGTGTTATTTTAAGGGTTATTGGTCCACTCTGGCTCCAACCTCACCAGGGAGCTCAGTTTGGGGCAGTTGTTTCTTCCAAAACCCCTCAAAGCCACTGCTGTAAGGCTCCTCTGGCTAGACACTCACTATGTTTCATTTGTCTCATTATTGGCTACCCTTGGCTAAGCCATTAGAGATGTAAGCCATTAAGAAGAATGTGGAGGCTTCTACTTCATAGATAACAAGGTCAAAATGTTCTGTCCCTGCACTGACGATGGAGGCTTCAACAACACCACCACACACCACGTCCAGCATGTCTGTCAGGGCATTCAGTGCATTCTTGACCAGTAGCTCTCTGTCAAAGTGAAGTTCCACCTCCTGTCATGTTGTGTGGTAGCTGAGGATGGACTTGGTGAAGGGCTATAAAAAAAACTGGCCCACTCCCAGTAACTTTAGGCAAGTTCAATATTTCTTTGGTTTTGTTTTTTTTTTACAGGAAATACATTAGAAATATGACTATAGCTGCTCATTTGTATGCTCTCACATATCCTATAAATAGCTTTCAAATGACTCCTCAAGCTCACAAGGCCTTTCTCAGACTCAAGGACTGTTTCACTACTGCTCCGCTCTTGATGTTGCCAGACAACAGCCTTTTCCTGTAAACTCTCCTCTGCAGGAAGGAACTATGATGTGGGGAACAGATGGCTAGTGATGGCCAAAGTGGCTCTGGAGGTATGGTGCTGCTGGTTGGAAAGGGCAGCCATTCCTGGTTTGGACTGACCATCTTGAGTGTCTTCACTGTGCTAAGAGACCTAACTCCCATGGGAGGTGGACCCTCTTCTTGAATCGGTTTCCTTTTTCACCGTCTTCTCTTGCCTCATCTGTTTAATTCAAACTATGCTCCAAAGTCCCCTTTTCACATCCTTCCCCCATGCTTTGTTTGGGCAGTGATGTGGGAAGTGGAGGAAAAGGTCAAACAGGTCATTGAAACTCACCTCCTACAGTCAGATGCCCTCCAAACCGGCTATTTGTGCCATCTGACCTTTGCTCCTAGGTTATTCATTGGGCCCACTCCTCCTCCCTCTCTTGCCATCCCAGCATAAGGACCCTTTTTGCAGTGACCAGCGTTTCTGTTGGCCAGCCATGGAGAAAGAGGCCGAGGAGTATGTGGCTGCTCGTCTGGTTTGTACCCAGAATAAGTCTTCCTGACGCCCTGCAGCTGGTTTGCTTCAGCCCCTGCCAGTTCCTCTGCAGACCTGGTGTGACATCTGGATGAACTTTGTGACAGGGCGCCCTATGTCCAAAAGCATCACCAATCCTTAGGCAGTGGTGGACATATTTTCTAGAATGGTTGAATGCAATCCTCGACCCTCAGCCAAAGAAACAGAAGTATCTGTTTCTGTTATCAGACAAAAGAGCAAGTTTGAAACAGTGATTAAAACAACACCCATTAACCCCTTTATTATATGTTAGTATGCGTGCCATTCCCTGTCCTGCTACTGCTATAATCAACCGTTATCTTCAGATAACAAAATCATCAATAAAGACTGTGATGAGACTTCATCTTTTTTTATTTGCCAGATTATCACTCGGTGGAAAACTGAAAAGTGACCAAATATCTTTTAAGTTTATCACTCGTATGGTACACTGCCGATGCCTGTGAAACAAACTGGTGCTCACAGTAAACATAAGTAAAGGTATAACTTGTGACATTCTTCTTTGTAGGTTGAGTTTATCACTGTGTGCTTCTTTATAAAGTCATGTGACAACTGCACTAATTTGGTAACAGTATTGACCTTAATACCAACTGTTTGCTTCAAGTCATATTGAGTGAGTGATGGCCAGTGAACGTTCAACTATGATCATTCAGACAACATTTGCTCCTACAGAGCTGTTAAGTTCATCCACTTACTAGAAAGTTGGAAATTGGAAACAAGCAGTCAATCCAGCAATATTTCATCTAAATGATTAAACATTTAGATGAAAAACAATCAACATCTAAACAATATCTTAATTAGAGGTCAAACTGAATATAAGGCTGCCATGTCTGCAATTGTACACAACTTAGAGGCACCAACAATTTTTCCATCTTCCTGTTCTTTTCCAAGTCATTTTTGTACATTAATCACTTCACATTTTATTGTGACCAGTCAAAACTAAGCATATCTTTTGGCCTTATTGACTGTTTTCATTGTTTCAGTTCAAGGAAATGTGCAGTTGGGATCTTTTGTGGGCAAATAACTGGCAATAACTTGAATAACAATTTTCAGTAAGCTATAGCATAAAATAATGAAATGTCAGTGCTAGCTGCCATTGTGTTATCAGCCCACTTCCACTTCTTGATATAGTGTCTTTCTTTTGTGCTCACAAATGAATATAATTTTGTTGTGTCTTATTAACGTATATTTTCTAAACCACTTATCTTACAAATCAGGGCATTCCAGGTTTCAGGGTTTCCCTCTCAATGGTAATAGCTTTGTAAACAGCACAGACGTTCCACGAGACCAACTGCATTTTAGACAAAACCAAAAGTTGTGCTGGTCACACTTCCTGCCTCTAGCCCCATTCAAATAGTTTAATTGTCCACTAAATACACAACAAGAAGTTCACCTGAATAGAGTTAAACCTTTTTATCAGCAAAGATTACTTTTGGCAAATTCACATTATTGGTTTTAAGAATTACTGATATGGGCAATATCAAGTTAGCTAGTTCAAGCAAAACACGAATCCCTGCGCCACAAACAAAGTTCAGTGTGAGATCTGTGTACATGCTGTAGGTAGAAAACAAGCCAAAATCCAAAAAGAGCCACATGATGAATATATGTGTTTGTGTGGTAACTGTGGGAAATTTAGGATTAACAAGCACAAAATCTTCAGTCTGAAATTTCAGAGTGAACAATTTAAATCTACTAAGGTGAAAATGTTTATGTGGGTTTGTTCATAATCAAAAAAAGATTTGTTTTAAGATTAGAAAGGGACACTATGCAGATATGACCTTTTGTTAAATAATTTGGATGATTGTTACGATCTGTGATCAATGCTTTGATAGAGTTTAAGTGTGTGATTAATATTATACTTTAATAACATACTCATGGATGATTTTGGAAGGAAGACATATTACTTATGTAATACTCTATGTATACTCTCCATTGACACATTTTATTGTGAGTGAGGTCATGAGGTCATGAGACTTGTTAGCTGAGTTCTCTCCCTGTGCTATCGATCAACAAGTGACCTGTAGAACAGGAGAATTTCAAGAACCAGTACCAGATGGAGGTAAACATGCCTCTAAATACTAAAAATATCCATACATAAGCATGATACTGTGGCAAGACTGGTTTTATGCCTCCCTGCTATACTCACAACCTGAATCAGTTGTAAGCATTCAAATAATAACATTACTAACGTAATGTTAAAAAAGGGAATAGAAATATTATTTATAATATATATATAATACAATTATTATTTTTCAATTTTTGTCTAATTGATGTCTATCTTCTTTATAAAGCAGAGGGGTTTTTTCTAGTTATTTCATTTTCTTGGGAACATAAGACAGCAAAAAACAAATATGCAATTGTTGGCCGCTGAATGAAATAGTTATTATGAATGTTTTGTGTAGCAGTATAGTAATGAATTATTTGGTAAACAGTCAACACATATTCAGACTTGAGCGTTATGTCAACCATAGTTTCTTCTGTGGTGGTGCAGTCACTCCATGTCACCACTAAAGGGCACCAAATATTTATGCTAGAAAAATTATTGGCGTCCAAGGATGTCCTGTCAAAAAAATAAATAAATAAAACAACCAAACACATGTTCTGATTGCTTCCAAGTATGTAAATTGACGGTTATGACGTGGTCGTACGTGTATTTACTGCTTGACTACAGTGTAAAGTGTAATAAGACAAACATCTAAATCCTTTACAGTTTGAAAAATGAAAGATTAAATATTTCCACTCCGAAAATAGACAGGTGAGATGTTGCTGTTTAAAAGCGAACCAACACACAAATATCTGATTTTTGATAGAATGCATGTTTGTTTGTTTTTGTTGGTTTTTTTGTTTTTGTTTTTTTTTTTTACTACAAATCACTTTTCAAGAACTACAAATCCCAGCGGTAAGAGTTACTGTACTTTAGCGGAAGTTAAATATTCTGGTATAAAAGCATTTCCGCATCCAATGACGGTCCTTTCCTGTCTACGGCCTACTGGAAGATGGCGGTGCAAATCTCTAAGAAGAGGAAGGTTAGAGATGTTTTATTGGTGTTTTACGAAAAAATAGCGTCATGTTGGTTACAGCACGAACGGTTCGTTTTCGTTCGGCTCTTAGTCGGCCCGGTTCACTTCGGTTCCGGAGAGGATTAAACCAGATGCTGCTGCCGGCACCGCCGACCTCCCCCATTCGGTTCTCAAACATGTCTCTGTCCTCCGCGGCCGGGATGACAAGTTTCTATAAACATGAGGAGACACGAGGGCCGTTTAAAATCCACAAGCAGTTTATATATAAAGCGGTATTCCCAAACTTCGCATTTTCAGTACTATATCGCCGTTTGCTCTGCTGGCTGTACGTCTAATGTGGCATAGCTAACGAGTTAGCGGTGAGTTAGCTTCACAGTCAAAGTGAACGCTGACTTGTCTGAATAAAACGGCAGATATTAGGATGCTTCGTTATTCAGGAGCAATGTCTGTAGTCGGTGGCCTTGAATGTAGACTGGAGGTTGTAGTATATTCATAAATTGATACAGACTGACAGCAGCGTCCTATGAGTGTTTTTAGTGGTGGTTCACAGCACCTACCATTGACCTGACATGTGGTTCATCTGTCTACACACACTAGTGTATTAAACGTCGCTTAAAACAGGCCCCTTAAGTGATGTTATACGTGTTGGTTGGTTGAACAATAAAAGTGTAACTTTGTTGCTTAGCACTGCTCATTTGAGGATTTGAGTGTGTATGTGATCCCACCGTAAATTACAGTAAAATGCATTGCAGGATTGAGATGATCAAAATCAACGCCTGTTACTTAAAGTAAAAACACACAGACGCTTTACTGCAGCTTGAATTTCCCTTCAGAGTAAATAATTCAGTCCCTATAAGACTTGTAACTATGCAATATACAACAAACACTGAGTTATAACTGAGAAATATTCGGGGTCACTGCTACACCTCACAGAACTTAATATTTTAACGTATATACAGCACTATATTTTGAAATTTCCACTTTGTCTCTCCTTGCTTTAATCCCATTCACTTGCTTTTTGTTTTTCTATTTTTTTCTTTGACTTTGCATATTTATATTGTATTTTTCATCCTACCTATGGATCCAAGTTTATCATTAAAATGAATCAGCCAAATTTTCCCATGGTATTAATAAAGTATATCTGATTCTCACAGAAACATTTTATTTTGCCATTCCAAGCCAGCACTTGCTTAAACACTGCAGAATCTAGAGTTAATTCACACATTTAAAGTTGAAGAGTCTTGTGTTTCCCTGGTGCGTGTGTTATTCTCAATCTTTTGCTTCTGTTCTCAGTTCGTCTCAGACGGTATCTTCAAGGCCGAGCTGAATGAGTTCCTGACTCGTGAGCTTGCCGAGGATGGCTACTCTGGTGTGGAGGTGCGTGTTACTCCAACCAGGACTGAGATCATCATCCTGGCAACAAGGTAAGCATCAACGCCTCGTTGTTGTAGAATATTCTGCATCCAGAGCTGCATGTACTAATGCTTTCAGTTTTACCTAGCGGAATAGCATCTAACACTTTTTTTTTTTTTTTTTTTGGTCAAGAATTCACTTTGCAGATGTGTTTTTCATCAGCTAAAAAGGTTCATATATTATAATCATGGACTGATATCAGCCCTGTGCTGCAGTCATAACTTAAATTTGTAAGCCACATCCATGTTGGCGAGGGCATGTCCACCTTTGCACTTACTAATCAGGGCGCCTGAAATTAGAAATGCTTTTGAATAATAAGGGTTTTTCTAGTGAGTACAATGGAGCCCTAAATGCTTATAACTTTTTTTAGGACCCAGAATGTCCTGGGAGAGAAGGGTCGTCGGATCAGAGAGCTGACCGCTGTGGTCCAGAAGAGGTTTGGCTTCCCCGAGGGTAGTGTGGAGGTAAGAGGGTGAATCCCGTGTAAAAAATTGTTGAATGCAGAATGGCTTAAATGATTGCAGTAACTGCAGCATTCAATACCTTTTGGTATCTCTGATAGTTGCACAGAATTAAATCTATCAATATTTGTAATTGGCAACCCAAACATAAGGTAACAATCTCCAAAATATAACAGCTAGATAATAGCATTAGAGTTTATGCTTAATAAAACATTTATATCTCAGTTGGGTTTTTGTTTTGTTTTGGTTTTTTTGTTTTCTTTCTTTCTTTGTTTCTTTCTTTTTACTCTCTGTATATTTCCCATCCTTGTTATATGTGCAGTGATCTACCAAACCATATTGTCCTTTTCTTTGTCAGTCTTCACTGGACATCATTACTTGCTCAATTTTTGTTTAATTCAAAGCCCATTTAAGATGTATTTGGCTTAATCAATTTTACTGTGAAAATTTGACTGAAGTGGATGGGTGTATCACCACACTTGGCCAAAATGGATTGGCTCGTTTTATTAAGATCAAGCAGTTGCAAAGGCTCCTGAATCTTGATTGTCCTCCCTTCAGTGATGATACGATGACGAGACAGAATGGGACACCGTCTGTTCTGTTGGTTACTGGTCCGGGTCCACGTTCTGTGGTTCTGTTCTAGTTCCTCAGACCAGCGAGTCCTCTTTATGTGAAGACAAAGAGGCATTTGTCTGAGAAGGGTCGAAGCATCAAGAGTGTGCCACTTTTCCTCAAACTGAACCAAAATATTTCTGCACTAACAATGGTAGTGATTTTGACACTGGATGCATGTGAAATTAATGTACATGCAGTTAATTTCCTGTAATGAAAACAGTGGCGCTCTCTCTCTCCTTCATTGGGTCTGGTGCTAATGTGTAGTTTGACATCGGGGGTATGTATGATGTTTTGATTGAACTGTTTTCCCCTTTTTTAGCTCTACGCTGAGAAAGTTGCCACTCGTGGTTTGTGTGCCATCGCTCAGGCAGAGTCACTGCGCTACAAGCTGCTGGGAGGTCTGGCTGTTCGTAGGTAAGCTGATTATTACAATGACTGGCTGAATGTACCATTTGTACATTAAATGTTCAGAATTATATTGTGATTATAATAGTAGCAGCTACGTGTTGGCTGACTTTGGAAAAAAAAATGCAATTACGTCTTTGGCATTTATGTGACGAGGACTGTTATATCCTCTAGCCTGCTTTTGTTTGCTACGTGAAGACCCCATAAAGCAGGTTAGACACTTATGTTTAGCCAAAGCTTGTATCCGCAAGTAGTTATCAAATTTAAATTTGGTTTGTTAGCAAAATGCAGTTTCTATACAGAAATGGAATCACTGAAATACCAGAATAAACATTATATCAGCATTATATTATATAATTGAGAAAGCAAAGGCAAACAAGAAAAAAGCTATTGTAATTAAAAGTAAGTATACCTGCAGAAGTGATGGGGGCAACATTTTTCATGGTCAAATTCCTAGCCATACTTAGCCCGAACATTTAATCCCCTTCAGTGATGATGCGATGACGAGTCGGAAGAGTACTTTCTGGCTCTGATGGATACTGGTTCAAATCCACGTTCTGTGGTTTTGTTCCAGTTCCTCAGAGCAGAGAGTCCTTTACAGTTGAAGACATAGAGGCATTTGTCTGAGAAGGGTTGAACATATTTGATGATCTGTTCAAAGCACAGTATCAGCCTAACCAGGCAAATTGTTTTTCCTTTCAGTAAGTAAAGCATTATAAATAAAGCCAAGTGTGAGAAACCTTAAGTTTATCATTTAAAACATGCCTTTACATTTGGTTCCCTTTTTAATTGCAAAATTGACAATTGTTTTGAATTACATTATACATAAAGTTTAAGCTCTGCATAAACTTTCACACTCTATCTGCACACACTTATCCACCTTCTCAATTTTTTGTAAATAGCTGTATAAAAGCATTCTTGCCACTCACCTCCTTCAGGGCATGCTATGGTGTTCTGAGGTTTATCATGGAGAGCGGTGCCAAGGGCTGTGAGGTGGTTGTGTCTGGCAAGCTGAGGGGTCAGAGAGCCAAGTCCATGAAGTTTGTGGACGGTCTCATGATCCACAGTGGAGACCCTGTCAACTACTACGTTGACACAGCAGTCCGCCACGTCCTGCTAAGGCAGGGTGAGTATACGACTGCTATGGATATAATGGAAACTTTTAAAGACATTACTTGTGTAGTTTGGTGTTTGGCATTTGCAGCGCAGTGACCAGTTCTCATTGCCTTCATGTTGGCCTTGTTCCAAGGATGCTGATGCACTTGCTTAACTTAAAAGCGTGGCTTTGTTGATTCGACTGCATGATGTTGACTGCTTTTTGTTCATCCTCAGGTGTGTTGGGCATCAAGGTGAAGATCATGCTTCCCTGGGACCCCAGCGGTAAGATTGGACCCAAGAAGCCCCTGCCCGACCACGTCAGCATCGTGGACCCCAAGGAGGAGAACCTGCCCACCACACCCATATCTGAGCAGAAGGGAGCCAAACCAGAGGTCCCCGTCATGCCCCAGGGAGCACCTGTCCCCACTGCATAAGAGGGTAAGAGATGGCAGGGCCTATCACCAATAGTCTGTGTTTAAGATGAGAAGAAGTTGCTAACCAAACTTTTATTTACTTTATTGGTTCGTTAGCACTAAAGCAGTGTTTTGATACTGAAACATAGTCCTAGTATAATTATTTAAGTCAAGATAACACACATTAGAGACAGTATAGCAGCACAATACCATGAGATGTTGTAATCTTGAAATGACTGGTGTTGTGTTTCTAAAGACAAAGTGAAGCACAGATGCTTCGGCCAAAGCACAATGACCCTGGTCATGATGGTTGTGAACTGGTTATGGCAAAAAAGATAAAAATTTGGCCCTCTTACTAAGATCTGTAGGCCTGGGTAGTGATATAAGGAAATTACGTTAATACATTTTTATTTAATTTGATCTGTGCAATGTTGAAATTTACCCAAAAGTGGGATTTGATTGTTGTCCCTTCAGTGATGATACGATGACGAGTCGGAAGAGAACTGTCTGGTTCTGGTGGATACTGGTTCAAATCCACGTTCTGTGGTTCTGTTCCAGTTCCTCAGAGCAGGGAGTCCTTTTCAGTTGAAGACATAGAGGCATTTGTCTGAGAAGGGTTCAAGTAGTATCAACATATTCTTTCAGGTGCCCTGGAAAATTGGATGGTAGATGCTCTGCATGCAAACAGCAACCAGAACAGTGGTAGTTTCCCTGATTCAAGTCCTGTAGATTAAAGAATAACAAGGCAGTGAGACGAGATGTTTCCATACAATACAACTCCTGAAAATCAGCTAAAGTGGCTATGAAATCAGTTTACGCCAGAAATTGCTGAGAAAACTGGACCTACAAGAAGTTGCTGTAGATTTTTAATTGTCTGAAGCTGCTTCTTAATTTTGGTTGGTTTTTTTTTTTTTTCAGGTTTTCAACAATCCACCACATGAAAGCAAGACCCTGCATTTTTTGTGTACAAAAACAATAAAATCTGGAAAATATATTTTAACATTGTGGTCACTTTATTACACATTTTGTCACACAAATGCACACTTTGTTTTTAAAGGAAACAGATCGTTACCGCAGGATAAGCAGCTCAAAAAGTCAGCACTGGTTTTTCAAATTGTCTCATGCCTGAGCTACATGAGGGTCACTGACTATGCCCAAAAAAGTAAGACATTCATACTCAAATATGCTATTAATCAAAAATCATTCAACTGATGTTTTATTGTACTTTGTCTATCAGCTTCATGTAGATTTTTGAGACAAGTGTTCGATCCAGCGCAGAATCTGGAACTTTTTGTGCTGAACTGGTCTTTTTATTGACGAGGCTGAATTTTCCACCAACAGAGCAAAACCTCAAGTTAACACACCTGACATGCTCGAGTTGACTTATTAAATTTATGAACTGTAACTACCACAAAGAGTTTAGTTTGAGTATAAAGAGATGGACAACAGTGTTGAATTTCCTCTCCATTTATCATGAGTCGTTACCTGTTCTGAGTTTTGAAGGCGGAAGTCTCACTCTGTTTGTTTTTATGGTGACAGAAGTGAAGGAGGCCGCTTCAGGGTTTTCACGGTCACTACAGTAATTCTGATATGAGACTCCTGTTTAATGTACCTACAACGTTACATTTACCTTCTTAATTCTTACATTTAGCCAGTAGGATATATTTTAGGTGTTTGATTCAAACTATTTGTTGGACCGACTTTCTTCCATAGCATTGGGTTAAAAACAAACAGCTATGTCAAAAAAAAATATTCATGGAAGATTTGGTCACAAATTACTAATTTGGATCTTAATGTGATATTTAAATAAGTAAAAATGTAGACAAGTTGGCACAACCTTATCATGTGGCGTTATTGTTTAACTTAAGAAAGGGGGGGTGGTCCGAACATTTTTATGTCCGAGTGACTCACGTGAAATGAAAAACTTTATCAGGTCCGGGTTTGGCCACGCCCCCTGGCCTCTACCTGTTGAGCAACGCGAAACCTCCGACGTCCCGCTTGGACGAGCTGAAGACACGATGAGTCTGCCGGACTACAAATCTCCAGAAAAACAGTGTGCGTCAGCGAACCCAGTAAGAAACAAACTTTTTGAAAATGTTTCTTTACTATATAGCGGTTTACTAACTAACTCTACCTGGGGAAGGACTGAACAGGTGTACCCCCCCCCCCCCACCAGCACCGAAGACATCAAACTTTGGCATGTTCCTGCAGAACCTGTTGATCACTACAGTTTAATGGTCTCTGTTTTTGGAGGGGGTATTTATATATCATGTGGTTTGAACAGCCTACCGTTTCCACCGGAGTTTGATATTCAACCTTGAGGAAGGAGTTGGCGGATCAGGCTGTGCTGACTGTGACACACAGGCCCATTGACTGTAGAGACTTTTAGCCCACTACATCTCAGGGGGAGGTGCTCCTTCTTATCACTTCATCAAATCCGAAATTTAAGAAACACTGCAATTGGGATGCATGGGAAATATTCTTTAGGCTTTAAAGAAGTTTCATGCGTTTTTCTTTTAAAACTCAGTGCTTTGGTTGGGAAGCGTTGCTGAAATTAGCTGAAACAATTGTCCAATTAGTGATTATACAAAATCGTTTGGTACACTTATAACAGCCAGTTGGCATTCTAAGGAATTGGATGTTAAGCCATCATGCATTTTTAGTATGTTATCCAGCTATTTTTCAAAATGACTGTCACTGACAACTGCTTTCAAATCATTTTCCCATCACTGGATATAATCATACTTACACAGTTAAAGGTATGTGTCAAATCAGGCTACTTGGCCCACAGTGAATGAATGGCAGCATTCTGCCACTTTGCCCCTTCCTCACTAGCTCAGTCCTGCCTAATCACCAATAATGTAAAGTGGTTATGACTTTACATTACTTTAAATCTCAATTTCATCATATATATATATATGAATATAATAGATAATATACTAATAAGGCAGGCTACTTGCTGGCAACAGTGGCCGCAGTGCATCCGTTTTTGCGCCTGCTGTAATTCTATGGGCTGTTGGTTATTGGACATTGAGATGAAAAGAAATTAATCCTTTAAATCTCTGAGTGTTTCAGGAATAACATACTTCTATGATGTTTGTGTCGTGATGTCGTCTTATAAACCTAAGCAAATTCATGTGCAGGTGACTCATGGTGCCGCCCTTCTGTGTGTATGTGTAATCCAGTTACTGAAATGACCTGCAATTTTTGTGTTGGTTAGAGGTGAGTCATTCCATCCACTGTATTGGACTTAATGCTAAATTTGTTGAGGACCATTCAATTGAACATTAACCAGATATTAGCAATAACATAGAGGGCAAGGTTTCATTTCTGCATTCTTAATGTTGATTTAATTGAATAACATATCTAATATATTAATCTAATTCTGATACCACAACTATTGGTAAGTTGGACAAAAATATATCAACCAATGCTTTTTTCTCTTTTTTTTTTTTTTACTCTTGAATGACATTTTTTAATTCATATTTATCAAATTTTTTAAAGAAGAAACTTTGGCCTGTTCCTTCTGCTTCTGATCTTGCTGCTTCTCCAATTTGCCCAGGGGTCTTTCAGAATTTTGAACAGGTGTCTCTCTCCGTTTTAGTTGCAGCAGTTCAGCGTTTGCAACCTTCTTTCTGCCCCCTTGACAGCATGGCACCCACTTTTCAATAGCCTTGGGCCTCGAATTGTTGAACTGATGAATTCCTCTCTGATGTCTGGCCGTGTTCCAACTGCCCTCAAACATGCCCCTCATCAAAGAGAATAATCTAGACTCTTCTGTCCTAGATAACTTCAGGTGCAAATCCAAGCTCTCTTTTTGATCAAAGGTTTTAGAGAAGGTTGTTTATGATCAATTCCAGTCATATCTTAACATTTAAGTCAAGGTATCTCTGAGAAGTTTCAGTCTGGTATAAATCATGGCACAGCCCAGAGTTTTTAATTACCTGCTTTTAAATGTTGATTCTGGTAACTCTGTTGTCCTGCGTCTCGTCTAGTCTGGTCTGGTCCGATCTGGTCTAGTCTCTACTCTCTGCAGGGATTCGGTCTCTGGTCTAGTCTGGTCGCCGCTCCTTGCTGTAGCCCAGCCCATCACTCGTTACCAATTAACTTCAGGTGCCCCCACCGGGAATCGAACCGCGCCCTTATTACGACAGAGCGACAGCGTTAACCACTAGTCTCTGGGGAGGTCCCATCTCTGGTCTAGTCTCTGGAGGGGTCTGGTCTCTGGTCTAGTCTGGTCTAGTCTCTAGTCTCTGGAGGGGGGGGTCTGGTGTCTCGTCTAGTCTGGTCTGATCTGGTCTGGTCTCTACTCTCTGCAGGGGTCCGGTCTCTGGGGAGGTCCCGTCTCTGGAGGGGTTGGGTCTCTGGTCTAGTCTGGTCTGGTCTAGTCTCTAGTCTCTGGAGGTTATTGCCGGGCGATAGCGCTAACCACTACGCCACCGTGCTGCTCAGGTCACCACATACATTTATATCAAGTCACCACATTCATTCATTCATTCATTCATGGGTAAGGGGGCGTGCATTATTAGCATTTTCCCGACAGTTACATTCCTTTTTATTCCGGGAAAAAAAAAAAACGTATGTAAAATGTCGGCCAGTTCTGTTATTCCGTGTTTATAATGAATCCCGTTTTTAATGGTTTTTCTATTTACTGAATGCCCGGGAAGACCGAGCTTGACATGAGCTTCACAGTGTGCAAGGTTTGCAAAATGGGGATTAAGCACTTGGGGAAACCATGTTTAACTACACAATTTTTTTATAAAGAGACAATTGACACTATTTTTGTTACTTAAGCAATATGCGATATTGCTTTTATGCAACAGTTGCAACAATTCCATCTAAGCATGGATAAATGTTTAAAACTTCATAAATGTGAAAAACACACTTTAATGTCTCCATTTGTCATTCTGTCTTGCAAAGCAGACTGGAGTAGATCATGAAGATCCTTTGCACACCTATAGATTGAAACAGAAATCATTATGAATCAAATCGTTTAGAATCGAATCGAATCGAATCGAATCATGCGATAGTAAAAGATTCCCACCCCTAGTTCTCTGTCCATATAGGCCAGTATTGCTCGATCGTGTCCCCACTCAGCCTCAGGGAAGGCTCCTTGCTAAGGTACAGGCTGGCCTCCCTTCACATGACTTTGAAAGAGTAATTCATCCCTTCATTATCGCTCACATAGACTACTCTAATTTTTTATTTGTGGGACTTTATTAGTTGAGCAGCAACACATTACACCAGCACTGGCCCCCGTACACTGTGTCGTTTTAGGATCCAGTTTAAAATTTATGATTTGTTCTTAAGAGTCTTAATCACATGACACCATCTTCTCTGTCCTAGCTCTTAATGCCTCAAGCTCCAGAGAGTGAACTGAGGTCAACTAACCAGCAGTTCTGGTTAGTTGAAAGGTGATTGAGCCCTTTTATTGGCAGCCCCTAAGATGAGGAATAGCCTTCCTTTTCATGGAAGAGCTGTACAGACACGTGATGACTTTAAAATGCTGCTGAGGGGCCATTTCTTCTCACCGGCTTTCAGTTCTCATTGAGTAAGATTCCTTGATTTCTCATGCAAGCAGAGTTTATGTATTTAGATTTTTTTTCAGTTTTATGTTTTTATTACTCTTACATATTCATACTTGCTCTTAGCTCATACTGTCTTGTGTTAATAGGGATAGTTGACCATTTCTAGGCATATACAGTCTGTACAGTATTTTGGTCAGCTGAGATTGTTTTTGCAGAGACCAGACCTGTGCTATAGATATGAATTTTGACAAGACATAATATGAGTAAACATTTTTGACACATTCCTTACATTGCAGTTACAGTATGTGATAAGCAGGACATTGGTTGGAAGTTGAATTTCTCTCTGGTTAAAAAAAAAAAAATTCTAACATCCTCTCAGTCCTTGGAGTGACTCTAAATAACTTCTTCATATAAATATTTTGTCCAGCATTTTTTTATAAAGCCTTTTTTTTTTTTTTTAAGTGTGTGTTGTTAAAACTATGAAAATGACTATTAATTATTTGTCTTCAATGCAGCAGAGCACAAGCTCTTTCCCGGCAGGTAACAACAGGGAAAAAAAAATTTCTAAGTGAAATACATTTTCTGTCTTCTCAGCATTCCCCAGTTGTCCAGTTAAATGTAGGTGGTCACTTGTTCACTACTTCTCTGAACACACTGAGGAAACACCCCGACTCTCACCTGGCTGAACTGTTTGTTGGAAAGCCCAGACCACACACTGACGCACACGGACACCTCTTCATCGACCGTGACGGCTCACACTTTGGAGCTGTGCTCAAGTTCCTGAGGTCCGGCCAGCTGCCCACAAAGAACATCCAGGAGGTTTGAGCCTGATATAGTAGCAGTCATCTGATTTAAAAGTAGCCCCGGATTAGTCCTTATTGAAACAGAACTCCCATCATCCTTAAAAGGATCTGATTTGTCCCATATTGAAAACTATTTAAGTTCTTGAACAATGTTAGTGCTTGAACTCGTGTGTGGTTTTGTGAAGGTTTACAAGGAGGCAGTGCACTACAACATCAAGCCACTCATCAAACGGTTAGAAGAAACTCCTCAGCTGTTTGGGGAGCTGGTGGGAAGACAGCAGTTCCTTTCCAGAGTCCCTCACTACAAAGAAAACATCGAGGTCAGCTACTGTACACTCACTAACAGAAACCCACCAATTGATCTAGCTTCACTCCTCGTTTCTAACTGGTGTGCTTCTATTAATTTGTTGATTGCAATCCAAATCGACTTTTCCTGTTTTTTTTTTGTTTGTTTTGTTTTTTTTTTGGGTTGATGTAGTTCCAGTTTTGTGTGGCCAAAAATAAAGAGTCAAGGTTGTTAAAAATCAATTACACTGACTGCACATGTTTGGTTAGAGCCATTAAAATAACTGATGGTGTCATGTCTTCAGAGCTAAAAATCTGAATTGGTGGTTCGCTTAGTGCACGCAGGAAACAAAGGTAGTGAGATCGCCTTTCAACCACAGTTGGTCCTTCTGCACATGTGAGGTAGAAGGCAGTGAACCAAACCTTCATGAACGATCAACTAAAAACACACTGAAAATATTTAATGTTGATGTGTTTGCTACTTAAATTGCTCAAAGCTAAATTTTTACTTACTTTGATTTTTACTCACCCCTCAAGTAAAAATAATCAATTTTACCTGAGGGATAAGTAAAAAGCTAATATCATGTATTGTGTAGTAATACATTCAAATGTCTTGAAATATAAAGGGTCATATCACCGGTGACAGACAAAACTTTGTGTTTCCTGTGATCCACACCAGGCACAATGTAAATAAACGCAGTAATCACTTGTCGTCTTCCAGGTGCTCATTCGTATTGCCAGAGCAGAGGCTATCGCTGCCCGCACCTCCACCATCATGATCTGCGTGCTGCGGACAGAGGAGGACTTGGGTTTCTACGACGACGCCATCAACGGTTTGGAGGCAGATAAGGAGTCGGTTGTGACATTCGGGCCCTGGAAGGCCGTCCCCTCTGTACAAGACTTGCTTGACTGTGTAAAGTTTGACATTGAGAGTAAGGGCTACAAGGTGAGCGTTCAGCCTTACGTCATGGAGAAGAGCTTCCTGTCCAGGAGTTACAACTACTTCTACAAACTGATCTTCACCTGGTGGTGATGAGAAGGCTGCTCTTCTGTTTTCACTCAGTTTTGATAAACTATAGAAAAATTAGAAATATAAGAAAAAATTTTCGTAGTGATGCTGCACATTTGTTCACCCATTTAAAAAAAAAAAAAAAAAAAAAAGGGGGGTGGGGGGGGTCTTGATTTGGAATACTAAAGAAGGTGTCACCAGGGGTCAGTACATTACCTATATAAAAAAAATTAAAAGCTGCTTTGGTGAGAGATGTATGTCGTATCATATCTTGTGTAATGTCAGTGAAATCATGCTTCATTATTGCTAAACTTAAATAAATAAGCAAGGACTTACAAAGTTTGGAAGTAAGTTGTTTAGTTACCTTTCAGTAAAGCTTTCACGCTGATCTAGTTCACGAAAGTACCTTTCGTGAACTAGATCAGCTACAGCGGAATAAACCACAAGAATTTAACATGATTAACAGTTCTCGGCAAACCACCCAGCTAAACCACATATTTAAAAAAGCAAACCACCTTGTTTTTTTTATGTCTTTTTTTTTTTTTGTTGTTGTTGTTTTTGTTTTTTTTGTCATTTGCTCTCTTCATTAATTTAAATTTGTAGACCTGTATAATGTAATCTGTTATATCTGGAAACCAACTGCAGCTTGACACTCATAAGAAAAACAACACAATTTTAACTATATTGACCAATAATTTTGCTTTCCCCAAATTCTATGTCACAATCCAGAGGTTCATTTCAAATCAGAAATACAACAATTTTTAACCAGTACACAGATTAAATTTACCTCTGAAGTTGTTTCCTCCCTTTTTGTCTGAAAACTGTTTTTTTGCATTTTATGGATTATTTCTTGTTTTATGCGATCTTATATTCTATCTAAAATATGTTGTGTTACATTTGATGGCATCATGCATGTATTCATATATTGGGATTTCTGCAGGAGAGACTGAACAGCTCTATTTTCTATGAAGAAGAAGTATTGCGTCTTATACATACCATTGGGCAATCTATAACCTGGTTTATAAGAAGAAAAAAGGCCATAAACCCCAAGCACCCCGAAAAGTATGTCAGCAATAAGCAGCCTCACTGTTCACCACAAAGTAACTGTTGCATCACTTCCTTTGTAATGAGTGTGTGAAATTCAACAACAATAAACAGCAGTTACAGAACAGGTACTGTCCTCAACCACAGATTAGAGCAAACTGTGGTCATGTCCATCAAGAGCCATGCAGTGTTTTGCTGATATGCTTGAGAAATGCAGTAAACATCCTAACTGCTGTTTCATCATGTAAATGAGCACAGGGAGTATTAGTGTGTAATAAACCTATAGAAACATTAAGCATCAATTGTTTTGTTTAGTTTAGTTTTTTTTTTTTTTTAATATTACATGAATGGATAAACTGTACAGATATCCTGGATCCTGAATTTTGGCCCTCAATAATCAGAAAGTTATGCTCAGGACATTTAAATGAGAAATTGTCCACTGAAAACCTGACTGACGTAGAAGTATAAATTTGTGAGTCAATGAAAAAATATAGAACTTTTAAGTGAAATGTTGATTTAATCCATGAGCATTTATTAATGATAGGACACAATAACAACTTCATTGTAGAATAAAATGTAACTTTAGTTAGATTTTTTTTTTCTTTTGGAAAGAATTTCAGTTGGTTTTTTGTTTTGTTTTATCCCCTTCAAAAATCAAAACGTCAAAAGGTAAGTTTGCTTTCAAAGAAATGTCAGGAGTGGACATCCTGCCTATACAATAATTTTACCAGTGTCGCAATCACACTTCCTGCCAAAATCTGAAAGCCCCTGCAAGTTTCACGCTTCAACTTCACACCCTGGATCATATGAGAAGAAAATCAGCAGTTGTCAGAAATGTACACAGGTTTTCATCTTTGTGTAAAGATGAAAACCTGTTCAGTTCCTCTGCTGCTAAATCTGCTTTACTCAGAGAAGAGAGAAAATTTAAACCTTTTTGCAGCGACCAGTGCAATTACTGATATGTCAGCAATATCCATATTAAAAGGTGAGGGAAAATTTATAGTTTTAGTTTTTGGACTAGGTAATAAGTTTGCTAAATACAACATGTTTAATGAAAGTGGTAGTCTGTGCTGCATGTCCAAGTCCCTTTAAAAAATTTCTGAAACGGAAACATGGAGTGGATTAACGATAAATGAGGCCTTAAACCACATCTCATGGTCATCATCTAAAATCAACATGAGATATAAATGAGCCCTCACGCATAGAAAAGGGACAGTTATAATAAAAGAAAGAGTGTAAAATATATTTATCATATATAATAAATAAAACTATATAATGATGATGTTATAGTTTGCTATATAAGGGTGTTTTTGATGAACGGATCAAACTTTAGCTGAAATATAAGTCTCTCATACTGAATGGTTTATTTGTGTCATCATGCCAGTGAAGATGTAGGCTTAAGTGTGGCTTTAGCGCTGCTCAGGAAGTAAGTCATTCAGACAGAGAGAGACAAACAGCTGTGAGCTGCTGCTGCAGAGCAAACTTGGACATGACGGGCATAAAAAACCAGACAAATATTATGCTGTTCACCAGTTTGCTTCTTACAGGTACGGTTTTTCCTTTTTTCTTTTTTTTTAATGACTTTGATTTGATTTGGCCAGTGGTAGAAAAGGAAAAGGAAAGGTTTGCTGCTGTGGATGCTAGTTATAACTACTTATTATATCATTAGTTAGTTCTCTCTCGGGCAGCACGGCAGCATAGTGTTTAGCACTGTTGCCCCACAACAAGAGGGTGACGGGTTCAGTTCCCGGGCCTGGGGCCTTTCTGTGTAGAGCTTGCATGTTTTCCCCCTTGCCTGTGTGGGTTTCTTCCCCCTCATATATTCTTATTTATCTTATTCTACAAATGAAACATCTGTATTTATGAATCCATACATCATTTAGGCCTGAGGAAAACTTTTTTACCCAGAGTGCTAGTCTAATTCCTTGTCACATTAATTTTAGGATTAAATAGTTTTAACTCTTCAAACCTAAAAATTTTTGCTCATACTTCCGCCAAGTGTTGAAAAATGGAATGTTACAAATATTAATAAAAATAAATCCTTCACCTGTCCCTGTACCCAGATGAGCACCAAGAGTTTGTTTCAAGTAGAAAAATTAGTTTGTAGTTTAAACTGAAACACCTTTGTGTTTTTCTAGTGGTGTGCTGCAAAAAGGACACAGTGTTTATGTACAGCAGACTTGGAAGTAGCGTCCTCCTGCCATGTACCAGCTTGGCTTCCCCAGACTGCTCCCTCATCACATGGACCTTCTACAAGGGTGGGCACGTGCGCTACACAAAGGAGGTCATCGGGGGGCAAGTGAGGGCAGACTCAGACAAATCCAACCGCATGTCCATCACATCCAACTGCTCTATGTATCTCACCGACCTCAGGGCTGACGATGCCGGCTCCTACGTCTGCCTGAAGCATGGAAGCTCCATTACTGACATATACCTCTCTCTCCTCGCTGTCACTGCACTTTCCAAAGTCAATGACCTGCAGCTTGGAGGAAACCTCATCTTGAGCTGCAGCCTGTTTACTTTCTACGATGCTGGGAGCTGCCAATCATACTCCAGTGTGTTCACGCTCAGCTGGGTGACTGAGAATGGTACCCCGCTACCCAAAGAAAGCAGGTTGCCATCATTTTTCTCTTAATAGTAGTTTCTTCTTTTCAGAAATGGGTCATTTAGCTCTTTAGTGTTTTAATAATGAATCTATTAAATATAATGGGTTCATAGAAGGAAACACAGTATATAAATAGAATAGAATAGAACAAACAAAAATAGTAAGCGATGTTCTCAGGAATAGATCAGCAGTAACACCGCTGACCAAAGATGAGAATTAGGTAGTTTGTTGCAGAAATAATTCAAGCTGCACAACCATGGTGGCTGAGCGATGTGTAATGATTTCCAGGCCATCACAGCCAAAGAAAGTGGAGACAATTAGAATTTTATATTATCACTTTACTACAAGCATTGCAAATAAAATTCACTCAAATATTTTTAATTGAAAAATATCTGTCAAGAAATTTCAGTGGGCTTGTGTAACTTGCATCCATATCCAAACCTATGCCCTTCCACAGAGGATTAGAATATATATGATGGTCTGAATACACAAACATTTCTGAATATTTCTGAACACAATTCTTCATAGATTGTTGAAAAATGATATCAACCAACTAACGACACAAAAACGGCAAAAATACAAAATGCATTAAACATTAACAACTGACATATGACAGCAATGGTTCACTGATGATCGCCCCTCTGTGCAGGTATGAACTCATTGGGCAAACTCGTTGCAACATCACTCTCGTAACAAAATTGCAGATGGACGACAACAACAGGAAGTGGCGATGCCAGATGAAGACCACACAAATCAAAGGGATAGTGTTTCAAGACTTCAGATCTGTTTTTTTGTTCGAAAATCCTTCCACACCTTTTATTCCTTCACCTAATACAAACTGTCCAGTCCATCTACCCATCAGCCGCATCATGCTCTGTTTTGCTCTACCAGTCATGTTGATCATTATGGGACATTTCACATGGAGGGGACGAAGTAGGAAGAAGGAAACACCTGCAGCTGGCATCAGGCTGCAGGAAGTTAGATGATGGTTGAGTACTGATCAGTTTAAGTTTGTTTTTTCTCCATGGATTCCAGATACTGTTCAGACTGTACTATGCTTTTCAAATGCGGACTTTGACCTACAAGCAAAAATGTTACACATTTCTGTGTTTTTGCATTGTCATTGTCGTTGCAAGTTGTAATGTCAAAATGTTTTAGATTCGGTTTTCATATTTTCATTCATACAGGCACAGAAAAAACATAAATGAAGGCTGAAAGGAACAAATTACTCCAGTTTGTAGATTTTAAATGCTAAATTACAAAATCTAAATTGTAAATCTATAGAACATTTAATGAATTGGAGCATTTTAATAGGAACTGTTTATTAGTTACTTAATTGGTTTTCTAAAATTTTTCAAATCTGTTCTTAGTACCTAAAAGATTGAACTATTTCTGATATTTTTGGATTTATTTAGACACAATTTTGAGCACGTTTATTCACATACCTGCTTGTTATTGTTACAATTTTATTATTTTCTTATGAAACTAGAATTTTTTAAATTGGGGTTTCGTAATGTAAATCTGTAAAGCAAACATAATTCTGAGGTCACTGGGGGAAGGGTATGCGATAGTACAATAAATAAATGTGCCTTTGTGGCAGAAAATATGATCTTTGTTTATTTGCTTGCACATTTGTTTGGGATACAATAATTAAAGAAAAGAGAACGTTAAAACATAATGGCTGTACCCTATCCCTGTGATTTATCACTGCCCTTTTGTTTAGATGTTGGATTCAAGTTTGTTTGTAGAAAAATGACTTGCAAACATATTTTACTAAAATAACTACAGCTACTGTAGTCCAAAGGGACAAATAACATATCAGTTATTTGTTAAAGTATATATTGATCCAAGAACACCAAAACAGGAAGAACAAGACTTGCTTTTACTTGACAAACATTTGAAGTTTCAGTTAAATGAAGAAGCTAATAATTTTTTCAGTCTACACAATAGAATTGATGGCGATGGCCATATCATTATAGTTGGTGAAAGAATTACAGATTTTTGTGTTTATTCAAGTTATTGCAGTCATTACAGTCAGTTCTATCTCATACCAGGTAAGATATAGTAAATGATATATGTGAAAGGCTGAACTGATTAAGACGTATGAACAGTTCAGTTACATTTTTGTGGATACCAGCTCTTAAAGGAAAAAACTGGTACAGCCAAAGCTAATAAAAGAGCAATTAGTAAAAAATAAATAAATAAATAACGCTAATTTAAAAAAAAAACAACATAACAACAAAAACAGGCCATCAAAATTAGTCTTCACCTCCTGTGTAAAACCAAAGTGTGGTTAAAAAACAAAAAACACAAAGTAGGAATACAAGGATACAGAAATCCAAGGAGGAGAATATTTTAACAAGTCTGGATATATTAAACTAAACAATACACTGCATGTAATAAGCAGGCAACCTTACGGATTGTATGAGTTTTATTAAGCAGGAGAGTCAGAGCAGGTAAATGTTCACTGTTAAGAGTGAAAGAATTTTTTTGTTTGTTTGTTTTGTTGTTGTTTTTTGTCTGGTTTTTTTTTTGCTATAAACTCCAACACAGTAAGTGGCGGTAAAGCATTTTGCGCTGGTTGCCAACCACCATAAATGAAGAAGAAGAAGAAGAAGCAGAAGAAGCCGAAGAAGAAGAAGAAAAAGAAGAAGACAAACGGGACAGTTTCATGTTGCTGAAGAGGAAAGCACGGCTAACCATCTTTCCCACAAAATGGCAGCACACCTGAAAAAGCGAGTTTATGAGGAATTTTCCAAAGTTGTGCAGGTGAACACATGAACCTCTCTTATTTCCGCTGTTAGCCGTTAACTCTGGAGGAACGACGCGTTTGAGAGCTAACATGCTAATGCTAATGCTAGTGCTAGCTAACATCATAACAAAACACAATTCTTTAAAGAAAATAAAAGCTGTTCTTTGGTAGCTCTAAATTTAAGATGACCCGCTAGCCGTGATTCATCAGACTAACTCTTTGCAAATGCCTTTCCAGGACAGTGAAGTAACTTCCAAACTAACATTTTGCCACATGCCAACGTTTTTGAATGGTTATACAATAATAATAATAATAATAATCGCATTCGCTTTGATTCATGCTGTTATTCAGTGACTTTGAGAGGCTGGCTTTATGACCATGAGATTATATATTATTATTTAATACATACACGTAATTTCAATTTTCTCAATACAAATATCTTCCCTTCAAACACACGTATGTAGTTTTGGCACCTTCTCAGAGAATCAGTCAGAGAATTTTCTGACAGCTGGCACACAGATATCTTTACACTGTGAGGAATGGTGAGGGGGATGTACAGGATTTGGTTTGAACAGATGTTACTCATGGTAGGAGATGAGGATGCCTTCTCATTTTTTTTTTCCCCCACATACTCACAGATTCCCCATGAAGAAACTCCGGCCAAGAAGTTGCGCCTGTCCAAACCCAGTAAATCCGCAGCTCTGCACATCGACCTCTGTAAGGCAGCAAACTCCACTGATGCTCTGCAGTACCTGTTGCAGTTTGCACGCAAGCCTGTGGAAGCAGAGAGCGTGGAAGGTGTGGTCAGGATCCTGTTGGAGCACTACTACAAGGTATAGAACTGAGGGCTTTAGGAATATAAGGATAATTGCTGCCAAGTTGTAACAACGAAGCTCTGTTGTGTTCATAAACAGTTTAATATGGCTTTTATTCAAACTGTGTTTCATATGGAAAAGATTAAAATTGCACTCTAAAATGGTAAACACAATTTATTATGTCTTAAGGTTAGCAAATGTTCTTTGTGTTCAATCTAAGCTAAGATGAACATATTAAAACGCATCTGATGTTGATAATGTTGTCCTTTCCAGGAGACAGATAATTCAGTGAGACTGAAGATTGCTTCTTTGCTGAGCCTGCTGTCTAAAACGCAGGGTTTCAGCCCTGACTGCATTGTTGATGACACTATTAACACACTCAGCAATGAGAGTAAGACACTTTTATACTTTATGAACCTTGTGTTTTGACTCACACATTTACACATGGAAGCATTAGATTCTGTCATTCTGTTTTTGATTACTTTGGCAGGCAATAAATTATAATTATCAATTATTCCATTGTTTTTTTTTTTAGCAACCACAACTGAGAAAGAGATTTTTTTATGGGTTTCACTGAGCACTGCGTCTACAGTGTTTTTGAAAGCATTAATAATTCATAAAGTGAAGCAACATTACTAAACAATATTACTCTGTGCAATGCCCAATGTAATGAGCGTGTTAGGCAGGATTAAGGAAGAATTTTTGAAGTTTGAGTGAGATCCCAGGAGAGCAGTGGAAATTTTCACACTGATGTCTAGCAAAGCATCTGAACGATTTGGATTTTAATATGAAATAATCAAACATTTACTCATAAAATAACACAATCTGTAATTGAACTAATAGTTAATGAACTTTGCATGGGTCTGCAGAGTCCCATCAGGTCCTTGCCCAGCTCCTGGACACTTTACTGGTTATTGGTACACAACTACCTGAGAGTCCAACAGTCAGACAGAGGCTCATAGAAGTAGCCTGCAAGGTGAGACTCCCACACACACCTGCACATACACTAGTCATTATTTGGTAATTCACTGCACAGAGGAATAAAACTGTTTTGGATTTTTTTCCTTCAGCATCTTTCTGATACATATTTTGGGGTGAGGAACAAGTGTCTACAGCTCTTAGGATGTCTCGGCATAGTGGATACTCCTGTCAACAAAGATGAGGGACCAGGAACATTGCTAGGTGTGCATAATTTCTTAATGTAATTAAATGACGGAACGCTGACGTTTCCTTACTTTAGTTGTGTCATAACTAAGCTTTCAGTAATTTTGTGATGTGTTGTCGTGGTTTTGTTAACTTGTCTTTTACATGTTGTTTTGTACTCCAGGAGGAGTAAGGGACGTTCAGACTATCATCAGTGACTACTTTGGAGACCAGGACCCAAGAGTCCGCACTGCAGCCCTCAAAGCCATGGTAGTGCACCGCCAACACTTACACTCACCAAAAACTTAACAGGCACTACACTTGTATATTTAGAAAATAAACAATGCAATTACAGTGGAAAAGCAAGAGTGTAGTTCTTAAATCAGTAAGTAAACAGTTTTGCTCCGCTGCAAGTTATCTATGACAACGGACAGCAATGTTTTTAACATTGCTGTTTTTTTGACAATGGTCCACCAATATGGTCGGATTTCCCCAACAGGGACCGACAGATCAATTGTCACTATGAGCAAGAGCCACCACTATAAATTGAAGCAGGTGAAACGCTGGATTGTTAATATCAGTATCAGCTCATTCTATGTGCTATTGATTGTTTTTCAGCTGCAGCTGCATGAGAGAGGAATGAAGATTCATCAGATCATTTATGACCAGGTAACAGCACTGTCTAACATTTAGACTTCTGTGTTCACTTAAAATGTTGTGCAAAGGTTGACTTTCCTGTGCATTTACAAGGCAAATTTATCTGTGGTGGAAGAATGATAAATAATAATAATGACAAGTGTTTGCTGTGTGGTTAATGATGAGGAAAGATTAAAGATACAGGAAAGTAACAGGAAATCAAAATTCCTGTGAAAAACATGTGTATGTAATGTATTTATTCCCTAATATCATTTTTATACATATATAAAATGTATAAATATATAATATATAATATATATATATAAAATATATATATATATATATATATATATATATATATATACATAATGTGTGTGTGTGTGTCTTTATCCTTGAACAAATTTGTGGCCTGTCAATTGTTGATCTAATAGTAAATTGATTCAATTGTGTTTGCAGGCCTGCAGGTTGCTGTCCGATGATTATGAGCAGGTCCGCTCTGCTGCAGTGCAAATGGTTTGGGTGCTCAGCCAGCTGTACCCAGAAAGGTGAGATGATATTCAGAAGGATTTTCTGTCAGTGTGGCTGTAGGCTGGACTCCACTCTCTGGATCTGGAACTTGTACATTATTGTAACACCAGGGACAAAATGGAGGGGAGAGTTTAGTTTAAAAGAAGAGACACACAAAGTTCATAAAACTTGAAAATTGTTTGAGATTTTTTTGGATAGCATTTAATTCTGTTCCCCATGATGCTGCACTTTACTGCTTTGATAATCTTGCTCCTGCTATTTTCATTTAGTTATCTAGCCTGCTGAAGATGAATGCTGAAATAAGTGACACTTTCCATTTTAAGTTATTGACTAGTTATAATATTGTGCAATTGGGGCTGGCTGGCTTTTTACTCACACTTTTCTCTTGTCAAATCAGCATTGTGCCCATCCCATCATCTAATGAAGAGATCAGACTGGTTGATGATGCATTTGGGAAGATTAGTCACATGGTCAGTGATGGTTCCTGGATGGTTCGTGTGCAGGCTGCCAAAACACTGGTGAGACCAACAAACTGTACTCACACAGTTATTTTCATCCAATGTTAATGGCATCAATGCCCTCGTCATTCAGGTGCTGCCTACACACTCTGGCTATTTGATGCAAGGCATTGGCCTGCCCAGCCACAGCCATCTGAAGATATTCCATAGTATGTGTTTGAACATTTTGTGTGTGTGTGTGTGTGTGTGTCAGGGTTCAATGCTGCAGGTCAGTCCTCACTTTCTGGAGCAAACGTTGGATAAGAAGCTGATGTCAGATCTCCGGGTGAGTACCTGCCTATTCAAAGATATTTTTGTTTTCGTTGAAAGCCTTGAAGTAAAATAAATGAGAAATAAGTTCGCCAGCATACCTCTAGTTTCTCTTTGCTCTTCTTTTCTGTGTCCAGAGGAAGCGTACAGCCCATGAACGGGCCAAGGAGCTCTTTGCTTCTGGAGAGTTCTCCTCGGGCAGGAAGTGGGCAGATGACGCCCCTAAGGAGAAACTGGACACCAACACAGTGAATCTCATCGCATCGGGTGCCTGTGGTGCCTTCGTTCACGGACTAGAGGACGAGATGTTTGGTACGGGAGGCACTATATTTTTCAGCAGATAATTCCATGCCATTTTAAAAGAGTTCTGCCCACAAAGTCTTTGGATATTACTGATGTCTCATTTTTTACACATCATAATATTTTTTGTGTTATGAATCATGGTGAGTTAAGGGGGAGATAATATATTTGATACACCAGAGCTTTTTTTTGCTAAATTGAACTTTGAAGTGAAGATTTACAGCTGTACGTTTTTAGGTCTCCCAAAAGAGGTTATCCAGTTACAAAGTTTATACTTTTTACCACACAGTGTGTTTTCCTGATTTCTCCAAGCTTTTTATGGTGTCAGCAAATATGCATAGTAAAAATCTAAAGGAATTCAGAGACTATCCTATAATTAGGACTGGATTTACTGTATTGCTTTACATATTTAACGGTCTTGAGTGTTTCTAATACTGGTCTCTAATATATTTTCAGAGGTCCGTATTGCAGCAGTAGAAGCGTTATGCCAGCTGGCTCGCTCATCTCCCAGCTTTGCTGAAAAATGTCTGGACTTCCTGGTTGACATGTTCAATGATGAGATTGAAGAAGTGAGGCTGCAGTCCATTCATGTGCTGAGAGAAATTTCTACCCATATAACACTCAGGGAGGATCAGTTGGATACTGTGCTGGCTGTGTTGGAGGTATACTTACAGACTGACACACAAAAAAATAATCTGTCTGTGCTTTCTGGTTTGTTACACAACACTTCTTTGTATTGAGTACTGATAAGTTGCCATTGGCCTCCAGGACTCATCTCGTGACATCAGAGAAGCTCTCCATGAATTACTTTGTTACACCAACGTCTCCACTAAAGAGTGTATCCAGCTGGCTCTGCTGGAGCTGCTGAAGAACCTCAACAAGTATCCCACTGACCGCAACTCCGTCTGGAAGTAAGACTGTGTGAATGTGTGAGTGTGTGTGAGAGAGAGTGGGGATTTTCTTTTTCTGCTATTTTTGTACGAAGTGAGTTGTCTTTTAGACCTTTTTGGCTGTGCCGTTTTCAGGGGCCAAGTTCAGCAATGGACACTGAGGTTTTGGACTAGGGTTAGTCGTTTTCAAATCGGCACCCTGAGTGCCTGAAGCTCAGGCCTAGGGTGTGGCAACGTTTTACTTATTTTCCAACTGTACAAAGTGTCACATTTAACAAAAAGGTGGCGTTTAGATGAACTAAATCAACATATTTCAGTTTTAGGACAGAAGAAAAAGGTTTAATAACATTAAATTCTGTTAAATATGCAGTTATACTGCAGCTAAGTTGTTGACATGATGGCTCGTGATTGTCATTGGAAGACATTATGCTTTCTGGTACAAATGAGCCTGAAATTGTAACTAATGGGAAAATATCTAAGTAATTTAGTTACTAGAATTAAAACAAAGCTGACGATTGATTGGGCATGACCACAAACTTGAATGAAACTGTGTTGTAGATTGGGAAGGCAAAAAAATTTAATTGTGAGTTTGGAAACTACTTGCTGATTGTCGTAAAAAAATGGTACTGTACTCAAAGTAACTGTGATATTCCACCCTGTTAAAGTGAGAGCAAGAATAATTACAAGAATACAGCCTTGAATCTGGTAATACTGATCAGTTGGGAAAATCAACATAAACCTGTTCCTGCTCCTGTGCTAAAACTTTTTAATGCATCTAGATGATTTTATGTTAAAGCTCAATGATTACATGGTCTACTTTTTCTCAGAAAGCTCTTCCAAACTAACCATAAATAAAACTGCATAACACTGATTGCTTGTGTTTTTTATTTTTTCTGCCCTCTCAGGTGTCTGAAGTTTGTGGGTTCCCGCCACCCAACACTGGTGTTGCCGCTAGTTTCTGAACTGCTCA
Organism: Remorina albescens; assembly: GCA_034769265.1. NCBI lineage: Eukaryota > Metazoa > Chordata > Actinopteri > Carangiformes > Echeneidae > Remorina > Remorina albescens. The sequence continues at coordinate 21,923,956 of CM068497.1, read as the reverse complement.
GTACACACCCATATTTTGATACGCCAGAGCCTGACATGGATGATCCAGCCTGTATCCTTCAGACACCTGAAGAATCTGAAACCGATCACAAAGCTGCATAGTTTATCCATATTGTGAAGGCGTGACTATGAAAGCTCTGTGAACAGTTTCTGCTATATTCTGTCAACTGTGCCTTAGCCCATGTGTTTATTGTTGTGGAAGTATCTATGAGAAACTGTTTTTTTCTCCCTTGACTCTGCATGTTGATCTCAGACATTGCAGTGCTAGTGTTGGTGTTTAATGCTGCCAAATCATGCCCCACCATGCCAGCGCTTTTCTCCGATCACACCTTCAGACACTATGCCTACCTGAGGGACAGTCTGTCACACCTAGTGCCACCACTAAGAGTGAGAACACCATTCATACTGAGGTCATATTCCTGTAGTTAAAGTCAATATTGACAATGGCAGCAATGTGTATTATATAATACAACTAAACAGGAATGCAACAAGGCAGAACTTACTACATTGTGTTTTTTTCATTGCAAGACATTTTCAGGAAATTCTTAGGAACCTATGTTGAATCTACGGACTTTTAAGAAAGGTTTCAGTGACAGTTTTCAACTAAAGCTCCTGCAATTAACATTTCTGTTTATTAGGAAATAATCTTACAACTAGCTTCCCATTTTAATGATTATTCATTTGTTCTATGAAGTCATACAAGATTAGGGAATGCCAATCTCAATTTTCTTAGGTGCATGGTGATTGTCTGTTTTGTCAGGCCAATAGTTAAATTTGCTTAGCTGTCACATGAATTTGTTACGCTTGCAGCTTTTCAACATGTAGTCATATGGTTAGCCACAGTACTGTTACTGTTCACATTTAGTGAAATGGCCATCTCAAGTGCAGAGAGTAGTCAGTACCAACAACAGACACAAAACCGTATTATAAAGTGAATGTCACTTTTGTCAAGAAAACTATCACTAAAATCAGCCAATGAGAAGAGAAGATACCAGGAGACGCACATGCAAAGAAAATCACAGTCTCCAATCAACAATGAAGTTCAAGTCACATTTAACCTGAAGGGGACACATCCTTTTACACCGCATTCACAAGTGCACTTGCTGTCTCACCTTTAATCATTCTTCTGTCTTTTAGTTGCCGGGCAGGAAGCAGGTATACGGTCTGGACTCTGTAGACGTGGGTTCTGGATCTGGTTCTGTGGAATCAGCTCAGCTCTTCCTTCAACAGAGTCTGAACAGAGTCAGCACAATACAAAACCTGGAAGCACCTGGAGCTCAAGACTTGCTGGACTTTACTATCCGGTACACAGAAACTGCAAGCATAGAAGAGGGCCTTTGAAGGACTTTGTTATATTTTTAGAAGCTAAAGATTTCAGTGGGTGATGGGTAAAATGAGTTGTTTGAGGAGTTTTGACTGTCTTGTGTGTCTGTCAGAGACCTGCAGAGGCTGGGGGAACTGCAGACAGAGCTTGCCGGAGCTGCCGATTTCTGTGCCACATATCTGCGCTGCCAGTTGCTGCTGATCAAGGTGGGAGTGATTTCTGCCTTAGGTGTTCAATGACTTGCGAAGGGCAATGTTACGTTCAAGACAAAATTGGTCCAAAGGGAAATTCTGGGCAGAAAGATGACATTGCGCTAAGTTTAAGGAAGCAGAACTGTGGCCTAAAAGTGAAGGCTTCGTGTTTGACCTTTGCCTTTCTTCCTTAGGCTCTGCAGGAGAAGCTGTGGAAGATGGCCGTCCCTCTCTGCCTCAAACAAAACGTCACGGCCACAGCAGCAGCTCAACAGGTCAGCACACCCACACGTTGGTATTACCACGGCAGCGTGTTACGTGGTGGAACCTTTTAATGTTTAAATGTGTTTGCTTGTGTTTGTAGATTTTAGAGGAAACCTACAAGTTGGAGTTTCTGTACTGCGGTTTGGAAAGCAGACAGGTGGCCATTATACATCATGTTCGCCTCCAGGCCAAAGCTCTGCAACTCATCCTGACTGCTCGCACCAGGCTAGAGTCAGTGCACACACATACACACACATTCACTCATTCACTACATATATTAACACCTCAATGTGGCACACATGTATACACACAGCATTACTCTAAACAGGTTTTTCTTTGTCATCCTTCTTAGGTTGGATCCTCTTATCAGCAGCTGTGAGAAGTTTTTGCAGGAGGTTGAAGCTTTTCAGAGGTAAAAGCTTTGTGAGTGTGTGTGTGTGTCCCTTTTTCTTTCTCAACAATATGTCTTGGCTTATAATGACAAGTTCATTTGCAAAGCAAATTTCAGTAAGATAGGAAGGCATTAAACAAAATAGAAAAGAAACACAAAACAATAGAAATAATATGCATATATAGTAAATTAGAGAATCAAATAGAGGATAAAAAAGCTTAAATGAGTAAAACAAATAAAATACAAAGAAGGCGAATTAAGTTAAAATAACAACACAAGAAAATAATGAAGATCATCAAGTGTAACGTGATGAAAGGCAGCAGCAAACAGAAAAGTTTGAAGTCGTAAGTTAAGAGAAAATGTTTGTACAAATAAATTCTGTGCGAGTTTGTTCCAGATATAGGAACAAACTTCGTCTCTGTTTTGATCCCATTATGGAGATTATGGGTCGAGGTTAAGCATTCTTTAAAACTAAGCTTCCACAATTGAGTCCATGTCTGCTTTTCAGTCATTTCTTGCCTTAACTTTCCCTCAAACTTTAGTAGATGCTTGTTTATAATATTGATATTGTGAAACATTATTGGAGACTGATGTTAAAGGACAGAATATCGCTTTTTTTTTTTCAATGATTTCTGCACCCTGCAGGCTGTTTCTGGCAGAACTTCCCCAACTCCAAGACAGTTTTGTGGATAAGCTTTTGGAGCTGATGCCCCGGCTGTCGTCCTGTAAACCAGTAGAGCTGGTGAAGATCCTCCAGACCACCCTCAGGCAGAGTGGCCTAGTGCAGCTAAAGCTGCCTGAACAGGTATGACTGCATTTCATCTTTCTCACACTCAAGCATCAAGCAAGAGCACGAACAACAACAGACCCCTACAACCCCGTTACAATAAGGAATGGAACAGAAAGTCATTCCTGCTTAGTGCAATCAGACAATCAATACATCTCTTAATAATAGAGACACCCTGCACTCTAATCATAGCACATTGATCCCTCTACATATTTATTTATGTCATCTACTCATTATATCTTTTTTTACTCCTGGAATTTGTTTGTATTTTTGCAGAATTTAATGGTATATTTATTTGGCTGCTAGGATATCTTAACTCCAGGGGTTAATAAAGTCATCTATCCATCTTTCTTTGCAGCATGAATTTCAATATTTCGACCCTAAGAGTTTTGTTTGGCAGATTAACAGTGTACTTTCTTGTTTTTGGTGATATTTTCTTTCTGGGTGACAGATCCATGGAGCGAAGGCCACCATCATAGAACCAACAGGGGAGTCTGACAATCCACTGAGGTTCACATCTGGCCTGGTGGTGGCACTGGACATCGATGCAACACTAGAACATGTCCAGGAGCCCCAGAACACCGTGAAAGTACAGGTCAGTTTGATGTACGACTTCAAGTGCATCATTGTTTTGGTATGGGGTTTTGCTCAGCATCAGTATCCTTTTCTTCTGCAATACTTAAAAAAAAACAAAAAAAAAACTAATTGTATAACTAAAAAAATTTTAGTATAATGTTTATAAGTGTCAGTATTTATTTGTCACACTAAAAGCTATACTCTATAATGCTGTAAATAAAAAAAATCATCTACAAAAAAACTGCAAAGATAATCTAAGATACTGCTTCCAACATGTACTTAAAAATGCTTATGTACACAAATACAAACAAGGTAAAGTCATTGTAATCACTCTTACATTTTACTTTGATTTTTCTTGGTGTGTGTGTGTGTGTGGGGTGGGGGGGGTCGTCTTTGTTCCCTCCTGTCCAGGGAATGGAATGTTGCAGACTGGGCCATATCTGTGGATCCACAATGTGATTTCATCTCTTTATATCAAAAGAATACAGCTCCTTTGCTTTGAATGTTGTACTTGGCTATATTGTGAAGTAGATTCTATTTTCACAGTTGTGCAGCGCTAGTCCAGACCGTAATTTTTACAATATTGTCCTTGATCTGCATCCCTGAACTGCCGGCTTGTGCGTCTGTCTGTAGGTTCTGTATCCAGATGGCCAGAGTCACGTGATCCATCCCAAACCTGGAGACTTCAGAAAACCTGGCCCCGACAGACACAGACTCATCACACAGGTCTACCTCTCACACAGCGCATGGACAGGTCAGTTTAATACTCACATCTGTCTATCGTTTCTATTTGATAGTTCAAATATCTACTTTTAAGGGCTGTAAAGAAAATATAATTCTGTTCATTCTTACTCCTTGTCTGCTTGCATTATTTTCGTATCACAGACTTGATTCAAATTATCTGCTAGTGCTATTTCAACCGTACACCTAAAACTTCCCCTGCCCCCTCTTGCTCTCAGTGTGGCCATTTTCACTTCCATCCGTGACTCTTTCTACCCCCTCTTGTCTCTGTTTCTCAGAGCCGTCTCAGATTGAGGTACGTCTCCTGCTGGCGTACAGCTCCTCCTCGAACTCCCTCTCTTCCTCAGCCTCCAAGCAGGGATGGAGTGACAGCATCGACGGCATCCCACCTCCAGAGGCTGCTGTTGAAGGGACCATTCCATTAAGCAAGCCAGTCAAAGTTTACATCATGCCTAAACCTGCCAGGCGTTAACAAAAGCCCCACCAATGGCAACTTGGCCAACCCTCTTCAGCGTTGATATGGACTAAATCCAACTAAATCCAAAACTGTGGTTCAGAATCCGTTTTTGTTTTCTCTTCAAAACTCTTTCATAGCTAAGTAAAAAGAATATTTTTTTTACTCTGCACTTTTTATGAAGAGAAACACAATGGAGATGACTCATTTTCTAATTTTATTTTCTGTAGCAAACAAGCAGAAAATACATTTTCAACTCATGAAGTGTATCATACATTCATTCATCATCCTTTAATAACACCAAATAATCTGCCCTTGCACAGGACAGTTCGAGGGTAAAAATCTGTGAATTTCTTTTTCAATTTGAAATCAATGAAAAAACTGAATTTGAAGTGCTTTTGAGTTCAGTGATTTACAAAAAAAAATCATACCTACACGTTGCCAGTCCTCTTCTACCTAGCAGCTCAGGCTGAAAGAAGTCCTACAAATGTTCTATGACCAGGCTGAGAAAAGCTGAGGACTAGTAACCAGCTACACATACTGTTGGCCTTGATTCACGGGAGGCTCTACCAGTCTTTGGTAAGCCGTCTCAGTAGGTGCAGCACGACGCCTCAACAGGTGGAGTGGAAGACGCCACCCACCTTGGCACCCTGGCCAGCCAGTTTATTGTATTCAGCAACAGCCTTCTCTGTCTGAAAGACTCTGACATCAACACCTTTTTGCTTCACGTAGTCCAAAGTGGAGGAGGGAACCTGCAAGAAGAGATGACAGAATAAAAAGACAGAATTCACTTCTACATCACAGCACAACACAAAAGAGTTAATTTATTTCGTAGTGTGTGGGGTTTTAGACAAAGATTCTGCTGCTTTGCTCGTATGCTGCTCACACCGCAGCACTTGTGAAGACGCAGTATCCGGCTCCTTCACACCAGTATGTCCTCCTCCTGCGTGCACTCATGTTTCAGGTCAAAAATCCAAAAATCAAGTTTAAAGCGCTCGGGTCAAAAGGGCTGGACACCGTTAGGGTTCCGGAAGGTGTTTCACCTCTTCTCCAGAAGACACCCTCAGTTCTAAAAGCTGATGGGGCAACTCTGGGATTGAACCTCTAGCGCGATTATCAACTAAGAGGTGGTCCTGAGAAACATCGGCCCGCCCTGCCATCATATGAGTTCGGGTCACGCCTTTTTTTTTTTTTTTTTTTTCCTTCTAGTTGTTGTAGGCACTCTATGACATTCTTCTTTTAGCTGCTCGTGGGGTTCTGCCTCAACATCTAGTTGTCACCTGTCACTGAGGAATGTGGTTATTTTAGTGTGGTAATTAGCTGCATTGAGAATGACGCTGATGCTGAGAATGTAATGATGATTTGGTATTTGCTCAGGGGTCCAATAGTCTTCCTTTCCTGGATGATAACATCAGAAGGAGAGGGCAGCTGATACTTTCCTGATTAGTACAGTTTATTCTTATTGCTGATTGTGCGTCCACTAAAGGCAGCTGGTGTGGAGAGAGAAGATATTGAGTCCTTTGGCTAAAACGTCCATCCCTGTTTGATCCAATAAGCAGGTTGTTTACCCACTTAACCCAGCTGTCAGTGAGCGAAGCGTCATCCTGTTTTGGTCCAGATGGTTCCGAGAACTATTACACTATTATAATCTCTTGCTTGTAGTTTTGAGTTAGAGTGGAATTGTTGTTTGCCATTCGTGGCCTTTAATGTGTTGTGCCTCATCCACAAAGTTTGGAACTTCCAAAATGGAGAGCTGATATCTTTTTGTACTCCCTCACTTATTGAAGAGTATTCCTTCAAAACTACCAGGCAGCATATCAAAATGTCAGCCTTTTGAGATGGGAGGTGAAACGTCTTCCAGAACCTAAAAGAGGTGCAGTTGCTTTTTGCCCTATCTAAGACTTCGATGACGTGGATCACTGAGAATCTACTCAAAACATCTCGCACAATCAACAAAATAGATGACAATTGAAGTGGACAAGAGAGTCATTGATTCTGCTGCTTATGAATAAAAGCACTGATTGCCTGTTAAAGATAGAAACATTCAAGTTGAAGAAATTGATTTTAAATAAGCTTATTGTCCTTCTATGCTTTTTTTAAAATAGTAGTTTATGAGAAAAATCTGAAAATGTCAAGGGGAAGACAATTTGCACCCACATGACAAAGAAAAAACCCTATTGTCATCCAATTATTAAGTTGACATACACAAACTGATCTAACTGCTCTAAGTTTCGTGTTATTTTTCAGTACGACTTCTAGATTCGTGATGATCAATATTCACTTTAACTCCGAATGCACTGGACTGTCTTTTGGATTGTCCTACCTGTAGAGCTTCACTCATGCCTCTGCCAATCACCAGCAAGTCTATCCCCTTTTTCAGCACCTCCTCCACATCAGCAGGTTGTACTCCTGGGTAATGCTGTAGTGGGAGAAGCAAAGAATGCCAAGCAAATTCATTTGAAAGGAAACCACCAGTGTTTGTCTGTTCCTTTGCTGCTATTGTGAATTGCTCTACAATTACAATGTTTAATTGGTCCAGAACTTTGGTTGTGAGGACATAAATCTGTTAGCAAAAATCACATGAAAGGGGGTTTATCTTTCTTATGGGGAGGGGAAAAAAATAGCAAATCCCCACAAAGCCAATTACGAAATTTGATTGTCAGCCACTCACATCCGTCCCAGTCTCTCTCCAGTCCCACGTCCGACTTCCTCCAGGCCAGACCTTACAGTCCTTGTAGCTGGAAGAGCATCCCTTCACCTTCATGTGACCCCAGGAGAGAGAGGCTATCTCTGGAGAGGACATGATTATGTGAGGCTGCCCGCTAAAAGTCAAGAAAGGAACACATTGATGGATAAGTGTGCAGAATATGCACGGTTCATATCGGACTGTTAAATAACAGCCCCTTAACATTTTCTGAGGACAGAAATCTTAGTGGTCGACTGGATGTTAAACAATGAGTTGCTTTTGATAAGATGGTTAAAAAACAAACAAACAAACAAACACACATTTTGGTACAAGAGTGTTTTTAACAAAATTCCTTAATTTGAATCTTGCACCCCTGATGTCAGCAAGCTACTATGCAAGATGAATAACCATCTGGATCAGGATGGGCTCCGTTGTCTCGGCCAGTGATAGTCTGATGAATGGAAGCACATCTGATCAGACTTTCATTGACTTCCAACTGTAAAATGACAGCAGTAAAGTTTCTTCCTGCTGTCTTTTCATGTGGACTTAAATGCAGACAGATTCTCACAGAGAATTAAACTTCATGTCTTTCCTTGATGGGCCAATAACTCTGATCATGTGTTATATGATCTAAACCATGACAGAACACGTCAAGATTAATTACTGAGTAAAAATCCAATCAAAAGGCTACAATCTCCACTTCGGGCTGGAAATGTGTTTTTGCTGTTGTTATTTCTGAGCCAAAGGATGGCAGTAAAGATGATCTTTTGGATAAAACAACGCCTGTCACAGAGCCATGAACTTTAACCTCACACACTGAAACATTCACGTCTTGACAGCTTTGGGATTTTCCTGCATGCAGCTGTCAGACACACAACAAATCTCCGTTTTGGCTCTTCACCTCAAACCAGAAGGGAACAAATAAACACACAAATTAAACTCGAGTTCAAGCAACAACTTTACCACTGTCCAACAGTCTTACTTCACAATGTCTGAATAGAAAATATATATATAAATAAAATAAAATCAGTTCAAACTGCAGGAAAACACACAGCTGTTCAGAGTTCAGATTAACACGAGCTGCAGCAAAATCCTAAACTTGTGTTGCCAAATTTGTTACTTTATCCGACACTGACATGAGCTATTTCTGTACAAGACTCGTCACAGACACTAAACCCAGAAACTGAGCCAAGGCCTGCTGGACTGAAGCTCACAAGGTTCAGACTGCAACGACATGCCACTATAATTTATATTTATCTATTTTATTTATGTAATTATGAGAACGATCAAGCCAAAAATCAAGATCAAGATACTCACTTCGACTTGTAAACAAACTGGACACATTTCCTGCAATGATTCTTCTTCCTGCTGTTAAAGGGAAACGATCAGCTTCATCCATCAGTCTGCATTTCCACTGTGATAGAACAAACGCAAAACACACTGACCAGCAACACCACAACAACAAAGGACTGGAGCATGTATATTAATGTAAACAGACATTAATGGAGATTAAAGACATCACCAGAAGCATCAACACCAAAACAACTACCTGAAAACAGCTGATTTATAAGACAACAAACTGTAGGAAGTCCACTACGACGGTAGTTACAAAATAAGATGTTCACTTTTTTCTGTATGAAAATGCATTTTTATTACAGTTCTCCAGAAGTTTTTTTGTTGTTGTTTTTTTTAGCCAAAGACAAAATAAACACGTATCTTGACATCACGTTCGTTCAAAACCTCCTACACTACGATCATCCTTGGTGGTGCGTTCAAGGACCTGATCACTTACAGCTTCTCTGCTGCCCCAAGTGGTGGGACGGACTAAACACTAATAAACATCAATGGCTCTTAGCGCGCACACACACACTCACACACACACACACACACACACACACACACACACACACACACACACACACACACACACACACACACACACACACACGAGAGGTCTCTCACACACACACGAGAGCACAGAAAACAGAGTATTTCCTGACAGCCTTAAGGACGGACACACACAACTCTGTGTCCAGTCACTCCTAAGACTCTTTCTTAGGACTTTCCAACAAAGTTGTTGCTTAATTGTGGGGACAATTGCTCCTCTAAGCCCCTGACTTGACAAAAGGTAGTGTGAGCACATTTACTGTCATCTCGTAACGGAGAACACGGTGGACTTACACTTCCTGCCCATTTACTCTCCATCACCACAATCTGGGCCTTGTGAATTTAGTGTTTAAAAAAAAGTTACAAAGAAAAAAAAAAACCCAACAACAAACAATCCATACGCAGCCTATGTTAAGGTGATGGGCATTTTGGTGATGACAGTAGCTCTATGTCTATGGATCTGCTAATGATGAACAATGAAGCCGTTTCATTTTAATCAGGTCACCTGAAGGAAACCAGAGTATAAGAAGGGAGAAGTGACTCAATGGGACTGTATATACTCAGAATGAGACACTGCTCAAAAAACTGGATTTTCTGAAATGTATTTAAATTAAAATGAAAAAAACAAAGCTTCAGAATTAAGAAATGTATACATTATTATTATTGGGAACGTATCACACCAATTAGGGTTCTGTGTCAGTTTAAAAAAAAAAAAAAAAGGAAGAAAAACTGAAATTAAATACACTCAGATACATGTGTATAGTAAAGATGACATCATACCACAGCAATTTAATGCTCCACTTTGTGTGTGGAGCACATACATTCTGGCAGTGGAGGAAAAATAAAACAATGCAAAAAAAAAACAAAACAAACAAAAACACAAGAATGCTGACATACGACACTGATCACCAGTGATCTAGTGAAATGCTTTTATATCCCTGAGACTCCCAAGCAAACGCAGAATTATTATCTGTGACTTGTAATTCCATCAGAGATTACTAACATTTTTAAGAAATGAATTATCTGTAAAAAGAAAGTAAGCGATGAACGCCTCACATCATTCTGTTGAAAAGGACACAATTTAAATAGATGCTCACTGCATTTGTAGCACTGCTGACTGAAGCCTGGCATGTAAACCAACAGCAAACAGATCTACACATGACAAAACCATCCAGTCAACATAAATAAGTCACCGTCAGGTCTATAGGGTGAGTGTCACAATCTGGGAATTGATGTTAACTTCATAATTAATGTCAGCGAATCCAAAAACTGAGAACACAGCATTAAACTAAGCCAAAGTACCACAGCTGACCACAGGCTCGTGTTTTAGCTGCCTTGTCGTGTCACTTAGCAGAAAATATGACAGTATTATGAGAATATATGACTTCCCTGTGTAGTGGCATTCACCTGTTGTAACACTGACTGTCATGAAACAGAAATGACAGTTCCTTCTCCCAAAATGTCAGTGCAAATAAATACATCCTGTCTGACAGTCTCTCACCAATGAAAATTAAAAGATGACATTGCCTCACGGTGTCAAGTTTTATAACCCGCATATAAATGAGAGTCTGATAAAAGAGAAGGAGAAAAAAAGAAATCATCGTTTTCTTTCAGTCAGTGGTTTTCTCCTCCATTAAAGATGGGCTGTTTCTTAATATGACACTTTCTGACTGCTGCCCACCTACTTCCACATCCTACCCCCGAGCATATTTATCCTGGTTTAGGCAGCAAACTCCCCGCGCAGTACTTTTAATTTCAAAAGTTGCGTCAGGCATGTGCATGACATGACGCAATAAAAGGAAACTCACCATTAATGAAATACGCGGGCTGTTCTTTGAAAATAACCCTGATATCCATATAAACATGCACATATTTAAGCCATAAATATCGAGAAGATGAGGTCGAGTGTCATGATGGATGGGTGCTGCATCCACCCATGCTATGTTCACCCCTCCCCTAGAAATGGAAGTTCATAAGTAGTCTTCTGTCCAGGTATCAATCCACAGCCAATCACATTGCCTGCTGCCGGAGAGCCCCAGGCTGGTTGCTCTTACTGCCAGTTGCAGCACTGTTCTCTGTCAGCAAGGGCGTGAGCTCTGAAAAGAAATACACTGTTCAGTTTGATGCCGAATTGCCATTTAGGGTTTTGTGTATGGGCTTAATTAATATATTCAAATCTATTTATGACGGCTGGTAGTTAGTCCAATGATCTACACACGATCCGGATGAAACCTAGAACTGGAGCCATCAGTCAGTCAGCTAGCCAGCCTAGACATGAGAAACAGGGGTAAAAGGCTAGACAGCTACATCCAATAATGATAAAATCCATCATTTTTTTGGTATCAAGTCTCAACATGACAATTCATGTTTCGAAACCCCACATAAAAAAGCAAACTGTTGTTCTGACAAGATGCTCACTAAAAAGTTGATTTCATTTAATGCTACCTTCTCCTTGAATCACAAAAGAAAATCTTTTTTTTTTTTTTTTTTTACATATGACATGGCTAAAGTTTACCATTTACTGTACATAGCAGATGCTGAAATCTTAATTCATGCCTTAGTTTCATGATAAGCTGGCTATATGTTTGTAATAATATGGTACTGCAGCACAAAGAATTTAGCTAAATCCGGAAAATGTGACCAAAAGCCACTAAGCCGCAAATTTTTCCCTTCCCTTCATTGGCTGCCTGTCCATGTAAGATCAGACATTAAGGTGCTGGCTGCAGATCAGACTGACTGCACTGGAACCTTTGAATCCAAACTTCAAGCCCGGCTTTACGGCCTCAACTTTTCCAGTTGCAACCTATTGTTTTGCTATTTAAAATTTTAGCAGCATCAGGTCAGTCTCATAGTCAATAAATCTAATAAACAAAGTGAATAATGTCATCGTGCTAATGGCATCAAGACACTTGATGGATTGATGGATAGCAGATAATGCCAATTGTTTGAAAACCAAAATCAACTCTGATCCCCACTGAACAGAATACACTGAAATTATACACTACAGCTGAAACCAATATTTATACATGAGAGTGTCAACAGCCTGTATGCTCTGGAAACAGGTATTGCTGGGTAAAGGTGTCGTCCCATATTTATATATGCATATTCCCTAGCCTCTTCCCAACACATTCCCAAAGCATGATAGATTTATAGATTGTGTTTAAGACTATCATCAAATAGTACCACCAAGCCAAAATGTAATACCCACCTTTCATCTCCATTTGCGTTTTGCTGTCGTCACACACGGCCGAGTTTGGACGGTTGCTGCTGTTCTGAGCGGCTCCAGCGTTTCCTGCTGTGGGGCTGCTCACACTGCCATCGGCACTCGTTTTCACTTGATCAAGTTTCCGTTTATACCCATCCACAGAGTCCATCTTCACTGGACAGAGAGTCCGGAGCAGACCCATGGCATCAAAGTCTTCTCCAGAGCACTCGCCTCGTCTCCTCAACAACTCTAACACCTGCAGCCAGGAAACACCAGTAATTGTATCCAACACTGCGGTTGTGTTTTCATGACCTTTTTCACAAACTCACAATGCCTGCCAACAGACCTTGATGTATTTGAAGGACTTCAGTTCACTGACATTCTCCTCCAGAAAGAGCAGATAGAGAGAGAGATCATCGCACTGGCCACCAGGAGCAGGCAGGACGCTCACTGTGGGGAGCGACTGGTAGGTTTCCAGGAATCGGGCGTATCCATGGCATAAGATAGGACGGAGACTGGCATAGATCACCACTGGAATCAGTGCAACAAACAGGACCAAATTCACATAGCTGAAAAAAGCAGAACAGACAGACGCAGGGAGGAAGAAGAATAAATATTATATTATGACTGTTTAAATACACTGTAAAATGTCATATTTTCAAAAAGGGGAAGTTCATTAAAGACAAACCACATTGGGCCGTAGAAACAAGCAAAACACCTTTTGACTAATCAAATGCATATTTTCAATGACCTTTTAATATCACATAGTGTGATTGAATTAATTCTCCATGTTTATACCAATCAAAGAACTGAAAACTGAATGCAGATTATTTGACAGTCACATTCTAACAAACTGCTGATTTGGTTTGTGAAAAGGTCTGTATGGACCTCAGTGTGTAAACCTCTTCTGTGTAGATGTGACATCTCATGAGAGCTAAAGTTATCTTCTCCATCAATCAAGAGGACACGTTAAAAACCTTTCTAAGTTTAATAGTTTTTGATAATTGCTGCCTGATCTGAGGCAACTGGAATCAGTGATTTTGAAGAGGTTTTTGTAGAAACCCTGTACACCAAAAAAGTTTCAAGCTAACACTTTCTTCCAGAGTGAACACAAACTGAGCTTCGCACCATTTTCATGTCAGGCCTGCTGATGTCAGAGTGCCTTATATTATGTCAGTGTTCATGTTATTGTGTCCATTCTGTGGAGTCGCTGATACGCATATATTTGCTGTTGAAGGAATCAACACCAGACCCTTCCTACCTCTACCAGCACATGAAATCAACCTCATTCCATTTCGATAAAAACCAAACATTTTACTGTGTGTACAAATACCTGAGCAAAGAGAACACTCCCACAGCGATGAGCTTACACTGCACCTTGTCGGGAACAGTGGGGTCAGAGGTGAGTAGGCCGACACGAAGATTGCAGCCAAACTCATCGGTGACAGAGGCTAGGCGAAGGTAGTAACCCAGGTAGACACAGGCGCACAGCAGGGTGACAAGAGTGAGGCCACGACACAACAGGTAGTAAAACAGCAACACCCGCGTGCAACGCTTGGTCATCAGAAACTTCTCAACCAGCGGGTATTTGAAACAGCCATCGGTGGGGTTGCTGAGGTCACTGTCGAACGGGTTCACCGAAAACAGAATAAGAAACAGAATAAGCATTATTGTCATTATACTATGTGCGAGGAAATTATGTGCGCGTTTCTCTCCCAAATAGATACAAGTAATATATAAAAATCAGCAATAATAACAAGGTATAGTAAAAAAGAGAACCATAGGCTCTGATATAAAAATACAAGGATAAAAAAAAAATAAGTCTATCTTACAGCAAAACATTTTCGTGTGAAAGAGCAGGGAGAGTAAGATATGTCAAGATCATGAGGTAAAAATTATTTTCTTGCAATAGTTAATTTAACTTAAAAGGAGGCAAAGGTAAATGTTCCATCTTCTTTATTAAATACAGAAAAAAATAAAAGATGCTATTCCATAAACAGTTTGATCTAGACCTGCTCTATATGTTAAGTGTCTTGAAGTAACTTTGTTGTGACTTTGGTGTTATATAAATAAAATCTGATTTGATTTGATGTGACACAGTACTCATCACTGAACAGGAGATTTGCTTCAAGTCAAAAAGAAAGACTCCAAAATAATCTCACTGTCTCAACCGGGATACCGGGATATGTGCTTTAAATATTTATAGCTCTGTAAACTAAGCTGGTATGAGGTCTACAGCTGGGCTGGGTTGGTAGTTGCTGGTAATAAGCTTGTTTTAGGAAAACTGACTTAGCTTTCATAGTCATGAAGTATTTCACACAGTGCCACAACTCCCAACTAGTTATTTGCTTTAATCCCAAACTGAAATCAAGATTGATCTTAACCTCAATCAATTTTTCTCTCTCTCAACACTAAAACCCAACCAAACCAGAAAAAAAAAAATAATAATAAAAAACAGACAGAGGGCTTCCTTCACCTGTCAGGCGTAAGGTGGCCTGAAGTCGCAATGGTTTTTGCAAGAGTGACAGCACGGTTGTAACATCGGTCCAGCTCCTCCATGATGAAGCCCAGGTCTGACTGCAGGAGGGGTGCAGCGGAAAATCTCCATAGCAATGCCGGGGTGTACATCAGCACGGCCACCAACAGCAGTATGTAGGGAAAGAACTAAACCAACAAGAGAAATGAAAACAACATTTATAAGAAGTCTCACATTCTCCACTTCCCTGGTCTTCACAGCAGTGACTGCATGATGCTGATGATACTAACTTGAGTTGCAAAAGTTACAAGTGCTAAACTGGACGATGGCTGACATTTTACATAAATATGACTATACAAACTATATAGACATTTTTTTTTTTTTTTTTTTTTTAAATCAATGACCCAACATCGATTGCCACCACAAAATGCCTGAGAAAGTTGCAGTCATTGTGAGAGAAAGAAAAGAACTTTTTTTCATGAGGTTACTATACCTGCAAATTACCCTACAAATTTAGAAAGCAGGAATTTGTAACAGCAATACAAGAATTTCACAAATAGCAAAGTCGAAAGGAAAACTGATCAGATTATGTAATGTATTATCAATTAAATCACCATAGCAGGAAATCACCTTCACCTATGCCATTAAGCTGTAATAATATTTCTTGGTAGGAAACTCTGAACCCGGCTTAATAATTGAATTCTGGTTTACACTGACTCCCCCCCCCCCAATTTGATGAAAAAATTACTGTCACACTTTTATCCATCTGTACTATTATTGCATGGTATTATTCTGGTAGAGGCAGTGTTATAAAGCATTCTCTCATATGGTGCTCAACATACATGGAAAACTTTTAATCATCAAACTAATATGGCACAATCACACATTTTAATTTTCCACTAATCCTCTGTTTGTAGATGGATATGAAGGCGTTGTACCTTATGAAGCCACAGCGGCAGCGTGTGTGTATGCACAGCCGCCCAGCAGTACGAGTCCACATAAGCCGCCTGCCTCCAGGAAAAGTTACTAGGAGCAAAACAGCTGATCTGAGTGCCTGAAAGAAATGGAGACAGAAAACAGCACAGACGCAAAAACCCATTACAGGAATTAGTAAGAAGAAAGATTTGTAAAAAGAACCGTAATAATCTGCATTTGTTTAAGGTTTCAATCTGAAGAGTTTTTCATCATTGCTGCTGTTCAACTCACATGATAGGGCTAAGTTTGGCCTTGGTTTGAATATAACTACACATTGTCTGAATTCACATTTTTCCAATGAAACCATTAGTTTGGTTTTCCTTTGCCTAATTCACAGAATAACAAACTAATCTTGACCTGAACCAGAGTAAAATTGGGTGTCTGTGCTCTTGGCTCACTAACCACACTCACCAACTGAGACTTCTTGAGCAAAGGCGAGGGAGATGAGGAGGAGGGGCAGGCCCACTGCCACGCAGGTCACCATCTTGTCCACAGCCAGTTCGGTTCGGACGCTGCGGTACCGAGCTTGGTTCGGCTCCTTAAGAAGAAAATCGCTGAACACATACTCTGTTGCAACGTGGGCAATGGCCATCTCAACACTCAGCTGTTATATACTGCACGAAAAAACAACAACAACAGCTGTAGGCACAAGTCATTTATAGACACAGATCACACAGACACCGATATTTAGTTACACTCTCATTATATAAC
This sequence comes from Remorina albescens, assembly GCA_034769265.1. Classification (NCBI taxonomy): domain Eukaryota; kingdom Metazoa; phylum Chordata; class Actinopteri; order Carangiformes; family Echeneidae; genus Remorina; species Remorina albescens. The sequence continues at coordinate 21,907,289 of CM068497.1, read as the reverse complement.
GTTGACATTTTTCTCCAAATTGTCACTAGCTTCTGTTGCCGATTTGCCAAGCTTAGTGTGTTGTTGCTTGACAATGGTGACCACTGAAAAAGTTTACATGTCTGGTAGCTGGTTGCTTCCACAATTTGCATGCTTTACTTCTCCATTAAGTTCTAACACTGTTCATCCTTCATGATATTGTGGTCACATTAATGGCATATGCATGATCACTTTGGGGACCTTTAAGAAAAATTGAAGGATCTGATGTTAGAAATTGCACGATCTTTTCATTATTTCTTCTATACTTCCTACTTTTGATCAGTGGGAACAGCTTTTTCTTTTGTGCATTATCATTCAGGACTTGCAGGACTCTTGAGACTTACTTGACCTTTGCCAATTAGATTTTTCATTTGACTTCAGAAATGTCTTATAGTCTCCCTTTTTTTTTTTTTGCCACTTGCAATCAGCACAGCACTATCTTGATAGTGAACAGAGCTGCTGAGATACTCTAATAATCCAGACATTGTTTTCTTGACAATCTGATGGATGGCCAAGAACTTCAGTCTCGGTCTCAGCTAATCTGAACTCCTCCAGCTCTCTCTTTGGAGAAATCAGCCCGTTGAAAAGAATGTGGATCGTAAATTATCTTCAGCTGACTCACTGACAAAGAGGCATCATTTCACCGCCATCTTCTCCCCAAAGCAGCTCAGTGAGGCCGGCTGGCTGGCTTGTGTGTGTGTGTGCAGGTAAAAACTGTTAATCATTGTTGATTCACGAAAGTGAAAACAGTCTTCTCACACAATCTGACTCCCTTCGTGTTACTGGAGCCAGATTTGTGCTGCCAGTAGGGACACTTTCCTGATTACTGTTGAGAGAGATGTGTTTATGAAAACGTGTTTTAGGAGGATAATAAAGTTGATGTGAGAAGAGATCGGAGGTTTAAACAGCAAGAAGCAGTTTGAGCAGACTTTCTCACCGTATGGCTTCACTAACACAACCCGAAAAAAAACAAACACAGCAGCCCATCAGCTCACACTAAAATTAGCTCCGTTCCAATGAATAATGAACTTGAACTCACCTCCCGACCGACTGGCTTTAAGTTTGTTTTCTCTGTTAAACCAACATGGCTGCTGTTTAACGGCCTCAGAGTCTGTAGAGGCGAAGCTGTGAGTCTCCTCCACCGGCGGAGCTGCAAGCCGAGAGACATTCAACAGAAAAAAAGTTGAGCGTTACTCTCTAAATGAGCCTTCTTCCTGTGATTAAAGAAAAAACACACGCCTTCCGCCGCTGTTGCGAAGTAGATGATGCCTTCAAGTGTAAACGGACAGAACTGGTTTTGCCACCGGTGAGGGAGAGTTCGGAGCCTGCTTCCCTTGGTCAGGTTCCCCTGGGTGAATTATCAGCATGTTGAAACACAGAGAGACAAAGTGCTTGGAAATCCCTCGTCATTACTGTGGGCTTCTTCAAAACAAGGTTGTAAAATACAGCCTCGAAGGATCAGTTTGAAAACGTACATATTACCTCGACACAAATGTCAAATGCAATCCTGCTGTCACTGGAACCCCCAAACTACTTTTGTTATTAAATATGACAATTAAAAGAAATTAAATGTGGAAATAGAAAATAAATTTTAAAAAATCAGTTTTTCTCTTAGTTATTCCACTTCATGCTGATTTGAAGAATATTGCCTTCTGTGGTCTCGTCCCAATGTTCACGGCCATTTTCAATAACTGCAAGGGACAAATTTAGAGAGAAACTGTGAGAAATGCTAAGAATAACAGAACAAGCGACACACATTCATGTTTGGGAAGTGATTCTGACATTTTTCCTTAAATAATTGGTTAAATGGCTAATAAGACGTCTGCAGATGTTTTTCCAGAGGTGTCAAATAATAGTTGAGATTCACTCCCGTGTGTGTTGGTAATGACTTTGAAAATGACGCTTTAACTGAGTAGCCTACATTAGAATTTAAAAAGACTATTAAAGAATTTGAATGATTTCTTGTAACTGAAAACAATCGTCAGGAGCTCCGAATCCATGAGAGTAAAAAATACCCACAAATACCATCTAATCTTTTATTTTATCTTTTAAATTTACTCATTCCCCATGACAAAAATATCAGTCCGCGGCACCAGGTACTTGAAATTAACCCATGTGCCAAACCAGCACGCTAAGCTTAAGGAAAGGGTTATATGAAAACTGTGATAGTCTCAGAAAGTCCAATAGTAGTGAAGGCAGCATCCTCGTGACTATCTACGCAGCATGCAGCAGCAGAGCTGATTGATACATCACGTAAAAAAAACTGAAATAAAAAAAGAGCCTGAATGTAAAACAAACGAGGGGAAATAAAAGAGTAGACTTGGTTGGGTTACATCTTTCACACGAGTGTGTCTGATTTTTGTGGGAAAGTAATAGAGAACGATCGCACAAGGCTGCTTGGTTTATTCAGGGAGCAGTTGTGCGGAATAAACCAGAGAACCCCTTTGGGCTGTTGATGTTGAGCTTTTGCGATGAATTCTGGGCATTTCATCTCCTAACTTCTTACAGCTCCGTCAAGCGCTGCAGAAATGCCTGCAATCTTACCGGAAATCAAGTCTTTTATTTCAAAATAAAGGAAGAAATATGTCTGGGAATGGGAAGGAATAATCACCAACGCCGTTTTGTTTGACGGGCTAAAGGGGTGCTTAGTGTGGAGAGAAAAACTCGTCGTCCACAGTTGCTGCTGTTTAAAACGGATTACTTTGGATGCCAAGATTCTTCTTCTTTATAGTGTCATCAGATTCAGATTTGTCCGGCATTAGAAAAGGAGTCCGAACATCCATCCAGAGTCATAAAGCCTTATATGCAGGGACAGGAGAAGAGCTACATGTCACAAAACTTGGAAAACCATGTTTAAGTGTGTCGAGGATATTTGATTTTAAAACCAAATAGGACCAGAACAAACACCTTTTTTCCTTATTTTTAAAGCTCTGAGTACAGAGACAGTTGATGAATAGACACAACTGATGTATTCATTCTTGAGAGTATCATTGGCTTGTTTCTCCTGACTAAAGCGCCTACGTGCTTCCTTGCTTTACTTCAAACCCTACAGTTTGATATTATTGTGAAAATCTGCCGCGGGCGCTGCTTGCTCTGGCGGTGTGGAACTTGACACCGGTAGCCGCTTCATTCCCTCCATTCATTTTCGCTGGCGTACAGTCGCATCCCAACAGCAAGCCCTCCCCTCCTGTTTCTCTCCGCCTGGAAAGATGGCTGCTCCGGTGGTGGTGAGACGCTCCGGCCCGGCGCTCTGCCCGAGCTTTGCGGAGGTCTGCTCGTTCCTGGAGCGATACGGGGCGGCGCTGGATCTACCCGAGATGACGTTCCCGCAGATGGAGAGGTATCTGCGGGACACGACGACAGGTGAGACATCGGTAGGTGTTGGTGGTATCGAACTGGTGGAAAGCTGCGACACTTGAAACCAAAAGAGAAGGGGCCATCACTTCCACCACCATCATCATCGTGATGATGAGGATGACGAAAAATGTTGTGTGTGTGTGTGTGTGTGTATGTGAGAGTGTGTATGTGTGTGTGTATGTGAGAGTGTGTATGTGTGTTTGTGTGTGTGTGTGCGCGCGGTGGGGGGGGGGGGTGCGTATGTGCGCGCGTGTGGCCCGGCAGAGCAGCATCCGTTTTAGAGTTTAGTCCGTGAGCGTTTACACTTTGTCACCGGCCGCCTCGCAGTTTGATCCGGGACGGGTTTTCTCAGGAGACGCTCTGTGTTTGGTCTAAGTTCGTGCGGAAGCGTTGGAGCAAGGAGAAAAGGTAGCTGCTAACAGGCTGCTAGCCCCCCCTCCTCCAAACCCCACTCACTTTGGACTCCGCTGTTTGTCCTGAAGTTAGGAGACAGGGACACGCATCGTTCGGCGCGATGTCGTCGGAAGGGGCGGGGGTGGAGGGGGTGACAGTTAGAATCAAGTGACAGCTCATCGATACTGTTGTCGGGGCTCATATTGATCTGTTGACGCTCAACTTGATGTAGGAGCCATGATGCAGCACCGCCGAGTGACCACACACAGCCAACCAGCTAGCTCCGGAGTGCTGTCAGGTGTACATTTTCACCGGCCTCGGCTCACAGGCGGTCGGACCGGCATGACATCCCTGTGTCCCCGGTGTTTACGTGTTCACCCGCGAACTCACGGTCACGGGGTTGTGATGTGCCTTTCAGCCGGACCGACTGATGTTAGCTGTAAACTGTGGATGTTATTTTTTTGGGGGGGGGGGACATTGCTAGAAAGGCTGTCATGTCTGCGCAGGCGCTGAAGGGACTCTCGCTGCTAGTTGCTAGCTAACTAGTTAGCATCTAGGTTTCGTCAACTTTTAATCCAAGGTGGAGACAGTGAATGGGCTTTTGCTTTGATCAAAAGTCTCAGACTGGTATTAGGACTGTTTATGGCTTTAAAGATCACCTCAGTCCACTCAGTTTAGTGGTGAGGAAGCCGTCGATTACCGTTAGCTCTGCTGCTTACTGTAAATTCAACAATATAACACAAAACAGCTCATATTATACTGTGGTTAACTATAACACGTTTTCCTACTTGACCTCCTGAGGTTTTGTTGATTGCATGAAAACCTAAAAATGGCAGTTTTCTGTGCCAAAGAGCAGGAATTCCCTGGTATTTCATGGGCTAAAAGTAAAAGTTCAGTCCGTCTTAAATGTCAGTGGAATTTTTCTGTCACAAAGCAAAAAGCTCCAGTCATAACAGTTTCATTACAAAGCCTGAGGCTTTTATCTGATCTTCATCATTGACTTTCTAGGTTTATCTATATATTGTTTAATTTCAAAAATGTCAACAACAACAACAACAACAAAATCCCCACCGACAATCACAACCCACCACAACATGATCAACCAAAACCCCCAAAAACCTACTGACGAGTCTCCATGAGATTTTATGAAAATCCAGAGAAATAATAGATGAAATACAGTTGTCTTAAGATTTTCCAACAGTAAAACACTATTGTTGTTGTGAAATAATTCATTCTGTATAGCTGTTTATATTTGTTATCTACAGTGTGCTGGGAGATCCAGAGGACCTTCTGTCTAGTGTGTCTTGCCTCCGTGTTTGTCTTTCAAAATATACCACACACATTGTTATTGCAAAAACTAATCTTGAGTCGATATGAACACATTTTACATTCACATGTAGTAAACAGCTGATAAAAGAATTGTAAAATAAGAATACAATCAAATGCAACACCAGTCTAAAAAATATTCAAAAGATTTTCCTATCAAGCTGTTTATCTGTTCTTATTAACCTATTTTTCATGGTAAATCAATCACCTTTGCCTTATTCATGAGTTCAGTATTGAGTTGAACAATGGGCCTCGTATAAAATGGGATTACAATTTTGAGTCTTAATTGATCTCTTCTGCTTCTCATTGAAAATTGTTGCCCCTTTAGCAGCTTTAAGAGCGATCAAATTGATTTAACAAACGTTAAGATGAACAACTATCTGTCCAATCTAATTACAGTACCTAAACCCCTTGTGGAGCTCCATGTGAAACTGCTCAGAAAACTGGGGAGGTCTGTGTCAACAGAGCGCTGGGAAAAATACCTGGCTAAGGTGAGTGCTCCATGAATATGTTTGGGCTGTGGAATGGCAACTGCGATTTTTCACATAAACTCTAGAGCCTTGCCTTGTTTGCGATCAACCATCAGAGAAAGGTTAAAAAATATTTGAGAAGATTAAACCATGCAGAGCATGTGTGAAAACGGGCTTTTATCCAGTGATTGTATTGACACATTGCGCTCCTGTAGGTTTGCCAGGAGTTGAACAGCACCTGGGCCTGGGAGCTGGAACAAAAGGGCTACCAGGAGATGTCCATTGAATGCAAGTCCAGCATCCTCAAAGTATGACACGTCTATTTTTACTTAATGAAACTAATAGACCTAAAAGTCGGAAGCATCTGCAGTCACAACAACTATGATATTAACCTTCTCTTCCAAAGCCCTTTGCACCATGAATCCCTCCAATTCTATTCTTTTAATGTGTGTTTATTCTTTACCTTTCAGTATCTTTGCGAGTGTCAGTTTGATGACAATCTGAAGTTCAAGATGGCAATCAATGAGGAGGACCCGGAAAAGATGCGTTTGCAGCCTGTAGGCCGGGACCGGTATGGACTGATATATTGGCTTCAGCTGGATCAGGAGCAGAACATTCGGCTTTACACGGAGGAGCAGGACGATCTGGATGGATCCACCTGGAAGTGTATCGTCAGGTAGAACAGAGTCCAGTACTTACACCTGCCTACGTCTGTTTTTTTTAGGCTGCATGGCGGCAGTGGTTAGTACTGTTGCCCCACAACAAGAAGGTCGCAGGTTTGGTCACCGGGCCTGGGGCCTTTCTGTGTGGAGTTTGCATGTTCTACCCATGCTTGCATGGGTTTCTTCTTGGTACTCTGGTTTCCTCCCAGCGTCCAAAGACATGCATGTTTAGGTTGATTGGTGACTCTAAATTGCTCGAAGGTCTGACTGTGAGTGTGAGTGGTTATTTGTCTCTGTATGTTGGCCCTTTGATGGACTGGCCCCCTGTCCAGGGTGTACCCAGCCCTCACCCAGAGCAGTGGCTGGGATTGGCCCAGGGCCCCCAACGACCTGGAAACGGATAAGCGATAGAAAATGAGTTAGTTAGATGAGAGATGTTTTTTCATATTTTTTTAAAGCCACTGTCAATCTGTCTTCCAAGGACCCGTAATGACCTGGCTGAGGCTCTGGATCTCTTGAGAGGTCAAATCGATCAAAACCAGAATCAAGTCAGGGACCAGAACCAGGGTGGATCCAGAAGCATCAGTCCAACTGAGAAAGCTGCAGGTATGTGTGGCCTTATTCATGCATATAAGGAACTTAACAGAAAAATAATATTTAAAGTGGCTGTCTGATTGATGTCAGTCAAAAGACTGTTGAGGTTTTAATGACTACAGAAGATACCAGTAAGAGTCAAAGTATCTCTGTGAACAGGGGTGACAGAATGAGGCCTGTGCCATACTGCTAATCTCACTTGTGCTTGAGCTTTGGTTTTTATTTCAGGATCCATGTTAATGTGTTACAGCAGCCGCACAGCCAATTTGAGACCTGCATGACATCATCATCCATTATTGTGATAGTGATATTGTTATTTTAGAAATTTTAGAAACCTTACATAACTGATACCTATCACCATAGTTTTAATATCTAGGATATATCTGAATATATCACAGACATGAAAAAAATACAATTTACAGGTCACCTTAACAAAACCTGGGCTCCCCTGAAAACATGCTTTGTGAAATTTTGAACCATTGTTATTTTGTCATGTGTTTTCCAATCTTTTGTATCTTCATCAACAGATCGTGTGTGAATTAAGCTTTGCCAATGCATCATATATTTATGACAACAACAGTGTTCTCTTGCCCCCTTTCTTTCAATGTTGCTAATGTTGCTATGAAATTGTCTGTGTTGTTTTTTTGTTTTTTTTAATGATGATTTAGGGGATGAAGCTGTAGGAAGCACCAGCTCAAAACCTTCCAAGACGACAAATGAATGCGCTGCAAAGAATGATCTTGTAAAAGAAGAGAAACCCCTGAAACAAGGTACCTTAAACTGTGACTAACTAACAAACTGTGTGGGCAAAATAACAATTTTGTGATAGGTATTTTACTTAGCAGCCAGGACATTATACAAAAGGGAGAATGGACATGGCTGACATGCAAAAGAACTGCAGATATTGTGCTTATCTAGTCAGCATCGAAAATGCTGGGGGCACCAAGAAACAAAAATTTTGTGTCTTTCAGTGATAATGTGGGATGGGCAAACTCCACAACTGACAGTTACATACACTTTTTTACCTTCCAGATGCAGGAAGAGTGGAAATAACCTTTAATTATAGTTTACCATCTTAAGAGGCTGCATGGAAAACTCCACATCCTGATCAGGAACACTTGATTTGTCTTATTCTCATTTTGGAACAGAGTTTTTGCCTGATCTACTCCTACCACTCAATCCCTGTCTCGTTTTTGGTCTCTTGTTTTTTATAATTGTGCTGTTGTTTTTGTTTTCTAGTGATAAAACAGGAGCAGACACAGACCGTCAAGCAGGAAAACACAGACACTGAAGACAAGACAGACCACAAACCTGTGTTTGATAACCGAGTGAGCACGATCACCACCATCGTCAAGTCCGAATCCAGAGACACAGAAGCCCCCAAAAACGCAGTGTCAGTCGTCATGGCACCGGTTGCAACTGTGCCAAAACAGGAAATTAACAAGGAAGAGGAAGCAGGGCGGGCAGTCGTCAGGAGCAACCAGCAGGCAAAGATACCACTAAAGAAAAGGGAGCTTAAGCTTGCTGAGAGCTACAACATAAACCACTTGAACCATAACAGCAACAGTAGTATTATAGTGTGTAACCCTTCAGTGATCCAGAGCAAGGACAGTCATGGAAGAGAAGGGATGTTGTCTAATTCATTAGCGCCTGCCAGCAGTCAGTCTGTCCCTCAACAGCATCAGCATCTAGTAGTAAGTGCATCAAGGCAAGAACTGACCAATGGGAGAGGGTTTCACCTCTTGCCTCCCAAAGAGGGACAGAATGGAGTTATTGGGTCTATAGGTCAAGCTAGTGTTGTAAGTCATGTAGGGGTCATCCGCAGCCCATCGGAGCATCACCGAGCCCCTTGTGCTGAGCAGCAGGAACATAATGGACCAAATTTAGATCCTTGGGGCTCCAGAGCTGTGGAAGAAGAAAGGGAGGTGAGCCGGAAGTCAGTACTGGTAAGGAAGGGACCATTTGAGGCAGAGACACCAGCAGCCACCACTATTCCTCCTCATGTAGCAAAAGAGGCTGAGACAGCCAGAAATCTACTAATGTCATTCTCAAAATTGGATCAAATCTCTGAAGTTGCAGAGAGAAAAGCAGATTCTGCCAGCATTTCTTCGGTGTCCCAGTCTACAGAGGAGGCCAAAGGACAGATGACAGAAGACCAGTGTAAAAAAACAACAGAGGAATGGTTAGACAAGGGGTCAAAAACTGGACACAGCAGTCGTCAACAGCAGGATGACAATGTGGAAGGAAGGGAGGACAGGAGAACAAAAGTGACTGGATGTTCAGTGGGAGAAGAAGGAAGTGAAGGTGACCATGAAAAGAACAAAAAAACTTTAGGGAAGGTGAGGGAAGAATCAGAGGGCTCTTTTCTAACTCTGAAATTAGAGCAGAAAGATGAAAGTGACCACCATGACCACTCAGGAGATGGAGTAAATGGTGACCTGACAGCCCAAGTCAGTGTAAAGGACAAGCATGGACCAGAGGAGAGGCAGGGTCTTCTGGAGGAAGCCTCCTCTGAGCTCCAGAAAGAAGGAATCAGATTGAAGATAAAAATTCCTCCCCACAGGAGAAACGAGTTAAGGGGAAAAGGTGGAAAGGAGGAGGGGAAAGAGAGGCAGGACGAGGTACAAGAGGAAGGAAGGCCACTGAGGAGATCTGCAAGGATTTGCAGGTATGTGTATAATAAGACAAAACAAAAAGGGGGATTAGTGAATCAACTTTATTTTAGTTTTTGTCCATTGTGATCTGAGGTACAGCTGGTTTGATTCAGACAGTAAATTCAGTCCCATTTATACCTTTTTTCTTGAAGATCATCTGCTTTGCCAACCTGCAGGCCGAGCTCAAAGGTGGCTGAGAGCCAGAGAAAGAAACCACAAAGCAAACAGGCGCTGCCTGCCAGAGCGAGGGGAGAAGAGGAAGAGGAGGATGAAGAAGATGAGGAAGAGGAGCAAAGCTCAACTACAAATAAAGACAGAAAAGCAGAACCTGTCGGGCCACTTAGGAAAAGAAGGGTAATACATTTTTAAATGTGTGTGCTTTGAGTGTCAGCAAATCCAATTGGGTTCGTGTTGTGTTTACAATTTCTCTTTTCCATTTTTTTAGGGTAAAAGGCGGCATCGACGCCCTCGATGGTCCAACATCCGCTCAAAGAGACGTAAACTTTGCGAGGGAGGGCAGGTGGAGGACAGGGGGAAGAAACCAGGAGAGGATGAGAGTGAAGGAGGGAGTGACTCAGAAGAAACATGTAAATCAGAGGAGATTCTCAGTGAAGATGCCTGCACTCACTGTGGCCTGCCCAACCACCCTGAACTGGTAGGAGAGGAGCATGTCACTGTTTTATTATACACATATTAGAGCACACCCCAAAGTCTTTTGTCTTCCTCTTCTTCTTCTTCTTATTTATCTGTTTGCTGATGACTGATAAATCCACTCACATTTCCAGCACTCCAAATGAATAGATAACAAGCAAGTAAAACCAAAATATTGAATTCAAGGTATTTCTATTTTGAAGTTGGATACAGTGAAGTTATTGTTTATACGACAGCAGGAACTGTGGATAAAAAGACTTGTCACTGTGAGTTATTTCACTGTATAGTTGTGTTTGTTTGTGTATGTGTGTTCTCAGATTCTGCTGTGTGATTCCTGCGACAGTGGCTACCACACTGCCTGTTTGCGGCCGCCGCTTATGTTGATTCCAGATGGAGAGTGGTTCTGCCCACCCTGCCAGCATGTAAGTTGCGTATGTGTGTGTGTGTTAGTGAGTAAATGTGTCAGACAGATGGATAGTTTTATGTTTCATTATTTGCTGGTAAAACTCTTGATGGTTGATGGTTTGAAGAAAAATTCATAGTGGAGCTTGGAAAATGTTTTTGATACTTGATAATAATGCAAGTTTTGGTATTGAGGATCTTGTTACTCTACTACCGATCAAAAAGTTAGATTTTGGGATTTAGAGATTTTCATTTGACAAAAGATTCCAGAATTTTTCCAGAACTAAATGTTTTATAGATGTGTTAGTCAGTAGTTCCTAATCAATCATGTTTCCAAAGAGAAGTTTTCATTGACAGTAACAGATTTGTCCTGTTGGCTTTTCCTCCATTCAGAAGCTGTTGTGTGAGAAACTGGAGGAGCAGCTGCAAAATTTGGACAGTGCTCTTAAGAAAAAAGAGAGAGCAGAGAGGAGGTAGGGACACACAAGGATGCACTGTTAAAAACTTTCCAAATGACGTGGATTTTGACTTCCTCTCTCCCTATCGGTCCAGGAGGGAGAGGCTGGTGTATGTGGGAATCAGTGTGGAGAACATCATACCTGTAAGTAAATCACAGACAACACTAAATATGTAACTTCTTGGAATTTAAATATTTTCAATTTTTGGCAGATCTGTGTAAAGGGCAGCTTTATAATAATTCCTGCTTCAAGGCAAAGAAGCTTGACTTGTTGTAAACATGTCTCAGCTGAATTACACCTTTACAGTGGTGTCATCTTTTCTCAAACATAGCAAAACAGCTGAACAACAGAAAGAAGTTGCAGAGAACCTAGTTCTTTCAATGACTCATGGCTAGTTGTGTGAGATTGCTTTTTTTTTTTTTTTCCACAAGCATGTCACAGCACCTTGGGAACTGCATGTTGAATTTGAACCACAAATTGAAATGTGAATCATCATGTTTATCAGCATGACAAAGCTTTTAAGTGTTCTGTATTTGTTATGTTTGAATGGTACTCACAAGAGAAGCAGCAGTTTGAATTGTCTTACCTTGAGTTTCTCTGTACAGAGATGTTGTTGTACCCTGTAGTTTATGGTTACCAGCAATCAGCAGGGAATTTCCCTCTCTGGACTTCAGATAGAACACAACAACAAAGTTCCCTTTGACACAAATACATTAGTGAAGCTTTATTCTATTAAAAAAAACAACCCATGTGGGACACTAAGCAAAAATCTTGTTACCTTTTTAGGAAGGAGACGAGGAGGAGGAAGAGGAGAAGTCGACAAAGAAGAAAGATTGCAAGAACAGTAAAAATCTGGGGAGGAGATCAACTAGAACCAGGAAACACATCAGCTACAGGTTGGTGCAGCTTGACAAGGGATTAAGAGAGCTGGTTTAGATTTTGTTCATCTTGGAAGAAGTGGAACTCTGGGTTTTCTGTTCCAGAAACTGAGATCAACTCTGAGTAAGTTATCACAGGAACTTGCTCTGGGAACTGAACATGTTTACTGACAAACCCCGAGTTTCCCTCTGTGTTCTCCCGCAGAGCATTCCAGTATGTTTTATGTGGAGCTTTCTTAACAAACAAAAGTCAAAGTCAGCTTTAAAGTCAATTTCACTGTATCTGCCAGATGTACACAGGAATCAAGAAACAGTTCTCTCCAGCCCACAGTTCAGATAAAGTACAAAAAAAGCAAAAAATACAAAAGTTAACAAACCTTCACTTTCACTACAACATACCACGGTGTAAGGACTGCACTTAGTTTTTTTTACCATTAAGAGTTCTTTATATTTTTAGCCACACTCACCTATTCATACTTACACATATACAGCACTTTTCCAACCACTAACACATGCTGATTATACCACAGGGACAGTTTGGGGTTTCTTCGTTCACCCCTGGTTCAGTGTCTTCATCAGGAACTGGAGCCGCTGTTCAGCATTGATCAGTGAACAACCTGCTCAACCTCCTGAGCTGCAGCTGCCTCTGTATATCTTTGAGTTGTAATATAAGTTTGTGTTTTATTCCCCATGAAACATTTCCAGAGCTGCTATTTTGAAAATAATTTGGAGCTCCTTTGCTTACATTGATATTTACAATAGACAGAACGCCTCTTCTACCTTCTGTTTTCTTGGCTGTGTGTGTCTCAGTGCACTGCTAGCTGCAAAACCTGATGCGTACAAACATGCTGCTCCATATTTCAGTCCCATTACTGACAACTTCATGTCTCTTACTGTTCTATGAGGAAATTTTTCAGCTTATAAGCATTGAAGGAGTTTTTTGTAATTTTTGTTATTTCTACATAGCCAACTTCAGCATTAACAGCTGTTTTCTTACCACTTTATAAGCATCAAAACCATCAAACTAGCATCAAACTTCATTTATTTACCCACCGTGGACTGTTTAAAGCAGTGGAAAGCAACAGTGATGTTCTTTGTCTTCTCCATCACCTACTTTCTTCTACTAAAGTTGTTATCCATCCACTAACCCAGGTCTGTCTCACCACTTTATAATACTCACTGTAACCTGGCAAGGAAATATAGTTAGCTCCATAAAACTAAAATTAAAAACGAAATTTTCTAGTGTTCAAGATATGCGTGATGATACTTAATGGGAAACACAATAACCATAAGTGGGAAGTGGCTCAAATGATCAGACTGTGTTGGAACCAATTCTCATAATAAAAACGTAAAATCTCAGAATTAGGTTGTCATCATCAGTTTTGCATGTGTGTGTTGTAGGTTTGATGACTTTGATGATGCCATCGATGAAGCCATAGAGGAGGACATCCAAGACCTCTGCAGTGGTGAGTGGACGATGTGAAGGTTGAAGAAATGAGATGGACTGTTGATTAAGGAGTGAAGACTTTAGGGTTGATGAATACCTCAGCACCTGTATGATATGCTGTGATGATAGTTCATACATACATTGATAAAAATTTGCAATGAAGGAAATAATCCACCTTGAATGAATCCACATTGAAGAGCTGTACAAGAGTTCATAGCAGGTTCCTGAACAGCTGTTTTACTCAGTTGTACCAGTCAGGTGCTTTGGCCCGAATGCTTTGCTTTATATTGCACTGGGCCCTCCACAAAAAGTCATCCTTATTTGGTCAACAACAGGCATTTACACTGAATAGACCAGCACAAAGAAACACCCATGGAGCAGTATAAGTGTCCTACAGGTAGGAAAACTGAATTACACAATATAAAAATAAATTATTAACATGTACAAGTATAGATATCTGCTCCAGATCCAGTCAGCATAAATCCCACCAAAGTAACTGGATGAACGTGATAGTTTCTTGCCTTTTCCTTCTGTAACTTCTCTCTGAACACAGGTTTCAGAATTAGTTTTAACCGAATGACTTCCTTTATTCAAATCAGTTGGGCCTCTTCAGTCCTCTTAATCCTTTTTGGGTCCTCCGTCAAACCAACAGGTGTTCCCCAAGGGTTAGTGTTACAGACTTATCTTTTTAAATATACACCACCTCTTTGGGCCCAACTCACATGGCTTTTTATATCACTGAGCAGACAGTACCCAACAATACCTGTCATTCCTGCCAGACAACCCCACATTTTGGACATGGAGCTCAGCTTTTCTCTCTGACATGTCCACATGGCTCCAAACGCACCATCACTGCTGCTCCCGTCAGGAGTCTAAGCTAAGAACACAAAATCAATATTACTTTCAACTGAAGAAAATGTTTTGATATTTCTTATTTAGGAACAGGGCAAGGCAAAGACATCACTGGCATCCTGTCAGAGGATGGGAAGGAGAGCCAGCGGCCAATCAAAAGCCAGGTTCATACTGCCAGGAACAGGAAGAAGCGGAGACTGAATGACCTGGAGAGTGATAGCACTGCAGCAGAGAGTGAAGATGAGTTCATGCTCAGCAACAGGTAACACAAACTTATCCTCGTTTTAAAGTCAAAATTTTCTTTCCTCTGCTCATTCTGCATTCTGGATTTTTTTGTTTGTTTGTTGGTTGGTTTTCATCTAAAGCTCAGAGGATGAAGATTTTGGGGCATCAGGGGCAGATGATGATGAAGAAGAAGATGAAGATGCTGGCAGTGATGTGGGCAGCTGGGACAGCGGGACCCGCACCAGACGGGCGTTGAGAGGGGAGCCGAAACACAGGCCAAGCAGGAACCAACGCCGGGGGAGAAAACGGCTGAGACAGCGGCGGAGACACTCCTCAGAGGAAGAAGATGAAGAAAGTGATGAAGAGATGGGTGAGTGACAATGAGGAAAACTGCCAGGCTGCATGACAGAATCTGGTTTTGTTTGCATTACAATTGCATTGTTAGTGGAATAGAAGCAAATGAAAATTATTTTCATTTTATGAGTAACTAATGACACCATTGAAACTTTAAAATCATTCCAAATGAGGCAATACTGTCATTACAGTTGATGTTATTCTAAAATATACATTTAAAAGGAAATCTTTTCAGGAATGAAACCTGCTGAAGCAGCATTTTAGGCAAAACATGTATTTCTATAACTAAATAGATATTTTTGGTTCGGGTAAGAATTTCAGCTTTCCACTTTTTCACATGAAACTGTTTGTTTTGGGTTTTTTTTCTTGGTTATATAATATCTTAAGATGAGTATTTTTGGCTTTTGGTGGCTGAACCAAACTATTTGAAGACATCAACCCACAGACTGTGGTGATAAGGATATGATTAAAAAACAAAAACACTTAACCCAACCCTAATGCCAGGAAATACTTTTAAAAGAAGTCCAAAGTGTCCTTGTGTTTTTTTCCTGCTAACAGTCCAACACTCAGAAAAAATCTGTGTACAACTATAAATATAACAGAGGAAAGAGCAAACCTGAATCCAGGGAATATTTTTGCATTTTTACTTGACAAATTATAATCAGTCCATTATATAAAATTGTTATCCGTTTCTGTTTCTTGTCAATTGTTAGTGACATCTTCATTGTCTCTGTCTCTCTATGTCCTCTCCAGATTCAGATCAGTTCAGTGACATGACTGACAGTGACACTGACAAAAAGAGGCGGGGTCTGAGGCGGGGTCAGCACCAGCAGGTCAATTACCGTGAGACATCCGAGTCGTCAGACAACTCTCAGGCCTCCACCACCAGAAACAAGGTCAAACCCCGACGTAGACCGTTCAAGGAGCATCTATCCAGTGACTACAGTGATGGTGAGTCTTTGCTGGCATCTGCGTTATCGTTTTCACTCAAATAACTTTTGAGTGAATGTCAAAAAAGAAATTATGCAGAGAGCTCAAATAAATACCAAAAGCTGTTGCATTTTATGTTTTACTTAACTAAGTTTTCCAGCTGTTTTTGGTTTACTGTAACTCATTATTACAGTCAGTTGTATTTACACTGCTAAACATAAAAAAAGTGGCTACTGATGCAATCTTTTAATATAGTATTGTTGTTATTAATAGTATTAATAACATAATTATCAAATTCACCTCACGAGCATTACTGAAGGGAGTTAAGATCACAAGCAAAAATGTGTTCCATCCAATAAACCGTTGTCTTTTTTTTTTTTCTTCCAGTGTTGCCCTCTTCCAGAGACTCAGAGGATGACTATGAAGATGAAGAGGAGGATGACCAGAGAAGGAGACTTAAAAGGAAGAGAAGAGAGGAGGTGGACATTCAAAGAAAGAAGATGAGAGAAAAGCGTAGGAGAAATGAAGATGATGAGGACGAAGAGGATGGCAGAAAGAGAGAAAGGCAACTGAAAAGGAGATTGTTAGAGAAGGAGGATGATAAAGAGAAGCAGAGGCAATTAAAGAGGACAGGCAGAGAAGAGCAAGACCTGGAGAAGATGGGCAGGGGAAAGAGGAGACAGATGCTGTCACAGCAGCGACACAAACGCCTTGCTCAGATGCTGAAAAAACGGAGGCCTTCGACGGACGAGGAGGAAGAGTCGGAGGATTCAGAGGAGTCAGAATCATCATCGGAGGAGGATCGCCCGATTCGCAAAAGACTCAACCGCATTGACTCTGATGATGATGAAGAGGAATATGAGAACAAAGCGGAGGGAAGACAGAGGATAATGACCAAAAAGTCTGTAGTGGTAGAGAGGAAGGCAGATGGCGATGCTCAGGAAAAGGGAAGGGGCCGCAGTCTGTCTCCATCAAACAGACATCGGACCTTCAGAGGCCCTGCTAAGCCTGGGGCTGGAAGTCCCACGGTGCCCAGGGACAGCCCAGCATCAGACAGGCAGGGCAGGCACAATGGTCCCTTTCATCCAGAAGGTGGGGAAGAGGAGGAGGAGGAGGAAGACGAAGAGGAAGAGGAAGAGGAGGAGGAGGGCCAGACGGACTCAATAAACTCTGTCCAGAACAGTCCACAGTCATGATGGTTTGTGCGACTAACACTTGATTTGTTCCTTCAGTTTTTCTTTTAACTGTCAGGTCTCTCATTCACAAACCACCTTTGAAACTGGATATCTCTCTCTCTCTCTCTCTCTCCACCATTTTCTCTTTTCCTTCGTACTGCCCTGTCTTGCTCTTCCTCCTCGCTGTTGTATTGTAGTAGGGTGCTTTCCACCATTACATTCTGTACAGATAATCCTAAATACCCGTCATCATCACATCTGGCGGAACGTAAAGGCCAGCAAGCAGGACCAAAAGCATCCTCATATGTGTGGACGGACTAACAACTGGAGGTTATCGCAACCATTTTCCAGAACTCTTGAGTTGTGTTTCTGGTGGGTCCATGTGACAGTATGATAGTGGGTTCATCCGGTTTGGGTCTAACTGTATTAGACACAGGAGGATATTTGTAGTGTACCACATTCTAAAAGCACTTCATCATTTTCGTAGCACTTAACCTGCAGCCAAGGAGAGTGCCAGTGTCAAACCGAACACTTTGGATAAGGGATCCACACAATGCAACGGACACAAAGTCACATAAAATTATAGTTTCTCCCATCAATCTGGTGCTAGCTATGCACACAGTGTAGTATTTATTTGTGTGGGTTTTGACATATATATGAGTTTATTGCTTCTAAAACAATGGAAGTTAATAGAATGGTGTGGTGAGGACCAAAAACACAGTTTTAGTGTTGGCATCGTTGTGGTGCCCCCCTGACAAATGAGCCTTAGCTTTACGTGTATACCAAACATCTTCAGTAATGAGCGCTGGCCAGGAGACGTTTGTTGCATGTTGTGTTTCCTCTCTTTCTCTACACTGGTTGTCAAAAGACACAAAAAGCCAAAAAAAAAAACCCTTTCGGTCTTTAACAAATTATAATAGCGAGTCTGTTTTAAACGCAGTAAAGTACAGTTAGTACAAACTAAACGAGGATTCGTCTCCATCGTGTTGTACCAAATTTCCCCTGCGGTTTAATAAAGAATTTTCTGATTCTGATTCTGATTCTGATGTTGGTGGGGTTGCAAAAATATGTCAGATATTTCAAAACTTGCAAAAATAAAAAGGAAGCTATTTGTATTGTTACATGTTTAGGCAAATGTTGTATAAGCTGGATATTTCTTGTAAGTCATGGTGGATAAAATGTAAAGGGATCATAAGCCCTTTCACATGCATTAATATGGTAAAGACATACCAGACAGAAGAGTCCTGAGTGCAGGAAGTAATGCTGTGGTGTTGGGTGTTTCTTGTCAACTTGTCAAAAGGGCCCACAAAGGGCAATACATATTAGCTCATTAGTTACGAACTTGTGTGCCTGGGGATGTAGCTCAGTGGTAGAGGTGTATGCAGAAGCGCCGGGGTCAAACCCGTGCCACAACGCAAACCAGTGGTAGGCTCGTGCCGCCCGGAGAAATTGGGAAGGTTGCAGCAGGAAGGGCATCTGGCATAAAAAGTAAATCATTCATGCAAGTCACAGACCTGACTTGCTGTGGCGACCCCAACTAGAGAAAAAGCCAAAAGAGAGAAGGGGGGAAAAAAAGTTATGAACTTGTGTAAAACAGAATCATTGCAGAACTACCTGAATGCAAATATGTGTCACTGAATAGGATCACGTAAGAAAACAACAACACTGGCCCAATTCAGATATTTATGGTCTTTAAATGCAGAAATTGGAGATGAGTCGTTCAAACTCATATAGATTCATATTATTCACACCTCCTCGAGATATATCAAATTACAAATTCATTAACAGGTCCGTCTTCGCAACATTAAATCTGCTTCATTGTAGAATGATACTCATCCATTTGACACATTGCATCATTTTGGATCTGAGACATTGTTTCTGATCATCCAAGTGTTGCGTTTCAGACTGGCTGCTCATTTGCCTCACGTGTTCACAAAGCCTTGGTTGACGGGAACATGTTTGCTGTACATATTTTGCTTGTATGCTGTTTCTTGTAAGATAATAGACGTTCTGTTCTTAGTCTTCTTGTAAAATACAGTGTTATATTTTGTATATGAAGGAGAGGAGTCGAGATGCTGCTGCGGGTGATATGTGGATCAATGCGGTTTCATTTTGTGGGGTTTTGCGAGTTCATCAAGGGTTTGCTCATATGATATTCTGTGGCTGTTTATTTGCGTGAAATAAGACCCGTGTGGGCCCTGTTCACCAGTGACCTGTGACAGAAAATTACTGCTCACTCTCAGCCCCGTTTAGTACATATTTAACCGTTCTCAACACTTTGCACCCTTCAACCGAATCCCAGGAGGGAACAATGCTTTATTTTATTTTTTTTGTTTGTTTTGTTTGAGGCTCAGGGGAGGAAAATTAACTTATCGCTTTGTTTTCTGCACCAGCCATCTCAACTTTGAAATCATCATCACTATCAGAATTCATGCTTCTGTGGAAGGGCTTAATCTTGTAAAATGGCTGAAGTGCCATAAATTTTGGGGTTCTTTCTTGGGCAGAATGGACAAATTCCTTTAACTTCATACTGTCAAATCACTGTTTAGGCTTAAAATGAGTTTGATCCTGCTGTTGATGTAAACCAAGCCGTTAGGAGGAGAGCAGGCGGATTTTACCCTGCTGTACACCCCAGTTTTTGAATCTCTGATGATCTCACTTTAGATTAAATGAGAAGGTTAAACCCTGCAGATCTCTGTTTTACTTCACCCTGTGCAAACTGTGTTTATCAAACATCAAAGTTAAACTTCAAAATGCTCTAACACCAGCTTGGAAATAAAAAGCCAATTACTGAGTGTGAACAGTATGACAGGCTTGTTGAGCTAATGGACTTTACAGCACCTGCTTTTAACCAACTTTTTTGTCCAGAGTTTGGAATTTTATCTACTAGAAACTTTTATGAATAACTTTTATCTTCAGGATTTTGATCAGGCATAAAATTGAAAGAGTCTAAAATTTTGGCCAGCTTTATTTGGGATTCACATCCAACGTGTAGAGATGTCTTATCGCTTGATTTTCTTTGAAGCTTTGTTTTTAAAACAGCCTGGTCAATGCCTAATGAACCTCATATAATTAAAAAAAAAAAAAAACATGTTTACTGAGCCCTGGTTCTAAACACAGAGCAAAAGCACTAATCTGAGGCCCCTAAAATTAAAGGATGGCTGTGTTTTAATTGGCCAAGTTGTTCCCAAAGTTTACTCAGTTTTCAAGAAGGGGATTTCAGGGGGCTACCGGGAGCAGAGGATACAGTCAGTTGAAGGAATAGCTTCTTTTTCTTCTTGAGAACCCCACAAAACAAATAGCACACTATTGAAACTTTTACACACTAAACCACAAAACAATTTTGGAGTGATGTGTTTTCTGGGGAGAAGTTATGGTTATACTGTTTGTCTGAAACTGTCTTTTAGTATCAGAAAGATCAAGCTGTTACTAAAGCCATGAAAAAAGCGAATTGTAGGTGCATAAAAAGAGAGGCAGCCTGATAAAACCCAGATGGTTTTTCAAATTATTTAGTTTTCTTTCATTCCATTACAAATTGGCATGCTGATTACTGTTTCCTGTATGTTGATGTATGAATTGTAGATGGTCAACATCTCCTAGTTCCTGTAGCTGTGAATTTACTGCTGGCCCATTTTGTGAGGTCATTTCTGAAATCTAATTTATAACAAATGTTCTTTGATTAAAATTTTCTATATTCATTTTGTGATGATTTAAAAAAAAAAAAAACAAACATCCACTATGTACAAGTCAAATTTCAGGTTATGTTGGTGGTTTATATTTTGCTTATGAAAAAACATTGTCAAAGCCCAAAGATATGTGCAAAACTTTAAATTCTCAGTGTCAAAAGTACCCAAATGAGTTGATAAATCAGATTTATGATACAGATAGCTGGAGTTCATGCGCTGGTACATGCTGCATGTTTATTATTTTCACCAGAGACATGGGTCCTATGGGTTATTTAAAAGAGTGGGGGCAGACGACCTATATCGTTTTTGGTTTTTTTTTAATCAGGGGAGTTATGGGAGCACACACGGTTTTACCTGTGGAGTGTTGTGCGACTTGTGAAAGAGCACTGATTAGATAAGAGAAGTTCCATTTGGACTGAGTCTCATTAGGTGTTTTTACTGGCGCTCATATTATCCTGAAGATCTAACTGCAGTATGTATCTCAATGTGAAGTGTGTCCCTTCATCACAGCAATTCATCATGTCCTTTATGAACTCAACCAGACTCTTAAAATGTCACTTTAAACACACTTGAGCAAGGCAAAATCCATTAGTTTTATGATGATGATCATTTTTTTAGCCACAGTTTGTCTCCTTGGCCTCCTGTTTTCACATTAAGGGGAAATTGATATGTTTGGCTTTCAGCCCAAAATGAATTAAGTGAACCTGATGTGCATCTGCCTTTGGCATCGTGACAGATTCTGTTGATGATAAAATGGCACCACTGGATGTGACTGCAGCTCTTTCCATTTCTCTGTTGTACTGTTACTGTAGTATTGCTGTCACAAATGTTTTCTAAGTTATTAAAACCAACATCCCAGGCATCTCCTCAAACACACAATATGTCTGTGCCTTGTTTTATTTTTTATATGATATTTTTGAGTTAGATATTTGACTCCGAACCTTAAAGTGGAGTGCAGAGAAAAGCAATATGCTGTGCAAAAAGTTTAGATATTTTTATGTTATGTAAAATTCACACATTCTCTGTGAAAAAGTGAACTACAAAATTCTTACAGCCACTTTTATGTCTATAAGCTCTTATGTTGTCAGGTATGATACACAATATAAAACGTAAATTTTTTTAGTCACCTATGATTTCAGTGAACGATTTTACATTTGAGCATGGTAGAAGTCAAAATGTGGAGATACTGAAAAGTTATTTCTACATTATACAGCTCTACTTTTAATGGTATCAAATCAAATCCCTTCATACACACATATATTATTACTGTTACAATTAGATTTATATTATATTGCATTTATTAATAACTTAGTTTTAAGTCTAAGCTTTACTTTCGATGTTTGTATTCAAAAGTTTGAGAAAAAAAACTTGTAAGTGAAAGTAAGGGTTCAAACGTAAAAAAATAAATAAATAAACTCTATAAGCCATTATTAAAATAGTTGCAAATGAATTGTCTTACAATTTCGGGTGTGATATATTTACTTTTCGGCATTTTAGCATCTCATCATTAAAAATCTTCATTGAAGCGGAAAGTCGTAAAAAATAACAGTAAAAAAATGTTTGATAGTGAAAGGTGAACTGTTTGGGAAATGATTATTAATGGTTCATGATTCAAACAAAGCACATTCAAATAAAGGTAAGTTGCGGTATTTTTCTTTGTTTTGTCCTTTTGTGGGTTCATCAAATATACAGAATAGTAAGGAAGCAAAGCAAAGATGAATACAAAAGCTGAATTCAAGAAACAAATATTCCATTGTAAAAACCATAACAAGCACAGATGGAAAAAAAAACTGGAAGTATATGATGAATATGTTAAGTAGGATTTCTAAATGCGTTTCTACATTTCTACACGATTTATATGATAATTCAAGTGCAATTCCCATTAATATCTTCAATAAATAAAATTGTAGTAGATTATTTACTCCAAATATGTAATTATTTTTTCTTTAGTCTTCTATTCGTGTGGACTATTATTATTATTATTGTTGTTGTTTAGTTACATTGTCTGTAATGTGACCGCTGGACGACGATAAGGACCTTCAGAGTTAAATTACTAACGACGCGCAATACGCATTTTTGCTACGGGAATAATGACGTGCGTACGTAATAACGTACGTAAACCCGGTCACGTGATTCTTTAGCGCGTGTAAGCACCCACGGATCGAGCCGCGATGTTTAGTGTGTGAAAGCTCCAAGTTAGCTCCCAGCTCTGAATTTTTAACTACTTTCCGTAAACCCGGTCGACTTCCAGGCCTCACGGCTCGGCCTGACTCGGTTAATCCTGAGACATAAACGCCGTTTATCCGCCTCCATCTGTCGCGTATTTGTCCACTGGTGAGTGATCTCCGGGTGAATCGGGAGATTTGTAGGTCGCAGAGCTTCGCGCCGAAGCCACAACCGGGTGTATATACTCCTCTGACGGGTCCGCAGACATTAACCATGGTTTTACTGAAAAACCTCCATCCACCCACCGAGGGGGTTCGGCATGAGCAAGCCGAGACCACGGCGGTGATGGACGGCCAGAGGCTGGGCTGCGGCACGCTCTACGTCGCTGAAACGTAAGCGACTGTTATTCTGTTTACATTATTTTTTTTCTTTTCTGCTTTGTTGAGCTTGAGCGGAGGTTTTCTCAACGTTTATTTAGACAACATGTTGAATTTTTAACCAGCTTTCAGGCTAGAAAGTGTCACAGCCTGAAGGGTTTCGCTAAGCCTCATGCTAGCACTTCCGGAGGAGTCTCTTTCAAGTTAATAAGCACAAATTCAGTTGGTTGGAATATTTTTTTTTTTTTTAGTATTCCATAATCGATAAGTTACTCAATAACATCAAATAATTGGCAATTATAGTGTTGATGAAGACATTTGTTAATAGTAGAAGGTCAGAAGTCTCTCTGTTTGTTCTTATGTGTTTCTAACGCAGCTGCTGTCAGGTACACTTATTTTTACCTGCCACTCCAAAAAATATGTACTTTGGGTAAAAAGCCACAGATTTCCAAAGTGTGGAAACTCTGGCATGCCTGGAAAAGCACTTGGGTATTTAGTATGATGCCAAACATCCATTAATCATTTGTCTTTCTTTTTCTCAGGCGATTGTCCTGGTTTGATGGTTCAGGGATGGGTTTCTCTTTGGAGTATCCCACAATCAGCCTGCACGCCATCTCCAGAGATGTCAGCGCTTACCCACAGGAACACCTGTATGTCATGGTCAGCGGCAAACTCAGCGGTAAGTGGGACTACAAATGTCAAAATTCAGTTATCACTGTAGATCCAGGAGGTTCTAAAAGTCAACATTTGGCATCCCCGGTATTTGTCTGTCATTAAACGAAGGATGGTTCATCAAATGCCACATCCATGGCGTTGAATATTTGACTTTCCATGTCTTAAACGATTAAATTAGATTTTAGAATATTAAAATATATTTGAGTTAGAATTTTGAGATGATGCGAATCTATGATAAATCAGTGTGACCACCACAAATGTGTTGTTGAGTAGCTAAATACAAAATCCTCCTTATAATTCCTCATTGTATTATTTTGCACATCTGGCATGGTTCACTGCAGGCCATCGCTGCTCCTTTTCATTCACTAATGATGCTTCCTTAAAGACATTCGAATGGGTCTTCAGGGAGGAAGCAAACATGGATATTTAGAATCTGGATAACAGAATGAAAAAGTTGAAATAAAATCACGGCTATTTGTCAAACTAAAAAGACAAGTCCGGTAGATGAGCTGTAGTGTAGACAGCTGATTTCAGCATGTATGCTCACCTGGGTTCATGGGGAGGTTACCTGGGATCAGCACAAGCCTACCACTGGTTTGCTTTGTGGCTGGGGTTTGAACCTGTGGCTTCTGCGTGCAAAGAATGCTCTCTAACACTGAGCTACGACCCTGGGCAAGAGTGTAACACTGTCAAGGCATAAAAATTTGGATTATTACATTTGCGAGTTTTATGTGATTTTTGTGCACATCTCTTATATAGAAATGAAATCAGAAAACATGTAGTGGTTATTTGAGTGTTTGACAATGATAGTGCAGTATTTTATGAGTGATAAATTTCTGTAATTTTGTGGCTGTATAAGTTTCAAACATGTGTTTTCATCTTTCTTCTTTCAAGATGAGAATGAGGCGGAAATGGCAGAGAAAGAACCTGATGAAGAAGACGATGGCGACAGCAGCGGCAGCAGCAGCAGTGGTGGTGATGTTGATGATGAGGAAGTGATCACAGAGATTCGATTTGTGCCCAGCGATAAAGCAGCATGTGTGTGAACACCCTGATGCATTGACTATCCAATAAATATGGGAGTTTCATTCACACATGCCATCTTTGTGATAAAAATGTAAAAAATCCAACACCTCGACATGCAGTCCGTCTTTCCAAACATTTATGAAAGAATGGGTTGTTCCAAAGAGCCCACTGAATTTGAGGGAGGGTTAGGATGTTGCAACCTGTCTGTTCATCAGTTTTCATCCCTGTCAGATATTCCGCCATTAACTGCAAGAGGCAAAGTGGAAGCATTAAGGAATCCCAGCAACTCCATTATCAAGTAGTGCATAGGTAATGTAGTGAGTCAAAAATCACCACTGCTTAGCTGACTCAGTACTTGCAAGGAGCCTCAATGTATGGATTTCTATGGCCAATCAGCTGTATGCCAGCACTATATTACCACCTATATTACCAAGCACACACCGCCAAGTCTCAGATGGAGTGGCATAAAACATGCTGCCTTTTATGCATCTGGAGCAGTGGGAACATGTTATGTGGATTGATGTATCGCACTTCTCTATCTGGCAGTCCGATGGACAAGTCGGTTTCAGCAAATACCTGGACAACAGTACTTGTTTGACTGCTCTGCGCCAACTGTAAAGTTTGGTGTAGGAGGGATAACGGTATGGGGTTGTTTATCTGTGGTTGGCCCAGACCCCTTAAATCTAGTTTATGGTCCTGCATTAAATCAACACTGTACCTACGTCATACAGTAGGGAGGCTCGCTGTAGCCCCCGGCAAAAAATGTAACCACGCATCGGGGCGATGCAGACCCAGCGCACACCGAGAGGGCTGTGATTGGTTTGCTCGGTAGCAACGTATTTCCGGTTCCGTATTTCCAGATTCTTGTTCTTCTGTTGCGATGTAGATGTTGTAAGGATCCTTTCTTCGACATCCAACAATTCCAACTCCAGCAAGATTCTCTCTCTCTCTCGGTTGCCATTGTTCACTGTGACCGGAAAAGTCGGAAGCTAAAGAAATAATCAATTAGAGATGACGATAACCATTCAGGAAAGGAGGGCAGCCTCCTACTGATGCAATACTGTGTCCACACGTATTAGGATGGGGTTTTAGCAGTATCATAGCAACGTTTTAATGAAGTTGGTTTGAACGTAAGATGAAATGATTTAAGAGCAAATTCGGTATCTGTAACACAGGAAATCTGACATAGTGACTGCGGTAATTCTGGTGATTGCAGACTGCTGAAATCACCACAGAGTGACATCTCATTATCTTTTTTGTGGGTTTCTATGTAGTGGAGTCCATGTTCTCAGCAATGTGCGAGTGCCAAGCACTGCACCCGGACCCAGAGGACGAAGACTCTGACAATGACTTTGAAGGGGAAGAGTACGACGTGGAAGAGGCTGGTGAGGAAAAACAATACATGCAAACAAAGTCAATTTAGTGCTGTCAGTCTCTGAATAATGGCCAATGGGATTATTATGAACTTGGTTTTCATTGTAAAGTTTAAATTCTGTCTGTTGGAAGTAAGTAAATTCTAGTTTGAAGTCATTCTCAGAGGCTTGCTGTTGGTCCATAATTAATGTTAAATATACTAATCATTACAAAATACTTTAGTGTTGGTTTTTGTGGTTGTTTGTTGTTTTTTTTTTGGGGGGGGGGGGGTTCCATCCACAAGGAAAATGTATTCTGCAAAGTCCTTTTAATAATCCTTTTGCTATTGTTAGATTTTCTGATGAATGCATCCAAACAGAAGCCAAAAGCTTTAGATTCATTTGAATGGCCTGTTTAGATGTTTGACATAGAACATACACTGTCACAGTCACGTTAAAACTAACTCCAGTTTTAGTATTGTCACTTTAATAGGAGGATCTTATGAGGCTGCTTATCTCAAAATTTTTAACTGGAAAAAGTTATGTAAGCGAGAATGACAAATGATATATAATGACAGAGAATTTCTGAACTCTTTGGTTGCAGAGGCAGGTGAGACGTCGAACATTCATCACTGCACATTTACACAACTGAGCTCTTCTCTTCAACCGTTTTACTCGAGCAGATAATATCAGTTCACTTAACATTCAACATCAAGCGCATCGCTGCAGTTAGATCACAGTGTCTCTCCCCCACCAAGAGCATGGCCATGCTGACATCCCGACGTTCTACACCTGTGATGAGGGTCTGTCAGCGCTCACACAGGAGGGCCAGGCCACACTGGAGCGGCTGGAGGGGATGCTAGCACAGAGTGTTGCTCAGCAGTACCACATGGCCGGGGTCCGGACTGAAGAAAGCAAAGCTGAATTCGAAGGTCTGAGAAATACACACTGGTTTTTGATGCTGTGCAGCTGATGTGAAAAAAGCTTCCCATGGTTGATTTAATGAGAAGTCTTAATCCCCCTGGTGAATGAGGAGGCCACTGAACTTGTCATGTTAATGATATCAGTTTGAGTTGACTCTTTCCTGATGGAAAAAGTCATTAAAAGACGCTGAACTGTAGAAATAAAGCGAAGAAAATGTTCATCAGCGACGTTACTCAGATTGACTGTGGCATTCAAAGCATGAAAACCACAACAGCTGATTTTGCGAGATATGGTTTATGTGATGTTAAAATAATAGTAGGTGCTGTGTGAAGAATGACTAAAAATAGCTCTGTTGTAGAAGGTGATGTCACTTGTATAAATTTTGAATAAAATCAGTTATGGATGATGTTCATTGAAAATTTTGTTGTATTATTTGATAGTTGGTCTGAGTGTTTGTTATTGTTGACAGATGGAATGGAGGTGGATGCAGCAGCAATGGAGGCCGGTCAATTTGAAGATGCAGACGTCGAGCACTGGTAAGTCTTTCACTCAATGAGCTATTTTCAAACATTTTCATGATGACATCTATCTCATCTTCTTATGCACAGTTACCAGATGTTCTTGTCTATTGTTAGGTTTGTGAAAAGGGGACTTAATATCTTCTTGTGTCATCAACAAAGAGTTTGGCTTATGTTGTTATAAATGATGAAGTGCATAGCATTTTTTTTTTTTCAGCATTTACTGAGACTTGTGGTCAGTAGACTGTGGGTGAAGGTCACCCATAAAAAGAACTTCCTGAACACAAGGTGCTTCTCATTAGCACAGTTCCGTAATAGTCGACCAAACTTGTGTTGATGAGAAAGGTTTTAGTTGAACACGTTTTGATTGGTCACAGAATGCTGATTTTTGGAAAGAAAATCAAACCCCACAGGAACTGGCAACATGCAGGCTCTTTCCACACTAATTACTCATTTTTATTTAGGAAAATTTCAATGTTTTAGCTCCATATCAGAAATTATTTGTCCAGACTAACACACCTGAAAACACACGTCACATGACCCTTCATACATACTGAGCTGTCTACTCTGCACTGAAAACAGCACCTGTTATCTGTGTTGCCTGTTGCTATCTGGTTTGCGGTTTGTCTCTACAGTCTCCACCATTGCCAGAGCTTCACACTAAAACGTGGTCAGCTGCTTTTCAGACAGCCTTCATCGAACGGACTTAAACTAGATGATGAAACTAGCAAACATTAGAAGCATACACATTTGGATGATCAGAATGTGACAGGTTTGGCTCTTTCATCTCTTCTGACTATTTCTGCAGATAGAAGTCACCCCAGCATACAATCAAAGCACAGGAAAGGCATCACAGGATTGGAGAAGAGTGCCATGGGAACTCGGCTGTTTGTACTTTTCTCTTGTTCTTGCTGTCAAAGAAAACTTTTCTGGTGTTTTTAAAGTTATCTCAGAAGTCCTGTAGCTTCCCACATTTTCTTTATTTTGTGTTCATATGACAGTGTTTTTGCACTTGTAATATGTGAAATAGCTACAGGAGATCTACTGAGATCTAGCTTGAAATGTCCAGATCCTTGTTGACTGTTTAAAAAAAAAAACTAAAAAAAAAACCAACCCCACACACAAACACTTAAACAAGCTCTAATATCTGATTTTCCTGCTGAGGAGAATTAATGTCTTTGTATCGATTTGTCAATAAATGCATAGATTTTGTATCTCTGTTTTTTTCCTTTCTTATTTTTACTTGAAAACCTGCAATAAAACACCAAAATAAATCATATACCTAATTCTCATAATCACTTGCAAAGAAAAGCCAGAGCCCATAGCACCCGCTCAGTCCTGCACTATGTTGATGTTCCTACCTGTGTGTTACCATGGAGACGAAATCTGTCCAGACTAAATATAAATACCTGCTCAAGTTCTCAGCCATCTGTACTTCCCGCTACAGCGGATCCACAACATAAACACCAAAAACTCCTCTTACAGCAGAAGAGCGGGTCTCAGGCAGAACAAGAACAAATGTTTGCTTACTTTTCCCAAATTTGGAGAGTGCAGTGAAAGAATCTAACTTTGTCTTGTTTCTGAAGGTGATGCATTGAGTTGGATTTTTAATGAGGTCATAGTAATTGACTAATTTGGGAATTATCCATGTGATCATCTTTAGTGTTGTGTGTTTAGGCTGCTGACTCTATTTCTGTTGAGTAACCTGCCAACAATTCTAACTGTTAAATCATTGGCACATCTATAAAGAATATAAAGAGGTGACGTTTACATCTTAAAGGTGAAATCTTTTGACCAACCAGCAGAAAAGAAACCCAAATATTAATTTCTAATGATATATTAACTTTTTGAACATGAACAAGCAAAATAAGCAATTACATATTACAAACATGGATGATTCCTTTTATGTTGATGTCACTGGGCACTAAAACAAAAAATGTAAAATTCCAGTCAAGTAGCTAATGAATAAATCTTATTTCAACATTTTTATGAGCTACAGTGCATGTTGTTAACTCTGCTCTGGAATGTCATAAAATTCATATAAAATTTTGAAATGTATATACTATTATAACATACTATTATTATAATGCATCTAAATCTTTATTCGTTCTGTTAGGCAACTAAACAAGAAACTGAAACTCTAGATTTTTTTAATATATATTAAAAAAAATTTGTGCTCATCATCCATCTATATTGTAAAAGCTCCTTCTTACAACCATCCAGTAAAAACACTATATCAGCATTTTTACCTTCTGTTGTCCTCTTAATGTGAAATCATCCACTAATCACAGTACACTGTTAAAAAAAAAATTTAAAATACTGTTTTAAGTCTCTTAAAAAGTGCACGTCAGTGTTGTTCCTTTTCAGACTTGTGAAGAATGAAATCAGCAGCAGTCTTTCTGGCTCTGCGATCCTCATGTCCTTTTCTTGGTCTCAAGAGGGAGATGCAGAGAGGGGGATTTTCCTGACAGCAGAGGGATGATTTTATCCAGCAGAAGCACTGAACTCATCATACCTGCAACAGCAAGAGAAGGGGGGAAGAAGAAGACATACAGGTATTCTTTGTTTTGGAATATTTAGAATACTAAAGATCCAGTTTGCATAAAAAAAACAAGCTCCCAGAATTTGGCAGCCCCTAATGAAGAAGCTTTTACATTAAAATATAAGACAATTTTCCAGTTCTAATAATCTCTGGGTGGCACAGTTAGTCAGTATGTCCATCAACGAACAGATCCTTTGGCTTAATTTGATAAACCGAGCTACAGCTGATCCATTATATAAGACCTAAACCAAAATGCTCAATAATGTAGTTGTAATGGAGGAGAATTGTATTTTCCATAAATTAAATATATATTAATCTATATCTGGCTCTTACCAGCCTTCATATTTTATACCATATTAAAACGTCATCAGTTTATAACACAACATGAGTTCAAATTAGCTTCATTTTGAACAACTGCTTACATGTTATGATGGAGTTATTATTCACAATGATTACATTTGACACTTCGGGTCATTTTTCATTGATTCATCTGAAATCTATTGGTCATTTAAAAAAGCCATTGAAGGTACCCTGATATCAGCATATAGGACAGAGTCTTACCCAGCAGCGGGCCCAGCCAGTAGACCAGGCAGTACTCCAGGAAGGAGTTTCCACTGCATGGGAACTGTGTGGAGAAGGCCAAGGCAGGGTTAAACACTGCTCCTGTTGTACTGCCCCCTGGATATATGCACACACACACACACACCTTTTAGTGAACACATACATGCCAAAACTGTAGCCTTATTAAAATAACAGCTCCTAAATGATGACGTTGGATGTACTTCTAAATCTCTCACAAAGTCACAAGTTGATTATTCTTTCTGTATTGTCCTCCTCAGATTATTTGACTCTCTCTCCTCTCAAAAAACCTGCAAAATACTGAGTGCTACTTCGTTGCTTATAGAAATGTTCCAGTGAGATGGGCTCAGAGTGCTGCAAGATGAACCTTCCAATGCTCTGTGTTTGGATACTGCAGAGAATTGAACAGAATCAGTATACAGTAAGGGTTAAAAAATGTAACGTAAACCTGGCAGAGGTCAGCGTTTTCATCTCCAGACACTTGGTTTAACCAAACAACTCGCAGGGCACAGCTTAACACAAACTCAGTATTAACCTTCCACGGCTTACACACCAGAAGAAATTTAACCTCAGCCACGCACACAGGGTGGCCCCTTGTCGTCCCCCCACATCGCCATCAATCACCAGCACACAGTCGGACTTAACATGCCAGACTGATGAGTGGCAGCCAGACAGGAGACTATAGTGAGACTCCACTACACAGAGCTGCTGCAGATATATGAGCTGGCCAACATCTATCACCAGACAACAAAAGAGAAAAGAGGTTGAAAAAGAAAAGAAGGACATTCATCAGCCAAGGACGTAAGAAAGAAAAAAAGGTGTTCATGAAACAGCGTTTAAGTAAGTAAACTTTGTGCAAGAGTAAGATAACTGTCATAAAGTAACAAAACTAACTGTTCTCATTAAGGTCAGTGTCTGTGGTAAATTTCCTTTTCTGTTGAGCTAAAACAAAGATGTAAATATGAATTTAATTCAAACTAAGTTCCAAAAATGCATGAAGAGCATTTTGTATTGTTTTGTATGTCACCATCCCCCCTCACCCTAACCATGAAATGGATTACAAACTGTTGGAATATTGATGTGTATATATATGTTGTTGAACATTAGCATTAAAATGTTCAACAAAGATTAATGAAGTTTTTACAAACACCATGTAGTGAACTGGCAGTTTGTTTATCACAGTTTCTCATGAGTTGTGTGGTTTATCATGAGTATCAGATGTGCAATGTGTAAGAAAGCTTGAAGCAGTTCTTTCGGGCATTGGTATAAAATTTGATCTAAATAAAATTTGCTGCTGTTATAGTGGCCATACTGTAGGCTTAGCAGCTGCACCACAGACAGACACACTACTGATCACACACTTAAAGGCCACTTTTAGTGTGACACAAAGCTGTTTTTCCTCGTACAGACAGTAAAACACACTCTGACTTCACATTTCCACAGTGGAAGCAGAGAAGTTGGGGTACAGTGAAAACCAAAGATCCGTGTCATTCACGGTATTGAAATAAACAACTCCAATGGAGTCTACCTGCATAGACCACCGTCGCCACAACCGCCGCTACCGCGTGCACGCGGTATTTCTCCTCCACCGATCGCGTGCGACTGATGACACTTTGTACCGCGAAGGCGCACGCCAGCTCCACGGCGGCCGCCCGCGGCAGGGATGCGTGGATTGGGCTCACGCACCTGTACCCGAGCAGCTTATGCCGCACGTGCAGTC
Organism: Remorina albescens; assembly: GCA_034769265.1. Classification (NCBI taxonomy): domain Eukaryota; kingdom Metazoa; phylum Chordata; class Actinopteri; order Carangiformes; family Echeneidae; genus Remorina; species Remorina albescens. Next base: position 21,874,878 of record CM068497.1, on the reverse strand, counting down.
TGGACAAGCCCACTCCCCAGATCAGCGGCACCGCGGCGCGAGAGGCGGCAGCCGCGGCGAACTGGCACGCGATCCTCCCCAGGGCGCATCCGCCCGAGATCCTCGCGTGGTAGGCGTGCTCGAGAGCGCCGCAGGGGTTGCCGAAGGCCCCGCGGAAGGTGAGCGCGTTCACCACGGAGGCGAGATAGGTCAAAGCGAGCGCCAGCCGAGGTTCGATCCCTCCCACCTCGGCAAGCATCTTCAGCTCGTGCGTGCAGCAGCATAGCTGGAAGGTGGACACGAGCTCCACGGCGTAAACACAGAGCCCGGTGCCCGCGAGGACCCCGATCAAAAACCTGCGATTCAGCTCGCTCAGCCCGACGATGCCCGCCAGCACCGCCAGAGACACCGCAACGTCTGCCGCCATGTCCGCCGGCCGTCCTGCGCTGCCGGTCGGGTGTGGGATGCTGCCGGGGCCGCCGATGCTTCCTCTCCCCCCACTAGGTGGCCCTGACCGGCGGATGGAAGTCTTGGCCAGGCCGAGATTCTGATGCTCTTTTCATGTGGAACAAATGAGTTGCAACCCACATGGTGCGGAAGTGACTCCGCTCCGCAGTTTTTCACCCCCCCCCGCCCGAGAAAGGGACGTTTCTCTGCTTGTCTTTCTGTACTATTTCTCCATTCATTCCTCTTTTTGCTTTCTGATTCTCCCTTTTCTGTCTCTATCTGCTGAACCACAAACTGCTCCAATCTGATCTCCCTGTTGACTGGGATGTGGATCCTCTAAGTGACAGTGGACACCTAAAAATAAATAAATAAACAAACCAGATGGTTTACATCTTGGTCGTAGCAACGAAAACACACACAAAAATATTTCTAAAAGAAAGGGAAGGAGTATACCACCAGCAATGGTGTTCACCATCGTCTCTCATGTTACAGTGGGTGTAAGAAGAGGGAGTTCATGGGGATTTTCAAAACAGATTTTCAACTAATATCAAGCCTGTCTTATATAAGTATTATGATATAGTTAATGCATTAAAGCATTATGTTTCTCAGGTAATAACTTTTGAAATTAGATCATTGTAGAAGTGTTTTTTTTTTTCTTGCAATGTCTAAAAATAACATGAAAATAAACCTCCATGGTTGCATCATACACACTCTAACTAACAGAGGTGCAGGGGTTTACCTTAAAGGTTAGTCATTTGTTCACAGCAGAGGATGTATTAAAAGGAGAAGCATTTGTGTGCTTATGACTTTTGTTCTAGTCCCCTGCCTTTATGCACATTTATAAAGCACAATTAGAAAATGAATTACAAAAATGTAATAAATACTACACAAACAATTACAAATGCATTACATATGCACTCACAATCAAAGCCGTAAAGGGGGTCTACAAAATGTCTAGCAACTGACAACATCAACACAGAAACGGCTGTCAAGATCAGTCAAAATTATGACGGTGGTACTATACTGATATTGTTTTTGAGAAATATTTCCCATCCTCCATTTCAGAACAAATGAAAGGGAATATAAACAATAATGTAACTTATTAATTTTTCTAAAAATCATTCAAATAAGAAATGACATTACAGGTGAAACTGCTTATGAAATCTAAGTATGTTATCTTTTTTAAAGCTCCGTCACAGACAAATATACATTGAATGATACAGGCAAAGTTATAACCGAGATTATATAACACGAAACCATTGCAACTTTATAAAAAACCCACATATTATTATAATTGTTGTTGTTGTCATATTAATTTATTTATTTGTTCCAAAGTCACTGATAAGATTTTTTTCTATTGACCAATAATACATCATTATAATTTCTTTTCCTTTTTTTACTGTATCCTCTTGTGTGAAGCAGCATAAGAGTCCATGCTTCACTCTTACCACTAGATGTTGCTGTCTTTACATGCTTCACCTTATTTATGGCCTATCTCCTGATGTAGTACTGTACACGCAAAGACAAATGTGTTGCAAAGTGCATCCAAAATAACACATAGTCCAGATGTTTCTAAGGGACAGAAAAAAGTGGCGAACCTGGCTGTCGGCATAGTAGTTGTTCAATCTGAACCAATCAAAGTTACCTTGAAACTAAGGCGACCCATTGACCCAACCAGTAGTGTACAATTGTGTAGTTTCTTCTAGGTGGGTGTGGCCATCCAATATGAAAAATAACTGTAATATCAATTCTTCCATGCATGCATGTTCTATGATTAAGAAAAGAGACATACGTTGTTCTTTATATTACTTTTAATATTAATTAATGGAATATTTTCTTAAATATCTCCGATATGCCTAACTCATGCAATGATGATGCTGAAATAGGATTAAATGTCCAATGATACATCCATGCAGGGCACATAGAAATATTTGCTGTATCTGTGTCACTGTTTTTTTTTTTGCTGGGTTTTTTTTATTCATTTATTTATTTATTTTTTGTACCAGGCTGTGAAGTTGTTTATTTCTGCTGTGAAGTTGGACATTTTAGTATGAAAGTCCATGGGGACTGACTCACTTCCAAAGCCAAACTCAAACTGAAGCAGTCAAAGAACAGCATTGTGGCTTCATTTTTCATCTTGAATTCTGCTTAAAAGCAGTTGGGGGCGGGGGGGGGAGTGGAACAAAGGAACTATTAATTTTTATTTGATTTTTTTTTTTTTTTTTTTTTTTACAAATATGGATTGGATATTCAACTACTACTGCCAGTAGCTACTACAACTATAATGTGCAAATTTTACTGTTATATCGCTGTGTTGTTTTGATACGGGCATCAATTAGTGTTCAAAATGTGTATCAATATAAACAATGTTTCCATCTTTTCTGCTCCAAACAGCATATAGTCAGGTAACTGTAATTTCATAGGAGCTGACCACACCCACTCAGTGAGAGGGAGCATGGTTTCATACTATTGCCAGCCATCTTCGTTATAGAGCATGTTTGTTGATGTCAGATCATACCTGGAAACAGCTTGTTGCCTGTGCTATAATACAATCCATTGTTCTGAAGTCATTGTATATAACACGTTTTATCGTGTTTTAACATTTACACAGTATTCATTTAAATATGCATGGAAGAGCAGCCTTAACATGGATTATTTATAGTCGTGCTTAATTTAACCTGGGAATGTGTTTTTCTGTGATATATTTAACCTAATCCGTCTTTAAAATAAAACGTATAGGATGTTGTGTAAAGTGCTGAATTCTCTTTGATTGATGCCCCCCCCTCATTTTACCCCACCCCTTTTACCCGTTTAACCCCTGTCCTTCCAACCACCAATCAGCTTTCTACCGGCGAATTAAGGCCCGCCTCAGAATTTGAGCTGACGCGCGTACTGACCAATAAGCGACGGGCGAGGCGGAACGCCAACCAATGACGTGTCCGGAGCGGCTCACGATGGGCGGCCGTTCGCGTGCAGCAGGCTTCTCTGTGTCTTGCTAACAATAGCCGGTGATCGGCAAGTTTAGTCCGCTGCGAGCGAGAAGCAGGCGGCCGACGGAGCCGAGCCGACCCGAGGGGAGAGCACAGTCTGGGGGAATCCGTGAGACGGTGCGCGGCGGTGCTGGAAATTATCACCGAGCTTTCCGGATCGTTTTGCATTTGCATCTGAACAAGCGGTGAGTTTTCTTTCAGACTTAGTTGTGAAATGGTAAATCCAGCCGCTGTGTCTGAATGTTTCAGTCAGGGAGGGTGCGCAGGGAATTCGGGGCTGATCGGCGTGTGGCTGTGAATGGGTTAATGGAGACTGGAGGCTCCCATCGCTCTTTTATTCTCTCCTTCGCGACCCGAGTCCACGGATGAAGCTCCGGCTCCCGCAGGCCCAGCAGCAGCAGCAGCAGCAGCAGCAGACTCTCTCTGGGTTTGGAGTCCACCGCGGCGAGATGCAGGAGGATGGGGAGCTTTTTTTTTTTTTTTTTTAATTACACCGGTTTCCTCCCTGCTCACCATGTGATAACACGCGTCTTCTTGCTGGTTAACCGAGAACACAGCAGGCTCAGCCACAAACGATTGAATAAATGAATATAATTTTGAGGGTTTTCAATTTTCCATCTTTGAGATCCGTGTGAAAGGACAGCGCTAACATGATTCATCAGAAAGTCCATGCCATGCCCAAAGGCTTTCAGCTCTAGTCTAAGTATAGACTCACAGCACGGGCTGATCTCCTCACGGGGACCATTCTACTGCTAAGTTCATTTCTCAGATCTGAATCGGGCAGAATCCTTTTTAAGTGTATATCTATAATCAGAAAGAGGGATTGAAAGAAGAAATCCCCTCACCTATCCAGTTGTTCCTAAAATGTGCTTGCAGCACAGTGACAGCTTCCCTGACCCCCCCCATCACTCTCTCTACATAAAGCTTCTTCTAGGTTCCTATAATTTATGCTCTGTAATTTTCCTGAAATGCACCAGAGCTCCAGTTTTCACGCAGCTCTGCAAAAAGCAGCCGGTATTTACTGAATGTGTCGGTGGATTAGTGGAGATTTGGTGCCTTTAGCAGGCCAGTTTATATCTGCTGCTTCTATTGATCCACTCAGGACAGAAACCTCTTATTCTGCATTATCATTATTAAGGAGTTATTTCCCCTATAAACTAAACAAATTTCTGACCCTGCTGGATAAACAAACTTATATTCTCTGTCTCTACCTCTCCAACTGAGCTGAACTGACATTGGTATTTGTTCCCTCTTAGAAAGTTTCCCTTTCATCCGAGTTGAAACACACCAGGAAAATGAAAAGCTGTGAGTTTGCAGAGCTGATACCACACAGGCCTGCTGCTATTCTACTACTGACTTCCACGTCTGTATCAGTGGAGACAACTGAGGAGAGTAAGCAGCTTTTTATCTGCTGTTTGCTGGCTGTTATTCACCTCAACCACTTAAATGACTATGATATTCTTCCCGGAGTTCCTGTTGGCAGTAGTGTACGTTTGAGTTGAGCCTAGTTTATTTATTAGGAGTGATTAGTTTGTATACAGACGAGGACGCTGACTCAAACTCCAGGCTGTAGACCAAAAGAGAAATACGTAGAACTACAGAATGTATGCTGCAAAGGCACGGTCTTAAGCAAAATCCTGTTTTTTTTTAATTGTATTAACCACTAATGATTCACAAGGTTAAACTATCAATGGAGGTTCAAATCTACTTTTTAAAAGAGTCCTTGAAGAAATGGAAAGCGGGCCTTTTGAATACTAATTTTCTTTTATAGTAAGCCTGAAATGATGAGTCAGTGAACACAGAGGAAATGAACGATGGTCTTTAAATCCTCTCCATTGTAGATTTTTTTAAATGTTAGGCTTTGCTGCACTTTTAGGAGTACCTCTTAACTTTTGAAACAAAATTAGAATAATATTTAATAATAATATAACCATTTAATATGAAAAATATTTCAATAATAACAATTGTTTTGTTTGCTAATTTTCATGTAATAAGTGAATAATGTGGACAATAATCAGCAGATGAATCAGTAATGACAATTATTGCTTATAGTACCCCAGTTTTAAATTTGATTTAAGGATCTTTTAAGTCATTGCTAATCAGCGTTTTGTTTTGTACACACAACCATGGAACGTGTATGTGCTCGGCCTAATTCTACTGCAAAGGTGACAGCTACACTTAACGACATCTTCAAAATTAGAATTAGTTGTTGGTGTGAATAAAGCTTTTGGTCCCAAAGTGAGTTTCTTGAAGAGTAGCTGCATTCACATAAGTGCAGTGCATAGCATGGGTAGCCTGATTCGCTCTGCCTTAAAGAAGTTCACCATAAGGACATCACCTTCATATGTGCCAGTCACACAGAAAAAGAGTCCACTGGTCCATCTCAAGTGTTGAGTGCAGCAAACAGACCTGCCGTTAGAAACTCTTAATTAATGTATTGCTGTACGCATGTTCCTTAGTACTTAAGCCAAGTTATAGCTGAATATGACTTCCTGATGAGGAAAGACAGATTGTTTTGGCTGAGGGGCAGTAAGTTGAACCCATGAACACCAGAGCTGGGTGTGTTTTATGGCCCTGTGTAAAGTGTGAGGCCAACCAATTGTCGCTTTGACACCTCCACAGCATGGTGGAGGGAGAGAAGGCAGAGGAACAGTTTGACTCCTGCAGCTATGGGCTTGGCTAATTAAAATGAAAAGGGACTCAGTCTGTGTGTGTTTGCGTGATTTCTGTCATGTATGAATTTGCAGGCAGGTAACGGAAGTAGTGACGTTTAAGCAGGGCATGGACACGTGCTTTCATTTGGTCTCAGATTGTATTAGGGAACCCATCGGGCATCAAGGATGAAAGGAACTCATAAAACCTGCACACCAGTCCAATTTGGATAGGAATGTTTTTTTTTTTTGTCAATCAGACAGACAGGGCCATTGTCAATGTGCTGTGTGTATGTGTATGTGTACGTGAGTGACAGAGAGAGATTGAATTTCGCGCTGCTCAGGCCTACACTGAAATTGAAAATATTTTCAATTTATTATGAAATTGTGGTCAAACTAATTACACCGTGGCAGAGGGCATCAGTACAGGAGACCACTAATGCTTACCCAGAGCGAGTGTGTAGAGGGGGCAGATGTTCAATGTGACCCAGCACACATTTGTGTTCACACTGCACCACAAATGTGGCCACATGTGGCCCAGATCATTTCCGACTGCGGTCTGAGTGATCGGATCTCACACCAGGTGGCAGCCCTCTTTATCACCACCCATTGATTTGTTATCTTGCGGTCTGTAGCTCGGCAATCGCCATTTAGTCTCGAGATTGGTTGAGCTCACCTGCTCTGTTTTTTAAACACATGGTTGCTTTGCACTAATGCTTACCCAACTTTTTGATTTAAAAAAACAAACTGTATCCTGTTGTATTGAAGAACACGCTGTCCAATTGTGATCTAATCACCTGAGATGTATCTTAATACCTGGTCTGAACAGTGTCTGTAAATGTGGTACCTAACAAAATATATGTTGGTAGGCTCTAGAGATGCCAGTAGCTGGACTGTCTCACTATCTGAGCCCAAATTGCTGAACTTTTCCTTTAATGGGTGGAATGGTGCAGAGTCAGCAGTATTGGTAGCATGAGGGGACTCTTGTGGTGAAACAGGGAGCATGAGCAAACCCCCAGGAGGAGCTGGAAGATGGAGCTACATTGGGGTTTCTTGCTGACTTTCAAGCTATAAAAAGATTTCTGTTACACAATTAGCTGCAGATATCAAATTCAGTCATTCACTGGCAGATTTCCACAATCAGCATAGAACAAAATAACTTATTAACGGATATTTTTCTGTGGACTGTAGAAACACAGTTACAAACAGTCCCAACAAAAATAGTAATATTGGCTGTGGTGTAGCCAGAAGCCTGCCAGCAGCTGAATAATGCATACTCTGTCTGCCTGGAAGGCTGCAGGGGCTGCTGAGCACGGTGTCTAGACGAATACAGACAGTGCAAATTTACATGGACTCTCCTCTTCTCTCCATGAAACAGGCTGACTGGCTGGATCCGGACAAAAGTTGTGACAGTGGATTGGATTTAGTTTTTATTTGAAGTATTGAATCTACTTCATTGACGTGAAGCCAGATGAAAGGGTGTGACGGTGGTGTGATTTCTAAACTTTTTATAGTATGGCTCGGGAAGATAGTCCCATATTGTAGGTGTGATGATGATTAGATCCAGAGAGAGGATTAAAACGTTCCGCATGATTATCACTTCTTCAGTTCAGTTTCATTTAACCAGCAGTTGGAGCTCTTGCTGAATAGACTGCTTGCCCCAGGAGAGGAAAATGCCTTCAGATGGGGCTCTATTCACGGTTAGCATTGGTGGAATTGAATTCATTTTCTGCCTTCACTGCTCCGTCCGAGTGTATTTGTTGCAGGAAGGCCTTATTGTCTGTTGTACTACATGTTTGCTCGGCCTAAAAAAAGGTAACAGGCTCACTGTGTTCTTAAAAGCCATTTACATGCTTGCCATAATGTGCATACATATTAATACAATTAAGATCAGCGATACATTTACTTTGACCGATGAGCTGGAACAGTTGTTTCCACTTGCTTGCAGGGTGTTGGTGGTGAGTGTCACAATGTGGAAAGCGTCCACAAAGTCACTAAGTTTGTCGTTCCTGCTTTAAAAAAAGTCTCCGTTGTCATTTCATTTTGAAAGAGCAACACCCAGTGGGGAAGCTCCAACATGCTGCTGGGTGATCAACTCGCGGTGCCTTTATACAGCTGGTGCTGCTGTTGTCCAGCCAAAGGGCAAATGAAATAATATGCACAATCTTATGGTTTCGTGGTATTTAAATTGCTTGTTATTTGATCCAAAGTCCAAAGACATTCAACGTGCAAAATTCATTGTTTGCCACAAACCTCTTAAACTTACTCTTAAAGTTAATGTGACAAAGTTGCATTGTTCTGAGAATATATTGCTCTCTGTTGTTAAGTTCCTCACTGAATTAAGATTAATTAGTGGCAGCTGACCTCCAGTGACGTTTGTCGTTTTAACAGACAAAAGCACCAGGCAGCTCCAGCTGCCAGCCAAATGGTTGGTACAATGCTCTTTGTCATAAAGGGAGAGGCAGGTGAGTCATTAAGTTTACCAGCGCCTGGTTTTGCTGATCCATGCACTTTGACGACTCTAGCGCCCTTTGAACTGGTACTGCCAAGTACTTTTAGAGATTTAAACTCTTCTGTTTGCATGTGTGATTGATGTGCTTTCAATTTAAGAGCACGCTGTTGTGAAGTTGAGCATAGCAGAGGACAGTGAGGGAACGACTGATCCTTGAGCCTGAGTGATCGCCTGTAATACTAAGTAAGACTGCTGAAAGTAAAGAGAGGGATGACCAAATCCCAGTTTGAGAGCTCAGTGTGTGTGCGCGTGTGCGTGCCTATCTGTGTGTGTGTGTGTGTGTGTGTGTGTGTGTGTGTGTGTGTGTGTGTGTGTGTGTGTGTGTGTGTGTGTGTGTGTGTGTGTGTGATGGGACCCTAGAGAACATATGGTGGAGGAACCACCCACTCATTGGGACCAACCACACCTTCCAGTAAATCTCACTCACATCACTGCATGCTGTTTATCTACACTTTCCCAGTATCACAAGCACACACCCTCAAACTCACACACACACACACACACACACACACACACACACACAGTTCAAATGCAGAGGTGTCAGCATGTGAGAAAAACCAAGACAAAGGAATCATAAATGAGAGAGTTAAAGTGAATTCAAAAAATAGAGGAAGTTTGTGTATTGCCCCTCAATCCAGCAGTTTCAACTATGATCAATCAGCTAAGGCTCTGTTTGTATGTATGTATGTGTGTGTGCGCGTGCGTGCGTGCATGTCAGTCAATCACTCAATCAGTCAAACACTTTATTATTCCCACTCGAGGCAATTAGTTTAGAACAATTTGCTCAGAAAATAAAATACAGAAAATACAAGCACAAGAAACCCGGGAGCCAAAAAGAAAGCTGATGTTGCATGACTGGTTAAAAAAATCATGTTTGTGTGTTGTATGTATGTGTGTGTGTGTGTGTGTGTGTGTGTGTGTGTGCCTACTTTCAGTGCTGAGGTACTGCACTTACACTGCAGCCTTGTGTTGTGGGTGCACGTCTGTCTGCTGTCTCTGTGGGGAGATGAATGCACGCTTTCAACATATAACCCACACACGCACAAAGTAGATTCATGCAGTCTGTCTTTGTGTGTGTGAGTGTGAGATAATCATTTGATCTAGTCTGACTGGACGAACGGATGAGGGCCTGAGCAGCAAGAATTTACAGCGCACAGTAATGATTGTAGACGAGTCGGGCTCTGCAGTGACAATATAAAAGTACTTTGAGGCAGTTACATTTACTTTGTCTCATAGTGTTGGAAGAACGGAGAGTTCAATGTAACCACCTACCATATTACTGTCAAATGCCAGCATCATGAGATCATTTTTGGAAATCTCCCTCAGCCAGCCAACACTAACTCCCAAACACTTCCAAATACCCAAAGACAGAAAAGCAGATAGTGTCATCTCTCGCTCTCCTCTGACCAGCCTGATTTTTCACTTCTCTCTGTCCTGATGATATCCTCCTTGTCTTCTCCACCCTTTCTCTTTTCCTCCTAACATCCTCTTCAAACATCCCTCCTTTTTCTCCTTCATCTCCTTCCTTCCCCTTTTTTCCCCTTCCTCCTTTCCTGACTTCTTCTCATCCCTCTGTCCTTTATCAGATTTCTCCTCTTTCTTTTTTTCATGTCTTTTACATCTTCATGGTTTCTCTCTTCTTCAGCTTCTCTCATCCACTTCATCCCTTTTTTTTTTATCCCATGTTCACTCATCTCCTCCTTTCTCTCTGACGTAACCAGTGAGGTAAGCATAGTTTTTATTATCTATAAATACCTCTTCATCTCTCTCTCTCTCTCTCTCTGTTAAACAGGGGAGCTCTCTTTTGCTCTCAGCCACTTTCTTCCATCTATTAGTTATCTCTTCCTTTTCTCATCTATTTTTGCCAGAGGAAATCTCTGGCTTTCAATCTCTCCCTCATTCGCAATCAGTAGAAAAGCCTTTCAAATTAAACAGAATATTAAAATGCCATCATCATTGTAGAGATGACAGAAATCAGTTGGAGATGGTGGGACTGACATACAGCAAATGGACCACATGGCATGTTGGAAAAGTCCTAAAGACTAATTAGTAGACCAGTTCCCTCTCTTTAGATTTGAAAGATTTAGTTGGATTTGTTTCCAGAATTTCTATCTCGGCCTCTTTCCTGATTTTGTACTTGATCTTAGCTCTGCTCTTGAGCCATGATCCATCCCTCTCTGTTCTCTCCCTCTTATCCCCAGGGGAGAGTTTCATGCTGCGTTCTCACCTCCGTTTTAACAGAGAGCGGAACAACACCCTCCCCCTCATCAACGCACATTCCAAATTTTGAATATGGCCATTCAGGCGTGTCAGCGTGCCCTCTACATGCACTCTCTCATAGTTAGTGTATATAACCAAATTTCTTTATTCTGTTTAGTCTTGTCAAAATAGAATATGAAATAAGCAAAGTTACTGATAGCAAAGAACTGGGTTTGGAATATTTTCCAGAGTCCAGGCTTTCAGTGATTAGTCAAACAACAGGGAATGAATTTTTCCTTACATGAAAGTGTCAAAATTAAAAAACGAAAAAGATTTAGTTTTGGACAAACAAATGCAATCCTCAGACGTGCCAGATCTGGAGAACTGAGGAGTAGACAGTGCTACAGTGAAATGTAAGTAGCCACATAATACAGAAAACATCCATTATGTCATCTCATCTCTTCGTTATCTATATAGCGTGTCCATGCGAAGGGGCCAAAATCAGCTGACATCGGGCGAGGCGGAGGATAGACCTGGTGAGATGTACAACAATTCACAGGCTCACTTATGCCCACAGCAACTCTGAAGTCCCCAGTTTGCCTGGTGTGCCTGCCTTTGGACTATGGGAGGAAGCCAGAGGAGCTGCGGAGAAGCCCTGCAGGCACAGGGCTGTATTCCTGTGAAGTGACAGTGCTAATCGCTGCACCGCTGTTCTCTCCCAACAGAGAGAACAACACTGATTACCTTGTTAAAGTGAAAACTCAAAAGGATCAAAAGCCACTGATGCTTTCAGAGATCTGTCCTTTTACATTGCTGGTGGGAGAATATAACAAATTTCCTTGTGCTGATTGTTAGGATTCATCAGATATTGGCATGCTCACCAGGAATAATTGATGAAGCACAATCGGACGGATGCTCCGATCAGCTGATTACCGATCACTGGAATCAGTACATGCCGTTATCGATCACCATCACATGATGGGGGGGGGGAACTCCTTTTAAACTGTTTCATACACTGTCTAACATTGCCTACAACTTATTGAAATAAAACTAACTGAAAAATAGAGTAGAAATACAATTAAGAGCTATCATCAGCAACTGTTCTTTCATAGGCCACTGGGAAACCTATGGAAACTACGATGTTTTTAAACCTTTTACTGTCCACAGTGATGGATGAGTGAGCAAGTTTTACTGGCTATTGCTTTGGCTCGTTTTGTCATACTCGCTGTTATCTGTCAGGTGACCGGTTCTCAAATGTCTAATGAGGTTGGTGGTATTAAAATCTCATTGGTGACTTCCACCATGAGGAACTTCACTGAAGAATGCATCACACATAGTGAGTTTGTTGTCTTTTTCGGATATTTTGAAAAACGTCCAGACCGGAGGAATCGTTGCCACTGGTCTCGCCCCACGCAGAGCCTCAGGCATCTAGTGTCAAATGATGACCTTTATTTTTTGGGGGGGATTTTTTGAGTAAATATTGGCCGATTACGATGGCCAGCTGATCAATCGGAGCATCCCTAATTATTCGCCCACAGTTCCTTTTTTCTGCCAAGTCCATATCCCCAGCCCTCTTTGGCAAGTTTTTGTGAACCACTTCCATTTCTTTATTCTGGCTCATTTCTGCAAGGTTTTGTCTTTGACCATTTGAAGCACTTTGCAATATGCAAAGTACTATATGAACTGCTCACTGCACTGATGTGAGCATCTGACATCATGGACCACGTGGAGGGATACCAGGGATTTTAGTGGAAAGGTTTTTTTTTGTTTGTTTTGTTTTTTGACTAGCTACTTTGACAAAATAAAGAGTTCTATGAGCTCTTTGCGTCTTATTTTATTGGTTACAATCATTCACATGTTTAATGAGAACTCATAAACTCATGTTAAAACCGAAATAGATTACTTTTGACGTTAACCAAAAGAGAGCAGATATGATGTGAGCAAACTTGACTGTGTAGCTCATTTGACTGAAAGATGACAAATAACTGTTTTAGGAGAGGAGGGAATTTATGTCTGGGTATTTCATTTACAAAGTTGTGTTATACTATGGTTCCATGTTCTGCTATAAGATGAACCCCTCTCCAACGGGGACTGAAACAGTGCTGGCTCATGAGACACCTGTTGGAGGGCGTTTGTTTTAACTCAGGATCTTCTTTACCTCCATACAGCAGATCAAATAACTTGCTTGACCAGAACTAGCTGCTTCAAGCAACCTAGATCAATGTGTGTGTGTGTGTATTTGAACAACACAAGTGAAGCAGTATCACACACAGGTGGCATGCCGACACCTGTGTTAATGAGTTCAACAACATTTCAATAAGCCGTAATCTACGGTTACATGTGCCTAACCTTCTGGCTGCTGGCATTACAGTGTGTGTGTGTGTGTGTGTGTGTGTGTGTGTGTGTGTGTGTGTTCTCACAGTAAAATGTGACTGTGTGGACAGCTGCAGAGCTAACAATCTCACCTGCTGCCCTCCCTCTCTGGAGGCTCGCCTTAGCAGACACCAACGTGCTATCTACATCCAAAAAGTTTTTATTGCTCTCACAAATGGCAGACGGTATTTTTGAGTAAAGTATGTCCATGTTTTGTCTTTTTTTTTTTAACTGTTGATAATCTTTTCACATATTTAAAGTAACAATACTGTGTGTATGTGTGTGTGTGTGTATACACACACAAACATTGACATAGTGTAATAAAATAAAGAGATGGGAGAAATAAAATAGGCAGTTCATATACAGGTTCAAAATAAATGTTCTTTTTTAACTTCAGGTGTTCATAGCTGTCCTTTTTAGGATCCCATATGCTCTGATGAGAACTTCCTCGGTGTAGATTCTACATGTAGGGAAAGTACATCCCAAAGTCTACTCATCATTACCAAATGCATTTCACTTTGTCTCATTTTTAATAGTGTGCTACAATCTTCATCTTACAGCGTTGAACCTCAGTCAACAGGCTGCATATTACACATCTCTTCACAAATAATAAGGGAGTAAAGAACTAACTCTAAAATAAACAATGAAATGTATAACTTAATAAATTAAAATTCCATATATTTTTGTGTATTTAGCTTTCCTGCATGACCATGGTGCCGTGTTGAAAAAAAGAAAGGAACATCCCCAAACTTCTGCCACACAAGTGGAAGCATACAATACAAATATCACTGTGTGGTGCTACATGACAGTTTCAACTCAGTGAGACTCACAGTCCTTAACTAAAGTACACAAAGGTATGTGCAATGGGGCATAGTTTGTTGTTGTTGTTGTTATTGTGTGTTGAAGAAGACTTGCTTCAAGGTTACTTATTTTTACACCCATGCTTCCGCCGCTTCTTACCAGTGTTTTGATCATTTGTCATCATTGCCGATTGCGTGGAAAACACCTCACGGCTCTGTTTGTTATGAAGTACTTTCCTGTGTTTCAAAGTGACATTTGAGTGACATCACTGTCATGTCCCTCTCTTTCTGCCCTGTTGACTGCTGCTGTTTCAGAATGGGATTTGTTTACAGGCCATAAAATGCACAAAAACAAAAATGTTACATCTCAGGGAGTACTACCAGTGTTGGAAGTGTTACTGAAATTATTTGAATTGCTGTTAATAAGCGGGACGGTGACAGTAACAGTTGTGTGTCTGTTTGTGTGCAGGTTGACTCAGACCCTCAGCCTTTTTGTGAGAGCGGTGACCCAGACACAACATTAACAGGTAAGCTCGGCCGATGTAACGCTATAAGCATCTTAACTCTTGCTGTCTGACGGCTGTTCTGAACCAGAGGGATTCCTGCCTTGCTCAGGGGTATTGAGGCAGTGACATATCTTCACAGTGACTCAGGTGCATTTAAGAATGGCTGGCAATGTATTTTGATGTTATTAAAATAACCCTCTTTTCACCAAAATTCACAGGTATAAACATATTTTTGAAATGAAAGTGAACCCGGTAATGAAAGCCCATTGATCTCTTTTCCACTGCCAGCTGATTTTTCCTTTACTTTTACACTCACCCACACAGACACAGCGGAGGAGTGCCAACTGTGTGTTTTTAAAACTTAATGGGTCCATCTTACTCTTGCTCTAGTGTGTCTGATGTAAAAGCATAAAAAAAAAAAAAAAACACAACAATGTCAAAAGTAGGCAACAGGCCTTTGATAAGATAATCCTACTGCAACTTCAAAATAAAGGCAGAGTGATTAAAATGCTTGAAACTGCCTTGAATGTAGATTAAGAGGTTGTGTGTTTAAAAATACAAAGAATACAAGAAAGAGAGTTTCAATAAACAATAAAACATTAATGTTTATTCCTCTCTTATTATCCCTCTGTGTTTCCAACAGTGATTACATTTTGTACAAATTCTGTCACATTCATTCAAATGGTTTTACAAATAAAATCAAAAGGCTGAAATATCTCAAAGCAGAATCATGAAATGAAGTCGATAATAATGGATACTGAGTCATATTGTGGTTACCTCTCGGGCCTGAAATTGTACGTGTGATTCCGAGACACAAGTTTATATAAAATACATAAAATCAATCATGTGATCACACCAGGAACATGTAGATAAGCAGCTAAGTGATAGGTAGAATTCTTCAAATACCCCAAGGCCATTGGAGCAAAACACAAAAATGCTGAATTTAACAACCAAAACAGTTACCTTATTCACTCAAAACTTGAGAGCAAAATGTTGCCAGCATAAAAGATGATAAGACAGGGGCAACGGGACAGAATGGCCATAGTGATTGTCAAGCACCTGCTGGACAAGGCAAATGGAGGACTCTCCCTCTGGTACCATGACAGAGAATAGAAATATGGTCAGATGCTGGATGACGGTTATAGTTAAAGGTTAGTATTTTACTTTCAAAGTTCAGTTGCTGCTGACCAACTAGCCCTGGCCTGTCCCATCTCCTGTTTCTCAATCTCATTATGATGACATTTACAGTATGTAATATTTAAGTACATGCACAGTCATGGCCAAAAATCTTGGCAAATGCTTTGCAAATGCTGAAATTTGGATTATTATTATTTTTTTTTTTTATATTGTGCTGCCTCAAGACAGAAGTGAACATGTGAATACCAAAGCATAAGACTAAACAGCTAGGCCAAATGTATAAACACTTAAAATGAGCGACAAAAAAAAAGAAGAGCAGTAAAACGGGTGTGACTGTAATGCAGACCGGCTAGTTTGCAGGCGGATCCCTTTCAGAGTCAGCTGGGAATGCATCTCGATAAACGTCCAAATGAAAGAAACGTTTGGGAAAGAGTCAGTAGTTTCTTCCTTGTGCTCCACTACACTCAGCAAATTCTAACGTGAGACCTGCAAATTCTCCACATCGTACTCTTTCTCTATCATTTCTTGCAGCAGAGATTTTTTTGGAGGGATTTTCTTAGTTCTCTTGAGATTATAGATGAGGTAAAAGGAGGAAGCAGACAGCAGGACATCGATGAACAGTGGTGAGCGTTCGCTGAGAGAATCATGACTGTTTAATATTATGTACTGTACGCTGGCTGTAATGGGATTCTGCCTTAATGACCTGTCAGCTCCCAGAATGCACTGCAGCTTTTATTATTTATGGAATTGCCATAGGAACGGGAAAGGGGCGGGGTCGGACAGCTAGTAGATCAGGGATGGAGACAGACCTTCCCCGCTGGAACACCTGTGCGTATGCATTTTTCATGTACTGCAGTTGCATGTGTGTCAGACTTATGGCTCTGTGTGTTGTGAATAATATTGTATGATCTTTGAATGCGATGTGTTAGACCACCAAAGTCTTTTGTTGTGTGTTAATATAAATTTAGTTTGGAGCCATTTGTCTGGCTCTCACCATGCATTGAACCCGACATAGTGAACAGAGTGCTAGTTGACGTCTTCACGCGTCCACTGGTTCCCATAATCCCAGACCTGAAACTGGTATACCTGCATCTGGATTATGATAATAATAATAATAATAATAATGAAAGAAAAATAAAGTGACTCTAAGACACATTCACCCATTAACACATATACAGCTCATCTCTATATTGAAGTCATTAGACAACACAGGTGATTCAGGTTGTAGTTCGACATGCAGACCAAAGGAAGCAACCCTCTGACCTGTGGACAACCCTCTCATCGTCCCTCAAAGTAGCATGATGCAAACTAATGGTAACTGAGAAATTCAGTATTGACCCTGCATTGAACACTGGTACAACCCAGTGTGTGTGTGTGTGTGTGTGTGTGTGTGTAGTGGCAAATTTCATTTTTCTGATAGTAAATGTCGTAAAGCTCAGTCGTCTCTGTAGGCCATCCAGGTCAGAGTTCTCTGAGAGAGTTCCCTTTTCGCCTCCCAACCAAGAGAGATCAGTGCATTAAAACAATCGAGTGTTAGACTGACTTTATGTTTCATAATGCTGAGAATGTCACATGGCAGTCAGCCACACATTGAGCGAAGTGCTATTAGTGTTTCTTGGCAAATGCATCACAAAGGAATCAGAAGAGTGAATAATGAATGAAAGAATGTTTCGTGACCATTTGATCTTTATTGGTTTACCAAAACTAGAGCGAAAAATAATAATTCTCTATGCTTGGCTGCTTTTTTACTGGCTCTTTTGAGTGGAATATATTTAATTAAGGATCTGTTAACGCTTAAAAAAAATCACATAAAATCCATAGCCCATGTTATGTGCTAAAATTGCAACCCAGTGTATCTGAATATATGATGCTTCAGCAGCCTGAGTGAGTATGTGAACAGCTTTATTCTGTTTACTAAAAATAGTGGAACAACGAAAGTGGCTGTCTTTCAAAACAACAGTTGGATTTGTTGAAGCAGACAAAGAAGTTGATGATCCATTTGCTTTAGTCATCGTGAGTGAAATATCAGAGTAAAAGGTTGCTGTCTATCTATTTTTGTGTTCTTCGGTCAGTCCAACGTTCCAAAACTAGAGTGTACGCAGATCTGCTGAAAGAAAAATTGAGGACAAATACAGATTTATTTATTTTTATTTTTTTTTGTCGTTGTTGTTGTCGATGATTAAGAAATTGATTAGCTTTTTTAAAAATGTTCTTAGCTCCACTCTGAATAAAGAAACAGCAGTGAAGTGAGCTGATGGAGGGATAGACGGTGGGGGCAGCCTGAGGGAGTGGCGAAGGGGTGGGAGGGAAGAAAGGCTCGAGGTTCAGCTACAGAGAAGACATAGAGAGGGAGGGAACTCCCCTCAAATTCTCTTTCTCGTTTTCTTTTTTTTTTTTTTTTCAGTGCAAAATGCTTTTGTCTAAATTCCAGTGGACTCATGTTGCTTCTCCACTTTCTTCTATTCTTTGATCCTTTTCTCTTGTCGCCCCCCGCCCCCCTCTTCTCTTTCTACCAGCATGTTTCTCCCGCTCTCCGTCTCTTACTCCCAATGTTTCACGTAGCCTCTGTTTTCCTCGTCATTGTCTTTTGTCAATTTGTTTTTTGTTTCCTTTTCTTTTCACACATTCACATCAGAAATAGTTCTATAGAGAGTGACGGCTCTTGTGATGCGGAAATTAGGAAGATAAAGATAAAAATGAGTCAGAAGCTGCTCGGTGGTGGAGCTTACCCAGAAGGAGGCAGCTGGCCGTTTAAAAATGCACGCAGTTTGGCTCATTTTATGCTTTTATACAGTGTGTGTGTGTGTGTGTGTGTGCGCTGATATCAGTCCCAGCACAATATAGTGTGGATCCATGTTGCTGCCAGTATTTCTGATCCTGTGTGTGTGCTGTATGTGTTTGCATTAAACCTGTCAGCATTGTTGGAGAATGGAATTGCGTTGAATGCTTCTTATTGCCCTCGGGAGGCAGTGGATCTTTAACTTCTTCAGCTTCTTCTCTTACACCCTCATCTACTTTCTCATAACTTTCTTATTTTCCTTGTTGTGAGGGCAGGTTGAACATGTCTGTTGATGGCTTGTGTGTCTTTGTTGCGCCAAAGGTCATTTGTAAAAGGAAAACGTCCTCTCAGTTAGGCCCGTCCACAGCCAGTCTCTGTGGAGCAACGTGTTAGGGACACATCTGGACTCCGATATGAATACAGGACTTGGACTGGGATCTGGGCCAAAATATTTTATTACAACCTCGCTGCTTTTTCTCCCATTTCTTTTGCCTCTGGCCCTGTATGCACATCTCCCCCCACCCTTTCTGTATTTTCTTGGAATATTTTCTCCACTGCTTTTATTATCTACATCTTATTGCCATCTCCTGGGTTGTTTTGGGTACCTCACTTGAATGGTTTTTATCTGATCTTGAACGCATTTCATTTTCAGGTCTTTTTCCAAACTTGTCCCTCTCACCTAGTGGGCCCTTCCCAGTTCTATCATGGGGCCTCTTTGGCTTGTACATGCTCACTGGACTGCAGGGCCATCAACAAAGAGCAACACTGAAAACACACAAAAAATGAATCTAAATCTTCCTTGATTATCCTCTGACCAATGACAGGTACAATTTCAGACCCATGAGTAGTCAGGAATAGAAAGGGAAAGAGGCCTACTTGATTAATCATTCAGGATTTTCTACTTTTTGCTACTCTCTCTTTACTTTTACATCATTTCTGTTCAAGTGAATCAGTCTAAACACTTAACACTCCGATTCTGTCTCTTTTTTTTATATATATCTTTTCTGTTAGTTTTTATAGCTTATTAAAATGAAAAACCCTTTCCTGCAGTTGCTAATATTCTGTTTTGGAATATAAACTAGAACATAAAAACAAATCTAGGTTTATACCTGGCATAGGACTGGACTGCATATGGTCAATGTGCAAAACGGAGGATGTCACATCACCTGACATCACCACGTCCTATTAACATTCTCTGTAGTATCTGGTGGCTTAACCCTTCTGCCTGATTTCTTGCTTCCTGCTCTCTATGCTAAAATATACAGTATTTTAATACAACCTGGGGGGTGACAAACCTTTGCTCCATTTCTCTGCAACCCACTAAAAACTCTCCACTAGCCAGTAAGCCTTATTGCCAGATGCCTCTGCTTAAGAAATGCAACCTACTAAAATATGCTGTTTATGCCAATTTATTTTGGAAAATCAGTCAAAAGGGAAACGCCAACTCAGTCACGAATCATTTGGCTTTCCAAAAGTGGAGCTATCATCTGTCAGTGACGGAAAAGTAGTGATTGGCTCTGCTCGCACTGCTACCGCCACATAGCTGAAAAGAAATAATACACGAGAATTGGATAAAATTCATCATTCATTTTGCGCAATTTGCAACAGCTTAATGAATTATGCATAACAAGTAAACAGACACGTTAATCAGTGATCAATGTTCGTCAGGCATCATCGATTTTCCATGTTTTCCTTTCCTTGCTTTGAGACTGCTGACATGAATCCATATTGTGCATGTGTGTGTGAGTGCACGTTGATACATTCAATGCTCCAAGGATTAAATGATAGCAATTAAAGAAAGCATCATCTTGGAGATTAATTTGTACATTTAGGCTATACATATATATATATACACACACACACACACACACACACGTGTGTGTGTGTGTGTGTGTGTGTGTGTTTTGAGTCTTAAGTGCAGTACAGTACTGAGCTGAAACATCAGGTCTCCCAGCTGGGGGTCTTAATGTGACCTTGTAGTTCATGTCAGCATTGATTATGTGGCGCTTTAAGTGCTTGTGTTTGTGCGTGTCTTTGTGGTCGCTCTTAATTGGTATTTGTTGTGTACGTGTTTTTGCTTTTAACAAACAAACCTTCTCATGGTTCACATGTGTCCATGTTGGCGTGATTGTTTTGCAGTTATTATGAGTAAGCATTAATAAATGATACTCGATATGAATAGGTATGTGTTTCTTTTCCCATGGATGTGCCGCTCCACCTGTGGAGTTACTTGGAGGGATACTAAGCGGTTTTTCTATCTGCTCTTCACTGCTGTCCCACAACACTGACCAGGATAAGTCCCTGTTGAACTAGCTCTGTGTTCAACCACACTTTGTGTAATGCAGCCACATTATTTTCCACCTCAAACAAGGTCCTGGGGTTTTTGATAGGACGTGAAAAGGAGTTGTTGTAAACATTTTCGTTTTAGTAGATGAAGAGAAAGATGTAGAGTAAACAGACTTGAGCTGGCTTTATCTTGTGAGTTATGATGTATTTAATTAGACTAGCTGAATGAAAATTGCAGCAATTTCCTCTATAAAACAGAACTCATTTGGAAAGCTTAGGCCACAGAAATATCTTGCAATACTTTAAATGTATCTGTAGAATGCCACTTGTCAGTTTTATGTAATTGAATAACATCAGCTTGGTACAGTAGAGTTTTGTGTTTCTCTGTTTTCGTGCTCTCACAAATGTCAGAATGACATCAGAATGGACATCGGCTAGGGAGGAGGATCTGACGATGGTTTGGTTTGACAGCAAGTACAGCCGGGATAACAATCAGAACACAGTTTGTCCAGTAGACCAGCGAAGGCTGTTCTTAATTGCATCTCATCTACTGTAAGTCAACCACTCAACAATCCAGGTTTTAGACGGACACATAGCTATTTATCTATTAGTAATCATGATAATAAACCTTCCGCCAGTTCAATCAATCATTTTGACAACTACTCTGGTGTCTGCCTGTCCGGCTCTCGGTTGGCTTAAGTTGTGTTTTAAGCCACAGTAGCAGCTCGGCCCTAAAGGGATAGAAAGTGACAAACGTTCATCCGCCACTTTGGTGCAGCCTGAAATATAGCAACAGTTAAAGTGCCTTTGACTGTGGAGAAAACGTCTTACATTGCAGACAGAATTGAAAAGTTTGCTTCCTGGTTTCTAGTTCAGTTTGTCTTGAGTAGTTTCAGTTGTTAAGCTGATTTTATTTACGTTCAGCTCTGGACTCTCTCTGTTTCATTTCAACTTTTGTTTGTGTGTTAAATCTAGTAGCTCAGTGTGCAGTTTTGGTTCTTCGCTATGTATATAATGACATTGAAGTGAGATGTGTCCCAGGGGTAAATCAACCATGTTCAAAAGCGGTTGTAGTTGGGTGAGTGACTGAAATGTATCCAAAGGATTAGCAGCGAGTTTCCATGCAGGGTGGGAGCAGTAATGGTGTTTATGTACCTGCTGTTCAGTAACCAGGTTAAGGTCAGCTTTTTTCAATAAAGCCATTTCTACAATATTATGCTGTGAGTCTGTCAGTCTGCTCTGACATAAACACACACACACACACACAAACAGAGGGTATGATTATCTAGGTGTCAGTCTGTCTGTGTGTGCACAACACATTGATTATGTGGGGTATTGTAGGCAACTGCTCCCAGAGCTCCGCCCACACACACACACACACACACACACTCTCCCAAGGACAATCTGCTCCATACAACCATCTGTGCAGTCCTGCCTCAGCATATTGCCTTCAAAGGCCAACTGCGGCCATTGCACGCGCGCGCACACCCCAGCCCATACACACACACACACAATTGTAAAAAAAAATAAATAAAAATGCATCAATTTGGTACTCTACCTAAAGTGAGATTATTTGGATGATCCAATCATTCGAATATCAGTCATGGATTGAGAGATAGAGTGGGTCACGGAGGTGACAGGGTGGAGCTGAAGAGGTTGTTACTGGGTTGGCACTTTGGACCTTGGCTCCTCTTCTTCACCCACATATGTCCTTAAAAAAGACACTGGGTGTGTTTAAAGGCCACCTAGTGATTCATGCAGGGAATCAGACAATATATCTACAATGCTCTGTAATAACAAGGTTACTGGAAATCCATGTATACAAGCAGTTAACCACGGATTAGATTCCTCTGCCGAAAGACTTAATTTTAACTGTGGAGGCAGAGAAGATGCAGTTTTGTGGTTTGTGTGTGTGTCTGTTTTGTGTTAGCAGATCCCACTAATCCCACTTGCAGAAAGTTTCAATAGTCCAGAGAGGTTGAGATAAGAGCATGAATTGCTCTTTCAAAGACCTTTGGTGGCAGGTAGGGGTTGACTTTAGTGAGCAAACTTAACTAAAAAAAAAAAGCTAGTTTTGACAACAGAGCTTCTCTTTCTGTTGAATTTAAAAGCACCATCACACACAAATGAACGAATGACTGAAAGACTGAGGGTGGACAAAAACGCCAACACAGCAGGAGCAAATCCTGAGCTGAGAGCGATGTTCATCCAAACTTAAAAATCTGCGCCCAACAGTTTTGAAACGTCTCTCGGATACTGTCACGGGGGCAGTTTGTAGGACGTAGCTGTTTAACTATGTCAGCAAGAAAGTCAAATGTAGCTGGTGCTGGTGGACAGCTGGGCACAGGGGACTGAAGGATCGATGGTTGAAGGAGAGGTGGGGGAATCAAAAACTGGAGATTTTATCAGTAAAAAAGTTTTCAGACAACATTTAGGATGGATTGAGAGGCTCCAAGTCACGAGGATTAATACGAGTGCAAAGTTCAGGAGTTCAATATCTAATTAGCTAATAATTTGTTGGGATTGTTATGAGTTCAAACTTGTCTAGTTTAAAATGGCCGGTGCACTTTAGTTGCGGTAGGAAGTTTAGTCTTTCGTGCCTCCTGATTGATCTGGAACTGTTGTTCTTCATGCCCTATTTGGTTTTAAAATCAACTGATTATTTTCTGGATGAATTCATTAGTTGTTTGGTGTGTAAAATATCCTGAGCTAGATGCAGCAACAGTTAAAGATGATGAGTTCAGAATATACATATAATAATAAAAAAAATATTCTTAGAAGCTGTCATCGGAAAATTTATAGATTGAAGGAGTTAATGGGTTGAGACGCTAAGGTGAGAAAGACATGATTCAAGACATGAGTGTTGAAGTTGAGGACATGGGGACCCTATTTTGGAGTGGACCGCGTGTGTCTCTATGTGTCCCCTGCTAAGTAACAGTCACGCACTCTCGCTACAATGTCAACCTGCCTATTTTCTTTTGTTTTACTCTTTCGCTCTTCCTGTTTATGCCCTCATTTTCTTAATGTCCTCCTACAATTCTCCTCTTGCTCTCTTCTTATGCCGCAGACAGCCGTAATCAGCATGATGTTTTGGAGTTGCCAGCAACCATTTTGGTAAATGCGATACAATATACACTTTATCCTCTTCACCGCAGATATTATTTCAGCCTGAACACACATGCACTCAAACTACACCCTGACTAGTTTCCCAGAGGTATACAACATTTACCATACAACCGTGGAGATAATTGTAGTACTCTTTGTCTTCGTCCTTGTCGGGCTCGTTGTGTGTCTCATTCATGCAGAGGAAAACCCCCCCTCCCCCTCCTCGATCTTTCGCTCTCTCCCTTTTGCATCAAACTGTCCTTTATTTTGTTTGGCCACGTCTTCCTCTTCAAAATTACCATCTGTCTCTTCACAGACAAACACACACACACACACACACACACACAAACAGAAACCAGACAAAGGTGTCTGTGTTTACTTGTGTGATTGCCACCAGAAAAAAGACTATAGATTTGTGCTGAACTTTTTCTGCCTCTGAAAAGTGTGTTGTACTTTTTATGTTTACTAGCTTATTCTAATTGATACTCTTTGACAACTGGCCAAACGTTTTCATACATTTCTTGATAGAAGACACATGTTCCTAGAAATCAGGATGCCTCTGAACTGGCTAGAATACTGGTTGGAAGTATGTGAACCTAAAGAAAGATACCACGTAATGTATTGATATGAACAACAGCTTTATCAACATGTCGATAAAGGGATTTGCTGAGAATCCATCGATTACTACTTTTATAGAGATGTAAAGAATGAATAACTACCTGTTAGCCATTGGCCGAGGAAATTGACTGCAGTCCTGGTGCAGAAATCCTAAGTTGCAAATATGGTGAGATGTGTGCATTTGAACGTGAAAATAGATTTAATATGAAGCTGTATGGTTGCATTGGCTTTTGCACATGTATTGACATATCTTTGTGACACATTATGTTATGTTTGTTCTTGTGTGTGAAATAATAAATTCAGAAGTCATGACTGTGACAACATGACTTTGAAGTCAATTTTTTTGGAGTTTTTGCTATCTCATCCCACACCATTACAAATCCAGTGATGCGCTCTTATGTGCGTGTCTGTACATCTCAGAAAAGGTTAGTGTAGAACGGATGGTTTTGTGCAAGTGTGTGTGTGTTTGCGTTTGTGCTTCTATCGACCTGTATGTGTGGATGACGTCCTCTTCCAGTAAGCATGGCTGGCTGACATGGCGTTTCCGGGAAGTGCTGACACTTACTTGCAACTCTCTCTTGACATTAATGTGTGTCTTTGTGCATATTTTACAAGATGTGAACAGATACATCTGTATTTATGTGTATTTAATAGATATTATTTCCATTTGTTTAGGATCCGTTTTACAGTTGTGAAATAGAGGGATGGAGAAAGAGAGGGGTAGGAAAGGGACATACAAAAGTGAGAGTGCAGGTAACAGGTTCTATTGAGGTCACTCGCAATGAAACAGACCAGTAAAGCTGCTAATGATGAATCTGCACTAATCAATATTTAGTCTAGTTTTATGGTGAATTGAATGACTGTTGTAGTCCTCGCTTTTGGGGGGAATCGTTTGGTCTGTTCTACTGAGCTGATAACTTAGAAAAGGTAATATGATCAAGGAACAGCAAAGACAGTTGAAAGGTTAAGATTCAGGATTGTAAGTTGGATATCGATTGAAATGAAATAACAAATTTGACCATTGAAATCAAAAGTGGAATCAAGGATGTAGCCATGGCCCCCATTGTCACATCCTGCAGGTGTGTCGAGAGGGAAAAACACACACACACACACACACACACACACACACACACGTGTTGGAGTGCGGTGAATGAACATCACCTGCTCCAACTTAAATCTGCATCCAGTTGAAAGACACCATGAGACCCGCTGATATAGAAGACGCATCACCTGACCTCAAACCCCCTCCTGAAATCACCTGTGTGGAAATATGTAGCTTTCCCCCTGAGTTATATTAACAGCATTCTCATTGTCGATAAGGAAACTACAGTTCGTAAGCTCCGTTATGTGCAGGTCACACGCTCCACAGGAAACACACAAAATATGGCAGGACATTTCTGCAGTTATCCTAAAGAAATACAGTTTGAGCAAAACTCAGCTGGTGCTAAAGAAATAACTCACTATAGGGGGGTTTGTAGCATCACACATGCAGCCTTATTCAGTGGTGGAAAACCCTTTAAGGATTTAAGCATTTTGCGTACTTGATCTATGCTAAGAAATATCTAGCAGGTCCCATCTTACCTGTTGTCAGGAGATGCTGGTTTTAATTATAGTAGTTTTAAAGTTTACTGGTTAAACAAGTTATTTGTACATTATATTGTTAATAAATTATTGAAATTTGGACAATAAGGCCTGAATGTGATAAGTTGCAAACAGCTGATGGAGGTTATATCACTCATGACAGACCATCTTATAAAATAAGATTTAAAAATTTAATTAGTTAGCACGGCATAAAACCACTGACATTAGACCAGATTAGACTACACTTGTGCAAAAATGGCATAGCCATCTGTGCTAAAAGGGCCAAAAAAGAAAAAGATCGGGAATCAACTCAAATAATAACCTTAAAATCGATAATGAAATCGAGGAATGCAGCACGGCTTAGTGGTTAGCGCTGTTGCCTTACAACAAGAAGGTCACGGGTTCGGTTCCAGGGCTTGGGGCCTTTCTGTGTGGAGCTTGCATGTTCTCTCCAGCTTTAAGCTCAGACTTGAGTCGGTTGTTGGTTTTTAAATAACAAAAGCATTCAGAGCTCCATGGGAGTATCTGTTTATCTGGCTGAATATTCACAGTAATGTAGGTCAGGAGAACTGATCACACATGATTCTCTGTGATGGAGAGCAGAGGAAAGGAGGACTCAAGGAGGGGAAGAATGGGATGAGATAAGGGAGGTGATGAAAATTAGGCTTAAAAGAAAAATGGTGAGAAACTGGTTGCATGGTGAAATAAACGATGGATGATATGACAACACAAACGATTTGTGACTTATGGAAACACAGTGTGGCCATCCTGTGTTTTTTGTGACCAAAGCCGTGTAATGAGACAGACATCTTATCCATCGGTCTTTTTGACCTTTTGGTTGCTGATTTTCTTACCCAGAAGGCTTTGCTCCGTTTCTTCTTGGTTCCCAACTGATATTTTTACATTTTGAAGTTGAAGTTTATGCTCTTAATCATCATCAGACTTTGATAAATACAGCATGCCCAAATATATAATATATGTAAAATATAAAAATATACTTGATCGTGTCTTTTATAGTTACATAGTGTTGTGATGAGTTTTACTGTGTTGGCTTCTCAAGTCATATTTCTTAAATTCTAAATAAATAAATAGATTTGCTAATCCTGCGTTCGTGTCTGTAGGAATTGTTCATTTATTTGTTGTTGTATGCTAAATTGGTGTTAAAAATAATTTTGTATCTCATGTCTTTCACACTCTACTAATAGTTTTGATGACCGATCCTGCATTAAAAGATATTGGCTAAGTGAGTAACATTTTAGGAGAACGTTTATCGAACAAGATCCAAGTGTCACATAACATTTGCCATCTTGCATACACTTCTAAGACTCTACAGTACCTCCATTACTTTTAGACCCAGGAGAAAACACAAAAAAGGACACTTGGCAAATACTTTGCACCACATACACATTTCAGATTGTGTAGCAGACATAAACTGAAACAATGAAATATACAGCGCCTTCATTTGTTGTGTTTAACAAGTTAAACAGGTATGTTGCATGTGTAACAGATGTACTGTAACGGATATACTTGCTGAAAATGATATCTTTGGCATGTCTCTACTGGCATATATAACCCTGTTTATTGGTGTGACTCTAGACTTGTGTGTTTAGGACAGAGTTTCTATGTGAGTCAAAAAAAAAAAAAAAAACCCCGACCGGTGTGTCAGTCGTAAGTCATGCTAATGTGTGATTGTGTGTGTGTTTGTGTCATGAAGCAGACAGTGTGTGTGAGTTTGTTTGATAATAGGCTGAAACTGACAATACTGTCTGAAACATGAGACCACTGCTGTCTCAGTCCTGTGTGTGTGTGTGTGTGTGTGTGTGTGTGTGTGTGTGTGTGTGTGTGTGTTTGCGTGTGTGTGTGAATGAGACCTGTGAGTCAGACAACAAAGGGACCCTCATTTCCCTTTAAACAGGGATTATAAGTCAAACACACACCTATATAAGTTTGGGTGATACACACACACACACACGTGTGTTTGTGTGTTGGTGTGTGTGTGTGTGTGTGTGTGTTTCAGGCAGATGTAGTGAACAGTTGTGTGTCTAAGTTTGTGCAGCAATCAGTTTTACCTTTGTTCTTGTAAGAATCTCTATATTTGCTTGAATGAATGTGTGTGTGGGTGAGCACCATATTTCCAGCTTCCTTGTGTGACTCACTTGGTGACACCACACTGTGACATCACAGCCAAAGGGAGGCAGGGTTGGTCAAAAGGCAGATGGAGCCACACACTCTTATCTTGGTCACTGCTGGTCAGGAGAGGATGAAGAAGTAGCTTTGCTTTAAGGGCATAATCCAACCACTTGGTTTTATAGCTGAAGTTCTTGTCAAGCAACAATTATCTACATCTCTATCTGCTTCTGATGAGGAACTACATTCGCAGCAGAGAACTTATAGCTCGATAAGAAGTAATCGCTTTCAGGTATTTAAAGATTTTTTTTTTCTTTTTTTTTTTGAGCTGAAACTGTGAGGTGAACCTCCACAATTAAAATGTTATTTGTGTTTATTTCCCTGTTAATTGTTTGGATCCCATTTGGCGGTTGGAATTCTTATCTAATTGTGCTAAAGTTGTCAACAATGCCATAAAAATCAATGAATTGCATGAAACAACCGTCTTTGCTTAAAACAAAACAAAACAAGTATCATCATATTAATACTTAAACTTAACAGTTGTAAGACAAACTCTCCTCATTTTGTCATTATTTTTCTTGCACAATTAAAACATCGATTAAAGACATACAGTTGTAGCAAATAAACTGAACTGTGCTGCAGTGGGAGGAGGCCACAATGCTTTTACAACACAATTACTTTACTCCCAAGCATCACGCACCAGGAGAAAGTAAGTATCAGACAAACTACATGATAAAAGGGAAGAACGTCCTAAAGACTATTGAATCTTTGAAAGCTGATTAACTGCATGTGGATTATATTTAAATCTGTTCCTTATATTTTCATTTTCCAGTTCATTTTCTCCAGCGTGCTAGGGTGAAAAGGCATTTGTGTGCATTGTGCTATCACACCCCGGAGCATCCGTCACAAACAGCATCCACTGACTAAATCTCACCCTGGCGGGAGGTTGTTAGCACCGGTGATCTTGCAAGCTGTTGTGAGATTTTGTCAGAACACTTAATAAAAGTGAGGATTCAGGATTCAGAGGATTCAATTGGTGTGTTTAATTTCGGTTCAGTTGGTGACTGGCGCACAACTACGCAGAGAAATGTTCTGTTGCTTTGTGCTGTAAAATCTTTTTCATATCGCTCTCAAATATTAATGACTGAGTGATAGCGATCACTCAATCAGACAGTTGTGTAATGCTTTGATTTTTTAGAGACAATGAAAATAACACTGGGAATATTGTCCAAAGTTATCATAGCTTGTTAAGATTGAGTTATATGTTGGGAACTGAGGATCCACACATTTAGAGATGAAAAAGTTCAGATATTTCAGGGTGTTTCAAAGTAATAGCTTGTTTGTATTGGCCTGAATTATTGAATGGGGTGACATAAACTCGAGAAGAAAGTCCTGGAGAAGGTTTTATCTACCTGAATGTCAAGAGGGTAACACGTTTCATTCTTTGGGTCAATATCCGACATGTGCTACATGCAGATTTCAAGCATCAGCATCCCAGCATGCAAAGACATTTTGCTCATCGCGCCTGGTTTATGGTTAGTTTAACTTTAGATCATGCCATTGTAATACAATAAGGGATGTCCTGATAGACTTGTGTTCACTATAAAGAAGGAAATATTTTATTATGTTTTAATAATACACATAAAATATGGTACATGCCAATCCATTCATCATGTTGCCGTTAAGTTAAGGGTAATCATTCTTTTTGCTGGCTTTCGTACACTTATCTTTAAAGACTCCAATTCCTTACAATTGTATTTGAATGTGATTCATTAACATATTCGTGGAAACTATGGAAAACACCTGCAGGGAGCCAGTAATGTCCAGACTTTGGTTAAAATATTCCTGATTTATGAGGAGTCATGAATCTGTCTGCAATCACCAGCATTTCTAGTGTTTACTGTAAAACTATGTGCTGATTTGGTCTGCGATTTATATGTGTACATATAATTCTCGCCTGTGATTGGTCGGTTTTCCTGCCACTCAACCTGCCTTCCCTGTGTTTCTGTGAAGGAGTGGCCGGCTATAGCTTCACAGAAAATGTCTGATAATGGGGAGGTCGAGGACAAGCCCCCAGCTCCACCCATGAGGAACACCAGCACAATGATTGGCTCCTCCAATAAGGACCCTGCCCCCATCAACCATGGGTCCAAGCCCCTCCCACCAAACCCAGAGGACAAGAAGAAGAAAGACCGTTCCATCCGATTCATCCTGACCGGAGGAGGTGATAAGAGTGAGTATGGGGACCCCTGTGCAATACAGTGTGAGCTCTGAGATGTGATTAGATGGGAAACCTGAGTTTATAAATCCAGACGTTCACGTTCCATGAAAAAAGCACTTTAAACATGTATATTTCACCCATTCACCATAAGATGTAAACTATCTGATGGTTGTCTGTGTTGCTGTAATTATGGGAAGTCACTCTGGACATTTGATCGCTCTCAAATGTCTTTTAGGTGATGGGAACAGAAGTTGGGTATTATCCAGTAGTGGTATTACAGCTCAGTCCTAAGTGCAGCGGCCTAGGTCGGAGCCTGACTTACAGCCCGGTGCTCTATGTCATCCCCTCTCTCCTCGCCTACTTTCCAGTCTCTCACTTTCTCTCTCGCATGCAAAATGTCAAAAAAATTACAAAAAAAAAGTTAAGATATCCATTTGGACAGCGCTCTACATCACTCCTCTAGTGGAGGCAACAAATGGTAGGCGCAGCGAATTCTGCACAGCATCTTTGACACAATAAGGCCTGCAGACTGCAAACTGTACTACGCTGCTTTAACACACAGACGGAACCTGTGAATTAGGATTAGATGGGGTTTGAAATGTGTTTGCTGACAATGTCTGATAGATGATCCTAGATGTAACATCCTAGATGATACATTCACTATCATCTGGGATGATTTCCCAGCTGTTTTTGGTGGGGTTTTTTTGGCTGCTCACAAAACCCCACCAAAAACTTGCCACAGGAATTGCCACAGTTGATCAAAAATCTGGACAGCTGATTTGCTTTTATGCCTAGATGCTCTTAATGGCGCAGCCTAGGTTCAGGGGATGTGGGAATTCAACCCCCAACTAATGGCCGCTCCCTTCTCAGCTGTTGATGTGTTTTGATTAAAACCTAGAGGAACGATAAATTCGACTGCATTTTTAGATGAAAAACTAACTACCAGTAGCCACACTGGTTACAGCAAGTGCAGTTTAATATTGCAATTTTTTTGCGTAACACTTTTTGAGCAGCTGCTCAATCCTCAGTGCAGCAGATCAACCGCTGATTTATCTGTTTACAGCAAAGAGAAAAGAAAAAGTTTCCAACAGTGAGTTCCAAACAGCGCTGGATGTTGCTGAATTCAAAGAAATAATACTGATGTTTGTGCTGAGTACAGAACAATAATCTACTGAGAGAAAAACCACTCAACAGCAGGCCAAAAAAAATTTGTTTTTTCTCCTCAAAGAAAAGAAAAGAGTCCCATGTTAGTAGTATATAGTGCTGCATTAAATGTGTACCAAAAGAAAAAAAACACCTTCATTTAGACATTATATTTCAAATGTTGTGTTCCACTCTGAACATGAACTCATAATAACTTTTACCGTAGGGGCACAATCGAAATTGAATGCACTGGGCTGGTTCAGACAAAAAGGTTCCAATTGTGAAATCACTATTCACCCACTATTTAGTAATCAGTGAAATGACAATTGTTGTTTCCCTGACAACACAAAAGTATTTGCTTTGCTTCAAATCAAACTGTTGGAGTTTAAATTCAACATGGCCTGTTCGTATGTGTGAACTGAGCGCCAGAGTCGTGCGCACAGAGTTGAAGGAACCAACCGAGACAGCATAAGCGGCTCTCTTTTATATGTCTACATTAAACGGTCTACTTTAGACAATGAATCTCTGGATTCACACAAACACACACTTTCTACTTTATACTGCTGACTATTCAGATCAATCTTATAATTTAGCCAGAATACAATGTAAACTCAGGAGAGACAGTTTTGGCTGATACATAACACACACAACTCTTTAGCCTCTATATCAGTGAGTTATATCCCTGGAACCTATACTGTAAGGAGGAATGTATTTCATTAGCACAAACTGGCGGGCTGCAGCCAACAGCTGGTTATTATACTTAGCACAAAGAATGGAAATAGGGAGAATTATGTAGTGTGACTTTGCCCAAATGCAATGAAATTTGCCAAGCTGATCAAGGATCATTTACACATTACAACAACACAGATGTTGCAGTGATACACATACCAACATTTTGCTGTGCAATGTCAGCTAGTTTCTTGGCTGGGACCAGTTTTCCTGTAGTCGCCATTAGTTGTCCCCACGAATAATAGTGCAGCACATAAAATGGTACATTTGAGATTTTTACATTCTGGTTTTTGGTACCGATGGAAAAAGACACAGCATGCTGACTGCATTAGAAGCACAGGAAGAAAGATTCTGTACTTTGATCCAAGGAAGACAACTGACGGCGGGGCCGTCATTTGTACCGGTAACATGTTCTCCTTCCTTGGCTGCTATTCTCACTCGGTGGTCCCTCCCCTCCTGCTGCGTAGCTAACCTCATTAAGGGTAAGAAGTGCCCAGCATTTCACACTCAATCTTCTTACTGCTTTGCCATCCAGGCACTTGAGGTTCACTGCATGTTGCCATACATGTCAAAGTTAAAACACTAATGTAATCTAAACAGGGTGGGAGCGGATTCATCCAATAAGTCCTCTCAGAGAAAAAACCGGTACGTCTCTGTATGAGCAGGGGATGCTGAGCTGCCCACGGCTTTACAGTGCATTATGCTTTAAGCCATTTTAATTAGTAAAATGTTTTCATTTCCTTATGAACTTTAGAAGGAATAAATAGACTGTGGCATTTAAAATTCAGTGTACATATTTATGTTTGCGCTACTTAAGGAGTGAGGCTCAGACCAACTGAATTTTAACACCTCAGATGGTCAAAGTGGTCCTGTGATAATCAGTCAGTTATGATTTCCCAGAGGATTATCTGTCATCATTTCCATCACACGAGTCTCCTTTGATTCTGACTCCTTTCTTTCCCTCACTTCTTTGTATTTTTCTTTCCCTAAGATCGTTTCCCTTGACTTTTCCTTTATCTATCACTAAATCCTCTGCGTAGGTGTCACTCATTTTAATAAACCAAAAAAACTAGATGGGGCTAAAATATCACAGCTTAGCAATTATAATCTACTGTGACCCAATACTACAATCTGTAATCACTGTTGTTGTTGTTTTTGTTGATGTTTTTCCCCAGCCTATAAGAAAAAGGAGCGTCCAGAGATTTCTCTGCCCTCTGATTTTGAACACACCATTCATGTGGGCTTTGATGCTGTTACAGGGGAGTTTACTGTAAGTCTGTGTGGTGTTGAGTCTTTTTTAGCTGGGAATTGACCTGTGTGTGTCTGTGTTTGTTTGTGTGTGTATGTACATGTGTGCGTGCATGCTGACTATGCAGGGAGTGCAGGGGAAGAGTGATGGATGGAGTAGCTAGTGGAGGAGTGCATGTGATGGACAGACCCCAACAGATGAGTAGCCAGGGAATGAAAAAACAAGGAGATGTGACCCAGTTATGTGACTGAAGTACAAATATGACATGACTGCCTTGTTAGGACAAATGCTGTGTGTGTGTGTGTGTGTTCAGTATTATGTGTATCTCCATTATTATTGTATGAACTTTCAAAACATACCCACTATTTTGTGTGTGCTTGTGACTGCATGCGTGTGTGTGTGTGTAGGGAATGCCAGAGCAGTGGGCCCGACTCCTGCAGACATCCAACATCACCAAACTGGAGCAGAAGAAGAATCCTCAGGCTGTCCTCGACGTTTTAAAGTTTTACGACTCAAAAGAAACAGCCAACAGCCAGAAATACATGAGCTTCACGGGTACACGAGCACACATGCACACTCAAAGACACACACACACACACACACACACACACAGTGCAGTACGCAGGTTTTAGAAACAAAAGTTAAGTGAGGATGCTTTCAAAAGTGACCCTTGTTATGAATTAATTACCTTAAAATCCAGAGAAAAAGAAAATAGCATAATTCAAACTTTGGTGTGACTTTTACTTTTGAAAAGCAGTTTCAGGTTCTCAGGTTGTTCCACACATCTTTCAAAACTTGACATAGTTGATTTGTCTGTCCAAGTATCTCCTGTCCTTTCATTTAATCCCAGACTGACTCCGCTATGTTGAGAAAAGGTTTTACAGGACTCCTTGTTGGGGTTAGAGTCAGAGTTAACACACTTATTTTTTTAAGATAGTCTTTTCTGATTCAGAATTTTTGGATCTGTGGTCCTAAATAATTAATCTGTGACTGATTATAATCTGGGAAACCTCCTTGATGGTGTTGTGTGATGTTGAGTTGTGTGTCTTTAACCTTTGCAGAGTACCGTATCTTGCTATTCCCACTTGCTTTTTTGCTGATTTTCTTTGTGTTTTTCTTTGCAGATAAAAACGCAGATGCATTCAGCTCTTCCACCACAATGGTAAAACGTTAACACATAGAGTTTTACGTAACAATCACAAGAACATGACTTCAAGCTCAGGGCATGATTGCATTTAGGATGTGTCTATCATACTTTTGCTGTTAGGGGATTAAACATAGCAACATCAGGTGCATGCTTCAAAAGAGTTAATCATAGGGGTGTTCAGGGCATAACATGAAATAAGCCAATCAGATCCCATGTTCTTTAAGAGAGAGAGACGCGCCAGCACCATGGCAGATTGCTGTTATAATAACACAATGTTTCACACACATTAAATCAAATCAGATTTATTTATATAGCACCAAATCATAACACAGTTACATCAAGGCACTTTACATATAGAGCAGGTCTAAAGCAAACTCTTTATAAAATTATTTAAAGAGGGATCTGTTGGGTTTGGTTAGATTCTTATTTGTGGTGTGATAACATTATTCAATGAATATCGAATAACAGGTCAGCCCTAAAATGGACTGTGATCAAAAGAACAATCCACCATGATGTCTCATATTACACAGGTATCAGATATTTTTTACACAGGTGTATTATTTATACTGCTGTCCATTCTCATATTTGAGAAGTTGCAGTCAATTATGTTTTGTTACTTACATTTCTTAGAAGGTCCACACTAGTAAGAGAATGAGGTGGCCTTCACAAGTGCTGAGTGCGTGGCCCCCTCCTTTATGTTCAGCTAGTCAGAATAAAGCAGCTTTTAAGGAGGTCTCCTGCTCGAGTGAGGTACTATCAAAACCAGAATAAAGATATAGAACTGGATATGAGCATATTAGGTTAGATCCAAAAAGCTTTACTTGATAAAGAAAAGGCTTTAAAATCTTAAAACTGATGAAAACAAAGATACCCTATACTAGCCCTAACCCAAACTGAATTTATCATCAATCGTTTAAATGTGACTAATGCTAAATGAGAGGATTAACAGGGAAAGCTGCAGTGTGAGACAACATGGAGATTAAAAGGAGTGGAGGAGGCAAGCTTCAGTCTACTACAAGAAAAACCATAGAAATACAGTGTGGTGGAGAGAGCGAGTGAGTGTAAGCTGAGAGAGAGAGCAGTGAGAGGAGAATAACCTGGAAACACATCATTCATTAAAGTAGATATAATATAGAAAGAATATGTATGCATTTAGATAAAAGGAATATTTGTGTACTTTAAAAATAGAACATACTGGCATAGGCTTTCCAATACAGGATCACCTTCTGTACTGGACAACAGACTTTTGTACAGGTACACACACGTACACACTCACACGCAAGCACATTGCTCTACTAGTTGTAATAGCTCTCGTTGTCGTTTCTGCTGCAGTGAAATTGATGTCGGAAAGATGAGTAAAGATCTGCTGGGAGGAGGAAATGAAGATGATGAGAAGTCTCTTTAAGATCCCCCCTCCCCCCCATCTCTTTGCACTGTGAATCAGCATCTTTTCCTCCTTTCACCAAATCATTCTTTCTGCAACTTGGCCATAGGCCAAACATGAGACTATCAAAGCCAGAGCTAAAGGGACAGAAGAAGAGAGGAACAGAGGTGACAGGGTGTGAGTAGTGGCATCAGGAGCCAGACCAGAGCATTCAGTCATCAACAGTGATGGTGATAGGTGGGAAACAGAGGAAAGGGTGAAAAGACAGGAAAGAGAGGAAGACATGCTGAGGAGCAGGAGTATGTCATGATGAGGCAGTGGAAGAAGTGACAGAGATGGTCCTCGTGTCTTTTGAGGCGCATGTGATGATGATGTCACTGAAGCTCCACCCTTTCTCCCGCTGTGACATTACACAGATCGCCAAGGCCGTATCTGAGACGCCCGCCATAGGAACTGTCTCCGAGGATGAGGATGAAGATGAGGCCGAGCCACCGCCAGTGATTGCCCCCCGACCAGAACACACCAAATCAGTAAGGGCACATACGCACAAACACAAACACACTACGACCGCTGCTGAGTATGGAGCTTAGACACTTGTCCATGAAGGTAAACACACTGTCCTGTTTAAGGCTTTATGAAATTTGGGGGTACAACAAGGACAAATAGAACTCCAGTGTCTTGATGTGAGCTAAAAAATAAAACTACACCGCCTTTAAAGTTGACACACCAAATGGATTTTAGGATTTCTTCCTAAATGTGGCTAGTTTAAAGTGTTGACAGAAAGTATGACAGCCAAGGAGTTCAAATCAAAAAATATCACAAACAATGAGTTGGACAGAAACAAAAGAATCATGCCGACAGTCCCAGCTGAGCCTAGATGAGCCCCACTCCACCATTCGTTATGTCTGTCACACCCATTTGTCTCCAAATGGATCTGTTACACCTCACCACTCCATTAAAACAACCAAGTGCATGTCTGTCTGTGTATGTGTGTCTTTGAGATCTAGTCACAGGTAGATGCACACTTTCAGAATTAAGATCCCTTCAGGCACCTCATCTTTAAAACAGTGAGGCTGAATAAAGTCAGAATAAGCCGCGTAAAGACTGATGCACAATGACCTGTGTGTTAATTTGACAAACCTACAGTGAAAGCTAAGTAGACTGAGATTCATCCTCCCTAAAAGACAAGCACAAACTGCATCCCCCAAAATAACCAAAAAGCTGAATCAACTCCTTTCTCAATCAGTATCAAAATATGATCAAGTTACCAACTCCATATTACAGTATTTCCTTAATAATGCAGAATATATTTCCTTATAATTGATTCATTTTTGAGTTACAGAATATTAGTTAATATTAGGAAATAAAAACACCCGTCACAGTTTTCCAGAGTAAATTATCTACATTATAAAATAGTTTTCAGATGCCTTTCTTCTGTGCTTGGGAATTGACAATGACAGTTCATCAGTTGTGAAAGCAGTTGATCGATTATCCTTTTGTTACTGGGTAAAGAAATCTCTTTATCCTCGGCACGTTCGCCCTGAGCCATGTTCACAACTATCACGTCACATCCTGTCCTACCACAGTGAGTCTAACAGCAAGCCTCAAGGTGGGGATCTTTGACATGTCTCACATATCTTCACAATTTTTGTTTGGATAATGTTACAGTGGAACATTAGCTGCGACTCCCTCAGTCTCCATATACGTAATAATTTTTGCTAGGACTTCCAACTTTTCAGGATAATATACCACACATCTATTATCAAACTCAAAGGGTCTGCTACTGCATGTTCCACTTTTCTGATCTTAGTCCAGTGATGGAGCTGTCCAGCCACGCCTGTCCACACACCCTTAACTCCTGTAGGTAAAAGCTGTTGGTTTTTTTTTTCACTTTCATGTTAAAGAGTTTTTTGTAAATTGCTGTCCAAAAAAAAAAAAAAAAAGCCTAATTAAAGTGACCATGATTCCATTTATAAAAGCGACAAAAAAGCAAATATGTGGGGTTGAAAACTTTTTATAGGCACTGTTGCTATAGAGACCCAAACTGTGTTTTGCAGCAGGCTGTAAACATGTTTATTTCTGCTGAAAAGTCGGCCTTTTTGACATGGGACTTTATGAGTCATTGTTGGAGTCAAGCTCTAGTGGACTGCCGTAACACTTTAGTGACGCCTTCATTTTTCAGCTGCACTGCTCGGTGATGTGTGGCCAAGCGCACACACACACACACACACACACTGAGTTGCATATTTAAACTTCACCGTCCCTTCCATGTCCCTCCCTCCCTCTTTCTCTCTCTGTCGTTCACACACATTTTTGTTCCGCTGTCAGACAGGACATTGGCTGCTTCCATGGTGCAATCACCATTTCCATGGAGTCTCATTCATCTAACTGGAACTCCCACCATAAATCACACACGCGCGTGCACATATACACACATACTTCTGCCAGCCAGGGACACAATCATTGTGTCCCCACATGGACAGGCCCAGTTAACCAGTATTTTGTCTTAGTCAGAGAGGTAACGTGTAACAGAAATGCATACTGAGGCCTCTGGTCTTTTTGTCTTTTCATCCCGACCTGCTGACTGCTGATAGCTTGTCGTTACAGTTCCTTTTTCACCAGATCCGGACCACTCTGTATATTTTTTCAAAGCAGATAGGTAGAAAGCCTAGTTCATTTCTCAACCACCCAAAGGTCAAACTCAGATTTTATAACCACAACATCTTCCAAAAAGACTAGCTATATAAATTAAAGACACAGGCTGTTCTTTGACTTCAGCTTTATCTACAGTGAAATGATAAATCAAAGAAAATGTTAATAGACAGACAATTTTTCTTATTTTCTCTCTCACACAACTCATAGTCTCTTAACCTTCACTTACTCCAGAATGTTACAGGTTTTTATTGGTAACTCCCTCTGTTTCATATTTAAAATTGGTCACAGCTGTATTTTGCCGTGAAGCCACATTTTCAGTTGCTCCCATATACTGAATTGAAATGACCACATTATATGTTAATATGTGTTATCACCACTGTGTTGTTGGTTTTTATAGTATAGAGTAGACATGGAGGCGATGCTCAGTACTGCTCCACTTCCCTGCAGTTCAACTTCCACTATCAAATATTCGTCCCATCAACAAAATTTATACATCACCCACAAAGCTACTGAATGGGTCTGAGTTAGCTGTGCATTATTTGTTTTTGACTAAACATTTTTATTTGGCTCAAGTTAACTGCTTCAGCCCAAACAGTGGTTAATGGTGAGCTTATTGCAGAGCTCCTTGCAACAAACCCCTAAAAATAGTCCAAGTACTTTTTGGTCAGCGGTTCATTTTTGAGAAAGCAAGCCAAGCACCCATGTTTCTGAAAACAGAGCTAACATCAGCACTATTTAAACAAGCCAAAGTTTTTGATAGGAACACTTTCACAACGTCAGGCACTGCAGCCAAATGCTGCTGAAACATTAGAACCAGACATCCATTTGAGATTGACAGTTATTTAAGATTTTTCCTGGCACTGTGAAATTATCATAGTGTGTACAGGACAGATGAAATGGGACTGACTTTCCAATGCCTAATAGTTGGTTATAGTGGCATCTACCTTAAGAAAATTGAATTTCAGAATTTGTGTTCTTCTTTCAGATATACACTCGTTCAGTGATCGAACCCCTCCTTCCTCCTGTGACCAAAGATGCTGCAACCTCCCCCATCTCCCCACCAACCACTGCAGCAGCCGCCATCACCCCCACCCCCACTACAGAAGCAGCTCCCAGCAGCCCTCCCAGTGCGAGCC
Source organism: Remorina albescens (assembly GCA_034769265.1). Classification (NCBI taxonomy): domain Eukaryota; kingdom Metazoa; phylum Chordata; class Actinopteri; order Carangiformes; family Echeneidae; genus Remorina; species Remorina albescens. Next base: position 21,835,124 of record CM068497.1, on the reverse strand, counting down.
CTGCCCCCGGGCCCTCCTTGCCCCGCCCTCAGGACAAAACCAGGAAGAAGAAGATGTCAGATGAGGAGATCCTGGAGAAACTACGTAAGGCATATTCATATTATCCAGGATGCACGCACACAGCAAGATTAAACCGTGCCTTTAACATACTTTTCATGAAGTAATTCGTTAAAATCATTACACTCGCCTTCAGGGGCAGCACGGCGACATAGTGGTTAGCGCTGTCGCCCCACAACAGGTTTGGTTCCCGGCCTGGGGCCTTTCTGTCCGGAGTTTGCACGTTCTCCCCGTGTCTGTGTGGGTTTCCTCCGGGTACTCCGGTTTCCTCTCACCGTCCAAAGACATCATGTTTAGGTTAATTGGTGACTCTAAATTGTCCATAGGTGGTCAAAGATTGAACTCTCCTCTGAGACACTGAAGTAATTTATAGTCCAATGTGTGCTGCTGATATGTCTAAAACTTTTATTAGGACATTCATCAGGGTCATGGTTTAAGTGGTTTTAATGTCACAATGCGTTTTTATGAAATGGACAATGTATTTTATCGTCACTGTTCTTCTTTTCTAAGACTTAGTGTAACCTTCCATAAGGCAAAGTCCCCTCTCTTCAACAGAGGTGTGCGTTTTAATTAAACAGGCCCAATATTTACACAGTCCTACTGCATGATATCAGCAATGGATATCTATGATTCTGTATGTAAATAATTATATCATTATTCCATGTCTGTATTGTGTGAAGTACCCTGAAGCTTTTATCTGTTACAGTTCAGTGAGGACATGAATCTGCATGTGTTAATTTTAGAGTGTTTTATCACTTTGTCTTTATCTGCACAGACCGTTTAGAGAGCTGAGTTTGACTTTATTTCAGGTTCTATTTAGGTCAGTGTTGATTTCAGCAGATATTTAGTTGACTGCCACAGCTAACTGATGCGAAACGAGAGGAGGGTTTTATTCTCAGAAATGAACCGCTGATCTAATTGCGCTGCCTCTTCCTCACCAGCTACCATGTGGCAGACATGAATATTTACAGGTCAACCTGAAGTAACTCACGCAGATGCTTTGTTTCTGAAGGTCTTTATTTTTTACTCTCTTTTCTTTCTTTCTTTCTTTCTTTCTTCTTTTGTTACTTTGAGATCCGAAGGAGAATAATTTTAGTGACTTAATAACATGTCTAGATATGAAGGGATCCAGAATAAATTGCAGACTACAGGTGAGACGTACGTCGTACGACAACATTATACACTCAATCTAAATTAAAATAATTTTGGATAAATGTGTTTTATGGTCCCTTAAATAAATTACACACATAAAATGATATATCCTGTGGTTATCCATGATGATTATGTGATGCCATTTTGTTAAGGTTTGACAACCTGGTTGCAGTCTTAGATCATTTGAAACAGAATGATGAAATATAATACATTTAAAATTATTAAATATTTTTCACACTCTTCCTTCTAATAATATTGAAGACATGCAACAAATGGTTTGTGTTCTCCAAAACTACACAATAAGTGATTGAGTGAAGCTGTCTAAACATCACTATTGCACTGCCCCTTAACATTACTGGTTTATGTTGTTTTAAAATGTCCAAAAGGCTAAAACTATAAAGTAAAAATGTCAGTGCATAAAACTGCTTTTCAACTACTGAAAAAACCTTAAACTTGTAACTTATAAACATTTCCCTAATAATAAGATGGTATTGTAATACTATAAAGTTTTAAAAACTCCTGAAGCACATTTTTTTTTGTTTTAGAAAAGTTCCCTCGTACTTGGAAACGTGTTTTCTTTATTTGTGTGTGAATAAAGCCTGTATATTTTTTAAACCATGCCCCACGCCTGTCCAGATGTGCTCAGGTCTCTGTCTGCTGGTAAGCCCAGGTTTTTGCCTATCTGTCCATCGCTATGATTGACAGACTCGATAATCATTGTTTTCGCCCCCTCTGTTCAATCCTCACTTTTGATTGGTTCTCCTCTTTCCGTCGTCCAGCCTCCATGTCTTCTGTCTGTTCCTCTCCGCTCTACCTCCCAGTCAGCATGCTGCATTGATTTGAGGGTGTTGAACATAGAGTAGAATACGGATGGATAGAAGACACCTGACTCCTCTATCCATCCAGATTCAGTGGTACAGTAAAATGAACTAAAATGCATTCAATTCTGGATTATAAAGTCTTAGTGTTCTGTTGCACCGCCCCAGTTTTTGCTGTTTGTCTTGATCAATCGTTGACTGAGTTTTTGCCTCTCTCTCTGTGTCTCTAAGGGACAATTGTAAGTGTTGGAGATCCCAAGAAGAAATATACCCGCTTTGAGAAGATTGGACAGGGGTAAGTCATAGACCTCATGAGTCAAGTTTCCTGTGGTTGGTTGAGTCAGCGTGACTAAACGTTGAGTCCAGTTCACAACCTCTATTTGTCAGGGACCGTGGATGAAATGGTTACGTTTTTAGACAAGGTCAAGGAAAACAGTTGAACCAAATTAGGCTTTGGGCAAATTTTAACAATAAAACAAAGGTTATATAACATAAATGTCAAAAGATTTTTTTATATATATTTTACAATAATATCATAATATTTACAATACAATTCAAGAAAATATAATTGAAACATACAAATCTAAACAATGTGCAGTATAATGGGTGATGTGCAGTGATTTACTGAGTGAAATCCAATAATAGGTATGGGAAAGACATCCAAGATGAAGGATGATGTTGTCTTTTGTGGAACAAGAAAACAAAGGCCATGTGCAACGGAAAACAAAGGCCAAATTTTAGTAATTCTTGTTTAGTACATGACACAAGCAACTATATCTGTTGATTGACCAATCAGCTCAGTGACTTAGTTTCTGCTCAACTTTGAAGAGAAGTTTATGTCGGACACATTTTTTTCACTCCTAATCACCATTGAAAATACCTGAAAATATTTATGGCCCTCCCTCAGACCTTTAGCAAGTTAAAGACATTTTTGTCCAACAAATAAATACAGCTTAATGTTGACCTGGAGCTCGTTTGTCATCTCTTTGTCAGCGCGTCTGGGACAGTGTACACAGCTATTGACATCGCCACAGGACAGGAGGTAGGTTTCCTTCATCCTCGGTGTTTAATTTCCTCCTTCCTACATTCCTTTATCCTCTGTCCCCCTTCAGTGTGAACCCAAGCACACCGATCAGAATCATATGGCGCACCAACAATGCTAAAAAAGACAAGTTGATAAAACTGGAGGAGAGAGACATTCATGTGCTGTAATTTCATGACAATTCAACTGATGAAAATGATTGAGCTGCACTGAATCCCTGGGAAAGATTCAGTATTTGTTGAAACTTGTATTCAAATATTTCAAATTTACAAACACAGTACGGTATTATATGTGTTCATGGAAGTGGCTGTTTTAAGTGTATAAGTCACTGACAAAGCAGGTAATGTAAAATTAGAAAAGCAGTGAGACTCAAACCAGGATGTGTAAATGATGATCCATCCATTTGACATTGTACTTAACACTCAACGTGTACCAATACTCGCCAATGTCAGTGTCATCAAACACAATACAAGTCTCAGTCATGGAGACTACATTATGCTGAAACCTAACACTTGTCTGTTGCATCTGTTGTGTTGAAGTTTCAGTCCTTTAATTGACGCGATCTTGACCGGTCAGTGAGTTTGTACATTTTCTGTGTTTTGTAGTTAATAAATTGCTGATAACTGAAATTTAGTCTTACTGTAAGCTTCATTCACATTACTTTCAAATGTTACGCTGTTGATTTTAAACATGAGACATAAACTGTAGTCTAACAACACTCTAAAACAGCCAATATAATCATAATGTCTGAATTTATATATCAGTTGAATTAGTATTACAGAACTCCAGAACTGCTGGCTAGTGTGCTCTATGGTCTCTCAGACAGTGTGAGTAACATCAAATTAATCATGACATTTTTATCTTATTTATCTAGAAGTCACCGCCTTAATTACGATTATTTAATTGTAGCTGATGAGTCGCACTAATTTCAAAATTAACTCCCAAGGAACTGTCAGCTCTGAATCAGGTAAAGCAGGAGAAGAGAATTGAGCGAAGAGAGCATTTCAACTGGAGCTTCCACAGCGAGAACATTGTTGCAGGACCTCAGTTCATCTTTCAGACTAATCCTCCTCTGTTTCACTCTGAGGATTAGTCTATGTGCTCCGATTTTAATGTCTGTCCTGCTTCACTGCTTAACAATTTGTTAGTGCCTGTCTGTTTCTTATAGAAATCCAAATGAACTGCACAAAAAAGTCAAGTGTTTCTCTTCCGTTTTAGGTTGCCATCAAACAGATGAACCTCCAGCAGCAGCCGAAGAAAGAACTGATCATCAATGAGATTCTGGTGATGAGGGAAAACAAAAACCCGAATATAGTCAACTACCTGGACAGGTTAGACACACACACACACACACACAAGCATTTCCTTTACACGAGAATCACCCTGACAAAGACAGGAAATGTTCGAAAAGGTTTGTCCTACAAATTCTGACAACCAGTTGTGTTTTTTTGCTGGATTATCCTTTGCTTGGTTAAACTGGTTGAAATCTTTTTGGAATTTAGATTGCTAAGTATTTATTTCATTAGTGGTGATGGAGCATTAGTCTAAAAGCTCAAAACCACTATCAAAACAGTAAATCCAGTCATTTCATGTCATTGAGGTATGGTTTTAATATTCTTTTTATGATATTTCTACCTTTTCAAAAAAGTAAATATATTCTATATATATATATATATAATGTAAATCTGTGTGCAGGCTTACATTTGCACATGGTTATTCAGGTATTTTGATGTATGAAGCAAAAAGGAAAATTTGGATGAATGGAAAGGTTTCGAAACAATCCAGCTGATAAATGATTAATTTTGAAATATCCTAATAGAAGCTGAAGAAGCTGAGAAGTGTTTTCTTCTCATAGAAGTAGTGCAGTCTTCAGTAAAGCCTCTGGTGAATTCTGGTTCCAAACATGACTGCACAATTTAATTTTATCTATTAAAAACTGTGTTACAAAGCAGCAGGAACTTACTTTTTGTATAATTAAATCCAGCGCAACACCCAAAATGTTACTGAGGAAACGCCATTGAGCTGCAAACTATGGAGGGTGAGAAGTTAGCTGGTGCAGTGTTGCTGTTACCATGGTAGTCCACTGGGCATTTTGTCTGTGTGTGTGTGTGTGTGTGTGTGTGTGGGAGGGGTACCTGTTTATCCTCAGAGACATTGAGACACATGCAATCCTGGTGACAATCTTGTCATCCCCATGGAAACTAGATTTTATGAGGGTTTCACAGGATCGAGGAGGGACTGCATTCTTTCTTTATGTGTTCATGTTTTAGATACTCAATGTTGTGTCTGTTTCCCATTTTTCTATATTAAATTTGCATTCATTTAATTCATTTATTTACACAATGTGGGCCAATGAGAACAGATTCACCCAAACATTCAAACAAAGATTAAAATTCAAACGGCACAAACTGGCGAAGCCTGGCCGTCAAAGGAAAACTTCCTTAAAGCTTCTAAATCAGCCAAAAATATTGGACAATCTTTTTTCAGAGCCTCATCCAGTGGAGTCCGTCTGAAAGAAGCAAAGTATTTGGGTCCTTTTTTTTTTCTTTTCCCAAGGTCTATTCTAAATTTTGGCATTTCAAGAATGAGGCACTAAGCTGTAGCAAAGTAATGAAAAAGAGATATATTTAGATATTTAGATAGTTTTACTACAAGCAATTATTACTGGGAGGCCAGAACCAATGATACACAACATCTAACAGGAAGAGGCATATATTGAATAAAATAATAGTTGGTGACGGACTGAATGAGAGAAACAAGGGAGTCAGTCCATGAAACAGGAGACCAGAGACAGTAAAGCCGACAGAGACTCTCTGGATTTGTCCAGTCTATTTTAACAACAGACATTCAGTGGCAACAGGGACGTTAACAAACAAAAGATGGCACGTGTGCTCCTTTTCTCTGGGTTATATCCTTCTGCATTCAATATTTCTGTTAGACAAAACAATGGATAAATTGATTATGATAATATATGATATGATATGATATATGATAAATATGATTGATAACATAAATAATAAAATGTTCATCTGTCAAACATTTTTTAGAGATTATTGCAAACCTAAATGTCATTCCTACCCGTTGGACTGCTATATATAAGTTATATATATGATAATCATTTAATGACTCCTTCTCTCTCCTAAAGTCTCACAAAAAAAGGTTTGTTTCATTCAAATACCGTGCTAGTTTTAATGTAAACACTTGCTTTAATTGATGTTTGCCATAGTTACTTGGTGGGCGATGAGCTGTGGGTGGTGATGGAGTACCTGGCCGGAGGTTCACTGACCGACGTTGTCACAGAAACCTGCATGGATGAAGCACAGATAGCAGCTGTATGCAGAGAGGTAAAGACACATGAGATACCTTTCTGGTAGGGTATGCATCAAAAAAAAAACAAACTCCCGCAAGCTGGATGATCTTCCAAAGGTTTATCTCTGTATTTCTCTTTTTCTCCAGTGTCTCCAGGCATTGGAGTTCCTCCACTCAAACCAGGTCATCCATCGAGACATCAAGAGTGACAACATATTGCTGGGCATGGATGGCTCTGTCAAACTCAGTCAGTTCACAACAATTATTCTTATTCATGTATTTCATTCAGTGTATTTATTGTTTAAGTTATTATTTCTTTATGTCCTTATTTCTTACATTGTACGTTTTTTGAAATGTAGGAGTTTGATGCAGACAATAAAGGTGAAACTTCAGTGGCTGTTAGTTTCCTGCCTGTTGACCTCTCTATACTTAATAGCTTCTTTTTTGAGCTTGAACTTTAAGTTCTTGTTGTTACTGTGCTGAAAAACTGCATGATCTGTATGCACCATATTTGAATGAGATTACAGGATTTCATGGATTGATGCAAAATAAAATCTGGCAGATTTGATTTGTTTCTGTTTTGCAAGTGGTTGTCTGAAGAGAGCTGCAAACGTGAATATGTGGCCTAATTTTTCCCCCCTCCTCCTCCTTCCAGCCGACTTTGGGTTCTGTGCCCAGATCACCCCAGAGCAGAGTAAACGCAGCACCATGGTTGGGACCCCGTACTGGATGGCTCCGGAGGTTGTGACCCGCAAAGCCTATGGTCCCAAAGTGGACATCTGGTCCCTGGGCATCATGGCCATAGAGATGGTGGAAGGGGAACCTCCATACCTGAATGAAAACCCCCTCAGGGTGAGATCGTGTTTACTGTAGGTTAATGATGGGGCAGTGGCTTACACATTTAAATTAAAGAAACAGCTTGAAAGCAAATATCAGCACAAATGCTTTTTAAAAATGTTTTCAGCTATTTATAAAGGCATCTTGTGATCTGGATATATGACTATTTGTGCCAATACAATGCATTTTACCGTAGCAGTGTTTTTCTGTGAATATCCACAGTGCATTATGGTGTCATTCTCAGAAATCAGCACTGGATGGCACCAGTAGTGGGCACAAGTGGAGGATTTTCAAATCTCATGTGCACTTACTTGGATGTGTTCCCTGGATATCAACATCAAAATGTCCAATGTTGTTGTATGTTGCCTAGGCACTGTATCTCATAGCAACCAATGGGACACCAGAGCTGCAGAATCCAGAGAAACTGTCAACAATATTCAGAGACTTCCTGAATCGATGTCTGGAGATGGATGTGGAGAAGAGAGGATCGGCTAAAGAGTTACTGCAGGTACAGCAGCTCTGTGTGTGAATGTGGGAGGGTCAGGACAGTCATGTCACACTTTGTACAGAGGGAATGGAAAAATGGCCATTGTGTGTATGATGCGTATAGATTTCTAACACCAATAGGTGAAAGCTGCATCTGAGTTGACTTAACAATCAGTTCTCATAATCATTCAGTAGATTTATGTTTTTTTCAACACTACATGGAGAAATCAGAGCAGACCAAAAGTGGAGAAAAAACTTTACTTCTGTAAAAGTATAAATAGTTACAGTATTATTTGCAAAATGACACCTTTATTATTGAATTATTACTACGGTAACATCAATTTATTAGAAGCCTTTTAATCCTTTACCTAGTTCTACTATTCTATATGTCGCTGGGCAGTTTCATCTAAACGCATCATATCGTTTGTCTAATAAATCCTAATCTGTTAAGCAACTGTCAGGTAGATAAAGCCAACAATATTCCCCTCTGAAATGAAATATAAGTATCATAAAACTGCCACCTTTACAGGAAAAGACTGGGTTTATTCTCAGGCTCTTCTCACAGAAAAACACTTGTGCAAGTGTGGAGATGTGTGGGTGATTTGTTAACCTGGAACAAAGTGATTTTCTGTGTGTGTGTGTGTGTGTGTGTGTGTGCTTTGATTCGGGCCTCTTTGTTATTTAAGACAGCATTTATTGAAAGTGACAAAGTAGTATTAGCATAATGAAAGGGCTGAGTCTCTTTCCTTTTATTGTGACAAACTGGAGAGAAACAAAAATTGAGCGAGAAGTAACACAAAGACAAAAACAGAGGCAAGACTTTCTCTTGTGTAGAATATTTTCAGATTCAGTGGAGGTGATGGTGAAATTCCGTCTCCAGTATGTTTTTGTATCTCCATCATGTGCAGTGAACTGAAATATAAATTTTTTTTGTCTCCTCCTTCCTTTGTTGCCTTTCCTTCCACGTCTCCTTTTGCCACTCTCCCACTCTTCCAGCATCAGTTTCTGAAGATGGCCAAGCCTCTCTCCAGTCTAACGCCCCTCATCCTGGCTGCCAAGGAGGCTGCCAAGAACAACCGCTAGCTCGCCTTGCACATCTTGTTTTGTCAATCACCCACTCTCTGCAGCAACCCTCCTTCCTCCCCCGTCTCATTTAATTTTATTCAGGAGATGGCCATGGCTGCTGGCTGGGTTACATGACCAGTCTTTATCTTTGTCTGTGCCCTGCCCCAACTGCTCCTTCACCCCAGGACCCCAGGACGTTTGATCTCATTAATATCTTCAGCCCCCCACCACACCCCATTAACCTCATGGCGGGGAAAGATGGGTAGTTTCTTTTTGTAACTTCCTCTTCGGATCTGTTGGACTCAGACAGGAAGGCGGGGGAGTAACTGAATGCCATTTTCATTTGACATATGATCAAATGATATCACTGCACCCTCAACCGATATGAACAACCCAAAATGAGCCCAAAGACTCATGGGAGTTTTTTGTTTGTTTGTTTGTTTTTTAAATCAGTGTTTGTTTGTATTTTTATTTTTCTTACCTTGTCTGTAACCCTCAGCTCCCCCGGCCATAGCAGCTGACCAGCAGCCTCTGTTTCAGACTGTTGTGCGTGTGTGTCTGTGTGTGTGTGCGTGCACGTGTGTGTGTGTGTCACCGGGGAGGGCTGTTCATTAAGTTGATTGTAGCGTTACCTTCTGTCGTTTTTGAGGAGGTGAAGTCTGATGTCTCGTGGTATCTGCAGTGTGATCTGCGAGCTAGAGAATATTAACACTAATTATAGAGAAGAAACACTGGCTTGCCCAGAGCCACTGATGGACTGAGTTTGGACATGAGAAACTTTCACTTCAAAAAAACAACCATTTTGAATCAAAGTCCCCCTCGTCAAATCCAGTCGTTAGTTTTTCAGCAATCATTTCTTTTGCTCTAGAGCTTTAGACATTCATTAGGTTTTAGTGTAAAGTAAAAAACTTTCTGATAGAGTGTAAGTGAAACCTCCTTCAAACTTCGCCTGATATTTGTAATTGTACTAACAATTCATTTCATTTTTAGATGAGAATTTGTGTTTGAAAAAAAAAAACAGATCTAATGTTGTTTAGTCAATACTTATTTATTTTTCATAGTTTTTAAGGTACGCTGTGTCCCATTAATCCAAGACATTTGTAGATGTGTAATAACTGCACAGAGCTGACTGAACGCTGTAGTGAAATCTTTAGAGTCCACAGAGACTTTAAACTTTAAAATACACTACAGGTTGTTGGATATGTCCTGGAACCATGACATAAGTATCCTGCTGCACTTTTCTGCGTCTGCACTCACTAGTTGTAGTTTCGTTTACATTGATGGCATACATGTCAAGGGTCACAAAGACTCGTATTTCTTTTAGCGACCACTGTAGTGGAGCCAATTTTGGCTTAGAATAAAGAGCTTGCTTCATTTTGACAGAGTGACAGATCTAAGAAACGCTGAATGAATTATTGCTCTGAGGTAGAAAAGCAAAAGGAGCAGCAGATAATAACCCTGTCATTATGTCAGCCTCTCAGCTGCTTGTTAGAGAATCTCATCGGTTTCAGAGAAGCTGACAGATCTGGTAAAAGCACAGACTTTGGAATAAAGGCAGCTGTTATTTATTACAAATGTATCGTTTCATTTCAGAATACTCCACACATAACATTGCACTCCTGCTAGTTAGTGATCTTCATGTTTCCTGTCAGAACTAATGAATCACAGTGAAACACAAAGCTATAGCTTTGCTTGGTTCAAGCCATTCTATTTGTGTTTTTTTATTCTTCTGAGCCTGTTCCTGTGAGTCGCCTACAACTGATAAAACTTTATGGTCACATCCAGCTGTAGTTGAGCTTTGGCTCTAAGCACTACTAAATACTCTAAACAAAGCTTATCAAAAGGATAACAGGGATTCAAAAGAATTCCAAAATATTGCATTGGAACAATTGACTCTTCTATTTTGTACGTTCACGCATCCAAAATCGTGTTTGAATTTGCTCTTCACAAATTCAAACACAAACCGCTCTACTGTGTGACTAAGAAAAAACAGATAACCTGTTTTCTACAATCCACCCTGCCAAACTCGCTCCATCTGCAGCTCTTGGACGTCACAGTCCGGGGCATGATGCTGAGACTGTGAGGAAAGAATGTGCATGTCGACAAGCTTTTTTTTTTTTTTACGGAATGTTAAAGATGAAGAAAAAATGAGTTGTGATAAGGCTGAAACGTACAGTGATGAAAGATGTTTATGATCGTATGTTACTCCTACTTTCAGAAGAATGAGGAATGAATTCTAAAGGTACAACATTTTAGTGTCCGCCTAGAGGACTGTCCCATACCTTGAACTCTCTGAACATAAACTGTATATGTTATGTGCAAAAAAAAAACAAAGTTATGACGAAAGGATTTTTTTTTTTAAAAAACAACGCTGTCAACTTTTGTTTACAAACTTTTTTTTTTTTTATCATAACTCAATGGCAGATAATGAGTTTGCCACTTGTTTGTGATTTGATTATCAACATCCTAGTTTGGTTTAGTTCTTATCTTTTGTTGTCCTGTAACTGACAGGTTTAAATCCTTTAAGAGCCAAAGTTTCCAACCTCAGCCACGGTTATTTGCTCTGCACATGAGCATCAAATAAGAAACACAGAGAGAATGTAAATACCCAAAACCATACTTAAAGCTGTCACTTTGATTTCTGTATGTAGGCGTTTTCTATGTAGTGTTTATGTACCTCTGGCCTTAAACTGTTCTTTTCTTTTCTTTTCTTTTTCTTTGCTTTTGTAAATTCTGTTTATTCAATTTTTAAGAGACAAATAAACAAACAATACACAATAAACAAACAATGGTACGAAAATGCTGCAAGACCAGTACATGTAATAAAGGAAATTTTGTCATCAATAATGCATCGAGGTAACGCACAGCACTTGCACATTAGTCTGTTTTATATGGTGAAATACAACAATAAGTAATATAGGAATCATATTCATGTCCTTTGTCCCCGATCCAAAAATGTAACAGGTGCAGGACTTCTTAAGTACTAGTCTGATGGAAACATTCCTATGGCAAGATGTGGAGGGAACAGTAAGCCGCCGATGAATTTATCACTCCAACTAATTATTTTCATATCATAGTATAGATGTAGAAGTAGTACAGATGTTTGGATCATCTGCCAGATATATTTTCTTTGTCAGTTGATTCATCTTAAAGTTTATGAAATGTCCAATCATAGTGAAAATGTGTTCATCACAGGTTCACGTGATGGCCTTTGTTTTGTAAATGACAGTTCAAATTCAAATTATTCATGAAATAATGAAAGCAGTAAATCCTCCCAAATAAAAAAATTTTGAATTGATCATCAGAATATTTGCCAATTCATTTTCCTGACAACTCATAACTAGAGAAATCGGCAAGTTTAACAAAATTTCTGTGTGTTTTGGACCGAATTGGACTTAATTAGACTTAATTGTGATTTTCCAATTTATTTTTACCGTGGCACAGCTGTCTGAAAACCAGGTGAATGCTGTAAGTAGTATCGAGTTTTGCTTTCAATAAATTCTCTTGAAAATTGAAGGCAGTACTAAATAATCTTATTGAATATTCAGAAGAGCTGACACCGACTGCAGACCTTTAAACAATCTTTTGAAAGGGCTTTTTGTAAGTTTTCAGTGCAACTGAAGATAGTTGCTTGTCATGAGTAAGATGCCACAATGGTGGTTATAATAGACCTGACACAGAACCTACAGTACTACCTCTTTAGGTTGGTCCATTCAAACAAGGCTTGGTGCAGCAAGTAAAGGAACAAAGTTTGATGTTCCACTAGTTTCTTCTACACTAAACAGCTGAATCCCAACATTGACTATGTAGCAATAGTAAAACTTGCAAATAGTTTCCTTAAATATCAGTAAAAGTTCATTTTTACCATGTGATGGCACATTGACGGGGTCATATTAATTTGACGAAGAAAATGTTATCCAGCAAGAAGTGTGTTGAAGTTATGGATCCTACCAAACATTAATTATAATATGCATCTTGGTGTGATGTATTCAAGAAACATCTCCAGGATGCACGGGACCTGGGACGCATCATCAGTGTTGTGACCTGGGCTCATAAGGTGTTTCAGGTCTCATGACATACACCCTTGCCCAGGCGACCCAGCCAGGGTTGATCAAGCCCCCACCTGTGTATTAGCAGCTGGCCACGGAACAGCCCTCTTCGACCAAAGCCACCTAGTGGCAGATTGAATGGCCTTCTTCTTGGCTGCCCAACCGAGTGAGGACCTTACAGAAATAATGTCCTTAAATTAAATGACTCACCTCTACTGTGCCTCTTCTCCAGAGTCTCCAGGTTCCTGAGCACCTATTTGAAGGTTCCAGGAGGTACCACTTAACCCACGGAAATAAATCTGCGCAAAACCTGAAAAACTGGACTGTTTTTTAAGTTGCCTGTGCCCGACGTGAACTCATACCAGATTTAACCTTACTAAACTATTGCAAGAGGATGAGATGCAGAGTTCAGGTCTTGGCTGGGAAAACATACAAAGTAACTTTAAATATAACTTTTCGTGACCAGTTTGAGCTACTATTGTGGAGCAACTGCCAACACATTAGATCTGCTTAAGATAAAGACTGTAATAAGGATGAAAGGTCTGCTCAGAAAATTAAATCTCCATATTATGATAAACAGAATGAGAAGATGTGGTAAATTTTCCAACACTTAAGAATGCGGAATGTCAACAGATGGATAAGAAGCATCTACCAGAGAACCAATGTGACCAGCAAATGCAATCTGAGTACAGATAACATCATATGCAAATGGAAGAGTGATAGGCCCTCTGCTACCAGGGACACGGAAGAAGCTTTTGAGATTCATTTTTAAAATTTGAACAGCTGGACTGGAGAAAAAAGAAACAAAAAACAAAAAAAAGTACTGAGCAAACAATCCACAAATTAGTTGGGTTTAAAAGTTCATACAGTCATACAAAACAAACAAAAGCACAAATTGTGTTTATTGGGACAGATTAAAAAGGTCACCTCATGAAATATTTGGCTACAGTTCATATCTTGACGTAACTGTAGTCCCAAATCAGAGCAAGGATGTGGGAGTCGGATGGTGTCACCCCTTTCTCAATGTTAAATTTCGTAAAGCTACAGAAAAATCTAAAGCCTCTGTGAATCAGTTCTGTAAACTGCTGTTAACATACATGAGTTTGGTGCAGAAATGAGTGTTACGAATCGGGATAGGTGGTCTGGGGACCCCTGTGCAGAGGCAGAGACTCAGAGACACCAAAAGCCTCTGTGAATCAGTTCTGTAAACTGCTGTTAACATACATGAGTTTGGTGCAGAAATGAGTGTTACGAATCGGGATAGGTGGTCTGGGGACCCCCGTGCAGAGGCAGAGACTCAGAGACACCAGCAGGTGATAGTTTGCAATGGTCTTTCATGTCAAACACAGTCTACTAGTAGAGGAATGGATCCTGGGAGATCTGGGCAGACTGAAGGGATCCAGAGGTGGAAGTATAGTGTAGAGGAGAGTTGGCTGGAGGTGCAGCATGCAGAGGCTGCCAGGTGGCTGAAGCATAGGTCAGGCAGCAGAGCCGGGTGCAGGCAGTGAACTGTGCACAGAGAGAATACCCGGCTTTTATGAGTACCAGAGACTAATTACTCACAATATAGCATTGCCAAACACTAGAGAACCCTGCCCGGTCCCCACCCTCTTAGAATTTAGATCCCAATTATTTATTTATTTTTTCTTCATTTCAAAATGGTAATTACTGTTTGGCTGCTTGCTAAGCCTCCTTTTCATCTTCAGGCTAATTGGGAGTGATTTTTTTTTGGAGCACTGGAGCTGTATTAGCCTGTGTGAACCAGTGTAAATCCTCCAGTGTCTGAGCAGTGGATTCTGTCCGGGTTGTTACATAACGTTGAACTTTTTTTCTGTGATTCCGGCGGAGTGACCTCCTGCTGGCCGACTGAAGCGTCAACAACACCATGAAGCATCTGAATGGCATGTAAAAGGACATCTCAAGTCCACACTAGTTTCTTGTTTTTAGTCTTCATCTTGGATTATGTCTAGAAATTGCACAACAGAAATGCCGAATAGAAGTTTTTCTTTCTGAAGGCTCCACTTTTATATTTGAATTCATCAGTCTCAATATTGAATAATGTTTATCAAAGTCTAAAATATTTCCATCGGCGACAAAAGTTTTGTATCCATGTATTATTTATTATTTGTAGTAAATAAATAAATAAATTAATAAAAATTGATCAATGTCATGAAATAAGACAACAAAAAGGGGTAATTGCAAAGAACAAAAAAACATCACAAATCAGAGGTCCAGAAACGTAAACGAACAAAAACACTTGGGCAAAGGAAAAAGCAGGGCAGACAGAAAAAACCAGACTTGGATAAAACATATGAGGATGAGGCAGACAGTCAGAAGAAACAGGAAGTAAACAACCAATAGACACCGTATGTTCTTTTATAACTCGCCTGTTTAAAATTTACTAAGAATTAAAATTCTGCATAATGAAGGGCTTGCTGCTCGGAGTGACACATGTGTCAGCATATGCTGCCAAAAACCAGTGCGCCAAAGCTCCAGACTCACATTCAGACACTTTTGGATTAGCCAGGAATTTCCTGCATGGAATCATAATGGCAACATCACATATATTTGCATTTATTCCTAAATGGCGTAATACATTTTTCATCAATTGGACAAATTGTCCCAGTTAACTTGTGAGACTTCACAATCTTTGAGTTAACCCAAATTGTGTGGAGGTGAGAAAGGACCCAGGGCTTGAAATCCTCTCGGTTTTTATCTCATGTCATGCCAACAGCTGACCACGACCAGGACAAACACCTGTAGTGTTAATTTTTCCACCCAGACTGCAAAGCAAAGTGAGAACCTAATCTTTCGAGAGTACAGATGAGGACGGTAAAGATTTTCGGACGGCCCCTCCTTTACGCACTCACAGTGAAGTCTGTCTCCTTTTAATATATTGGGACTTAGATTTTGACATTGACGAGTTATTTTTGTTATTGATACATTCCAACGATTAGGCCATCTGCTACGCCCTTTTGATAAAGCTTACTGATAGCATCACAGACTAGTTACAGTAACTAAGCTGTCCTCATCAAACAGCTCACTCACTTAGCTGAACCTGTGTAGAAGCATGAACTGAACTAAACTCTGACGTTTCTGCATTGCACAATCTTTTGCCATGCAGAGTTCTCCTAAACCAAAATCTCTATCCTGCAGGGACAGACAGCTCTGTTTCTTTTTCATGGTCGAAACTCCCACTATCTCACTCCCTCACTGATTCTCTGCACCCTGAATTGACATAATTCTGTTTGCTATTCACTGATCAGTACTTCTCTCGCACATTCAGAGTTATCTGCCAGTTCGGCGTGGAAGGTAAAAAGGCTGATATTTGCTGAGGTGGCAAAGAGAGGAGGAGTGATGCATCAGTGACAAGTTGAAAGAACCACAGAGGGGGAAACCTATATTGAAAATAAGACTGCTGGATGAAATTAATAAATAATGACAAAACAAAGATGTAAAATTTGACAGAAAAAAAGACAAAAGGTTTTTTAGGAGCGTGAGCGGGAACAAAAAAGCAAGATGAAAAACACTGGACAAAAAAGCTTGGTAGGGAATCTAGAAAAAAAGGAGAGATTGAGACAGGACAGTAATGAGGAGACTAAATTTCATCACATGAATGCAAGATGTTGTCCTCATCCTGTTTACGCTATGAAAAAACGTGCCTATTTTTGAAATTATGACATCTTGTGTGCCTGTCTACAACGGTTTCATTGTACAGCAGTTATTTTTAAATGATAGTATTTACCAATTGTCATTGTATTTGCATTTTAGTGTAGTGTGTAATGTTGAACCCAAAACTAGGTCCTGGCACCTGCAGGGAGAGATACGGTAAAGGTGAGCAACAACAGGCCTGGTGATTGATTCCCATGCTCTCCCCTGAGTGTGTGTGCGTTGATTGATGCTACTCAGTGTTGCAGTGGAGCACCCGGCACCGGTATTTATTATGCTCACTGTTATGTAACAGCCTCCACTGCAGAGGCTGAGCACTGCAGAACACGCGTGACACGATTAGACAGACACACAGACACACACACACACACACACACACACACACACACATTTTGCTCTGTACAAACTCTCCTCAGGTTTTACACCAATTTAATCACAGTTAACCAACATTCATCTTGTAACCTTATTTGACCCTCTCCTGGATATGGATTGTGCACTTAAAATGACTATGTTTTCTTTCAGGCTGTCTGATCATGCAATCATCATTTACAACTGTGCAGTTTTCAACTTTTCAATCTGTTCTATACTCAATGCATATGCTACTCTTGGTGCATGAACATGCACTTATTAAGTTATAAAACACCTTTGTTCTTTAATCGTCTGTGTTATTAAGGTGGAAACAATTCGAGCTGAACTAAGCAGAGGTGTGAATAAATCTGAAGCCAGGACAGCCAACATTCTGTATGCAGACCTTCCATAGCACCACTGTGTTATAACATAGCAGGGAGTACCATCACTTTGTTATTATTTTTGTTTGCTGGGACAAAAATAGATTTTGGTTACGATTCTCACATGAGCATGGAGAAACAATGGCAGATTTTAGATGAGGTGTTTAGTGAGTATATGGTTATCTGCACCTTTTTTGTTTCATATTGTGCCAGACGGTCCAAAATCAAAGATCAGAGCCGATTGTTCAGCCTAATGGTTTTACTTTTAATGATGGCTGATATTTGATCAGGGGTGGACAGCAGCAAAGTACATTTTTACCTGCGTACTGTACCCAAATGTATTCTCTGGCTGTCCCTACTTACTTTTTAGTAACTTGGCTTTTGGCTTAACTTCACTTTAAAGACAAATTTTGTATGTGTGGCTCCACTATATTCCTGAATTACAACGAAAAAGTATAAAGGAATTGGTACTTTGATGCAATACAATAGTAGTTTATTTATTTATTTATTTTTTCATTTATAAAAGCAAGAACTGCAGCACTTTACCTCCAATAAAAATGTGACTGAATGACTTTTTCCTGTATTGGACTCATTTTGACCAGGACCAAAATATATCTATTCTTGAGGTTGTGTACTTTGTTCACCTCAGGGTTATTCTTTATAATAATGCTTTATTCTATTTTATTTCATTAGCATATTTTTCATGTAAAATATATTACCGGCCCCTACTTAGAAAAATCAATTATGAAACATCACTGCTCCATAGTGGGGCAGCACGGCGGCACAGTGGTTAGTGCTGTTGCCTTACAACAAGAATGTCGCGGGTTCGGTTCCCTGGCTTGGGGCCTTTCTGTGCAGGGTTTGCATGTTCTCCATTCTTACATGGGTTTCCTCCCACCGTACAAAGTGGTTTAGGTTTATTGGTGACTCTAAATTGTCCGTAGGTGTGAGTGTGAATGGTTCTTTGTCTCTGTATGTCCAGGGTGTACCCTGCCCTCACCCAATGTAAGGTAGGATTGGCTCCAGCATCGCCCGAGACCCGGAAATGGATAAGTGATATAAGATGAAGGAATGAACTGCTCCATAGTACGCAGAAAAAGCATTGAAAATTGCTAATTTCGTAACATATCAAGGCTGCATGATGGAGGGTCCAATACATGACTAACTATCAAAGATAATCAAGAGTGTTTACATTGATTCTGAGCTTCATGTCCCATTCTTTTGCTATTTTACCGTAATAACCGGAAATTTGTAGCCTACGGCGGATTTCCCTGCGCATACTTGAAATTCTGGGTCTAATGAAGCAATCAAGTTCGACTGACAACTTGACCTTCTGTTCATCTTGATTTTTTTTAAAAATGCATTAAAAAAAAAATAAATCTTTTTACAAGACACCAAATAATGCCTCAACCTCTCTTTCATTTAACTTTTAGCATAAATAAAACTGCAGTCAGTTATACGTGAGCTTGATTTAATTTACCTCTCCACGAGGAAATGTGTTGAGCGACAGAGCAGAGTGCTGCAGGGGGAAAACATATGTTAAATGGCCCTGAATGGGACCAACACTGATTCTAATGGGCCGTCTGATTACTGCATGACTCAGAGAGAGAAAGTCAGTTTGGAAAGTTTCTCTATTTACCCCATAGCAGAGGAGGTGGCCTCAGACACCACCTATTCCCCCACTACCAAATTCTATCCTTTCATCCCTTCCCAGGAGACTAAACAACCATCCACACTTGGCCTTGTTTCACACCTGTGCTCAGGTGACTTCTGTCACTTCATGAACAAGAACATGAATACATGCGGTTCATTCACAGGGTGGCTGGATTCAGCCTCAGAGCTGAAGAGGTCAGACATCAGGAGGGACCTTGGAGTAGAGCTGCACTTCCTTCACATTGAAGGGAGTCAGTTCCATTGGTTTGGGCATCTGATAAGGACGGCTCCGGGGCGCTTCACAGGCATTTCCAACTGGAAGGAGACTTTGGAGTAGACCCAGCACTTGTTGGAGGGTCAAAATGAAAATGTTGCAGGCAACAGGAATGTATGAAATTCCCTGTTTATCCTGGCAGATTAACTGAAGAAATGGATGGAGGGATCTGGGTGAAACACTGTACCCTAAAAGCGATCCAGAAAAGTGCTAGCATATGAGGCTTTTAAAGGGAATGGGATATGACACTGACCGCTGCGAAACCTGGTGCTTGCCTCCCTGCCACTCAATTATTGAAGATGAGTAGAAGAGGATATCGCAGATTAATCTTTTTTAAGGAGGGTTTGCACAGAAATCCATTTACCCTGGAGGCTCGTTTGAAAATTCCACAGTGGAAATTAGTCAACACATAAGGTTGTACCCTGAGAGGAACAGTTTGTACAATGACTAACGGGGAAATTGCAACTCATTCACGTCACATTTGGCTGACCAATTGTGAAACATTGATCACTCAAGTCTGCAAGTCATTTATTACAGTAAGTCTTTCAAAGAAATTGTGACCAAGGAGAGAGCAATACCACAAGATTACTTTTCTATGATCAGAAGGATGATGAAAAACAGTATTTCATACCTCATGGAATCCACTCCTGAACCACATAGATGAGCTAAGACAATTTGATGAGATCAATGGTGATGTCACCAACCCACCCCCACCCCTTTTTATTTAATTATTTATTTTCTCCCTTTAACCTTTACTTATGTATTTTTTTTTATTATTATTTTGGATCTATTTCTCTGATTCTTTGTTATGCACATTATATTGACCCTGGTTATTTCCTTTAAGCTGTTTGCATGTTTAGTATAGGGGATAGCGTGGGATAACAGGATGGGCTTAGGTGGGTTCGCAATACATTTACTGTGTATTGTACTTTTCATACTGACCTGTAATGTCTGCAAAAAAATGTTATTAAAGAGATTTGAAAAACATTACTTTTCTATACGATATGAAGTAAGACAAGGCCAAAACGGCTGATGCTGACATTGTTTTTTCTTCCGATAGAGAGCTTCCAGGAAAGCTGTGAGGGAGAGGGTGACAATGACATTAACCAACTGGTGCAAGCTGAATTCAAATGTAGGCTGCTTCAGTACGCACTGAGGCAGAAACAGTATGCACTAGGCCCAGTGAGCCACCCAGGCACTCCATAATGTCTCTGTCAAATGTGTGTTGTGCTGTGTAGGGCAGTGTGCTTTGTTTGGTCCTTGACTACACACAACAGGACTACAGAAGGAAGGAGTGACTATATTTATGAAATAAGTTGAAATAAGTTAGAGGTAGAGGGGAGAAACTTATACTGGTATTGATCCTAGGATTGATTTTCAAAATAAGATATGGCTTTGGCAATATCAAGATTATGCTTTCTAATCAGCAACTTGATATGCTTCACCTTTGTGATCTTAGCAAACGAGAGGCGCTCACTAACACAGATTTAAACACACTTGTGTGTATTTTGTGATGGTAGAATAGATTTTAGATTTTTTTATTCACTTTAAATTCTGAAATACAAGTACAGGTAAGATGTTTGGACATGTCCGCTAATGCAATGCTTTTTTCTGTCTCTATTACTTTCTCCATGGTAGAACATTGGTGAATGCATCAAATTTGTTTGTAGCTAGCTTTAGCTTGATGAGTTCTTTTTGCTCTCAAGCGGCTTCTTGAAGTAGGCCCGAGTGTGAGCATGAATGCCTGTCTGCCTTTGTGTACTGAGCTGACCTGAATGGTGACCTGTCCCGATTGAACCCTAACTCAAGGTGAATCAAAATTGCAAAACAAGAAGCCCGTAAGCAAGATTGTGTGTTCGATTCCCTGGGGCCTTTTCTCTGTGGAATTTGTATATTTTCCCTGTGTGGGTTTTGTCTGGTTTCTTCCCACAGTCCAAAGCCATACACGTCTAAGTGAACCGGTGACTGTAAATTGCCCACAGCTGTGAGAGTTAATGTGAATGGTTGTATGTCTCTGTGTGTCGCCCCTGCAGTGGACTGACGTCATGTCCAGGGACTGGGCATTGACTGGGAGGTTGGCTGAACGACTTAACATCCATCAACGTCCATGCAGCAATAATGAAGCGTGTTCATCTGTATATCACCTCTCACCATATAGCTGCAGCTCCATTACATTCACTCACAACCAATAATAACTTGCATAAAAACAAACAGAAGGCTCTAGCGTTGGCCACGTGCTACCTAACGGTCATAACACACCTGCCACCCATTACCACTTGCTGTATTTGAACTTTTCCCGACTCCACACGCGCCGCCTACCGTGGGAGAAAGGGAACAACAACAAACAACCGCACATATACACACACACACACACACACACACACACAAACACAAATACAAAGCCATGGCTCTTACAGCAGCCTGACAGTACCAGCTGGCTCCGGTCGCCCCGCTGCTCACCGATAACGGACGGTGATGGATGCTCAGTGCGCTGACGTAGGCAACAGGTTGGCCGCCTCGTGCCTGCAGTTCTCTCCTCACCCAGCCGGTGCGCGCGCGCTGGCTCGATGAGTGTCCGTTTCCTCAGATAGACGGAGCTGCGCAGGATCACTGCAGCAACCCGGCGGCCGCACGGTGCCACAAGAACCGGGGGGGGGGAAAGGACCGAACACACGGACAGCCGAGACGTCCTCCAGGTAAGAAATGAAACGTATAAAATGTCGCTTTCTTTCTGACGTAATGAGGGTTTTCTTTACGTTGTGTGCTACTTGAACGACCTTTACATTCACACATAACGCAGCGAGCTGTGTGTCAGTTAGTGCTCAGCGGATTGAATTAAACTGTGTACTTGGTTATTCAGCCACCCCGATCCTCGGCATCATACACCCAGCTGAGTCATATTGCACTGATTTATTTTCTTCCTCTATTTAGCAAATACTCCGATAAAGTTGTAGAGATGTCATTGTTTTGCGAGGGATGGGTTAAAACACAACAGGAGCCCTCTTATCTAGTGTAACGACAGCCAGCCGGTCAAACACCGACCCGAACGGGCTGGAGAGAGCAGATCCGTGTCGATGTGCGGCCGGCTGTCAGAGGAGTTTGTGCAGGGACCGTCTGCAAAGTGCAGCACCTAAAGGGGCGACTGCAAAATGATTCCAAAACTTCACTCTCAGGTGCAGCAGTGTTGCTGACATCTGTTTGCACATCATTAGTCACAGGTCACTGCTAAAGTTCATTTGGAAAGATATACACCCCCCCTGTTTTTGGTGAAATTGAATTGGAATTATTTCAGTCATTTCACACTCTGGCGCCACTAGTCTCCTTAAGGTTGGACCAGAGCTGTCTGGCTTCACTTTTAATGTGTTATGTCAGGGAAACAAAGCATGATATCATCTGCCCAATAGCGTCCATCAAGAAGCAGCAGCAGCTGCTGCAGTGGATAAGAGTGCACAAGCAATTACAGAAAACCCCCCCAAATCCAAGGTTTCAAAGCTTTTGGCATCATGCTCAAGATAATTTGAACCTGTAAATAATCATTCTGTTGGGCTGCCTTATTATTAACCCACAGCCCAATACAAATCAATACTCTCATGCTGATAGAATCACCGTCTGGATTCATAATTTCCAGTTATTCAATAAGGACTGTAAGTGTCCAATTCACTTGTTGGGGTATTGATAGCCTACATTTGCTTTTATCACCCTGCCAAGCACAGTTCATACACCCACAGTTGTGCAGGGAATAGTGGATAAAACTGGGACTACAATCCTCATTGTTAAGGGGAGCAGAGATCAAGTTATCAATGCTGAAATCTCTGAAAGTCCCAATTTGACCACAAATACCTTCATAAGGGCAGATGTCCATTGTAAAATATATAATATGTCTATATCTGTTTGCTGAACAGAAAGATAGCAGCAACTGGAGAGCTTCCAGGGCTTATTTGGACCCCATGTTGTAAATATGTAAAAAAAAAAAATGGAAAGAAATTAGCAACCAGAGTTCATTGTGTTTTTTTTAAATGTGTAGTTTTGGGTTTAAAATCTGGCCTGGCCAACATTCTTACAGCTTTAAAAGTTCTTTTGTGTTTGATGCATGTTTTTGTGTTAGAATTTATATTGTTGTCCATAATCAATTTCATTTATGTTTCTCTTGTCGGCCAGTAATGAGAGATGGTGAACAAAGTGGCATTGCTTGTAAATGGGTTGACTAAAAGAATCTGTCATGAAAACATGGTTTCATGATCGAAATCAATGTTTAATTTCAGAGTGACTTCAGAAAACACTTATTTTTTTATTTTTATTTTTACTTTACCTTCACCCTGACAGTAAGTGGCATAGAGGCCAACAGAGTAGGGAGAGAGAGAGAGAGGGGGATGGCATGCAGCAGAGGTCCCACTGGTCTGAGATGAACCTGGGAAGCTGTGAAGAAATGTCTTCTTAGCCATAACTCAAGACTTTATTATGCCAAGTTTACAACATTTCGTAAAAATACAAGGTTTCAGTTTTGTAGTGGTCAATGTCAAAATACCTTTTGAGGCTACCCCTTTATTTCTTGAAAAATCGTCAGGTGTTTTGTTGCGTTGACATTCAGTGCCTTTCTTTTCCTTTTGGCGACAGATATGGGGTAAATGTGCGTAGTTGTGTAGAGGCTTTCTATCTGACTTCCAGACAGATACATTCTAAAAGGAAAGTTTTGTGATTTGCAGCATTGCGGTAACCGCACTGTCATGTTATCAAACACAGTTGAAAAGAGAAATATTAACCTCAGTTGAGGTTCTGCCCAATGTTTTCACCGCAGCAGCTTGAGTCAAGTGCCCAAAGGCACTTCAGCCTTACCAGCATGGCTGGGGAATCAAATCAACCTCCTTCCAGACCCGACCAACTCCCTGACCTTTCAGCTAAGCATGTCTACAAAGTTTACTTGTAAGTGTATTGTTGTGACTATTATGTAAAGACAAGGCAGTAAGAAACAAAAGAAAAAACCTTAATTATCACACTAATTATAGCCAGATTTTGGCTCATACAGACACAAATGTGAGCAGGATTCCCCTTTGCGTTTGTTTCTGTTCATGTAAGTTAATTACATTTGCTACTGTGAATGAATATGCCCAGAGGCAGACATGGATCCCAGTCGAGCAGTCTTCCGATATAGATGATTTTGTTTCTACTCTTTAGTGGGGGTGGTAATGAAAACATGTAAACATATTCATAAATCAAGATGTAAGTTATATTTAAATAATCTGACCTGACTCATTGATCACTCCATGTTCATTCATCGATTCATCTTCAACCGCTTATCCGTTTCCGGGTCGCAGGGGATGCTGGAGCCAATCCCAGCTCACATTGGGTGAGGGTGGGGTACACCCTGGACAGGTCACCAGTCCATCACAGGGCCAACACACAGAGACAGACAGAGACCAACTGACAATTTAGAATCACCAGTCACCTTAAACATGCATGTGTTTGGATGGTGGGAGGAAACCCACGCAAACACGGGGAGATCATGCTAACTCCACACAGAAAGGCCCCAGGCAGGGAACCGAAACCTGCAACCTTCTTATTCAAGCGGCCTATGTTTCTTTATAACTTATATCCGCAGCCTGGTTTTCGATGGACACTGAAAAACTCAGAAGAGCCAAACTGCGTATTTTTTAACACATTTTGACAAGACCGTGAAAAGAAAAACATTATCTTAACTTGGTTTTACTTTGACAGGCAGCTGTGCACTGACATATCAAACTACACTGCCAGTATAACACCAAGTCAGCGGGATATCAGTGAGGCAGGGATATCGATCTCTCTACTGAGGAATCCCAAGTGATTATGAATCAATTTCACCTGCTTTGGTGCAAATGAAAGTAGCAAGTGGGACAATGGAGAGGCTAAATGAAGACAGCTTCCACTCATTCCTCTGTAGTTGTGCATTTTGTTAGTTTCTTTGTCTTTATTGCTGGCATGAAGTGGTACCGGCAGCTTGACCAGGTTGCACAAGTAGTGCATCTCCTCCAAGATGGCACATCCTTATGTGTGACTGCAAGAAGACTTTCTGTGTCTTGAAGCATTGTCCCATGAGCATGGAGGAGAAACCAGAGGACCGGCCGATGCACAAGGAGAGCTGTACAGGGCCGCAGAGGGTCAGCAACCCTGCAGCAGGACAGATGTCTGCAACTTTGTGCAAGGGGTGATAATCACAGCTCAGCACCATGCAGGTTGACTAGCATTCACCAGAGAAAGCTGGAATGGGCATGTCTGCCACTGTCGGCCCATTTTCCTCACAGATGAGAGCACATTCACATTGAGCACATGTACCAAGCGTGAAATTTTGTCAAGATGTCATTGTAAACATTACACTGCCTATACCATCTTCCAGTATGACGTGTTCGGAGGTGGTTCAGTGATGGTCTCAGCAGGCATATTCTTTGAGGGTTGCACAGCCTATGGTACCCTGCCTGCTGTTAGGTACCAGGATAAAATCCTTAGCAATTTTTTTTATGTTGTGCTGTGTATTGGGCTTTGGGTCCTCCTGATGCAGAACACTGTGTGGCCCCAGAGCTTGTAGGCAGTTCCTGGGTGATGAAGACGTCGATGCCATTGACTTCCTCTCACTGGGGCATCTGCCATTTAAAAAAAAAAAAAAAACAACAAACAAAAAAAACAACCCAAAATCAGTAACGCCGTTACCAGCCAAGTAGTAGGAGCTGGTGGCTGAGCTGTCTAACCATTGCTCACTTTGGTTTTATGATAACCTTAGATCCAGACGTCTGATGACTAAGATTCTTCATCTAATTATGATACATAATTGAAAACACCTAAGCCCCAGTGATAAATATGTGGCTGGAAAAGGAAAAAAGGTGCATTTTGACCAACTCTAGCAGGCATCCTCAATACTGGTTCATCTGCAAAGCAAATATGCTGACAATGACAGCTGAAAAAGGAAACAGACGTTTAAAAAAAAATTGGGATTCGATTTCAAAATAGCTCGAAATGTTACACAACTCAGCAACACGTGATAAAGGCACAAACAATTTTTAGCAAAGGAAAAGTTGCCATTCGTAAGTTTAATACATGATTTTGCTCTCAAAGATTGGCTGTACAATGAAACTTTTGACACTGGCACATGCCTGGTAGTTGGTGGTGTTACTGGCTTTGTTGTCACTGGTCCACTAGCTTTGTTGTGATTTATTTGGCAGTGAGTGAATGGCAGAGCTGACTGGTCTGGATACAGAGGACTTCATTGTTACATTTTCACTGCCCCCCAATGCTCTGTCTGTTGGTCTAATCTATCTATATTATCTTTCTTTAATTGCTATATTGCTGCGAATTAACATACCACATCTCACTCCTACCATGGCTTGTGGGGGTGGTGCCCCCAATAAGGCCTCTGCCCCTCTAAGAAACAAAAGAAAAGTCCCTTGTGTTTTACAGTTACAGTTTGTTACATAAAGTTAAAATAAAAGCCAACAAATATTATAATTTCTTCTAAAACAAAAAATGGACAGAAAGTCAGGCCGAGGAATCAGTGATTCTCAACACAGGCAGTCTGGAGACAGTGATAACGATATCAGCCGCGCGGCCACTGGTAACGGGCAAGCAATAGTGGCAAGTTAGGGCTGTAGTAGTAACAGCAATGCAGAAATATGATGCTGCAGAGCTCATACCATCATCAGCAGGATTTTTTGTATTTCCTTTTTTTTCTTTTTTTGTTGACCCTTTTCCATCCCATCCACAGAATTTGAAGCTATTTTTGGGGAGTCAGTTAGGGTTGTTGGTAGTGTTTTGCATGAGCTCAGTTGCTGCACACACAGCACACTCAAATTACGCACACAGAGGACCAGGGTGTCTGATTGATAAGGCTACATCATTGGCTGTTGGTCTATCAAAGCTATATTGCATGAGCTTTGTTTGATGACTTCATTTCTTAATGGCTACATGGAAAAGTTGCTCTCAAGGTCAGTGTTTCTCTATACAGGCACGCTTGAATGGTTACCGTATGGCAGCTGACATGAATAGGCTTTCACTCTAAATTACAGAACAGCTCTTGTCTTTAATGTTTGCGTGAATGCAGTGGGAGAGAAACAGGTACCCGGCTGAAATAAGACATAATATTAATATTATGCTGACCACAAGAATTTGACCTCTAGTGTGGACTCCAGGTTTGATAACTGAGGGCTTCACATAATTATGTTTTGAACATATATTAGTTTAGATAGATTGTGTTTGTTTATGAGTGTAACTTGGGATTTCATTGGTTCATTTTCGGACATACATGAAATATCACTGTGCTGTTGCTGTGACACACTCTTAAAGGCAGTTTTGGCAGAGGCTTTCCTGGTGATTGATTATGCTAAATCACCATTGCATCACCGTGATGCTACACCTGCATGAAGACAACTGTGAAGCAGCTGTGTAGTACTTCGCTTTGCAGGAAAAACTCTGCTCCAGTGTTGTGTATTTGGCTACATTACACTAAACAAACCAGAAAATATCCTATACAGGCACTCTGTGCGTCACTATAGCTGCCTCGTTTTTCCCGGACAGTCTGGGGCAAGTCACATTCAGCCCCATGATCTGCTAACTCAGAACAGGATGCATGTTGGGACTGCAGCAACTCACTGGGTGATTAACTACTATCTTGTGTCATTTCAGCAATGAAGCTAAAGAGCTCTCTTGTGTTTATTCATCCATTGTATTCTACCTAATATGCCAGAATTCCCCTGTTTAACTCTTATTGAACAACATATTTTAAATCTTTTTCAATTCACATGATTTTTTCTTTGTCAGCACTGACCTGCTTCACGTTCATGCATCTATTATTTTTTTTACCCAAGGCAATCGTTAAAGTTTGAGCTAATCTGGTACATACTTGCATCCTGAAACCATGACCATGCAGGATCAGCAGGGATTAAGTGCCTGGTTTAAAGGGCACTGTACAAGCTGTAATTGCAAGCTACTGCTCCGATTGTTGAAAGAAATCAAATTTACTGTAAGTAAAGATGAACACAACATTAGCAATTCCAATTTTTTTTACTGTGTTGTTCTATTTTGTTGTTATTATCTTTATGTAATGATACCTGAACTACTCCTAAACTGGGCAGATGAAAACAGAAGTTGTAGAAGTGTGTAGCAACCTCTTCACGGACAAACTATATTGTGTTGTTCACATCAGATGTTTCCCATCCCTGTTGTGAAGTTAATCTTGTTTGCTCGATTAACTTTATGGTGTTTCCAGATGCTTGTGCATAGATAAGACCAAACTCTTTTAAATATTATACCTCACACAAGATTAAATTTATACATTTTCTTTAGGCACGTGTAGCAGTGATGTTACTACTGAACAACACAGTGGTTGTAGTAACATCTTGTCCCCCCTGTTTAAACATAACAGAAGGTCCGGATATTAGAAACACAGCCTGGTCCGAAACCATTCCTAAGCATGAGCTCAAAGCTAAAATAAAGAAACTCTAAAATATTTCTGCACACATTATTGACAATGTCAAAAAAAAAAAAAAAGACTAAAGTAGACTCTATGGCAGGGTTATTGCACTGAATTGCAGTCGGTGTAATATGCTGTGTGCATAGTCTCATATGCAGTGGAAGTTGCAGATATAGTATCTAATTCTCAGTGTGTGAGTGTTAGGCTAGTCTGGCTCTGCATTAGCCTCTCTGGATCCTGAAAAGGTCCATCTGAGTCATTGCAGTATTTTCCACTTATACTCAGTCCTGTTGGGTAATTCTATTCTTGACAGAGATTCAAAATAGGTGATGATCCTGTCAGATGTAATGGAGTTTAGAAGAAAAGTGCAACATGCATTGGAGAATATCTGTAAATGTTCACCAGCGCAAACAAAAGGAACACATGAATACCAAAGCATTTGGAATGATTTTCTGAGAGAAGTGGTGTAGTATCTGATAGAAGAGTAAGGGAGACAGTATCTTTGCAAATGACCAAACCTGGATGCGCAGTAAAGCATTTTGTAAAATTCTTACCAATGTTTCACAAAAACACTTAAAAATGTAACCCCTATTTGACATACACAATCCCACAACCAAACCACATTAAATTTAAACAATAAGCATGAAATCCACACACTGTATTCATGAGCCAGGCAATTTGAAAATTTTAGAACTAATGTCGATGAGTTAAATATCCACTAGGACATCTAAATCAGAATAGTATGGTAATATCCAGAACTATCACGATGATGGCTTGAACACAAAATAACGGTTGGTTGATAACATTTTGCAACATAGGTCTAAACTCCACTACTGACCCAGAAAAGGGTGTTTGTCATAGCTTTTCCACCTCCACAAACCTTGTTCTACTTTCCCGAAAGAGCAGATTGTTTAGTGAACAAAGTCTTTCTTTCTTCTTTACCGACAGAAAGGACTTGACAAGCAGACACAAACACTAAAAATGAATCCCGTGTTTGTTTTTAGTGTCTGAGTCTGCTTGTCGTCGTTCATCCGTCTCGTGACGTTCATGTCCACTCAGGATGTAAAATATTTATTTAGTTAGGTTAATATTTTGAGCAATAATATGCAGCAAACAATTACTTTCTTGGTAACAACGCAACAATGCGTATAAGTGAATTGATTTGAATAGTGAACGTGCATGTGCATGACCTCCAGAGTTTCTTCCAGTGGGGAAACCATGACAGTCAAAGACAGAGACAAGACAACAACAAAGGCTGAACACAAACTGTAGATACTGTGGACAGACCTGTCACCTGAAACTAGGAACAAATTAGGAAGTAGTTTTGCTATAATTCTTCAGGGTTAATAATTTGATGGAGATCATTAGGAATGAAGGAGAAAGATAATTGATGACTGTAGCTGATATTAATCTATCCTCAAAGGGCTTTAGAGAATTTAATTTAGATTGCTACATAAAGTCCCATGGACTGTGGGAGCGGCTGGGAGAGTGAAGAGAGACTATATAACAGACATCTCACCATATAATATAATACAATTCCACGCTTCACACTCCAAAATCATATAGTTGAACACTTTTTTAAAACAGTTTTGATTAAAAACGCAACATTACCGTATAATCTTCCTGAAGGGGCATTGTATGACAGTTATATCAATCCAGGGCAGCACGGCGGCATAGTGGTTAGTGCTGTTGCCCTACAAGAAGGTCATGGGTTCAGTTCCCAGGCCTGGGGCTTTTCTGTGTAGGGTTTGCATGTTCTCCCTGTGCCTGTGTGGGTTTCCTCCCACCGTCCCGGCGACATGAATGTTTAGATTGATTGGTGACTCTGGATTGCCCGTAGGTCTGAGTGTGAGTGTGAGTGTGAGTGGTTGTTGGTCTCCGTCTGTCTCTGTGTGTTGGCCCTGTGATGGACTGGCAACCTGTCCAGGGTGTGCCCCGCCCTCACCCAATGTGAGTTGGGACTGGCTCCAGCGCCTCCGTGACCCGAAGGCGGAGGGGCTGAATGAATGAATATATCAGTTCAGCTAGTTTAAGCTGGATGTTCCTAATAAACGGGCTACTGGAATTTATATATGATCAGTTATATGAACGGGCTGATGTGAATTTACTGGGTATTTTTCATGCCTTTTTCACCTGGAAATGATATTTCAATTTACTGAAATACAAATACCATGTGATATATTTTCTTCTCTTCTCTCTTCAGAGTGCATTACAACAGGCTTACTTTATACTTCTGAGTACAGTTTTATGAAGTAATGAATTCAATTTTCTTTGCCGAAGAAAATGTGCTCTCATCTCCAATTAGGTTCTGTTACTGCAGCAATAACCTCTTAACTCTCAGAAAGTTAACGCCGTTGTTTTCTTTCTCTGTGACTAATCATCTACTGTACATTCAAACTGAAACCAGCCATTCAGAGCATCTCTCCTATTTTAGCAGCTTTTGAATCTATTCACAAGTTATTTACACTATTCAAATCAGCCACTTACTCCAGCTTAGAAGTTAGCTCTAACTTCTTTTTCTCTCCTCTTTTCTGCGTCTTAAACCAACAAATGAGCTCGTTCATGAGATTGAGTTGTTTGTGTGACTACAGTGGAGGGGATTGTGATACAATTTCACCAGAGGAGCTGCTTCAGTCTGCGGCTGACTTTGTACGCAGAAGCCTTCAGCATAATAGGCCATTCATTTTGTCCATGTGGGCAGAATACATAACAATACAATACATCATATATCCAAAACCTCTGATGCTCATTTATTACTAAATAGGTTGGTTCGAAATTTGAGAACAGCTTTCTAGTTTACATGTTCGTTTACCTGGTTAAAAGTTTTTTCAGCTGACAATGCGACTTAATGAACCTTTCTATAGTGCCATATATTCAAGTGAATGGAAAAGTTTGAGCTGACTTTAGCTGACTTTGCCCCTGTTAAAAGAACTGCTCAAATCTAGTACAGTCCAGTCATTTAGGCGGATGTCAAGCTGTTAAGGTACTTACCAATGTCCAAGGGCTGTTCAGAGAGAAAGAGGAACACTCACAGATGGACACATAAAGGGGGAGAGAGGATGAAAGAAAAACTAAGGCCAAGACAATTACTTGAGAGAGACAGTGAAGTAAAAGAAAAGAGACAGATGGACAATGAAGGGTTTGGTGCAAAGGCTCAGGGAAAAAGAGGCAGGTACTTTTCATGTTTTTCTCCTCTTTCTTCTTTCCTGCCTTCTCTTTCTATTTTATGTTATCTTTGTCTGTTTCGCCAGTGGTGGAAAGCAGGAATTTTGAAATCCTACATATCAGAAATGTACTATCCTTTCATCTCTAGGGGCTCAAAGTATGTCACCGGTCCTGCCACCAGCTGTCATACTGTACATCTGGCCCACTTAAATTGCAGACCCATAGTTTGTAAGTTTGTTATACAGTGAAAGAGAAAGTAACACAAGCAAAGGGAAATGCCGTCAGCAGTCTGAAATTGTCTGGCAGGTGGCAGGTTGAGAAACATTTAAGTCTTGTGCTAAATTGAGCGGCGACAAAGTATTCAACGTCTTTTTATATTCTTTCCTCTACTATTCATATTTATATTATTTTAAGATACTTGATTTGTTATTTTGCAATTGTTTTCTAATAAATTGTATTATTATCAGAAACAGCATCTTCAACTGTCTACTGGCCTATGGGCTCTATACTAAGACTTAAGACATTGGCTGCAGGATGAAGTCACACACACATATATATGTTGAGGTTTTCACAGTTGGAGTGTGTGGAAGACTTTCTAATTAACATGTTGACCAGTTGCTTGTTTAGAGGTCATGGCTGAACAATACAATGCTCAGCATTTCATTTTTATTTTTCGCGTGCTTTGTTTTTGTCTCGTCATTCCTCCATTCACTGTCACAGATTAGATCTCACTGCTCTTTTTTATTTCCCTCTGCAGTTTATGTTTCTTTCATATCACTTTATGCTGCTGTATGATCACTCCAAACTCCATTATTCACTGAGTAGATGTTGAAGAAGCTTTTACCCTGCAGAATATGTGTGGTTTTGCATATAGTGCTTAACATCTCAGTTAGTGCCCGACGGTAATTTCTTTCTTCAGTCTCCCTCTTATATCACGCCATCTGGTTCTTTCTTTTACTCCACCTCCCTTCATCCTTTTCACAGAAGTCGTAATAACAGAACTGATGTCACCGTTGCTATGGCAGCCATGTGATGAGATGGCTGGTTTAACCGGTTGATGTGGCTGGTCTTCCCTCTGTGGCAGAGTCGGAGACAAAACAGAACCAAAATTTACACAAGCTGGACAAAATATATCTGGATACAATAGAAAACAGTGACTTAGCATTATATTGAGGGAGTTTTCTGCACCATCAGTGTTAGAGTTAATATTTCAAGGGGTTTTCACTGGGGTTTAATTATCTAAATAGGTCCCTCTGAAGATAGAATAAAGCAGTTTAACCATAAAGGGGCTCTGAGCTTCCAGGTGCATTTCATCAGCAACACCCTTGGACAAGAACTGGTTCATCCCAAGGACAAACACTTCAGCAAAAGCTGAACAACAGTGTGCTGTGAAATGCAGTGAGGAGTGCTTGGACATATACATATACTGTTGGAGAGACCGAACAACAACTCCACAGGCACAACATAGGCGAGCCGGCTCATCAGGACAAGAGTCAGCTGTATCTTTGTATCTAAAGTGGAAGAGACTATCTTCTCAGGAGACAAATGTTCACATTTTGGAGAGATAAGACAAATGGTTTGGATGGAGGGGTAAAGGTCACTATCTATGTCAAATTGGAACCATCATGCTGTTGACTAGAAATCAAAGTAAACTGGGTGATTGAAACTACACATTACTCTAGGTTTGAAAATTGCTGCAAATACAGTACAAAACTTGCTCTTGATCTTAATTGCGCATGTCATCAGTTTTTAATGAGGAGAATATTATACTCACAATTTTCTAGCTCAGCCTGTTGCTTATTGAAGAGGCAGTCATCAAGTAGCTACAGACACCAAAATCTGTTATATAAAATAATATAAATCTCAGTTTTGTTTTTTTTTTTCTTATGGCTTTAGTTTTTTTGACAATTGTTTTGAGATGGCAAGTGACAAAGTCTACTCTACCAAGGAGCTACTTCCCTGGGCCGTTACTTAGGTAGCTATAAATGTAATAAATAATTCAAAGAGCAGATTTTTTCATTTATTTCTTTATCTTACTGACATTGAAATATCTTTGACTTGACACTTGGACCCTGTGACTTGACACTGACTTGTGACTTGAGTGAGGAGTGACTTGGTCCCACATCTGTCTGTCCACCTCAAATACCAGGTTTACACACACCATATGCTGTTCCACAGAGACACACTGCAGCTGTACCAATGATGACTGGAGTAACATCAGTGTTGCGAAACACAATAACCGCCGGATCAGTGTCTGTATTAAACAGTTTGAACTCTGTGTTCTTTTCTCACACACACACACTGTTAATAGCGGCTGTTGGACTTACATTAAGTAGATTTAGACCACTGATCTGGGTTTTTAACATATCAGGATCACCATTAGTAGTCCTAGCTAACTGGGTCGACTCAGAGTGGGGAGAAAGCACTTGGTACAGTACAGTACAGGGGCTGGCTCCCTTCAATGTGCTATTGGCCAATTTACTGGTGCTTTATGTGTAGTCATCTCAGTGCAAAAAGTTGTGCATTATAACCAGCGTCAGTGGGAGGAAGTGGCGTACATTTCCTGTCTCCTAAAGGGGCATGGTGGGGATCAGATGTAGTGTAGGTCACTGTGTTTCAAGGTCTAGGTCAAGGTAAACTTTATTGTATACAAGGGAAATTTGGCTTGGGCTTCGCCCCTGCTGAAGCCACCGTAAAAACACACAAACGTACAGCGGATATATCAGACATAACGGGGGGCACCACAATACAATACACAGTGCAAAGAAGTTTCATCTAACCTTTTACAGTGGGTCCTATTTCATTGCATCATTTAGCTGCTTAACAGACTCTGGTACAAAGGACTTTTTAAATCAGTTCATAGTAATCATATAAGATATGGGTTTCATCTCTGACTATTTTTTTTTTTTAGCTTGTTTAAGTATAGCCTGGTCATGAATAGACTGCAGAGAGGGGAGTTGTCTTACCCCTATGATCTTCCCAGCAGTCTGAATCAGTTGGGACAGTTTGGACTTCAGTAGAACAGATAGGTTACCAAACCAAACCGTGATACCAAATCTGACAAAGCTTTACAATCTTGATAGAAAACTAACATAAACTTTTGGTCAACACCATTAACCCTGAGGCATCTGAGATAGCGCACTCTGCTGTAGCTTGCTACAGAGCCTGTCCACATATGTATTCCACATGTGTGTTAGTGAATTATCAATATAAATACGCAAGCACTTATATGACGAAACCTGTGAGATGGTTGAGTTGTGAATGACCATAGGCCTGTGGCCACTAATTTTCTTTGGCTAAAACACCATCTCCTCAGTCTTCCTGACATTCAAGACAAGGTGATTACAGTATCATCACTATAACTTACAAATCTTTCTACCTCTGAGTAATAGCCAGCTAAATTACTATTCTGATCCAGTAGAGATCAGTGGCATTTCATTGCCAGCAGTGTCATTTGGAAATTTTATGATAAAGTTATTCGGCTTGGCATTTCTACATTCATTTGTGTACAATGTAAGAAGGACAGGTTAACTAACACAACCCTGAGGTGCACCAGTTCTGGGTTCTGACAGAGTGCCATTAACGCTGATGTTTTGTGTCCGGTTGGTTAAAAAGGAGTGGTACCATCTATAAAAAGGTTGACATTAAGCTCCCATAACCTATTTATTAAAGGATGTGGTTGTATCTTGTCAAATGCTGAGCTAAAGGCTGTCATCAGAAGGCGTGCATAAGCTGCCTCATTCTCTAGGTGTTTCAAAATGAAATGTTCCAAGGCTAAGACTGCATCTTCTGTACCTCTGTTGCACCTATATGCGAACTGAAATGGGTCTTGTGAACAACCAATCACTTCATCACACACTTCTTTGACCATTCCTAACTTTCAGCTCGGTTTGAGCTGGCCATACTAAAAAAATGTGAACTTTACACACACACACGCACAGATATACTATTTCCAGTCCTATTTAGTTTTCTCTGAAAACATTTCAGATCGACTCAATTCTTTTTTCTTTCTAGGTGAAGGAAGCGTGACTAGGAGTCCTTCTTTTTTTTCCCCCCCTTTTTTTTTTTTCATCACCATCCTCTCTCTTCCCTGTCCTGTTTTTATCCCACTCCTCTGCTATCACCCCTCCTCTTTTTCTTTCACTCTGTGATGCCGAGTTGTGGCTAAGTGTACGCCCGTGACCAGACTGAAACTGGGGAAGCTAAAGGTGGTGCGGCGGCAGCTGCTGCAAAGGTACAGAACAACACACATCGCCACTGCTCTATGATGACGCTCAGATCTCCTCCT
Organism: Remorina albescens; assembly: GCA_034769265.1. Classification (NCBI taxonomy): domain Eukaryota; kingdom Metazoa; phylum Chordata; class Actinopteri; order Carangiformes; family Echeneidae; genus Remorina; species Remorina albescens. The sequence continues at coordinate 21,799,102 of CM068497.1, read as the reverse complement.
TTCTAACAATTTTGTAACATATGTGATGTTTTTGTGGCATATCAAGTGACTGTTCGACACATGAAATGTAACATATTGACATTTTCATATGACCACACAGTCGACATCCTTCTCACAAAATACCAGTCCTATGATACTTTCACAGTAGAAGAAGTCTTAACTTTTTTGATTAATATTAATATTAATAGTTAAATAATTTTCAATTCATTTAGTAGTAGTGACTTTTAATTTTGCTGTACAGCCATAATTGGAAATAGCCACAACATATACTCTCCCACTATTACAATATTCATGACACCATTCCTTTTATTCATTAAGTTTTTGAAATGTGAAACCAAACTCTTAACAAAGCTGGAGGTAAGACTAAAACATCTGCTTTAAGTCAGTGAACACCTGAACAAACAATCAATAGCTATGTTTACATGGACACAAGTAATCAGATTAAAAACATGACCGGAATAAAAATCTTTCATGTAAATCTGAAGATTCTGACCCAATCACACTCGTTCGGATGAAAATTTCATTGCAATCGAGATGGGTGGGTTATGCCAGTTGTTGATCCGACACTTATTCTGAAGTTTGGGTAGAATTGATCTTATCCGCATGTCTTTTACATCAGCCATACGTCGACATAACATATTCTCGCCTTTACTGCAGCTAGCAGAAGACATGGCGGGAGTTAAACAGAACTGGTCCGTTTCAGACACAAATACCGTACCGGAAATATTAAAAGAAATTAAAATTGCGGAAGCAGAAGCAAAAGTACGGCCTGAAGTACACGAAGCAGTGTTTGTTTACATCTGAAGTGCCTTCTTCTTCTACTACTGCTTGCTAAATGTCAGAGAATTCTGCGCATGTCAAAATCATTTATTCCATTCAAACGTGAGATGCATGTGCTTTAAACACACGTCATGATCGGGTCAGCTTTTTTAGGGTCCATGTAAACGGTAAAGCTCTAATCTGAACTGTGATTAGATTGAAGAAATTTTGCGCATGTAAACATAGCTAATGACTTTATCGGGAGAAAAGCAAAGAAGCTGGCCCGTTGCCAGTCACCCAGGGCTGTCCTGCTACCTCTGATAAAAGCAGCTCCATAACAATATGTCCTCAACACTTCAACGGTCCGATACAAAAATAAATAAATAAAAGTTATCAGGTAAAAGCTTGCTTTAAAGTGAATGCTCAGGTACCTGATGCTCAATTAATTGCTTTATTTCAAATGGATTGTACCAGATATGAACACCAGCCATTTGTCTCCTGCTTGGCGGGTCTCTACGGTTGCCAATGGAGACGATACCAAAGAGCCCGGGCACAACCAGGAGAGTGCTGCTGCAGCAAGGTACACACACACACACACACACACACACACACACACACACACTCACACACACACACACACACACACAGAAAACTGCAACACATAGGGGTCCAACAAAATCATACACTGTGAGAATGTGGCGTCATTCGGTCCAGGGACCGTATCCAGGGATTGTATCATGACAAACTCACGTACGCATACACACACACACACACACATCCCTATGGGAGGACAAAACATACATACAGTCAGGGCTACAAACATTTGGACACTGACACAATTTTGAGCATTTTGCCTATGTACACCTCCACAATGGATATGAAATGAAACAATCAAAATGTGCTTTAAGTGCAGAATTTTTATCTTTAATTTGAGGGTATTCACAGCCAAACAAATCAGGTTCATGGCGCAAGAATTACAACACATTTTATATTTGCACTCCACTTTAAGTTCCCAAAAGTAATTGGACAGTTGGCAGCTGAGCTGTTCCATGGCGAGGCCCGTGTCATTCCCTCATTATTTCATTTTCAAGGAGCAGATAAAAGGTCATTTCAAGTTTGGTATTTGCATTTGGAATCCAGTCAGGTCAACTCTCAATATGAAGGCTAAAGCGCTCTCAATGGACAAGCATTTTGCTCTTCATGTGATTTAGGGCAAAGAGTGATAGTAGCATTTACTCTTTCAGTATTTTGCAGTGCATCTGTGAATTCATGATACCATTATAAGAAATGCAACAGAAGAGCACTGCCAGCACCTTGCTTTACCGTAGACCCCATGCATTTTTCATTGTACCCCTCACCCTTGTGATTCCATACAGTTTGGAATGAAGATTTATCTTTGTCTCATCACTCCAAAGTACAGAGTCCCAATAGCTTTCACATTTGTCCAAATGGGCCCTGGGAATGAACTGCATGCTGATTTCCTTTAACTCTTCTCATCAAAATATGCTCATGGTGAGGTGTTTATTTCTGGGGACTATCTTCCTACAAGTCCGCCCTTTTTTGGATCAATTCTGCTACTGTCTTACAACTTGCCCATTCTCTTTTGCGTTAAGAAGTACACTCATTTTGCAAGTCAGTGCCCTGCCATTTGGTCAGTATTGAATCGGACTGGATTGCCCCACTTTTTATACCACTCTTAATTTTCTGTTATCTTTGTGCCCACCTGTGTGAGGATTGATTTGGCTGTATGTTGGTGAATTACTGTCAGTTAGAGTTTTATCAGGTTGTACTCCTAGACATTAATTGGGATGTACAAATTTTTACACCATGAGCTCTAATTTCTTATAAAAATCCCAATTTTGTCTTGGGTACTGGCTAGTCCAATTTAAAACTAATAAACCAGATTTGCAGAAATACTTAAATGTACAGGATCCCACGGAAAGTATTAATTTCTATAAATTTATACAAGAGATGGATATATTTTTAGAAATTTGTTGGGGTATATTTATTTGCATTTTTAACAATGCAATTATTTGTTTTTAATTACTAACGATTATATCAGATTAACGATTTGCGTAAGCAGGCAAATAAATGTGACTTTCAGATTACTTTACTGTTTGGTATGTCTCCCTTTGATAACCATATACATTCATGCTTGTTTTGGAGTTAACCTATGTGGTAAAACAAAGCATGTCTATGTCTGTGTGTGTGTGTGTGTGTGTGTGTGTGTCTTGGGCGGGGTGGTTACAGGTGGAGTGTGGGAGTTTTGGCCTCCTGATCCTCACCTTCTTCCTAAGTTTTCTTTTCCTCTATTTCTGGAGTGAGGCTCAGAACGACTACAGTGACTTTGACTGGTGGGTAACAGCACAGTTTGCACATGTTTGCAAACGCACACTCATGTTTATTGAAATGTTTTTTTGTTTGTTTGCTTTATTGAGAGTTCTCGAGCAAGGACCACATGATCAACAGGGTATGTTTGTAGGATTTTTGGAAAGGTTTGATGGATTATTTGATTGTTGCTCTGATGTTGTGGGGAGGAATCCCTTGTGGCATTTTGGCAACAGCGAATGAGACGGGGACGGTTAGGAAAACCAGAAATACTGTGGGGGCCAGGGAAAGAGATGTGAGAGTGGAGGAGAGTAGAGGGCTAGTTTGGTATCTACAGCTTGTTGAAGGAAGTATGGCTGAGGTGTGGTCCTGTGCCTTAAACCTTCCTATGAACTTCAATATAATAGCAAAGACCACATCACCAAAAGGGTATTTTTAAATGATTTATTGCAAAATGTTGATGGAGGATGTTCTTGGATTATTCAGCTTTTGGATGCAGTATGGGGAAGTTTTGTGGGGAATCAGTTATGGAATCTGGAAAATCCCCCCAAAATTTAATTTACTAAAGAAAATCCGGGGCTACGAGATCAGAACAAATGTTGCAATGATAAACGTCAAATCATGAAATCAAATTTATTTATATAGAGACAAATACCAGAGTTACATCAAAGCATTTTACACATAGAGCAGGTCTAGATCAAACTCTTTATGGAGTTGTTGAAGAGACCAAACAGACCCAAAAACATGGGAGGATTATTGTCCCATGGTTGTATTCAAAGAGAATATGGGAGGAAGTGGTGGTGCACCCAGAATTGGGTAATGATATGTCCAGGCTTGGAGTACACAGCGTGGTTTTTGCTCAGATGTGTCATACTATGCGTGTCACACAGTCCTGTTTACCCTTAAAGAGGACAAAAATGCTCTAAAATTTAAAATGAAATGTTTAATGGAGCGAAAAATGTTGAACTTAGATTAACACACCCATCCCGACAATGAATAAGTCTAAAAGTCTTCTTGGCAAACCCATTTTTCTAGCATGTTAATTCATTGGATTTGTGGTATTGCAGCAGAATATGAGAGTGAATTAAGGTTAGTTTGATGCTCATGGATTGCTGAAGAAGTGTGTTTGGAGTCCAGTCCTGCTCCTGGAACTTCCCTATGAGCTTCAGTTGTAGGATAATTGAATAAAACAAGATAATGCCTGAACTGATGATCTTAACAGTGACTGAATTGAAACTTGATTCACAGTAAGACGCACACTTTATGAGATGGCTGAAGACTCTCTTTCATATGCATCTTCAGGTTTAATTTTGGGGCTCTTGGTTTCTGGTTTCCTTGGTCTCTGGTCCTGCTGGTTATTGCTGCTTTCTTCTTCACATACATCACCCTCTTATTGGTAGGTACACCTAATATCTGTTTTGATACTCTTTCAGTGTGGCTTAGTGTGATAGTAAGATCATATTAAGATCAATTGTCACAAGGTCAAATTTCTGTATGTGCCTGGAATACTTACAGAAAGTAAAATACTTAGTGGTAGTAGTGGTACTCTAGTTGTAGTGGTAGTTTGATTTCACTCAAGTGCACTTTAACCTCCAAACATTTTATATATCATTTAAGATGTAGCCTGTTTACTCTCTCTCTCTCTCTCTCTCTCTCTCTCTCTATATATATATATATATATATATATATATATATATATATATATATATAATAGACATCAGTAAAGTGTAGAATAAAACTGTGTTAATATAGTTTACTTTCAATTTGTAAAGACATAAAACAACAAAACAGATGTCAAAACTGGTAACTATTATTTGGAGGTGAATAAAGTTTCATGCAGGATGGCTTTCTCGAAGCAGCTTTATGCAACATTTTTTGCCAAATGTGCAAACTTTGTTCAGGTGCTGGCGGTGTGTCTGCTTTGTGAGGGTCAGAGGCTTTACCTTCACTGGAGCCACAAGGTACACACCCTCACACAGAGAATCAATAAACACACTAACAGGCCTATGTAATTTTGTGATGCCTTCTGTTCCACATTGTTATAAGATGCAATTTCCTGTTTTGTCTTTGCACCAGACTGGCGTTGTTGTGACATTGGCATTCTCCATCATAGCGACTGCCGTCCTCTCTGACCTTTGGAGCAAAGAATGGAAAACTCTTCTCCTGTCACTCCAGGTTAGCCAACCGTGGCAGTCACTAGAGGGTTCATCTTTGCAATGCAATATTTGAGACTGTGCTGACTTCTTCTTTCTCTGTCATTCACCTCTTTACCTTTAGGTGACAGCACCTTTCCTCCACATGGGTGCAGTCTCACTAATGGCAGTTCTCGCCTGGCCAATAGCATTACACTTCTTTCGCATGAGCAAGAAGGGTAAGTCAGCTGATGGGTGTTAATGTTTGTGTTTTTTGCTGCTGTTGGAAATGAGATGGTCCTTTGTTATACTGGTTCTGATTCAGACTCATACTTCATACAAAAAGCAGCCACTGTCCTTTTGATTCTGGTCCTTTTGTGATGAATATCGGCCGGCATAAAAGTCTTGAGATTTTATTTATCTCCTCTGGTGCATGTGTAGGCTTCCCTGCTAAGCCCTTAATGATGGTGATTGTTTCTTGTCATTTGGCTTCCCCTAACATGAATGTATTCCCCTGTAGGCACATGAAGAGTGTACTGTATGCAAACTCTAAAATCTCCAGGGTTTAAACCAAAAATGTCTTGCTGTGAGACAACAGAGCTGCTGCATCACTGCACCGCCTGGTATTAAAAATAAACATTTTTTGATTTTACATTTCATTTATTAGATATCATTCATTTGAAATGTGTATTCTTTGAGTTTGTTCTGAGAGGTTAGTTGCATAGTTTCAAGTTCATTTTTAAAAATATTTAATTCAGTTTCTTGCTTATGCTTACATTTTTTTTTTTGTAAGTGGGGAAAAAGAATGATTATACCTCTTAAACTTGCTGTGGCAGTAGGAAATAAAAATGTGTGTAAGTACATTTATAGTTAAAACATTTTAGGAAAAAAACTAAGAAAACATGCACAAAGTGACTTCGATCTTCCAGGATACCAATAATAGAATTATAACAATCATTATAACAACATAAACAAGTATGGATATCTAAAACATGTTAGCATCATAAATTGCTAGATTTAATATTTATTCTGCGTTGTGTCTTAACCTAGAGCACTCTCGCCCCGTCAGGACCTGTTGTACATCAAAAATCAAAATGCCTGAAAGAGCGATTTCCTTCACATGTGCTGTATACTGTACCAGGAAAAAGAAGTAAAAATCGGTTGAAATACCTTAATGAAATGACATATTGGCTGATATAAACACAGGAAAGAATTTTTGCTCAAATCTAGTGGAAATACTGAGCTACTCTGTGGCCAGGAGTGCAGCTATTCTGAACTGAAACACATTCAGCAGTGTGACGCACTTGTCTACAATGGATTATATACTCTTAAACCTCCCTGCCTCTCCCTGTTCACTTCCTCCAAACAAAAACAAATCAGTGTGTCATCTTCCGTGTCTCTCTTCATTCTCTTTTCTTTTCTGCCCTGCCCAGTTTACTGCTTTCTCTTCTTTTTACTTGTCTTTTGGTTGTTTTTACTGTCTTGCGTTGTGTCTTAAGTGGCTCTCTCTCCTCACCGAATGGCTTTGACCTCTGTCTCTCTGCTGTCTTTGGTCTCTCTTGGGTACTATCTCTGGTTGCTATGGTGATTTGGAGTAGAGTGATGCAGAGTCATATCGCGGGTCTCTCCTGGTGAAAGAGAGATTTGCTGTTGCATCCGAAGCGGTAAAACTATTTGTTAAACTGGTATTTAGAAAAATGGCACAGTATGCTCAGAATCCTTTAAATATTGTAACTCGGATTCAGAAATCATGACTCTCACTCAACACCCACTTTAACTGCACTTCCCCACAAGATCAAGGGCTTTTTCAGTGTCCTGAAAGCACCATCTCTGTGCTGTGTGTTCTTCAGTGCGCCAGGTTGGTGTCTTGGGTCTCTACCTGTCCATGCTCTTCTCTCTCTACCTGGTCCCTCTGGGAATGTACTCACCCTGCATTAAAGAAGCAGGAACACTGGGACCAGCCCCAAGACTCATAGGACACAGAGGAGCTCCAATGGTAAGGCTCATTTCTGAACCAGTCACTGTTCAGTGTAACATCTGTTTTACTCATACGAACGCTCTTCTCTGTTGGTTATGATAATATGTTTATCATGAATATCATTGGTGAGATTTGGTGGCATGGACCCTGTTTATATTTTTGGCTGTGTGAGTGTGCAGTGTCAGTCTCATTCCATTTGTCCTCATGTGTGTGTTTTCAGCTTGCTCCAGAGAATACTGTGATGTCATTCGAGAAGGCGGTGGAAGCCGGAGGAGAAGGACTGGAGACAGACGTCACCATCAGGTATCAGCCGATGGACATTTTGACTCTAAGCAGAGCACCTCTGTTTTATTCATTTTTGGACAGAGCCACTGAAGATATTTTTAAACATTTAGCTGCCACGACTTAAACCATGGCCAATCACTGTAAAAGGTCATATGTCTTGAAACTCCTTTTTATAATTCATTCTTCTACTTTAATTATTTTAAGCTCTAACTTTTAATAACCCCCCATCTCTAATGAAGACCATGTTTTCATGCAGCTAAAATGATGTGGGCAGCAGATACTAGCGTGCTACCCTTAATGCTGAGGTGATTACGGCCATGACAATCCATTTAGCTGTTAGGCTTTCCACTAGCTCCTAGCACGCTGAGAGAGACGGTTTATCAGCATGATATAAATCAGTGTTAGCAGGTTCGTTTAATCCCATGCTGCGAACAAACAGTTTTTTAGTACCTGTGTATGTCATTTTAATGCGTGTGTTTATTTATGGCCATGTACATAACATCTCTCAGGTGGTTAATTGAGACTACATTATATTTGTAATATTTGTGTTTTTAGACACATCCCTTTTGTGTGTGGGTGTTCATGAAACTAGATTAAAGCTGGGAAAACTGTCCATGCTGTTCTTAAATAGTATTGCTGAAGTTAATCATTCTTTCATTGCCTCCCTTGATTTGCTCTTTGACTCACTCTAGTTATGATGGCGTTCCCTTCCTGATGCATGACTCCACTCTGAGGAGAACCACGAACATCGATGAGGTTTTCCCAAATCGAACGCACCACGATGCCTCCATGTTTACCTGGTCTGAGCTACAGCAACTGAATGCTGGCGACTGGTTCTTGTCGGTTAGACTAAGCAAAACACACGCAGAAAGACAATTTGCTGTTGTTTCAAGGTAGCTTGGTTTGTGGAACAAAACAGGAAAAACAAGTTCAACGTGGCTCCACACATCCTTACAGTAAGAAATAACCAGGGAGAACTGCTGACAGGAATGTCACAGATGACGCCAGCAAATTTGTTAAAATCAGAGAAAATGAAAGGAATGATGGAATCAACTCAATAAAGCCACTCAGTAAGATGAGCAGTCACCACAGGGAAATGAGCTGCCAATTAGACGTCTATTGTTATTGTCGCAGATTATTGTAATGGTAGTGGTCAAAAATGAGGTGAAAGTGCCAAGTTCCCCAATGTTTTGGATCAGTTGCATTGAAGTATGGGGTTTAATCTGAAAGTCAACAGAGAAAGCTGTGACCTCAGGTGAATGATATACTGAGCTTTGAGATAAGAAAGTAATCCTTAAGTTGAAAATTGAAGTTGAATTGATTTGAATATGTATGATAATATATTCATTTCAAATTTATGTCACTTTTAACAGACATGTACAGACGTCATCTAAACACGATTAGATGAGGGAGATTTAGCTTTTTATGTTTACTTCATTTGAATTTTCTAATGACTACACTTCAATTTATCATCAATCTGTTACAGAGGGATCCATTTGGCACGGTGTCCTCTCTGTCTGAGATGGACCGCTTGCAGGCCCAGAACCAGTCTGTTCCTTCATTGGCCCAGTTTCTGGAAGTAGCAGCCCAGGGTGGCAGACTAGTGTTGTTTGACCTACGTAGACCCCCCTATGGACATCCTTACAGTCACTCATACATCAACACTACCCTGCAGGTGGTCCGGGCCCACATCAACTCCTCACAGGTAACTCCCCAGGAGTTTTCAGTTTAACAAGTTGAAATGTCACACAATTGTATTCTACAATGGTATTCAATTGATTTCTCTGCAAACGTATGCTTTTTCCCTTCTTGTAAGAGGCGACAACGTATTTTTTGCATGTGTATAGTTTCATTGTGTGCGTGTATGTGTTTGTGTAGGTGCTGTGGCTTCCGTCGGAGGACAGGGAGTTGGTGCAGGCTGTGGATCCAGATCTGCAACAGACCTCTGGAGAAAAGGCTTCTATTCAGGAATTAACAGAAAGCCACATCACCAAACTTAATCTGCACTATAGCACCATGTCTGAACAACAGATCAGGTACACATCGATCACGAACACACATGATTTTATAACTAAAATATTCTCAGTGGAGGAGGCACTCGATCGGAGGTTGTCAGTAGAGTCGAGGATAAGTGGACTCCACATAAATATGTCATATTTGAACCCAGGACCTTGTTGCTAGCAAGAGGCAACAGTGCTGGTGCTACAGGACTGCATTGGTTCTGAATTCATATAGCTTGAAGCAGATATTGTTAAGATACAATCACACCATTTTATAATCATCAGTGTGATTTCGCAAATAAGGAGATAGGAGGAGTTAGACACTAAGAGATGAGTTTTCCAACTACACCAGAAATAAGATCTAACACTTTGTTTCCCTGCAGTCTAGTCAGAGATACTGCTGTGTGTGCGTACGCATGGGTGCTCACCGTTGGGATGAATTTCACCTGTTTCTTCCTCTTTCCCATTTCGCCATTTCCACAGTAAGTACGAGTCAGTGAACATTAGTACCAACCTGTACGTGATAAGCCAGCCCTGGCTCTACACTCTGGCCTGGTGTGCTGGAGCTAAGTCTGTGACTACCAACTCCATCCACATCCTGTCCAATATCAACAAGCCACTCTTCCTCATGGTAAGAGCATTCTAATCTTCATCTTAATTCTCAAAAATGTGTCGAATTCACATCCTAAATTTTCAAAGTTAGGCTAGTGGAACCACAGGTAGCTCTATATGCCATTTTAGCAGCACTCCAGCACTTTACTGACAGTGTTACATGTCTGTACAGTTGTTGCATTAAAAAGTTTTTTTGCCTTTCAGACAAATTGCAGTTGGGTAACGGAGGAAATAAAGCCAAAGTTCAGTTAAACAAAGTGAAAATAGATAATTATTCGATGGGTTACTCCGATAACTTGGTATTGGATCATTAGCATTAATTTGGGGCCCCACATGACACTGAATAAAAGAAAAGGCCTTGTTCAGACCTGGCAACACCTAATAACTGACAATGATCAAACATGAGAAAGAGAAAACCTGATTGTGTTTGAAAAAAAAAATGGCCTCACTCAGTTACAACCACTCTTGTTTCCATTCACATCACATACTCAGATGCTTCATTTCATGAGTTAATCACTCAGTGTACACAAAACACACACCTGCTTGTGTTCACTTCTGTTTTTCGTTTACAGGCTCACTGCAATTTATTTTGGAGTGGTTGAATAACTGTGTACATTCAAATGAATCTGATGAGGCTTTAATGCTCATGTTTAACACTTAGAGCAATGTTTTGTGGTCATGATGTGGAAAAGTTCCATTCACGTTCACGCTTTCTGCTCCAACAATGCGATCACCTTTCTCTCTGTCTCTCCTCAGACTCCAGAGGAATACAATCTGATGTGGATTCTGACTGATTCTATGTCTGCCTTCCTCATCATTGTCATTTTCACATTCCATTGGTGCGAAGACACACACACACACACACACACACACACACACACACACAAACACACACACACACACACACACACATCCTTCAACTCTTTTAATTACCTTTTCTGCAAAGGGGAAGGTAATTATGAAAATTATGGGAGACATCCTGGCTGTTTAAGTTTTATCCATAATATATGGTCAGTAAATGAAATTTTGATCAGTCAAGCGCTTTCTACACATTTTTCTCACATCTTGTCACTAGTGCCTGTCACTGACTCACTCAGTCACATGTTGAGCTTGGTGTACACATAAAAGCTGTGTGATAAAAGCGCTTGGAGACACCATGTGTCATTTGTGTCTGTGTGTCACAGGTGGAGAGAGAGAGGCCTGTCCTTCTGGTCCAGCAGCCGTCAGACTCATGAAAATGGACTGTACAGCAAGTTCAGGACTGGTATGGCCATATTTGTCTTCACTCTGTTGTGGCTGGTGGTTTGCTCTGTCATCAAACCATATAATCCCTTTTCTCCTTCCTAGCTGATCAGCTGTGTTTCCTGATGAGCGATTTAGCCAGAGATGACGAGTGAGATAAAATCCCATAAATTTAAGAGAAAAAACTAATCACATCTTTAAAAAAAAAAAAGTTTTTGTTTGTATTCTTTTTCTCAATAAACAGAAGTTAAGCAAAATCAAAAGTCCAGGTCGGAGCCTGGATAGTTTTCAATTTTTATTGAGCACATGTCTGTATTAAATATATATTTTTATGTTTCCTATCAGGCTTTTTGATAGGGACAAGGTTTGACTATGAGAAAAAATATTTTTATCATCCATGTCAAGTTATCAGATTATTCCTCTTTAAAGGGGAAGACTGCTAATGACCACAGAGGGTCATTGCTGAGAGGGCTGGCTGAATCAAAACATATTCGCACTGATATTCATGGAAGGGACGGAAAGAAAAAGGCCGGTTTTTATTATTTTTTCTCACACAGAGCACTGCCTCGTCCACCATCATTAAATCTTTATTTACTACATTACTTGTTTATGAACTCCTGTAAACATCTCAAATTCGCGCCCTTCAAAACCTCTTTGCATTTTTAATGTTCGGTCAAGAATGAACATCTGTAAATTTGATAGGAAGGTAACCTTGTGTTACAGTGTAACTTTGCGTTTTATATACAATATAAAATACTGTGTCATTTTGGGGAAAAACACTTCAACAGTCTCGATTTTGAATCTTGTTACTAATTTCTCGTCGAGTTAGTGCCGTGTAAAGTTGGAAAAAGGATGGTAAAATGCTGCGAGCTCACCCTAACGCAACGTACGGAAAACAAAAACATGTCATTTCTATCGCTCCGAGCAAATAATCATTTTCAGATTTACATCAGATAGTAAGAATGTTTAAAATGTAGCTTTGCTGAAATTGTGACTCAGAAAATATCTTTTCGCCATCTTTGCATGCTGTGATTTCCAATTGTGTGCATGTGCGTGTTGTGTGTGTGTGTGTATCAGACTCTTCTGAGGTCATCTGTGTTCGCTGGAGCCCCATCCACTCTGACCCCCCTGCTGGAGCCCTCGTCTCCCTCCCCTTGGTCTTCAACCCATGACACCCTGCATGTCCGCCCTCCAGTAACCTCGTATGAACCCTGAACCCTGTTTGTACTATACAAACGTCTCTGAGTATAGAAAACTAGAACCCTCTATGAAGCCCACATAAACCTCTGCACTTTATTACAACCAACCCAAACTAGACCTCTAAAATAATCATGCTCTTCAATCAGCATCTTCTTAGTCAAGCAGATTTAACACACTTTTATGAAGAAAATATGTGTGCTCAGAAAACACTTTATTTACAACATTGCAATATTTTGTATGAGCTGGGGAGCAAAAAGAAAAAAGTTTTGCGCATATTTTTGTTGAGTGTGTGATTCTCATGTCTCCTCCAGTCCTTCTTTGATTTACAGATGGTGTTCCTTGCCATGTGAAGATATAAACTCTGACTTTTTGCTTCCCCTCGCAGAGCTGAGTGACGTGTGGTCTATCTCCAGCGTCAACATCCGGACAGATATGAGCATACCCAGTCACCTGCCCACCATCACAGAAGAGTAACTGGAGAAGAGAAAACGATACAGAGAAAGAGAGAGAGGAAAGAAAAAAAAAAAAAAAGGCACAGCTGGTGAGAGACTGGAGGAGAACGTGCTGAGAAAGAACTAAATTCTTTGGTATTTTTGTTAAGAAATTAAACATTCATGGTTATTAAGCCATCCTCAAATCTGATCAAGAAACGTTTTACTAACTGACAAAAATGACATTAAATTCGAGTATTAATTTCGAAACCAATGTGAAGAAAACCACAGATGCAGGAAAAGGCGTGTTGAAAAACCAAATCTGTTCCATCTGGGCACAAAACAGTGTTAGCACCTCATCAGATCACTGATTAAATGAGTTTCAAGGATTTTAAATAAATGTGAAAAGACAATTGGGAAAAAGGAACAGAAACGCATAACGTGATAGCTATCAACTATCCGCTCGTCTTTCTTCACCTCCTTTTAACTTTGTTTGTCTGTGGACTGAATGAAACTATGGAACTTAACTTGATCTGCCCTCAGTGGCAGAGAAGGCAGAGTGTGGACATGAGCCCAGGAGCATTAGTGTCCATCTGTGGTCTCATAGATGCCATTGAAATGTCTGGGCAGCGAGGACAGCTAAACACTAGCCCCTGACATTTTCATGTCTATATACAGTATATAGGACTTTGAGTATCCTTTGTATGTGTTCTACTTTTCAAGTTCTGCTGAACTGGTATCATGTGGATTAGACAGAACCTTAAACCAGGTCTGGAGTCTTCTCTGTGTGTCTTGAGTTGTTGTTGTGTATGGACTGAATGCTGTTTGACAGAATGAATGTAAGACGGTTTGCTACTGAAGTGAATGTATTATCAAGCAGGGCCACGTTTCTCAAAAGCATTTTACTTTGGATATAGATTTGTGCCAAATGTCAGTTAGACTCTATAGTCCATCTTCCTTCAAGCTGAATCTCATCTTTGCGAAAGATGGCGTCGCGTCTAACGCTCTCAGGTGTGAAGTGCACGATGTTAGGGATCCGATTTTTGAGGGGCGTCGCCAGTTTTCCGCGCAGTGTTGGAGACGATTGTTCAGAACCAGAACCGTACTTTTTGTGCTCCGCAGAAAAATGTAAAGGGCAGTTTGTGGCAGATCTTTGGATGGAGATGATCACAGGGTGTTAGTGGCACACAGGTCACGGAGAGCTGCTCATTGCATTTAACCCACAGTCCAAATCCAGGTCCGCGTGATGGTCCCATCTGGCAAAACTGTCTTTCTGAGACTTGGGCAAAAATAAGAAGATAAAAAAAAGTTAGGTGGCACTTTGATGAGCTAGAACAAAACATAAAGAATGCAACTGCAAAATGCAACAAAGGAATTTAATGTACTGTATTGTATTGTAATATAAGTTAGTGGTAGCATTTAGTTTCACTGTTTTGTGTTCTTGTTGAGAATATAGTAGCTGATGTAGACAAAGCGTTTTAGCTACAGATATCAATCACCATAGTTACGCAGCCATATTTATTCTATTGAATATTTTTGCTTCCTCAATGCTCTCTTGAAATGAAGCCTCAGCCACACTTTTTGGTTTCAAACAGACGGGTCTATGGAAAGAGATTCCTGCTGATTGTCAGGCGGAAGGCAGCGCTGCACAGGAGACAAACGGCTCTATTGTAACTGTGTTCACATACGGGCAAACCTTGCTTGCTGCTCTGCATGTTTTATTCAGTAAACATATCAATCACATAGCAAACATCAGCAAAGCTAAATTGGTGCAGTCCAAAAAAAAACCAAAACAAAACAAAAATCACACACACACCAGGGCCATGGCACCAGATACAGATCGCCAGGTAACCGACTGGAGCCTGTTCTCATCTCAGACACCTTCACTGCAGGCTGCAGGCGACAACATTAATTGATGCATGAAAATATTTTCTCATTCCTTAGCACAGCTTAAGCGTACGGCTCGGTTTGGGCTCTTTCTCATGTTCTGGCCTCCCATCATTATGACATAGATTTTATAACATATAGTACTTGCTTGACTGTCTTGCGACAATGCTCTTATTGATAAAAGTAAGGTTTTCATTGTGATGGAATAATTAAATTCCATGACCCTCCATAGCTCTACATGTTAGAGCTGTGTATATGGAGGTCGCTTCCTGTTCAACAACTGTGCACCGTGTGGCCGACCTGTACTCTGAGACTTTGGCTGTCCAGCTGTGGAGGTATAAAATACCTACATGTGTGTGCCTGAAACAGTTGGACTTGAACATTGCATATTCTAAGCGTCAGCATTAAGTGTCGACTTCTGTACCATCTGAAATAATATAGAGGACACCGATTCACACAGGCTTATATTAGCTCCACAGTATCTTTGTGCAGTACTTGGTCCTAAGGAAAAATAACAGTACAATACAGTATAATATGGATACAATAGTCCAGATTCTTTCTGTTGGTTAGCTCTTGTGCCGTTTGAATTTTATAGAGGTGTTTTCTTTTTTTATTATTCTTTTTTTACTGTAACTTTTCTCAAGTTGTAAAAGCTATTGATTATTAAAACCTTAGAAAAAAGTTTGGCTCGTTGGTGACGTTTTTTGTGATCAATTTTTTAATTGGCCATATTCCTTTTTAAACATGAAACACAAGAAAACAAACATAAATACTAGACATAAAAACAATAAGAAAACACCAGTGACAAAAACCACAAGAACCAAAAAAAAAAAAAAAAAATTATGAGCATACACACACACACCAACCCCCCTTCCCTTCCCATTACATTACCCCCACAGGACCCATAACCACCCCTGCAAAAGCAAAAACAAAATCTGCTCACCCAAATACAAAGAATAGCTTATGAAAAGACTCATAGAAATGATCATTAATAAAGGCTAACACCACATTCAACACATTTAAAGTTAAACATGTCACATTTCTACAGGTTCAGCGCCCACTTGCATGGCATCAATAAATAAAGTCCATGAGCTGACATTCAAACCTTCAGCACCATGCATACGGGCCACTGACATCTCCATGTTAGCCAAGTCCACTGCTGAGGAAACCCATTTTGGAAAGGACAAGATGTGAGGAGCTTTCCGTCTTTGAGCTACCATTCTTTTTGCAGCAGTGAGGCCGACCAATAACCAGCGCCGCTGCCTCATGGACAAATTCAACCCAGAAAAAACATTTAATAACAAAATAACAGGAGAAACAGAAACAGTGACCTCCAACACCACCGACAACCTCCTAGCAACCCTTTCCCAAAATATTGAAACTGCAAAGCATTCCCAGACCATATGAATAAAAGTACCAGGGGTTCCCAAGGAACACAAATCACAGTTGGGATTTTAAGATAGTTTCATGAGAAAACGTTTCCGGGGAGTGGAATATAATCTGTGTGCATAATTATAATGAATTATTTGATGATTGGGGTTCCTGGAAGACAGAAAAATATTATTCCAGACCATATTCCAATTGATTACGCCAGAAGGAACAGAAAGATCTTGATACCAACAATGATGAACTTGCAGGGATTTTTCTGCAGCCTTATTAATAAGTAAGTAATAACTAGAAACCAAACCCTTGGTAGCTTTAGCCGTACAAATTTTGTGGATGGGATGGGTCTTAAATTCCTCTCCCCAGGGGACCCCGTATGCTCGTAAAGCATTACGAAGTTGCAAATAAAAGAAGAAAGAGCTGCCAGGTAGCTTATAATGAGATTGGAGATCCTGGAATGCCCCGAAGCCTATTATCCTCCACAATGTCAGAGAGAGTGTGAATGCCTTTATCACTCCATTGACGGAAAGAAATAGGATGATCTTCTATATGGAGAGAAAAGTTATGAAATAATGGTATATGAAGATAAAATCTCAGCCATGTATTTGTATGTGATTCTACATGTGACAAAAAGATGAGAAATTATAGGTCCAAATTTAGATTTACAAGTCTTACGAGGAATGTTAGAATAAATCAGATCTTGAAGCCTGCGAGGACTCACTAACTCCTCCTCCATTGAACGCCAAGATACCTGGGCCTCTGGGTTAAGCCAGGTATGAAGAGCCGTGTGTGAAGGACCAGAAATAAAATTTTAAATTAGGAATGCCTAGGCCACCCGAACTTTTTTTGGCTCTGTAAAATAGACATTTTAAGGCGTGGGTGTTTTCCTTTCCAAACATATTTTGTAACTAATTTTTGTAAATCTCTCCAGTAACCAACAGGAGGTGATACAGGGAGCATGGAATTACAAAAATTTATACGAGGTAATACATTCATCTTAACAATCGAAACCCGAGCTTGAAATGAATTCGAGATAGGTGACCAACGCTCAAGATCTGACTCCACCTGTTTAAGGACTGAGTTCTAATTATTTGTGAGGGTGAGATGAAGAGAAGGAAATATATTTAAACCAAGATATTTAAAAGTGTGGACCAGTGGTATTGTTGAAGGAGGCGCAGCCTTTCTCATGGCATTGTTCAAAGGAAGAAGGGCAGATTCAGCCCAATTGATTTTGTATCCAGAAATATTGCTAAAGTCTTCAAAAATAGACGAAATATGTGGAGTTGACTGTCCTGCATCTCTTAAAAAAAGCAATATATCATCTGCATAAAGAGAAATATAATGATCAATGTTATGTGCTGTAATGGGAGACTGACGCACTGCCTGGGCCAGAGGTTCAAGGGAAAGTGCAAATAACAAAGGAGACAAAACACAGCCTTGTCTTGAACTTCTAGAAACTGGAAATAAGGAAGAACATAAGTTACCGGTCATCACCATTGCCGTGGGAGAGGAATATAAAGTTTGAACCATTCTAATAAACTGAGCTCCAAACCCCATGTGTCGCAGGACTGACCATGAGTAATGCCATTCCAGGCGATCAAAAGCTTTCTCTGCATCAAGGGACATGGGGTTCGGCTACCAGAGGCAGCGTCAATAATATGCAAGAGTCTACGAATATTGTGTGATGATAAGCGGGATTTTATAAAACCAGTTTGATCAGGGTTTATAAGCTTATGCACAAAAGGCTCCAGTCGAAGGGCTAGCACTTTAGCAAATAATTTCACATCCGCATTCCAAAGAGAGAGAGGGCGATAATTGGCACAATTACTTGGGTCTTTCCCCTTTTTAAGAAGTAAAGTGATAGTAGCTGTGTTATCATCTCTAGAAAACGAACCAGTATTTAATGCGTAGTTAATCATATTCAAAATGAAATGACCAAGTTGAGGCCAGAAAGTTAATAAAAATTCAGGGGGAATCCCATCAAACCCTGGTGACTTTCCTTTGTTCATGCTACGTAATGCAGCTTCTAATTCATCCAGTGTTATAGGTGCATCAAGGGACAAGACGTCACTGGGCAATAACTTAGGTAGATGAAGGTTACTAAAAAAAATATATCAGATTTGGAAGAATCATGTGCAACCTCTGAGATATATAACTTTGAGAAAAACATGCGAAAAGTGGAATTAATTTGTACAGGATCAGACACTAATTCTCCTTGGGGTGAAATATTTGCAAAGTTCTCGCAGGCCTGGAGGCTCAAGGCAAGTGATCTACTAGGACGTGCACCTTCGAAGTAGTGATTCTGACATGTATGATGAATAAGAAACTCTGCACGACGCCTGAGCAAGGAGTTCAGCTCATTTCTTAATGAATTCCGTTGAACCAACAAATCCGGAGTCACATTAGAGTGCATGATTTCTTCAAGATGCAAAAAGCTTTTGTTCTAGTTCATAAATCCTAATATAACGCCTTTTATTCAAATTGGACACAAATGCAGTACAGTTACTTCTGATAAATCCTTTCACTGCATCCCATAGAACTCTAGGATCGTCTACAGAGTGTCCATTAAATGAGATAAATTCAGCAAAAGCAGTTTGAAACTGATTAATAAAATTGCTGTCTTGTAAAAGGGAAGTGTTAAAGAGCCAGAGAGGTGCACGGTTAATTTGAGGAGTCAAATTAGCCCTACAAATTATGGCTTTATGGTCCGAGAGAACAAAAGGGATCATGTCAATACGAATATTATCAAGAAGGTTTTTTGAGGCAAAAATAAAATCAATTCTGGAAAAAGAATGATGTCTGGATGAAAAAAAAAAAAAAAGAAAAAAAAGAAAAATCCTTGACCAATGGATTAAAAACACGCCATAGGTCGATCACTGCAACATCATCCGCCCTTTTCCTCAAAGCCGTGGACGCTGACCTCTGGTCACCACTCTCTGCTGAAGCTGTCCTATCTATTGAATGTTCCCATACAGCATTAAAATCAGCACCAATAATTAAACGATATTCTACCAAATCAAGCATCATTTGGGTTAGTTGTGCATAGAAATTAATGTCAAATGTATTAGGGGGCATATATGGATACAAAAGCAGTTTTTTTTTTATTGGCTATAATGTTTTTAATAAAAGTGATTCCACCCTCTGAATCTCCCCCTGTACCTAAATGGGTAAATTGAAGGTTACGACGAGCTAGAATAAGTACACCTTTTGTTTTATTGGAAGAGGAAGAGGATGATAACACATGATAAAGTTTATTCTGCAATCTATGCACATCCTTCTGTACCAAATGGGATTTACTAACCATGGCTATGTCCACTTTCTCCCTACTAAGAGCACCCAAGAAACTAGTGCGTTTATGTGGTAGATTAAGACCACGGGCATTAAAGGAAAAAAGGCGTCAGCCTAGTCATTCAAGATATATAAAACAAGTAAAAGTAAAATGAGCCATAGACAAAAAAATATACTGGTGGTCAGAGTACTGTCCTTTCCCATCCCACCCATACAACCCACACATACATACCACAAAACAGCACAAACCGCAAAGACAAACCATTAAAAAAACAAAAGCTGCAAATAGACATTTAAAATATGACAAAACACCAAAACAAGACGAAGACAAACAAAAACAAGCAACCCGAAACGGTAAAGCACAAGGTTTAAGTACCATGAAGGCAAAAAAAAAGAAGGAAGGCGAGCCTAAAAAAAAAAAAAAAAAAAAAAATAAATAAATAATAATAATAATAATAATAAAATAATCCGCCCAAAAATAAAATCAGAGGCCATAAATAATCAGCTTCTTACAAAAATAGAAAAGTGCCATTATCAAGAGAGAAAAAATGAGGTTAACCCGCATACTTTGTTATTTGTGAAAGCATTTAATCAAAAACAAAAGAGCAAGAGTGCGGAGATACGCACAGTCACACATGCATGCCAGAAAGATTCAAAATAATTTAGCTATAATCTTCAGCCCTTATATCAATGCTGTAAAAAGTATAAAAAAAAAGAAAGAGGGGGAGGGAGACGATTTAAATGTCAAATCCTTATAGATGACCAAACCCCATAACAAAATTACAATTTATATATAAGCATAGAAGAAAAAAGAAAAACTCACTTGATTCAATTGATCGGGATAATCCAGTAAGGGAGTCCAAACCTATCCACTTTACTCCGAGCTGCGCGGGAGGCAGAAAAACGCAATTGTCCCACCTGCTCAGGTTAAACCAGGAAAGTTAATCAACGTCCGGAAATATGGACTTCATGGAAACCTTGGCCGTCTTCACGTCTTCAAATTTCTGGATTTTATCCTCGATCCAAACCCATAACGTAGCTGGGTCCCGAACCCTGGTTTGGATACCTTTGTTGTGAAGCTGTTGTCTTCTGTCGCAGCGGCCAGAACCCCCCCCACACACACCACCGTTGCCGTCTCAGCCGAGCCGACATGTCAGTGGTAATTCTGACAGGTTTATCCAGGTACTTCAAATCACGGGATTTAACAGCTTCCAGGAAATGAAGAAGTTTAAATATAACCGCCCGGTGCTTGTTGGATTGCGGTGGAGGTCCGATTCTGTGAGCTATTTCAATATCGTGCGCCCGGATTGGAATTGACAGGAGGTTGAAGAGATTAACAAGGAATGACTGCATACTTTAGCCGGCTTCACTCTTCTCCGGTAAATTCAGCAATCTCCGATGGTATTTTCTTGATCGATTTTCCAGTCGGTCAATTTCAGTGAGAGCCTCCTGCAAATCACTTTCAAGCGTTTGAATGCGTAATTCATGCTTGTGTAATTTAGACGCGTGCTCGTGTAATTCGGCCTCAGTTTTCTCCAGCTTGCTCCCACTTGACTCCACAGACGCCGTCAGGCGGTCTAACTTGGAGGAAAGAGTGTCTATTTTGTCCATTTTCGCTGTCAGAGCCTTGGTTTGATTCCACAAGCACATTCAGAGTTTGCTGGAGCTTTTCCATCTCTTTGGAGCGAGTGCATGTCATTTAGACGGCGGGTGTTTCTGATCCGGGCTGATTGATTGTTTGTTTGTTTCTTAAACAAACAAATTTTAACTCTAAATCACCTGAGGCCATAGACGGAGACTGAAGAAAAGTTAGTCTTACTCTTCTATCAGTTCATTCTGATTTAAAGGGCCGATATTTTCCCCTAGAGTCATGCTGCCTTCACGTGGTATGGGAAAGATGATCCTTTCCATTTGTGAAGTGGAAATTACGAGTACATTGTGTTCAAGTGCTTTTGTTGTCGTGGTGAAGTGAAACATGGCGGACACACAGTTTATCCTGACCTGTTACTTGGGTAAAACAGTTTTAGACTTCCTAATTCATCTGCTACAGCAAGAAGAGGATGCATCAAAACGCAAATCCTGGTCCATGAACAACCTTCCATCTCCTTCCCGTTGATAGAGAGTTTGGGGAATGGGCTGGGTCATCTCCTGGTAGGGGTGCAGCTACCAGTGTCAGGGGGGTATGCAGCAACAATTTTGGCGCCCCCCCACCAAAAAAAAAGAATAGTAATAATAAATAAATAAGTCTGCCGGACATCATCATGTATGGGTTTTAAATAATTAGGGTTTCTCTCCTTTTCCCTCTTCCTTTTTCTATTTTTAGCCCCCGACAGCTTTTTTGCTTTATCCATCTTTTCCCATGGACCTCAACTCGCTACTAGCGCCTGCTCCCTCTTCTACGTCAAAATTGTATGATGGAATCTTATGATAGGGCGCCCTTCTCTAGCATGTCAGTCCTCTAAAGTGTTATATAACCTTAAGGAAATACAGCAACTATTTAGAAATGCACAACAGCAGAAACATAAAGAAAATATGAATTTTATTTTATTATTATTATTATTATTATTATTATTATTTACCATTGCTTTGGTGCCCCCCCTGATGTGGCGCCCCTACGCATCGCATATAGTGCATACCCACTTTTTGCGCCACTGTCTCCTGGTCCCAGTATATCATGGTGTCACTGGCGTACACTACTGAACAAATAAATTCACGTGAGAAAAATTGCCTCCGACCGCACAGTACCCTACTTGAGGCTATCCTCCACTGACTGCTAGCTAGCATCTGCTCTTGGGAGGTAAAACCAAACAATACGGTATTTTAAAAAAACGACCCTAAGTTTAAATGGCGATGTTATTAAAGTTCCATATGCCACAGCATTATGTAGGCTACAAGCTCACCAGCTAACAGCAGCAGAGAACTTTTAACTGAATGCAATGCTTACCACTCACGGTACTTTCGTGGCTCTCCGCCATGTTGAAAGGTCAAAGTTTATCTCGTCTCGGCAGCTCGGGTATCATAAATATCTTCCAGCTTTCCAGTGGAAATTACAAAGTGAGTGGGTGTTCATGTGCAATTTCGGTTTTTGGCATTTACCATAATTACTATAGGACATGAAGGCAGCATTAGACCCGCACGTCTCTATTCGCTGCCGTCCGCCGCCATTTAAGTGACACTGTGTTTTTTTTTTATGCCTAAAGTGTAAAAACATTCTTAAAGCTGTACGTTGGGATGACTTTATAAACTATGTTTTTACATGATGCCAATCAGTTGACTAAATACACGAAGATTTTAACCCTAAGCAGATCATAAGGCGGTAAAATGGCTGCACTGCACTTTGTTACGGTATTGGCCTTTGAGATGGATGCTAATTCTAAATTTATACTAATGGGGCTGATTGAATGTCTCTCACAACCACACCAGGCGAAGCAAAACTCCTGTCATACTGCATGTTCTATAAAAAAAAGAAAAAAAACTTGAATTTATAGGCAACATCTGACATATTGCCAGACTGAAGACTATTGACTGAATTGTATTGCTCAGCTTCTTCTTATCCTTGCTGCTCCTCTTCAGCATCTTGATTAGTAATTCTCGTGGGACTTTTCTGCTTGTGAAGCAATGGCAAGACAGTTACAGCTGAAAATATTTTGAGGATTTTCCACAATAAAACTTTCAGAGAACTAAAATAAAACTGCATTGTATTTCTGTATCAGGACCTCATCCCCCTCTCTCTGCACTGGTACATACAGTGTTTTTCAATGAAATCGACTTTTCATTTTTGCTTCTTGTTGAGGTTGATGCTTTCATTCCTGTTTGTTCACGGTCCATGATTATATGACGATATATCTCTTGTATCCACAGTACACACAAATATGACTGGAGGCTTTTTTCACTGATAAAAGACTTGACGCTTGAGTTAAATTTGAGAACGATGATGAACAAAGTATTCTCATGTTTTCTTCATATTGAGACATTGTGTTGAAACATGATTGGATGAGTTTCGACTGTAGAAAATCCAACAATCCAATCAGCTCCACTTGGACCTGTATAGTAATAACTTTAATTGGTAGCACATCTCTCCATCAAAGCCAATCCTACGGTAAAGAAAATGTCTATATATTCAGCACAGTCTTAAGGATGAACCAGTTTGACTTTGGTCAAAGGTCAAAGGTCACTGTAACTGAAGAATTAGAAAATGAATTATGGCAACATAATTCTAATCCTCTTAAATTTCTAAAATGATGAGGTGATGATATTATTTGTATACCTATTCAAAATATCAAAGGTGATGTCAAGTCTTCATGATGCCGGCCAACAATGTAACAAAACCAGAAGGGCAGACTGGGACTGTTTCCTGAAAGTTGATCTTTGATTGATTGAAGTAGTTCGATTACTAAAAAAAAAAAAAAAAAAAAAAAAAAGACTGATGATGGTTTTGGATACAAACTAATCCATCATCAGTCTAATATCATCTGTAATATAACAGCAGCACACAGACAAAGGTGACAAGTGTCCAACATCCAGTGTGACCAACATTAGTTATTCATTCATTTATGTCAGTTAAAACAAAACAAATATATTTAATATTTTATACAAAAGTGGCTGCAAACAAAACACACCAGTAAATTACTAGAGGCCAAGATGATGACTTAAAGACTTTACAGATGAAAACTTGATAAAACCCACACAACAGGCACAAAACACGCGTTAGTCCAGAAAGAGACAACAATCTGAGTAACAAAGTTATCAAAGGGAATGATTGGCACCAGTGTCTTTGTTAATAACACAAAACCTCCAATGCAGCTTCATGTAGAAAAATGTCATCACAATGACAGACAAATTTTACATACCATTTTTTTGCTAAAGGTGAGTTCAGACTGCTGCTAGACTAACTAGATGTTTGTAATGCAGGAAAGACCACTGGCTGAGATTATTTTAGTTCTTCTAAGTATTCATCTGGCTTTGCAGCAGATTATCAATCTTTCAGGAAAAACCTGGTCAGTAAGTCTATTTTACTTAATTTATTTCATTAAAATGGAAAGTGTCAGATTCCTTACAGCCATGTAAACAATAATTTTAAGAAAAAGGGAAAAAATTGAATTTGAATTTTCATCTCTTAGAACTTTTAACTATAAAATTTCACACACTTGCCAAGGATCCAGGTTTTATTCTCATGAGCTACCTTTTGAATTGAAATAATGATTTCCTGTTAACAGGCCATCACAATTGTTTTGATTTTGAGGTCAAATCTCAGATGAGAATAGCTGGTCTAAAGTTTGTGTAGTTCTAGTCCTCTACAGTTACAGTTAATATTTGTACATTTATTAATAAGCTGGACAATTTTAAGTATCTGTGCTTAGGTTTCATGAAAATTTCCCTTCCACAAAATAAATTGAGAACTAAAACCTAAAACACTGACTTTGAAGTGGACTAGATAAACTGGTTACAAACTTGAAAAAAAAAAAAAAAAGACATTTTAACAAAAGTAATAAAACTGCTGGATAATGAAATGTTTTAATGTGGTAGCTTTTCAGCTGCAATAATTGGTTTTCATCAGCATATAGACTATTCTTGCTGAATGTGGATGCCGTATCATGACCAGTTTTATAATTATGTCACCAACTCCACCTTGAGAAATGTAACTTAAAGCCCCAGAAAAAGCTAGTAAAAGGCCCCAGCAGTTAAAGTCAGAGTTAAACTAAAGATGCTTAGTAATGCAATCCAAACAGAAATAGAAAAACAACTGCAGCACTAAATGTGATGAAACATCTGATGATAATCATAACAAAAAAAAAAAAAAAAAAAATTAAAACTAGCAAAAATAATTAAACCCTTACACACAGAATAGGCCATCAAGAGCAAACAGATGCATTTCTAGTGTGCCCCTTCACACATAAGAATTTAAAATAAATCAGCTCAGTAAGTGATACAAAGATTAACTTGGTTCATCTAAGAGAGAATGTAAACTCACACTTTAAATTTCAAAATAAGGCTCCTCACCAACACACAGACAAACTTTCACATTTTTGTCTGTGGAAACCTGTAGAGCCAGGTTTCTACAGTGTTCAGGTCTTACTAATACATCATAGAATTGAATTTAATCTACAGTTAGAGTTCAAGATCATAATGGTACGAATGGAAAACCAGTAGTGAGATTGAAGCCAATTACGCATGAGGTCCATTAGTTAAATCTTGATAAACAATTTCTCAGTAATTACCGGCTATATGAAAACAGCAATTTCTAGCTCTGTAATGAAGTAATAAATGTGGCCAACACACAGATAAGCACAGAATGCAGAACTTGATCAACAGAAGGAACAGAAGTAGGTAATTTATCCAGATAACTTCTTTTTTCAGGCAACTAAATTGAGTTACTTTCAATAACTGCAGACTAAAAATTGACGTGTTCAGTACAAATATCCCATACAGCAGTTAGCGTAACATGGAGGAACTAACT
Source organism: Remorina albescens (assembly GCA_034769265.1). Classification (NCBI taxonomy): domain Eukaryota; kingdom Metazoa; phylum Chordata; class Actinopteri; order Carangiformes; family Echeneidae; genus Remorina; species Remorina albescens. The sequence continues at coordinate 21,773,120 of CM068497.1, read as the reverse complement.
CAGAGTCAGGAAGTGGATTAGCCATCAATTATTACTGAGACAAATGTAGATTGCACTTACAGACCAAAACCATTGACAGTAAAATCATCGGTGCAAAATCTGTGGACAGGAAGTGTGGACGCTTCTATTCACAGAATAATTAGAGAAGCTGGTCACTCTCAGAAACTGTTCTTTAACAAGAACATCAAAGTATTTTTAGAAAACAGTTTTTACCACCTGCGGTTACTGCAACAACAAGACTGACATCTTCCTGCAAGAATATAGTATATCCAGTCCAAATAGACGGCAAAATGACAGCAGCACTGACTCTACGGATCTGACAGTAGAATCCTGAACTGAAGTTGGAAGTTCAACTTGTTGGCCATTTGGAGGTGTTAGAGGTAGTCATCCTCGCTGGACGGCTCATCCTCATCGTAGCGGTTATAGTTGCTGGGGCCTTCGCCAGGGTCATCACTGCTGGCAGCTGAACTCTCCGCTGTGAGCTTTGACCATTCTGAGCTTGCAGAAGAGCTGCGGCTCATCCTCCACAGTTGGTGGGCAAAGGTTCGCCCCCAGCTGCAGTACTGACCAACAGGGCGCAACAGCCGGATGAGCTCAGCAGCCTCCTGCCAATAAGAAGTTCACTTGCTGTGGCCCCGCCCGGAGCGCTGCTTGTTCATAGTGGTCAGCATCTGGCTGATGTAAGAGGTCAGAAGGTCATCCATCTTGTAACCCTGAAGGTGTGATGGAGAAACACAGGTAATTAAAAGTAAAAAAAGAAAAGTACCAGCCAACAATAATTCTGCATTCGAAATCCTTCGTACCTCAAAGTAAAAATAGCATCTCAGTATAAATATTAATTTTGACGCATGGTTCCTGACAAATATTGTGTGATACCTACTGGTAAAAAGGGCTGCTTAAAGATATTTCTCTCTGAATCAACGTGTAATGAAGTAGAAGTAGATTTTGCTTCATTGAGGAAAATAATAGTGCAACCTCAGCTCTTCCTCCTCATGATGTTTTGATAAATTTGGTTTTGAGTTTAAACAGGCAAAAACATCACTCTGCTTCCCCGCTTTCTCCTAACAGAAATACTATTCCACAGTGTCAAACCACCACAAATTAAACTCCACTTCCTTGACATTTTTGATTTTTAATTAATCTAAAGTGCAGTAATTTAATTTGAAAACTTAAAAGGAACTGTTGCGCTAATGGTTGTCATGTAATCTCAATCAATAAAACAAAACAAAACAAAACTGTGAAGAAGAAGTTAAAATTAAATCAGTATTTCTGTTAAAAAGTTAATTGTGACTGTTGTAAATGCACTGATGTAATAATTAGTGCTGTGTATATTGTGTTGAACTTGTGTGAGGTATTAGCAGTAGATGGTAATCACTTATTTGAACATTTCAGAGTATACAGTGGTGACTTGGGCTGTTTTATTTACCAGACATGTGTGTGTGTGTGTGTGTGTGTGTGTATGTGTGTAACCCACCAGTGAAGTCTCACACAGCAGTTTGCTTCCTTTGACCAGGTTGCCAATAGTTATGTGGAAGTAGGTGTTCCCACTGCTCCAGTTGGAGATCTTGGTGAAGGGGTGGGTGGTCAGGATGTCCTGCACACGGACACATTAGGCCTTTGAATATACCTTCCACAGCAGTTAAACTCTGTAGCAGCAGTGAAACATTTGAGATGATCCCTCAAATAAGTCTGGCATCTGTCAAGCAAATTCAATGCAAACCTTAGTCTTCGGGTCGATGAGACTGACTCCATGCTTGTTTATGGCGATCAGCAGGATTTCTGGGTAGTTTGGTTCAGTGGTTTGCTTAATACAAAGGAAAGATATTTATATTGTTGTAAAGTGTAAACTGCCATTGATCATCTATTGATCATATCTTCTCATTTTTACATATAAAGCATTAATGTTTTATATCCAATACTTCTGTGAAACAGATCACAGAATGCGATAATGTAATAAAAAGCCAGTAGACCTTTAAAATCTAATAAAATAATAATAATAATAATAATAATAATAATAATATGAGGGTGGGGTCAGTTGTTTTTACCTTGACCTCAAAGAAGGCGGAGCCAAAGGTCGGCCATTTGTAGATGAGCTTTAGGAACATCAGTTTGGCCTCTTGCCTTGATTTACCAGCCTGCTTGTTGAAGTACGCAACCACAGACTGTAGTTATCACACCCCACACACACACACACACACACACCCCCGTAATTAAACACTGTCCATTCTTAATTACTTAATGCTAAATTCTAATTTTGAGTAGATGCAAATAAGGTAACTGGGTATACTATCTTAAAGAGATAACTTAAAGACTGCAACAGGAAATTTGTCCATCTACACTGAAAAAAAGATATTAAATATCATGAATATCTTACAATTAGATCATGACCTAAGCCATTGGATTTTCAACAAATATATCTAAATGTAATAATCTCGTCTTATTTGTTGGTATGCTTTCATCTAATTTTTGAAAATCTGAAGACAAAATTTTGTGTACAACCTTTGAAAATGATACAAAGTTCACACACTTTCAAGCACCACAGTGCCTGACAACATGTTCCTCTTTAACAAAAGTATGAAATCAGTGACATTCAGTAAATTAAGTGATATATCTTAACCATTTCGAAAAATACTCATCGGAGTTTTGTGGGTTTACCCTTTTCCAATCATCTGGTGACATCTGACGAATGAGGTCCTGGGGAACTAGCTCCCGAAGCATCTTGGGAATTGTTGGAAAGTGGGATTTATCATCCTCAAACTTGACACGGTAAATGAGCGCTGCAAGTTGGAAAACTTCTTCTCGTGAACACTTATGGTATCCACGCAAATATTTAGGCAGCTCCTGATTAAAAGGAGAGTTACAATTTATTCAAGTATTATCATGAACAATAATGATTTCAACTGACTGCCAAAAAATAAGGATCTAAGAGTCTTGGATAACACATTGTGTTAGCTGGAACAAAGATGACTGTTGTAGTTTCTACCTGAAACCTTTTTTTCTGTTTAGCAGTATAAATTCCATAACACAGACCTGGTAGTAATGGAAGATGGAGTCTGCAAATGAGTCCTTCCCTGGTACTGTGTTGGTCCACAACTTCTTCATGAAGAACACCTGATAGGTCAAAGAGGGAATGATACCTACAAGGTAAAAGCACAAATGTGATCAAACTTAAACAGACACATTTTAAAGTTTAGTTGAAGCTGACCACTGGTGTTTGGATCACCATGAGAATCATGGTAATCCCTGATCTCAACAGGCCACTGTTGACCTGAATATGCAAATATCTTTACTGCCACTGAGCTAAAACAGATGTTGGTACGAACCTTCTTTAGCTGGCCGAGACTTCTTGATCCAGTCAGTCAAATGTCTGACAAAGTCAAAGAAGAAATCTCCCTCTGGCACACTGATCACCTTGAGAACACATATACACAGTCTTTAATATCATTGGGTTACAAGCTAGTCAATCCATTAGTTAAAACAGAAGGCCAGTGGAGTGAAATAATCCAAACTCTATTTCCAAAAAAGTTGGGACTCTGTGTAGAATGTGAATAAAAACAGACTACACTCATCATTTTAAATCAAGATCATTTTAAACCAACTAAATACAACACTAATATATTCTCCAGGCAAGAAGACTGATCAGTAACAGATACAGCCCACAGACATCAGTGAAGGCAAAGGAGAGCTAGATGCAGGTTTTGGAGCAACATCTGCTTCCATTCAGACAATTTCTTTTTCACGGATGTCCTTGCATATTTCAGCACAACAAATATCAGCATGGCGTCAGCAAAAGAGTACGAGCATTAGACCTATCTGCCTGCAGCCCAGACCTGTCTCCCATTTAAAATGTATGTTGCATTATGTCGCGCAAAATGCACCAAGTTTGAAAATAAAATATCTTGGCTTTGTGGTGTATTCAAAAGAATTTGGGTTAAAACAGTTTGCAATCCACTGTATTTTGTTTGCATTCACATTTACACAGCGTCCGAACATTTTTAGAATTGGAGTTTGTTATGGTTTAACCGACACTTCCCAGAGGTGACTTCCTGTCACATATCCCAACCTGGATAAGCTGATTTAAAAGCAGTGCCTGGTTTTGAGGATTTAGTTTTGCCTCTGATTGTTGTGAGCTGAGTGACCTTGTCTGAGATCTTCACGAAGAGACTGAAGCCTTCAGGAGATTTGAGCAGAAGCCTTGTGGAAATGTTCTGGCAGAAATCCTTTGCTTTGGTGCTGGACTCCACCTCGAATGCCTGCAGTTTTGAGACATGCTTATTACAACCAATCTCAGTTTTCAGACATGAGACATTTTCATCCGTCTATTTTATACCTCATCTGTATCATCAGGGAAGTAGACTTTGTGGAAGATCTGGGTTGTCTTATGTTGGATGGCCTCCACTTCCACCAAATGAGGGGGATACTTCCTGGAGCCATTACTTTTACAATGACAACAATGACAAAACATCACAATTGTGCATCAAAGACATTTTGAAGCTCCAAAAGTCTGTTTTGGTTTCAATGTAGTGGAAGTTTTTGTGTGTTCTAGTTATGCTGTATTGTCAAGGGCAAGAGCTCCTGCTTCGGTCTGCAAAGGGAAAACAATTCATGTAGCTCTCGAAGATGTGGATGGATTTTTTTTTGCCAGTGGGTAATTTCAGCTGGTCCAGGGAAACCAGGGCCTGGAGCCAGACGAATTGTATGGTGGCCGAGTGTTGAGGCCTGGTCAAGCACAACTCAAAAAACCTATATGGGCTCATAGAATTAACCCAAAAATGAGGATTTGCAGATTTTTGGTGCCATGTTGGTAAATGAGGCGATAGTGTTTCCATCTAAATGTATACTCAGTCACCCGCTTATACCAAACTGGACTCTAGTCATTTTTAGACTTTCCCTACTGTAGGTGAGAGGCAGGTGAGTGTGGGATATCCAGTCTGAGTTGAGCACCGCTGTGTTTGGTTCCCCTCAAAAAAAACAAAAAAAAAACATAGTGGGTCAGCTACATGCAACTGCTAGTGTAGGCTGGCAAAGAAAGCTGGGATTCTTCAGTCTTGGGACTCTTGGAGACTTAAACACTTAAATAATAACAACATAGCATTTCGAAATAATGACCTTCTATGGTCATCAAACTTCAATGTGGATTTATATCTTGAGTTTGCTTACTCTTCTGGAATATGTAATTGATTATAACAGATTATTTAAAATATGGCATTGAGAGAGAAATCTACGTTAAAAGCAATTTTCATTTATGGTGTCCATTTTAATCTTCTACATCATTTCCATTACAAGGATTACCTAGGCCTAATTTTTTGCAAATGTCTACCATGTGCAATAATAAATCAGTATAAATTAACTACGGGTGAAGCACAAGAATCGTTCAAAACAACGGTGTTAAGAACTTTACCGTAGTGCTTTGTGCAGCCTCTGCATGCAGTCTCCAGACAACGGGTGATGTTTCTTGGACTGGAGAAAACGCTGAATGTGTGGCAAGAGCACATTACTGGGTGGGAACAGACCTGTACACAGCCACAGCAGCTCCCAGCCTTTCTCCTCACTGTACCTGCAGAAGCGCAATACTAAGCTTCAGATGCTGCATAGAAATACTGGGTTAATATAATCGTATCATTCCAAAACAGTTTGCGTGTATTTGTTTGTATGTTCACAGTTTATTTTAGCAAATTCAGTGAAAACATTTGGAAAATGTGTTACCATGTTATTATATTTCCAGTGAGTGAGTTTGAAACAAGTTATTCTAACTGATAAATGGTTAGTGGCAATTATAACTTTTTATAGGACTATTTTAGCATCAGTCACACACTTCACGTGGTTGTCAGTCAGCTGTTTGATGATTTGACAGTAGATCTCGTCTTTCAGCGGTTCAGCCTTGAGTGCTCCTTCGAAGATCTGGTCTGTCAACTCGTTCACGGAGCGCGTCCGTTTGGATGGATAGTCACCCATGTACTTCATCATAGGTAGAAAAAGATCAAGGAATAAAACAACCATGGTTTAAATACAAATTATGGAATGTACAACAGGGATGGACGACGAAAGTTTCATGTTTAGCGAGATGCATTGAAGTTACTGTTGCTATCTAGCTACTTACATAGATGGTGCGTGTTTGCCTCCTTCCATCAAGTCTGTGTTGAGCATGGCAGTTAGAATGTTTACAAGGTTTTAAAAACCTTGTAAACATATAGCAATGAATAACTACTTTTTATTTTCTATGATCATGATCCCTGAATGAATGTGTAAGTGTGACTTGTAAGTGTAAAGCAATTTGAGCACTTGATAAGATACCGCAAGTGACTTCCTGAGTGAAGTGCTGTCAGGAAATTAGTGGTTTGGATAATATCCTGATTTTGAATGCCAAAAACTATTTAAAATATAGTGCTAACCAAGTCACCATTGTGCCACCCTATTCCAAAATCTTGTTTTGTAAATGTAACTGAACTGTAACTGAAGCTTTTGAGGCTTGACCATCAATTCCCAGTTCCACAGCAGAGAAAAAAAATCCAAAAACACATATTAAGGCTGAGTCCTTACCACAGGAATCTGGGTTTGAATTTGAAGGCACGTAACTCTCCCTTTCTATTTCTTTTCACTCACTCATAGATAGTTAAGTGCAAAAATTATATTACAAAAAAACAAAAAAAAGAAAAAAAAAAAGAAAAACAGCAGCAACACAAGCTGGTTTAAGGATATCTATGAAGGACATGCAGGCGTCCTGAGCCAGGTCCTCGTGGTTGACGACCTTCTTCAGCAGTGGCTGCTTGAGAGGTTCTCGGGTGCAGCTCCACAACTTGTCCTTTCCACGATTCTTAGTGACCATCACTCTGCTCAGAGTGTGTTTGGGAGGGGGCCTGGAAAGAGAAGTTCACCAAAATGATGCCAAGAGGATTGGCGAGGTTAAATCACATGACTGTTGTCTAATACCTCAACATTGTCCTGTGCAAAGTCTACAGTATCATTGTGTATCAATGTCTCAAGGAAGGAAAAGTTCAGCCATTATAATGTCTCAGGGCAGATGCTCTTTAACTTTGTGAAAGCAGGATTGCTGTTGACTCTAATTATATAATTAAAACCAATGGATATTTACATACCACAAAGAATGCTCTGTGTTTCTTATCCAGACATATGAAGTGCTTTGGCACCACAATTTTTCTTGTGTGTAAGAGGAAGATTGTATGCATATGCCTGTCTATATAGGCATGTATTACTTTCTGTGACATAAATAACTGTGACTCTGACTAAAGACAAGATTCTTATAATCATTTTCCACTGACACTGCAATTCATCAACAATGTGCCGAACAACACTGCATTCTGAAACCATCACACACGTGTGCATAGACGGGTCCCATATTTACTTTTGAACAGGAAAATGACAATTGCGCTGGTCTAAAAAAGTTCATCAAAGCTTGATTACAACTGAAATGGCCTGTGGAGAGTGAGAGGTGTGAGAAGAGGCATGAACTAACCCCAGTCTGAATCTGTATGAAAGTATCTGAATTACAATTACATTACTGTGCTTTGGCAGAGGTGGATAATCTGTATACTTTGTGTTTTTTGCAAGCATGTGTACATACCTGAGTATATTGTTTATCTTGATTAGTTCTGTTTGTTATTTTTTACAAGTGTGTGTCTGTGTACCTGAAATAGTCATACGAGAACTCCTCCAGTGTGTATGGTTTCATTCTGCCATCAGTCTCTGGAAGCACAACCTGCGAAACACGGACTGACTCCTGTCGCTGATCCGGTGTCATGGTTACCAGTGCCTGATTAGTTGGGTTTCACAGGATTACTTGACATTCCATGCAACTGACATTTGACAAAAGCCAAAGTTGCTTTGTTAAATTAGATCAAGCTTAGTTGATGTCCATATTCATGTGTGTACAGTACATGTACACATATAAACGTTGGTTATTTATCCGAGATGTACAGTTAAAAAAAGTACTACTTACATATGTGTGTATATATATCTCAAGGTAAAAATTTATAACTAAACTGATTACTAAAATTAATTCTACGTTAGTGCAGAGGTATTGTACAAAGCCAGGAACACTAATTCTTTTATTATTAATATTTCTGTCTGAGCCCAAACCTCATAAACCCATCCCCTGGTGAAACTGTTGTGACAGTTTATCTGTTTAACCTAATTGCACATGGATGAGCTTCTTAAATGACCATGGAAAGACACTGACCACAAAAAGACACAGTTTTACAGTGGGGGAAACAAGTATTGAACATATTTTATCAGTAAACATATTTCTGATTAGGCTACTTACATTGACACTTGCCAGTGTAGTACATATTATTACGATACTTGCTGAATTAAAGAAACTGAGACAAATGCCCAGTGTCCTGCAGTGTGAAGTGTATAGACAGTGCTACTGTATCTGGGTTTCCTTCTCAAGTGAACCATCTTTTATTGAGAAAATGTGTTGTATGTCTGAGCGCTTTTTTTTTTTCCTCCTCTCACCACAATTTCTTGCTGAGGTCGGGCCATGGTGGGCAGGACATAGACGCAGTCGGCTGGGAAATCTCCTTTCTGACTGGTCCTTTCGTTGACTCCGTGCGCCCAACCAGAGTTGAGAACCTGCTCGCCAGTATCTTGTTCCAACAGGATCAGGTCTCCTTTCAAGAAGCTTAGGAATGTTGACTCCTCTCCAGCTGTGGGGAGAAAATGTCTAAAATAGAGCCTATAAAAGTTCATCCATTTCCCAACCCTTCAGTGGTTATGCATTAATTGCCACTCCTTTTCTAAATGCCCCCCCACCCACCACCACCACCTTCCAGCATCTCTCGGTTAGACTCCAGGGGCAAAGTACTGTATCTTCATACATAAGGAATTACTGGTTTTGGCAAGAGATGAATGTGTCAGTTACGTGTTATGCTTCTGTAAGTTTGACATGTTCTGTAAAGTTAACAATGAATATATGATTTACAGTATGAACTGGATATTTTATGATCTCAGTGCTACACTGCCACACCCAACCCAAACATTATTTGATAGTACCTTTTGTCTATTTGCTCAAATCCCGACCAAAGGATTTCTGAGAAAATGTGAAGCCACCATTGCTTATCTGACTTCAGTTCTCCTTTCCTACTTGTTTCAAACGTCATCACAGGATAAAACTATGTCCAGGGCTTACTGGAGTTAGGGTTGTCCTGTAGGGCAACGACAAATTTGGATCTCTTCCTAAGTCCTTCAAGAAAGGTCACCACCAGGTCACGGATATCATCTGCATTATTGGAGGTGAAGGTGTACTCGTCTCCTTTGAGGGTTGCCAGTGTGAAACTCTGACCCTGCAACTTTCCTCCCCTGAAATAGAAAATTAAATAACTGAATATGATTATCCGCGACCGGGAAACAGAAAAGCAGTAGAAGATGGATGGATGGATGGATGAATATGATTGTTTTACATATTTCTATCAACAGTCTCCTGATCTGAAATGCTTGTTGAATTCAGGCACAAAATTATGGTTAAGACAAGATCATGGTTTAGGTTAAAATAACCACTTGGTTAACGTTAAGTTTACATTTTTAACCAAGTGTCTTGTAAAAGAAACCAATGCAGAGTGTCAGCAGGAAATGACACTGATCTTTAGCGTCAACCTGCCTGGCGACAGATCCAGCATGCTTTACCTGCTACTAGAGACTGCAGTGATTTCTGGGAAGGAAAGCTCTAAGAGAACCTGTTCCTGCTCATCTACAAAATAAACTCCAGTCCAGTTGACAGCTACAATCAGGTCATTTTTAGGCAGACTGGGACCTAAGAGGCAGGAAAAACAGAATAAGTCACTGTTAAAGCACCAAGAGGGAGGGTTTTGTTATTTGGTACAACAAACATCATTCTGTATTTTAGAATGTTTTACCACAAATATATAACACTAACAGGAATTGTGTAATGTGATACCGACTGATCAAATGGCTCTTGATGATCAAATACCATATCATTGAAGACTTAAATCTGTTAGCTTCTTTCTCAAAGAAAGAAACATCCCAGAACTCGCATGTGGCTGACCCCTTTTAACCTGACACTGTTTAGACACCCTCCTTCCCCAAATGCCATGTGGGCTCTGCAGCCATCTTTGAGTCTGCTATCTTGTGGACCTTCTTTGTTCACCACCACTTTGTCAGGCCTTGTGGTCCAAGTAACCATTTTGAATCAGCTATTTTACCTTGTCACCCAACTGACACACTCCTATTTAATGTACAGTCTTTATAGCTTAGAGATTGTCTTTTCGTCTGTGTAACTTAATATCTTTTAGTATATTCACTGTGTGAGTTTAATAATGCACAAAGAAGAATATAACCAAATCAACAGCAAACATTTTGAAACTGAATCAATATTAGTTATCTGATTCTTGGGAGGATTATTGTGACAAATTACATTTTTAGTATGAATATTTCAGTGATTACTGATAATTAATCTAATAACTGATGGCCTAGCTATGTCCAGACAGTTCAATTCAGATGAATATCTTCAGTGTTACTTCAGTGTTTCTCCCTCCATTTGTCTTATTTAGATAATAGTGCATCATCTGTACTAAAGTGTAAAAGACGTCATAGAAGTCACCTGAGAACCTGAAGGCTTCATAGAAGCGAGAGAAGAGCAGAGGCCACTTATGGCGAGCGAAGTCCACCACTTCCTCCTTTACTTTCTGAGGGTCAAACCTCTTCTGGGTGTAAATGCCCTGATGTGACCATTAAAGACATGTTTTAATGATGTATAATCATAAAAGGAATCTATGACAAGGAAATGCAAAATAAAAGGCAGTGAAATTTAGGGGTCTGTGTAGCAGGTGATGTTCCATGCAGATAATATAAATGCAAATACAAGAAAGCTTCCTGTAACACATGTTAATTCAACATTGATGCAGGCAGCATGGTGGCATAGTGGTTAGTGCCGTTGCCCCACAACAAGAAACTCGTGGGTTTGGTTCCCGGGCCTCTGGGCCTTTCTGTCCCGTGCCTGCAGGGGTTTCCTCCCACAGTCCAAAGACATGTATGTTTAGGTTCATTGCTGATTCTAAATTGTCCGTGAGTGTGAGTAGTTGTTTGTCTCTGTATTAGGGGTGGGAATCTTACTATCTCACGATTCGATTCCGATTTTTGGGCTACGATTCGATTCAAAATCAATTTTCGATTCAAAGATTTGATTCATAATGATTTCTGCTTCAAGCGATAGGTGTGCAAAGGATCCTCATGATCTACTCCAGTCTGCTTTGCAAGACAAAATGACAAATGGAGACATTAAAGTGTATTTTTCACGTTTATTAAGTTTTAAACATTTATCCATGCTTAGATGGAATTGTTGCAACTGTTGCATAAAAGCAATATCACATATTGCTTAAGTAACAAAAATAAAAGTGTATCTTTATTAAAAAAAATTAAATAAAATTGTGTAGTTAAACATGGTTTCCCCAAGTGCTTAATCTTCATTTTGCAAACCTTGCACACTGTGAAGCTCATGTCAAGCTCGGTCTTCCCAGGCATTTGGTAAATAGGGCCCTATAAAATCCACGATCATGGAGTCACGGAATCACAGAATTAAACATTAAAAATGGAATTCATTATAAACACGGAATAACACGGAACTGGCCGACATTTTACATAAAATTTTTTTTTTCTTTTTTCCTGGAATAAAAAGGAACGTATCTGCTGGGAAAATGCTAAGAATGCACGCCCCCCTACCCATGAATGAATGAATGTGGTGACTTGAGCATAGTGGTTAACGCTGTCGTCCCGCAATAAGAAGGGCATGGTTCGATTCCCGTTGGGGGCACCTGAACATGTCTAGGTTAATTGGTGACTTGATGTAAACATATGTGGTGACCTGAGGAGCACGGTGGCGTAGTGGTTAACACTGTCGTCCCGCAATAAGAAGGGCGCGGTTTGATTCCCAGTAGGGGCACCTGAACATGTCTAGGTTAATTAAATAACGAGTGATGGACTGGGCTACAGCAAGGACCAGACTAGACCAGAGACCGGACCCCTGCAGAGAGTACAGACTAGACGAGAGATCGGACCAGACTAGACCAGACACGGGACTTCCCCAGAGACTAGACCAGACCCTTGCAGAGAGTACAGACTAGACCAGAGACCGGACCCCTAGACATTTTAAATCAATTCTGAATCGTAGTAAATGAGAATCACGATTCTTATTTGAATCCATTTTTTGGCACACCCCTACTCTGTATGTTGGCCCTACCATGGACTGCTGACCTGTCCAGGGTGTACCTCGCCCAACGTGAGCGGGGATTGGCTACAGCCCCCTTGCTGGTAGAAGATGAATGAACATTGATGCAGATTGTTCCAGTGGTAGGTACCTTTTTGTGGGCAGCCATGATGAAATGTGCCCATTTCTCCACTGTCCTGGAAGTACTAATCTCTCTGTCAGGGATATAGGAGGGAATGAGGCTCAGCAGGCGCTCCAGTAGAATCTCTGAACCGTAGTCAATGTAATATTGCTGGGAGGCCAACTCTGCCAGGTCATCCTGGGGACACCGGGAGACAAATAATGGTAAGTTAGTTTGTTGCCATTGTAATGATGCAAAAAATTTAGATGCAAGAGAAGAGAAGGTAGTAAGGAATTTATTTTTTAATGAGAAAACTATTTTTGAAAATGCTTTACTGAACAATTTTCAACGGTTTTCTTGCCTATTTTCTTTCATACTTATCTTTACTCAGTAACACACTGGGAATTTGAATTAAATGTGAACTAGTGAAGGTATGAACACACTAGTTGTTACCTATCCTTATACTAAGGCAAGTACACTAGCTGCTGGCTCCAGTTTCATAATTAGCATACAGACATTAATTTCCGAATGGTTAAACAATTCCTGAACTGTTAAACTATGGGCATAGCAAATAAAAATACCTTATCACAACGGTATTCTCCAAATTTGACACCCCTAATGGTTTGTTGGTAGATGAGGTTGGTGGCGACCAGGTCGTCAGAGGGACAGTGCCATGGCGTGAAGATCTCCTTTCTAAAGAACAGCCTCCAGGGAGCATTCCTCTCCTGGGCTCCCTGCTCCTTTGCGTATTGTTCACACTGCGACACGGCATCCATCACATGGTCATTCCCGCTGCCTAATGAGGAGACCTGTGGAAGTAGAAGATACATTTAATGCTACTGCTGCCACCACAAACAATGGCTGTGACTAGTTTCAGATTTCAGCTTTGAAAGGTTGTGGGACAGTGTCTGGTCCTCAATTTCTAAGGCCGTTTGAGAGCCAATTTTTTGTTTCGGGGTTAGGAATAATTTAGCGTAGGCTTGAGAAAATCTGAACAGGATGTTTTGAAAGGTGTTAAAACCCCAAAAATATTCATTCATTCATTCATTCATTCATTCATCTTCTACCCTTTATCTGATTCCGGGTCATGGGGGGTGCTGGAGCCAATCCCAGCTCAAATTGGGTGAGGGTGGGGTCACCCTGGACAGGTCGCCAGTCCATCACATGGCCAACACACAGAAACAGACAGAGACAAACAACCACTCACACTCAAACTCAGACCTACAGACAATTTAGAGTCACCAGTTAACCTAAACATGATGTCTTTGGACGGTGGGAGGAAACCGGAGTACCTGGAGGAAACCCACGCAGGCATGGAGGGAACATGCAAACTCCACACAAAAAGGCCCCAGGCCCGGGAACTAAACCCACAACCTTCTTATTGTGGGGCAACAGCGCTAACCACTATGCCACTGTGCTGCCGAAACACCAAAAATACTGCACTTTAAAACTTCACTGAACATTCTTATCAATACATCTTATTGATACATTCATTTTCCCCCTTTCAGTAAAACAATTGTGCATATGCATTAATTCATGAGAAAATGAGAACTAATAATAAATAAGACACAGCTTTGATTTTGGGGATGGGGCGAGGGGGTTAGGGGTTTGTGAAGCCCCAGAAATGATACTTGTGTGTGTTACTGTAGTAAAAATGGTGTGGGTTGTTGTATTACAGTATGCATATGTGTGCCCACCTTGTCAAAGAGTGCAATGTAGAGGGAGAACCCGAAGCGGTCTCGCAGGTTGACTTTGTCTGACAGGGCATTGCAGAGCTCCTTGGCTGTTGTTGCAGAATCAGTCAGCAGTGTTTTGGTTGTGCCGTCCATGAACGTTACTGGCAGCATGATTGGCTTCTTCGACTTGGTGGCCTAGATATAGAGTTCATGGCTTGTGAATTAATGTTAATGTTTCTTTAGTGTTAAATGAACAGTGACCTCCGCACTTATCATGCAGTTCTTCACGCTGTTTCATTACCTCTTCTTCAGACCAGGACTAAAAGCTAATGCGATGCTGCTTTCAATTTATGATCAATTTATAATCTGTCTGCCATGACTTGCACTGATGGATGCTCTATGCTGGATTGTTTTGGACAAGTAATATTTAATTAATGGTGCACAAGGCTTTCTAAATTGCCTGTAGATCATAGGCGTGAATATAAGTGTTAGTGGTTGTTTCTATATGACGGCAGCCCTTTCAGCTAAGATTGGCCCCATGCTGATCACAAACCCTCTACAGATAAGAGGTACAGTACAGATAATGGATTAAAATATATTTGAATTTCATTTGCCGCTTTAGTTTGTAATTCCTTATGGTTCCTATGTTAATTTACTTCCTGTCTTTGTCTTGTATCCATCCTTGTTCATTTTGTTCCCCATGTCTTCATTTTTGTCACTTGCTCTGTTTTGCTCTTGCTGTCATTTCCCCCATTTTCCCTATGAAGGATGTTATATACAATAAATGTGCATGTTACTCACTACATTCATTACAAAACTGGAAACTTTCATTTTATTGGAACCTTTAAACAATACTTAAATGTATTTTTTAATATATTGTAAAAAAAAAAAAAAAAAATCAGTTTCAAATGTTTTGTTACTTGCATCTGCTTTTTGTGAGTTTATAATAAGGAAGAATGAAAATGTTGCACATTGTGTGTTTGTACCTGAAGCTCCAACCATGATGGAGGTTGTGTTCTTGTCCCGTTAACAAATGTTCGTCTCAATCTCTCTTCACAGTAAGGAGCATAGCCCGGCGGGCCACTGTTGATGAAGTTTCTCAGGTACTGTCCATTACAATTAAAAAAATAAATAAAATTAAAATTAAAAAAGTAGGCTAAAGTTGCTCATTTCTAAAAATCAACCAAGAAATGAAAAAAAGAAGCATAAGGAAAATGTAATGAACACAAATGTGACTATCTAGCTTTCACACACTGTTATATCTGTGAATGTGAATCATTTCAGGAAACAAACTAACCAACTGTGGATATGTCTTATTATATTGAATGATAAGTATTTTCTAAAACATATCTTTTCTGTGTATTTAAATAGAATGATAAGTATTTTCTAAAACATATCTTTTCTGTGTATTTAAATACAAAAAATTATAAAATAATAAAAATTGTATGGCAAGACCTTGACAAACTTATCAGATGGCGCAAAGCAACCAACACAGAGAGAGATGAGGATCCAGCCACGAGCGTGAGAACTCTTAGACGGATTCTGACTCAGCTGCTTACAGATTTGACAGTAGATCTCATCCCTAAAGCACACACACAGACACACACACACACAGGTGATGACAGATATACAGACGAGGGCAAGAATTTATTTTTCCTTTATTATTTTAGATCATTAATATTACCTGATGTTCAGCAGTTAACTTTGTTCAAAACGTGTCGCAGTTTTCCAGGCCAGATATTTATGAGACTTCTATGAAGCATTCACTTTTTAAACTATTTATTTATTCAATTAAACCAAAAATCTCTTCAGATACAGTGTCAGTATACAGATACAGTGTACTCAAATATCAATTCCTGAGTCCTTGAACAAAGAATGTACATGCACCATCTAGTGTTATGAAAATATTATGGCTAAGATGCAATACTCCAATATGCCACTTCAGAGTCAATTTATCATTTCAGTTTAACATCAAAATCAACATTAATGAATATTTAACACAAACTCATGGATAAAGTTGACTTTTTCCATTGACATTCCAAAGAATGAAATATAAAGAGGTGCTATATCCTTTTAGTATTGCTTCTCTCTATTGGAAACAAAAATTGTGAGAGTAATATGGTTATAATTAATCATTGTTCACAAATCACAATTGCTTCCATCATAATTTCTCACGATCATAATTTCCAATGTGTTGTCCTGAAATGTTCTCCGAATCCTAAACCTAAAGATATCATCTTGAATAGAAACTATATTTTCTTTTACTTTTTGTTTGAAATTTAACTAAAATTAAAATGATCCATTCTCAAAATAGTTACTGATACATTTTTTGTTGATCAGGTAATCTATAATTTGACCAATGGCTTCAGCCCTACAAAATAATGTTACACCACTTATGTACAGCATACCTTACTCATCAATTTGACTTTGGAACCATTTTATTGTTTATTTTAAATTTTTGATGTTTCACTGTCTCCGGTAACCATGAAAACACACATGCAAATATATGTACTGAATGAAAATCTGAAAAATACATGTACCTTAATGTTGGTCTCAGGATCCCGTTGCCAATGATGAAGTGAAGTTTCTCCAAGTTGGATGTTGGCCGGTCCTCCAACATGCTGTTGCCATGGAGACCATACTCGCCATCGTTAAGGCGCTTGGTGACCTGTGAAACACCACATTGAGAATTGTTTACATGCCACCTAATCTGCTATTATTAGCTTTATCTCTCAGTTTTTCACCTCCTCCGTGATTTTGGATTTCTTCTTCAGTGTGAGGGAGACCAGTTTGTGTCGCACACTGTTCTTCTTGTGGCTGTCCGAGTGAGGTATCTGGTGGCAGAACGAGACAATAAAGCAGCTCATAGACTCAAAGATTATTCAGAAACTGTCCTCTAGAACATGATAACTGGTGGCTGTAATGCTGATGCTGATGCTCAAAACCCAACAGAGGAAAAGATACCGGTAAAACAGTCCACACAGTTTTCAGGGTCATCTGAAAAACTGCTTACTCAATTAACATTTAATATGATCTTGACAGAGAGTGGTGTTCCTGAGGAGGGCCGCATGAAACAACAGAAAAATATTATTAGAGGTGGTTATATTTGGCCTGACCTCGGCAAGATCAGCCTGGAATGTTACAGAATGACTGACCAACAATAGTCAGCTGAGGGTCATGTCACCAAGTCAGAGCTCCTGCTGTAAACAAATTCTCTCAGTGGGTTGTTTACAGTCTGCAGTGTTGCTAACAAGCTCATTGTCTTTAGTTTTACAGACTTTTATCAAACAAGTTGTGTATAAACCTGCTCCATGACGAACCATTGGATGCAGATGCAGGGCCAACCTCTTTGGTTGTGGACAGTTGTCTATCCCACTGTGTTAACTGGGTGCTTGGTCAAAGTGTCATCGGTAACAAGGTTTGTTTCAACTTTCTCCAATTCTCCATATAAAATAGAGGGAATTAGACCTACCTCTAATAAAAGTTTATACATTCTGGAGCTGAAGTTAATAATAGCGCAATTATTGTGGACCCAGATGGAATCTGTACTCTGTGAGACAAATTTAGATTTAAAAGATAGCCCTCCTTTTAACTCTCTCCTAGAGTGATCATTTTATATTAAAGGAAGCCAAAATTACAGAATAGTCTGTCTCTTTAACTTGTTGGTCATTTCTGCCTGATGGCATTGTGAATCAGGATTTGACCTTCCGAAGTCTAGAAATTTTTTGACCATAAATCTTGTTTCTTATCAACATTAAAATTAAGAATCTCAAGATTTCTGCTGTGAAATGTAAAAGTAAATTGTGGTTACAGAACTGATTTCCATGCATCCATGACTACCAAGAAATATCAGGGAAAATTTTACCTTCATTTAGGTTGAGATAAAATTTTATCTGAATTTACAGCGAATAACTGTTCAGTCATACAAAAGAAACCAGAATGCCAAGTGTATACCTGTGCCAAACCCAATGGAAAAAAAAAAAATTGCATCGTAATATAGTAGAAAGTGATTGGCAGTGATTTCAAACGATTGGATCCCTTTCACTAAATCTGACCGATAATATTTTCCCCAAGTTTGGTGGAAATTCATTCTTTTATTTGGGGGAATCCTGCTGATAAATGAACAATCTCTAAGGCAAAGCTAATTAAAGTTGGATTGAATCTAATCACTCAATGTTTTGTTGTCTTCTCTTGGGTTGGCTTAGGCGTTTTAAATAAAGGGATTCTTTGAGTTTGGTACAAACCCTGAAACCTGGAAAGTTTAATTTATCTCTACAATAAAACACAATAAGGTCAGATCCTCTGGGGATCACAGACCAGGGAACTTTCATGTGAGGCTTAGTCCACTTGGTTGCCGAAGAAAACAAAGACATTTGTCATTACAGAAAATAAAGGGACTATTAAAGTAAGACAACTCAAAAGCATGTTACAGCGCAGCAGTGAAATGTTTATTCAGTTAAACCAAAACTATATAGTCTTATCCCAACCATCCCTCCTTCGTCCTTACCTCACCCTCCCCCTGCAGCGCCTGCAGCTCTCTCTTGTAAGTCTTCTTTCCCAGCGTCTCATAGATTTTGGTCATGACGGGGATCTTCTCACTTCCATCACTGATGGCTGTGTGATACTTGGGCTCTGGCAAATCTCCCATGAACCTCAGCACTGTGATCCAAACTGCTAGAGCAGCCTGGGCCAGGACATTGAAAATCTATTAATTCATAAAATGTATCTGTGAAATGTTGCGGAAATAACTAAGACATGTTTTAAACAAATAATATAATATTCTCAGTTTCATACCGATGAAGGCACAATCATTGTGTGATTCATTTCACAATAAGGACAAAATAAATAATAGTTTGGATAATAATGTGAATGTTTGTAAGAAAAAAAAAAAAAAAAAAGCAAAAATCTCTGCAGCTAAAATGTTAATGATGAAATATCAAAGCTGACAAACCAGCTGGTCTCCCTCATCATCATGGAAGAGAAGCGGCTGTTTGAGAGGACGTCGGACATATGTATGTGTGGTGGTGCCCTGGAAGTAGGTGGCAGCATATTTGGCGAATTTGTACTCTAATAAATCCTCTTCCTCATCATCCTCTGGCAAAGGAGGAGCCTCATCTAGATCCTCCTCCTCTAGTTCCTGATGGGTGTGTTCCAGGTCCTGCAGAGGAGACCGGTCTTTAGATCATCACTGTCAGGTGAAAAACTCCAAACAGAAACTTTGATATTGTTTGGACTTTGTGATCATGATAACGTCAGAGAGGTTTAACCACTCTTCCAAAGTGTACCAAGATGCAATATATTGACAGTTCTTTAATAACTGACAATTATTTTTAGAATTATCTTTCTCATCAAATTCCTACAGGACATCACATATCTCACTTGAAAGTAAATACAATTTCTATTGAAAGTATCTGTAGGTTAAATAAAAACTAAATACACATTAGAATATACACACTATATG
Source organism: Remorina albescens (assembly GCA_034769265.1). NCBI lineage: Eukaryota > Metazoa > Chordata > Actinopteri > Carangiformes > Echeneidae > Remorina > Remorina albescens. The sequence goes on along the minus strand of CM068497.1, from coordinate 21,753,684 downwards.
TATATATAAACAAGGTTAAAATGGAACAATTCAAGTAAATCTGTAGGATTTATTTTTATATTTTTTTAGTCCAGTATGTGTACTGTAATTGTGCTGGTTATATAATTTGCAGGTTTAATGAATTGTGTGGCTCTAAAGTCCATGAGACTTAATTAATTTTAATTTATATATTTGTATTAATTTATTAATTAATTCAACCCGGGAGAGGAAAACTGACCTCAAAGCCAGCAGGGGCTTGTCCTCCCTGCCCTGGGAAAGAGCTTGTTGTCCCCAGGAAGCCAAACATCTTGTCCACCATGTCTGAGTCATTGACGGGTTCCATACGAGCCTTTTCCATCTGCTCCACCATCTCCTTCTTTCTCCGGGCCTCCTCCTTCTCCTTCTTCTCCCGCTCTGCATCCTCTTTTGCCAACTGGGCTAGACGTTCCTAGAAATGAAACATATTTCATACGTTTTGAGTTAAATAAAATAAAGTTCTAGGTGACATGGCAGGTAGCGCTGTTGCCTCCCAGCAATAAAGTTCTGGGTTCAATCCTCTGTGAGGAGTTTGTATGTTTTCCTTGTGTGAATGGGAGTTTGTCTCTGTATTTCACCCAAGATGTCAGCTGGGATTGACAGCCTGCGACCCTGACAGATGAGCGGGATAGATAAAGTGATGAGATGAGACAATACTATCCATAAACAAACCAGTAGCCATCGATTATTCAAAGATGAAATGAACATGGAAACCAGCTTCATGTCTGGAAGGGGAGGTTAAGTCTGATGGTTTTAGGCAGTTGGAAACACTTAGAAGTGATGCTGTGACACTGGTAACATTAGGAACAACTCTCATACATCAACATGTGTGGAATTAAAGAGATATTAAAGCATGCACAAAAGAAGATTACGAAGAATGGCAGAAAATTAAATCATAAATATTTGCTATTTATACATTTACTTGTCCCATGATGGTGACTTTAAGATTTCCTAGAGCAGTGCTGAGTTGGGTCTTGCACTGGAGAGGGACAGAGTGAATAGCTGACTCTTCAACTCTGTACAATGTAGTCGATTTACAGCACGAGTCAGTTTCCCTGATGGGAGCAATAGACTTTGCAAAAACACCATTAAAGAATAAATGATGTCAATAAATAACCTACAAATGTGCAACCAACATCATGGCAAGGTGACCTGCATCATTCCACAATTAATTTCTCCCAACACCACGGGCAGCACCACACTATGGGTCAATATGATGCACTTTTTGTGAATAAGTCCTCCTTAGAACTTATAAACTAATGTGTAACTTTGGAAATATTTGGAAAGGCTCATCTTTTGCCCAGAGCATTGCTTCATTCCCTCTGTATGTATAATGTAAAAAATTAATGCTGTGTGAAATAACTAATATTTCTGTAAACGACTTACCCACTACAATCAACCTGAAAGGCAATAATATAGAAGAAAAATTCCATTGCACTGCAAGGTCTGTCAGGACACAATTGTGTTGACAGCCTCTGCCAAACATTATTAAAAATATGTTATTAAAGTGAAGAAATGCTGCAGAAAATTCTTCTTTTTTGACTCTCTCATTCTGCTAAATTTGACTTGCCACTTTTGTTGTAGTCCAGAAATTAATACTCATAAGCATACTGAATTAAGGGAGGAGAAGGGGTGTAGTGTGGAGGCTTTTAAATCGCTGTGGTCACATCCACTAAAATAACCAAGTTGTTTCTCTCCAGTATTCTGATGTCTGAAACTTCATATTAACTATAAAATTAGTTTCCATTACTTTACCAGCAAGATTTCTATTAGGACACCAATTTTTTTCTATTTTTCTTCAGACCCTCCTGCTCTTAGTGAAGAATATCACCCAGAAAAATAAGTAAGAATTTATGAAAAGAAAATCAATGTACAGATAAGAAAAAACAGATAAGGAAAAACTTCAATTGGCATACTGAGTGAAACCAGAGGCATGTACTATGATGCAAGTTCAATGTATCAAGAACACGTTTTCATTATCTAGGTTCACTGAGGCAGATTGTCCACCCAGGCAATGAGGCTGGTCCTCTCGCGATGGGTCACTGATCATTGATCATGAATGGATAAAGTGAATAATATAACAGGAAAAGGAATCCTTATGTCTGCAGATAAATTTGGTTTTAGTAAAAAAAAAAAAAAAATTATCCCACTACATGGTAAAAGTCAATTCCCCCACCTGGTGTTTGCGTTCAGCCTCAACCTTTGCCCGTTTTGCAGACATCTGGTTCCTTAATTTGGCCTCTTCAGCCAAACGCATCTTCTCTGCTTCCAGTCTCCTGTGGTACTGAAGGGAGATGGAAAAAAGCCAACCATTATTGTTAGTGAAGCAACAAAGACTCAGTTCCAGTTTTCAATTCAAGTAATAGCTTGACTATTTACACGTATGAAACGTATGAAAGAATATTTATGACAGAAAAAGAAGAAAGAAAGAAAACTAAGAATCCCAGGCAGGCAGGAGTGTGACTCCTTCATCAGGCCTGAGCAGGGACTTCCATCCTCAAGCAGCTTGTTGGATTGACTTCAAGAACTTACTGTACTTAGAAAATACAGTATTTCAGAAAATTAAAACACTTAAAAAGTGTTCATTCACAATATTTGGAAGAATTTCTTTACTCTTTGTTTCTACCTCTCCCTTCAGCCTCTTGTACAACCGACGAGCAATCATGCCCCTGGTGTAGGCCTGGATGATGATGATGGCCCACAGCCGGTGTCTGAAAGCCCGGCGCACCAGGAAGCCCCGACAGCGTCCCTGGAAGCGTGTGATCCTCTGACGCGCCACGTGATACGACGCACAAAGCTTCCTGGAACGAACCAAAGCCTGCAAGCGAGAAAAACCTGCTCGCATCTGGAAGCACACAGAAGAGACAGACATGGTAAGACAAGAGGCAAAGACAGTTAGCATCAACAGATTCTGGGATCAATCAATGACTGAAACTGAGCTAAAATTAGCAGCATCATGGATCACCTGATCAGGATCAGACCTGAATGCACTTTTGTTTACTTTTCTAAACTTGAATCTGTTTGCTGCCTGTGTGTGATGTGGGTGTGAAACACACAGATGTTCCTTACAGCTCCATAGTTTTTCCTGCAGTAGTACCCTCTCCATGTCTTCTGGATCAATACAGCCGACTTTCTCATCTTGAGGAAGTTAGATCTGAGGGTGAAAAAAAAACAAAAAAAAAACTTAATGAAAACTTATGAAAAAGTATTTTAAATAAATTTTAAAAAATCATTTTTCAGCCCTACCTGTCCTTGTAACCTCGAACCACCTTTTGGATGAGGATGACCTTGTCAGTGATGGCCTTGTCTCTCTCGATCTCCAGCAGCATATCATGGTGATCCTACACAACAGGAGACAGGAGTAATTAACAACAGACACATAGTGCTAATCTGGTCCATTTATTTTAGATTTTAATAACCATATTCCTCGCTTAATCTTAACCAAGTAGTTCCCTGACCAGATCTCTGATGGGTTGTTATAGTCACACTGTGTCATAATATCTATCTGACACATGTGACAATCAATGACACTTAGTCATTTTTCTCCCTCGTCAGATACTCTGACCTTGGTAACACTACTTGTTTTAGATCGTACTAAACTCAGTCTTAAAAAAGTAGTCACATGATTCCATCCACACAAAGCACTTGAGGAGCCACGTATCACTGCAACAGAAGTTGTTCAGTGATTTAAACAGGACCACAAAAAGGGCCCACTGCAGGCATTGTATTCCCTTTTTATTCAAAGAATACAGAAAAAAATTGCAAACCATGTTTGTTTTCTACCTTTTGTAAAAAAACGGGACTGTTTCAACAGGATCAAAATATTAAAAGAAAGGAAGCATATTTAAAGAGCTGTGTAAAGCTGCCTTACTGTGGCATAAATGCATAACTAGCAATGCTAGCAGCTCTCTGAAGCTGTACTGTGCAGCCCACGTGTGTTAATATACAATCAATGGCAATACAAATGCTGATGATTAGAAGCCAATGACTTTAGATCATAATTAATTAGACATAAAGCAAATGATGACACAAGATGGAATTTTTAAACTTACAGTAAGGTGCTGGAGGAAAATTTAGCTGATGAGAATTATTGCAATTTATCCTGAGAGGACAATCCATCCAGTCATTCCGGACACATTTACCCAAAACCACAAAATTATACTGAATGGCGGCACTGATGTAAGTCATCAGTGTTCACCCTCTGGAAAATATTAGTACTTGATTTATGCCAACAGCAACTGAGATATTCCACAAAGCTACACTGACAGCATTTTTCCACTGCAACATGTAAAACTTCATCCATCTCTTCTTCCTTTGCCATCTGACCCCCAGCTAATCTTACCATGTCCTGTTGGGGAAGGGTGGCTACTTGCCTGCTTTAACAGGCCTGCACTTTCCTATTTCCTGTCCTGCTTCCTGTCACGCTGAGGAGTAAGGCTTGACAGAGACAAGACTTAAAACAGGAAGAGCCAAAAGGTTTGTGGGAAAATAATGCAAATCAATTTAAAGACAAAGTGGGGTTGTGATTGAGAAACACAATCTAGCTTCACTAATTCAGATTCTTGGTCATCCGTGTGACATTTGGTGGTGGAACACAGGAAGGGAAGGAAAGGAAGTGTTGAGAGAAAGATGTTTCTCCTAGAGCCAAACCTCGACTCAACGGGTTTGGCTACTGCATTTGAAAACTGTTATCAGTGAACACTATTTCAGATTGCAGATTTTAATCATTCAGTTGACCTGAGGAATACAAACTTGACACTGGAACAATATTCCATAACCATGTTTCCAGTCACTGGCAGATTTTACTTCTAATATAATAGCCCTGTCTCACTACAGTCTACCAAAGTTTCAATATTCTTTTATATTTTCATATACATTACAAGTGCAACAGAATTTTTAGTTAGGAGAGCAAAGAATGCACAAGTGAATCACCTGCAGCTTTAGCCACAGTGCTCAGACTGTCACTTAGACCATGTGGGCAGAAGGTTTCAGTTAAACCTCAGATATTTTGGCTTCAACTGGGTTCCTAACCCAGTCACAGGTACAGCAAGGACCGACTTATATCGTTGTACAGGTTTAAAAACAAACAACAGCTTGTCTATTGTGTGTCACAGATAATTCTTAGATTAATTTTTGTCATTTTTGCTGTAAAGGGCTAGTAGTGCTATGGGTGACAGGAAATGAGGGGAGACAGAGAGGAATATACTGTACTAGGACACACAAAATCCAGTTTTCAACAAGCCGCAGCGTGAGATATTATAAACTGCATATTACCAAGCCACTATCAAGAGATTTGAATAAAACATTAATGAAAGCTTCGGGGCTTATGTAAAATAAAGGTTAGGATAACATATCGCCAGTCCATCCAACTAACACATTGTAAAAACAAACTGCTGAGCCTCAGTTTTAAACAGCTGATGTTTTCATTTAGGGAACTGAGATGACAACGGCAACCAGCTAACGGATGTGCCTTACAAGTGACCTCTGACCTCAGGACATCTGTCCTCACATGGCAGAAAACCAAAACAAAAAAAGCAAAAATAAAACACTGTATATGTGTGAGGAAACATGTGCAGGGCAATGTTACCACCCACAGACACACCCGATGGAAACTAAACTTTGAATATTTTCTCTCAACATTAGGGGCACAGTTTTTCCCATCAACAAATATAAGAACTGGAAACAATTATGACCGTTCCCATCATATTTTGCAGAAAGTGTTGAATGCTCAAGGTAACATTTATAATTATATAATTCTCAACTTTATTCTCTTAAGCACATGTTCCAGAATGCAAACATTTCATCAGCCAGTAATTTGTGTGTAACAACACTGTCTGACAAAATCATCAAAAATTTAACTCAAGGACAAAATCTGTGGCATAGCAGTTAGCACTCTTGCCCCACAGCAAGAAGGTTGTGACCTTTCTATATGGAGTTATTATGTTCTCCCTTTCCCTCCCGTGTGCGTGGAGGAAATCCATACAGGAAAGGGGGAACAGTTTTTCAACAGTTTAAGTGTTGTATGACAACACAAATGCGTCTCTGTTCAGCTCTGTATGATTGACTGGGTATATTATGTTAGTGTTCATGTTATTAATACAGTTAAGTAGGATTGCCTTTTATTGCAAAAGTACCTTGAGGAAGATTTTAGTCTTTCCCATCTGCCAATCATCATCTCTGCCAAGCACTGCCTCAGCAATCCTCTGACAGGTCCCCCTTAGGTCCTCCTGAAGGAAGGCAGACCACCAGCAGAATTAACTCCACTGATGTCCAAAGAGAGGAACATAAACATGCTTTTCTCTTACTGCTGAATATACATTATACTTTCCTGAGTTTCCTGAGTGGTTTTCAGAAAAGAAAAACATATATTTAGCTGTCACTGGAAGCATTTTTATTCACCGTTGTATCAGCCAAAAAAAACAAAAAATACAGCTGACCAGCCACACACACTGGAAACTGTAACACATAGGAGTCCAACAAAAATATATACTATTACACTCCGATGTGATTCATTCCAGCCATCAGAAAACACATAAAACACAGGACAAATACACATACAGACACACACACAAACATACACACACCTGTTTGTATGCTGGTTTGACTCCGGGCATGAGCACGCGGTAACGGTCAACAAACTCCACAAAAGTGTAGCGGATGGGATATCCTGCGCGCCGGATACGAATCGTCTCCATCATACCTGAGTACCTCAGCTGACGCACACACAGCTCCCTGTCAAATAACTACAGACACAAACACAAGGTTTAGGTTGAAGTGATGTTACAGATTGGTGTTTACCGACTAAAATCAGGTGATGCAAACAAGCGGTTTGGCTGAAAAGTTGAAACAATTTTTAAAAATGAGCTGACAAATGTTAAACACCATCACATCAAAATATTGTTTTCTCATGCTTTGTTAAATGTTTTTAAATGCTGCCTTTTACTTGTCATTTTTTTAACAATTTTTTTGCATCTAGGTAGTGATTACAAAAAGTGGGAACATCTGCACTTGGCCTAATAAAATAAAACAGTGTGATCAACAGATAGTAGTGTTGGTTTTCCTGTTCATATTGAAATTGCAGTTTTATACATAAATAAAGCGCAATAAAAAAATAAATAAATAAATAAAATCAGCTAAATTTATTTTATCATGGATCTGTCAGCATCCAGATTAGTGATAGCGAACAACTGCATAAAAACAAATATTAAATTACACTTTATATAAATTTGTGCCATTTTTAGAGAGTTTGAATTAGCTAAACCACTCCAAATTTTAAAATCCCAGACTCATTCGATTTTCTGGCATGTTGTCTTAGCTTCGAAAAATAATTTTCCTTCGACAGACAAGGTGAACCCCAAACTCAGTCGGAATAAAATAAATTGACACAAGAAATATTAGATATTTCACACATTCCCGTTGGTTAATCAACTTGACTTCTTGTGTTATCTTTGATTTAAGTGTGACTCCTGACCTTTGACTGCTGTATGCTAGCATTCAACCTATTATAACCCTTCTCTGCCCTGGAGTTAACACCATGTATGAGGTTAGTTCAGGATTAGATGAGTACTTTCATTTTTGACATATTTAGGAAATTTAGCTGACAAAATTATCACCTTTCTTTGAAGAATTTTCACAGTACAACACTATAAAAACACACTGTTCTCCACTTCTACCAAACGACTGGTTTTAACCCAAATCACTAAAAGTTCAATTATTCCATTGAGTTTTTTACAGAGCATGCAGATACTCACCATAGGTTTCTTGTATTCATTGGGTTTGATGCAGCGAACAAAGAAAGGCTGACAGACACTCAGAGTCCTCATGAGCAGCTCCAGAGATCTCTTAAACTGACTGCTCAGAGTGGGCGAGCGCTTCCTGGTTTCTGCCCCCTAAAACACACACACACACACACACACACACACACACACACACACACACACACACACACACACACACACACACACAGAGGGAGTCCAACAGTGCAGAAAGTGTCAGTGTCAGAAACAAGTATCTCTATTCTTCTCCTGACCACTGACACTAACCTTTTTCCTCCTTATCTCTAAATTTAAAAGTCTGTGTCCAGCTGATCATGCGGCCAGAATTAAATATAAATAACACAGAACAGAAAAAAACCCACAACTTTAGACAGTTATACCAAAATTAAAGAAAATACCAACATGATTGACTTTACAAGAGAGTTGACTCGACTGGAGGGATGACACTTTCCCAAGTCAAGTCTCATGTCTCTTCTGGCTGTAATGAGCGTTCTATTATCTGCTGCTATCCGCTCTGTTGAATACTGCACAGCTATATGTAAGAAATTCAATGCATTTACTGTATTACTATCACTCCAAACTAAGTTAACGTTACATAGCTGATGCTAAGCTAAACATGTTTGCTAACCGTCCATATGCGCTAATGTGACTTAACGTAAGTTACCGATCCGGGTGAGTTCTCAGGTGCCTGATAAAATTTGAAGTAGTTGATCCAGCGTCCTTAATTTTGGCACCACAGACTTTACAGTTTGCGCTTCTTTTGCTGATGCCATCTTTTTTGAAGTTTTTATAACCAAACGGAATTACAAAGGGTGACGTTACAGAAGCAGCTGCAGGTGTGCCGGTCGCCATAGTTACCTTCATCTGAGGTACGAGTGCGTGAGGCGCGCACCCGATGCCTAATATGGTTATTAGCGTGACAAAAAGGAGGTAGTGACTTTAAGCTCGTCAGACGTTTCAAAGTTTCCTCAATGTTAATACGCCAGACAAAGAAAACATAATGATTGCTCACGGGTCCAAGTCAAGTCTGAAGTCTCTGAAGTGTGCGACTCGAGTCCCCGTCTCTGCTTCCCAGTGATAGGAGACCTTTAACCTGCTGGACAGAGTCCCATGGCCCATCTGGGCTGGGAATTCCTTGGCTACAAAGCTACAAGGACTTAGAAGGTGTTGCTGGAGAGAGGGACATCTGGACTACTGTAATGAGGCTGCTGCCACCATGACAAATTCTAACCCTGCATGATAAAAACTGAAGTAAATGATTATTACAACTGCTATTCCACATAAATGGAGGCGGTCTTTTAGTAGTTTTGGTGGAGGGAATGGGATACAATTTAGATTTACCTATACTGATATGGACATTCCAGTTTTTTGCCCATTGTGATTAATATACTGTGTCCGTCTTTGTTTGTGTGTGAGTGTACGTTCCCAGTACCATAGCAACATCAGCTTGGAAGATTTGTTTGATGAACTTGTTCTTAGAGGAGTGAACCAGCTGGATAATGTCACCATATAAAGTGTCTCTGTTTTTCTCCAGGAAGCCTGCAGGACAAACACACAACAACAACAAAAACAGCTTAACACAAGACTATTTGGATGGTGTGCAGCTTCAACACTTTCCTCCTCCTGTAGTTCCTCTAATACTGAAGACATAGGTCCTCAATTGTGTCTTCTGTATTCAGTTGCAATTTAACTGGTCATTTGGTTATTGTGCCATGACCAAAAACCTGTCTCAGGGTTAACAATTTTAAATATTGAATTTTATGTTATTCTGTAGCTATTATTGAAACTGTTCAGTCCATTGTGACTGCTGTTTTGCTGACAGTAGTCTTAAAGTCTTGAAAAATGTGTTAAAAGACATTTTAAAGAATAGCTTTTGTCTGATATGAACATGTGGGAAAAGAATTCTTGATAAGACTGAATCTCTCTAGTGCGTATGAAGTGACTCTGACCTCTTGTTTCGTAGTAAACCACTCCAGCAAAGTGCTGGATGCCAAACTGGGTCTCATAGTTGTTCTTTGGAGGGATGTAGTTTGTGTTGAGCTTGTGCTGAAAGTTCAGCTTGTTGAGCATGGTGGTGTCAGTGCCCTGCAGGTGACACAGAGAGAAAAGGAAAAAAAATGTTTTTGCTTGCATTAACATCAGAATTCATTTAAAATGTTAAATCTTAAATTCTCAATGATTGTAGTCAGATAATCCAGTGTGTACGTACCTTGGGGAACTTGCTCTCTTCATCAATGAGTGAGATGATGTTCATGGGTTTGATGGCAATCATGTCCAGTGCGTCCTGGTTGTCAGTGAACTCGATGTGTTGCCAGTTGATGTGCTCCAGGTTGTACTCCTCCTGTTCCAGCTTGAAGACGTGACGGACGAAGAACTGCTGCAGGTTTTCGTTTGCAAAGTTGATGCACAGCTGCTCAAAGCTACAGGAGGGAGGGCAAGCAAAGTGGCACATGTGGGGTTTACATACACGATAGGGTGAGCTGGGATCGGCTCCAGCACCCCCCGTGACCCGGAAACAGATAAGTGGTAGAAGATGAATGAATGAATGAATGAACTTGAGGCTGCTGCTATAAACCACAGAGCTCATCATGATCTATACTCTCAGGTCAGATTCTTGTAGAGAGCGATGGAAACTTGAAGTTTAGATATAAAACAGGGAGTCGGACAGTAAAGGGGGTGGGCTGGATATAGCAGATGTATGTGTGTGTTGTACCTGTTAACAGTGAAGTTCTCGAAGCCAAAGATGTCCAGCAGTCCGATGGAACGTCTGAGAGCTTTGGGCTCAGAGGGTGGAGGCTTGTAAATGGCTGCATTGATCTTCTCCACGATCCACACAAACAAACGGCCATATATACCCTGCACACACACAGAAACCAAGTCATTATTCAACACCTCCATAAAAAATGTCCTGTGACCTCAAGTATTTCTGTTTTGTACTCTATTTTACTGATCTTCATTTGCGGCAATGTAAGGCAGGAAAAGAAAACATGTCATGTACAAAAAGAAAGATTTAAAATTAATAATACAGGCTTTGCAAGTATATTATGGGACAGGAAATGCATTTCACACTTTTATTAATGAATATGGCTGATATTATCTCTCATATTGATGATGGATGATAATGAATTGAATTCCTCTAACAAAGGACACTTCAGGTTTCCAATTCATGAACTTACTATCAAACACCAATAAAAGACAGTTTTAATAATTAAGTTGTTGTACCTTCACGAAAGCGTCTCGTACATCCAGAGCTTGTTCCATGCTCAGTGGTGTGGACACGGTTTCTCCTCTTGTGATTAGAGTTCTGCTGGTCAGACAGTTCATCAGATCCTTACTGTCCACCTGAACACAATGCATAAACAATACAGCCACTCTTTGTATGTTCAAAAGACTTGATATTATCATTCACAATAATCAATTTTCAAAATACAGGAACCTAATGCTTCCTGAAGTTAGTATTGAACAGTGATTCTCACTGACAAACAATGGATGGATTATCACATTTTCTTAGTTCATTTGACTCTTCATGGTGGAGCTGGAGAGGAGATGGCAGTAAAGATTGGTTTTCTGTTTGACAGAAATTGCTTTAATTTTATTTCATTCCACCGTGAACAAAATGTTGGAGTTCAGGCATTACAATTTACGCTTATGTGCATTAGCCTGCCATTACGTTTTCGCATGGAAAAGTGTGTGTGTGTCTGTGCATGGGTGTGTGTTTGTGTGTGTGCATCAGTGTGTCAGAGTGTTTCACCTCCAGCATTGTAGCAGCAGTGGCGAGGTGAGGACTGCTGACAACTTCACAAGCATCCAGGTTGTCGTAGGTTCGAGCTGCGGGATCAACGCATGAAATGAACACACAACTCAATATACTGAATCTAAGAAGGTCAAAGGTCAAATGTCTCCTAACTTTGAAAAAAAAAAACATTAAGCCAACATCACAAGTAATGGCATATGTTTAGTTTTGCAGCAGCAAAGAAGCAGGTTCTGGCCGAACATCTTCCACTTAAGTGCAAAGAACAGGGAATAATTGTCCAAACTTCTAGCACATGAATCCTCTTCTGTTCTGTTTTGTTTTTCATCAAAGCCAGAGTGCATCAGTTGGTAGAGTAGGAGAGGCAGGAAAAAATAACCTTCATTTTTGTTTTAATTCGAATTCATGGCCAAACTGTAAAAAGGAGACAAATAATTTTTTGTCAGATTGTAGACATAGGTGTTGGGATTCATAAAATGTGACTTTGACAGGCGGACTCTGCACAAAATTAAAACAGGGGGGCCGAGACGGGCAGCAACACCTGGGTCGGTCCCAATTGAACGTAATGTAATCCTTTTTATTCAAAATAATCTAACTCTGTCTTCGCACGGAGCTTACTCGCTCATTTTAAGGAGTATCTGGTTCAAATAAAGACTGTCGGAATCTGGCGGGTTCTGTGTCTCTCACTGTGTTTTCGGTTTTGGGACAGAAGTTGCGGTTTTCTTTCTTTGAATGAAAGCTGCTGGTCTCCTTGACAACGTCAAACGCATCAATGTCAGCACGTTGATTGGCGTTACCTTTGACCCGCCTCGCTCGGCCTGACCAATGAGAGGAGGGCCAGTCAGGTCACAGTGGCAGGGTGTGTTAAAATGTACAGCGGCACCAGCAGACAGCTTAACAAAATGTGAGATAAAGACAGATATTTTGCCTGTGCTCTCCCCGCCCTGGGCCCTTTTAAAGTCTTGGGCCCCTGGGCTATTGCCCAGTTGTCCTTATGGTTAATCCGGCCTTGCCGACTGCAACTGTCTCTCGCCTCAGAGCCGGTGAGGGACGGGACGGGCCAGTGACGTGACGCTGTGTTGCGCTTTCAAAATAAATCACGTTAGTTAAAAGTTTCACAATCAAATATTTTTTCCTCCGCGGTATAATTTTTGTGTGGGACCAATGTGCCTGTCTCCAATATTGGACGAGACACGTCCCCCCCGGTTCCTACGCCTATGGACATATGTATGGGATTGGGAGGAGAAGGGAGAATCAGGACCCCCCAACTCTAAAGAGAAAGGTGTGTGTGTGTGTGTGTGTGTGTGTGTGTCTGTGTGTATACATCATTCTTTCTGTCAGTCGGGACTAGGGAGCACAGAAGCTTTTTTCTGCACATCTTAATAATTTTTTTAACTATAACCGCTACATTACTCAACATTAAATGATACTAAATCCTTTTTTAAATTTCTTTATTTAAATTTTATCAGCCCAGTCAGTGGGCAGACCGGAGAGGACCCGCTGCCTGTAAGCGTTTTCCTCACTGTCAATTTTAATGGCATCGTTATTAAACGTACACACGAAAGTGTCCTGGATAGCTCAGCGATATGATCAGTTAACGTTATGGCCCATCAGTTTTAATCATTTCTTCTCCGATTCTGAGATATCGATGGTGGTTTTGGACATTAGCAATAAGCTACATTAGCCTAGCCGGAAGTGTGTCGGATTTGAGCCATTTCTGCAAACAGGGGGCGCTACAGTAACAATATAACAAGAAATTTCTCAAAACCAGAATATGATAAGGTTGACTATTGAACACTGGTAATAAATCATGTACTCATTCCGGCAGCAGCCCCCCGTGGCACTCAAAATTTCCCTGGAATTTTCTAGTATCAGTTTGTCATCCATCTTAGATCTTTAGACAATTCCATATAAACAAACTCGTTTCCAATAGCAACAACAGATAAAAGACATAGAATTTCTGATGATGTCATATGATGTCATCGAACGATCATTGTCACTTTGTGATCGAACCTTATAAATACTGAAGAAACTCTGTGAAAGTGCCAGATAATCAGTGAACACGTGAGAGAGCGACACACAAAGTTCAAACTATCAGAGATGGAGAACGTTGAAGAGAAAGTAGATTTCTACCTCAGCTACCTCGAAGAACAGGTGAGATCTGAGCTTCAGGACAACAAAGCCAGACTCACGCAGAGCAACGACGACGGGATGGTCCTTCTTGAAATCCAAGAGGACACACTAACCAATTTCCTGGAAATGCTCCAAGACACAAGAGACGGCAGCAACAACACCTGGAGCCAGGAGAAGAAGCAGATGGAGATTGAGATCTGTGGCCTGAAAGCCCTGCTGGACAAGGCTCAGGCCAAACATGTCTCATCTCCAGAAGCTGATATTGAAGCTCTGCAGGCCAACCTGAAAAAAACCAAGAAGATCCTGCAGAGGTTTAAAATGGACCTCGAGCATCAGACCATCCAAAACAGGGACCTTCAACTTAAACTGGAGGCTGTCCAAAAAGAGAAGGAGGCCCTTCAGCAAGAGATGGAAGCAAAGAAGCTGGAGGTTCATATTATCAAACAGCTGCGCAACATGGCTGACAAAGAGTTAGAGAAGACAACTCGTTTGCTGGAGGACCAGCGCCTTCTTCAAGACTCACAAACAAAAAAGCTGGAGAAAGCCCTTGCGTTTGAGAGGACTCAAACTGACAACCTGAAGCAAGAGTTGGACAAGCTGAAGGCCACACTTCAGAAAGAGAAGGAGGACACAAAAACAATTCTGGAGAAATTCCAGGCGTCCCATCAAGTCCAACTGGAGGAAGCCAGAATAGAGACCAGGGAAGTCCAAGCCGCCCTCAAAAAGGCACAAGATCAGCTGGAGAAAGAGCTCCACTTCCTACAAAACAAAACCTTGCTAGAAAAAGAGAACAACCTCCTGAAAATTACTCTGAACAAGAAGGAGGAAGAACTTCACCATCATCATCTCCAGTTTCAGCAGGAGAAAACCTCCCTGCAAGAAGAGAACACCTCCCTCAGAACTACTCTGAACGAGAAGGAGGAAGAACTTCACCATCATCATCTCCAGTTTCAGAAGGAGAACACCTCCCTCAAAATTACTCTGAACAACAAGGAGGAAGAACTTCATCAACATCGTCTCCAGTTTCAGCAGGAGAACACCTCCCTGCAAGAAGAGAATAACCTCTTCAAAACAACTTTGAAGAAGAAGGAGGACGAACTTCATCAGCATCGTCTCCAGATCAAAGAAAACCTGATGAAGAGTCTACAGGAAAGAGACCGAGAGAGGGAGAAGATGGAGACCTCCATGAAGATCCGGCTGGAAGAACTGGAGCGTAGAATCAACAAAAAGAAAAAGAAGTGGTACCAAAAACTCTTTTGAGCCCAGCTCCAGAACTCCACCATCACCACCCAGAAAAACAAAAACATCTGTTCATGTAAACCTGAACCTGGGAAAGTTTCTTCCCATGATCCTCTGCCTTCTTTGGGGTTCATGGGGAGTTTTTCAATTTCTCTCCTCTCCTCTCCTGCTCTCTCTCTTTACTTTCTCTGCTCTCCTCTCCCCTTTGAGCTTTGAAAAAAAATGAATAAAAAATAATAAAAAAACAATGTCATGTTTGGTTTGTTGTAGTTGAGGATGTTAAGTTGGACCACAATAACATTATCACTTAGTTTAATGTATAAATCAAGTTGAAGGAGAAAAACTCTGAGTTTGCATCTAAAAAATATCCATCGTTAATTATTGTCATCATAAAATATATTATCACGCTGTAAAATCCAGGAAGAAAATTAAATCTCCCACAATAACAAGGTAAAAAAAATCCAAAACAATGCTAAAACAAAATATATATTGTGATATATTTTGAATATCAAGGTGCTCAACAGGACGATAACAATGACAATAATATATTTCATTTCAAATTTTTGAAAATATAGTGGTGATCGGTGGCATGTTGTGATTTTTACAAAAAGATTCAAAAGATTCAAAGTGTTAATTGTCATATGTACAGTAAAGAAACACATTTCCCTGTACAATGAAATTCTTTTTTTGCTTTCCACAATGAATGCACGCATATATGGAAAATAGATAAATAGAAAAAAATAAATAGAATTTAAAAAAAGGCAGACAATGCCTTTTTTCTTTACCTTCGTATCTGAGGTTTCCCATGTGTAAAATCGCAGCTAGCAGTTTAGAAATCTCCCAGTTCTCTTTGTCTGTGAACATTAGTACCTGAAGAACAGACAAAATAAATGTGTAAATCTGCTTGGAAAAGAAAAAAATACGACCTTGCACATTTGAAAAAGCTAGTTTAACTTAATAAGAGCCATAAATTGTCCGAGAATTAGTGTGTGATATCAGTACCTTCATTGCAGAGCGGATGTTGGAGTACTCTTTCATGTCGTCTCGGCCATCACACAATGTACAATTACCCTGCAAAAACAGAAACCCAAGTGTTAATAGCCTGGATTGGTGCCTCTATACTTCATTTAGTGTTAGGATGTTTCCCTGTAGGATTGTAACATGGTAAAAGAAGCCCTAAAGGGCAGATAGATACATAAAAAATGACATGAACTATATTTAACCTGCAAATAACCGCAAATGTCAAAGTCTCAGTTACTGCGGCAGTAAACAGTTTGATTTGATAATGGGATGTTCTTACATACCCAAAGCTGAGTACATGAATTTGAAACTTGACTCACTATGGTCAGGTAGGTGTAGTCTGTGGCCTTGCTGAGCCCCAGTTTCTTCTTTTCATCTGCAGTCATTCCCTTCAGCATGCAGTAGAAGATGTGATAGTTCCTTTCATCATAGGCCTGGGGAGAGGACAGTATGGAAAACCAAAGAAGAAACTTTATGATCCAATTAGACTTTAGTGAAACTCAGATTATAACAGCCTAGAGACAGATTTATAAGAAGAACAGCTAAATATTTAAATGAAAAGTGAAGTTGATTGTATTTTGTGCCCATGCAGTATATATGAGAGAAATGTCCAATGCCCTGAAATACACATGGAACATGGAACAAAAGCCATGAAAGAGAATATGAGCCATGATCCAGGGATGTAAATGAAAAGGTAAAAGAGACATTAAGTCCAAATATAATAAAGTATTGTCATTAATACAATGAAATGTAAATGAAAGTTAAGATTTCAGTTGTGATTTACATTAATATTCTGATGATCATTTCCATTTTTATGTAAGAAAAAAAATCCTTTATTGTAAATGCTAAAACTGCCTCTTTTACAACTACAGAGGGAGTATAGATTATAGTATGGTATGCTATATTATAATATTTAAACGCCGAACAGCAAACTCTTCTCTTCCTCAGTTAATTACTGAAAAAAACCTGAGTAGTGTAAACTTTGGACAGCTGCTGTACCTGCCGACAGACTCTGGATTTCTCCAGCAGGTATTGCTCTATCTTGGCACCCTCTATGGCTCCTCTCTTGTTGAAATGAATGTCGATGTATTTCCCAAAACGTGAGGAGTTGTCATTGCGAATTGTTTTAGCATTACCAAAGGCTGAAAGAGAAACAATAGAGACTTGTGATAATGATGACATGAATGCATGGCTAAACTTATATGTACCAGCAGCTAAAGCTGTAAGTGTGAACTTTTAATTAGGGACATTTTCAAGGAATCCTTTTGTAGTTTTGCTTTATTTTTACCAGATCAAGACCTACCTATGAAAACTAAATTTGGACAATCTTTGTTTAAGTTTCAGGTTCAGGGCTCTGGCTTCAGGACTGAACTGCTGACTTCTGAGTGGAACTGTCTGTTGTTACTTACTTACTTGCCAATATGTATACTGTGTAAAATAGATGAATGAAGGGGGTGTTTATTAATATTATCTTCCAAGAAATCTGAGCAGAAGGTCCTATAAAACATATTACATGCTGCAAATATCAAATGTCATTAAAAATAAGCCAGTAAGTTGTTTGCCCATGTTAAACAGTATTGTGTTAAACAATTTCTAGCATCATCGCTATGTTTTTGTGGGATTGTGAGTTTTCTACATGAAGGTTCTGGAGGCTCATGAGGACTGCATGGATGGAGAGAGACAAAGACACCCAAAGCGGGGCTATGGATGTTCTTTTGTCTTCCTTTCCAAAATAAAAGATCCAGAGCAAGTTGGTCACACCAGGCTGTAGCAGTGTTCTTACTCTGAAACTGACTGAGTGCGGCATGGGGCCTCAGAAAACTAAGACACCTTTGACGGGTGTGTACCTTCTAGTATAGGGTTGGCCTCCAGGACCTGCTGCTCTATCCAGGAGTGCTGCCCGCTGATGGCAGCCAGGAACTGAAGGATCAGTTTGGTGCTCTCAGTCTTCCCTGCTCCAGACTCACCACTATTAACAGTCACACACAAGCATAAGGCCCATGACATTTGCAGGAACCCATTCATAAGCCAAAGCATTTGACATATTATGGTGCTATTGGAAAAGTTAAGGGAGACTGTGAATGCCTGTGCCAAAAATGCACAATAATTCATCCAATACTTTCTAATATGGTTCACTCTGCACTGAAGTTTTGAATCAGCCTGTGTGGCTAAAACTAATCATCACATATTGAACCTTTTTCTACCTGATGATACAGCACTGGTCACGGTGGTTCCTCTGCATGTTGAAATAACAGTTGTCAGCGATGGCGAAAATGTGGGGTGGCATTTCACCAATCTTCTTGTTGGTGTAGAGGCGAATCTGGTCAGCTGTGTAGATGGGCAGCAGCTGATAAGGGTTGACTGCCACCAAGATGGAGCCAGTGTATGTCTGTGAGAGGAGGAAGGCAATTAACACATAAAGGGGCTCATTTAGGCTGATGTAACTTATTGTTTAGGACTAAAGAGGCCCCAAAGAAAATTTGAAGCTAGTTTACTTTAATTTCATGACACACGGGACAACAGGGGGATGGGAAACACAGGTGTGTCACAAAATACTCTTTAACACTGTCTGAAAAATGAACTTCAAGTAACAAAAATGATCTAACTGAGTGATATATTTGGTCAAAGTGGAGCTCTACAACTTCTTTACTAAGCCCTTGCCTGTTTTGTTGGGGTTTTTTTTTTTTTGCAAAAGAAATAAGAAACAATGTTGTTAATTTTTCCAGTATCTTTCCAACCTGATTCATATTGGAACAGGCTGAAATATTCCAACTGCATTGGCACTATATATGACAAATTAAATTCAAAGGGGGGAAAAGCCGTTTCAGAGAATGTATCATTTTATATTTCTTCCATCCACTGGGGGTGGGGGCCGGGGTCCACATCTTTATCGGATGGTTGCAACAACCGCAATCCCACCTTTAATTTGGACTGTGCTTCCAAAACGTCAAGTATTTACTTCCCTAACATGCAAGTGCAGTTTGTTGGGGGGGTTTTTTTGTACAGCATTTACTGTAAAACACCTTAAAAAACTGATGTAATAAATTATAGCAATTTAGGTATGTGTAAACATACTAGGAATTTGACTCCAGTGTTTCTATCTTGGACACATTAAGGGAAAGACAAAAGAAAATATATAAATCAATATACATACATATATACATTGACAATAGAAATATTAGAATTTCTTAGCTGAATGGATTTGTTAGGAACAATGAAATAAAATCATTCGTGATCGTCCATGATTTTTTCTTGAAGGTTACAAGGCATAACAATGCCTACATGAAACATCAGTGCAAAATGCATGCATTTTCAAATCATAGCTGAAGATGCTGTTTTTTGAGGTCATGCAAGTGTTGCCTTAATGATGTCTACTCAATACATTCAGTATGCTATTTTTAGCCTGGGCTGGATCTCTGTCCAGTCATGGTTTTCTGTTTGGGAGCTGACTTACCCTGCCACCACAGTTTGTCTTCAGATCAAACAGGAAAAGGGAGGGAGCAAGGGGGTGAGCGAGTGAGGAAAAAGAGACAATACGGAGGCAAGAAATTGAGAAGATGAGAGCAGAGAAGCAACCAACAGCAGAATTTTGAGATTAGATTCAAGCGATGCTACTTGGAAGTAGAAAAGAACATAGCTGTGTTGGGTGTTTAGCAGTTTTCATTTGCACTTTTAGTTAGTTGTGAGAGAAATAGCAAAGGTGTAGGGTGCACATAAATAAGCCAGAAAAGTACTAAATGAAACTCATCATTTCATGTTCAACTAAAATCCTCAAGAATCTTCTTTTGTCATGACAATAGTGGTATCTCTTCTACTAATATACACCACAGCACTTTATAGGGGCCACCTGCACATCTGCTTATTCATTATCCATTCAACCAATCTTGTGTCAGAAGTGCAATACATGAACTTGGATAAATAAAGATAGGAGTCGGGAGTTTTAGGAGTCAGTGTGTCAGTGCCAGACATTGGTGTGTGTGTCTCTAGAGCTTTTGCTCAGAATGGTGGCAAAGTCAAAATCATCCAGTGAGCAGCATCGTTGTGGAAATGCATTGTGGAAGTCGACAGACTTGTTGGAGTTATCTCTCAGATAACAACTTTACTACTTTGCTAAGCAGAAAAGCTTCAGAATGAACAACATGTCCAACTTTGAGATGATGGACTAAACCAGAGACCACATCAGAGTCCATTCCTGTCACCAATATGAGAAATCTGAGGCTGCACACAGACTCAGTGATACTGTACAGCATTAGAATGGAATAATATAGTCTGGTTCACGGACACCACACATCCATAGATCCAACCTGCCCAAGAGTTCGGGCAGGTTGACAAGCCTGTCAAAGTGTTGTTGCTGGCCTGTGCTTCCTTTTACGGCCACAGTTTACTTTTAATGGGTACTTCAAGGTAATGCTTCAAGTCACAAAGCTGATGTTGTGTCAAACTGGTTAAAAGTAGAGAAATACTGTACTTGTTATCTGAACGAGAAGCCTGTTAATGCAGGTATAAATACAGCTTTACTCACATATATGAGTTTTTCCCTATATCTGATTAGCAGGTTGCGAAGAATTCCAGCTTCATTGAGGTCTCCAAGGCGGATCATGTCCTCCACGCCGTGGATGGAGGTGGGATGCATTGGCTTAATGTTGGTGGCATTCTGAGGGGAGATCCAGTGCTCCTGCAGTGGGAGTTGTTGTGGTTTATAGAGGAAGACAGAAGCACCATTTAACATCTTTAGTCTCAGGACACAAAAAAATAAAATAAAAAAATTACAGTTTCATTTACACCTAAAATGAAAGCGCCAAGTGTTTGAGGACAGGTGTAGTGTGGGCTGGACTTCCACTATTTTCAGTAGTTAAACCATTTACAACCTTACAATTGAATCAGTAAGTTGGCAACATAAACCAACAAGTAAGGGTTCCCCTAACATCAAAGCTGACTTCATTGAGTCACCACACTATGATCAGAGCTAGTCCATATAAGCCACTGTGTCAGGACACATTTTACTGCTTTGCTTGGATGCCTGATAGAAATCGTATATACACTGCTCAAAAAAAAATAAATAAAGGGAACACTAAAATAACATCCTAGATCTGAATGAATGAAATAATCTTATTAAATACTTTGTTCTTTACATAGTTGAATGTGCTGACAACAAAAAAAAAAAAAAAAATTAAAAAAAAAAAAAAAAAAAAAAAAAAAATCACACAAAAATTATCAATGGAAATCAAATTTACTAACCCATGGAGGTCTGGATTTGGAGTCACACTCAAAATTAAAGTGGAAAAAACACACTACAGGCTGATCCAACTTTGATGTAATGTCCTTAAAACAAGTCAAAATGAGGCTCAGTAGTGTGTGTGGCCTCCACGTGCCCGTATGACCTCCCTACAACGCCTGGGCATGCTCCTCATGAGGTGGCGGCTGGTCTCCTGAGGGATCTCCTCCCAGACCTGGACTAAAGCATCCACCAACTCCTGGACAGTCTGTGGTGCAACGTGGCGTTGGTGGATGGAATGAGACATGATGTCCCAGATGTGCTCAATTGGATTCAGGTCTGGGGAACGGGCGGGCCAGTCCATAGCATCAATGCCTTCGTCTTGCAGGAACTGCTGACACACTCCAGCCACATGAGGTCTAGCATTGTCTTGCATTAGGAGGAACCCAGGGCCAACCGCACCAGCATATGGTTTCACAATGGGTCTGAGGATCTCATCTCGGTACCTAATGGCAGTCAGGCTACCTCTGGTGAGCACATGGAGGGCTGTGCGGCCCCCCAAAGAAATGCCACCCCACACCATTACCCACTGCCAAATCGGTCATGCTGGAGGATGTTGCTGGCAGCAGAACGTTCTCCATGGCGTCTCCAGACTCTGTCACTTCTTTCACATAGCTCAGTGTGACCCTGCTTTCATCTGTGAAGAGCACAGGGCGCCAGTGGCGAATTTGCCAATCTTGGTGTTCTCTGGCAAATGCCAAACGTCCTGCACAGTGCTGGGCTGTAAGCACAACCCCCACCTGTGGACGTCGGGCCCTCATACCACCCTCATGGAGTCTGTTTCTGACCGTTTGAGCAGACACATGCACATTTGTGGCCTGCTGGAGGTCATTTTGCAGGGCTCTGGCAGTGCTCCTCCTGTTCCTCCTTGCACAAAGGCAGAGGTAGCGGTCCTGCTGCTGGGTTGTTGCCCTCCTACGTCCTCCTCCACGTCTCCTGATGTACTGGCCTGTCTCCTGGTAGCGCCTCTGTGCTCTGGACACTACGCTGACAGACACAGCAAACCTTCTTGCCACAGCTTGCATTGATGTGCCATCCTGGATGAGCTGCACTACCTGAGCCACTTGTGTGGGTTGTAGACTCCGTCTCATGCTACCGCTAGAGTGAAAGCACCGCCAACCAGCCAGAAAGCATAGGAACTGAGAAGTGGTCTGTGGTCACCACCTGCAGAACCACTCCTTTATTGGGGGTGTCTTGCTAATTGCCTATAATTTCCACCTGTTGTCTATTCCATTTGCACAACAGCATGTGAAATTGATTGTCAATCAGTGTTGCTTCCTAAGTGGACAGTTTGATTTCACAGAAGTGTGACTGACTTGGAGTTACATTGTGTTGTTTAAGTGTTCCCTTTATTTTTCTGAGCAGTGTACATAAGGAGTCAAATCAGTTTTCTTACTGTGAAAAGTGGTTACTGTAACTCACCCCTAACTGTTCCTGAGAAATATATGTGAATTTGTTTAATTATTCATAAAACATCATACCTTGCTATAAAATTGGAAGATTTAAATAATATCAGCAACCCTAAAAAAAACTTAAAAAAAAAAAAAAAAAAAGGAAATTATGCTGCAGGGGGGATTCAAATTATTTAATTGAAGGTAGTCCCAGTTGACATCAAGAAACCTTTCACAGAACCCATGATGTTTCAGCACTTACGTTTCCCTCATCATCCATCACCTGGATCTGTCCAGAGTCACAGAGTTTGACCACAGCACCAATCGGCACCTCAAACTCCCGACCAGTCTTCAAATCCAACCAGACATAGTCGCCCTGGGAAGAAATTGAGAATTAAAACCAGGATCCAGGATTATGACTGGGATCAAATATTATAATACATCTTAAATCAGGGTTTGGAAAAAAAACATTGAGCACCATCACATGAAAAATCAGAAAGAAACTGTGCCTACAGAGCAACTTCAACTTCATGACTGCTACTGAAAAACGGACTGAGTTACCCATTCAGAGTTTATATTTGTTGGGATAGATTATAATAAGAATCCAAGTTTCTTTGTTTAACTAATCATTTTATCTCTGGATCTTGGCCAGGATAAAGCAATCTGAAGACCTCATTAATATAATTCAGTGTGTTGAATAATGTCATCTTATTCTGCAGTAAGATGACCTTTATTCCCTTTCCTGTGTGTACTGAAGCTGCGACATCCACAAAATAGTGCAGTATGATATTCTGTTCAGAAAATCTTACAAATCTTCTGACTGGTAGATTTTAGTATTGTGCACTTGTTCCCATTCCTAAAAACCTCCTCCACAGATACCATTATATCGTGCCAGTATTCACACACGTGATGAATAGATATAAAAAGCCCTCAGTTGACCAGACACCAATGGAGAACTATTGACCTGTGTCACTTTCAGGTCTCAGAACTTTCCTTGATCCAAAACAGTCATGCTTTAAGGTGAAGAGAAGTTTCCTCTAATAGTTGATAACTGATGCATAAAATACATAAAAAACAAGACATACACAAACACACACATATATATATATATATATATACACACAAACCATATATACAAACAAACAAACACTTTCAGCATACCGGCAACAGTGTGCTGTGTTTCATCGCAGTGTTGACGTGTATCAGCGCCCATTTCGCCTGATCGTTCTCATAGAGTTCCATGTAGTTGCGTCGCGTGTACATCCTCACATGCACAGTTTAACTAAGTGCACAGTGATGTCCAATGTTAGCAGTCTTCACACAAATATCCTCAACTACAGGCAGAAAGGTGCATAAACTGAACTAACGCCTTTACAAATTCTGTTTCCGCTGTTTTGTCCTAACATGCATGTGTGGCCATTTTCCAAAAATATCCATCTAAAAAAACACATACATCCGTCACTAAAAGCGTGAAATATTCCAAATCTTCATGGTTCAACAGGTTGAATTCTTTAAAGGATCTAATGCACTGGATCAGTCACATGTCACCTCTGTTTTTCATCCCTGGGTTCATTTTAAAAAGGTGCCATGTAACAAGTCAAAAAAGGAAGTTAAGTAAAGCTGGTCTAACATCAGATGCAGTTCAACAGCGCCACAAAAAAACAGCATCCCAGTTTGTGAGCTTCTATCCCATTCATTGTAAGCTCACTATAAAAGAAACAGATTTAACATATCCAAGAAAATCCAGCCACTATCAGTTTTAAGCTTCTACTGCGATAACTTTTCAGGACTTGCCTGCTGCTCTCTGCCTGTCACACTTTGTTATTCCACAACCTCCTTTGCCACCCATGGCAACAAGATGTCACTTCCCTCTCAGATGTGTCTTATGGTGTTGGATTTCTGTATAGATAAATGCACAAAAGATCTTTATTCTATCTCTTTCTTACTCCCCCCCCCCCAAAAAAAAACACTAAACTGTAATAAGTAATGAGAGTAATAAAAAGAAAACAACCTAATAATATTTAAACGCAGTATACATGTGTTCCCTTCAGAATCAAATACTGCTAATCCTTCAGACTAAATGACAGGATATACTCACGCTTCGTAATACAACCCACATAGTGGTTTTTCATTATTGGCAGGAAAGGATCATTTAGGTGCTTTAAAGAGCCGTTGTTTCCTCTGTCTTTTTTATGATGGAATCATTGAGGAAGTAACTAGGGGAATAACGCTGGCTGTGCAATATCAGATGTAAGCAGGATATTCTGAATTGTGTGTACGTATGCGTGTGAGAGATTAATGGCTGTCTGAGTGTGCGTTACACACCATGTCAGTTTAATTAAATAAATAGTCTGGCAAACTGAATCACCTGAACATTACACCACCAAGCACCTGTCACACACACGGCATTGTGTCAGAGCGAACATGAGTGAGCAGGGCCAATGGCAAACTATCAGAAACCACATGCTGAATTATTCAACACAGAGGCTCACTTTGGTGTCTTTTTGTATCCTCTTTGAAATTACTTTTTCTCTGCCCCTCATTCTTTTTCTTTATCCCTTTCTCCATGTATATTTATACATCAGAATACAAAGGCCTCATACCAGTTTCTTAATGGAAGGGAATACACTGAGACAATAGTCAGGTAAAAATACTAGCAAACCCAAACCCTGCAATATTTCAGAGGTATTTCATGATTTGTGCACTGTTAGACATAAGGATGCATCTTTTTGCAAGTGTTTATGAAGTCTGATGGCACTATGTTGTTAACATCCCATGAAAACAACAACAAAATTACCCTACTAATGTTGCCTGGTAATGGTAAATGTTATTAACAAATAGCTTTAAGCTTTCCAGTGACCTGAATTTAAACGGGTTCCTAACCATCTAGTGTCTTTCATGGCAGCATTGTCTCTTTACATCCATTTCTGCAGGCGTTAAGGGTCTTTTTACTGAGGTCATTAAAAGATCAATGAAACCCCCTAGGCCAACTAACCAGACATTGAAAGCTACTGTAATGGGGACAGCCATGCAATGTTTCATGACCCACTCATGCAGTCAGTGCAGCAGAGTAGCACCCAGGCTCATGAGTTCACATGAAAAAGCCCCAAATCTTCATCTATGTCCAATCAGCTTTTTAAACATTAAAAACATTGTTCAAGTAAACTTTTAAGTTCAGTTTTTTTAAAAGTTGTCTCTACATATTGGAAAAGCCATTGTTTATAAAATGGGATATTATAAGCAAAGGCTGCCATCTTTTTGGGAAGAATCGGTCCTAAACCAATCAGATTCACTATAAAGTCACTCAGCAGTCAAGTTTTTGCAGCGCCGGAGACTCAGGTTAGGCTCTGGTTAATAAACTCCTTGACCTATACTTTAAACTTGTGGCTTTATGTTACTGAAGCTGTGATCATACAGTCTGCAGTTATAAGCAGGAAAGATTCACGGAGTACAGTAAAACATAGCTGTGTAAGATCACCCAGACCGAGTCAGAGTGTTGTTATCAGTGACATAATGCCCACGCTGCCTTGGGTGGATTAGGTGTGTGTTTTCATCATTTCTTTCTTCAGGTAAATAATTCAGGCAAGGCATGATCCAGGTATTCACTTACACCTGCTAGTGTCACTCCTGTGTGCTGTGAGGTAAGGAAACCACACAGAGGATTGGAGCATTTAAGAGGCCCTGTTTAGTGTTCAAACGAAAGATGTGACTGTTTGGATTCTGGTAATTTTACAACTTGGACTCTGTGTAGCATGTGGTCTTTCTCTTGCACTTTAATCCCCTGTGATCTGTTCCTCATTAAGACATATAGACAGATGGATAGATAGATAGATAGATAGGTGGTCATGTGTCACTCGTGAACGATTGGTTAATTTTGAACTAACCTTTTGTATGACTCGGGAGTAACAAGTCATCTCAGTGAGTGATTTGTTCTTTTTTCCCTGGTCCACAGGCTCAGATTCATTCATGAATGGGTCTTTCTGCCACATATTCTCAGTGTAGAAATGAATGATTCGTTCACAACTCATAACTACGGGTCTTTGGGTCTTTCGTTCATTATTCACATGGTTATAGCAGTAACATGACTAATGCTGTTATTACTGGTGAGGAGAGCTATCTGACATTAGCACGAAAGTCAACGTTAGCTATGTAGCTATGGGATGGATGTTTAATTTACCTTTCCGTTGGAATGAATTCGTACACTACGGGTCTTCAGTGACCAGGTAGGCTAAAGTGAATTGCCATCATAGAATGGGAATTTTTTAATGATAGGCGGAGCTCTTTCCTACCGGCAAATTAAGTAATCAGTAATTTCAACTTCAGTAGGCTATGGCCCAAAAGGGTGCTCAATAGTTTAACAACAGCAAACTTGTGTATTATATGCCAAGTGAAGCAAACCATTTGGCTCTTCAGTGTTTGAAAGCCGTGCTTTTTCAGTCATTACTCAAATGATAGCTACAGCGCCACACTGGTTCCAATGTACGAGATTAAAAGACCTGAGTCAGTAAAAAGATCCAAACTTCCCATCAGTAGAGGAGGACACCGAAAATAAACATGTAATTTTGGAGGATTCCATTTATCATCTCATAGGAACAACATTAAGTATGAAGAAGCCACACTTAATGAGAGAACATGTGTTTTCAAGAAAAGAGCTTAAAGATAAATGAAATAGCACCAATGTGACAATACTCTTGTGTTATCACTGAACTGCTGTGTTTTCAGCTCAGGCTAAAGACTTGCTCCGTGCCAGAACTCCAGCTCTGTGTGTCTTGTTACCTTCAATGTGTAATAGGTTTTCCTCAAGTAACGCAAACTCCCTCCAGGGGAGGATACAGTAGGTCTATACTGATCACTTCTTCAGGTACGGCTCTGCCCTCTGCTGGTATTAAGGAAACTGTCTTGTTCGAAAACTGCAGTGAGTTGGCCTTGGAGTTGGAGTGTGTGAAAGTCAGCTTTTCAAAAAAACTGTGTTCTGCAGATACTGTTAGTGACCAGTGTATTTCACAATATTTTGTTAATGCGTATGGGGTTAGGGTTCGGGTGTGTGCGCCGACTGTGACATCAATCCAAACATAAAAAGCACGTGGATGCAGAGTGACAAGAGAAAGCCTTTAAAAGGCCATATGTTTAATAAAGGGGCCCCCAGCTCATCTCATTTACATTTATATGGATAATTTAGGCAAGTTAAAAGGTCAGTGGGGGGAATGTAGCGACATAAAAATTGTGTTGGTATTTGTCAGTGAAAAACTAGCTCATCAAAACACAGACAGAGCAGCTCTTCTGCTCCAGTGAACAAATTGCATTGACATTTTGTTGCTATTCTGCCTTCAAAAAGACGGAGCGAAACTAAGCAAGCAAACTGAGAATGTACTCATGAAATTATTTTATTACTGAATATTGATAATAAATAGGACAAATGATAATTTTATATTCTGTATCTGTTAACAGTGAAATAATAGTGACAGTAAAAATGATCTTTTAACAAGAATGAATTATAATGCATTTTGTATATAATGAACTCGTATATGAGATTTGTCTGATGTAATGGAGAAGAGGGAAGTACCGTTCATTACATTATATTCTTTTTTTTTACAGTTATCGTGATGTGAGCATTGTACATACAGTACAACAATATTCATCACATTCATTTGGATTGGTGTGAATTTCCCCTTAGCTAATACAAGTCCAATATTCACTCATTAGCTCTGTCTTGAGGTGTGAGGTAAATATCAGGCATGTTCACTCTTAAATGCTCCACTCTGTTCATCAGCTGCTTTCACACTGAGTCTGTCAACGGTGAACAAAATTCATGTAGCGTTTGTCGCAGAACAATGGAAAAGACACTCTGATGATAGTGAACCACAGACAGAAGATGCATGACTGAGCAAATCAAAACAGTGAGCTTCGTATGTGTGTATGTGCATTGAAAACTGGCATCAGTGTTCAGAAGTTGCCGAACTCCTGACTGAGTTTACCTTGATGAGGGTAGTGTATCTGAAGCTGAGACGGTGTACATTCATGCCCCTGCCTTCCAGCGGCAGATCAGATCCCTTCCTGTTCATTGTAGTTAGTCCTGGTTAAGATTTGTAGTCAGGATCTCCACATCATGCTGAGCATGAAGAGGACAAATAACTAAACGGTGAACACTTCTTTGGTTTGATTTGTTGATTGCACGAAGATGTTGATTAGTAAAAAACAACAAAAACATTGAGAAAGATAATATATATATATATATCCTTGTTGATAAAGTTTTTCACAAAAACTGTTATGTCCTAAAAAAAAAAAAATTACTTAAAATCCAAACTTTTTTTCTGTAAACTCAATAAAAATTGTGTCATCAATGTCTTCTTCCAACTTTCTGTTAAAATCGCCACAAAAGTATGTTGCACGCCAAAACGTTATCCGTTGTGGGAGTGTTAGTCCTGTGTGATCCAGTGGCACGCGTGCAAATTTCCTGTTTAGTACACTGTGTACAGTCTTGATGGAAGAGAGATAGAGTGTGACAAGACAAAAACACACGGCAAAAAGGCTGATCTCTTTGTGTGTGTGTGTGTGTGTGTTTGCTTTTGTGTTTTGTTGGCTCCATTCATTTGGGCCTCCTTAGTGGGGGACGCTGTCAGAGTTGATTAGTCAATCAGAAAGACTGACAAGAACAACAACACATTAACAAAGTATCAAAGAAGCCGCAGGCATGGACAGACACACACACAAACATTTATTTTCCCTGTCCTACAATTCTTCACTTGCATATGTGTGTCTGTGTTTGTGTGTATGGGTGGGTGCGTTTGTGTAACAGGATTAAGTAGTAACTATCCACACTGCAGTGAATAGCTGTTTTAAAATGAGTTTTGTATTTTCACAGCAACAAACTAAAGACAAGAATATGCACACAGACTTCTCTATTTACTTGTTACAGCGTATGTGTGTGTGTTTACCTGTTGTAAAATGACCATAATTCTGGTTTCTGTTCCTGTGACCGGACATCAGCAGTCACCCTCGGACCCTGAGAAAAATAGAGAGAAGAAGAGGAGTATTTATTTGAAGGGGGAGATCTGAAATGGATTTATTTATTTAAAAAAAAAAAAAAAAGTCCAAAAGTCATGAAATTTTGTAAACTCATTGGGCTCAGTTAAAGTTTTGGATATATATGGAGGTATAGTCACTTGCTGCTTGGACTTTGTGCCACGAAAGCCAAACATTTGGACAAAAGCTCGGAGATTTCACATGAAGCATCGAGAAGTCTTAAGTATTTGTTTGATTTGTTATCACCAAGTGACGTTATGTTATGACGTTAAGTGTAACTTAGTACTGAGCACGTATGTGTTCAGGCCAGGGCTTCCATCAACCAGACAAGATTGGGTGCAGTTTGGACAATGCATGCCTAATTTAGAGTGAGTTCATTTTTCATGACAAAGGAACACAGCCTCTTGAATGCACGACTCCAACTGACTAAAATCCTTCATGTTTTGTCTTGCTCCATCTACTGGATACAGTTATAGATGCATATAAAATGCAATACCTTGAATTACTGTACAGTCACCTTTTGAATTACATGACATTTTCATTCTGTGGTGGACACTTTATGTAGCAACAGCAAAGTCCTCTGGTGATCTTCCTTCGCAAGTCAAAGCCCCTAAATTAGCTCCTTGCTTCCTTGGACCGTGTGAGATTGAGAGCATCATCACTGGGACCAACCCAGACAAGTCGGATGTTAGTTCCTTATGTGATCCCAAAGGTTCCTAGTACTCCCTGTGGTGTCCCTCTGTCTCCTCCCCTTGGTCCGTCTGTCTATGTGTGCTCCCTTAAGGGATCAGGTTTAGGCATACCGCACTGGTGGTCACACTCTAAGATGCTAAAATGACTTACGAGTCTTCTCTTGTTTTGTTTTGTTTTTTTCATTATTATTATTATTATAACATTTTTTTTTTATTTATCAATATCTTTTCTTCCCCTGGTCTGCTGCTGACTGCTCACTTCTGCAACATCACTGTCTCCTGCTGCATAAGCCGCCTGCGCAGGAGCACTGGTCTCCATTGGTGGTTCACCTATTTTCTGTCAAAAGGATAAATTAGAAATGGAGCAATTTGCGTCATTATCCTTTATTGTTTTAAATCCTTGCATAGAACATCATTTATTAGATTAAAATAAAACTTTGAAGCAAAAGAAAAACTTGCGAAATTCCCAGGCTTCAAAATTTATTACAACACAATTGTCAAAAACAGCAATAGTAAAATAAGAACATACTGCTGTGAGGGCCCTCTCTCCTGCATTTGGTTCTCATCAGCATCACATCTGATGTCTTCTCTGCTGATTCATCTTCTGAACTGTCTACTCCGACCCCAGCAGTTGTCAGGAGAAATGTTCCCACAGCCTGCATTCATGCGAGCACTGAGGACAGAGCTGCCTGGTCTGTGCCTTAAGCAGAGTGGTGGTATGCTACACTATTACTCACAACAGGCAGGGTAAGTTCTTGCCCATCAACTTCTCTCCTTAGCTGGCACGTTAATAAACTGGTCATCCAGTATGAACATTCGTCTCTGGGGCCGGTAAGTGGTTTGTGTAATTATCACTGGCCAGTGCTGCACATTATGATCTTTGGTCCTCTGAGGCCTACAGTACGACATCTGTGTTTAGTCTCTATCCAATCACATTCCTTCCCTGCAATGTGTTTTTGCCAGGTTTAATCCAGTATCATTAGCACAGATGAGTGTGCAGTATATAGCATCATCTACACATGGTCAAGAAATGTCATCAGTGACCTCTGCCCTTGGTCCTCCTCTCCTCCCCTCCACCCTTCATGCATTGAACTTGCAATGAGCTATGTTTGGATTATTAGTTCATTTTATTGTAACTTTCTGTTTAGATTTTCTACATATTTAACAAGGTTCCTGCAGAAGTGCATGGTATTGGCTGCTGGATCATGTTTGCGCGTGTTTTTAAAAACATGTGCTGCACGTATATTATGTTTTGCTGGTAGAGCATGAATGAGAAAAGAGCTTTTGTTTGCTTTAAAGTGTAAAGCTTGACTGATTATTGATTTGCCTTATATGAAATATTTTGTCATTTGCAAACTTCCTATTGTCATTTCCTTCATCTTATTCCTATTTATTTTATTTTACTTTATTTTTTTACTTTATTTTACTTATTTTAGGCCACTTTCATGTGTTGCTATCTCATTTATTTTATTTTTATGGCGTTAGTACACAATGCATCTCACTGTTCATTGAATGAGTGTGTCTGTGACTAATGAAATTATAATTTCATATTAATATTTTAATATTTAGAACAAATTTAATATGTTGGACACATTTAAATACTCTTTGGTGGTCAGACATGTGACTGTGTAATAAGCCCAATTACTTCCTGTGTGTGTGTGTCCTTCTATCATTGAAATTGCTGAATGTTGAGGACTTCTTGGTTTGGACTTGAGGTTGCCATATTTGATATATTGTCATACAGCTGTGGGAAGTGAATGGCTTGTACAGTTAGACTCATTTCATGAAGCCATTCCTATTACAATCACAATCACAGTAAAAATACAGTACTTCATTTTTCTCTGGAAATCCCTGGTAAAATAAATGTGAGAGCTAAAGACTCATTTTGGAGGAAGACCTGGCCGAGACTCACACAATACAATACAATAGAGCAAACAAAATAAAACTTACACACATTTAAGAACTTATAATAGCATAGCTGATCTTCTTAAGGTTTCGATGCTGAAGTAAGGGTGAAAAGTCTTAGCCCATACTATAGTGCGCAGTGCTCAGTTGCTCTCCAGGGATCCCCTTTCCCTCCACATCACCCACTTTGCTGCAACAAGGCCTCCTACAGCCCCAGCTCCCTCACTATTCTGTTGCACTATTTAGAGGTTAGGAGAATTTGAGCAGAGGTAGAACACATAGTTACTTAAAATGTGCATACATACATTGTCTGAAAACTCTTTAATGTTGGTTTGCTGCCATCAATTCTTTCTCTCTCTTTTGGACTTTGTGTCTCTCCATTACTGAGCTTCTCTATAAAAGAGGTCTAATAATAAAAACTGAAATAGTATCACATAAACACACACACACACAAAACGCACACATGCATGCCCAACCTTTGTCACGGGCCTCTGCTGGGGTAATTAGATGCTAAAATATTGATAGAGAGTGAAGGTGTGTGTGTGTGTGTGTGAGAACATATCAAATTTTATAGCAAACCAAATGTGAGTAACACAGCTAAAGTAAAACATCCTGCAAAAGATACTGAATGCTTAAAGAGAGAGAAACCAAAACAAATAAAGAAATGAAAACAGACAGTGATGGCTAAAGGGAAGAGAAGAATGGAAGATGAAGGAAGAGTGATGAAGTTAAATAAGGAAAATAAATAAATGATAAAGCAGAGAAAGGCATAGAGAGACTCTGACTTAAAAATTATCAAGCAAAGTAAATTTCCAGTCTCATACTGTAAGACCAAGTTTCACACAAACACACACACACATATATATATATATATATATATATATACACACCACTGAATCTGTTTAGTATTGGATGACAATGCTAAACCAAACAGCAAACACAACAAAACAACCATTCACAGTTAAGCAGACAGTCACCAATTATTCTAATATGCTTGTGATTGTGGGAGGAAGCCAGAGCGGAAGAAGGGAATGCACATGCTGCACAGAAAGACCCCATCCCATCACACATCAATCCTGCTCGTCTACATTTTTTCACCAAATGTGTGCCAGCTTCTAATGTGTGTTTGCTGTATTTTATTTTATTTTATTTTTTAAGTGAGCAGTATCACTCCCCACACCAGTGTGTGGACTGAATCTGTGTTAAAATATTTCAGGTTTCCTAAACTGTAATGCAGCATATGTGATTTAAGTTGTATGAAGCCTACTGGCCCCAGAGGTACCAGTCATTCACACTGAAAACAACATTTCCAAATCTCATAAACCCATATTTTTCCACAGTAGAATACAAACAACATAGCGACCTTTATTTGAGTGCAGCAACGTGTCTCTAAAAAGTTGGGGCAACAAAAGGCAAGTGGGTTTAAAAATAAACAACTGGAGGAATATTCTCTGACTAATTAGGTTCAATGGCAGCAAGTCTGAGGCAGAGCTTCATCAATCAGTGAAAAACTGCATCTGCAGATTGCGATACACTTTCAGAATAATGTTTGTAAAATTGACTTGAAATTTGAATTGTCTTGAAAAAGACTTTGAATATCTTATCATCAACAGTTCAAAATATCATCAAAAGGTCCAAAAAATCTGGAGATAGCTCGATGCTCAAAGGACAAGGCCAAAAATCATTATTGGATGCCTGTGATTTTCAAGCACTCAGGCGGCACCCGGAAATCATTGTTTGTGAACACACTTCATGTGCCATCCACAAATGCAAGCTCAAGTTTTATGTAAAAAAGAGGCCATGTGTGAACATGATCCACAAATGTCATCTTTGGGCCGAAGCTAATTTAATACGGACTGAGGCAAAGTGGAAAACTGTTCTGTGGTCAACTCAGCTCAACTTTATTTATATAGCACTTTAAAAAAAACCACAGCTGAAACTAAGTGCTGTACAAAAATAAAGTAAGTACCTCAGACGAATTGAAATTTGAAAGTCTTTTTGGAAACCATGGACGCCGCATCCTCTGAACTGAAAAAGGCGAAGGGCCCATACAGCATCTTATCAGTGCTCAGCTCAAAAGCCTGCATCTCTTATGGGATGGGGGTGCATTAGTGCCCATGACATGGGGAGCTCGCTCCTCTGAAACGGAGCCATCGATGCTGAAACGTATTTATATGTTTTAGAGCAACATATGCTTCCATCCGGACGACGTCTGTTTCTGGTAAGGCCTTGCAAGACAATGCTAAACTGCAAACTGCATTTATTCTTATGCAGATTTCGTAGTAGAAGATTACCAAAGGCAGCCTGCCTGCAGTCCACACCTTTAACCAGCTGGAAACATTTGGTGCATCATTGAACAAAAAAATATGACAAAGAAGAATGGGAACTATTACGCAGCTAAAATCTTACATCAAGCTAAAATGGGACAACATTCCTCTCCCAAAACTCCAACAACTGGTCCTTTCAGCTTCATCATGAAAGCTTGTTGTTATTTATTAAAAACTACCTCACTGCATCTGCCTGCTCCAGTGTTTGTCTGGCCTGAGGTTCTTCCCCCTATGATCCTAGTTCCAGCTATGACACCCTCATGTCCAAAACTGCTGTTCGATAAAACAATATTACTCATGTTGTACCTAATTATTATAACACAACAGTAGCATTATTAAAATTGCATAATATGATACACATGTAAAAAGAAACACCTAATATTATTTACTCAAATCTCTAAAATCCAATAAACAACCCATTTAATGGCATCATACAAGTGCTTTCTTAGTTTGAGTTTGAATTAGTTAAATGATTGTGTTTTCTCTGATGTTCTTATTTTTCTATACATTTTTCAAGAATTATATTTACTTTTGATATTTTAAGAGAGAAAAATACATGTCAGGACCACTATAACAGTCACACACAGAGAATAAGAAGATGATGCATAAAGCAACATGCCTCTGTCCTCTGCTGTTTGTCCTTACCCTGCTGCGTGATCTGAACACTTCTTCCTCTGCTTTTTCTCGGGGTCTTGCTGGTGGGTGGAGGGATGAAGAACAGGAGAGCAGAACAGAGAATGACGTCTAAAGTTTCTGTTCTTTTCTCCTTTCGCCTGATGTGAAGGTGTACAGTGCTTTAAACACTGAATGATCGCTTCTCCTCTTCTCCCTCACTCTTTCCTGTCGGCATTAACAGTGTCAAGGCAAGGCTCATTCACTTCCACTGATCCCAGAGAGAGGGAGGGAGAGAGAGAGGGAGAGAGGGGGCAGGAGAGAGGGGGAGAGGGTGGGGGGTTGTTAAGATTACAACATCAAGCGGGTTCACACACACACACACATATGAAGAGTTTTAGGAGTTCACAGTCAAACAACAGCAATAATTAACTTCAAATTCATTTTTTGATTGAAAACAAGCTGTGAACATAAAATTGAAACATCCTCGTCATTTCATTTGGAGTGGGCCTGTCAGGAGCTAATGCTGGAGCAGCGTCTGCCCCACCATGCCCCATTCTCTCAGTGAGGCTCCATGCCCCTTGAGCTTCGTGGGCTGAAGCAGTTCTTTCAAAGCAGCCCTGCCAGCAAATGGCCCTCAAACTCCCCAAGCACACACCACAATGACCAACTATAATTAGGAGGAGGAAACTGAAGTGGTCTGCGGCAACATCCTTCATGTAGGTGATGTGGAGCCTGCTGTGGTGAGCCTGTCCTCTCATCCGCAACTGCCGTGCACCATCACTGGATGACAGAGTGACACAGTGAGAGAACCGCCACTCCAGTCTGCAGAGCCCCTCCAAGGTCGATGCATGGTGGTTGGTCACCGAAGTCACACCAAAGGACCGTATCTGAACTGCCAGCCTGATGGTGAAGCTTGGGTAGACTTGGGGTCTACCATTTCCTGGTACAGCCCAGCATCCTCCACAAGCCCATGTACAGCAGTGGGGTCATCAACCAAGGCCCAGCGGACAGTGGCAGGGAAAGAAACCCATTTGAGAGCAGGAATCAGTGCTGCTGAGTTCTGGCTTACCAACAAATAAGGGATACGTGCATCGTTGGCTTGGATCTGCTGACCTGCCGAGGTGCCATCAGTGAACCAGCTCCGCTGCAGCTCCACCTGACTGCCTTGCCTGCGGCCCCTCCCTCTATCGAGACAGCCAAAGTCATACATGACGTATGTTGTTGCAGCTGCAATGGCCTTAGGGCTATATAATGAGTGGAGGGCGTTGTCACTTTGACTGTTGATGGTTTCAAGAGAAAAGATTTGTTTGAGCATTATCATCCATGTGTTTGTAGGTTTCATGCTATTCATGCTATGCCCTCACAGAGGGATAGCTGTCCATTGTTAATATGTTCAACAAGTAGATTAAATTGGAGTTAGTAATGGGCCACCATGACTGAGGGAGCTTCATTCAGGTCTGTGTTTAGGTTTGTATACAACCTGAAGTTATGCTGTGTATTGGAGCACAGGTCTTACTTTGAAGACGAAGATCTCTGCTTTCCAGTAATCCTTCCACGAATACTAATCATATTATTAATTGCTATTTAGCTTAGCTATAGAGCCACATTTATAAATAGCTACAACATATTCTCTCCCGCCATTTCCAAATTTACTATACACCAGTGAATGTTTAGCCTATGCTTCTATCTATGTTTCATACTGCTAATCATTAGACATTGTATTTACCTGAGAAATAGTAGCGTAGCGAGCAGTATCTTTAACTCAGTTGTTGTCCTGTTGTATTTTTTCTGAAGCATAGAGACGGGAGATCCAAGAGATTGCAGCTTCTGATATTAATCGACTGAGTTTATTGCTAAAAAGATTGTTGTCTCCTTACAGCAACATTCACGCTGACAATGCGTTATCAGAAACTACTCTTTTATACTGTATATGGGCCCATGTGTAGATACTTAGTTTACTGTAGGGTTGAGCCGGATACTCGAAACAAGTATCCGATACGGATATAGCAATTTTGACGAGTACGAGTACCAAACGAGTAATACGAGTCAATATCCGTGCTGGGCTGAAGGAAAATCCTCCTCAGGGCGTCCTGTGATAGGACAGAGTGCAACGCGTCATACTCCGAAAGCCACGCCCACCGGAAGGGAAAACAATCGGCGGCACAATTAAAAAATTAAAATTAAAAAGCACTGTCCAGTAGTTAGCTTAAAACATTATTTGAACATGTCAAATGAGTATTTTAACACGCTAGCTGTACCGGAGAAAAAACGGCACGGTCTCTCTCATCGTCCCTTCTGTTTGCCTTCATTTTCATGGAGAATTGATCCCACTGAATGGACGGAGGTGACATACATCGATATTTACAACTACCTGATCGAGTCGGTAAGATCATCATCTAACCTAATAGCGATAAAAAAAAAAAAAGTTAGGCTACATCCGCACTACTATATCATCATTTTAAAACAGCTTTTTATAACCCAAACGTTTAAAATCTGCCCCACTTTATGGGGTTATGGGGTAAAAACTTGATTCGTAACAGAAGCGGTGCTGCATTCAGCCCGCATCGCGTTTCTCATTCTCACTGTGTCTTCACCAGGTCAGGTTTTTTTCCGGTCGGCTCGCTCTTCTTACCCTGCTGTAATAAAAATTAAGCTGTAAATTCAAATATATTGAGACTTACAATAAATATAGCAACTTCTGACCAACCCATATCAATTTCAGGCTTAAAAATACGACTTTCTTATAAACCACATCCACTTCTGGTTTAACTCCCGCCCCTTCCGAGTACGAATACGGTTACAGATAATGTAGATGGTAGCTCGTGGTGTACTCCTCATCCCTAGTTTACAGGTCACTTATCATTTCATGGTGGGTGGTTTGCAAACCTTCGGAAAATGAGGTCATGTCGGAGACGTGAGAACTCCATCAAAGTGTCAGAATTATGTTTATTGTGAGAAGTCATCAACAAACTCAGACTTTGGCAAAGAACAAGATAGAAAAGGAAAAACAAATCAAGACATCGAAAAATACCAAATGAGTAAATGAGCGTAAGAATTTTTACAGAAAATAACATTCCATAATAATTAAGATTATGGGTATGGTCATACAAAGGTGCATTTAAATGGAGAGGGAACACACACAGAACACAGATTTTCAGCTATGAGTCAAGATAGCAGTATTTTCCTCATCTGAAGGGATGATTTTATTATTTTCTTAGTATATATAAGGGGCTCCGGTGGCATAGCGGGTACATTGCACATCCCATAAACACGAAGCTAAAAAATCTTCATCTGTGACACCGGTTTGATTCCAGCCAGTGTCATTTGCCACACGTTATTCCCTGTTCTCACACTCCCCTCTCCTGTCACTCTTCAAGCTGTCCTAACCAATAGAAATGAAAAACAATGGTTGTCCTTTAAAAAATAATGAAATATAAACAGTATGTTAGATATCTTAATAGAAAATGTAAAACGTGTTCACCAACAGTCTGAAAGGTATCGATAAAAGCCAGTAAGGTTGATATGGGCTATTTATACGGTGCATTCATTTATTAGCACTGTTGTTTTTTATTTTCTTTAATTAAGTGCGAGTAATACTACGCAGAGTAAACGTGAGTGAGAGACCAGATATGGAGAAGGGCATTGAAATATTTTTCTAATCAGCTGAGTGATGTTTTAGACTCCTCCAGCTATCCTTAGACTCTGGAATTGTTTCTGATGTTTGAGTCCAATTCCCTGTAAACCAAAACTTCTCAGCAATCAGTTCCACCACTCCATTTCTATCAATCCCCGGCTCATCCAATCTGCATGTTGAAGCATCTTTGAGCAGATACTGAGTGCCAAATTGCTTCTGATGGCTGTTCCAAGAGTGTGCATTATGTTAAAAAATACTTTTTTGATTGTTTATTTTTTTTTTTAAAAAGGGTAAATAAAACACTAAGTCAGTGCTGTCCATTTATAAATGGAGGTCTCCAAAATTTATCAGAAAGTTTAATCACCATTTTTCTACAATATTAGAAATGTATTAGGTTTAGTTTAGTGTACCTACTCGCTGTTTATATTTAATCAAGCTAATGCCACAATTCCTTATCAGCAATTTGTAGATTAAAAGAAAAGATAACAAAAGCTAAAATACAACAAGATATATTAAACAGTGTAAGTCTTATTAAAGAGACTAAAGAGCTGTAAACAATATTTATAAATTGGCTAAGAATCAGGAGTAATATCATATTTTGGGAATGTTCAGATACACACAAGAGAATTTATGAAAGACATTTTGTAAACACATTGATTGGCACGAGCGTAAATAAAAGAATTAGGTTTGTATATTTGTATTTTTCATTCCTTCCTGTGCTCATCTCCACAGGCCTTCTTTGTTGTAGCTGAACAGTTTTCCTGACAGGCAAAGATTTTGGGGTAAAAGTAGGAATTTGGTAAACCCCGGCACAGCTTAATGCGCCATGGCTGAATGGTTTTAAAGGCTGTCTTAGATGGTGGTCAGTATTGAGCTGGTCACCACAGTGACAGTGAGGGTACCAGGGAGGTCGTTGTTTTGGCGGTTGCCTTTGTCTCTCAGGTGGAGGGTCTTCTGGAACTCTCCTTGCTCAACTGTCAATGTGACTTGACCCATGAAGGAGTCTTTCAACACATTATGGTTGTAGATCTGAGAGACATGATCAGAGAGGAATTCACTGATTAATATAATGAGAACCCCACATCTACAAATATACAAATCATTATTCTGTCAGCCTCACTGTCTGCCAACACACACAAACCTCAATGCTGATTGGCTGCCTGGATTTCTTCCTGTAGAAGAGAGCCTTGGTGTCGAAGACAGGGCTGCGTGTGTTCTTATGGACCGGGGAGTGAACCTTCTCTCCTTCACACCGAATGATCACATAGGGATCTGACACTGGAGACACAAACACACCAATACAATACGGAAAATGAATGACACTGACTTTCCAGCTGTAATACAGGTTATTAGTCAATATGAACTGAACCCATCTATGGTTCACTAACAATAAGAATAATAAACAATTATAATTTATTATTATTATCATTATATTTCTTTATGTGTGTGTGTGTGAAGGAAAAAAGTTAGCTCTACCTCCATTTGAGTCTTGACCCGCGAGGCCATCAGCCCTCAGGATGTGGACCTGAGTGACCAGACTGGGATAACCACACAACCCGGACCAGCAGGTATGTGGAGGCTCATCGAGGATTAACTCCCTACAGGAGACAAAGAGAGACTGATAAAGGGACACTTGTACTTGTTCTTGTGTACACTGTTGTGGTTTTATTCCCAGCAGGGACTCTACTCTGAGCTCCCTCCTGACATCCGAGCTGCTCACTCTATCTCAGAGGCTGAGCCTAACTTCCTTACAACAGGAGCCCATTTTAGCTGCTTGTATTCACAACCTTATTCTTCAAGTCATGACTGAAGCTGAAGGTTTGAACTTCTCCACTTGGGGGCAGCAACTCACTCTTGCTCAGCCTGCCGGAAAATGTTTTGACATCCCAACAAAGGGGTAAGGTGGAGGAAGCCCCCATGATCTGTGGCTGCTGCGATGCCTCGGTGCGAGGACAGCTTGATTTAGGTTTTTTTCTCTTTACTACACTCGACATTCCATGTCCCCACAACTAGTCTACGATACTGAAGGTTGGAGCTTGCCTCCATCTGCTGTCCAGTCTGCAATGCAGCTGATCCCAACACCCATCCTGGGTCCATAGCATGGTGACTCCATGTAGTCTTTTTGGCTACGTTCACTGGTCAGCTTCCTTCCCATGTGACACTCCAGAAGAGGGACCCTGTTCCCCTTTTCTGGGCGAAATGCTCTAGCTTGTGTGCCGCCTCTTAAATGGCATTTCATGAATGACTCTTAGTCTGGCCTCTCCCCTGGGAGCGGACCTCACCAGAGCTTATCAAACACAGTTCCCAGGGACACACAAAACACTCCAAATCTACAAAGCTCTAAATTTACCAGCCAATCTTTGTTCCAACCCTCAAATGTGACCATGAGCTTTGGGTAATGAGAGATATGAGTTGTTTTGGGTTTTTTTTGTCTGTTTTTTTTTTTTTTTTTTAGGGGGAGGGTGAAATGGGGCAAATGACACTGGCTAGCGATATTAGTTCTAAATGTCTACAATAATTCTGCTCCAAAACAAACACAGGGAAAACATAATATCTACCTGCAGCCTGACGACACGTCAGAGAAGATGCGGAGCAGGAAGTTCCCATCCAGGCCGGGGTCAAATGTTGTGGGTAAGATGACGTAACGCCCCTCAGCCAGCACAATGCGTAGGAACACAGACCTTGAGTTGATGTAGATGCTCCCACCAACCTTCTGCTGGGTGGCGTGCATGCGGTAGGTCCTGTTTAACTCCACCTGAACCCAGAGAGAGTTTTCATTCCATATTCATCCAACTGTTCAGAATAAGCTTCAACTTTTACACTGCAGAACAAAAACAGAACATTTTTATCAGACAGAAAACAGCACACATATCTGAAAATACATATCTATTTTCCAATTACAAAATAACAACAATAATATTTGGTTTAGTGTTTGTGTTCTTACAGTGTTATGTAGTAATGCATCTTCATCCTCTCTATGTCTGGTAGTTCATTCTTTGTGTTCAATCATGTCACGGTTAATCTTGGCTGTGCATAGGAGGAAGTCACTTGATTTATTGATTGTTCTTTGTCTTACAATTGATCAGTGTGTGTTAGGTTCCCCACCCTCACTCCAGTTGGCCCAGTGTGTGTTGTCTGTTTCTTCTGTCACCTCTCCTGTCCCTGTAACAGGTGTGTGTGTGTGTGTGCGCGCTTCTCAGCAGGGTGGTGTGTTCCATGACTGCTGACTTGTCTCTTATCAGCCTCATTAACCACAGTATATAGATCCTGGTTCTTTATCTGCTCTCAGTCGGATCATCTGCTGACACTGTTTCATTGTTCGACGGTCTGGATTCCTTCTGTGTGACTCAGGCTCTTCAATCCCTCACCCGTTGTTTCCATTTCTTTGCCTCAGTAAAGACCTCATTTACTGAGAACTTAATGGATGTGCTCAAATGTATACTGCAGGTGTGATGTCAAAATGACTGTCAACAAGTTTTTTCTCTGTTTATTTCTGCTGCAAGATGTGTCGGTCACATGTTAAAAAATAAAAAGAAAAGAGTAGATCACATGACATAGCTGCAGGCCAAAATGAAATTGTTCCAGAGTGGCCAAGCACCAGTATGTCTCCAGTGTATCTCCAGAGTGTCTCCAGAGTTAGGAGCTTGATAAATATATTAATGACTGTTATACAAGCTAATACCAGTTAAAACTATAAAGTACATACTCAACAACAAACGCAACTGATTTTAATACCGCATCACAAAGCGCAATCGTGTCTGCCACATTGTGTTGTGTAGTGTGCATTCATCATCCAGTATATGAGATACAAATAACAAAAAATGGATGCATTGTAATAAAATC
This sequence comes from Remorina albescens, assembly GCA_034769265.1. Taxonomy (NCBI): domain Eukaryota; kingdom Metazoa; phylum Chordata; class Actinopteri; order Carangiformes; family Echeneidae; genus Remorina; species Remorina albescens. Next base: position 21,711,046 of record CM068497.1, on the reverse strand, counting down.
TAAGATTGTTTTGAAAACACACATTGTGAACTCACTCTATGGATGTCAAAGCCAATTGCCAGGTTTTCTCCTCGGCCCTCACTTAGTGTGGCTCGGCGGTCTCTCTGCTGCAGACAGATCAGGAACTCGTCTTCCGGCTTCTTCACATCAAACACATACTACAACAGAGAAAAGAAATACACATGTTGGAGGTTTTTTTCTTCCAGAAAGCTACTATTAGTTTTGTCTGGCATGCAGTCCGAGAAGTGATTAAGGAATAATGCCTGCGGGTTCTGAACGAAGGAGTGCTTGTTGTTGACGCAGCCCCCCGCTCGGTTGAGAAGGGGGTCGTCGTGGCGGGACCATGAGCCCTGCATCACGGCTTCCTCCCAGGTCTTATGTAAACTCAGGTAGGATGTGTTAATGAGACGACATAGGATGAGGTCCGTGAAGTTGGCAATGAAATCATCAAACGTCATCCTGCAGAAAGGGAGAGAAAGAAGCTGGATGAGTTTTTGGCTTGTTGATAATGTAAGCTGTTTTTCCCGTTACAATCAGATATTTATGTCAAGACAGAGACGACGCAGACTGAAGGGATGGAGATGCTCTCTCTGTTGCAGATCATGCCCAATGCTTACTGCACTTTCAAATTAACTACGGTAATAACTACAGTGCTCATTGTAAATGAGTACATGCATACAACATACAACATTAAACTCCCTTTAGAATGAATACTTTCCATGGGAAATCTGGCTTATTGGTTTTAAGTTTGTGTAGTGCATACTAAAGACGGAACTTTTCTAAGAAAAATTATCTAAGATCATGGTGCCAGAGCTAGTACAGCCCAATGAATCTCTTAGGAGTACAATCTGATAAAACAGGGATTCACATCAGATTAGTCTAATCGATCATCACACAGGTGGCCAAAAGATAACTGCCAACTAAGGGTGGTATTTATGAGAGAAACTCCACTCCCATTAAATGCTCACAAGAACAGCAGCACACTGAAATGTGCCAATACATGAGAAAGAAAAATCATTTCTTAATACAAAAAAGGTCAGGGTTGCAACAAAATGAGTAAAGCATTGCTAATAAGTTGGAACACAGCAGCAAAATTGATCCAAAAATTCAAAAGGGATGTATTTGTGTCAAGCTTCCTGAGATGTAAATACCGTCCACGGAAGTAAACAACTTGGCATGGGTGTTTTGTAATGACAAGAGTTGAAAAAAATCTGAACGCAGGGCTATCACAGTTAGCTAAAGCATTACAAAGTCTAACTGGGAGAGTATTTCCGGTGACACAGTCACCACATACACTGCAGAGGGGTGGCATGCGTGGGCGTCATCCACAAAGAAAGCCACTGCTTAGGCTCATGCAAAAATAAGCCTGTCTAACATTTACCATGCTCCATGTTGACAAATGTGAAGGCTACTGGGACTCTATACTTTGGAGTGATGAGACAGGCATAAATCTTTTTGGCACTGATTTGTTCTAAATTGCATTGTGTCACAAGGGTAGTATGAAAAATGTATGTTCTGTGTGGCTGCATGAGTGCTGCAGGTGTTGGGAAGTTGCACATCATAGATACTATCATGAATTCATAGTTGTACTGTGAAATGCTGAAATAGAAGCTATCACTCTGTTATTCTGACAGCTTGCTAAATTCCTCATTTTACTTAATTATTTGAATTCATGGCTCAGCTTTCCCTAATATTCATTTCAAGTAATTATGACAATTATTGCCACATTTTTTTCAATATTCATTGCAAAACTCCATCCTATGAGTAGTTGATGGTTTATTCATTCATTCATCTTCTACCGCTTATCTGTTTCTGGGGGGTGCTGCAGCCAATCCCAACTCACACTGGGCGAGGGACACCCTGGACAGGTCAGCAGTCCATCACAGGGCCAACACACAGAGACAGACAGAGACCAACAACCACACACACTCACACTCAGACCTACGGACAATTTAGAGTCACCAATTAACCCAAACATGATGTCTTTGGACGGTGAGAGGAAACCCACGCAGGCACGGGGAGAACATGCAACCTCCACACAGAAAGGCCCCAGGCCGGGAACCGAACCCGCAGACTCCTTATTGTGGGGCGTCAGCACTGACCACTATGCCACTGTGCTGCCCTAATTCATGGTTTAATGTTTTTATATTTATTAACTGACAAACTTATTTTGATACTGTTTTTAAGAGCTTCTGCATCAAGTTTATAACTGTGTTTATCTTCTGTGAGGTGGGGAAGAGGTTGGGAACAGGACAGATAGGTAGCGTGTATCTGCCAACAGAGGGGAGCATTGCTCTTAAACTCACCAGAATTCACCGTCATCCTGCACAGTGACACCAATCTTCTCCCTCTCGCTTTTGCTCACCCTCTGCCACTCTTCAGAGCTGCAAACAGACAAGCAATATTGCTTATATTTCTATATTTAATCAGTGCAATGAAACACCCTTTGAGATTTTCAAGTAGATAAAATGTAAACATTTGCACAAAAGAAAAACAATGACATAAAAATGTTGGATATTTCCATGCTGGGGAGATTATTTTTAGTCCAATAACCTCCACCAGTCAAATTGTCTGTCAAAACTAATAGATACACATACACATCGCATATGCAGTGAAGACACTGAAAGGTTATTGTAAAAGGTATTGAGTGTAATCTATCATAATAAGTGTAGTTATGGACTAAATTCTGTTTTTGCAGACACTTAGACCTAGAATTTGTGCCAAATGTGAAGACATTTTCCCACACATGTTGTGTTCAGGGACGTGAGAGGTGATAAACTGGTCTTCAGCACTAACAGCTAATTGTCATTTTACACCTCCTTTTCCTCACCTGTCGCTCCAGGCCCCATTCCATTCTCTCTGGCCCCAGGGGTTCCTCATGCGGATCATGGTGAGTTTGTCTGACCTGAAGTAGGCCAACAGGCCGTGGCCCAGCCTCACTCTGCGGACATCTGTCACCGCGTAAGCATGGCCTTTGACCAGGCCGCACGCTAACCTGGCCTCCATGTCTGCTGCACTTGTTGCCTGGAACACAGTAGCTCCATATTAGTCTGTCTGAAAATGGCATTACATGAATTGAGGGGATCACTCAGCAGTTGTCTGGTTTGGTCTTTGATTTCTCCTCACCCGGATTGAGCAGCTGATGAGACCTCCTCTGTCATGGACTTTCAGGACTCTCTCAAACAGCTCGTTGCATTTTTCTTCATCATCTTTGAATCCGCCCTTCACCAAATCCATTGGCTCCGACACGCCCCCTGTGAAATCCACCAGCGCATCGGCCGTGTTGCCCCCATCCAACGCCTCATAGCATCCGCACATTCTAGACAGCACACAGAAGCGAACTATTAATATTTACAAAGAGACTTCTTGTCATATAACTGATTCTCTCTTGAATTGCAACCTTCCCATTTTAGAAATACTGAAACTGTAATGCGTTATGTGCCCTAATCTCAATGTTTAGGGTCATTGTCACGCTGCAACATCGCTTGTACTGAACTTCAGCTTTAGAAGCAAAAAATGTAATATATTGCATTTGTTTGCTTATCACAATCTATACCTCAAATGAATTCATTCAAGATTCTGGGTTCATTTTGGATTAACACCACTACAAGAGCAAGGAATCCCCCTTCACTCTGACAGATTTTTTTTTTTTTTTTTAAATAGAAAATGCTGGTCTCATGCTGGTACAGAGGCACACAGAGCAGGTGTTCACAATGCCACACTGACAGGAAGTAAAACCGATGGCCATGATCACACATAGGAAAGTTAATTATTGCATGAATAACAATGATAGCATCAACATTATATTCTTAGACCTGAGCAAGAAAGCATGCACACACACAACACAGAGACAGACAGACAGACAAACAAACAAACAGACACACACACACACACACACACACGGTGGAAGTCCTTACTTGGCGTATGCCTTCTCCACCAGCGCGCTCCAGAACTCATTGCTGTCGTTGGAGTGGCAGTATATCAGCTCCCCATTCACTGTTGGCAGCTGGTCATCGATCACCACGTCCACCCACTCACCAAAGCTCCAGAACCGGAAGTGGAAGATCCCAGCGTATGACTCCGGTTTGTCATCATCCCATTCTTGGTCCTTCCAGTCAGGAATCACCTGTGCAAAACACAAAAAGGGTTATCATCTTCTCAAAGCTCATCTTACATATAAAATGACATTTGTTTAATGGTTTATAAAATTAAAATCAAGACAGTGTCATGGCACAATAATTGGGCTCTGTACATATATAACCTCCATGTGCCTGCTTTACCAGTGTGATACAATATATGTTTACAATCTGTCCTTAAGGTGTGAAAAGGTGAATGAAGGCTATTCTACAGAACAAGTAAATTTAATTGAAAATATTAAAATCCCTGCCAATAAAACTGACATCAGTACAACCTCTGCGTGTTGAATCCCAAAGAGCCGAAAAAGCATAACACTTTCCCCTTCATTAACCTTCACCATCTATAATTAACATGAGTAAATCAGGATTAAAATATTTTTAACAAGGTCCCACAAGATCCCAGTTGACAACACATCACAAACAGTTCACAAACACACAAACTTCATTTTGTGAGCACACCAATACATTCCATAGCCTCTTACATAAGCTTTACCATCATAAATAAATAAATCTGTAACCCCACGCCTTCCCCCTGGCCTCAACCTAATTCTAATCTGAATCTTAAAATATAATTTTAACCCTCAAAGCTTTGAAGACCACACACACACACACACACACACATAGACAAAATTAAATATATAAATAATCCATTGAGCCAAGACCAGTGAAGATCCCAAAAGCCCTCAAGAAACTCCCAGAGTTCCCTCTAGTACGTCATCGGTGTCTTCTGTTGCTTAGTGCCATTACACATAACCCTCTACATGACACCTTTAAGAAAACTGTATTTTCATTTATAATTCTGGTGATTTCAGTAATGTTTAGAGTTCTTCTTCCCCTTAGATGGATATTACAAAAGAAATTAAGAGAACACCTCCGTATGTGTTTGTGCCCAGTTGAGAAATGCCACTTATTAGGCTTTTAATGATTGAAACAAGTTTAGCAGGACTGAAAACACAAAAAACAAGACCAATTCAGACTGATACTGTTTTCACATTGATCTCATCTCCCAACATATGCCCTTCCCTCTGTGGTGCACCAATCAATGCGTCCAAAGCAAACAGCCCCGTGGGCAAAAGTGAGACACCGCTACACTGTGATGGAAATAGTTGAAAAAGGGAGGGGAGACAAGCTTTGCAAAAGACAGACTCAGAGAGGAAGAGGGAGAAAGGCGAGAGAGAGGAATTGGAATCAGAAACGCTACCAGAGCATCCATCCAGACAGGCAAGCAGTGCCCAGGACTGAAAGCTCCATTTCAGACATGGAAAAGGCCGCAGCTGCCTCCAACGCAATGGTGCTGGCATTCAAAGAAGACACTGCACTGACAGAGGTTAGATTCTCATTTTGACATGACAACGTCTCACTTCCAGCGGCATGACAGTGACAGTTTACTTTTTAGAGATGCATGCGTTGTAGAAACATCAGCTGTATACAAAAATGACTTGTGTTTATTTGAGCTTTTCTCTTCGGTTTAAACAAGAAACCCTCTGTCTTTTGGATCACTCAGAGTGATGAGTCCAACTGACTGGTAGCCTCAGGACAAATCAACAGTTCCAGTGCTTTTGTGAAAGTCATCAAATGTCAATATGGACCATTTCAGTAGAGTGAGGCGTGGTTTAGAGCTTCAATGATAATTTGACTAATTAAACAGTGGATCCATTTTTTTTAAAATCAGGAATATGCAAGTTCATTCTCAGATGTGACCAATGAAGTGTAATAGATGGTGTCATGACAGGCGAGCAGATAGGAAGACAAATTAAATAGTGATAAAAATGATTTTACAACAGACTTAAATGTGAAAAACTCAAAGATTAAGACAGTTTCTTAAATCGAAGGTTCATAACTTTTGGATGAAAAGAGAGGCCGTACTTAAATATTATTCACTATTGCTTTGCATCAAGATAAAGGTTTTTATACCAAAATAATACCCGGGGAAAACAAGTCATGGTTTTCTCAAGATAAGCTCTTATCAGGAGAAAATGAACTGAACACCTCATAAGAAGATCATTGTTGTTTTTTTTTTCATTACATTTTTGTAGTGTTGTGCATTATTGCCGGATAACAAGTTCTGCTTTTTTGAGATAACAAGATGAAAAAAAAAAAAAGAAAAGATCTTTGCTGGCATAGCCTCTGCTTCTGAAATGATCTGAAACTATATGCCCTGTACTGTTTTTCTTTCTACGTCCCCGGACATGAAATAGTTTGGTCACCTCTGCTTAATATATTGATATATACAAACAATTACAAAAGACAAAGAAATTATTCAAAACAAGTTTAGATGTGATCCGATTTTGATTTCCCCTTTGGTTTAAATTGTCAAAATGTCTCATCTCTTTTTCTCTCACGAGTTGCAGTTGAATTTTTGTCCCAGTGGAGTTGCTGTATGTAGCTCTGCAAAGTGACAGACCCGACTGCACGTCACCGTGAATGTTTGACTCACATTGGGTAATGACAAGCTCTGCCCACTCTGAACTACGGAAGCCCAAAGGGAGCATAGGTGGTGGAAGAAAAACAGTTATCATTAAAAACAAATCTTCCTAAACTACAAATTCAGATTAATTGATAAAATTTATTTATTTCCCAGCCCTACTTTTAAAAGAACAAAGGTTTACACTGTGAATCCACAAAGCTCTTCACTATATTGTTTTGACATCAATCAGCATAGAATGGTAAAGCATGTGTACAGAAATAGTAAAGGGACTCCATTTGCATATGTAAATATCTTGACTTAGACATGATTTTATAGACCACTGTCCAAAAGTGGTAATGACACTGTGAAAAAAATTGCGACAGGGTGTCCTTGGTCACAAAAGCTTGATATCGGGAGCCAGTGGACATTTCACACCACATGTCAGACATGTTGAAAAAAAGTCTCAGTCTTACAGGGTTTTGTTTCTTCTTCCTTTCTACCTTTAATTCATCTGCAGATGATGCGCCTCCGTGTGTCGTCTTTGCAGCGGTCAGGCCAGAAGCGCCAGGACGGGGAGCGTCTGCTCCTTCCCCACGAGGCAGTATATCGCCTGGACTTCCACAACCAGGAGCTGAACTTCTCCCGTTGGTACTTCTCCCTCTCCGGCCATGGTCGTGTCACCATCACCGGTATTTCCCAGCACTGGACCCCCGATCTGACCAACCTGATGACCCGTCAGCTGCTGGAACCAATCGGAACATTTTGGCGCAACCTCAATGACCCAGAGGATTCACCTCTCAAGTGCTTGGAGGCAGACATGCAAGAATTTGGTGAAAGGATCGCTGAGCTGGCTAAGGTCAGGAAGGTCATGTATTTCCTGTTTGCTTTCAGGGAAGGAGCAGAGGCAGAAAATCTCACCTGCTCAGTGGAGTTCACACCTGAGAACTGACTTCACTTTTTGCCAGCACACACCTTTTAGATTACTACTAGAGCATCGCAATGCATTGTTCAGCCTTTGACCTTTAAAAACACCACACTAGGACAGAAACATCTATCCTTTATAAGCATTTCATAACCAACCTCATCTCAAATATTACTCCCTCACAATCACAAAGAACAAAGCTGTAACATCAAAATTCTATTCAAAATATAGTTTGAAATCAAACAGAGAAAAATACTTTCACAAAACAAAGGAGACACATTTAGTAAGAAACAAAAAAAAAAAAAAAACCCACTTCACTTAATATAGACCAAATTCTAACGTTTCCTGGTGCTACTTAAAAGATCAATGTTACACCAACATGAATCATCAGTAAGTTAGTTGGTAAAATATGTTCTTACATAAACCTGAGATTCCTTAAAAATGTTCTATACACAATTTTATTGAATGGTGATTCAAAATCAACTGAAATTGTTTTTTTTGTTTTTTTTTTAACGAATGAATGAAATTTACTTTGAACTCATGATGTAATTAAAGTGTGCCTCTACTGATGAACTGCACACTGTGATGATATGTGTAAGGTTTGACTTGCTTTGAGACGCCGCTTTTACTGTTGCTGCTTTTTGTTGCTGAATTCTTTCATTGCTCACAGAAGTGACAGCTAGATGCAAAACAACAGGCAGTCAATAGTTGATCAAATACTCACATTGCATGACTGTCAGCCTGACTTGAAACCAATCCATGGAGTGACATCTATTAAATATTGACTGAAAGCTGTCTGCGTGTTCTCTTTGGTACAGACTATTATTACTGTCACCGGACAGAAGGGAAGGAAGAGAGGGGGCAGCAGAGAGACCGTGATCTTCAAGGGTTTAAAGAAATTATGTGTCTTCACCAGCTGACACATAATTTGAATATCATCCTAAACATTGATTTTTACTAAGCGTTCAGGTGTCGTGAGCAAGAGAAGATGAAAAACAGTGAAACGGGAACAGAGTCAAAATGATGTGTGAGTTGGTGGGACGAGAGAGAGAGAGAGAGAGATACAGGACCAGTCAGACAGGAAAAGAATATGATAAGTAAATAAGGAGAGATTGTCCAGCACAAACACAGTCCATACACACACACTAACATCTAATCAGGGCAACTTCAAGGAAAACCATTACACTTTGACAAAAGCGCATTTTATCCACATATGTTCCATGTGTGGGGTCAAATTTTGCTAACCATTAAACTCATTTTGTCCAGAGACTTTGGAATTACAAAATGTTGTAATAATTGCTGTCAAACTGCCTTTGTAGTTAGCTTCATCACACCAGAGACCTAATAAGCGTTTGTTTTTGGACCACTGACGTGTGTCAAGACGACTGGCTGCTCCTCTGAGGTCAGTTTCCCTCCAGCTGAAGGAAAACTGTGAGCTGCAGAGGAGCCCTGAGACCAGACACCAAGTCCAAGGTGTCGAACAGTGGAGGACACACTAAAGAAACACGCGATGCTCAAATGCACACATATAATCACAACTCCAGTAACACATACTCATCACGATCATAATATACCACCACATAAGGTCACTGACAGGTTAATGCCATTTATTACCTTGTTGCAATGGTACCTATCAGAGGGTGGAACAAATTAGGACGTACAGTAGGTAAACATTTTATCCTTGAAGTGATGTGTTGGAAGATGGGTTAAGGTAAGTTTGAGTGACTTAGGGGAACTCCTGTGAACCAAATTCAGCCACTGTTATTCCGCCCTGGCATCAACACTCATCTCAGGTGAGTTCAGGAATGAACGCACCCGTGTCAAATTAAGGACACTGGAAGATCTGATCACTCGGACCACCACATTGAGGTGATCTAATTTCTTTTAGCAGTGCAGATGTAAATGTGTCCTGGCCTCACTGACTTACTCTGCAGGCCTGCCTGCTCTACCGACTTCCTCTGCCACAGTTAATCAGAAAATTAGTCTGATCACAACTGGTCTCTGGAGATGCATTTCCATAACAGATGTGACCGGACAAACTGACCACCAGTCAAATCACAGAAGACACATTTTACTACCAGGTCTGAGCAGCAGTTTAAGGAGAATACCTTCGAAATAAAATGTTATCTTTGGAATCATTTGAAGTGTGCCTTAATTAGAATATTAATTAGCAAGTTTTTTGTGAGGTTACCTTAAAGTGACTTTGACCTTTGACCACTGAATTGTAATTAGTTTAAACTTGAGTCCAAACAAAGGTAGGCTATGTGCCGAATCTGACTAAAAAACCTCAAAAAGTTACTGATACATTACATTCACTAAGAGGCCAACATAGTATATTCTGGGGTCACTGCAACCTTGACCTTTGACCTGAATCCCAAATCTACTTGGTTCACCCCTGAATCTAAATGAACAAATATATCAAATTTGAAGAAGTTTACACTAAAAGGAAAGCTTTTTGTGACCCCCCTTTGAAACTTTTACTGTGCGTACATGTAGCTGTGTTATCTCTGAGTAACAGGTTTGCTAATCAAGGTTTAGGCAGCTTTTGGCCTGTGTGTGCGTTTTTATGTGTGATTGGTAGAAAAAGGAACTCATCCAGCCGTTACTTATACAATAATTATAGATATAACAAACATATCCCCATATACTTATATGCACATCGACCCACACCCATCGTCACACACACACACACACACACACACACACACACACACACTTACGTGGGATCTTGCTGCCATCTTTCTCAGTGCATGTGTGCTTGGTTGACTTGGAACCAAATGTCCATTTATCACACTCACAAAGAGATATTTACATCCAGCTAAAGCTAAAACCAAAATAAGCAGCAGATTCTCTGTGTTTCTAATCTGCTCTTATGATGGAATCCAACGCGAATGCTCCTTAATGTGCGTTTATACTTCGCAGAGAAAAATTGTGTTTGCTTTGATAAAGAAGACAAATCAACCATACAGCTGCAACGACGACAAAAAGAAAAAACACAACATGGATGCAGTCTCTTTGTCTCACCTTCTGCCATAGTGATTCCCTGGAGGCTAAGCTGGAGCAGGCGGCTACAAACCAGCAGTTTCCCAGCTGCCCTTGGTGCAGGTCATGGGCACTAAGACCATCCACAAACAGGTGGGGGTTGCTGCTCAACTCCTAGAAGGATAAAGATGATTAAAATCAGCATTAAACTTCTCTGCTAAAGAAATCCTACAAAGATGAGAGTGACAATCCTGATGTGATGATGATGTTAGTGCACGGAAGTCTATCCTCTTGGCTGAGGGGAAGTTAGAGTTGTAATCAACAAAGCACTTGCTTTGGTCTGAGAAGCTCGGGCTCTAATGTGCCCTCAAGGGGCAAATGATTGATTGATAAGATTCAGAGTTGTTCCCCTCCACAGGATTTTACCAAGACAGGTTAAACAAATTCATTCATACTACAAAATGTTCAACATGCAGTCAACAGAAAAAAATGGGATCAAAGACAACTATTATTGTATACAATTACTAAACTATGAATTATTGACGACGGCCACTTGACTGAATTGAGATTTTACACCTTCTCAGAAACCAACAGAAACAGCGAATAGGTCAGTGTGTTCAGTAAAGATTTTAATCTAACAACCATCATCCAGTCCAATGTTTTAATCCTTTTATTGTGTTTCTGTTGTGGTTTCTCTGGCAAGACTTACAGCTGCAGCAAAGGTGCTGTTCAGTGATAAAAAGTAGAAGCAGCATGTGTTCATGATGGGCAGCTGCCAGCTATGGATGAATGTAAAGCAGGGTGTAGCCAGACTACTCAGTCAATACCGAGCAGATACGCCCTCAGATCGAGTAAAAGTCACTTCAAAACAAAGCAAACCACAGTCAGCAGACTAACAGTGCAGCAGCCAAATAATAGGGCTAGGATAAACCAGAGGCACACACCCAATATACCTAACAGTGTGTGTAGCTACCAGACAGATATGACGTACATGAAGCTCGTGTATGAACAAGTCATGTTTGGAGTAGATGAAACTTTACGTAATGGTTTTTGCTACCTTTGGACAGGGATAGGTGTTTCCCTGTTTTCAGACTTTGTACTAAGCCAAGCTAACCAACCGGTGCTATTACAATGCAGGTTATATTTCACAACATTTCAGAAAATATTTATTTATGTGTATGTAATTTTTTAATTTTTTTTTTTTTTTTATATTTTATACAGGATTCAGCTTTTTTCTTTTTTCATTAAATAAACATTTTGGGGGGAAAATTGTCTCAGTATTGTCTTGTGTGACCATAAAGCTTTATAGACAGTATAGACGATGGATGGATGGATGAAGTGTTAAGAACTTTGACAACTTCAGCTGATTTTCATAACTCTGACTGATCTCCTCTGATTCGATGTTGACATTTTAATTCTGACGGTCATCTATATCAGGAAGGATATAGAAAACTTATATTATTACTAATTATACGATGTCGTTGTTCTCAATAATTATAAAAACAATTAAATAAAGATCTAGTCTAAAAACTTTAAAAAAAAAAAAAAAGTGTTAAGAAGGGAAATCTGATCTAATCAGTAAGGTTACTAAAAGCAGAGGCACTTTAACCTTTACTAACCAATTGGGCTCTGTGAACAGCTTCAGTTATCTACACTGCTTATCCATCAGGGCCGCTGGTTGCTTGCCAATCTCAGCTGTCACTGGGTGAGGGCAGCTACAGTGAGGGCTGATATTTAGAGCCATCACTAATACACAAGAACACAAGAATTCGTGTCTTTGCACTCGGGGAGGAAGGCAGAGTACCTGGTGGGAACCCACGAAGGCACAAAGCGAACATGCAAACTCCAGACTAAAAGGCCCCAGGCCCGGAATCAAAACCACAGTCCTCTTGCTATTTGGCAACAGCATTATACAATATAAATAATAATACAAAATATTTTTGGGTTGGACTGTCGTCTGAGGGACTATATTGCCTGTGGAGAACACAAGAATTTTTCATAATTTCAACTGAATAGGTTTTGGGAAATGTAGCAGATTAAATCCATAAGGCAGTTGGCCAAGTAGTTGACAGACTATAAACACTCTTCAAATACATAAAAACTTTAATTTTTATCTCCAGGTCAGAGATTCGTTTAGCAAAGAACTTAAAGAACACAAAGTTGGTAAAAATATGAACTGATGTATAAACAATTAAAAGACAACAAACTTTTAATCACATAAATGCCAGCCATGAAAGCAAAAAATCCTGTCCTCAGTCCAACACACACAGCAGAGATAATTGGGCTAACGATATAGCGACGGTGATGAAGGAGGCCACCAGAATAAAATCCACCATATAATCCATGACATTAATGGACACTTTAATGGCATTTAACTAGACAGAAGGCAATATTGGTGATTATTTTGTCATACATGTTGGTTCTTTAATACTTCAAAAGAAAAGCATGATAAACAGCTTTAGTGTATCATGGTTTGGGATTAAGATAATCAAATATGGCCCAACTGTTGGAGGGAGCTATTCTGGCACTTGTTTCCCTATTTTTCGATAATGAAACTTCAATTTCATTGAGTTTGTCGCAATCAAAAGGTCTTATAAAACCTGCACAGCAACATTTGAAGCAGCTTTCCATTAACAACAGCACAGATGCCCCCAAATCATCTTTTGTCATCTTGAAATTTGATTACTTTTCCTCCAAAACATTAGAGAAAGTGAAACATTGCCTTTGTTCACATTTCCATGACTGCTGTCCTGGGGGTCATTTTTGACCCGGCAGTTTTTATAACTGCCATCAATTACTCACCGCAAAAAGCACAAAAGCACACACAACAATGAGAAGTTGAGATTACGTGTGCTACTGACTGAACTCAGATAAAACCATAACTTTCTTGCACACGTGCAGCATCTCCCCCTCCAATGACCCCACACATGACTCAAGTTCACAGACAAAACACTTTTTTTAACCAAATTGTTGTTGTAAAAAATTACAACAACATGAGAATAAAATAAAATGAATAACTACTAATGGGGGATGATATTGGGTGCCGGGGCACCCGAGAAGAGGAGGTGCCAATTCTGCCCCTCAAAGAAACACAAAACAAGCACTAAGTGCGATAAATGTGATAAGTATGTCTGCAAGGACCAGGGGCAGACGCTTACATACTGTCAATCCCGTGCCAAGTAAAACAGATTGATTTGTGTTCTTTACATTTTTTGTTTAGTATTTATTATCTGATCTTCTTATTTCTTGTTGTTGTTTGTACACTTTGTGGGTGGGGGAGTGGTTAAGAAATGAGGAAAAGTATTTGGTAGTCTTTTTAGTATCACTGTGTTGCCAAAAAAGTTCAACTGTTATTGTTTACCTTCAATAAAATCCATTCAAAAGCACTTTCTGCACATTTCTGCTACTTTCTTAGGCTAAGTGCCATCTTCTGCTGCAAAATTCATGTTTACAGCTATTCCGTATATTTAGCAAGAATAATAATAATTAACCTGTACTTATTATGACAGGTGTGTTGTAATAAAAACAAATGGTGTCCACTGATTAAAAAGGCAAAACCCAGATATTCACAAAGTTTGTGGTGAATGACAGGTTGTTTCATCATACAAAATAGATTTGAGACTTAGAATTCAATGAAGCTGCTGTATTTTAGGGGTTTAGTGAAGGCCTGAGGACACGGGATGTATACAGAAAGTGAAGACAACACGAGGGTTAAAGGCCTGTTTCTTTCATTGCACAATGATCTTGTTCCAGCTAAAGTTGATTGGCTCAGAAAATGTTCCATGTCTGCTCTGAGTCACATTTCATATAACAGTCCATGTGGCCCTGATTCAATAAATCGCTGCAGGAAGAAATGATACACGATAAAAGGATATGGAGAGGGAGATGTCTCAAGGTATAAATCTTTTTTATAAACATTTTCTCAAATATTTGTACAAAGAGTAAGAGTACATCCTAAAGTAGACAACACACATTCAGATTGACCAAAAAAAAAAAAAAAGAAACCCAAAAACAAACCAAACTAGCTGTTCAAGTGTGAATTTGGTGGAATGAATTCCCCAAATTCAGTACACATGCACTGTCCCCTGACTCCCACCCACTATTTTCCGTTCACTCCATGTCCGCAATAAATCATTTGATCAGTTCAACCAATTACTTGCAGTTCGCAGTTATAGCTGTGGATATTAGCACCTGTTTTCTCCTTGTTACAGGTACCTCGCAGTATCAAATGTTGTTTGTCTAATGTGGTAAACTGAGTTTGCATAAGCAGCTTTGATTCAAATAATAAAATATTCTTGTAAGAAAAAAAAAGAATGACTAATCATGTGATTTTCTTATATTTCTTTCCATTCCTTGGTTGAAAAAAAAAATGGAAGTCCTACTTCCTATTTCAATGTTCTCACCTTAGGCCTTTTCCAGGTGACTCGGCCAATCTGGTTGCCCTGGTAGAACAGAGACTGATCCGTCGTGGGAAAGAGAGGGTCTTCAAACAGACGTCCATTCTGTTGGCACTGCCTCCTCAGTGCAGAGAAAGACTGGCCCTTATATGGAACCACCATCCCCCTGAAACAGACACAGTTCAGTTATCCCGACTTCTCTTGAAGCATCACACGCTATACTCTACTCCAACACGGCATCTTTTCACTTCCAAAACACCAATTATCCAGAAATCTGGAAAGAAATAAGAAATAATTCAAACTAACACGCGGCCAACAGCACAAATCAATGACTGTATTCAGAGATACAGAGAGAGATGACCATATGACTGAGACTAAAATACTTCTTGTTACATCTAAAAATAAGTGCAGAGGGCTGTGGTGCAGATAAGGTTTAGAAACAAGGATATCTTCCTTTAAAGACACGCACAGCCTCCTCTTAATATGATTATCTTACTTGATTTTTTGGCAGCAAGCTGCTGATAGAACTTCTGTACTTAATGCTTCTGCACACGCATACACACACACACACACACACACAAGTGGAAAATACAAATAACATAAACTGCCCCACCAGCCATGTGACAGGACAACAAACAGAAGCTAGGACAGTCATGTTTGACCATGGATCATCAGCAAGGCAAACACATGACGCAATTTAGATTTGGAAGAAACTGTTTACCCAAAGAGTGTTATTCGTCCATTTAGAGTTAGAGCAATGCCTCTCATGATCTCAGTGTTTTCAGTCTTTTAGTGCTGCTTGATATTCAGCCTTATCAGAAGCAGTTTTGTTGTTGTTGTTGTTTTTTTTTATGTTGAACAGCATTCATGTCTGAATAAAGCTAAGACAACGTGCTGATCAACTAACTGCCACACTCAGAGTTGAATCACCCTCGTGTGGAGAAAACACAGCCTTGTATTCCTGAATGTTAGTATTAATACATTGATTATTTTCTGAACCTGCAAGTCCAGTAAACAACAAAGGAAGTGCAGCAACAAAGTGCAGGGGAGTAACATAGCCCAGAGTGTAAGAAAGTGAGGGGAAAGCTCCATCTTCCCCGGAGACGGAAGCTTTGTGAGCTGAAACAAAACAGCTTAAATCATCAGCGCAGGTTCTGCCCCATCCAACCAGACCTCGGGTGCTATTCTGGGATCTGCGTGAGCATGAGATTGATGCGATGTCAACCAGACATCAAGCTTTCAGTTTCAGGCATTTGAATTTCCTTTTTGTCCAACAGTAGATACTTTTTTTTTTTTTTTCCAGGAGGCTAAGCCTGCATGCGTGGAAGCCAAGGATGGGTCACACACCTCCCATAGGATCTCTAGGAGTGCTGCGCAGGGTAAAAGATCGTGCCTATGGCAAGCAGCTCTTGCCAAAATTGGACTCAATGATGCACCAGCTTCACTTTCAGATGGCAGCCCATTTTACGGATTCTGCTAACTCCCCACATTGAGGTTCCACTCACCTTTTTGAAGGAGTTAAAGAGTTTCAGGACTGACTGAAAGACATACCCACTATGGTAGGGATCCTAAGCCTGTGGCCTCATGCTGGGGACCACAGCTTTAATCACCTACCTACCACAACAGTGCCAGGTAGCCTTCTCTTAATGACTACGGGGTGAACACAATGCAACCAGGATGGCATGTGCTGGAAACACACTCTCGATGCTCCTCCTACCTTTGTCTGAAATGTAGCAGCCATATAGTGTGACAGAGAGAGGTGAGTGACATGGACACTGAGGCACTTCATGACTGACAGGAACAAAGATTCTCCTTCACCGTATGATTAGGTTATATCTGGGGCTGCAGCGTCTGAACCCTTTGGAAAGGTGGGTCAACCACCTCCATTTGGAGCCAGCTCACGCAGTTAGGTCAAGGTCAGAGTCAGTCTAGGAGACAGCGTTTCTGCTGGTGGACAGACTGCCCATTTTATGCTGCATGGTATTCCTCAGCTTGGTCCTGGCAAGGCAGGGATGGTAGCAACAGATGCCTCACCACATGGTCGGAGGGGGGGGGGTTGTAGCAGAAGTCTTCAGTCCAGGAAATTCATACCCTTGGCAGAGAGGGCATCAACATTTGCAATGACATCAACGTCCCAGAACTTTGGACTACCTATTAGGAGCTGAAGCACATCTTGCCCTCCGCAGGACACATTGCAGCATTTAGCTGGTTCGGCATTCGCTAAAGGTTCAAAAGGCAGCTCTATCTGCAAACCATGGCGTTGTTGATGGGTAGCACCCAGCACATATTAGTGAGTGACAGTTTCTGCATGGTGCCAAAACAAGGCTGAAACATGTAGAAGCCTGAGACTCGCCACTTGTCCTACAATCCTCCCTTTGAGCCGATGATAGAGTCTTTCATGGATTTGTCAGTGCAGACAGCTATTCTGTTGGCATTTACTAATAACAAAGCATGAGTGAACACTCTTCCTTGACAGCCCTTCATGCCAACGTTGCCCAGCAGATTGTTCTGGGTTAACAATATAGTTATATATATCTCCGGCTTTTTCACCTGGCCACATGAACAGGGCCTTTAAATTAGATGAGAGTCAATCCATGATATCCAGTCTGGATACATTGAGGCAAAACAGAGCCTTTGGAGCAGCTGTTCATGATTCACAGTGGCAGAAACAGGGCAGGAACTGACAAACAACAGCCCATTGGGTTGTCGATGCAATCAAACAAGCTTATGAGACAGCAGGGAAGCCTGTCCATCTGATGTTTGTTGTTGTTGAGTTGACAGTATGAATCATTTATCATAACCACAAAGAGTTTAGAAATGTGGATGCAGACTCCAGGGCTGAAGGGTGACGCCAATCCGGAAGCGTGTTAAACCCGCCCTTTATCTGATGACTAAGAGGGAGACAAAATGATAGATTAAAAACACGACGCCTCAAAACGGGGGTTCAGTTTTGCCACCACTTGGTGAGGGTGGAATTTACAGAGGTCATTATGGTTTTGTGGACTCCTGGATGACTGCCAGTCATGCCACACACACATAAACTTTTCAGATGTAGACTCCCACACCGTATTCATTCTGCAGTCATACAGTTAAGCCTTCATGCAACTCACGTGATATCCACTGTGTTCATCCGGGAATTCAAAGAATCAAAGTTTTCTTTGTATTGCCCAAAGACCAAAACTGAACGGGCAGTGTTAGGGGTGAGTAGTAAAAATAGGCTAATAATAAAATTGTCACTGAAATAAATTACCTCGCCATCACACTGGTCTAAAAGTTTGTAAAGATTGTCACTCAATATATAGGCGTGTCAATGAATCATTTTGTCTGTCAAATATCATAACTGAAGCTATAATTGTCTGAAGCTAAAAGCGCTGTAATTGGATTGGGTGTTTTATTCACCCTACGGCTGGAATCTGAGAAGGATTCAGTTTGAAATCAGATACGAAAAGGAAAGACAGCATATCCTGGTTTCTTTGGGGAACAGTGGTTGTTGTTAAAGAACCGGCAGCCGCTCACGTCACCTGTTCACATCAATCAACTCAGCAACTGCAAATTTCTCCTATTTCCTGCTGCCGACAATACTAAAACAAACACTTCTAATACTAATACTAATACTTCCAAACAGCTCTGTGGGATTGTGGGTGGTTCTGCTTCTGTGTTCCTTCCTTACTTCCATATTTCTTTAAGTGTTCCTGCTGTGCGAAAATAACTGAATGTCTCCAGTCCAACTTATCACCAGACACAGATGTTTGACTATGGTAAGACCAGATGAACACAAACCAAACATGGGTGTGGTTTGTGTGGGCACCAAGACATACCACACAGGATATGTGGCCCAAATAAAAGCAGCGCTCTGCAGCTCTGCAGAGAGATTTTACTGACTTGGTGAACAGAGATACTGTCTGTTTAACATACTTTGAGAAAATAAAACAGCGCTTTTTGTTTCAAGTGTTTTCATCTGTGTGAAACCACGCAGTAAGTTTACAGTCCCACCGGAACACATGAGAAATTTGCCTTCAAAATAAAAGTGCAATGGCCACGAAGGAGAAAAAAAAAATGTATTGTTGGAAGTAGATATAGATCAATAGGTAAGACGTCGGTATTTGTGATTCACAAAACTGCTTCAAAACTCTCTTTTCTGACAGAATTTGTTTGTCTCACTGCACCAAAGACATAAAAAAGGAACCTTTAGGCTCAATTCACACGCAAATGCGTTTGTCCAGGGAATAGATTACTAAAGTTGATCAAAGTCTATAATCTATAAACGAAAGGTTTTTATTCATTAATCACAGCGTTAATTTCACCTACCTTTTCAATTTTGTGTTAAATTGTGTGTTTGATTCCCCAAACTGATCAAAGTTGGGACTCTTTGACTTTGAAGGGCGTAACCGGCCATCTATTGTGCACGCGCTCTAGCTTGAACTTGATGTTTCAGATTTCTTTATCTTCATCTTTCAAGTAAGAAGGAGATCTCCCGGTAGGATCTACAGACTTAAGTGGAGTCTCCTCCATCACAACACTGATCTGATCCTCCGTCCCATCCGACCGACCGATCCACATGAGCCTGACGTTAATAAACCCCTTTAAGATGTCCACCGGCTGGATGAAGTTGCTCATCAAAGCACTCTGAAAACAGTCGCTTCCGGTGGTTTTAACTCGGTTTGCTTTACCTGGGAATGTGTTGAGCTCGCCGGCACTCCTCCTCCGAGTGTCCTGCACGATGATGCGCGGAGCTTTTCACCAACTTTGCCTGATGCACCGCATTCAAAGCTGGAGCAGGCTGCCGGAGGAAGAACTCCGGCTCCGGGTTTCAAACCGCCCTCACTCTTTACGATCACTGCAACTAATCCTATGATGCCTTCACGTGCGGATCGGACATCCTGCAATCAGCGTGTTTAAGAGCGCTTGACCCCGAATGACTCGTTCCTCAAACGTTTCACGGGAGGCAACACACGTGTAATGCTCTGTAATCTACATGTAAACGGCATTAAATCATGACTTTATTCAGTCTGACTCGTGGACACTGTTATTGGGTTGGCTTGCTTGCGCAACACCGACCTGGTTTTAATCTGGCTATTCAGTTTATTCGCTGTGATGAACATGTAATCCTAGTCTCAGTAAATTTGAGTTCTCAGGTCAATTCCTGAAATCTATCCAAGACAGAGAGATTTAACAGCCCCGAAGTCTGAGTTGATGAAATTTGCGAGGGGGAACTGTCACAGCTCACAGTGGCAATGTAAACACTTCCTCCAGGTTTCTAAACACTTTTTTCAGTAAAGACATAGTGACTGAGATGGTGGAAAAAAAACACAACAGCACACAGACCAGAACATGGAAGGTGTTAGAAAAGAGAAAAAAAAAACAAAAAAAAAAACAAAACAGACACTTATGCCAGCAAATCCAATAGACTATATTGATCAATGTATTACGTTGCATTTATCATTTTGAATGATGAATGTGCTGTAATTTGATGAGTGGAAAAAGATGGACCATGGCTGGACAACTTCACCCTGCTAGAATTTGCTGCTTGTACATTATGTGGATTTTGAATATAGTCCGGGGAAACACAGCCTCCAGAGCTGCAGACAACCAAGGAGACACTTCAAGTGTGGCACCAACTACGATCCCATTTGTGGTTGATGCCAGATTAGTTGCGTGATTCGACCCCTGCTCTTTCAGCTGTTACTTCAACTGTCAGCGCACTTCTTTTGTGAGGAAGAGACAGTGCGGGTGGCGCATCACGGACAATGAAACAACGGATATGTATTTCATGTTCCACTTCAGTGATGCAAATTGACTAGAAATTAGACATGAATTAAATTATGACCATCCAAACACATGATATTTGGGAGCCCCAAGGAGTTGCACAGGTTGCACCTGCTTCATAATCATTATTCAGTAGAATAATTAATAAAATAATCGGAGATCTTACAAACATCTTTAAAGCATTTAACAAAGGAAACCCAGGAATAAAGGAAAAGGAGGAATTTAGGAGATATGCAATGAAAAGTTTTTCTCTTATTTTTATTACACAGCACTGACCTCTGTTGGCTGCTGCAGTAAGTACAGGGTAAACTGAAATGGGCTGCAACCTGAGATCCCACTGATAACAAACCTTTTTTTTTTTTTTTTTTTTTTTTTTTACAAGACCAGGACATATGTGAGTATTCTTATAAATTACACACATACAAAAAAGTAATTTACAGTTAATACCAATACAGACCAGCCACTTTTGCTGGGCCGCCTTGTAGGTTAAACTGCCTGACAAAACCTGTCAGGCAGTTTAACTGGTGGCCCAGGGGAAAAAAGCATGTTAAAACTGATGTAACAATATTCAGTTAAAGTGAAATAGTGAAGTGGTTCATCTCAGAGGTGTAGAGGCTTTGGGATCAGCAGATGTTGACAGTAAACCTGATCATCCTGTTTGAACACACACGACTTTGGCAGAGCTATATTCATGTTTTGGTGAGAGGCAACAAAACCCTACTGAAGAGCACAAATACATGTTTTACTTGGTCAGGAAATGTGTCTTGAAATAAATGTTTTGTGAGTTTTTGCTTCTGCAACCACAGCCTGTTCGATAATTTGGTACCCGTCTGCCAATTCTGGAGACCCCTGGGCCAACCAAGCCCTGAAAGCCTCTTTTCTTCAGCCTGACAGCTTTCCTTATTGCCGATGTACAACAGCAGGTTCTTAGGGTGTCACCTCGACAGGCACCAACAAGCTTGAGGATAGCAATTCAAATAAAGGAAAAACAAACGGCAGCAGCCTCTTTCAGAAGGACAATGCACTTTGAATGTTGACTTTGCCTCGCAATTCCTTGGCTCTCAAACCAAACCAGCATCTGAGGGATGTTCTGGAGAAACAAGTCTGATCCACTACTTAAAGAATCTATTAAAGTAATATGTAGCAGCTCATGAAATTTCCATTTGCTTTTTATTACTGTGAAAACATCTATAAACAAGACACAACATGGGAAAAAAAATAATTATCAAGAAAAATTCCACAGTTCAGTTTTTTGTATTCTTACTTAGCAACTCTTTTCCACATTTCTCTTCACCAAATGAACACTATAAAAAGACTACTCGGTGAGAGAAAGGCCTCTTGACATGGTAGGCTGACACAGAGACAACCTTTGAAGGGATGTGAGCGTACCCATAGTCCAAAGGGATGATTTTATTTTCCATAGTCGCGCAAGTATATTTTTCTACATTTTCTCTGAAACAGTAAAACAATTCCTTCTGTTTGTGGTTCTTGATTTCTCTCCCTCTGCTTCCTTCTCTGCGTTGAAATGCCATCTGCTATGTTGTTGGCCAAGCTTTCTGCCATTCCACAAACTCGTCTAGCAGCACTGGCCCTACAGAAAAACAAAGTCCAGTAAGTAATATTAATAAAGATCTGATACATTTTAGGTTGTTACCACTGACAAATTACGTAGCACAAGAAAACTTTAAGACAAACAAAAAAAGAAATGCAAACTCTAAAAATAAATAACCCTTGGTAAACTACCAATACATGACCAGAAGTGATTTGTCCCATACTGTAACATCTCTGCGCTTCAGTCTTTTTTTTTCCCTCACTTGTAAGATTAAGTCAATCTGCATTAAATAAAAACAAACAAAACAGGATTTCCGCCACTACAGAATTTATTTGGAAAAGTCGAGGCCGTTAAGAATAAGTAGTAAATATTCTGTATTCATTATTTTATGCCATGGTTAATTTATAGGCAAAAAAGAATTTAGAGTGAGTTCAACTTTGCTTCAGCCTCAGTTGCTAACTGCAGTGATGGCAGTAGAGTCTCAGTGGGAGTAATTGTAATTTAACCTTTACCTTCAATGAGAGGAAACAGGCTTCAATCCACATGCGAGAATAGCACCAAAAAGGAGGAGCAACTTTAACAGTTACTCAATCTATGATTTATACAATCGCGCTGACCTGAGCAGGTTTTAAATTTAAAGTTCCAGTTAGGAATCAGTCAACTGCAAAATGCCAACACGTGTGATTAAGCCATGGCGTTTGTTTAATTACATTTCCCAGTCTCCCTGTTTGATCCTCTTTGATTCCCAGAACTGCTTTTTCATTTCAGACTAAGGGACTAATCTGCACAGTCACTGTTAGCATGTCTCATTTAGTGGTGCACAGGTGGAGCTTTGCTACATCTGTCACTCACAAATATTGTTTTATTTTTATTAATTTCGCAATATCATATACTGCATTGTTTTATCTGATTACCAGTCAAAAGATATTCAATTTACAAAGATTTATAGAAAGACAAGCATACAACTCTTCCAATGATGGAAACATAAAATGCTTGGCATTTCTGCCAAAGCAATGTCGTACAGAATTGAACCCCCTTATGTTCAGTTCAGGATCTACGGTTATAATGGCTTTACAAACTTGGAGAAAAAAAAAACACACAGCCCTGCCATTTCCTCAGAGGCATGAATCCAGTTTTAATCACTCAGCTAAGCATACGGCTACAAAATCCACTCACAAGCTCCATCTTCATCGTAGTTACTGAGGTCTGCATTGATGGTCCTGCTGAACTCCAGAACATTATACCACTGGTCCTTATTCATCCCTTTGTACTTGGACTGCTGTTGGAGAGATGGGAACGTGTCAGGCAGAAAGACCTTTATAGGGCACATCCAAAGCAACATGAGCAGGGATATACCTCCAGGAACTGTTGGAAGATGGAGAAGAGAGGCCATGTTCTCCCCAGCAATAAAGACAGCATGGATTTAGCTGTGCCCATGTCCAAACTCCTCTGGTCCTTGTCCTGATGACAAGAGAAACGCACAAAGACAGAAGCAGGAACTTAACTACAGACAATGAAATCAAATTCTTTCAGGAGAGAACATCATACACAAGCACACTTTGTAATCCCTACTTATGGAACCTGTAGTTTAAGGCAGGAAATGAGAAGTACAGTAGTAATCAATTGCAAAAGACTTGATTAACAACCTTTTAAAATAAACATGAATTAAATATGCTCATTTTATCTCAAATATGCCGACAGTCCATTTTTTTTTAGTTTCTTCTTGTTTTATGAGCCATTATCCTCCAATACAGTGTAGAGAAGTCTTTTGAGTGGCACATATAATTAACTAAGTTTGTAATGATTCTGAATGTGTGTGAAATGTAAAAAAATTTACAACTTTATAAGGGCAAAAACAGACATGGAAAAAAGGGAAAAGGACACACTGTGGCTCATGAATTTAACATCAGACTCTGTTTAAGTCCTCACCAATCAAAGTTTCAACCTCTGTCACTGATGACTGGTTGTTTTGTATTCTTTACACAAAAAGGAGCATGTTAACTCACTCTGGCGAAGTCAAAGGCGTATCTGTAGATGTTCTTAAAGGCTGCGGAGTCGTTGAGCTCGCTGCGCAAGTAATCCAGTTTGCTCTGTAACCTCTCTGTGCAGTCACACCTGCAAGAAGGTAGAGTACCATTTTCAGCAGTTTTCTTACTAGGTCTAGGTCTACTGCCTAGGCTTGCATTTGCTAATGAATACACACACACACGTGTGTGTGTGTCAGGGCATACAGATTAAATGTAAAGACAAAATAAATTTTTTTCTCTAATTTCTACTTTTAGAACAAGAAAACAGAGTTAGAAAGAAAGTTTTCTTACTGTAATACTGTCATTCCTCTCAACCACTCCTCTTTTGTGAAGAATCCCATATTGGCTGCTTCTAGATGCCAGGCTAAAACTAACATGATAATCTGTAAGAAAGAGGGAGCCAGGGTTTTTGTTGCCAGCAGTTAAACCATTCACGTTATAATAAAAATGCAGCAATGTGAAGGGGAGTTGGGTTCAAAACAACTTTCAAAACTCTCAAGTTCCAAAATATAAATGGCAAACACCAACATTCAACTAGGCTCAAAAGCAACTTCTACCCACAGGCTGTTAGATTGGTGAACTCCATGCCTCTTGAACACACTTATTATAGAATTAATTATTGAAGATTATTTTACAGTAGTTTTTTTTTTTATTTGTTATATTTACGCTTCAAGACCTGAGAACAGTGACAGTAAATCAGCTTTGAGTATTGAGGCATTTAGAAACGACTGAGCGGTGTGTGGGGAAAAAAAAGGGTTAGGGTTGAGAGAAGCAGAGGCAGTGAAAGATACACATTGAGAGCGAGCGTGAAGGAGAGGAGGGGGGCATTTGGTAGAAGGATGGAGAGAAAACAAGAGCAGGAGGAGAGAAGATGCCAAAACAAACAAACATACAGTGATTGCAACACGGTAGTTATAAATGTGAAGTAGTAAATATTAGCAGTAGGGGAGAAGAAGAGGTTACAATGGGAAGTGAGTAGTAGTGTGTAATGATAACTAAAGGTAACTCTTGCAGCAGCAGGTACTGAGCAGGAACATGGAGCAGAGATGATTCAGCACCTGGAGGACGGGGACAGGAAGAGAGAGGACAGGAGGGACAAAAACATACTACAGGAAGAGACAAAGTTAGAGACATGGAATGTTGTAATGTACATGCATGTGGGAGAGAGCGAGAGAGAGAACCAGAGAGAGACAGACAGAGGGAAAGTGGGGGTGCTCAGTGCAACCCCCAGCAGTTTTGGCCCATAGCAGCACAACTAAAAGAAAAAAAGAGTCATTAAACCTTAAATTTTTATCTGAAGGCTGTGTCATAAGGGAAGGTTTTAAGCCTGATCTTGAAAGCTGCGACAGAGTCCGCCCTTCAAACCGATACATAACATGTCATTATATTTTCTCATTAAAGCAGCTTAATAAATAACTGAAGTCCTGTTCATAGGTTATGTACTTTTTTTCCCTAGTTTAAACAAGTGTCACCCAAAGGCTCTTGATAAACACAGATCCCAGTCAGGTGCAGGCAGGATGAATCTCACAGCAGAGGGACTCACATTCTCTGGTTCCACACCAATGTCCTCACAGAATTTCTCCATGGCATCTGGGCCGACTACCTTGTCGGGGCCGGCGTACTCGTGGAACCAGGCCAGGCACTTCTTACTGGAGAATGGCTTCTCTGAGCTGATCAGCTTCGTGCCACGGATCTGAGGTCGGGTGAAACTGCAACAAAGGGTGCAACACTAAAAATAAACTCATCCAGATAAGAAGTTCGTCCCATTCAAGACCTTCCCAGACCCAATTTCCTAAAATGTTGGTTAGATTTAAAACTGTGACATATTGGCTCCTTGAATTTTAATGAAGGAAAACAATGGTTACCTGATGAATGGATGTATGGCTGACTGACTCACAGTGACCAATATCTATTAGATTATTCTCAGAAAAGTTAAAGTCCCCCCCCCTCAAATCCACATTCTTCTAATGACATCAAAGACCTGCGAAGCATGTAATGCTAGATTTTTGGGAATTCCTTTGAGTTAAAGATGAAAGTCAATCACAGTTTGATGGCATTGTTTCAAATCCATTGTGGTCATGTCCCGAGGCGTGCTGTTCAGATACTTATGGACTAGATTAAACACAGCAATCCCCACAACATTATGACCACTTTATATTTTGTAGGTTCCCCTTTTTCCAACGAAATAGGCCTGACTGGTCAAGGAGTGGACACCACTAGACCCTAGAGGTGCCCTGTGGTAGACGGCACCAAGATATCAACACCTTGAGTAGTTATGTTCCTCCTATTATTCCTGAAACATATTTGCAGCGTGGCAGAGAAAGAAGCCACTGCCATTAGAGAATACTGTGTCCATAAAGAGATGTGCTTGGTCTGCAGCTGTGTTTAGGTAGGTGCTACATGTCAAAGTAATGTCCACATAAATGGCAGGACCCAAGGTTTCTGAGTAGAACACTGCCCAAAGCATCACAGTGACCCCACAAACTTGTCCTCTTCCATGATGCATCCTGGTGCCTGAAGTCTTTCTGTGGCAAGCAACACGCACACACTCGACCATCAGAATGATGTAAATGAACATGTGATTCGACCAGGCCACCTTTTTCTCCTCCTCTATGGTCCAGCTCTGATGCTTGTGTGTCCATTGTAGGCACATTTGGCGCTTGACAGGGGTCAGGGTGGGCAGCCGGACTGGTCTGCGGCTACACAGCCGCAAATACAACAAACCATACACGACAGACATGCAGAGTTGCATTGTGAAAGAATATGTGTGGGTTTACCTTGTAATTTTACACTTGCGTTCATGGTCATCTGGATCAGGGAGCTTTCTCTTCCTCTTCACAGGCATCACTGAACCTTTAACGGGCCTCACTAACTGAGCTGCACATAAGGTTTTGTTTTTTTTTTGTTTTTTTTTTTTAAATCACATGTCAGGAATTAGTGAGGCCAGCAATTAAAACATCTGCATGAGGTTAAAGAATGTGCATGTCATACCAGGGTGTCTCTCAGTGCCTGGTCCATTCAAATCTAAAATATTCTAGATAAAAAGAAAAAGAAAAAAAAAAAAAAAAAAATTATCACTTTGATAAAATTCATATATTGTATTATCAATGTATGTTACAGCACTTAGTTTAAAACTACTTACAAGCTTATCCAGTGTTTCTGACACTTCACTAGTGTCTGTCAGGTGGCACAGATTGTTCCTATGAGTTTACACACAATCAGGACAAACAAGACATTATTACTACTTAAAGTCTTCAGTCACAACATCTACCAAGATACAAGCTACACATTGCCTACTTTTTAGTATTAATTAAACCAATAGACCTTTGGTCAGATGTCTGAGCTAAGAGCATCTCATCAAGTAAATGATAAACAGTCTGAATTGGCTCAAAATGTTCATTATCACAGTATATTATTGCTTTTATGGACAAAATCTACATGAGTAAAATGTTTTTTTTTCCCTTTGTTTTTTTTTTTTAATAAGACTGTTGCATTCATTACAATGCTTTAGAAACACACTACCAAAAGGACCATGAAGCTATCTGAACTTAGCACAGAAGAATAATAAATTTGGTGATGCAGCTCTTACCAAAAAACTTAAATATGAGAAATCCTGTAAAGCTTATTTTAGTGTTCATGTGAGTTGAGTCAATGTCTTCCACTAGAAAACTGCAAGAGGCAATTTTTTTTCTAAAGACATGGACTTGTGCACAGGAACATTCATTAATAAATGGTTTATATTAGCGTTAGAATGGTATTTAAGGTAGTGTTACCAAACACAGCAATCTGAGTGACTGAAAAACAAAAAAATGCTGAATCAGTCACCATTTTAAAAGTTAAAAGTTGAAGAAAGGTCTGCATATATACACAGACAATGGCTCAGCTTGACTGATAACTGCAGTGACCCAAGCCAAGAGCTGCATCACCAAATTTATTATTCTTCTGTGCCAAGTTCAGATAGCTACACGTACATGCTCCACAAAACTGACAAGCCAAGTGCAAAACTGGAAGTTAGTATTACTACGGATGGATGCCTAAACTGGGCCCATAAAGGTCATGAGGCCATTGTGCCGAAGAACATTAACGAACAGCAGATTTAGATTAATAATAGTAAACATGAGAAAGCAATAAATCACAGTGTTTCATTCTAGTTTAAGATGAGGCTTATCAACACAGGGGAATACTCACAGGCTTGCCAGCAGCTACAAAGTAAATCTAGTGAGCTACACTTATATCAGCTTCATCACTGAAAGGATGGACTCATTAGTGCGTCTATGAGTACAGGTCAATGATATAGACACAAACAACAAACATTATTCTACAGCGGGGCCAGCGCTGGTGTTTCAGCTCAGTACTTTTTCACCATACCAAAGTGAGACGAAACACAGTTTGTAGTGATTTTGTCTCTTGGACAACTCCTTCTTTTGAAAAGCAATCTTGATACTGAAAAGTGTAATCACACCTTGATCAAATCAGCCTGACCTTCTGCAGCTAGGCTGGCTGGCAATATGCTCAGATCTCGGTTAGGTGTAAGCACAGTCTTGCTGTAAATGCTTGATCAGATCAATTATAAAATGGATAACATATCCCTACACAAATGTCAATCAACTTTCAGGGGCCACTTTCAGCCCTCTGTACGCAGTACCCCTGTTACTTCAAGACCCAGTTTTCAGAAAGATACTACAGTTTGTTTTTAAAAATCTGTTAGGATGAAATATATACTAAATATTTCATTCACATTGGAAACCGGAGCGAAGAAAAAGAGATTAAATTGTTTTGATCCACAATGATCACTATTATAGACAGAATAAAAACACTCCTAACAATGCTAATACAAAGAAATTTGTAGGCACAATAACACGTTAGGTATATGTAACACACATAGATGTATTAAAAATGACAATGATTAGAATGTCCGGTTTCATAAAGAAATAAATACAGGGCGCCGCTTGTGATAGCTGCACACGGCTAACGAAGCTAAGATTAGTAACGTTACAGCTCATGGCCAGATGTCAGACTTACTACCCGTTTGATCAAGGACAAGCCTTTACCGAGTGGTAAAAGTCGGATTATTGATTTGACACCGGTCTTATCGGTATGGACTATTCTGTGGTTGTTTGTTTGTTTGTTAGCTTCGCTGGTGTCACAGCTACCCTGCTAACGTTAGCTAATCTGTCAACATGCTTATCACATCCAGCTGACTCCAGTCCACACTCAGTGTTCAGAGTAAGACAAATAAACAGTTTGTTCCAGGGACCGAGAATAAACGAAGTGAGCCGAATTCGTCCAAACACTTACTTTATTTCACTTTTCCCACGTTCCCGCTGATAAATTAGCGTCACCTGCTTCTTTCACGCTGAGGTCTTCGGTTGTTGCCGGTGTTTCCGGGGGAATGGACCAAACCATCTTTCTACAAGGGGGGGTGTTATACAACATCCGTTTACATACATTGTCAAATGACTGCAAAGAACTGCAAACTGATTCAGACAAAGATATTTGTTTTCTTATATAGATCCCGTGTATGTCATCCAATAGTATGTAAAAAGTAGACAGACATAAAAGGCTAAATGTGACGCCAAATATCCCTGCCAGTGGAAAAATCCGATGTTTTTAGCACAAATGTGCTATTGGATGCAAATCGCAGACGATATAAGACTAAACCACAGGCTGTATATAAAAGTGGACACGAACTGGCATGAACATCCCATCTAACGTCCATCAGGAAGTCACTCCACGTTTAGATCCATTTTGTAGAGAAGTGTTTATTGAAACTGTCCCAACTTCTCACTTCATTTATTTCCTTGCTAGTTTATTTTCTTAATCAATAGTTTAATGAGTGTTTTTTTTTTTGTTGTTGTTGTTGTTTGTTTGTTTGTTTGTTTTTTCAATCAAACAACATGTTTTTTTTCAGTTGAAATGTATTCCCATTTAGAGGAGAAACTGAATAAACAAACCCTAAATTACTGGTGACTGACAAATAATGACCTATAAGGACAGATGTCTCTGATGTCATAGTGGTGTGCTCTTTCTCATGCTGTGTAGCTCTACCGTCCTTTGGAAACTTATCACCATCCCTCAGAAATCTATTGGTAAATGCGTTTTTATACTTGAATGTACTTACAATCAAAATTTCACTTTGAACTGCTTTTCAGCTAATTGTTTTAGTATTTATACAGGTTTCATTGAAAATAGTTTTTCTCCATCCTCTTTCAGATGACAACAGCTGGTTTGTCTGGAAATAAAGAGTATTCATTTCTGCCCCTAGGGTTCAATTTATTCTGCCAGGAAATACACTATTCCAAACTAAAATATATTTAAAGCCAACAAATCATTACAATGAGGTGGCACGTTGCCTCACAGCAAAAAGGTTCTAGGTTCACACCCAGGGCCTGAGGCCTGCTTTTTTTTACAGATATTATTTTTTCCTTTAATGCTTTTATTTAATTTATAATTCTTATAATCCTTAAAATATGTATTTGTCTCTTTTGGCCTCTATAAAGCATTTTGAATTGCTTTTGTATGAAAGGTGCTATATTAATGTACGCTTGCCTTCCAGCTAGATTATTCCTACAGATCTACAAAGTTCAATTTGCATCCAAAGATTTTTAACAAGTTCAAATGGCATGATGCTAATTCACTTGTTTTGAAATTACCTCTGAGTATCATTTCAAAGATGGGCTCTGACCCTGAGCCCACTCATATCACATCATAAAACTCAGTGTGTAATGACAAATCTGTCAGGGTCTATGAGTTTATAGCAAATCTCAAAAAAAAAAAAAAATCACCAGTGGGAAGATGCTTGAATGGAAATTTCAAGAAATGATAATTTTTTGTTATTTCATTTCATCTTGCGTTTACCTGAAACTATCAGGTGTCTAACTTCAGTAAAACAGTTTTTCCTAGAATGCCTTTTGGTTTCATTCTGCTGTTCTTTAGTTTTGTTGTTATTTGTATTTTGTCGTGTATTTTCTGTAGGGACGTACTCTCTGAGCTTCTTCTGTAACAAATTGGTCTTGTTAACTAATTGTTAACCTTGAGTCCCTGATAGAGGAGAGGAAAATACCGGCTAAAATAAATACACATGGATGAGGCAATATGTTGGAAATTCTAATTAATTTTAGCATTCAATTTGTTGCTGAACACTTAATGTGCAGAGCTCGCGATTTCAACCTGTTAATTAAGTTGGTGATTACAGAGCAAAAGAGTCAAGTATTGAAATTCAGAATTATGTTTTAGGGATTAATTTCACGGTTAGTTGTGAAGAGTTAAAAGTTTAAAACAAATTCCAAGTTTTTTCTGAAAAATACCTTTTGAACCAGGTCTCTGCATAGAGTTTATCTGCACAATTTGGTTAAAAAGAGAGTTTGTGTCCTCTTTGGTACAACAAAATATTACAAAGAAAAGTCTCATTGCATTCAGAAAGGAGTGAGAGTCCAAGGGTTTTTCTGTGTAAAATGTAAATATGATTACTACCAGCACCCCGGTCTTGTAGCTACAGAAAGATTTATGACAAATTGCGGGTATGTCTCAAATCATTAAATTGAAAAGTAAACAAGATGAGTTTTTGATTGAAGTGATTGGAAGTGATTGAGGTGATGTTGACACAGAAGTTGCTTAACATACGCAAAAAATAAATCTATCAAAAAGAAAACAAAAATATTTCAACTTACAAACAGTAAGAATCTTCATAAATGTAGAATAAATTCAGCCCCACACTTCACTGCTGTTCTTCTTCTTCCTTTCAGGGTTTTACATTTTAGTTAACAAGTAATCAAAAAAAAAAAAAAAATAGAGCAGCTACTCAGAAAAAAATGTTAGTAAATATAAGTGCAGCAAAACATTTGTGGGAATCAGTCTTTAAAACCTAAAATGTATTCAGTGTGTCAACTGTATTAAAATGCACAATGATACAGTAACTAGTGTTAGTGTTTTTGTGGCTATTTTGCTGCTTGACTGTTGAAATGTTTTCAAGACTATGTTGGATCTTAGGAACACAAAAACACCACTATGTGAAAGTCAACTGAGCAAGGCACACAAAACCAAAAGCTGTGAAAAAACACTCAATATTAAACACGATTAAAGATTAATTACGAGTCTGTGCACGGATGCAAACTCAAAAATTTGAATATCAATGGAAATGTTTTTTTTCTCTAATTTAATTCAAATGGTGAAATTGCACATAGAGTGAAATATTTCAAGCCTTTCTGTCTTAACTTCAATGAACTGAACTTTGAGCTGAGGAAAATCTAAATTCCAATACCTCAAATGTCACAATGTATTTGAGTTTGGTTAAATTTCTATTCATACAGTATAAATAGCTCGTATCTCTCAGGCTAGTTCAGAAAATGGAAAGGCATTCGATGTATGCAAGTACATTCATGGACTGTTAACTGGAAGGGAAATGTTTTGTAAGAAAAGGTGTACACGCAACTGGGACAAAGAGTGGATGAGGATGAGACACCATGCACAGATGTTTTCAGGAAATGGACTACAATTGGTGACGTCACAAGTGTCTTCACTGGGCTAAGGAGACACAATAACTGGACTGTTGCGCCGGTCCAAAGTCCTGTTTTCAGATGAAAGTAAATGTTGGATTTCATATGCACAGCATTGCCCCAGCATCTGGAGGAAGACTGGGGAGGCACAGAATCCAAGTGACATGAAAAACACTGAAGTTTCTATAGTTGATGATGATTTGGGGACCCAATGAATCCGCCTGTGTTGGACTACTTTATCGAGCCCAAAGCCAACACAGGAGTAGCAGGAGATTTTAGAGTTCTTCATGCTTCCATACTTCTTTTCCTAGCAGGACTACACACCTGCTCAAAGCCAAAACTCCTACTAATTGGTTTGGTGACCATCATATTTACTGTGCTTGATTGTTAAGCCAACTCACCTGACTTGAGCTCTGTGGAAAATCTAAAAATGAAAATGAGAAATGTCCAACCCAAAAATATAGACGAGCTGAAAGCAACTATCAA
Organism: Remorina albescens; assembly: GCA_034769265.1. Lineage (NCBI taxonomy): Eukaryota > Metazoa > Chordata > Actinopteri > Carangiformes > Echeneidae > Remorina > Remorina albescens. The sequence continues at coordinate 21,677,876 of CM068497.1, read as the reverse complement.
AGCAGCAAAACTTCCACCGATGCAATAACTTGTGTTATAAGGAGGCCACAACCAAATGTTGAGTGTGTAAATGAAAATACTTTCAGAACTTGCCTATGTCTGTATTGTAAATTGTAGATCATAGGAAATATTTGTGAAGCCGTAGTCATCAAAACGAAAACAAACAAGGCTTGAAACATTTCACTCTTATTTATACATACATACAATGTTTAATTAACAAATTAATAAAAACAGCCTCATTTTAGAATAAATCTCTTTAGGTAAGGCTGGAACATTTTTTTAAAAAAGGGTGTCGATTGTATGCTCTCTTCCAGTAATTCATCGTCTCCACTTTGACATCCACTGAATTCCTCTTTTCTGATTTTCTAATTTCTTAAATAACTTACAGATATTTAAGTACAATATTTAAGAAATGAACAAACCATGATATTTTTAAGTTGGAAAGTGAACTAGCTCTCTGGTGGACAAACTACAACATGTCCATGGAGACATGTTTATAAAGTTTTGTCGTTTCTGTGATGCAGCCATCAGGCCAGGCTCTGCTACATACTACTGAGCAACAGTTTCCTCATCAAAGTGTCAGCTAACAGTCTGACCCGGTTCTTTTGACCACAGATTTGAAAGAACTGTGTGGAAAATATAGACGGTGCTTTAAAGCTTCCCAGAGACTGCAAATATAAACCACAAACCAGAAAATGTAAATTTTCACCACATAGCATCATCATTCTATTTTACTGCTGCTATATATATATCTATATATAGATATTATTATGACCAAAAACCTGGTCATAATTAAAGTCATGTCCCTCTTTGATGTTTTGATATATCTAGATTTAAATGGCAGCTGGTGTTAAATTCTCCAACTTTTCAGATGTGTAACAGAGCCTCCATTGAACAGAGAGAGAAAAAAAAAAAAATAAAAAATCCACAGAGCAGCATGCTGTTGAAAGTGCACTCAATTTTAGAAATCAGATACCCACCATGCACCCAAACCCTAAACACACACACACACACACACTCACGCGCACACACACACACACACACACACACAATATGGCAAAATACTTCTCGGTAGTGCGAGCTCATCACTCCATCCTACTCAGCTCCTCCTCATTGGCAGCTTTCACTCCTCTTGTCACAGAATAGGATGCTGCTGCTATTGCTGTTTAGAAGGCAGCTGCAGAATCAGGTGAAAACAAAGCACTGATATCAGCTTATTATTTGTCCTCCTTTCACACCTCATGGATCCTATCCTGCAGCCTGTTTCAGATGAAACTAGGGCAGGAAGCTTTTTGTTCCATTTTCTCAAAATATTTTGTCTGAGCTGCCAGCAATCAGTGTGCACTTCCTCTTATCTGCCACTAGAGGGCAGCAGATACAAAGACAGACATTGCCTCAAAATGACATCCCAACAGCATGTTGGTGTCTGACAAAGACAAATAAATACCCACACATATGTTGAAAAGGCTCATTCCTGGCTTTCAACACACTCCCTGCTTATCATCGCCTCTCTCCTTTTCTTCAAACAAATGCTTGCCCATTTTCTCTATGAGGTTTTCAAAGTGCTGATCGCAGGGCCAGGAGCGAACGAAGGAGCAGGAAAGAACACCCTCAATTGCTGCTTAGGCCATGTAGATGAAGGTGTTAATGTCTCCTTCGTCCCTCTTTATGTACTTGTTTTCAATGAGCCACTCAATCTGCTCCTTAATCATCTTCTTCTGTGGCAGGAACATGTTCTTCAGGATCTCAACCAACTCTGTTTGGAGCTGGGCGTTGCTGATCCTTTTCCTCATCTTCATGATTTGGATGATGGCCTCCTGAATGGGTAAGAACAGTAAATGCTACAGTTTTACAAACCGCATTGTAAAAAATCATGAAATGTCACATAAGACGTGCCATGGACAATCACACACTGCTCAATCTCTAGAAGGTATTTGGTATTTTCATACCTGAGTTCTGAGAATTCTGAGCTGAACGATCCCTTCATTCTCCTCCTCTCTCATTCGCTCAGTGGTCAGCTGCAGCCGACCAATCAGATTTATCTTTCCTCGCTTTTGCACTTTTGAGTTTTTTCTGAGAAAATAACAAATAAAGGACACAGACGATCAATATGCCTACAATTTTAGGTTTCCAGTCATTGCTTTGGCATATCTGTAGTCTTAAGCAGACCTAAAAGTGCCTGTTAAATTATTGTAGCTAACATATTTACATTTAATTACGGTACTTCAAATATAAGCAATTTCATAAGTAGTGACACCTTTAGCTTACATGTACACAAAGATCTTGTCACTGAATAAATCATAGATCTGTGGAGACTTCAAAGTAATTTTTCAGAATCAGATTTTTTTTAGGAACTAAAAGTCATTTGCTGTTATTCAGCAAAAATGTATGAGAGAGGAAACAGAAAACATTGTCTTTTTTCTAGAAACACCAGGACATACATGAGGGAGAATTCCTGGTTGACGTAGAAGAGTGTGCTGTCTGTGAAGTCTTTGGGTGAATTAACTGAAGGGTCATAAGCCAAAACCTGTCTCTTCAGTTTGGGGAAAGCAACCAGAGACTGCAACAGAAGGAACAGAGAATAAATGGTAGAGATGCTATAGTTTAATCCTGTGCATTTGTAATTTGGATGGTTTCAGGTAAAGTGTTTAAAATATTTCTTTGGTCTGACCCAGAGTGTGCGGCGTAGCTCTGCGTCAGGAAGCTCTGTGGCCAATTTGAGGTTCTCAAAGCTGATCCTCTCTCTGGGTCTCTGGTTCCAGGCAAACAAGACAGCCAGCTGGAAGGTCGTCACCTCCAGGTCGTACTGACCCACTTCGTTTTTAAAAGTGATCTGAGCAGAGTAGATTAAAAGGTAGATAAGTTGAAAAGGGCAGTGCATTCTTTTAAAAGAAAATGACAAAAATCAAGCCAAAGTCAGTTTGGTTTTGGTAACCTGACAACTACTGAGAAGAATCCATTGGAGAAGATACTAACTGAATAGATACTCCCTGCGCATATATCTGTGCCCGAGGGTGCATGATACTGGCCTGCTAATGGTTTCCTGCTTTTTCACTGGCTGATAGTTGGTGATGAGAACCTGTCAACCTGTGATTTACTCCTTTCACACTGCCAGAAAATGAACTTTTCTGTTCAGACTGAGGACACAAACACACAACCATTGGGCACAGTGGCATCACATGAACTTACATTCGCACAGACACACTGATTCAATGTGTTTACACCACTGTCTGTTAGAGCAGAGTTATTTTGATGCAAGTTGTGCCCTATTATGTTGCCAAAAAAGCCTGGTGTTAGCAGGTATTAGCATGTTTTTTTTTTTTCACTTGTGTAGGGGAGGCCTTTGGAAGCTCTAATTCAGGGATGAAACACATTATGACATTGTTCCCTGTAGCTGTGTTGTTCTTAGTAAACTCCTGCATCTAATTCAACCATCCTCACATGCATAAATGATGCAATCACACCTTCCTGTGTTTACAAATTTTTTCTACAGCCCTATTAGATCCACTAATACACACCAAAGATTTCTTACTGGTGCTGCATCACATGAAACAGATTCAACCAACAATTCTTTGCACTGTGAAGCAGTCACAGGTCATAATATACATTTCTTATGGCGTGTACAAAACCTTCTTTCTGTAATCTTAGTTGACAAACCAGCTCATTATAAAAAATAAACCAACTATTCTATAAATATAGATAAAAATAGAGGAAAGAAGAAAAGTGAAGGTGGGAGATAAAGGAGCAGATAGACTGCACTCAGAAGAGGAACATTTCTCTCGGTAATGCCGAGAACCAATTACCATTTTCCAGGAGTGTAAACTCCTGACATTTTAACTCTGTGGGACTGTGACTGATAATTCAACAAATATACCGTCTACTCACAATGCCATTAGACATGAGGTGATGCCAGTGGAGTTTGCGACCACTGTGATTCCTCTTATAAAAGTCTTCCACCTCAGGTATCAGGTCTTCCAGCTCTGTGGGCAGCGAAACAAAAACCTTCTCACTGCTTCGAGACCAAGCTCCAGCATTCAGGATTTTAATGTTCACACTGTCTGCTGCAGAGAAAGAAAAGAGAACAAACAAGATGTTGAATCCCTGCACTTTATCTGATAATGACATTTTGTACTGTAAATTTAGAATGGTACAAAAAATTTATTGGAAGAAGGGAGGACGTGAGAGGATGTGTGTAGTACCTGGCAGTGCCAGCTTTATGTGTTTATGCATCTCTTTGAAGTTCTGATTGAGATCCTCTGACACCTTGATGTCCTGAAACATTCTAGCCAGCTTGTTCACATAATCGGCAGGCATTCCCACTTCCTGCACACATGCAAGAACACACAAGGGACAACAAAGCAAAGAAGAAATTCATCAAGTTGTTTTTTTTTGGGTTTTTTTTATTAACCTAATTAACCTAAATGTTGAGTTCCAGCCTAAACATTTCCATGGCATAGACCATTACAAACTACTAAACACCAATTGAAAATCATTTCCTGCTTCTTATAACTACTTTGCAATAAAAAGCTCCTGCTGGTATACATGTGTGAAAACGTCACATGAGGCATCAGTAGCAGTAATTCTTGTATTTGCACGAGCAATAGCAACACCATAGAAGTGTCACACAGTTGTACACACAAAGGCTCAACAGCATTCCACACAAACGTGTGTTATGCTTGATAATATTTAGCTTTGGTTTGAAAGAGGAGCTTCACTGAGGTTGCTATCATGGAGTAACACAATAGCATGAGCCAGTACGGTTAACCCTTAGTGTAACCAAAGGTTATACATAAAGATGACTGAATAACAGCTCTCCAAAGATGAGGCCAAAACATATTTTTCACCCCATCCCCTCCATGTTTGCAGACACAGGCAAAACTAGACAATGTAAATATATGCCAAATAAATGTTTCTAACATTTTAGATAATTCTTATCAGGCTCTTCAAGGGTTCACTTCTGATAAGTTTGGTTATGATTAGTGCATCTGATGTAATAAAATAGACGTGTAACCTGCAAATGAGCTGTGACTCATGATTGGGTCAGGTGGGCATATGTGTGGGGCTTCAATCCCTGATCATATCCAGGATATTTTGGCATCTTTTGTACAGCAGGAAGAAGTAGAGGTGGATTATCAATCTCTATTTATAGTCATTGGAGCAAGCAACACAAACCAGGCTAGTGAAGAAACAGCATAAGAAAATTTTTTATTGTTTTTCAGCTAGTCCTCTTACAAATGCTGTTTTAAATACAATATTTAAAATGCATACTTGATGCATTTCAGAAGTTTACTTTATTGTTAAAGAGAAAGTGCTTTTGTAGAGAGATATGATTATATTGGTCTGCTATTTAGTTTTGGTAAAGTATTTGTACCATTGATCTCCAGATCTCCAGACTAACTTTCAAACTATGAATGAATTCTTTGTCAGTTTATAACTAAGAATCTAAGAAAAGTCTAACTCACTCTCAGCCACTCCACCATGTTTTCTTCAATCTCGCTGTCTGCTGAAATGTCCAGAATCAAGCGGCGGGTCAGGTGAGCCTTGTGGTAACGCATGAACACGTCTTTATTTTGGACATACTTCAACACCAAAAGCTGTAAGCAGACACCATAAAAGAACAAATCAGTCTGAGAAAAGAGGGAAAATGGATGGTAAAAATGGAGAAGACTACCTAAAACCAAGTTTATTAAAGCCAGGGAAATAAATGAGACACTTACCACTTCTTTGAGTTTGTGCTCGATTTCCTCTGAGGCAAGTTTCTTGCTGAGGGGAGTTTTCCTCAGCAGCATATCACAGTAATTCGCCAGCAGCTCTGGACATTTTGACTCCGGCTGAGTCTTCATACCCACACTTAAGGTGAGACACATGAAACAAGATGTCAGAAGGTAATATTGTGGCAAGTTTTGATCAAACACAGACAAGCTTTCCTGATCTGGACAATAACCCTAGGTTGCTGCACAAGTAAAACAGATTGTTTAACCTCACCCTTTCTGTTTCATAGGCAGTTCCAGTTTGAAGATTGTGGCATCATTGACAACAGTTTTGTAAGCCTGGAAACAGACCATGTAAAAGGGATTACCACCAGTGTCACAGTAGACAAGACCAGATAACCAAACATTTATTGTCTATTGATGTGTAGCTTTTTAGAGATTTTTTTTTTCTGGGCTTTTCATGCCTTTATTCAGTCAGTAAGTAGCAGTGAGGCCAACAGTAAGCAGAGAGGGGGGAATGACTAGCAGCATAGGTCTGTGGGTCGGAGTCAAGCCTGGGACACTGCAATAATGGGGTGTGTGCACTCATTAACCTCTCAACAACTTGCGCTGCCAAGCAGTAGCTTATTAGTTACAGTACAATACCCATTTGACATCTACATGAAAGTACTGTCAATTTTCAGTGAATTAATATTCAGTCATCCAATTTCTTAGTTGGCCTAGAATTTTTTTTTTTTTTGTGATGAGTCTCTTGTTGAATATTTATATCCAAACCGGGATCATCATTTGTTTTAGTTGATTAAGCCAAAAAGAACAAACATTAATTTAACTCTTGAAAAAGCAGAAAAATGATTCTTCCCAAACAACCAACTGAAGAGTCTGGGTGTTTTAGCTTCTTTTATTACTATTACATTAAGATAAACCAAAGATTGTACGCAAATAATGAAGCTTCTTTAGGGATTGTGTGGTGACACTGTTATTCCCCATAGTTGGTTTGGTTAGCTTTGTTGAGTTTAAAAGCACCTATTCATCTCCAGAGAAATTCCTTGAAATTTATTTATTTATTATCATTAACTGATTGGATTTTTTATTTTTTAATATATCAATTTGTCAGCCAGCGAACTGCACATTTTTGCACTTTCATCTGACCTACTGTGCAGTGACTGAAGAGTTTAACTAGTTCCACATTGACTGTATTTGGTTCTGTCCAGGGAACAAACTGAGAAATTATTACCACTAACTACAAGTATGAAAGTAAAAATGCTGGTACTTTGTCTCCAAATGTGAATACAGGGTTGACCTGTACTGTGGCAGGATTTCAAAACAAGGAAAAAACAAAACAGGACTCAAGTCTGTTAAACACAGAGGAGGCACAAAAAATGTTCTTATGCTTATCAAATCTTTTAGGTGTGATTCTTCTGATAATAATACTTGTCTATTGTCTGTTAATTGTGTGAAGTTTTGGAAGTTGCTGAACACAGACCTTATCTCTTGCTGTGAGGAAGCGAGGGTCGTCTTGGAAGGCCTCCTTTACTAACTTACTGAAGCGGTTGAACAAAGTCAACAACTGCTCCACATATTTCTCAGAGTCCTGGAAAAAAACACACACGTGAGTGCATACATCATTAGATGCCCCCATTCTGTGAGTTGTAGAGTCATGAGCCAAAACATCACAGTGCCAAATAAATTTTGCCTTTCTGTTCTACACACAATGGGTACTTTGACAAAGGTAAAATGGCTGAACTCTTTCATGGCATGGTCTGTTGAGGGAGCAGGATCTCAGCAGCTGACAGGAAGTGACTAGACAACCTGATTTTGAAGGCAAGATCTGTGCTGGGATAGTCCCTCCATGTTGGCAGACATGGGCTAAACTAGAAGATTTGAGTACATGGCAGTGCCTCAATCGAGGACATTTGGCATCTTTCGCACAGTAAAAGGACTCACTGACAGGTCTGCAGAGATCCTTTGGCTGCTCCAGCCCAAGTATGTAAGGGAGCATTATAGATCATTCCTTCCTGCAGCTGTAAGACTGTAGGCTCCCACCAGCACTGTTCCCAGCAGACCATGCACATATAATAATCATTATACTTGTCTGGTCTAATTTTGTTTTTATTTCATTTTCCCTCAAGTTTTTTGCTATGTCTTTGCTGCTGCAACAGGGTAATTTCCCCAAATTTGAATTGAATACTTTTTTAAAAAGTTGTTGCAGTAAGTAATCTAATTTTATTACTTCTGGCACCCTTCTACAAAAGTAGGTGAAATGGGGCAAGCAGTGAATCAAATGCTAGAGTTTTCACTACAAATAACTATAAAGGCTTTATCTGGTGTTGTTTACAATGGCTGACATTATTACAAAATACAGACACTTATTGTGATTGCATCCTCGAGGCATAAGTTTGAATGCAGCTGTGTGACTGTGCACATACAGTAGTGATAGTCTCCGCAGCAGCCACCATGTCTGCTAGTCCAGCACTGATGATGTGTTCTTCCAGGTCTTTCAACATTGGCTCAATCCCATTGGGAACTTTGTCCATCAGTGCAAACATCATGTGCAGCTCTGCTCAGGGGAGAAAGAAATCAGTGTTACACACAAGACAGGAAGCAGAATGTTATATCCAAATATATATACATATATCATATATGTATATTTATATATATGATAATGATGTAATGATTATTCATTACATGATGATGTGACAGCAGGGCAGTTACTCACTGTCTGTCTCGTTGTGTTTGATCATCCCTGGACATTCTGCTAAAATGGTTTCTTTGAATGAGGTCACCAGAGCATTCACACAACACTCCATAAGCTGCAAGGACACACAAAAAAGTCTCACTGTAAGAGCAACTCTGAACAAAAAAAACAAAAAAACCAAACACAAAACACATTTACAGATGGATTTATAATCCGATATGGAGCAAATCCAACAACAACAACAAATCCCTGGCTTGGGTGTGATTGCCATGTAAAAATTAAAATAGGCTTAACATTTAAGACATTAACAGTTCATGATTCTGCTACTAACCCTAAAGCCATCCACAATCTTGCTCCTTCAACTAACTGCACCCTGCCACACACTCAGCCTCCATTTGATTCTGTTTTTGTGGGCTTGAATGAATAAAGTTACTTTTAATTAAACCATTGAACCCAAACAATGCATTGGTGAGGTAGATATAATCAACTAATTTATCAAAGATATAGTGTGTATTGTATTATCTGCACAGATGGTTAATATGCAACAATTTATTGCAGTAAGGAATATATTTTTAGAGGTAAATTATTGCATCTTCATGCCAGTTTCTTTCCCACAGGCCTTGAGAAGTCTTGTCAGTATATATCTATATTTTATAGTGTATATTGGTGAAAATTCTGTAAGAGTAATAATTACTTATTTACTTTGTAATCAAAAGAAATCATATTTGGAGAAGGTGGAGCTGAGGAGGGGTGAGGGGTGGATCTGACCTGCAAGTGTTTTCCCCAGCAGATTACTGTGTGTGGTATAGTCTGTCAATGAAGCAGGAGCCCTGACGCATATTCCTTGCTTTATCGTCAATTTTTTTTTGATAGACTTCTGTGCAAATGTTTTTACATTTCTGCACTTGTGCATTGACTTAATTTCTATCCATTTTAAATATATAGTCTATGGTACCCAACAAAAACTAAAAAAAAAAAAAAAAAAAAAGTTTGTGTTGATCCTGTCACACTTACAGTTTGAACAGAATTACATTCATGACATGTCTCTAGATATCTAATTGCTCTGTTCTCCTCTTCTCTCAACTTTGCATCTGCCTGCAAGGAAACACACATTAGCATAAAAGATCAAATATGAGTGAAGGTCATAAAAACACTGAACAAATCAACAATTAAAACTATCATACACACAGCCAGGGTAGCAGCTTTGGGTGTTTCTGTCCACAAAGTTAAGATTAATCATTAAACAGGTTGACACACATGGTTTCATTAATATTTCAATTAATTTAATAGTATTATTTGAGAAATATTTAGATTGGCTGCATATTTTACTTCATACTTACAGTAAGGGTTACTAATTAATCTGTATAAACCTCCAAAAAGTTACATCAAACTGCTGTCTTACTGATGAAGGTGTGATTTCATAGGTTAAAAAAAGCATTCCTATGTTTATCTGAGTATTTGTTCGTGGCATTCTTTGCCAGGTAACAATATCCTTCATACTTCATGATCAGTATTACTGTGGCATACGTATTTCATGTAGTTCTGGACGCCATTTTGTTGTAGGTAGGACGGTGCCTGTGTTCTGTAAAACCTCTCTGTGGAGTCCAGGTAGGCTTTCTCAAAGTTATCTCTGTATATTTGCAGCTTGTCCTCTGGGTTAGAACACAGGTTCACTGTGGTGAGAAAGGAACAGAGTGGGACAAATCCCTATTGCATTTCTATTTCTTCCCAGACCAATTGTTTTTGCACATATCAGCAATAATGTCCATCTCTATGTTTCCAATATGTGTTATGTCTGTCCATCTTACCGTATGACTCTCGTACCCCTATAACAAGTTGGGAGTCAAAAGCCTCCCCGAGCCTCTCAGCATGTACCAGCTTCATGGCACTGTCCTGTAGGCGATTTTTAATGTTGGAAAAGATCGACTCGTTCCACGTGTCCAGCATCAACTGGAAACATAAGGTAAGGGAAGTGTGCATAGATAAACCAAAAATGTTGAACAGAAAGGTAACCACCACTTCCTGCCTTTGAAGATCATCAAGTTCACTTTATTTAAGAAGTGCTTTTAATGAAACTTCATCCATCTACTGGTGAATCACTCCCCCACACACAACTTTTTCCTCCGCATCACGATGCATACTTTATGCTGTTCTCTTGTACGATGTGTTTTGGGCTAATTGGTCCTTAGTTACTCACTGAAGCCCAAGGATCATTCAGGAGTGTAGTTTCCTCCCTGTCAACCACATCTCATATTGTCTCCCTTTCACCACCTCTTCATTTCTTCAGACAAAAATTCATTGTTTTCTTCTCCTTTTCTTTATTGCGCTTGAGTTGTCCGGTTGATTTCTTGCTAGATCCTGTAATGTTATCTAATCACTACAATTATCTTTTTATTCTTTGTGCTTTTCAACTAGGAACTCTCAAGCTGTGGAGCTGTTTTCCCACTTCTCCCTCTTACCTTTCGTACGATACTGTCCTCCATGTTTGTTTTCTTGTTGCTGCCCTGTTTGCCCATTAGTGTGATCTCCAACTGACAGAAGGGTTTGGGCAGGATGTCACACTGGGTGAAGAACTTCCTCCACTCTACAATGTAAGCTTTTAGCAGTGCCGTGTCATCCTGGTGGCTCAGCACCCGCTGCCATAGCAACAGATTCAAGCAAAAGTTAGAGGTGACATAGATCAATCTATAAATAATCAATAAAAACCCTGATCCCTTGTTCCCTGCAACAATTGCCCTGCTTGTCTATATGTCTTTGCAGGAATTGTGTATATAAAGATAAATATATATATAGTTATTAATATTTCTTAAATATATATACACACATACAACCTCTCTTGGAATTCAGTGCGACTTTTGCATCACTCAAGATCGACGACTGTCATATTTGTGCGCAGTCGGGAGTCACAAATCAAAAACACACATGGCAGACAGCTGCGACAGAGGTAGTCAGTGGAGGGACAGTGAATGATAAAAATTTAACTGTAAATGTTAACATTTATGGCTTCTGTGTCTTTTTCTTTTTTTACTTCCTTACACACAGTGTTGCATGCAACATCATGTTCTCATGTGGATGCGGGTCATATCAGCGGCCATGACCAGTTCATATTGGAGTCCAAGTTTTAAAAGATAATCTGAAGAGTTGAATTGAAAAAAATCTGACCCAGAAAGAAATCCGATTTTAGTGATAAGGCTTGCAGTGTGAATGTAGTCTTTGTTGTTTCCTTGCTCCAACACACCCGAATCAAATGACCAGCTTGTCATCAATTGCTGCAGAGCAGCTGAGCAGGTCTGTTAACAAGCTGATCATTGAATGTATGTTGGAGCAGGGAAGCATCTCAAACATGCAGGGCAGTAGCTCTCCGGGACTTTGGATGGGAACCCCTGCTTTAGGGGGTCTAGTGCTTGTTCAACCTGTGGGCTTAAAGGGTCAAGATACAGCCTTTACAGTGTCTAAATGATGTATGATATATAGGCTCAAGAAAAAGTATATTAATGTTTTAAAACTACCTCTTTATGTATTGGTCATAAAACTGTTCTCAATCTAAGTCATGCATATTGTCAAAAACAATGTGTTTAAGACCCTATCACACAAAAAAACATTAATGTCTTAATTACTAGACGTTCACAGTGTTGGTGGCAAAAGTCAGTGAACTTTTGAATGCAATAGCAGGTTGAAGGTTCTTTGGCAGCAATGACCTCAACCAAGTGGTTCCAAGAGGTGCAGATCAAACATCAGACCTGAACAATGTTCAAGGGGAGATTTTTGATCATTCTCCTTTACAAAATTACTTCAGCTCAGGCATACTCTTTCCAGTGTTTCCTCTACATTCATTTAGGAGTGGCAGGCCACCCGGCCTTCAAAGTGACATCACGTCAGGCACCCAGGCACCAGGTCAGAGAGTCAGAGGAGTGTCGTCCTGGAAAATAGGGCAGCGACTTACCGGAGAAAAGGTAGACTTATTAGCTGAAGATAACTCATCATAGATTTTACAAGTTATAAGTACTGATGGCCAGCTAATGTTACGCAACATGCCGGTAGCTTAAGTTAATTGGGCCCGGTGCCAACTCAGTGACGCTAACGTGGGTACACCAATTGATAACATTAAGCTAATATCTACACGCCATGATGTATTAACTGGTGACTGCATTTTCAGATGAGCTTCTTCAAATATTTCTCTAAGAACGGAAAGACAACTGATGATGATGATGCTAGTCAGGTACCATTAGCCTTTTACTGATTTTATTTTACTTTATTTTTTACTTTTTACATTCAGCCTTTATCTGACATTGTATATTGCTGAGATGTATAGGTTGTAGTGGTTGTAAGGGAAAAAGCCATTTTCAACTGGCCAGCCAATGAATAGGTTGTAAAAGTTAAATCTGCTTGTCAAATCAAGTGTCATTTGTTTACGCCGCCACGGCCCCCCCGGAGAGCGTGCCCTCCTGCAAAAAAAAATCCTAAAGGAAACACTGCTTTGGATGCCTGGCATCTAAAGCTCACTTCAGGTTAGTACATAGTGTCTCTCTCTTTTTTTTTTGCAAAGCATGTGTTCACATCAGTAGACACTTCTTGTGACTATCATACTCCAAATGCTCAAGTATTTTTTTTTTTTTATTCAAAGTGCCTCTAATTATTTGGACTCCAGTTATGGTAACTCCTGACTCCAATTATGTGCTTAAGTCATTGGATGAAGCCTTTAGATTCTGCAAGCTACACTGAATGTTTGAATGATGTATTCAATATTGGTGAAAACAGTGTAAATGTTGTGTATTATTTAAAACAGCTTGTGTTTCTGTTCATTCAATGTTCAAGACAGACCTGTCTTGTGCTAATGTCTAGCGTTTACTGGTGGCATAAATACACAAGTAGTAACAACAACAAACAAACAAAACAACTTACAGCCTGCGCTTGTTTGATAAAGTCTAGGATGTCCTCCTTCAGGGCTTGGTGGATTTTGGCTGGTCCTTTATCATCCCATAGACACACAGCATGGACATCTCTGGCAGACAAGAGTGAAAAGGTATGTCAGTGAAGTCCATTCAATATCGCAATCCAAATAGCAATATCAAATCTGAAAGAGTGTATATGATATTTCCTAAACATGAAAGTACATATGACTTTTTGTTGATGTCACATTCTCATGGATCTAATGAATCTACACACTGAGGAGCACAGTATATTAGTAACACAATAATATAAACAAGAAGATATGCAGGAAAAGGTTTTCATTTTTACCCACATCATGGTCACCAAGAAAATACTGCAGGTGCATTTGTCAACTTGAGTAACCAACTTTTAACACAGGAGCAGTGCCACCTGGTGCCAAACTTCAGAAATGACCTTGCATACTCTGGCAGTGGTACCCCCAGCCACTATACACCTCAAACTCTGGTTCGCTCTTATGAACTTTCACTGTCAAATCGAGACAGTGTGCTAAAAGTTTCAAATCTTAACAAAAGTATAGACATTCAATTTGTCTAAGAAGGCAGTTCTTCAAGAAAATGGATGTGTAAACTGATAATAACAAACAATTGGACAGCTTGTAGGTTGTTGTATATGTAGCATAACATTATTACATTGGAATCTTTTTAAAAATGGTAAACTGTAAAAATGCCACTTGATGCAATAGGAGCTTTGAACTAAACAAAAAAGGACAACAACACTGTAATATAGAGTTTTTGCATTTTAAATCAAATCAAATCCTTCTTCATACCAAGTTACACCAAATTGTCCTCTTTCTTATGAAACATCAACACTTGGAAGAAAATTATCATCCTTAAAGTCCATAGATGATTTTTTTTTTTTATTTGCTTCTGGAGTACCTTTCTATTCAATGTGGCAGCCTGATGACATTGTGGGAAAAAAAGTTATGGAAACACTTCCATACCCGTTTATGTATATAACACATCCCATAACAGGCTTACCTTACAAAGACACTATTTGGTGCGTATTAAGCAGAATAATTGCAACTGTTGCTAATAACTAAACACATCAATTGCATGTTTGTGCTGGTGAAATGCAACAAAAATGTATGCTGTGGTTTCACAGTGCTGCTGTGAAATTCAGTATTCAAAGTAAGGCAGTTGTTTCAATCATCTGCAGCTGCAACATTGGACCAATGTCTTAAAATAAAGAAGAGGGAAAATAGAGGAGAGTATCTCTTACGAAAATAAGTCAAACCACTGTTGCTTGGTGACGGCCTCCTGTCTGAGCAGCTTGAGAACGATGGGTCGCATCAAATCCCACTTGTCTTCAAATTGAAGAGACCCCTTGTTCTTAAGAAGAGATATGGAATAGTTAGAACAGAAGGATTAAATTTACCCGTCGAGAACCCAGGAAATGCATTTGTTAGTTTTAACAACACCACAATTAACTAGTCTTTACTGTAATATATGACTATTGCAAAAAATCCATTTGATTTACTGCATCTGAAAAGACAAGGATACTGCAGAACTTGATGCACAAGGGACATGTACCACGATTTCTTTAATTTTAAAACTTAAATGACATCAGATTAACCCTGATTAACCTGGACAAAAGGGCAACTATCCAGGAGCTCTGGAAACCTCATGTTTACTCCATGCCATTCGGGTCTAGATTAATCACTTCATTAATCAGTTAGAAAATTTATATTGCTGAAACAGATTATCGTTTATGGCTGGTCCAGCATCTTCTATGTTGAAGACTCTGTGTCACAATGACAGGAGTTTGTATCTGCGGTGTTGCAAAAGTTGTCCATCAACCTATTGCCATTCCACACAGAGCCAGAGCCCATACCTGCTGGCAGACAAACAACTGTTCCCATTAACGAGTCAGTCAGTTAACCTAAAGTGCATGTTTGGAATGTGGAAGAAAGTCTGAACATATGGAGGAAACCCATACCAGCACAAGATTATCCCAACACCGCACAGAACAGCCGGCAAGTTTGAATCCAGAGAATACTCTCTTATGAGGCAACAATGCTAACCATTTCACCATTGTGCCACCCAGTCGGTGTCAATAAAGAAAACTTTGGTATGGTAAGGTAGAATTACTCCATCACAGAAATCCTTTAAGAAGAAAAATAAGAAAAATATCTGAAAGTTATTTATGATTATCAATTGACAATGCCATCGATTAGCAACATTTGTAGCACTTAATTGTCTCCAAAACTAACAGCAAATTGATAAACAAATCTTTTCTGATCTAGAGAACAGATTCATTTCTAGGTGTCATGTGAAAGTCTCATGTAGAATGGAGGTCAGCAGGGTCCTACTGAAAAATTTTTACCCGTTAAGCATTAATGGCAGTGAAACTAAATAAAATACTGCTCCTACTGGATCCCTGAAAGAGGTTGTAATCACAATTTAACCTTTTCAGATGTGTTTCTTACGATGATGCCTGACCTGACCCAAAGCAAGTGAGAAACTCATATGTACTGAGGATGGGAGATCGATCTCCAAAGTGCCCACACTGTCTGTCCGAACGCTTGTTTGGACTATTGCCGCTGCTGTCAGAAGAATCACACAAAGAAAACAAGTTGCCACCCATCATATCCTGCACATGCACCTGCACCGCTGTTGCTGTGTGTGCATTTATATGCACTCTCTTTAGTTCAGTGACATTTGTCATTTATGATTCCAAACTGTCGTGTTTGGTCTGAAATGACCGGAGAGGAAGAAGGGGGGAGGGGGAAGGGGGGGGGGGGAGGGGGAAGGGGGGGGGGGGGGGGGGGGGGCCGCCTGACAACACATCACTCCTCCAACTTGGGATGCTGACTGTCCCCCTTTAGCTACAACAAACTCATCGATAAGCTTTTAATGCTGGGGCCTTGAGCGGCAGGCAGTGTAGTAATCGCTTTGCCAGGGGTCGGAAACAAACCATATGATTCATGAGCCAACAGTTTGTCTTTAAAGGGGGGGTTGTCATTGTGTCGCTACCGGGAGAAACGGTGGCCGGTGTGTGATTTCTCCCCTCACGCCGGGTCTCCTGCCTGTAGAAGGACTTTGGTTAGACATGGTGACTGTCCGGCTGAGGCACGCCGTCACCGAGGTGGCTGACTGTGGGTGGCGGGTGTAGTGTTGGGGGGGCAGGTTCGGTTAGAAGACCGGCTCTTCGGGGGGCGGGGGTGGGGAAATGGTTGGGGAAACGGACACCGGAGTCCCAACAACGACAACGGTGACAACTGTGACTTCGGCGCTTTTATTTCAAATATTAACACTATAAGACCGTGAATATGTGCGTCACAGTAGGAAAAACATATGAGTATGTACTAGCAATGAAAATATATGGAAGCGAAGCCTTAAATCTGAACATAAATCCGAGAAATACAAAATATTCAAGCGCTTCTTACCTTTAACAAATTCGATGTCGCCATGTTTGTTCAACTTATCCCCTCGCAGAATCTCGCGAGACAGGCTCCTGCGCTGACTCTGGATTAGGTAATAATAACTGAGATCTGTTCATGATTTCAGTCCTTCTAAACTGCAACACCACACAAATCCTGCACTGATAAATGTTTGTAAAATAATATAAAAGTATATGGGTTTAACATATTAAGCAACGCATATAAATAATCCGTCGTCATTGGATTATTACTACCAATCAATGAATGTAAACGGTGAATTTTAGTGGTGTAGTTTAGTATTGGTGTTTAAGGTGGAAGTAAATAGATCTTATTGAATAGATACTTATTATTTTCATTCTAATAATAAATATAAATGAATAAAAAAAATCAACCAACGTGAAATAACCTCATATAATAAAGACTATTAACATGAAATGTAGTAAAGCAGTATTTTAACATGAAGCAATAGTATGAAAAATATTAACAGTACTTAGATTTAAAGTTTCGTTGAAAGGACTAGATCTTGCAATCCCTAGTATTTGCACCACTTCTAATTGGGGAGTTCTTGAACGATGGCTGCTATAAGGCTTTACCACCGGGACACATCATCAGTTGTGTATCTCAGCATCACAGGGTGTTTTGGTCATTTATCACAAGATACCCTTTGCTGAGGCAGGCCCACCACAGGTTGATCAAGCCTGGGTGTGTGTCCCGTGGTTAGTTGTTCGCCTTAGCAGCCCAGATGGTGTCACTCCTCTTCAGCTAGAGCCAATGACTTGTCCTCTCGGCGGTGTCGGCCAGCTCTTTGTTGCCCTGTCTATGAGCTTGTCCCCTGACTCCAACCTCCCTAAGGAGCTTTGTTGTTGTGCTGGCTACAAAGCCCCTACACCCCACCTCCACCGGGCGCACCTTTATCTTCCAGCCTCTGTCCTTTGCCTCAGTTGCTAAATTGGCAATAGCGTCTACCCAGGAAAATGAGCAGGTCGATGATGTAGGCGAGCTGGCTGGAATTAGACCAGAGGACGAGATCTGGTCGTAGGTTGCATTGAGTGGGCCCAGATTAGGGGTTGAGGGGCTAGACCTCAGCTTGCCCCCCTCCTGAACAAACAATGGCGCACATCCCGGTTGTTGAAGGGTTGGGTGTTGATGGATACGTTCTTGCACTCCAGTTTATCGGCTAGACACCTGTGAAACTGGTTTTGTCTCCACATGTATATGTCTTGTTTGATGGACCTACAGCCAACCAAGATGTGGTTGAGTATTGCTGGGTTTGTAAAAAGGGGCAGGCTGGGTCCTTTCCAAGCCACAGCTGCAGGTTTGTGGGGCAGCACATCATACGTAGCTCGGATGATGTAGCTCAGCCTGTTGGATTCCATGCCCCAGTTTGCTCCATGTGAGTTTCCTCTTCTCGACACCCTCCCACCTGGCCCAGCGGCTCTGTTTGGCTTGTGCTACAGCTTTGGAACGTCTGGCTGCTTCCTCCTATCAGCAAACCTTCTCTACCACCATGGCTCGACCTTCGGTTGCAGATGCCTTTTACCAGAGAGGTGTTACCCTTCCAAGGCCAAGGCCTCCTCTGCCTTGTTGGATGTGGCCCACTACGTCACGATGGAGGAGAGCAGATTTGGCCTATAGCACAGCTGTGGCTAGGGTCCACTTCTTCCCTGTCACTAGGGTAGGAGCGGCACCTCTCACTGCGGGGTTCCAGCAGTCTGTGAGGGACGTGTCCAGCCTTACCTTGGCATATTTGAACATATTTCAATCAGGCTAGAAATTGGCAGTGACAGGGCTCCGTTGCTGTAGAGTCCAACACTTCACTAGCCTTTCCAGTCGATTGGAATGGCTTAGTGAGACCTCGTACATGGTCAACGGCCACAGCAGTCTGGGTAGCAGCCCAAACTGGAGGCACCAGAGCTTCAGTTTCCCTGGTCGTGCAGTGTTGTTGATCTGCCTGAGACCGTTAGCCGTGTCCTGCCGGAGTTGTTCAAGCTGCTGGGTGTCTCTGAGGTCTGCATTATACCATCATCTGAGGCTCTTGATGTTTATATGTTGTCATCTCTGTTTTGGATTGAAAAATCTTAATTGGCATCTAATTAGAAATGCCCATGTGATAGAGATAGTGGAGTAAAAATATCCCACTTCCGATGTAAATTTCCATTTTAGATTTGTTGAAGTAAAATTATAAAGTGATGTAAAAAGAACAAGCAACCAACAGCTGAAAACCCAAAAGATCAACACCCACTCATGACAGGGCAGAGGACCTAGTGATAAGGTTTTACAAAACACCAAATTTATGCTTTTTTTTTTTTTTTTATACATTTTCATTATTATTTCTACTTGAAGCTAGTGTCTCTATACCTGTAGAGACTATATAACTCTAGGTTACTATTTAACCCAGTGACAGTGTTGGGTAGAAGAAAACCATTTATCATTTCACGAGCAGCCTAGTTTTATTGCATTTTACAGTATCTTATAATATTCAGCTACACTCGTGTGTGCTATGACAATTCATTTTTGGCATGTTTCTTTGTGGTGAACTACTGAAACAATAAATAAGTAACTGTTACAAAATAACTGTATTTTGTGAGTGGCAGTTCAAAGTTGCATTAATAACTGAAGGTCATTTCAAAAGTCAAGTATTCATAAAGTTAACTGCAAAAATACTCCATATCAGACCAATGCACTCAAATTAGCAAAGGTAAGATTGCAGTAAATGTTTCACTGTGGCTGATGTACAGTATCAGTGTGATGCCACTTACAGTTGGTAGTTTAATCCAGTGGTTCCAATTCAGGGGTCAGGTCTTTTCAGAGTCACCAGATAAATTAATCTGAGGGGTGATGGCAGAAGAAAGGAGGAAAGAAAATTTGCATTTGCTTCAAAACAGTGATGGAGCACTCTCCCTCCACTGTGGGTCAAGATCTGATTATCAGGTGACAAAAGACAATGAGAACAAACAAGATGGACATCAATGTCATCTTTATATCATCATCAGCTCTTATCTTTAAGTATTGCTGTCTGGTTTCAACCCATTACATATACTCTCTCTCTCTCACACACACACACACATAAACAGACACTCACACACAGATAAGTGAAAGAGTAATCTTTGCCCTTTGAGTCCGTTAATCATTCAGCTTTAACACCCTGAAGGCCAAGGGAATAAAAGCTTATAAGAGTTAAGCTTCAGCCGCTATTCTTCCATCAATGGTTGGGGCGACATGGCCACTAAAATGTGCAATGATACATCCAGGGACATTAGCTACACGAACCATGGCACTGGACTCATGGCAAGGATCAGGGAATTCAACCCCAAGAAGGTTTTCACCTGGTGAGTGGTCAGGGGTGGTGAGAGGATTGTATATGTGGATCACAGGTGTTTGATGGTTTATTTCAGTATAACCTGAGTAAAGCAAAGGTAACACAGCTGAATGTGATTTGTCTGCTTTGACTGTAAATCTGATAGGAGATAGTTGAAGCACAGGGTATTGACAAACTGTGTTTCAGGTTACTTGTTATGGAGTATTTTCACACTGTTGAATCAGTACTTATACTTATGTAGAGGAACTCACAGTCTAGTGAGTTAAGTTTTTGTATTGAGCAATCAACAAGATAGATTATGCTAGATGTATTTTTTCAATACGTTGATTTAAAACAGCTGAACAACATGTTTTACCTGTTTGCAGAGCGTTCGCCAACACAGGGCAGATGCCAGCTATAGATTAGTGTTTTCATATTTGATATATTTATGGCACAGACAGCAGAATGGCATCAATGTGGATACACAAAGAATTCCCTTTTCCAAAACATCAAGTCTCTAAGATCCTGGACACCACCAATATTTTCCCACAAACACTTGATGGGGGTAACATGGAAAAATAAATGTGCCATGTGACTTTTTGATGACCCCCAGGCAGCTGGCCAAGACGCTGACTATGGGCCAGGGCCTA
Source organism: Remorina albescens (assembly GCA_034769265.1). Lineage (NCBI taxonomy): Eukaryota > Metazoa > Chordata > Actinopteri > Carangiformes > Echeneidae > Remorina > Remorina albescens. The sequence goes on along the minus strand of CM068497.1, from coordinate 21,657,193 downwards.
GCTGGGCTCATCTGCGGGACAGCCGTTGCCTCCCAGTACCTGGCCACAAAGTTCCATGTGAACACACCCATGCTGCAGAGCTTCTTGAACTACGCACTGCTGTGTGCCACCTATACCATCATGCTCTGCAGAACAGGTAAACCCACCACTCAGAGTGGCAACACATGAGATAAAACATTTAACACAGTGTAGAAGCAATTGTTATGCATTAGAAAATGTTACTGTATTACATGTTATTTCTAAGTATTCACTACAGTACAACATAAGCAGGCATCAGTCACTCGCTGTACCTAACCAGTTACAGTAGACTGAGCAGTGAATCAACAGAACTATGGCAAAACAAACATATGTCAATACTGAAGTTCAGGGGTGTTCCCCTTTAAAACATAGGGGATGGCAATATTTTACAGATTCTAAAGAGTCGAGGGTGGAAGTATCTTCTACTTGGACTGGTGGATGTCGAAGCCAACTACGTTGTGGTTAAAGCATACCAGTACACCACCATCACAAGTATACAGGTGGGTAAAGGCTGTGTTTGACAACAGGGCCTGTATTTATCAAACTGAGACGCAGCCAACTTGATCCTGTGTCTGTGCATGTTGGTGGCAAAAACAAGTAGTTTTAATAAGACAAAGACTCCTGCCCCTTTTGATTACATTGCAGAGGCTGTTACATGGCTTCAGGCAGACCTATACAGTTCTTGCTCAATGGTTGATGAATTAAAAGGATTTTGTCGCTATCAATCATTTACACGCAAAAACATGAGAAAATAAGGTCCAAGTTAAAATTTCTGGACTTCTCTTTAAGATGCAAAAACTGCTCACCCAGTTCTGGTTTTTTTTTTTGGAAACATTAATAATGCTTTGTGTCTCTATATTTTGATGCATTAAACTGCTTAAGCATTTGGTTAATGCTAACCGTGAAAATGCATAAAACCTTAACAAGTAGACTGAATTCTATCAAATCTAATCTAATTTATTTATATATTGCCAAATTATAACAGGGCTACATCAAGGCACTTTACTTATAGAGCAAGTCTACACCAAATTCTTTCTGGAGTTGTTAAAAACACCCAACTTATAAACCCATGAAAATATTTACAGATCTCTCTCTGTTCCATTTCCTGTTTGGGAACCAAAGGTCAACATTTATCTGTCATTAAAACCTAACAGAATTCCAGGACTGGCATCTTTTCTTGTTGTTTCATACATTTTTAGTATGATGCCACAAGTTTCAGAAAAACTGCTGCTCTTTGGCTCAACAGTTTTGTTTTAGAATGAACATTTTTTTTAAATCTTTGTGTGTATGTTTAAATATCTCTCTGGCTGTATTCCTGTCTCTAGCTGCTGGACTGCTTTGTGGTTCCAGTCCTAATGATCCTGTCTTGGTGGATTTTGAATACACGATACAGGCCAGTCCACTATGTGGCAGTCTGCATCTGCCTCCTTGGGGTAGGGGCCATGGTGGGGGCTGACCTGCTGGCTGGACGTGACCAGGGATCCAGTAAGAGCCTTCTTTAAGGGTTAACTCACCCACTGGGCTCACGAATGCCTGCGGTCATATTTTGTTTAGGCTATAAAACTGTGATCAAAGCCTGCATTGCTGTGAAATTGAAAGGGGGCACAAATTCTCAGAGCAGGTGAATCCCTGGTTTAACTGTCCTATTATCTTATAGAGACCAAAAAACAAAACAAAACCAAAAAAAACCCAACAACAACAAGAAGCACTGTATAATAAAATTAGTGTTGTTAAAGATATATATATTTTTATGAATTTTGTGTAAATGTAAAGACAAACCAATATTATTAGGCTCGTTATTGTGTTATTGTGACAATGCTAGACCACAGTAATGATGATGATTTCTCTTCCTTGCTCAGCTTCAAACATCTTGTTAGGCGATGCTTTGGTGCTGCTCAGTGCTACGCTGTATGCAGTGTCTAATGTGTGTCAGGAGTACACCGTGAAGAACCTGACCAGAGTGGAGTTCCTGGGCATGATTGGCTTGTTTGGTACAATCATCAGCGCCATTCAGATGTAAGTGCGTGTGGCTTTTTGTGTGATTTTCCGGGTTCATTTGGCACGGTGGTTCATCTTTTGTTCTGTTTTCTTCATTATGCAGGGTTTCACTGGAACGTGAGGAAATCGCTGCTATTCAGTGGAGCTGGCAAGTTGGTCAGTACACATCTTGCACAGATAAAACATGTCCTTCTCCTCTGCTGGTTTATTTAACTGACAGCAAATATCTTAGTTGCGTCAATGGATATCGTGTTTTATATCATGATAGATCAAATAGAAAAATATCCATCCATCCATCTGTGTTTACAAAGCACATGTAGACTGGCTGGTCAAACTATCATGAGCCCCCAGCATATAATAATATAGTAATATAATAATAATAATAATACATTTTAATTAAAAGCACCTTTCACCACACTCAAGGGCACTGTGCATTCAACAATCACAAGACATCAATAGATAAAATAAACATAAAATAAAAGAAGCAGTGGATAGTGTAGTTGCAGTTACAGTGAGTAGGCAATATTTAAACAGGATTTGAAGGATTTGAAGATGGCAGAGAGTTTCTGAAGTGGGGATCGGAGCTTTCAGCTGCTCTGCTCCCCATGGTGCTGAGGCGTGCAGAGGGCACAGTGAGGTGGATGGAGGAGGTTGATCGAAGGGAACAGCTGGAGTGCCGGAGGGAAGGAAGTGAGTGAAGTGTGCAGGGGCAAGGTTGTGGATGGTGTGGAGGAGGAGTTTGAATTCTATACATTGCTTGACGGGGATTCCCGTAGAGTTGCAGGATGAAGGGGGTATTAGGGGGTTTTGATGATGATACGGGCAGCAGAGTTCTGAATAAGTTGGAGCTTATAGAAGGACTTCTGAGAGAGGCTGGAGGCAGTATCGGGGTGAGGGAGGGATGGAGCGGATTAATGTTTCCTAAATGGAAGTATGCAAACCAGGTAATCTTATATATGTGGGATCGGAATGATACTGTGCTGTGGAGGATGACATCCACACCCATAAACTGAGCGGAGGGGGAAACTGAGGGGTTGTCAGTTGTGAGGGAGATGGTATCAGCTTTCGGATAGTGTGGGTTTAGTGCCAATGAGGAATATTTCAGTTATGTCACTGTTCAATTTGTGGAAGTTTGAGATGAACCAGGATTTAATTTCAGATAAGCAGGAAGTGAGGGAGGAAGCCGGAGTGGTGGTCAGATATGGTTAAAGCAATTGAGTCCTTGTGGCGTAGATTATGGGGTTTGTCCATTTCTTCATGAACAGCGAGACCAGCTCCTTCTAGCTCCTCCTCCTCCTGTCGCTAACAATTGGACTGAGTCTCCTTTCCAGGAGTAGGGTTTCCTGGAGAGGTTGTTCCCCTGTTTAAAAATGAAGACCACCAACCTGGTCTGCCACTGCACTGGTATTGTTTTCTGACTTCAAAGCAACACAAAAAAACAAGTTGAACTTGAAGGGTAATAGATCAGTGATGGCCCAGTGCCAATATCTGTTGGAAGCCTTTTTTTTGTTTTGTTTTTCAAGAAAGGCAAAGAAAAGCTCACCATACTTCAGCTCAGCAGAAAACTATTTTGCATGTTGTACCTGGTAGGTTGTAGACACACCTTCATTGGATTTGTTCAAACAAGTTCTTTCATTTGAGAAACAGACTTTTTCGAGACTGTGTGCTGCACTAAAGATCTCTAGCCTCACTAGGTGCACTTCCATTACCATGAAAAAACCTAAATTGCCTCTCAAATATCACAAAAAAGTTTTGATGCTTTTATGAGGAGGTCAGGGGCCCCTAGGACCTGTTAATATTTACAGTTAGTAATCATAGTTAAAAGATGTAAAATGAAAACAATGTGCAAGTCTAAAAACTTGAAAAATTGTGAAAAAAAATTCCCTTTGTTGTTACTATAAAATGAAACTCTGTATTAGAGGATGAAACGGTGGTCTTTTCTCTCCTCAGGTGTTCTGTTTGCTGCCTTTGCTTTGTGTATGTACACTCTGTACAGCTGTATGTCCATAGTGATACAGCTGAGCAGCGCCACTTCGGTCAACCTCTCCCTGCTGACCGCTGACCTCTTCAGCCTCTTCTGTGGGGTCTTCCTCTTTCAGTACAATGTGAGTGTACACACACACAAAAGCAATGAATACATGTCTGCTGTGAAGTATTGTGTGTGTATCTAGATGCCCCTGCTGCCCCCCACAGCACCACATATTGATTCAGACTACAGTATGTCTCAGAGTCTCTAGTAACACAATCCCTTTCTTCAGCATACACACTTACTGTGCCTCATCTTGTTTTTATCTCTGGGTCACAGCAATGTTACAGTGACCCAGCAGCATTAATGAATCATAATTAGGGTTAAAGTGTAACTTTAATGTCATGTGTTTTCACACGACCATAAACTTTTGAACCTGTGGATTCTTAAATGAGATTAATTTACTATTCTTTTTTTCCCTCTTTTGTTGAAAGATTATTATTTTTTCAATAACATCCTTGTTCTCACTTTCTAATTGAAAAATTAAGAATGCACACACATTGTTCAAAAGTTATTTACTGGGGATTCTACTTCACTGAAATGTCAAAGGTCAGTTAATGTGACCTTGGCTTTAAGTTTCCACATTTATTTTCATTGTGTTTTGTGTAAACTCATAAAAATGTTCCCCTCTCAAACAGATGAGTGAAGTGAACTATTTGAAGTTACAATGAAAGGACACATTTTGGACTGTTACAATCAAACAAATTTTATGCATTGTAAAAAAGGATAGTTTGAAAGACAGTAAAATGAAATATGACTCTTTAAACAAAACCAAGTTGATTTTGTGCTGAAACGTAACCAAACAATACTCCAGTATTGGCTCATTACAAAAGCATTTATATTCATTTTGCTGATGATCGACCATGATTTTTTTAGAGTCAATGTCACTGTCAGGCCAATAATTGAGACAGGCTGCTATTGTTTCAGATGATTGGTTCGATATTAGGTTCCCAACTTCTGGTTCACTTTCACTATTCGTGTAGAGGCTTGTTTGACCATTTTCAGGAAAAACTCTGAAAAAACACTGTCCACTACCTGCACATCAGGGAACAGACACAGTTAGAGATCAGTGGCTGACCATATGGCCACATATTTTACTCATATTTAAGAGAATTTTGCACTGAAATTCATCAAGTGGATGATTCTCACATAAATAAGCTGCTACTCAATTGACCAAAGTGCAAGAAGTATGTAAAGTAATATAAAATGTATTCTTCCTCCCTCTTTTTACCTCAGTTTTCTGCACTTTACCTGGTCTCACTGGTGGTTATCCTCATTGGTTTCACCACCTTCAATGCTTTCCCAACACCGGCTGACCCTGCAGACCCCACGGACCCCACCTCGTCTTCTTCCTCTGCCACCTACACAGAAGGCTACAATGACAGCCCTGGGGCTCCTCAGAGTGAAATCACCAAACAAGAAGTGGCTGTCTCGATCATCACGGAGGAGGGGCAGGACAATACGCAGTACCAGCAGCAGACGGGTGCAGAGAGGAAGGAAAGCAGGGGAAGAGATGAAGGGGGAAGGAAGAGGAGAGCTTCGAGTCCATCTCCAACACAGGGAAGAAGGAGCGGTGATGTTTTTGCCATTGGAAGGAGCACCAAAATGTGATCTACTGTCAACAGCACAGCAACCCAATATACATACACTTAAGTAGTGTTTCAAGCTACTTTCCCTGTTACTGTTTTGATATTTTTGGATCAAGGTGTTTTTTATTTACTTCATATAATTTCTTACCACCTTACCACCTTGCATGTCATCAGCCTGACGGTGCTCTCATTCAGTGGCTGAATCCAAAGGCCAAAAAAAAAAAACAACAACAAAAAAAGCAACTTACATGCTTCACTATTTATAATTTTATTTAAAAGTGCAAAAATCTTATTTTATATTCTTGAGTCATGCAGTTTGACGGGGAGCATTTTCCTGTAAGAGGCCTCTACCTTTAGATAATATACTATTTCCATGAGAGGATGTACTTAGTCTGGAACAAAGGTTAGGTTGACAATGTGTGTCAAAGTAACATCCACATAAATGCAGGACCCAAGCCACGTGAGAAAAAAATCATTTGTAATCATCCACACTCTCTCAGGGGAATTGATGTCTAAAGTGCTGAGATGTGGATGGACGACAGGTCTTGACTGTTGGGCTTGGCAGCCAGGCAGCCCTCCTGAACAAAACCATCATAGAGGTCCCTGAAGAAACCTCCACTGTTCACCTGGACCTCTTTTATCATCCAGACTCAGCTATACAACCATAACTGTTCATACAGTCACAGATTAATTGTTGAACTTGGTCTGTGATGTTGTAAATATGAATATAATGTATTCATCTTGCCAACAGAGGGCACTGCAGTCTGTTAAATCTTTGTGTTACAGTGCAGAAAAGGATTCTGGGTGATGGAGGCAACACATTGATGTTTTTTGTTGAGTTAAGCTAAGTCCTACTGTGAAGATGAATTCAACAGCATTAGTCAGTAAATTTCATAACAGCTTCCTATTGTCTTGGTTTTTTTTGAGAGTTGCTCTGGTCCACACTTAAATAATGGTGCAGCGGTTCGACTGCCGGCCAATGGCTGAGGCCCCACAGATCACAAAGCCCCTAACAAGAACAGAGCACGCACTCTCACACTAATAACAGTCTCATACAACACAGGCGAACAATATCCAACGGCCAGTAATGGTTTATATTCAGGACATGGAGAAAGGCTGTCTTCTTTAACACACAACAGCAGGTGCACACTGACATTATTCTATAGACTGTTACCAACATGCTATAGCACCACACAGGCCGGCAGAATACCATAATAGTTGTTATTCTGCTTCAGTAACAGTCTGTCCGGTTTTGAAACTTCATGGATAGAATATGCTTAATTTGTGGTACAGGTATTTCATGTGCAATCAGAGTATACATCAAATCAGATAACTAACTTTTCTTCAAACGGAGGCTCAGACATCCTGAACTCTCTGGTCCTTGGCACACACCATATTAACTTGGTGTGTGCCAAATAAAAAACAAATAAAAGAATACACATTGAAAGAGAGAGAGAGATCAGCCCAACAAATTCTAAAAACTGGTTCTGTTTGTGTGTGTGTGTGTTCTTTTGCGTGTCTGTGACAGTTATATGAGCGGATTGACTGATCGCTCAGCTGTTACACAGCAACTGACTGCGGTGGGTGTGCAGGCAGGGCAAAGCCTTATAAGGTCACTTGTCCCTGGGGGAACTCCTCCAGGCCTCTGTGCCCTCCACCAACAACCCTCCTGCTCACACACTATCAGTGAAGGAGCGCTCGCCTTGGTAACCTGGGCTTGAGGCCGTGATTGGCTGACAGATGACTGGGGGCAAATTGTGTCAAATATCTGAATCCCCATGAAATGAGCGTTATTTGTTAATTGTTTATCTGTTGCATCTGGTGATTATATAATATTAGGGCTGTTGCTATCGAATATTTTACAATCAAGTATTCTATTCCATCGATTAATCGAGTAACCGGATGAAATATATTTTTGTTTAGTTAAAGAGAAATTATAAATATATGAGAAAATAAGACATTTCACTTATTAATGAACAATCGCTTTCTTTTTTTAGACAATCAACATTTATCTTTATCATCGCTTTCATTGTCGTCACGTCTTTCCTCCATAGAGTCAGAGCACATTTAAGCCCCGCCCACACAGGAGGGGAAAACAATGAAGAGCTCTCCATTGACTTTGTATTGTGTGAAGGTGTCTCTTATCACTCTCCATGTGCCAGCAAACACAAACAAATGCCCAAAAGCTGCTGTGTGGTATGGTAAACTACTAACAGGGTAAAGAACCCCGACCTAAGTTTTTATAAGCTGCCGAACAAAAAAAATTGCCTTTAAGACGAGAGAAGTGGAAGTGGAGGCAGAAAGACGAGAGGCACCGTCGTCGGCTACACATCAGCCTTGAAGACCGGGCAGTCAGAGTTGGCTGGTTTATGGTTTCATCATTTAACCTAGTAGTAGTAGTTCAGGCGAATGACCATGCTTGTAAAAATTATACGATTCTCGAGGCAGAGGAAATACATCGATCATTTTTTGTAATCGAGGTACTCAAATTATTTGAGGAATCGTTTCAGCCCTATATAATATGCACTTAACTCAGAGTTGACAAGAGACATTATAACAATAAAATCCCAAAAGAAAATATAAAAAAACAGAAAGAATGAATACAACTATCACTTGATGCGTCTGCTGTCGGGGGCCGCACAGGCCTGTTGTCGTCCCTCTCTGGTCACCCAGGTCCACATACTGAGGGCTGGCTAGACTGCCAATAAGGTAGATTTTACTATTACATTCACTGCAAATTTGAATTGCTAATTTAACTCTTTCAGAGTTAAATTTAACATTGACCTGGTGTTTATATGGGAACCACGGGTTCAGAGTTAAATTAACACTTTTAAATAGTGTTGAGATCATCAACACTTTCACAGTGTTACTTAAACTCTGATGGTGTAAAATATTAACACCCAAAATGATACATTTAAATAAATTAGTACAATAGTGTTACTTTAAACTCTAATAGTGTCAAATTGTGACACAAATGTAGATACCGTTTGATTAGTTGGCACTACGGCAGTTTTACTTCACAAACCAAGTGTAAAATATTAACACCAGTTTATTTTTAATCAACACTATGATGTTATGACCAATAACACTGATGCAAAATGTATACTTAACTAGTATTTACTGTGCTGCTGATACAGCATATATGGACCACTGGTATTAACAGTAAAAACGTGCATGAAATAATCACTTCAAAAATGACTATCAAAAATATTTATTTTCCATTAACAAGGAAACTTACTGATGGCCTGAGCTGCACTGATCTTTTGTCTTCTGTTTGTAGAGGGCTGAGGTGGCAGGATATGCAGGAGTAACAAAAGAGATGCCACGTCACTGTCCCACTCTGTAGAAAGAAAAAAAACTTGTGTAGAGTATCATTTCTTTCATAGTCAAAACTATAGAGAATTACATCATACTCTTACTTGAGTACAACTTTTGGCTACCAAACCCACCTCTAGCTGATCTTGAGGGATATTAATCTAACTTATGCTATTACATGAACATTGTAGAAACTTTCAACCTTAAATTCCCTTACCTGAAGGCTGAGAACATTGTTGGGGCTCTTATGGTCCTGTTGATTGCTCGTGCTACAAATCAAAATAGACAACGTTAATTTCATAAGCAAAAGAGTAACATGTGCGTCGGTATTATCTTAAGATTTGAATTAAAAGACATAAATAATCATAGAAATTGTAGAAAATTGAATCAGAACGTTTCAGGAGTTTTTTTTTTTGTTTGTTTGTTTGCTTGTTTAACCTACGGGCTAACCTCCAGCCCGACCGGTCTTTATGCTGCCGCTGTTTGCAAATGACTGCCGAAGCCCGCGTTGTTCTTTTAACGGCGGAAACCATTTTAACAGGACTCAAACAGCTTCAGAGTTATACTAGTTTAAGTCACCGTTTATTTACCGTGTCCAAAGACTAACCAAGCGCTAACGTTAGCATGAAACATAAGTGACAGGTGCATGTCTGCTTAGCCTGCATGTACGCCGGCGGTAATTCGTTAGTAAGACAACAATAATATCGCAATTTTCCTGTATTTGAAATATCGAGCCAACACAAACACATTTTGTGCAAAATATCAATCGAACAGTGATTTATATCTGCATGATACTCACCCGTCACTTGCGTGGTATCCTCTCGTTGGGGGGAAAAGAAAATGGCTGTCGTTCAGATTTCTAACGGAAGTGCGCCTCGCCAAGTGCCCGGATGTGAAAACAACACTCGCAGGTGTTGGATACCGTAAAACTCTGTAATGTTACGACATGGAAATATTTTCTCACCAGCACAGAATTCATTGTATCAGAATAAACACCACGACCTCAACACGTCACTCTAAAATGGCCTTGCTGTGTTTGTTTTTCATGAATCATCGACAATAGCTCAAAGAGGCTTCACAGGATATTTGCAAACATCTTGAACTTCAGACTTTTTATTTTGTATCTATTATGTCCTCGCGTGTCCATTGATATGGAATATCAGGCCACCAAGAAATTCTTCATACAAATGAAGAGATTATTTATTTGTTATAGTGTTTTATCCTGACAGGCATTTGTTGTGCTGAAATAACTCAAGCAAAACCTCAATGTCAGAGGTACTGTAATTGGAGGCCTATTGAAGTAAATAAATAAATAAATAAAAAAACACCCAGGAGTCCATCACAGCAGTGTTATTGTGATGGCTAATGATATAATTAGATAATGCAGAAAAACCAGGGTTAGTAGATGGAAAGCACCGTGCATACAGCCATACAGCCCAACAAGAGGAGAGTGTGAGTGAAGCAGGGCTAATCATGTCCATCTGAGGCAGTGCAGCGCACCGGGAAAAGAGGAAGAAGGATTATGGGAAATCAAGTTTTCATGTGGGTGACTTGCATTTCCATTTCCATATTTAACCAAATTTAAATGTAAATAGAGGTTTTATAAGATTTCCTGTGAAGCATATCTTGTGCAGATTATAAAATTTGCCTCTGTAAATTATGACGACACTGGATGTAAAGAGAGAGCTGAGATTATTCATACGAGGTAGAAATAAACAATAAGTGATATAAGATTCTTTGTAGTACATGAACCCCAAAGAGAAGACACATTTGCCATTTGGAACAGTTTTAGAGAGAACTACAGCGACCCTCAGACTGCGATTAAAGTTCATTCACTCTCTTTATGTACATTTTTCCCCACACTGATTGTTGTTGTCCTAATATTATCATTTATTTGGTCTTCACACACACATCTAAGTGTAATGAGAGCTGACCATCACGACTGAATGCAGTGTGCAGTGTCCCAATCTGCAGCAACAACAGCATAACATTACACTGTCAATGACTAAATTAACATCAGCTTGAATGTGCGTCCTTAACTATTTAGCTACACACTCCTGCATTTTTGAGAGGGCGTTAGGTTCAAACCCGTTAAGCTGCTAAACACAGATATTGAGATCAGCGTCACTGTGAGACAGAGCTGATGGGATTCCAGTCCGGATATGTAACACAACTCCTGCCAGCCAACGGAGAGTTGACGGCAAGTGAGATCACTTGATTTATGATTTCTTGATTCATGATTTATGTCTCAAGACATTAATGTGACGTTTTTGCGACAGACATTATAATGTAACAAAACCAAATTAGAAAGCCATATATTTTACACTTTGCGTGTTCATGATGTGTGTGCTCTCCACAGCCAGTCACTGATTATAACCTAAATGTTGTTCTGTCTCTTCCCTGCTTTCTTGTTTCTTTGGTCCAAAAAATTGGAACGTGGTCAGTGTGGTCACGTAACAGAGGATGAGTCGATCAATGAACGGAGGGACAGACACACCGAAAGCTGAGTCGATGCAATTCAATCAGGACAACTGGCACTGGAGACTGCAGGACCTGGTGAGTTGACATTAAAAATAGAAATCAAGGGTTCTCTCCCACTGACCCTGACGCCTCCCCCAGTTACTCAGGTAGCTCATATTTCATTGTAAGCTCACCACTGCTAACTTCTGCGGGAAAAAAAAAAAATTCTTCATACCCGTCATACTTACACTTTTGAGAGAATCAAGGGTTCTCTCCTACTGACCCTGCCCCCCCTTCAGTTACTCAGGTAGTTCATATTTCATTGTAAGCTCACCACTGCTAACTTCTCCGGGAAAAAAAAAATCACAGAAATTCAAAGTTAGAGTAGATCTGTTCCATAAATGAACGCTTTGAGAGACAGCATCATGTTGCTCAGTGCAGATGATTGATTGATTAGTGTAGAGTGTGATTCTTTCAGGTCCAGTCTGGCCAGCTAAACTGTGCTTTTATTTTCTCTTCTCAGTTATGTTATCCTCTTCCTGTTTTATTTTGTACACATGCCTCTTCTCCTGTTGCAGGTCTTGTCACTTCCCTCCCCTCGTGTGTCTCACCTGTGTCCATTTGTCTCCGTCCCCTGTAGTATTAAAGTGTGTTGAGATCATCTTTGTCTCTTTAGTGAGGTATTTCAGCATTCTTGGCTGACTGCTTTGGACGCCTTTGGATCCATCGCCTGACTCTGAGTTGTGCATATGAGTCCAGTGTTTGAGTCCGCCTCCTGGTGTGTTCGGGATTTCATCACCCATGCAAACAACACATCCAATTTATTTTCCCACTGTGAGAGCACAACACTCAAAGCTGCAGCTGGGGATGATCTGTCCTCATATTACCAGTCCTGTTTCTATCGGATAAATTATATATATTTAATATATCCCGTCAATTGAACCTTGTTGCCTGCTGATGAGGTCATCTTATAAAGCCCCATGATTATTGAATGCTTGCAGAGCTTTGACAGCATTCCTGTACTGACCTGAAGCACCTGGTGGAGGTTTGATTAGGAAGAATAAGTACAGAGCGAAGGCACCAGGAACATGAACCTAAACAGGTAGTATTAGTGCCAGTACCTAACCAAGACATTAGTATTATCATAGTAGTCGTGGCAACAAAGATCTACCCTGAATAAGCAGCTGAGTGTATATATTCAGATTGTCAATCCTGCCTTTTTGCTTAACATATGTGCTGGTAATCAGGATGTGTCACTGCCACAAACACAAATACACAAACCGACAACTTGGGAACTGAAGTAGCTCAGGATTTATACAAAGATTATCTTGAATGGGTCAAAACTCTATAAATGTGATGGATATCGCAAGATTTTATAGGCAGATTTCTCACATCGAATAGATGACAATGTAACGCATTAAGAGAAATACACTACTTTTGTTTGAATTTTATTGCAAAGGCCCTGCAAGCATCCAAGCGGTCTTACTCGTGAATCTGAGAAGGAGAGCTGAATCGATGTGAGGCTGTTCCACCGCCTGCTTGCACGTGCAGTTGCAGCTGGACGTATGGACGGCTCAAAAACAATGTTTTCCTCTTTTTTCCAAAAAAGACATCAGACAGCCAATACTAAAAACATATTCACTTCAGTATCATATGATTTCCTTTCCCCATAACACCTTCAAGCAGATAGTTTTTTTTTTTGCACACTCTGCTCCTGAGATTCACATTTGAATCCTTGCAAACGATTCACACGGTGTTCTTGGTTACATAATTGTCCTAGGTGCCTCTCTAGATGTTTGCCTCTGTTGTGGATGGGATGGGTGTGTGTGAGGGCAAGTGGTGGAGGATACAATGACAGTCTAAACTGGGCTCCTGGCTCAATGCCGCAATCGCTATCCAAGGTAACTAACTGATCTGAATGGGCAGGGGGCACACGCAGCAAATATCACATGTCAGTCAGCATGACCTTTGAGTTTTATTGACATGAGGCTGAATGTAGCGTGACGTTAAATGGAGTTTTAACACACTTTTGGGCTGCTACAAGCCTTCTTTTGTGAATAACAAAAACAGATAGAAAATGTGCTTAAAAATGTCCCACATTATGTGGTTTTTACTTCACAACTGTCACTTAGAGAAGTTTATAGTTTGCTTCCTAATAACACCGTAAGAGTAATGATAATATTTATAATAATAAAAAATCTAGTACTTTGCAGAACAATTCAAAATTTTACTTCAAATTTAAATGACATTTTAATCAAAGTAAATAACTAAAAGCATATACCCTGACAAAACTGAATGCAGAAGACATAACTGAAAACCGAATAATAAATAAAAGCAGTAAAAATAAATAGGAATAAAAGTGTGTAAACCTTAGTCATGCATTGATGTAAGACTTTAAAGGTGAGCAGTAGAATAGAATTTTAAAATTAATGTTTAATCTAAGTGGGAGCCAGTGAAGCAGGTCCAGGCTTCTTTGTTCCCGTATTGAGTTGGAGAGCAGCTTTTAGTACAGAGTGGCTGATTCTATTCTAACATGCATGATGATGAGAGATGAAGAGCGACAACTGCACTAAGTACTTTGTCCAAATCAACAATTTATAAAATGGGGCGACGTGCGTGTGGTCGCTTTTATCATGCAGGAGTAACATGAGCGCTCTGTGAATGGTTATTATGGTAATATGTAGGCGTATGTTTGTGCGTTCATTCATGTGAGTTGTGTTTCGCTGTGGCTGAGCAACATGCAGCGACATGGAGAAAGACAAATTTGGAAAGCCATGTCTGTGGATGGTCGGGGCACAGCTGTGAAATCGGAGCCTGACTGCCGATTTGGAGCACAGGCACTCAGACTCAGAGCTGGTGAACACAATCATCACCCATAAAATTTCAGTTACATAAGCAAGTTGAAAAGATACAAATGTACACACACCAACACAGTATGTGTGCTATGTTTCCGCCTACGTGGACCTACACCTGACTTAAAGTCCTGGAAAAGGAAAAAGTGACATTCAGTCAGCAAGTTGATCACATATTATAAATCAAAGGTCCACATAGTCTAAAGGTAGACCTCTATGTAGTTTTGAATTATAACTCAGGTCTACGTTCAATATTAATACCATTAAAAGTACCAAAAAGCCAACAGAACTTCTGGAACTTCACCACCCCGTTCAACCTCGGCCCAAACCCAAGCCTGCTGGATCCACCATCTGACCTTGCAGGATTTGATTTAACTGGCCGTTTAACTAGAACCTGCACGATTTTCTTTGAATCAATCTGAAAACAGTGATGAGGTGTAAGATGTAAGACTACCCTGAGATGGCTTCTGGTTCTTAAAACCACAGATACATCTTTTCATTGACATCAACACTTGCTGACATTACTGACCGCAGAATTTTAAACTGGCTGTGGTCATTTGATATATGAAGATGAACGTCATCAGCGGGACAACCTCTCCATAGTAAAAAATCCAAAATGTTCACTTTTTTATTGAAATTTATTTCTTCCTACATTTATATATATATATAATGTATTTCACTTATAAATTTACTATGAATCTTTACAAATCAAGATTTATAATTTATCCTGATTGGATCAGCACCTCCTGTGACGGGGGATAAATGGATGGCTGTGTCTCTGGTGGTGAATATACATTATGAAAAATGATGAGATGTTATGAAACATTATATCTATATACCATGAAACATTTGACTTCCATCTGTTGTGTTGTGGGGAACCTTGGTCTTATGTGAGCTTGCTGTTTGCGTCACTGTATTGTTCGGCTCCACCCCATAATTTCCACCCTGTCACATGATCTGTGTGACTTAATATGTCTGTGGGTAAATTACTGAGGTCTATCACATTACTGGTGGGGGGATGCAACGATGCTGGCACTCACAAAGTGAAGGTTTTAAAATAGTTCCATCTGTGTCTGATTGAAAAGTGATAATATCCTTCATCAATATTTATGATACTGAGTTCACAGACATTTATTATTGTTTGTATGTTTGCCTTCCTCCAACTTTCACAATGTGTTGAGTTTGGACAGCCTGCATGTCCCACAGGGAGCAGGGACACATATCTTAAAATCTCACCAGCAGACATCTCCACTTGAGCAGGTCAGAGCTCAGTGAAACTCAGGCTGTGGTCTAGATTGTTACTACATCGGGATCTATGACAAAGTTATTTTATTTGACCTAAATGCCTCAATATGATGGCAGCATTTCGTCTGCTCTGCTTCCTCGGCCCACTGGGGACACTGGGGAAACATGGAGGACAGATTCGGTACACAGATCTGCATGCAAGTGTCCCAACCACCAGAGCAACTTTGAGCAGACAGAGGGTGAAAGGTTGGACCGGGCAGCTGCAGCTGTTGCCTTGTCTCTCGTCTCGAGTGTTGTGTGATGTGCGTTTTTGCCTTTTAGAAAAATCGCCCAGCCACTGTGACCAATGAGACAAGGGGACTCCGACTGTTGTCAGCCAATAGGAACACAGGTCTGGGTATAAATACTTAAGTCCATCACCTGACAGAGTTGGGCAACCCCTACATTTGGTGGACAGGATCTGATCCCGGGATCTGTTACCGCTTTCTTTTCTCCTAAGCAGGTAAAAAAAAAAAAGAAGCAAAAACAACAAATATATCTCAGACAGATTCCTCCATTGGACTGTGGAGCGATGAAAATCTTTTCTCTTCTTGGATCCCTTTGAAGTTTTGCAAATTTTTCTCCTGATATGGAAACTACTAAAATATACTGCGATCAGCCTTCCATGAATGCACATTGCAGTTCGAAACTTAGAATTTTCTTTTTTCAAAGTCTTGACGCAGCGAGTTTGATGCCATTCGTTTGCAGATAAATTTATGGCAGTGCAGTGTCACTGAAACAGTTGGGGCTATCTGTCAGCTGTTGCTGACATCAGCAGGGCATGCTCCAGGTTTGAATAGTTCAGGAGAGCCTGATTTAGTCATGGAACTTGTGGAGCCGTGCTTTGTGCTGAGGCAGTGAACTTTCAGTGTATTGTACTGTATTTTGAGAGCTTGAACTGGAAATAGACGCAGGTTGAGGTTTGGAAGCTGTAAATCTTTTTCTAGCCATGCATGTCCATTCTGACTGGTGAGAGCTCGCTTTGCATTCACACATTTGTGTTTATGGAATGTGAATTTATGTGCTGGATCATCAAGTTCCAAAGCCTGCGTAACAGACGATACAAGGATCAAATACTAATGAGAATTTAAAAAAAAAAAAAAAAAAACTAAATATGTCCCAAGGAAAAATGTGTAAGACTAAATTTAATGTTCTTTTTTTTTTGGTGTTAAAAACATAAGGTCATTTAGAAGGTCAATGTGTCTCATAGTAAGTAAGTAAGTAAGTGACCTTCCCACCTTTTCTCCTCCCTGCTACATAACTTCAGTCTGAGCTTTACACAATGAGGAGGAAAGTGTAGGTGGGGGCAGAGATTGGAGAGGAGGGGAGGGCTGGAGGGCAACAGGTGGTAGAGAGGGGGCACAGTCACATTACTACCAACACTGGACGGATTGAAAAGGTGTCTCTGCTTCAGCAGAAGACCCTTGAATATCTTGGCGATGCACCTGACATGAAATCTGCTACTCATCAGATTGCTTCGTTTTGTCAGAGGCTTTTCAGTTTTACTGTGGCAAAGAAAGTGATAAAATGTTCTATTTTATCTCACCACCAGAACTCATTGAATTCAGTTGCAGTCTATACTCACCCACCCTTTTGTTGTCTCCTCTCAGACAGAGAAAGAACTGCAACCATGGCAAAGAACTGCCACAACGACTACAAGATGAAGTTCTCCCTGGACGACGAGTTCCCAGATCTGTCCCTGCACAACAACCACATGGCCAAGGTACACACCCTGCTGTGGCGTTGTCTGTTCGCGGCCAAATTATAAATCGGCTTTTTGATCACTTCCGCTGTCACACAGCATACCTTGAAAGTCATATGACTGCGTCATCACCAACCTGCGTTGTGTGTCATCTGCTGCAGGTGCTGACTAAGGAAATTTATGGCAAGCTGAGGAGCAAGTCCACCCCTAGCGGCTTCACCGTGGATGACGTCATCCAGACCGGTGTTGACAACCCTGGTAAGGGAGAGCGAGCAGGATTAGCAGGATTAGCACCTTGAGACGTGGAGTACCATTAAGCAAACCGTTCATCATTAATTTAGGTGTGCTATCACATTTTTACAGCACACGTTTGGCAGTTTTTCTTTGGTCCCACAATATTAGATATGTCCAATAATTCCATGTCCTTTAGTGGTACAAAGACAAACACAAACTCTTTGAGCAAATACACGTATCCGTGTTCACCATGCTGTACCTTCTTTTCCTCCTCTGTCCTGCTCTCAAGGCCACCCCTTCATCATGACCGTGGGCTGCGTTGCTGGTGATGAGGAGTCCTATGAGGTCTTCAAGGAACTGCTGGACCCCGTCATCTCCGACCGTCATGGCGGATACAAACCCACCGACAAGCACAAGACCGACCTGAACTTCGAGAACCTGAAGGTAACGCACCGATCATGTTTAAAGGGAAATTAGGCTGTTTATAGGTCAACACATGGTCCAACCCACCTTTCATATTAAGACTGTATATCACTGTTAAGGCCAATAACTTCAAGGTCAAGTTTACTAAGAAATTATTTTCTGAGGCAATATTTATAACTTCGGGAAGTAAAACGTTGATCCACGGCTCAACAAACACACTTTCTTTAATGTGGCTATAATTTATTCGGAAACTGGGAAGTGTGATTTCAAATTCAAAGCATCACAAGACTCAAACAAATCTCAAATGTACTTGTTCTTGTGTTTACTTTCAGTACACGGTACTTTGATACTGTGATATTGTGTCTGGAAGGCTCATCCTCAGTCTTCTTTATCCATTCATTTTGTTTTAAAGTCCGTTCATTTCTTTACAACAAGATGACATGTGAACCTCATAAAACATTTTTAATAAATGTGTCTCTGTTGTGTTTGTGTCTTCTCTCAGGGAGGTGATGACCTGGACCCCAACTACGTGCTGTCCAGCCGTGTCCGTACCGGACGCAGCATCAAGGGATTCACCCTGCCCCCCCACAACAGCCGTGGAGAGCGCAGAGGCATTGAGAAGCTGTCCATTGAGGGTGACTGTCAAATTAATGACACTAATGCCAATCTGTCGGTTCAATTTATTTCCAGGCAGCACATTTATTTGTGAGCGAGCCTGACTCTCATCTGTCTCCCATCTCAGCTCTGGCCAGCCTGGATGGCGAGTTCAAGGGAAAGTACTACCCCCTGAACGGCATGACCGACGCTGAGCAGGAGCAGCTGATCGCTGATCACTTCCTGTTTGACAAGCCCGTGTCCCCCCTGCTGACCTGCGCTGGTATGGCCCGTGACTGGCCCGACGCCAGGGGCATCTGGTGAGAAACGCAGACACTGTGAATGGAACATCAGATCAGAACACTTTACTGGGGCTCTCTGTGGTCAGAAACTAAAGCAATAAACTATGTGCAATACCCAACAGTAACATCAGATTTCATGGACCTACATTAACACAAATACACGCAAAAACTGCTGTAAACTATTGTTAGTGGATTATGAATACAGCTCACAGCTCACTGACCTTCGTCCCACTCTCACATACACCGAATCCGTCGAGTGAGCGATGATCTTTTCCAGCTTCATAAAAAGCGAGAGAAACTGAGAAGCTGGACTTTCTTCCCCCAGGCACAACGACAACAAGACCTTCCTGGTCTGGGTGAACGAGGAGGATCACCTGCGTGTCATCTCCATGCAGAAGGGAGGCAACATGAAGGAGGTCTTCAGGCGCTTCTGTGTTGGCCTGCAGAAGGTATTGACACAAACGTTCATGCATACGGTCCCATCAATGCACAATAATGCATACGGGACAACTCAATTCAGTTCAAGCTTTTATGAGAAAAAAAACTTTCTTCATTGATAACAGCCAGATGTACTCATCGTTCAGCGACATCTATGCATTTTCGCTTCCCTCTTTTCAGATTGAGGAAATCTTCAAGAAGCACAACCACGGATTCATGTGGAATGAGCATCTTGGCTACATCCTGACCTGCCCCTCCAACCTGGGAACTGGCCTGCGCGGTGGCGTGCACGTCAAACTGCCCAAGCTCAGCACACATGCTAAGTTCGAGGAGATCCTGACCAGGCTGCGTCTGCAGAAGCGTGGCACAGGTGCTGAAATGAAAACATTATCACGACAGATCCTTTCAGAGAAGCTTTGAGAATTCAGGTTTTAGACCACAGCTACTACAGCTGGACTGCATGGAATAAGAATGAGCAACAAACCTTTGACCAAACTATCCAAGGGAGAAAAGGAAGTGAAACATTCAGGAAGTACCTCTTGCTGTTGTAGTGCCAAATCATAAGCTATGAAAATGAAGTTAACCATTAAGATCAAATCAGAATCCCTTTCAGTCCAAAGTTACATTCAACCAGTGAAACTGTAATTTTCAAAATAAAAACATACATAACTAAAAAACTTAAATGATAACCGACATTTTCCGACCAGTGTGGTGTGTGATCGGATAAACATCATCTCCTCTGCTTCTTATTGAGTAACCTCTGAACTGGCTCTCTGGACTGATAGTACATATGTGCACTGTACATTTCTCCTCCTGACAGTGGATTTCTTCTTTTCCCCCGTCTCCTCCCTCCAGGTGGTGTGGACACTGCCTCCGTGGGTGGTGTGTTCGACATCTCCAACGCCGACCGTTTGGGCTCCTCCGAGGTGGCACAGGTCCAGTTGGTGGTTGATGGTGTCAAGTTGATGGTTGAGATGGAGAAGAAGCTGGAGAAGGGAGAGTCCATTGACGGCATGATCCCCGCCCAGAAGTAAACTGAACATCCAAGGAAATGACTGAATGACTGTCTGTGTTTGTTTTTTTTTATATGATAAAAAAATGAACAGGTAGCCTTATTGGAAAGTTATCTTACCGGTTGTGGCCAAATGGACACTCTCTGTTTACATCGTTCCGTCAAGAGGACACTTTTCTCTAATCCTTTCTTTCTTTCTTACTTCTGTTAATCGTACCTTTCCTGCTTTTTCTTTGGTTCCCTTTCTGAACTTCTGTCACTTTAATCATCGCTCTGCCCATCACTCCTGTAACATCCTGGGATCAATCCATGCATAGTCTGGTCATAGCTATGTATACACACCAAATAGATTTTTTTTTTTTTTTTTTTTTGGTTTCGAAATATAATTGGACAATTAAAGTAAGCCCCATGTAACAATAAAACCTGTCTTTTGTTTTAAATGAATGGATTAACATAAGCCTTATATTGCACTGGACACACACTTCAGATCTGGGGGTCCCACATTAAATACCTCAAGTCCATATCGGAGGAAACCATGACATCAAATATTAAAGGTTGAAAGTCTTTATTTTTGTGTCACACATTACTTCCTAGGAGACATGCAGGATTGCAGGTTGGTCATTTCCATAATTTCAGCCCATAAGTTAAGTTTTGTTGATAACAGTGACATCTTCAAACACACTATACAACAGAACTGTAGCCTTAAAGCATGGCCCTAACTGTATCTAGAGAACAGGTTCAGAGAGTGAGGCCAAGTTGTACACAAAACAAACCCCCGTCCCCCAAAAAAAGCAAAAACTAGCCCTAAGACACAGCTTCACATTTTCAGACAGTGGTGGACAAAGTGCTGCAGCTGAAATCTCCCACAAAATGGATCAACATGTCGGCCTTACAGCTGTGAAGATCACAAACCTGCTGTAATGTCTAACTTTTTCATTTCTACATCAGTATTTAGTTAGAGCCTGCATACTTTGAAAGTACAAGTTATATTTGCTTTGCTTTTAAGAGTTACAATATAAAAAGGTACAATAACCATTTGATTTTGGATTCGTCAGTGTCAATGCAACAACACACGATTGATGTAGCACTCGGTTTTTGTTGATTTTTGATATTGAGTTCAGGGTAATACAATGACATTAAAACCTTTTATATCGAAAAGGTCAAAAGGCCAACTTTACTGTGATGTCATCATGTTTCACATAAACACTCCTGGTTGTTATTTAACAGTGTTACTCTGCTTGGCGATGAGTCTGGTTTTAAACAAAAGTGCTAGAACCGAACATCATTAAAGGTCACACTCTTGATGTAAACCTCTAAGTGACTGTAAACGTTGCATGCGTTTGAGTTACATTGGCTGGATGAGGCAGCAGTCTGAGTGGTCAACAGTCATACACCTCTGATTGGGAACAGGCTAAACTCTACAGTTTATGTATCAAAAGGTTAAAAACACAAATGTGATACTGGACGAAAGCATACAGTAAACTTGGACAAAAATTTAGCGGAGGGAAATCAAGAATTTTTCTAATTAGTTGTTTTTTTTCCTGTTTCTTTGACTGGCACCCCCACCTGGAAAACTTAAAACATCCCCAGTTGGCTTTACTGGGAAAGTGAATGACGCCAAGAAGCCCTTTTAGGTAGGAACACATAAATAAAGGAAAGAGAGGCATTCAGAGTGCCAATGATTCACTTCAATTGGCTTAAGATCTGTGAAACAAATTAGATTTTTGGAGAATTTAATAACTGAAAAATGCAGAAGCTCTGCTCTAACAGTACAATGTGACCTCAGTGAAAAAGCAAAAAAGTGCTGAACAAGTAAAAAAAAAAAAACAATATCAAAATTAAAAAATAAACCAAAACAAGGAGCTCTATTAAGTCTTAGTCAACGCTTTTTCAAGTCTCAGCTCTCAGCTTTGTGGCTGTATTGCACTGAACTTTAAGGCCCACCTCACTTAGGAGAGATCTGTTGCATTAACTAACAAGAAACATTTGATGATCATGTGGGACCAGGACCAGTTTTCCTGCACTGAAATTCTTCAGTTTGAGGAGAGTTTTTGTGTTAAATTAACATGACACCAGATAAAAAACTATGATCAGTCACAAATAAAAGTCATGCAAATGACTAGTACTCAAACGTAACAGATGCAGAATTTTTATGGCATGAACGATTGCAAGTAAACATTTAATATGTGCTGAAAACCTCAGCTGATGACGATACTGGGTAAAAATTTGTTTAGTTTCACGGTGACTTCATGTGCTTGAGCTGATATTGTTTGAATAGGATACTGGTCTCGGAATGGTTTTCTAATGTACCCCAACTAAACCTGCTGAGCGGAGATTGTTTAATTTAAGTTTTAAAAGTCTGATGTGGCTCCTTGTGCAGATCCAACTCTAGATTAGAAAATCCTGGAAATTAAATACAGAGCCGGCTGAAACATCCTGTTGTGAAATAGGGTAAAGCTTTTGCTTGTTGAGAAAGGTAGCAGGATCAAAACACAGAGAAGTTGAGTGTTTGTAAGGAGTGGAAACTAGGCTCAAAATAGTAGGTTTTCAACAGTACGACATTTCAGCTAAGGTCCTGTGTTATCAGTAGGGTTGCCAACCGTCCCTTGAAAAACGGATTGGGTTTAAAAAGGACGCACTTTTTCCCGTATTTCCGTGAGGATAAAAATCGTCTGTAAAGCATGTTTTCATCCCTCCCATGCCAGGAGGGGTAAAGACAATCGGGTTGGCCAGCCCTGCCAACTAGGTGTCCCGTATTTATTTTTCAGGGAGTTGGCAACCCTAGTTACCAGGCAGCTTTGCTCGTCTCTTACAACTCACATGCCAGCTACTAACAGTGTGAATAACCAGCAGTGAGGACATTTTACCAGAAATGGTGCAAACAAACATCAAAATCCCAACTGAGCAGTAAAATGGACCTTGTCAATGGATGGGGCAGAGAGGCCGCGGTGTTTCATTCACTCTGTTCCAAGTCTCTGCATTTCTGCATGTCTCCCTCTCGAGGCTGGAGGTCAGACTGCGCCCTCACTCCTTCATTTTGTGACATCTGCTCCCCAGGACGACAACAATTGCCCATTTTAAAAGCATTAAAGAAAGAAAATAAACTTAATACACAAAAATTTTTGACATTTCTTTAAATAGCAGCTCTTTAAAAAAGAATGATGACAAATATGGTACATTAGGAATAAAAAGAACATCAGAGTATCCGTTTCCATTAGTCAGAAACACCATCCTCATCAACATCAAGTATGAAATCCTCAAAAAAAAAACCCAAACAAACAACAAAAGTGTAGCTCTGTGGGCTCACATAACATGGAGGTGGTGTCATGTTTTAAGCATGAGTTGTGGGTCACTGACAGCTCCAAGGTCAAAGGTCATTATAAGTCTGCTAATGGCGGTCTATGTGGGTCTGTGATTGGTGGCATTAGAGGAAGAGGGTCTTTGGCAGAGGTGAGGCATTGCTAGCCACGTCAAAGGAAGTGGAGGCCAGGGAGGGAGAGGAGGCGGGGTGGGCTCCTTCTCATCCCCATTCCTCCTCATTCATTAACCTATCCTGTCCGTCATCAGTTTTCCCCACTTCCTGCTGCCCTCAGAGCTCCAGCTCCTTGGACACTTTGGTGGCGATGTCTCTGAAGGCTAACGGTGCCCCCCACAGGCGCTTGAACCTCACGCCACTGCTCTGGCCCAGCCCGCTGGGCAGCTGGCAGACCTCGGCCTCAAAGGCCACCCGGGCACCCGCTGCTCCGTGGGTGCAGGACAGGAGGAAAGGCCCAGCCAGATGGACCTGGCAGCCACAGCCCTGCGCCGCCTCACGCAGCGCTAGCACCACTTCGGCTGGGTCGCGAGGGCTCCGCACCCTCACATCCCAGCCGCATCGGGGGGTCCTGGGCTCGGCCGCTTTCTGATGCCCAGATAGATGGCGACTGAAAGAAGGGGGGAGAGGAGAGGAAGGGAAAGGGAGGGTGATGCAGATGGGGGATGGATCAAAAAAAAAAAAAAAAAAAGTATGAAAATTTAAAGCAGAGGGGACAAAGTTCATGAGATGAGATATAAATAGAGAAGCATTGAGAAACAGATGTGAGGATGAAGGAGATGTTTGTGTATTTAAATGAGATGAACGTGTGAAGGGAAAAGTGCAGTGGATGTACGCATGGGTTATATGAATGAATGAAAGATTAGGGAAAGGGGAGAGAAAGAAAAAGAATTAACACCACACATCATTGGATTTATACATTTGGCTCATTAGGTTAGAGATGTGTAAGTACAAGTGTATTTTCTACACTTTTTTAGAAAGTAGATACATTCATAAAATAATGGTAGCTTTTTTAAAAAAAACAAGTATTTTCTTGTTTTAAAGCAAATGCAACTACATGATGAAAATTTCTTCCTCATCTTTGAACCACACACCAAAAGCTCCTCTAGCACAAGAACCCACACTGAGCATCTATAACACCACAGCCTGGCAGCTAGTGTCACACTGGTGCTAATGGTTTACCTGTTTTTAACCTGGGCTGGAGCAGCTGAGGCTGAGAGGAAGTATGTCACAGCTTTAGTAACACACTGATGAGCTGAGACTGATAACTGATATAATACAATGTCAGTAGAAGGGGAGCACAGGAGTTCAATACAGCTTGTAGAATCTGGGTTTCAATGGTTTTACAAGACTTGAAGATGCTTTTGTTGATTCCCCATAAAATATTTTAACATATAACCTACAGGTAGAAACATGAGTAGTCCTTAAGAGCATGTATGACTGTAATATTAAAGTTGTGTTCCATTATGTGCCTTTAAACATTGCATCACTGATAATAAGCTGCTATAGAAAGCAACTGCCTCAGATAAATGATACAAAAAGGAAAAAATATCAAAACCAAGATCAATCATCTTTCATCCGCCTTGTCTGCAGCTACAGTGGTTACTGATACACAGTGATTAAAAGTCATGTAGGTGATGATGTTTATAATTTGTAGTCAGAATAAATTGTTGATTTTTAGCAGGTGATTTAACAAGATGGAGGACAGAGAAGTTTCTGTTTTACTGAGAACGAAAGGAGGTAAATAAATTAACTGTTGCTTCTTTGATTAAATGCTGTCATGTCTTTTTTCGGAGGTTGGAATAAAAAATTATTTGATTGCGAGGAGCATGCCTCAGACTCTGTGATGGATATGAATCATTTCTGTTGGCTCACATGTCAAAAATGTTGCTGCGTGAACTGTTTGTTTTTCATATCTTGTTCTGGGGGTAGACTGGTCATTCTCCCTTGACCAGTCTACCTCCAGTACTCCACATTGACAAAGTCAAAACAGTATTAATCAAATGGAAAAATGATGGCATTGACAGAGGTATTCAGAAACTCTCTGTGTAGATGTTTCGACACATGGATTAGAGTCCACCTGTGGTAGCTTGAGCCGACTGGATATAGACCCGTCTATACGAGATGCAGGTCAGAGTAAAGACCATAAAGAGGAAGGAGTGCAGAGTTCAGAATTGAAGGACAGAGTGAACATTATTACTATATTAATATATATTAAATTATTGTTAAGCCATGTATGCCAGTATGCCCACAGTTTACGCATATATCTCCTGATACAACAGATACTCACATTCAAAGACTGATTTTACTCATTAAAGTCAAATTTGCTAAAATGGATAATTTTAAGAAAATTTTCTTCAACCTCACAGAGATTTATATTGAATAAAAATCTGTCTCACCAGCCTTTGATCTTTGAAGCCTGGAAAGTTCTTGCATTTTTTTTCTTCTCATTAAAATTATGCAGATTTTTTTATTGATTGAATTCAACTTGCGAAAATAATTTCACTTGCCAATTCAGACTTGAACTATTGAAATCAGTATCTGACCTGTTGAATCGAAACAACTTAAGTACACAGTGCCTATAAAAAGTAATCTAACCATTGGAAGTTTTCCCTTTCTAATGCAGAACACAAGACTAGAATTTACAAAAAAAAATTACATAAAATAAGTGACTGGATAAATAGAGCTCTGTGCTGTGATTTTGGCCAAAGGACATCTGGTAAATACTGACTTGAATGGGGTGAATATTCATTATATATTTTTAATTGATTGATATTCATAAATTCATTGCTTTGAAATTTATGTCCCAATTTATGTTGAGTCCATTTATAAAAGCAATAAAAAGGAAAAACATGCCAGGGGGTGAATACTTTTTGCCATCACTGGATATGAATTTAATTACAAAACTCCAGTTAAATGAAATCAGTGGCAGATAATTATAAGTGCGAAATCTGGTGAGAATGTTAATGATGGAAAATGTATTTTATTGGCCTAGCGTGTCAATGATGCATTATATTTGATTATAATTGATTAAGATTATTATGGTTGTCAAAGTTGAAAGAAAGTAAATAACTACTCACCTTGTGACCGGAGATCTGCTGATTCTCTCAGGTTCGTCTGTGACCCTCAAGAAGAAGACAAGGCATCTGTTAGGAATCATTTGGCCAATTGTGTTCTCAAACTAACCCTGCCCTTCAGCTCCCCCTCCCTTCCTTCCCCCATCTCCTCTCTTAGTGCAACAATCAGCAGCACAATTTATCAATCCATAACACAGACACAACAACCAATCCTAAATTCACAAATGGGTCATCACCAGCATGTTCTCTCACTACACTGGATGGATGCGATACAGCAGCAGTCACAAACATAACAAAGGGAGACGGATAAACACGTGTACAATGAGTGAATCCTGAGCACACTGTCAGGGATTATCACACAGCACTGTGTTGCAGTGGTGAACACACGACCCACTCAAACACAAATCTACCAGAAGTAAAGTAAATCAAATGAAATACAACAAAATGCTTTGATTTAAAAATGAATTATTTGTTCTGTTTTAAATTAAAATGAACATCAGCCAACATTCAGGATGATGAAATAGTTTGTGTTGCTCTAACCCTCAGTGTGAAACCATTGGATTATTTTAAACAGGCTGTGTAAACTGATGTTGCTATCAGTTCTTCTCTCTTCTGATGTCCAATGTCGTCTGTGAATTCATGGAGAGTTCAGACAACTTCAGTTTGTAGCTTAACGCTAAAATCAAAAACATGTATCTCTCCCTTGACCAGTCTACCTCCAGTACTCCACAATGACAAAGTCAAAACAGTATTAATCAAATGGAAACATGATGGCATTGACAGAAGTATTCAGAAACTCTCTGTGTAGATGTTTCGACACATGGATTAGAGTCCACCTGTGGTAGCTTAAGCCGACTGGATACAGACCTGTCTATATGAGATGCAGGTCAGAGTAAAGACCATAAAAAGGAAGGAGAGCCGAGGTTCAGAATTGAAGGACACAGTGAACATTCATGCTATATTAAATGTTTCTAAGACACAGAGGCCTTCATGATTCTTCAGTGGCAGAAATATAGAGCCACCATGACTCTTCTGTGTCTTTGTGGCTTTGGTAAAAGAGGGAACCCAGAACCTGATAATCACTGAGAGCCACTGGGAACCTGCAGCACTTCAATCTGGGTTAAAAGACTCTCCGCAGTGAGAGACATAGTAAAAAAAGAGTTTGGAAAAGAATCATCTAAAGTACTTTCTTAAACATATCTTAAAGATCGACAGAGAAAATCCCAAAATCCAGGTGTGCAAAGCTTATCCTCAAGAAGAGACTGAGACTGTACTGTATCACTGACATCAGAGCTTCAGCTACACAGTGTCTAAATACTTCTGTCAATGTAGTTTTTCTGCTTTTGCATTGTGACGATTGGGAATGGAGTGAAGGCTGATGAGGGGAAAATAAATATAAGTGAACACTTCAGTCAGATATTGCTATTGTGGTCTTTCTGAGGCAGATGGTAACTGATCTCATTTTCTATTCTTATTGTCTGCAGCTATACAGTTCTTTAAGTGAGATTGAGCCCATGTAGGCTGCAGGGAGCAGAAATTAAAGTCGTATCAATGAGATGTAGCTCTATGTTGAACGTTGCACTTCACTTTGATGGCCACCGAGTGTCACTGGTGCCATTTCCTGAGTGCACTCATGCCTTCTCCCCACCAACCTGGCAACCTGATCGCTATTCGAGGAACTAGAAGAGCCAGCAGTCAGACTTGATTGACTGATGTTACAGAGAAACTATTCCAGCTCAGCACTAACATTTTGCTCCTCCCTAGA
Organism: Remorina albescens; assembly: GCA_034769265.1. Lineage (NCBI taxonomy): Eukaryota > Metazoa > Chordata > Actinopteri > Carangiformes > Echeneidae > Remorina > Remorina albescens. The sequence goes on along the minus strand of CM068497.1, from coordinate 21,628,791 downwards.
AACCGAAGCCTCGGTGTCCTTGAGCAAGAGAAACATTACCATGTGGAAGATAGACAGATGCAAGCAGGGGGGAAATCAACCGGAATGCTTTGTGAATGAAGAGTGAGGAGTGACTAACTGGGATTTCTGAGCTCTGGGCCAGAGACTGAGTGTGTATTGTATGGCCTGTGTGCCAGACTGTGCGAGCTGAAAATGAGAGAAAACAGAAGATATGAAAGAGGAGGAAGAAAGAGGGAGAGAGAAAGACAAAGAAAAAGCAGTCTAACAGAACAATCTGCTTGGATCTTGAAGGAGCACTGTGTAAGATCCCTGTTTAAGAGGAGGATAAATCCTGGTTACATAACTAATCCTGATTTAAAACACCAGAGACACTGGGTCAGTCAGTCAGGTTGACTGCTGCAGGCTAAAACGGCTCTTGTAGGCAGAAGCCTCAGTGGTTAAGCTGCGCAGTTTTCATGTCACAGGTTCAAGGCTGCACCGATGCACACTGAATATTTTTTCACCCAGACTTGACTCTTCCCTTACAAACTTAACTAAAGCAGGTTTGTGTGGACAGAGTCAGCAAATAGGGAACACACAGGTTTACACTTTTCGATGTCAACGTGATTACCAACTTAGTCAGGTAACCGACATGTCCCTGTTCTTTTCACTTTGACTGTTAACAATTTCGGGCAACACAACATCATGATTTGCCTTTTCTGCCGTTGTGAGTATTTGGGTCTTGACATCGAAGGCATCCCCTTGGGGTTGAATAACATTTGGATTTTTATCTTGTGATCCTGACAAATGTGAAGACACTTCCAGTGTTTGCTCAGTGTTCTAACAGCCACAGTAGGTCAGCATCCTTAAACATCAAGAATCTCCTCATGAAAAATCCCTCAGCATTTATCAATACAAAACCAATGATGCCAATCCAGTTCCTTCCCCCAAATACCTTGGTGTTTTTCATTTCTTCTTTAAATACATGACATGTGAACAAATAGGCGCTTTTGTTTCAAATTCAAGTAAGCTTGGCTTCCCCATTGCCCAACCATTAGTAAGTAGTTCTGGTAAGGGGGAGGGTTAGTGTTTTATAATAAAATATTAAATTTACCATTTTTCTGTCTTCACATCTCTCAATGTCATCTTGCTTCAGTCATGAATTTCCATTCTCAGATCTCAGAATGACATATGACAACAAAATATCACCAGAAACAAGAGCACAGCTACAGAGCAAAAGCTCTGATACTGGTTTAAAAGTCAATGTCGTGGCTCGGCTCTAGGGAGATGCCTTTCCTCTCGGATTTTGGAGGATTGATGTAAAAGCTAACTTTAAAGGTCTCTGATCACAGAGTTTTTTTTTTCCCATCAACCTCATATAACGTTAGACCTTAGCATCAACCTTTGGCCAAGGACACAATTCAACTAGAAATGCCCCTGTTATCTAAAGCAGGCACATTAATGTACACTACATTACCAGCGCTTCATTTCAACAGCAGTGAAGTCTTACTCTCTCTCCCTCTCTATTGCAACCTTTGACCCTGTACCTTCTGCCTCTGTCTTGTATAAAATACCAAAAATCTTCACCCCCTGATGGGCAGGAGTCTGTCTCAGATTCTCTGTTCCCAGAGACTGGAGGGAACTCTGGGAACAGAGAATCTGAGACGGACCTGCTGCAGGACTTCTGATTTGTTAACAGCATGGACAAACATGTGGTGATGATTACATGACCCAGACTAGCACAGTGGAGCTGCAATAAATTCACATGCTCAAGGGAACACACAAACAGACACACATCACAGGGCTTATTTTAAAGCTGAGTTGTGAGACTTTAAATCAGTGAGTCTGCATGACTATCGATTTGTCTTTGCCTCTATGTGAGCTGTTCCATTATACCTAATGCTAACACCCGTGCTTTACTGGAAGCAAGTAATGGTGCTGTGCCACCTACAGCATCTCATGAGAGCTACATGAAACCCAGCCAGCAGAGACACAACTGTCCGGACAGACACACACACACACACACACACACACACACACACACACAGGCAGACACTCAGACAGCTGCTGGTCAGAGGTTTAGTCGCACAAACATCACATTGAGAGATGAAGCTGCCTATAGAGAGAAAAAAACTGAGTAATATTTGTGAGAAACTTTATGGACCCAATCCAAGACATTTTCCGAGAGAGAATTTTGTGAAATGAACTTGGTTTGAACTACGCCAGGGCTTTCTAGAACTCAGCTGTATCACTTAGCCTCTCACATGTCTCTAAGTTTATAAAGATATGCTGTGAAGTCGAAATTGTCTGAGCTGGAGGTAGAAAACCTGAATTTGTACAAACAGGGTGGAGAGCAGCTAATGCATCAAGTGTAAATGAGCTATAATTCCATTATAATGGGATAATGACCATGGTTAACTGACACACGTTTGTTTTGAGGCAATATTTAAGTTTAATCAGTTATTTTTCCACATCTGCTTCACTGGATTACCTAGAGGGACACCATTATATCTATTCACAGTTTTTATATATATATATGAATGCCAGGAATTTATGTGATGTAATATAAAACCACATTAATGGTGATAGAGAACTTCATATATACAGTCATATAATTAGTACACCTGAAAATTTGTTTCCTCTTGATGAAACATAAATAAAAAAGAAATTAATGGTTAAGAAGCCCATATGATGTAGAGAATGTAACATGAACAAAGTAACTAATTAAGAGATAACACTACAATTAACTTCATGTGTTGAGACAAAGGTGAATGTTTTCCACTTCACAGCCAGAAACCTGCAGGTTGAATTTACCTCAGCCACACATCAGATTCGTGCCTGGAAAGAAGCTTCATCTCTGATCAATGTTTGTATAACTACACCTGCAACAGACAGTGAATGAGGAGCAGAGGGGACGATGGTGCACTGGCAAGCAGACGGACAAACGGACAGAAGCAGCCAGAAAACATGGGAAAGGAAGACTTACTAACTGTTTTTGTTCCCTGTGGGAGTGTGCAGCCCGACATGGACTTGTTTGAGCTCTGACGTTTACTAGGGTCAAGAGTGACCCTAGGAGCAGAGAGGAAGAAGAGAAGGAGATGAAGAGAGGATGAGAGGAATGGAAAAAAAGGAAAAAATAAGAGCAGAGAGTCAGACATCGAATGAGAGAGAAGTTGGGGCATAGAGATGACATACAGTAAAGAAGCACAAAGGCAGAGAAAAAACAAATCAAACAGTCTACACTGTAGTCGAGGAAGGAGAGGGGGAGAGGACTGGCAGGTGACTGGCAAGGAAAAGCATAACTTGTTAAAGAATCAAACAAACAGATAAAGCAACAATAAGCAGCCAAGAAGGACTGTGAAAAACATAGAGTATGTCCACCTGATCAGCAGACCTGGGCCCAATAGATTCCCATTTGTTTTTATAAGCTTAGACTTATAAAGTCTCTGTTTCAATGGTCTATAGCTCATGGTCTAAATCCTGAGTCCAAATTGCTTTTTTGTATTTTAGTAATTTAGGTGGGAAACAGTCATTGCTGCAGGAGAATTGATTGAAAAGGTTTTTACTGAGTCTGAGTAATTTGCATCCAATCAGTCCGTGTTTTATTATCTTTAAAGGACCGACGCACTTCCAGCTGGTAGACTGTTATTATTACGGCACAGTGTTTCACAAAGAATTAAGAGTCTAGTCAAGGTCAGTTTATTACACATTGTGACTGCAGCAAACACATGTTTTTGTCGGTGAGTTGTGCAATCACTATCCAGTTTTTTCAAAACCACAATGCACCTACAATGTGCTGGACCCAACCTCATGAACATTCCCATGGGTGATCAGATGAGCGCAAGGGTATTTAAAGTGTAGTGAAAGTGTGTCGTATGTATTTAAAAAACGTAGACGCTGGATGATAAAATGAAAACTAAGTTGGCCTGAAACTAGCAACAGCTAGATTTGAACTTTCATGGCAAACTTTCAGCTGCACACATGTGACTGGTTAAGAAAGAGGCCTGCAGCAGCACTGACAGACTGTGTGTCCAGCAGAACACAATTTGTTTCTCTCCAGCAAGTGGAAGCAAACTGTCTACAGTTCTATACATCCATTACAATCAATAAACCATATGCTTCCCAATCACAGAATACCACTTGGGGTTCCTGCTTCTATTGTGCTCTTTATTTATCTCAAGTAAAAGCTAGAGCAGAAACCAGATCCCTAAATCTGAACCCTGAAACCTGGAGGTTTTTCCAGTTTTGTGTAATATTTCTTCATGTTATTAATAATAATAATACTACTACAACAGATTTTAATATTTCTGATAAGCTTCAAAATAATGTATCACATATGTTATTTACTGTTTTATAAGGGCTGTTTCCTGCTCAGACAGATTTTCAATAGAAAATGTAGGAAGATGCACGTAGTAATCCTGCAGCGCTAACAGTGAAAATAATGTTTGAACACTATTAGACCCAGGTCTGAGGTTAAGAAGCCTTCTGAGCAGCTGTCTTATGAGACAAGGAAGGCTGGTAGGTTAGTACTTGTTAAGGAGGAGACAGTGAGAGGCAGCACAATTAGCTACATGATCTTCATGTACAGGTTTATAGCAAAAGAGCTACACTGTTCAGTTACAATCCTTTAAATAGTCTGTTATCAAGTCACCACATTTGAATGATTAGTGACATCATCACTTAAAAAAGCACATATAACCCTTAAACATACTTTGTCTTCCTGTTTCTGTCCATGATAAACCGTGAATTGAGGCGACACAGAAACCTTCCCTTTCCCTCTTATTCCCCCGGCTTCTCCGCTTACCTGCGGGTCAACTTGGAGGTAAGTTTGCTCAGCAGGTTGCTTGTAGCCCGGGTCCTGGCATGAGGCAGCGGGCTGGCATCGTGAGACGGTGTGGGAGAGGCTGGGGGAACATGGGAGGGAGGTCGGCGGTCCCTGATCTGCCCTCCGTGGAAAGTGCTCCTTACCGTGGATCCTCTGGAAAGGCGAGAGGAGGGCGTAGAGGATGAAGAGGAGGCCCCCGAGGCGCCAGCAATGCTGTGGGTGGAGGGGGAGGCAGGGGGAAGGCGGTGGGATAAGGTACTGGTGGAGGAAGGAGAGGAAAAGAAAGAGGAAATCATTTCTATTGGCAAATATCAGAACTGTGCAAGAATTAGATATGCCTTTTATAATGCACCTCAATTTTGGAAAACAGGGTCATTAAAAGGGATATATGATTTTCTTTTGATTTGTCGTTGTTTGATTTGATACTTCTTTCTAAGATTACAATGAAGACCTATAAGACCAAGAGCGTTAAAGACTTTTGATGTGTTTATTGGCCAAAACTGAGTTCATGAAATAAAATTTTTTCAAAGGAGGATGAACACCTTTAGCAGGCGTAACAGGGTGAGAGAGCGACAGCAGCTTCTCATATCATCAACACCAGTTCTCCTCTAAAACTGACCCAGAGTGCTATCTGTCCCTACTAAGCCCTTCTCTTCTGACTGCATGCCCTCATCTCTCATCCAATTTTGTTCTTTTTAGCCAACACTCCCACTTTGTGACACCTATACACAGACAAGATGCACGCACACGCACACACACACACACACACACATACACACACACACACACACACACACACCTCTACCCCAGTTTCTCTGGCTGGTGGCCTGAGGCTGCTTTTCATAACGCTCCAGATAACACCCACACATAGGGTTTGAGTGGGGTAGAACCATTAGATGGGTTAAGTTGAAGTGCAGCTGTCGGAATGCAAAATCATTCAATGTCAGCATAAGGTAGCTGCCTACTGTTCAGTCTAAAGGGGGAGGCATACATAGATCGGTCTGCATGGGTAGGTTGAGATGATTAAAAGTGATTTCTTATCAAACCAGGTGCTATGACAGCACTTGAGATTGTTTGTTTGTTTGCTATTTTTTTCATTTCTGCTTCATTTCATAACTATAGTAGGTCGATGGACAGGACAGTTGGGAGAGAGATAGAAATGTCCCAGACCGTAAAAACACAGATGTACATCTGCACATCTTCACTAAAACGTGCCACAAAATGCCTTCCATAGTCCACGGGTGAACACACACACACACACACACACACACACACAAGTGGAGGTCTGACACCGGACAGGACCCTTTAGGCTTTCCTTTTGAGAGGCTGCAAAAATTCAGAGTGATTAAGAGACAGAAAACAGGCCATAACGACAGTGAGAAAGTCAGTGAATCACCAAAGGATGAAAGGAAGAGAGGGGCAGAGAGACAGGCAGACACTGAGACTGACGAGCAGACAACCATCTGTCACAACAACAGACAGTTCATAGTGGGTACATAAACACACATGCACAGATTAACCGACTCATGCAGTTAAAGTCCTTTTTCCCGCTTAAAGAGACAAAATGTATGTGAGACAAACATCCTGTGCCAAACAGTCTCTGTGCAGTAAAGGATAAGCAATGTAGTCAATCAACCCACTAAGATAAACCTTCAACTCTGTATGGACAATGAATACATTTATTTTCTACATTGTCATTTTATCATGTTGGCCAAGTCTGACTGGCTGTTTTTACGCTGACATTTACAGCCAACTGTTAATGAATAGCCAGTGTGCCACACTTGTTTTCATAAAATAAAATCTGTTGATTTTCAGCAACAACTATTTTTCCTCCATAAATCTAAACCTAATTCTTATCCCCGAGTCCTTGACATGCTTTGGGGAGTTTATGCACAAGATGTAATGAAATTTAAAGCTGGGAAAAAGACAAACAGACACCAGGCCTTGTGAAGTGAAACCAGAAAAGGAAGGTTTTCTTTTAAATCACAAACTTTAATGAAACCTGATCTTCTGGTTTTGGTGAGACTTTTAGCACTGGCACAGAACTGAGATGATGATGATGATGATAATGAAACTTGCTGTCCATCTTGGATTTGAGCCCCAATATAAAATAAATAAAGTGACCAAAACTTCAACACTATGAAATGTGTCACTGAACACAGGAGGGGATGTTATCATCACCAAGTCTCCTCTCACCTGTTTTCCTTGCCATTTTGCAGTAATGGGTGTCTGTCAGTGCTGGATCGGTCTGTGCATACGTACGTGTTTCTTCGAGTCATGGCACTAGCAGGGATGTTGTTCTGGGGAAAGAATGAGAAAACCCCACAGCTCATGAACTTGCTGGTGAATACATGATGCTAAAGAATGAGCGAGTGGTTGAGTGTGATATTGTTATAATGTACCTTACAATTTATCTGACATGATTTGAAAACCTCTTAAAACGTCTCACTGTTTGACCTCAGACAGAACATTTAAGAGTTAATTTCAGGTTAATCTGGATTCTGTATTTAACTCTTTATATTCTCTCAACTCTCTCTTTTTTCATTCTAATTTTACTGAACAGCCATAATCCCCCTTCTGAGATGAATGAATCTATTTAGCAATTTATTTGGAGCTTTGTAAGTCTTTAACCATCAAACCTGTGGAGGGCATCAACATTTGCAGTCTTCATAATATCTGTGTCAGTATACCTCACTGTGCTGTAATCTGAGGAAATGGGATTAGCAGGACTGTGAGGACTCTGCCATCTGTACATGTTGTATTGATCAGACAGTCAGTGTCTCAGATTGGTTACAGTGGGCGATTTATCACACCCACAAAACACCTACTGTGGTTGAGTTGACCTCCTTACGCCGGTCAGGTATCTCAGCTTTATTTGGGTTGTGGGCGGAGCTGACCATTGGACTAGAGGGGGTCGGAATGCTTCGGGAGCCGACGGTAATGGTGCTTGGCTTGCGGATTGACAGCCGGTCCTCTTTAAGCCCCACCCCTTCCCCGACAGCACTGGGACTCTGTTTTGGGTGTGTCAACCCTGGGACCGCTGGTCCACCTGAGAGATAGGAGAGGAGGATTTCAGTCATAGATAACTTCAGAATATATATAACAAACTTGCCACGCAAGGTAAACTTCATGATGCCATTGATCTCTGTGATTCCGGGGGCCTTACAGAAGTCAGAGTGTCGTCTCTGACGGTGGTATGTTGAGGCACTCCGTTGGGTTTTGTGGCCAGAGGAGGATGAAGGTGCACCAGAAGAAGAAGAGGAAGTGGAGTGTTTGCTAGTTCCATTGGTGATGGTGCCGGGCCGGACTCGAGCTAGACTTAGACTGCTGCCAGTCCGAGACTCGTTGCCATCAGTCTAGGAAGCAGATAAACAAACACACATAGAAAACTGTCACCCAAGACACATTCAGGATTCTAGCATTGTAAATGCAAATGCCTCCTGGTCCTCAATGAAGAAATATCTACTCTACTAACATCTTCTGATACCTTCTGTTTATTTCACCGTAGAGTTGCTAGCATCTAATTGAGTCTACTCTTCTCTCAAACCCCACTCTCTCTCATACTAATACACACTTTCACAGACAATGGACCTGTCTTTGGCTAAAAAGACAAAGAAGTTCGAATTTCTTCCACGTAAAAGAAGTTTGATACAATCTCAAGTAGGGACCAGATGTAAACTAACATACTGAGACCTGACCTTGATTGATGCAGACCAAAAACTAAAATTAAGTTAGTCAAGATCCATTCATGCAAACCAAGTTTAACTGAGACTGCGACCAATACCCGAACAAATGTGTAAATCACATAAAACAGAGAGACTGACACACATAATGACAGGATGCAGCTGTAAACATGAGAAAGAGGGCGTGCTGACATCATTCTGTATCTATATACAATGGCAATCATGACACTGTTAAAACACTGTAACCATGAGCTTGTGATTGATTTATTTCAGCCAATTAGAGAAGGAAGAAAAACAAACAAAACAACAAAACACCCACCTCATTCTTGCGTCCCAGCAGCAGGTACGTGGCGGTGATCTCATTGTACTTCTGACTGACCAACGAATCTCTGACCTCCTCTCTGGTGAAGCCCATTCCAACCATCACATCTGTAACAAGAACAAAGACATTAGACACACTTTCCTCAGTTTCCTCAGCACATCACAAGTGACCCATGAAACACAGAAGATGTTGAATGGAGTCATGAAAGGTTTAACCTCAGTACTCTGACAGGTGTGAACCATTTAGAGTACTGATCCACATTCAGGACCTGAATTCATCATCTGTCAAAGGCCTAGTTTCAAACACATCTCTGTGGAGCGCATGTTGGGCCCTTAAGCATCTATGGTTGTTAAATTTCGACATCCAATAGCACATTCATGTAAAGGAAGCTAATATATCAGAAGTCTGGTATGAGTTTCCCTGGGAGGCTGAACGTTACATCAGAGTAGCAGGACTTCTTTACTGGCATCTAATTGTCACCATGACCGGCACTAATCACTGGAAGCCCTTGACAGTGGCCTACACCGATTCTTTGTCTGTGGCGACTGCTGCTGACAGTCTCATAAACAAGATGTTCCCAGTTCATCCTCACTGAATATTTCTCTCTGCAACAGGATTATAAATGGATAATTTTCTTGTCAATATTATTACTGATTATAGATAAATGAATGGTGAAAGGCATGTGTTTCTTACCGATGCGATTGGTGTCGTTGAAGTCCTCCACAGGCTCTGCATGCGGCTTCAGCTCATCACCGTCATAGCCAACATTGATCCACTTATCTTTCATTATTTGCTGGTGGGGAGACAGAAGTTTCAACATTTTACTTCAAGTACTAATTATTTTACATTCCCAGTAACAAATGTGTGTCTCAAATTATCATTGGTCGACCACTGATGTGGTCATGTATGTTCTCAATATTTACTGGTGCTTCTCACTTGTAAATTACTTTAGACAACAACCTCTGCCAAATTTTTAAATGTAAATGTTTTATATGTGCCTCCCTGTTGTCTTGCTGTTTAGTTTCCTGTTTACCTCCAGCGAGCAACGCTTGGCAGGGTTGAGAACCAGGAAGCGCCGCAAGATTCCCTCACAATCTGTAGACATGTAGAATGGCACGCGATATTTCCCCCTCAAGACACGCTCACGCAGCTCCTGAACACAAAACAAATAAATAAATCATGTGTTACAGCCAGAGCAATGGCTAATTAGTCTTATTTCTATTATATAATAATAAATCATACAAGATGTGTCATTATGGTGCACAAACGTGTACTGCAGCATTCAAATAAGTGACAGAAATGATCTAATTCAGAAAAAGATTTAGTGCTTATACTCAGTCAGTCTGCCTGAACTCAAAATTAAACTGAAGAAATCCCTTGTCCTCATCATATGACCTCACACTGAACCATCACAGCCTGCATGTCACCCACCTTCAAGTTCTGTCCATCGAAGGGCAACGACCCGCTGACCAGTGTGTACAAGATGACGCCCAGGCTCCAGATGTCCACCTCTGGACCATTGTACTTCTTCCCTTGGAAGAGCTCTGGGGCAGCGTAGGGTGGTGAGCCACAGAACGTGTCCAGTTTACTGCCTGCAGTGAACTCATTACTAAAGCCGAAGTCAGCTATTTTGATGTTGGAGTCTGCGTCCAGTAACAAGTTCTCTGCCTGCAGGCAAACAACATGAACAGGGAAACACATACATCTTAACTAATATCTGGAGTCCATCATTTCTCTCAGTAATGTCACAGAGGAAATGGTGTGTTTTCTTTTGGTTGATGTAAACAAATAGCAGCAAATATTTTTAACTTCATTTCAGTTTAGTTGGTCTGTAGCACTTTTAAAGGCATATATGAGTTAAATTCATATATGCCTTTAGACATTACCCATCACAGTTTATCTATAGAGGTTTTGGGAGCCTCTCTTTCCATGTCTTATTACAATTTGTAATCACCTTCAAGTCTCGGTGAACAATGTTCTTCTGATGACAGTAGTGCACTGCTGACACAATCTGAGGAGACAAAGAAGAACAGATGTTAAACAAGAGAAGATAATTGCACTGGATGTTTGCACTTACACAATATAAATAGTAGCTTAACCTCCTTTATACAACACTATGAACAAACCTAAGAGCAGTAACCTTTTTGGAGTGAGGTTACCTGCAATTTGCTTTTGTTTGTTCCCGACCATTGTGGAAAAGTTGACTGCTTCTCTGTGCTGTTCTGTTTTAGGTCAAAACTGCTCATTTACTAGCCAACACATTTATAAGCCTTGGTGAGTATGATTCATCTATCTGCCCTCTTCCTCCCTTCTGAATCAGCTCAGAATTTTCTTTGTGGTTTGTTGAGATTTTGTTTCCAACTCTAATGTGACTGTGTTTTCCTTATACTGACTATTTCAAGTTTAAAGATTGTGTTTTGAGGAGGATGGGTCAGACACAGTGAAGCTGTAAAAGGACTAACAAACACTTGGGCAGTAAGACAAAATGCAGGTTCTTACTGTACTGACCTGTCTGAACTTGGCTCTAGCTTCTTTCTCCTTCATTCTGCCGTGAGCCACGAGGTAGTCGAATACTTCACCTGGAAGAAACAGTGTAGGCAGTGTAATGACATGCTGCAGTTCTGGCAGGCATGGAATTTTTTTTTACAAGTCCAATGCTCCACATATCTGACTGATTCCAAATATAACAATTTTTCCTATTAATTTGTCTCTGCCAAACGTCTGTGAGTTTAATAAATCATATCCCTAAAACAATTAAATAAGCCTCCATACACATTTTATATGGCCACACATTTGACCCATGAGGTTGAAAGACAGGCTGCAGATGATTTGAACAGACCGGCTTGGCAGCTGCTGAACTGCTGCCTCCTTATTAGTAATTGGAAGTAAAAGCTCACATCAGAAAAAGAATGAAGGAACAAAAAACAGATAAGTTCAAAAACTAGGACCACATGGATAACAATTGAACAATGTTAAAGGTCCCATATAGTAGATGCCCATATCTTCTTTCATTATAGATCAGAATTCAGTTCGTTTCTACTGTGAAGGTATGAAAGTGCCTAGTCCGTAGGAAAATGCACATAATATATAAACTGAGCCTGAAAATGAGCCTTAAAATAAACCATCAGGACTTGGAACTTTGTGTTACACCAAGCCACTCTTCTGATTGGCTCACTGGCCTGTTGAGATGATTTTTGGTTCATAAAACTGGAAATATATCTTCTTGTGAATATTAACACTTCAAATAAAACACTAATGAAGTTTAACTTTGGAACCTTGAAAGATGAACAAAGGAGCTGAGGTTAAATTAGGGTAGAAAACAGAAAAATGAAAACCAAACCACTAAACCCTAAATCAGAGGTCTCCAAATCCGGTCCTGGAAGGCCACTGTCCTGCATGTTTTAGATGTTTCCTGCTCCAACACACCTGATTCAAATGAGTGGCTCCTTATCAGACCTCAGCAGAGCTTGATGACGAGCTGATCATTTGAATCAGGTGCGTTGGAGCAGGAAACATCTGAAACATGCAGGACAGTGGCCCTCCAGGACCGGATTCGGAGACCTCTGCCCTAAATTAACACGTTCATTCGTTAAACTCCAAGTAAGAATCTAACTGCCACCTTTCAGTGCATGGCCATGATGATGAGGTTTGTGTGGATGAAACTCACCTCCACTGGCGTACTCCATAATCAGGTAAAGAGTCTTTTCCGTCTCAATCACCTCAAACAACTGGACTGTGAAACAAAGAAGAAGGCATTAGCATGGAACATACACATACACATATACCTAGTCCGACCACAGCCACAAAATTTCCACATATATTATAGCTCACCTATATTTGGATGGTTGAGAGTTTTCATTATTCGTACCTCTCGAAACAGCTGGGAAAAAAAAAGACATTTAAAATGATACGTTAAACCGTCAGATTATTTTTGACTCAATTACACACGGATATACACAGAATAAGGGACTTGTTAACGATTTGTTGGAACAACAACAACAACAATAATAATTATAATAATAATAATAATAATAATAATAATGGGTGACAGTAATTAGCACTGTCACCTCACAGAAAGAGGACTCTGGGGTTTAGACCACAGGCCTGGGTTTGCATGTTCTCCATTTGCCTGAGTGGGTTCCCTCCACGTAATCTGGCCTCCTCCCACAGTCCAAAGACATACACCTGAGGTTGATTAGTGAATAAAAAAAAAATTGTCCCCAGATGTGAGTGTGGATGGTTGTCCATGTATGTCGGCCCCGGAGTAGCTCCATACACCCCCGACTCCAGCACTGCCATACCTCACCCTCCCGGTCTCCCAGTAAGATCAGTGTGTGTGTGTGTGTGTGTGTGTGTGTGTGTGTATATATATATATATATATATCTCCACAGTGAAGCCTACAGCCATAGTGGTTAAGACAAAAACCGTTTTTTGCTATTGTTCTGACTGAGAGACCCCCAGCAGCTTTTTTAAATTTTTTTTATTAGTATTTAAGAAACGAACATGTGAAATGACAGACACAGACCATTGATTTAAGAAGCATGATGTGAATTAATACAAAGAACAATAATAATGTTGTTTTGGAGAGACACTCACACACTGTAGTCAATGTGTTAGAGCTGCTCACACATTGACAACCAGTGGCAGTGTTTTAAAAATAGGAAGTCATCATCATAAACACTATGTGTCCCACTTAAAGAGTGTGTAATTGTATTATTTGCATGGTGCATCAGCTGTTCAGTTAAGCTTAAAGAAGAATTATCAGCTAAGCCTCTCCTCCCTCATCTCTCTCTTACACACCCATTCACCTCATTCTCTCTCAGTGGGACAAGATTTAGAGATGAAAACAACCAGGAATCATTTTCAAAACAAAGTTTTGTCTGAGAGTGATGTCCACAAACTGGGGTCCTCAGCAGTTGGACTGGTGTTCACTGGTGTTCATTCTTAGTTCACTCAGACCTCAGCTCATGATCTAATCCTGTGATGCAAGATGACAAACAATTACTTTTCTTCCTCCATTATTTGCATAGGCTGTGATGTGTGGGTGAAGTATAGCAAGAATGTGTGTTTTACAGGACCAAATCTTCATTTTACTGTGGGTTTAGAAAATGCTTATCTTGCCTCCTTCAGCCAACATTAATCAACTTCTGAGCATTTCCATCCTCACTGTCTCTGTGCCACACATTCTCAATCAGCTTTCACAGTTTTTCTACAACACAAAGCAGCTTAGTGGCAGGGCCTTTTCTCTAGGTCCCTCTGATTCATGTGTCTGGCCTGCCAGCCTGTTGACCTTTGACCTGTTTATGCAGAGCATGTATTTGTGTTTTATCTGTGGGTTAGGGTTAGAGGAAGACAGAGCGAGAGAGAGAGAGAGAAAGAGAAAGGGTAGGAAGAAAACAAAGATTTTGAAATAGAGAAATGAGGAATTGATAATGCTTGTCTAGTTCACATGCGTACATACCCAGTCCCTTCACACACAGCCAAACAAACTACAGCAATCTAGACAACACTTCCACTTTCCCGCTGCAGCCAATCACGAGACCATAGACATTCAGGGGGAAAAAGACAAAGACACACACGTCTCCCTCTTCTTCCCTCTCTTCTATGACAAAGTACCACTTGTGGATAACCCTCTGAGTGTGTGTGTTTGTGACTGTCCATCAACTACGAAATAGAGGAGTACAGCTTTAATCATATTACAGACTGTGGTTTTATCTCTCTTAACAAACCCAACATTGAACCAATTTACCTGTCTGCATGTAACATGTACACTTGCACATTTAAATGTGTGTGAACAAAGATCATCAGCCACAGCCTTGTAAAACCTGATTTCTATTGCACCTGGAGGTTTCTGGATACAAGTTCTGGTAATGACAACAGCAGCCCTTCAGCAAGGCACAGCCCAGTCAAAGATGGTTCCTCTGGAGTAGACAAAACACTAGAGCTCCATTGTATTTCTCATGTGTTATGTTAGTAAATGTTGGCTCAGATCCTGTTGCTGGCCTAAACAGAAATTAAAATTTTTGCATTCAGTGAGGCTTTTTGTGTAATTTAAGCCACATCTGCATCTCTGGCTCTAGTTTATTTAACTGTTGGCAAGAATTCTGATTGGTCAGTAAGCATCGTTTCCTAAATGTTTCTGATGGAGACAGAGATGGACTAACATGAAGATCAAGTATTTTCATGTATGAATACAAAATAACCTCAGGAAAGAACAAAAAAATGGCAGTAGTTTACTTTGGTTATGAGACAGGGCAAACCTCCCTTGTGGTTTTAATTTATGTTTGGGATAGAAAAAAAAACACAACAAATATAAAGATGTAGATATGATACTAGAGGTATATAACTAATGAATGAACGTGTGTTGATTGTGTAGGATATGCATCCAGCTGGTGTTGCAGTGGTGCCATCATTCATTTTAATCCACGCAGAAGTATAAATGAATTCCTGCGAGACAATTTGTCGACAAAGACTGTAAGTTTTATATTTTCATCCTCAACATGCATCAAAAGGCTCATTTAGTCTAAATAACATCAACATGCCGCACATAAACTCAACCCAACGTAAATTTAAATCTTCGGATCAATCCGAGTTACGAAGAGGATAAAGAAATGTTCCTCTTGTCATGACATTGCTAAAAGGAAGGATCCAATGTGGAGATCAGACATGACTATTTAAAGTGAAAATGCATTTATTTAAAAAAAATTGTATTCAGTTTGCAATCAAGTATTAAGTTTGTTGATCTATGAACATGATATATATATATATATATATATATATATATATATATATATATATATATAAAAGACTACATGACTTCTCAGGTTTTTGTAAATAAGCAGTCAACAGGGCATTACTTCCAACCAGCCACTCCCAGATCCAAACAACCAGGAAAATTTGGATGCCCAAGGTTCTGTGTATGTGTTCAAACAAGGATGTTCAGTCACATGTCAATACCTCTCTGGCAGAGTTTAAGAAAAACGTCAACCAACCAAAAGGTAGTATCCTGCAAATGTCACATGTATCTGATTTATTTATCTATTTATGTATTTATTTATTAGAGATGGTGTGCAAGTGACATTAATCATATATAGAGTATAAAGACATGGTTGCGCCAGATTATAGTTGCTAATTTCTATCTGTAGTGCCACATAAAAATGACAGAGGGATGCTGAAACCATTCAGGACAAAAACCTGACATAAAGGGCACATGAAACAAAAGATAAAATACAATGAAAACGACAAAAAATAACTGTAACCCCGTCAATATGATATAAAAAAATGTAAAATATAAATGACAGTTTAAAAAAAACAGTTTCAGCTGCAACATTCATTGCAAATGAAGAAAATTTAAATGCATATTATGAGTACATTATAACTATGAACTAAGTGCCCGTCAAATAGCCTCACACAGACCATGGTACAACTACAATTAAATAATGAGCCTAATTGGGGGATAAGCCTCTGCTCTTCTGGGGGAATAAATGTACTTTTCTTTTGGCTGACTTTTGCTGCCTCTGCCCCAAAGTGTATAGTGGTCGTTGAAGCGCCCAGGCCTTTCAATGAGAGCTGAATCATTAATAGAGTAGCTGGAATTTACTTCCTGTCTTACGCTGGCTTGAGTCAAGCCAAACTCAGCTTGATTAAATTAGAGAAGCTATGTGTAGTTTTACAGATGCCGGTTAAGCATCAGGATCTTTAAGGGGAGTCAGCGGAGGACAAACATCGATGGACATGGGACATTATACTTCTCGCTGTTGTGGGAAAACCTTCTGTTCTCCCTCTGCCTGCCCTCATATCCCCTTACTGTGTAATTATTCCCTTTACACATCAGCACTGATTATGTAGAGACACCCACACAGGGACAATAGCAATGCAGATAATGGCATTACACGTGTATACAAAAGGCAGAGTAGAGACCGTGTCGGGAGGTGAGGTTATCCGCCAGACACGCACAGACACTGTCTGCTCTCCTTGGTTCTGCTCTGCATCTCATCTTTCTCAGGGTCCCTGCTTCTAAGCCAAGACCCCATTGCATCCCCCACCCCAGCTAAGCCATCCCTTTTGTTTCCCTGTCTGGAATTTAGCTCCTAGTTGGAGGGGCCTGTGTGAGGGACAGAACACACTTCAGAGCATTAGACAGTGGCCAAAACACTGTCCTGCATGCACAAACACATATTTTAGTTGTGTACACATACACAATGTTGGATGGCTGCCTACAAAATTCTCCTGTTGTCAAAGTAACACCAGGCTTTGATGGGGTCCTGCATTGTCTGGCAGATTATCCAACAGCACACACTGTTGGATAAACAAAATGTCTGAGCTGCACTCTATCACATAAAGACAGGTCTGTGGATATAGTCTTTGCAACATCACCCATAGGTTTCTGAGGCCCAGTGCTTTTGGATCTCATAGTGGGTTGCCCTACGGTCACCTTCTTGGCAGTGCCTGATTCCTCCAAACTCCAAACTAATCCCAAAATGGTTGAAAACAAAAGTGCTTGGGTGAGTAAAGAGTTGAGATTTTGAGCATGTTTGACAATTTTTGGCAACCATACACTGACCCATCATACCTAAAATTATACACAAGTAATAAAATAAACAGGCAGGTTATATAAATATGCACCAACTGCACAGTTCTCATGAAGAGGGAAATTAGCTGTAGAATCAAGTGTATGGGAGCTGACTCACTGTTGGAGCCAGACTCCGGTGGTTTTTAGAGAAACTGCAGATATTATCTCAGTCTTGGCTTCTTGTTTTAGCCCTGGAGTTTGCCAGATATATGTTACATTTTTGGATATGATTAACATGCTATTTCACATCAACGGTAAGTACATTTGCATTGGCATGCAACTTTACACACTATTTCAAAGCAAGATAGATGACACCCCCTGAGTGGCCTGGCATGTGAGTGGAGCAGGGGGCTTCCACAGTGGCTATCCAGGCAGCTCTCTATGAAGTATAAAACCATCCCAAATCCTGTTGTGCTACAGTGCAGTGGACAGTACAGGTGTGATTACAGTAAAGCCCACATATAACATAAAGCTATTGAAAAAACAAGAAGATGACAGAATATAAAATGAGACACAGCAGAGTGTGAAGTTGCATGTTTCTATGTCAACCCAACTGTGAAAGCGTCTTCTTTTGAATATCAATTCTGCAAAAATTAAAATGCAAATGACACGAATTTCCATTAGGTGTATTAAAGCATGTTCCATGACAAACAGAATACTGATCGCTGTTGGATAAACACAGACTTCATAAGAAGAATCAGCTGATGGTAATCCAATTAAAGTGGAGGAGAGATAATCGGTCCGTTAACTCTAACGTTTAAATCCTTATTCAATCAAATTATGGAGGTTATTATATACCTTTTATATCACTGCATTATATCATAAAAAACACAGTGTTAAGTGTGTTAAATTCTCATGTATGTTTTTGCTCAGCTCAGACAGCAATGAAGGTGAAAAGGTCTGTGGCAGCACTGACATGATTACTCAGTTAATTCCTTAGCAGATCAAGATTTCAATAAATAATAAAATTTATAGCATTTGAGATTATATCGAGCTAAATTGACATTTATTGCTCCAGCTGTGAAAATACCGAAATACTTATATTGTGCTTTTTCTGCTATTGGATTCTGGACTGTTGATGAGACAAAACAATACTTGACCAATAACTATTATAAATTGCGCCTCTAAATGTAAAATAGTGTTTGGGAAATTAGTATATGGAAATGTGTAAAATTACTTGATTCATCAAAAGAAAGAGAAATAAGAAATAATGTAATATGAATAATAAAACTGTTTGTAGAATAATGAACTAATAATGAAATGAAGTTGTATTTCAGACTGAGTTTGGCAGTTAGAGAAAATGATGGTAGGTTGGTGACAGAAAGGTTGTGTGACAGAGTGAGGTGGTGTCAGCTAGCAGCAGGAGCCCTGTCCTACCCCGACTATAGTAACCCTGACAGGACAGGACGCAGCTGCACTATGCAGCACCAGACCACTGCCGCTCATTCCCACTGTTCAGCAGGAGCAGGCCTGTGTTCCCACAAACATACAAACAAGTGTTAGAGAGTCACCAATTCATCAGTGCTGATAACGCTGACAGAATATAAACTGTGCTCTGAAACAGACCTGATCTCCTCGGTGAGTTTAGTGAGTCTGTCCTAGTTTGTTTCAAAAATGCTGCAGTAAAAAGCTGTTACACAGCCTCGTTAAGGACGAATACCTTGTCATATGCACAGTGCTGCGTAGCAGCAGTTAGCATCTATCTATCTGACTTCCTTAAAACTACCCACACTCAGTGGAAATGTGGTACGACATGATCGCACGTTTTATTTCAAAGCCTCAATTCGAAACAAATGATCAACATCAGGATGTTCCCTCACCTATGAACCTTGTTCCTCTTTACAATGATCAATTTAGGATGAAACTAATATTCATCTGTTCAAACTAGAGAATAAAGCTTTTTCTCTCCCTGTATCTTCTTTGAGCTAAACAAAGTGAGAAGTGTATAAAGTCCTCTGACAAGACAATGTAAGGCTTCAACTGGAAGTTATTTTGACAGCAGAATCCTATAACAGAGGTGGTTTATTTTTGCAACCTTACATTAAGTCAGAGCAGTGAAGTGATCAACCTGCTGTTCTTTTTAGTATCTGGGTCAGATCAACTATCACACTGAGCCAGACATCATCAATAACTCAACCCATATTTCATCAATAGTGTCAAAGCCCAGCCCAGACTGGTTAGCTAACAAGCTGAGTATGCATCCATAGGTCAGTTCTTTGTCTGTGTGTTGCACAATTGATTTCAATGTAAATGATGTAGAAAGACAGACGAGGTCAACTGAGTAACAACAAAACATGCAAACTACAGTGGAGCTACTTCTGAGTAATAAAGAGCAAAGGCAAACCGAAGTAAAGAAAAATAATAATAAATCCTTCCATAAGGCAGCATGGCGGCATAGTGGTTAGTGCTGTTGCCCCACAACAAGAAGGTCGTGGGTTCGGTTCTCGGGCCCCCGTGCTTGCGTGGGTTTCCTTGGGGTTCTCCAGTTTCCTGCCACCGTCCAAAGACATGTCTTTGGATGGTGTCTTTGCGTGTTTAGGTTAATTGGTGACTCTAAATTGTCCGTAGGTCTGAGTGTGAGTGTGAGTGATTGTTGGTCTCTGTCTCTGTGTGTTGGCCTTGCGACGGACCGGCGACCTGTCCAGGGTGTACCCCACCCTCACCCAGTGTGAGCTGGGATTGGCTCCAGCACCCTCCGCAACCCGGAAAGCAGTAGAAGATGAATGAATCCTTCCATAAATATTTCAGACTTTTTTCATTTTCACAGCCAACTATTCCACCAAAAGAGAACATACTGCAACTTGCAGTAGGTATGAAAATAGTGAGCAGGCCTGAGGCAATGCTTGTCACTCAATTTTCTTTCATTATGTCACCGTCAATTAACACAGGCATCACACATGCATACACAAATAGCTGCAGCAGGCCAAGTCCAGACAGGAGAGAGCTTAATCTCATTAAGCCTTGAATGCAATACACCCAGATAATGCTAGACCCTAAATATCACTGGGCACACAGTGACGTGCACGACTCTAAGCCTTTAACCCGGTTAGTTCCTATGGTCTGAGTGGAAAAGTGATGGTAATACTTCACTAACTGACAGCAGACACAGCAGCAACACACTTCATCAGCTTCTGTGACTTTACAGTTTTTAATCACACTAAAACAGCTGGAACATTGCCCTCTCTTCTGCTAAACTCTTAACAAATCCTCCATGAAGTGATAATCAGCTGTACGTCTGCAGCCAGTGTCTTACGTTTCACATAACAAGCAAGAGGTCAAAGTTTAGATGACTGCTGTAAGCAAGGGTCATCAGAGAGTGAGCACGTATGAGGTCAAAAAACATGTGAAGACGTTACTGCTCCTGATGCAATACAAACACAATAAACTCACTTGGAACACCAGAATGACTAACAATAGGAAAACTATATTGTTGCTTCTGTAATGCATGAAAAACGAGCTGTCAGTTAGTTAATGTTTAAAAAAAAATCGGGGTCATCAACTCATGGATTTCATTTAAGTAGGCTATGAAACCGTGACCTGGGAAGCCACACAAAAGTACAAAAGAAAGACTGAATAACATATTACACACACACACACAACTCACCTTCTGTAAGCTGGTTGGGTTGAGCTGTGTTTTATCAATGATTTTTATTGCAACCTGTGAGGAAACAACAAAAAAAGAAATGAAAAACAGCAATCTTGCAGACATAGGAGCCACGGGAAAATTGCACTGATGTGGTTTTCATTCGGGTGGGCTTTATTCGCTGTATGTGAAAAGTGATATCTGCATGATTTTTCTGCCACCATTTGTGGTTTCTTGCAGGGAGCTGGTCAATGACAAGAGCCTTGCACTGTGGCCATGAGAGAAAACAAAGAGCAAGTAATGAGTAGTTACATTTGTGTATTTGTTACTTTGTGTCTTTTGTGATGTTGTGATTGATTAAATCTGAAGATTTTTGAAAATGTTGTTCCAAATTTCCTTGGTTTTTTCCTATGTGCACTTGTTACCTTTGGGGGTTCTCAGGGCCACCGTAGCTTTGGCAGTCAATGGATTACAATTTGGCCTCTGAAAAGCGCTACATGTTTTTTAAGGGATGTAAACAACATAATGCATTGTGATGCATTGTGGGTTATGTTTTAGCTTGTAAAAACTGTTTTAAGTCATGGTTTGGACAATGGCCAGAGGAATTCATCTGATGTAGGAGCAGGTTACAGCAGTTATCTGGATGAGAACAACGCTTTAGAACATCTAGACAGATTTCAACCTGCTAAGGTGCTAACTACCTAGTCAAGGCTCAGGATGAGACAAAGGAGGACGAGCCAGTATCATCGCTAGCTAGAGATAAACACTCACCCAATGTAATGCTGTCACTGAAATCTTTGCTTCTCAATAAAACCAAAAATAACAATCTGAGACATTAAATCTTTGGCTCTCCTTGTAAATCGCTGCTTTAGAATCTGCTCAGATTTTAGTTGGTTGCTTACAAACAGTGTTGAGGTTATACAATGGTTTTTTTTAGGGGAGTTCTGAATGATTTAAGCAAAAGAGAAAAAAAAAATCGCTGGTCATTTTTTAATCACTTGAATAATTGTTCAAATAATCTATGAACTACTTCAGTTTCCACACTGGATAATGTTGTCTTTGTCTTTATCAGAGCAGGAGCTGCTGAGCAAGCATGCGTTCTGCTGCAGAGACCAATTTCTGAGCCGTTAACCATATATTAAAATAAAGGCATTATTTAGAGAACTTAGACGGGAAAACGACGTCAATCAAACCACACGGTTATGTAGATCAACAGTTTTAGAGCATGTCATGAAAACAGAAGCTGAGCCCCACCCCCACTGTAAACCACCAACATACATATTCTGCTCTATGGAGGCAGATTGCAACAACTCTCACATGATCGAGCCAAGGGCATCAAAGTTTAACTGAGCAATCACCTCAGCTGATGTAGGTCAACTTTTCACAAGATAGACGGCAGTGTATTTGAACAGGCAGCCAAACACCTACACAACAGACAAACAGAAATGTGTCTCTTCGAGGTTTTAAGGCCCTGACTGTTCTGTGAGACTAGAGTGTTTGAAGGCTGTAAGAGTTTACAATGGGGTATTCTGAGGTAGGAGCCCTTTAAAACTCCCAGACTGCACTCTGTTCTGGCTCCCAACCCTGATGTCCACCCCTGCCTCTAATTTGTCTTGAACCTCATAAGTTTTACAGTGTAATCTTCTTCTTTTGATGAACTTACCTCTCTGCCAGTCAGGATGTGCCGTGCCAGTTTGACCTTGGCAAAGTTGCCCTTGCCGATGGTTTTGAGCAGCCGGTAATTTCCGATGTGTGGCTGCTCATCTGAACACAAGGCAATGGAGTTACGACATCGGGCACCAAGCGAGCGGCTTGACCAGCCAGTACCCTTTTCTGAGCGGCTGACTGACAGGGAGGTATGCTGAGGAGAGAGAGAGAGAG
Source organism: Remorina albescens (assembly GCA_034769265.1). Classification (NCBI taxonomy): domain Eukaryota; kingdom Metazoa; phylum Chordata; class Actinopteri; order Carangiformes; family Echeneidae; genus Remorina; species Remorina albescens. Next base: position 21,605,945 of record CM068497.1, on the reverse strand, counting down.
AGAGAGGAAGGGTTGAAGTATAAATTAACATTGCATCTGTCATTTTGAATAGAAACATTTGCTATAGCTGGACATTGTACTGTAAATGTGGTATTTAGTTTGGTTAAACTAATTCCTTTTCCCTTTAATTATTCCAAACCTCAAACTAATAGTTCAAAATATTTGATGCAGGGAAGTGTGGCGTCAGCAGTAGCCCTGATTTGCATTAGTAGTGCTTAAGGCACTTTTACATATGATAAAAGTGTAAAAGAGCAGTACACAGGGCCCACTAACTCTCTTTTCAAAGTGACAACAATATCAGAGTGACCAACTGTGACCTTGAATCTGTTCATGTGGTCATGTAACTGCAGCCTGGTACCAGACCACCAGAAGTGAAAAGCCAGAGTACCCAGGCTCTTCTGATCCCTTATAGTCAGCAATCCCAACATTCATGTGGGGGGTGAGGACATTGATGTCAGACACATGTTGCCCCGGCAACTGGGCCGACTGTCTGCTGATGCACATGACAGGCTTTGATTTCAAATGGCTGTTAAATTTGTAAATTGGGACGACAACCACGGGATTATAGCACGAAATAAATGATCTGAAACTATAGGTGACATCAGACAACCTTATTTTACACACTCACAACACAAATATCAAGCACCATCAACAGTCCTCCAAGTGCTGAGAGGGAACAAAAACCGAATGTGAACTTTTCATCTGTAGTACGAATGACATGAGGAGAGTATGAGAAGGGACAGGAAGCATGTCATCCCAGCATCAGTCTCCCAGATGGACTTCAATGTCCAGATGACTTCTGTTGTCAGGACTCCCTATTTATAATTATTTTAATAAACACACACAAACGCACTTATTATTTGAAACCTTCCTCTAATTGTCTTGTCTGACCACTACCACTCACTATCACCATAAAGATAAAAATGTGGCGGCGCTGAGGTCGTCTCTGCTGTTGAGGGCAGGTTAAACATAAACTATTTCTAGTCTTATGTTAGTGAGTAGGATGCATTTGTAAACAGGTGCAGTCACACCTACTCTTTGTTTTTTCCAGTCTGACAAACTGTGATGTGCTATTTGGCACTGTTATTTGCTGTAACATGAGATGGATTGGCCTAATTTAAATTGGACTAAATCAACAGTGACTCAAATGTAAATAAGAGGCATAACCCAAAATCTAATTAGGTAATTCTAAAAAAAAAAAAAAAAAGAAAAAAAAAGAAAAAAAAAGTCCAAAATGTCAGTGAGGGAACAGACCATACAAACTATAATCACATGACCTCTTACAAATCATAATACCTCACTCTCCCAATCACTCCAGTCTTCCCCTGTTTGAACCCAGTAAGCGATGTGATAGGGTTAGAACTTAACAGCTCTGCACAATGAGCCATTTAAATTATTAGAGCTCTTAAGAAGAATAAACTATAGACGTGTAAGGGGGGGTGTTGCATTAGGGAGTAGGAAAAGACTACAAATACACACCAGAAGTCTGACAGAAACAGATCACCTTGAAATGCAATCAATGTGAAGAGCACTGTGGTGATGCACGATGTTGTGATTTACCGTCACCCACATTAAGTGCACAGACCTTTAAATGCAATAAATTATATGATATTACTGCAGATGCTACTAATGCTACTAATATCAAAACTCACAGAATAACTTAAAAAAGCTAAGTAAACATTCCAACAAAAGCTTGTTCCTCCTGTAAATTGTATGTATATTTTATATTTCATATTTTATATTCATATTGTATTTTTATGTACACTTTATTGTATTATTTATTTATTTTTTCTTTACTACTGTCAGTTTTCTCTGTTTTATATTATTAATAAGCTATGGACAGTTTGCAGAGGGGTGCTTGTACGCAAGTACATTTCACTATGGGTGTACCACTTGTGACAAATAAAGACTCTTGAATCTTGAATCTTGAATCTTGCTCCCTCGCTCCAAGACCAAAAGCTGATTGGCTATCAGACTTGCGCATCCTAGCTCTGTTTCCCGTTTCTATCAGGACTCAAAGTGCCTGAGTCGGGCCTCCATTCTTCCCTGCATATTCAACCTCTTCTTGAGTCCTGCATTATTAACCTCTCTTCCTCTTTGTGAAACAAACATTTTTATGTGGGAAGCCAAACTCTAGTAGTGTACTTTTGTGATACATGGAGCTGAGAGAGAGGGAGGCAGGTGATGCAGACCTTTAATTAATCTGTGGGGAGAGACTACCTATCACTGAATAACAGAGTGAAACTCAAGCTACACTGAACAGATTATATGGAAGGACTCGAAGGAATTTTTGAGAGATATCCTTCAACACTTTCAATATCAACAGCCACACATTTTGCATTACAAACACTTACAGCATGTCCACGTTGATTGAAAAATGTAACAAAAATCTGCCTCAGCTGTTAATATATAAGGTTGATCACACATATCAGCCTATCAAGGGCAACCCATTGTTATTTCTAAGCTTGAAAGAGAAACAAACTGACAACAGAATAGGAAAAACTTTCAGAAGATTTCAAGAGTAAGTGCTTTAGAGATTAATGTAGATAATTATAGACTAGTATATTATAGATAATTATAGAGTATTACTTAAGCAGAATTTGTTTCTTGTCCAAAACTCCACCTTCAATTTTCACTTCCTCCTCTCCCTTCCCCCCATTTACTCAACCTTCTTCTCATACCCATGGCTCATCCCATCCCCCAGACGAATCAATTTGCCTCGCTTCCCTCGATTCTCCTCTCTGTGCCTGGACCCGCCTGGACCCGCCCTCTCTTTTGTCTTGCACCACTATCTTCATTTTCAGTGATCTCACACCAATATGAGCTTCATGCAGCTCCCACCCCCCACACACATATTCCACACAATTTCATTCACGAAAAGGCCTCTTTGGGACTGAGTGATCGAGTCTGTGCATATGTGTGCGTATGTATGTGTGTGTGTGTGTGTGTGTGTGTGTGTGTGTGTGTGTGTGTGTGTGTGTGTGTGTGTGTGTGGTTGGATGAAGTGCATGGTCTCCATCGTCAGCAGACTGGGACAGGCAAAGGCATTTGGGTTGGAAAGCAGGGAGATTATGGGCCACGCCTGTGTATCATTATAAATGTAGACTTACATTTGATATGAAAAATTGATGGTGTGTAGAAGAGAAATTGGGAGAGAGATTGAAGGAGGGGATATTGCTGCAGGCTCTTACTATGTCATTAACACATTTGGCAAACAAGTTGCAGTTTGTCCTGACAAAGTGAAAGCTATCCAGATTTCTGTCACGATGTTCCCCATCTCAGAACACGTCCAGCTGTCTTGTTGCTCTCTGCTGCTGGTCAAACACATCCACTACTGTTATCCTGTTTACCCTTTTAATATTTGTTGCCATTTTTACTACCTCAGCTTTGTCGATGTCTTTGCTTCTAATTGGTTTCTGAAGCTGTAATAAAAGGTCCTGATTGGATTTTGAATCCATGACATTATAGTCTTTTAACTATGACAGACTCGGCGGTAGCCCTATTTTATCCTTCTGTTTTAACTGGCTGTCCCAGGAAATTGATGGGTGGTGCCTAGACCTTGTTGATGGATGCAACCCGGCTGATCAGACTGTCCTCAGGAAGCTACAAAGCAGAGTTGCAAATGCCGTCTCTCCCTCTTCCACTGGCCTGCTGACACCATCCTTTGTGGTGTGTGTTACACACTTATACGCACACTCACATTGACAATGTGCACATACTGACCGTCTGACTGACAAAAACAATTTTACATTTTTTTAATCACTCTGTACTGTGACTGTAAACTGTGTCCCTCTGTGCTCCCTAATGCTGAGAAGACTTTTGCTGTGTTGAAACTAGTTTCATTGGTTTTCTCTTTCTTACACTTATGGTCTGACTTTGGCTTTACTGAGAGAAGGGCAGAGAGATTTAGTCACAAGTGTAGTTTTGCATATCTTTAGTCAGTGGTTTGGTGGTACTGATAAGTATTAGGACATGTTTTTCACACACTCATTAGTCTGGTTTTGACAAAATGAAAACCCAAATAAATTTAAATAAAACATTCACAGGGCAGCACTGCAGCATAGTGGTTAGCCCTGTTCTCCCACAACAATAAGGTCACAGGTTCGGTTCCCAGGCCTGGGGCCTTTCTGTGTGGAGTGTGCATGTTCTCCCTGTGCCTGCGTGGGTCTCCTTCGGGTACTCCGGTTTCCTCTCACTGTCCAAAGACATCATGTTTGGGTTAATTGGTGACTCTAAATTGTCCGTAGGTCTGAGTGTGAGTGTGAGTGGTTGTTGGTCTCTGTATGTTTGTCCTGTGATGGACTGGTGACCTGTCCAGGTTGTACCCCGCCCTCACCCAATGTGAGCTGGGATTGGCTCCAGCACCCTCAGTGACCCGGAAACAGATAAGCGGTATAAGATAAGCAGCATTCATCCTCTGATGGTTAAAAGAAATAAACATTGCATAAATGCAGATGATATAAACGGGAAATTTGATTAATTGTGAAGATAAACTATCAGAAAACAGGAGCCGATGTCAGGGAGGTTAACTTATAGTTCAACTTTATACGTGCCAAGTTTTCAGACAATCCATTAACAGCATAAAAACCAATTATCAGCAAATCCATCCTATTGCCTTTTTATTGTCAAATTTAATATGCTGTTTCTTCCTTTAAATTCCTATGTTGCTGATAGGAATAGACAAATAAACTTGATTTTAACATGTATTAACCTACATTAAGATGCTTCAAAATGTTTCTGTACAAAAGTCAATATTACAAATGGCCTAGATAGCAATCTGTTAATACTATCTCAGGCTCATATCTACAAAAACAAAAACTCACTTCTCACCAATAACAGTTTAAACTGAGAGAATCGGTCTCTTGTTTTACTGAAATGTCTCTAGGGTGTTGGTCATAGTCATGTGTAAGAAAAACAGATAAAGTTTTTCCTTCTCTTTATATTTCAACTAGCAATTTTTTTCCCAAACATTCAACATTCAGCCATTTGTGTTGCTTGTGCTTCAAAACTAAGGAAAAGGAAAACGAGGCAGAAGATCAAAGCTTTTCTATGAGCTTAAAAGATTTTCACAGCTGCAGTTCCTTGTTAATGTAAAATGTAATTGGGTAATTATGACCCAAGGACATTAACTGAAAATGTGAAGGAGAAGAAAAACCACCCGTCTACTATCCATACCATCTGTTCTTACAGGTTGTGGGGGCTGGAGTCAATCCAAGCGGGACTTGTGCAGGACAGACTGAACATCAGTACACATTCACACCTCCAGGCAGCTTAAGAACCAGAAATCAGTCATCCTGCATGTGTAGTTAAAATCTAATAGTTCTATAGCAACTTCTACACTACAGTTGACCCAGAACAAAGACCAGACTGAAATCAAGCGCTGCAGATACTCTACTTTTTAGTCAGGCGCAGGTCTGCCTGGTCTGGTAAGTAACCTGCATCCACAGTTCTTCTTCTCTTATATATGTTTTGGTAGAAAACATCACAAACTAAACACACACCGTGGAAATTCTCTGCAAAGAGGATCCACAGCTGCATGGTCCCACCATATATGCTAACTATGAAAAGTAAAATCTTACCATGAACAGCAGATGTTTGAGGGGGAGCTCATGTGAACATCCTCCTTCGTATAAAAAAATAAGTATTAGCTAAGATATGCGGTGGCATCGCGGCGACATGTACGTTTGCATATCTGGCATTCCATCAGTTGTTCCCCAGCACAGCAGCTATCTTCCATCTGTGCTCGTCTGTGTGGGCGCACAGCTGAATAAAGATGCACATAATTGGATGAATGGACACTTAGGAATCTTGTGCTCCAATTTTTCCACTGCGAGTGGGTAGCTAATTTTAATGTAATTCATATTTTCTTGTACTTTTATGAACCTACAAAAATTTGAATTCAACACATTCACACTAAAAAACTGCTTTGTCATCTTTGCCTTCTAATCTCTACGTGTCAATGCATGAATCGCTTTAAGACCTTATTCGTTTTAAGAAATGTTTAATCACATGAGGTTTTTCAGTGTCATCACTGATGATATGGTTGCTTATTCTGCTCTTGGACAAGTCGGCTTACTGCTGAGAAGGTAAGCTGCAGATTTAACTTTCTTTTTGTTCCTTGCCCTGTTATGTAATTTGAAAAGAAGCAGGAAAAGCACCAAAAGAAGGGCAGACAACTGCAGTGCCAGTATGACAAACAAAAACATGTTTCCAGACAATGAACCACACCCTGAGGCTAGTGTGCTACTGCTGCAGTGGGTCAGAGTGTGTTTGTGTGTGTTTGTTGCTGGTCCAGAGGTATTGAGTAAAGAAAGGATGTGTGACGTAGGTCTCCAACAGAGGAATGGCGTAACATCTGGTCACACTCTCTTTCTCTCACACACAGACATGCGCAGACATGCATGCACACACACACGCACCCACGCACACACAGGCCTACAGTGTGTGTCTAGTTTCCTCTTCCTGTCTAGCAGCTGTGGCACTCAGCCTTGTAGCCTCATAGGGCTGTGTCACTGGCCCTGACACATACCAACCCTATCGCACACCAACAGACACAGACTATCTCCACAACATCACAGAACACAAAAAACACAACAAAGAGATAACACTGTTGTAAATTAAAAAAGAACACAAGTTTATATCTGAGTCCAATTCGACTAAATTAAAAAATATGTAGCTGCGTGTTGATGTCATGAGTTCACCACTGCTACTTCTTCTAGCCACTAGTAACACACTGTGCTTTGTACTGTCCAATTAACACAAAAATAAAAAAAAGAGAGTTTTAAGCACTCTGAAATGCTGATGTAGCATGTGATAATTAAATGAGATTAAAATAATCCTGCCCAGAGCAGTAGTTGAAGCACAGTTAAAGGTTTATTTTGGTGTTGGATGTAATATGTGGAGCTAAGAGGTAGGAAGTATTCAAATCAAAAGCTCATACATGTAGGTTGGAAGTTGGGAAAAAGTTGACAATGCTGCTGTATACCAGTTGTACCAGCCTATATTGGATTTTATTCTGAAAATCAAAACTAATAGCTCACTACAGAGGCTTCATGGTAGTCTGGCAGTCTACCATGAAGGAGGATGCTTTTAATGCAGTCAGTCCCTCGCTCTAATTATTCCCTGGTGTTAGGCAATAAAAAGGACATAAAAACATCCTGTATGTGTTAATAGATCCAGTAGGTCATCATTATCATCATCATCACCCTCCTCATCCTGACGCCACACAACAGATCACCCCTCACTTTTCATCTATTAGCAGCGTGTCAAGTAAACGGAAAGTTTCAAGAACTGCGATCAGTGCCTGTGTCACTTCCTGTCCTTCCAAGCAATGACAGCAGAGGTGTCACATGTTGTGCTACAGCCCTCTGCAAGCATTCCCTGACAGGCCCCCACGAGGAAGGAGCTGCCAGTAAAACATGTCAGTGACCGTGACAGACAGGCCGTCTGTTTCCGACTGACTCCTTCGGCTGCTGAGGTCTCACTTTGCATTTAACCACCATGTGGTCTGGACTTTTCACAAAGCATAAAGCCTCTGATTATAGATAATAACTATATTTTAGGACCGTTTTTACTGGAAAAAGTCCTGGATATTAGTCGTACCAAAGCTACATCCACACAACTACATTATCATTTTAAACTGAAAACAATCTCTGTCCAGACAAGCGTTTAAGCTCCATATCAGAAACAATCTGTATCCAAACTAACGCACATTAAAACACTCAAAATACAAGAATATTCATGGACAATTGGCACATGCAAGCTCATATAAACAGGAAGCAAAGACGCTCCACTACCAGCCACTATGATCCACCATCTTTCACAGGAACATATAAAAGTCAGAAATCAATCATCAAACATGATCACACAGGTAATCTGAGTAAATCCCTTGGCCATAAAACCTAGTATTATACAGTTTAATTAATATTATTTTAATATTGATAACAAAGCTTAAACCTTATTGAAATATTTTAGCACTGCTAAAATAAAGACCATTCCATTAGCAGTGTCCTCATCATCATTTTTCCATGGTTAATTTAGTCTGCTGTAGAAGAAGTTCAAATGGTAGGATGATGAACGTGGTGAAAGGATGAGGGTCACATTGGACCAGAATCTTTGTGAAATGAAACTATTTTACACTGTGAATGATTAGCATGAGCTGCCCTCCATCTCTGTATTACTATTTAAATGACCAATAATTTAACAAAACATCAATGACATTTCCTATCCTAGCATGACGGACGATACAATCAGCTTTTTATGAGAACAAAAATGAAATAAAACACAGTAGCTGGTGTGCGTTCTTTTCTTTTGTACAGCCTCATCTGCCTCCACCTTTACACAGATGAGGTTAGTAAGTTTAAAAAACCAGACACGGCCTCAGGAAGGGGTTTCAGGAAATTGGCTCTAAAACACACAAATATTCAGTTCACGTTCATCACTTGACATTCACAAGCTCCCTGGCTGGCACAGTTTTCCAGTTTAATTCATAATCACCCTGTGGACTGGCACACTTTACCGTGAATGGGAGTCTATCTCTATCTGCTATTCATTCACATGTACATTTACTCATTTGGCAGACAATTTTATCCGAAGTGACATCACTGACTCTCTGCCACATTAGGCCTTACAAACTACATCAACTTAACGAGTTAAATGGCTGAAGTATTAAAGATGCGATTCAGGCAGCAATTGATAGACAGTGGAGGTCCAAGGAAAATGAGACTGGCATGCTTCTTTGGGGCGCATTGACGACCATAGGTGCTACCATGTTAAGGACCAACTACATGGGTTTCGCTGTGCACAAAGGGCATTACAGCCATGGAGGTGAGAGATCAAGAACCGTAGTCTAGATCAAGAGATGGGTGGCATCTTTAGTCAGGTCCATATTAAAATCTTCAAATGACTTTATCTTTGTGTCAGTGGTCATTATCAAGATGTCAGCCAAAAATAAATTACTAATGACACTGTGTGTCATAACACCATGATGCTCTAATTGTTGACTCTATTAGCCCCTTCTTACATGGTGAGTAACATTTAGATATTATTAACAACATGTGCCAGTGGATTCAATGCTAAAGATGACAACTACCCAACATAGGGGGTTAAAAAAAAGAAAAGAAAAGAAAGCCTCGCTCATCCAGTCTGACATTATGTGGCTAGTTATGCAAAGTGTAACTAGAATCCTCAGTCTTGACTGTGCAGCACTCCCAACACACACAGTTCTCTGTTCGCCTCTGGAGACCAGCCACATTACTCAGCAGATCATTCACTGCAGGGCTTTTATGTTCAGACCAGGCTGAGGAAGGGTCAGATTTATTCTGTTTGGATCAACAGCAGCAGATTAAAGCGCTGACTCACTCTTCAGTTCACTCTTGATGTCACAGCACAGACTGATTCTTCTCCCTAGACTGATCTGTTCACCAAACCCTGCCAATGCATGCTCCCATGCACATTTTAACAGCCTCCTCTATGAATGTAAATAGAGAAACAATTTTCTTAGTTACACTGTAAACATTCAGAAAAATTACAATTGGAAAGTGTCCATTCATCCTACCTCTATAGCGTTTTCCATCATTTCTATTAATAATGACAGTACTCATCAAAATAACCAGATACCTAAGAATTGATCTAGATTTATCAATGACTTGTGATGGATTAAAAAAGAGACAAGTTATAAAGAAGCCCACAGCTGAGCCAGTTTATCCAAATTGGAGATAAGTTTATGAGGATAAGTATTTTGGTGTTAACACCTCACTACTTAGGGGAGCTGTGTCCAGGGTGGCCTGTGAAGCAGGTTGACAGCTTACAGCAAATATTACAACTGTCATTTCCCTTGAAAATAAAAAAATTTTTAAACTTTGTCTCCATTCAGACAACCATTGTAACAGAAACTCCCTGTTGACACCCATACACCTACAAACATACACACCTTTCATGGACAATGGGCATGTGTTAGCCGGCGTAAACAAATAGTAGATCATCTACTCTGGAGTTGATTAGTTGCACCAACTATGAACAAGGAAGAGCAAAGACAGTTTCAGTTGATAAAATGCAGAGTTTCGTATGGTAGTAAAGACTGATGAGACCCACACAAGCAGCGACCATGTTTGTCAACATCAGTTTTTGGAACTGAGACGAGCTGATACATTACATCTGCAATGGCAGGTGTAAACATAGCAAAGGAGATGCATTTTATATCTAAAATGTTAGTTAATAGTTGTGTGGCTGTAATCTTAAACTTTGTTCCTACCAAGTCTGCTACCTCGGTCTGACATGAAACAACACCATCTACATGACATTTCACAGTATTTATTTTTCTTTCTCATGCCAATATCAATAGGTTTAAAAATTTAACCATATCATAAATCGTCTTTAGTTAAAACAGACAGATAGACATGATCTTCTTGGTGATATCATGTCTAAATGTTGGTTGGTTTGGCTGCTGAGATGAAGATTAGTGCATATCCTCTGATGACGAGGTTGAAACGAGAAAGTTAAATGTTTGAGATGTTTAGTTTTGTGTAAAAATGTGCCTTTCGTCATATGGTTGGAAGTAATAATGTTCAGGAGAATTGTTGACAGAGCTTGTTGTCTGGCAGCTTTGCTGATGCGTTTCTTTGAGATTGCAGCCTGTTGCAAAAAACTGTTAAACCTCAAGTGTTAGGGGGAAGTAACAAAGCACTCAAGGGCACGTTCAATGTTCCACTGTCCCTCTGCCATTACAAATTCAATAAAGCAACAACGTCCTCGGACTCTGATGAGGAAAGCTCAAATGGGAAATACCAGGGTTGTGAACTGACCATTTCACAAGCTTTGCATTTCTGCCAACCACTGTTTAAAGACACTCTGGTGTAGAGCTCCAGTCTGTAGCAGCTATGGACAGAACCAGTGACAGCTTTTTCTGATGCGACAACAACAAATTACCTCACAGACACACACACTGTTTGCACGGCACTGTCTTCAGTAAACTTTGCTTATATTGAAAGACATGAAGACATGCAACATGAAGAGCAAGATCGCCCCAAGGAAACTAGAATTCTTGCCGAGCAGTCAAGTTGCAGCTTATAGCCATTTCTGTTTTGTTTTGGTGAAGTGCACAGTACACTTTGCCTTTATTCTAAAATTCTGAAACTATTCACCAGACTATGTCTGATTCAGGTTATTGCTGCCAAAAAGAGGGAAGAGAGAAAAATGATATCTACCCATGTAGATACTATGTAAAACTGCCCCTCTGTTATCTCTGTGGCTGGAATGTTATACAAATGTGTGGTATGGAAAAAAAGAGTGTGGAATATGGAGGTTAAAGGTTTACAACTGTGAAAAAATCTTGACATCATCATCAAATGATATATTCATTCATTGAATGAATTAAGGATGTCTTCACATATATCTCACACCTGATTTAACCATGAATGTTGCAAAGCTGCAAGGCAGACACAATACAACCATACCCAAGCGAACAGGAAGAGCAGAGGCACCATCTTCATGGGTTAAATTGCAGCAACTCGGGCCTGAGGACAGCAAGTCGACAACTGAGAGCCCAACAACAACAGACTGCCTGTGTGCAAATCAAAAGCTGTGTGATTCTGAGCATCTAAGTGCCCTTTACGTTTGTCTGCTGGTTCATTGCTGTACTTAGGACTGTGTGTGTGTGTGTGTGTGTGTGTGTGTCATTCAACAGTGTCATTCTTCACATGGCTGCTTGATCTCCAGCAAACGCCACCTGTTCAGTGATGCCACTTAACTACAGTTACACAATAGCTGGCTGGAAAAAACCATTTGCAATCATAAAAAGCTTTAGCGAATATGCAGCAAAAGTTTAGTGATAGCGTGGTAAAGCTGGTCCTGATTTTCAATTCAACATTAGGTTATTTACTTATAGTTTAAGTTAGAAATGCGGCGTCAGAAATAGCAACAAGCAAAATAGTGAGCCAATCCCCATTGTACAGCAATAAAGTTGCATTTGCTGCAGTGACGTGGACTACAGTGTACAGCCACCTAGCTAGCGTCTCACCACAGCCTGCATGTGTGCCATTTAGGGAACATCGGTACTGCCTTTCTTTGTAGCTGTCACAGCAGCAGAGCTCCTATCTTCCTCACTGTCATCAGACATAGGGAAAAAAATAAAAAATAAATTTGACTTTCATATGTTTTGGGCTGATGGCTCTCCATCTTTGGTTTTAAAGAGATTCATCAGAAACCCGTCTCTGCTCTGTGCTGTGTGTGTGTGTGTGAGAGAGAGAGATACACAAACGATAGAGACATACAGATCTGAGGCAGTTGAACCTGGAAAAAGTGATACCTTTCAACATAAGGATTATGACCAATGTATTTAATCTGACAAACCTGGAAATCAAAAAGTAATCCCCTGTATTTGACAACTTTAGAAATGGGTCTTAAGGCTATATTGTATATCTTATACAGTATTTTTCTTACTATATCTTTTACTGCTATTTATATCCATCTTTTATTTTCAGGAATAAAGGTTAAACCTGTTGAATCACCTCTGTGTATGATGACATGCTACACAAATAAGTTTGGCTTGCCTATTTAAGTCTAAGTTTTAAAATTAGCACAGGCAGCTATGTGAGGATCAACTGAAGCCATAAATAATACCTCTTGAGATAAATAAAAAGAGTAAGATAAGACACCAGTGTTCTTTGCAAGCTATAAGAGGGATGGTTTTCAGATCAAATGTTGATATCATGGTTTAAATCAGTAGTGATCATCTTAATTCTATGAAACTTAGCGACTGTAAACTATGACAGTGCCAATAGAGACTGAGAGCACATGGCAACATGAGCACACACTGCCATTCAAATTCCAAAAAGCTTTAGCTTGACAGAAAGTCTTTTTGGACAACAAGATGCAGTATAGACAGGCAAAAAAACATCTGCTCTAAAGGAAGGAATAACCTTTGTTTAAGTACCATAATAACAAAACCAGAACCAGAGTACACATCTCTGTAAGTTGCTCTGTGTGAGTGCTATCAAGTATGTGTGTTGAAATGGACCGAGGGGGGTGGGGAAGGGTGAGATGGGGAGAAGGTAGGGGAAGATGAGGGAGGGAGTTGGTGGTCGGGGTAGGGAGGACCCCCTGCTGTTGCCATGGTGATGTTCCCAGTGGCTTGGGCCAATTGATTGTATATAAAAACAAATGTAAGGTAGCGTGGATGGTTGAGTGGTTAGCAAGCATGCCATGTTATCGCAGCATCCCAGGTTCGGTTCCGGCCGGGGATCCTTGCTGCAAGGTCATTCCCCACTCTCTCTATCTGCCTGTTTCCTATTGGCCTCTCTGCCACTTGATTAATCCAATAAAGGCTTTTTTTTAAAGCCCAAAAATAATACTTAAAAAAATGGATGTAGAAACCTGGCCTGAAAAGTTAAGCCAAAAAAGGGGCAACTCTGCCTGCTGCTATAGACACGTGTGTGTGTATAAATACACATATGTAAAGCACATTTTGGACCCTTTTTGGATTACTGATGTGTTTTATCACTGCTGGAATTACTGAATAGGAAAATGAGCCCTACGGAATGGAAATGAGTAAACATCATCTGACCAAACAAGAATGCAAAAATATTCAAGCTTTTTTCTTTTTGTGACTGGGCTTCTTCAATGTGCCTATTAATGGAAACAAAGCTTTCCTTTGGCATTACTTTATAGAGTTGTAGAATTGGTATGTCCTGATAAAAACCGTCCATCCCAACAATTTTGCATTAAAAGATTGCCTCCTGGATTCTGACACTTATCAAAGTGCTTTTTTGGTCATGGCAGGAGACACGAGGAATAATCAGCAGAAGTGTTGGCAGCAACTGTCCCATGGGTCCAACTAGAGCTCAAAATGTTGCCAGTAAACACCCCTTAGCAAAGGTGGTCACTCCTAAATTGCTGATGTTAGTGTATTGTGAAGAGATATTAGGGATATCTATGAAGGGATATCACAGTAAAATGCTTCAAAATTCCAATGAACTCAAAGTCCTGTCTCCCCAAAACCCAGATGCTGCTATGAACAGCAAAACCTCGGCATGACAAAAGGGGCTAGCCTGACACAGCAGATTTTGCAGCACTGTGCTGCTCAATGTGCTGCTTGTCACACAGTTTAATTAAAAGGGGAAACTGGGCTGGTCAGAAGGGGGGAGGGCAGAGAGGATGAGCAGCTGGAGGTGAGGTGATGTGGGGAAGACTGACAGAAAGGAGGGGGGTGGGTGCAGGGCAGGCTGGGCGTGGAGAGGGCTGGGTGGCCTTGCATCAGATGCATTAATCTTTGATCTGGGGGGGGGGGCACTGGTGGCTAAGGAAGATGGAGATGAAAGTCTGGGAAGATTTTCAAGCAACTCAGTAATTGATAAGATTTGTGCATATCAGCGTGATTGATATAAGATCAGGACGGTGTAGCCGAGCCCTAGCCCTCTCTGGGCTCTGCAGCTGCATCCTGGACACAGCCTGTGTCCAACTGCAGCCCGTCCCAGATGAGTTTGGGGTGCGGATTAGCGTCTGTGTTTGATGCAGCTGCTTTTTTTTTTTTTTTTTTTTTTAGCATATGGCATTCAAATCTAAAGGCCTCGAGAGAAGTAGGATGGGGTTAGGGGGGTATTATCATTCCTTTAAAAGCAAAACAAAACTAATCTTTATCTATTCTTGGTGTGGGGTGTAACAAATCGACGCCCTGCGCGTTAATCGTCTACTTACATGGTCTGGATTTCGCTCGTTCCCAGGCAGTGCCGTGCGTAAAGACATTTTCGTCCCTGAGTGAGCTCCGACGTCCAGGATAAAAAAAAAAAACCCCAGGAGGATGTGGGTTTGTTTTCACACTTATTAAAAAAAAGAAAACACCCCCCTGATTGTCACTCACACCAGGACCAGCGTATCAGGAAGAAAAAAAACCTCGATTCTTAAAAAATCCTCATTGTCACCATCTGTGAAGGCAACACAATCACCAAGACGGTGATATAGCTTAAATGGACGCGTAAAAAAAAAACCCAAACCGGTGAGCTACAGCCACCTCATGTCTGTCTGGTGTTGTTGGTACCAGCCCTCCCTCATCTGAGGAAAAAAACAGCCCAGGTTGAACACACTCTCTCTCTCTCTCACACACACACACACACACACACACACTCTCTCTCTCTTAGCCTTTCACTTTCCCCCAAATCCCTCTAGGACGCTATCGTACCATTTTGGCTTGATCGTCCACAAAAGCCCGATTTTACTTTCAGCCGAATCGTCCTCTGCTGAGTAAGTAAAGAAAACCCAACCGGACTGGGCTTAGTGTGACAAAATAACCGTCCCAGCGACCACCGCGGACGGAGCTGAGACAGACGGGCACCTTGTGTTTCCTTCACTGCTCGCTAAAATCATCTTTTTCGGTGAGGAGTGTCAAAGCGGCGGCTCCGGCGGACACACTGTCACGGAAACAGATCCAGGAACCGTCTGGGTCCACACCGGCGGACACCGAGGGATGCCCGGGGCCTTTAAACACCAAATCAATAGTTAACTGCGGTTCTATTCAGGAAAGCAGAGGATGTGTGGTCTCCGGCGACTCCTCTCATTCCCAATCCGCCCTTAGCTCCTCTCGGTCGGCTTGTTACAGAGCACCGTTACGTTGGGAGGAAGAGAGAGAGGAAGTAGGGAAAAAAAATAACAGTCACCGGCGTCGGGTGAGCGGCAACGCGACGCAAAGAAGATACGCCTGACCCTTCCCCGGAAACGGAGCATTTGTTGTCGGATGGGGAGGCAGAAGGAGACGGAATCCCCCCCCCGACCTCCACAAAAACACCGTGACGAAGGAGGAGGGAGGAGATGGACGTCAACGGGAAGGGGCGAGCTCCTGCGTCGGTGCCGCGCACGCGCACACACACGCGCGGGTTGGGTTTTTTTCTTTTTCTTTTTCTGCTCCCCCTGACGCTCATGCCGCTTTCAAGTACTCCTCGTAAATTCAGCAGCTCCACCTCCAAAGTGAGAACTCACACTTTTGGGGGCCTTTAAGTGATGTATAACTCATAGATGACTTGCCTCTACATCATCAAAAATGCAAATAGAAGGCCTTCGTTATTTTTATGACAACCCTCTGATTTTGCCCTCTGTATTCCTTTCTCCACACATATCATTATCGCCTCCTGGTGGCCTAATCATCTACCATTATTGTTATTAGTAGTGGTAACAGTATGTCTTATTGGTCTTATGTAGCCAGCAGATGAAACTCCTATCTTTGGCCTACAAGTTAGTTGTTTTTTTTTTTTTTCTCTAAGTTCTTTAGTTAAGTTTGTTCTAGGACAAAGTTTATACACATTATCATGCTGTATTGCAGTTATTATTGACAATGAGGCCAAAAAAGCCAAATGTGTATTATATCTGATCACAGATTCAGATAATGTATTTTGAAGGTTGTAACATAACGTGCTGTTGAAATGATATATAATAAAAAGGCAGTTTGCATATTTAGGTTCTCATTGATATAAATGCAGCAGACAAATATTACATCATTCAACAATTAAATCAACACTTCACTAAAGTCTATTCATTAAAGCCTGATCATTGAGATCCTCATTGAGTGAGGATTCAATGCACGGCTGTTGTATTACATGGGATTAGTTTTAGCTATAGGTTTACCCAATTAAGTGGCAAAGAAGTTCAGATTGATCTTGAAGGGAAACATTAAAGATTGATCAAGAGAACAGGTCCTCTTGATGACAAATGAGAGAGAGGAGGGCCTACCTGTACTGATCTGGACCTGTTGGAACGAACCCAGGGCCTCATCCTTCTCTTGCAGCCCTGCTTCCTGGTTATGACTGCAATTCTGAGCGACCTAAGCCTCTGCAGAGTCAGGGGATGATGCTGGAACAAGCAGGTGAGCCGCACACAAGCAGGTTAACTGTCATCCCTCGAAGAACAGGCAGAGAAGGAGGTTTACCAGGAGAGCAGAGTGCTGGAGCTGCTGCTGCCAAGAGACAATCAATGCTGGAAAGAACAGCAGCGGTCCATATTTCCACTGACTGCAGAGTCTGTACTGAACACTGTGTTACAGGAAACAGCAGCATAATTAGCACCGCTGTCCGGTCAGCTGTGGATAAACCAATTAGATGAAAAAAAAAAAAAATACTGGATGTGGAATCGCCAATAGATCTAATGGTCTATGGAAAAGGAAGTGATGGGGATGTGTGTGCTCCTGTTGCTGGAGAAGTGTGTGCATGTGTGTGCCTGTGTGCACAACAGCCAGAGATTTGTGTTGTTCTCGGCCCGTCAGTAAGGATTGATGGCTGGCTCATACTGACCCAGAGGACAGCAAAACACAAGTAAACACATAGTGGAGTTTGTGCACTTCGATACTTGTTGTGATTTAACTGACCAAGACCAGAATTTCACTAAAATTTTAATCCTATCCTCAAGAACTGAACCTCACACAACCATTGGAAGTTTTGAAGAAGACACACTCACTTCCCCAAACTTATTTATATTTCATTCAGTTTCATAATCCTTCTTTTTTTTGCCACCAAATGTGTGTGAGAATCAAGAAAAGGATAGAAAAAAATTCATTTTTATTCATGTTTAATGAGTGTAAACAGGAATGTATGTGTAAGTATGACAGGGAAATGGGACGCTGAATTACATGAGTTACTCTATTGGAACTATTAGTGATGTTTTAATTTTGGTTATTATTCTTGAACCTGTTTTTATACTGTTGAATTATTTTTTAATACATGTACACTTATTTTCCCTTTTGTCCCACTTTTTTTTGTCACTGACTGTAGTTTTGATTTGTTGCATTTATAGTATATTTTTATGGTATTGTTTACGCTAGCCAGTTTCTTTCTGTTGGCTCCACAGTGCTCTCTAGTTTGTGTGAGGCTTTTTTTGCAAATCATACATGTACATTATAATAAAGAAAAGATGAAATGCAAATTATCACAATGAAGACTTTTTACACATAAAAACAGACAAAACATGGTTTTGCTTGCAGTGTACCAGTGCTGTGTAAGAAATCTTTAAATTAAAAAAAATAAAAAAATTGAGCTGAGCGCTGATATACAACTCTCACTAAATAAATGTCTGTAAACAGGTTATTAAAATTAATTGAAGATTTGTCTGCATAATACTTAAAAAGTAGATTCAAACACTGTGCTGAATAATAAATCATTGCACATAGGGTGCACAAGAAGGCCAAAGAGGAAGACAAACCATCAGTGGTCAACTGTCTGCAGGATATGCAATCAGAGAGACTAAAGGCAGATGTTACAGCTGTTCCCAATTGGACCAACAGGGTGTGAGGGTAAGCAGATATATCGCCTGTAGACAGCTTGAGCTGTGTGATTCTTATGCTGCAGGGTGACATGAAAGATGGTCGTTTGTCATCCTCCCCAGAGAAAATCTCACCTTTAAATGATCTCTCTACTAAAAAAATGTAGTGTGCTGCACAATTACAACACAGATAAAGAAATGTGTTTTAAGCATTAGATTAACTGGTGCTATCACATAACAACATCACAAAGGTGGAAAAAGCCAGATTCAGTTGAGCTACAAGTTTCCAACTCCTCTGATCTGCTTGGTAATCTGTTGTTTATCTGTGACCTGATCAACCTTGAGGTTCTCTATCTGCACAGGAACAGATCGGCTTCTCTTACTCTGGGCATATTGATAAACTTGTCCAACCTGCGACAGCTACAAGTGGGCAGTAATGCCATCTCTGTCCTGCAATACTGTGCAGACTTAATGAGCTACAAAAGCTGCAACCACCTCTTCAATTTCCTTTCTCCTGGAAACACTCAATCTACACGCGATTTTTCAGCCCAGCATTGCAACCTGTCTTTGCTTTTCAGCATCTGAGTTAATCAGATGCAAGGGAAGGCAAAAGTGGACAAATCTGCTGAGACGTGATTTGTTTGTGAAGGTTTCGCATGAGTTCATGAATAGTCCTAAGTGATGTGATGATAAGGTAAAAGATGACTACATTTACAACATGCAAGTTTCATTGTTTATCTGTTTGACTCACAGTCACAAAGCTGATATAACACACTTTGCATTGAAAGTTAGTCCACACTGCACAGGAAAATTTACAGAACGATCTTACGTGTTAGTATTTTTGCCAATTGTATGTCATTCTTGAACTGCACAAAAGGCAACTTTATTTCCAAAAACTCACAGTTGAATTTCAGAGTTCTATTCATCATGTAAAACACTTTGCATTGCAATTTGTAACTTGGCTACAAACGTTTTTCCAGTATCTTGTTCAATCTGTCACACCTGTTTAAGTCACTGACAGTAGTGGGTAATTCTTTTCATTTAAAACACAAAAAGTTCCTCACTTAACTTGTCTTTAAACCCCTTTTCACTGCAAACCAGTGACTTTATTTTTCCCCAATCCATCCATCAGCAGGCACAAGGAAACTTCCCTGGCAGCAGGGACGCTTGTGCCTGAGTTTAACTTCAGACGTAGAAGCACTTGTGGTCCTTCAAGTTCCTCAGGTAAGAGAAACTTTTCCCGCACTTGTCGCACATAAACTGTTTCTCCCCGGTATGTATCTGCTGGTGGGCCTTCAGACTGTTGCCCTGGTTGAAGCTGCGCCCACATGTGTCACAGCTAAATGGTTTCTCCCCAGTGTGGATACGCTGGTGTCTGTTCAGGTTGCCTGTGTTGCTGAAACACTTCCCACAAGTGTCGCAGCTGAATGGTTTCTCACCTGTATGGACCACCTTTCAGAAAAAGGATTGACATATTAACATATATACTAACATATTTCTTACGAAAGCATCTGAAATGGTTACTGCTACAAAAGATGGGCTGGCCCAAAACAAAAGGAATCTATCTTAATCGTTGAAGCCAGCCTGTTGCCTCACAATTTGTGTTAGCATCAAACTTGATGTGTAAAAACGTAAAATTTCAGAGCAGTTTTTGTTTCTAATTTACGCAACTTGTATCACATCAACAGGAAGTGTGCTTTGGTACATTAGTACACAACAGAAATGTCAGGGTGTACTGAACAACTGAATATGAGCATACTTTTACATCAATCCAACAGCAAGAACTTCATCCAGTGCTTCTGACTAAAAACAGGCATTTTTACTCTCTAACAAGTGAGAATCAAATCAAATTACCTATGTTTGATTTTCTTTTTTATCAAAATTGTAAAAATGCACATCTGTGTTCATCCATATCTTTCAATTTCCTAGTTTATTCCATGACGCCAAATCAGCAGAATAGATCCACTGGGCCTGACGTGGTTCTCTCTTCACCAGGTTAGGGTGAAAGACCTTAAAATCTTTGAGTCCTATCTTAGACCTAATGCAGAACTCAACACAAGTGACTTTCCCAGTTTGAGGCAATATCTGTCATTTTCCCATCCAGAGCACATGTTTTTCATAATAAAAAAAATACACAGGCATTCATCCTGTTACATCCATGGGTGTGTTAGTATAAAAATTTGGTGTGGTTTGATGCAATTTGGGCACGCTGCTGTCTTGAGACAGTGGAAGGGATTTGTGTGATTGACCACCAGAAACATAGTCTTCAGTCAGTGGAGTTGTATTTCAGTGGCACGGTGAAGAGCAATATGTGCTTTTGGCAGATGCACAGAGCACAGAGCTCATACACCTACACAAATAGGGTGTGCTGACAATGAGCTGCGGATATTTGGATTATTCATTAGAATACAGCCTCAGAAGACTGGAGCATTGTCTGTGACATATTGTGTGTTGCACAACTTTGCTGGGGGAGTAAGAGTTCTTTCTTAAAACAGACCAGTTTCATGATGGACTGGTAATGAATTGATGAACTATTTATTCATACTCATATAATAAAAGATGGTGCTGGGACTGTGTTCACTTGTCCTTCACAACACATTTTTATTCTCATGCCATCAGTACCTACTTTTGTTGAACCCGCCCATTATGGAAAGAACAGTAATTGTAAACTTACCTGATGTGACTTAAGGCTGCTGTGCTGTGTAAACATGCGACCACAGATGTCGCAGGAGAACGGCCTCTCCCCGCTGTGTGTTTTCAGGTGAATCTTCAAGTAACTTGAGGACTTGAAACTCTTCCCGCAGAGCCCACAGCTGTGAGGCCTGTGAACTGTGTGGTGCTGCTGGTGTGAGCGTAGTTCAGTGATGGAGCTGAGCCGTCGGCCGCAGAGCACACACATGCATGGAATATTTGCCGCGTGCGTTTGGAGGTGCTTGCGAAGTGAGTCAACACAGGCCACCGTTGTACCGCAAGCAACGCAGGCCAGCGAATTCTCCCCTGAGTGAGAGGTCTTCTGGTGCATCTTCAAGGCACTCTTCTGGATGAAACACTTGCCACAGGTCTCACAGCTGAAGGGGCGCTCTCCAGTGTGTATCCGCTGATGGCCTTTCAGAGTGTCAGCCTGGTTGAAGCTTTTGCCACAAGTCTCGCACCTGAAGGGCTTCTCTCCTGTATGTATGCGCAGATGGCGCTGCAGGTTACCTTGTATTGTGAAGCTTTTATTGCAATACTGGCAGTTGTGAGCCCGCTCCCCAGTGTGGACCATCTGGTGCATTTTTAGACCGTGGGCTCGGTAGAAGCTCTTCCCACACTGTTCACAGCGAAACGGACGGACCTCAGCATGGAGGCGCTGGTGGTTCCGCAGGAGCTGCTTCAAGGTGAAACCCTTCCCACAAACATCACAGGTGTGGGGTCTTTCACCTAGGACAAAATGAAAATTATAATAAGCACAGAATAGTGTTTATCCAAGTTTCAAAGACAATATGCTTTTTTAAATAATTAAAATGAGCCAGAAGAGGAAAGATTGAGGGAATACTGGACTTCAATCTACTTGTTACCAAAATCACTTCTCCAAATTAATGTGTGAATGTGCTTCTGAGTTATGTTAATCTGGATATACTTAGCTTAATCATCATAACAACTTTATAAGGTCACATGGTGTCAGTTCTGAAGGTTTCACATGAAACTATGGGTGGACTACATAGGAATAGGTCCCTTGACAGCCCGTGCTCCTGATAAAGCATGTGTCATGGGGTCTGGGTCTTCATAGAACTTTATTTCAGAATATAGGAGGATTTTAGTTATTTAAGAATCTTAATGGCAGATCATGAAATTAGCAATTTAAATGCAAAATGATGAGGTTAAAAGCTATTGTTATTTACCTTACAATGTCATTTGTGGTTTACATGGGCTCTCAGGGCTGTGCTGGACCAGCAGCATGAATTTGAACACTCACCTGTATGAAGCAGCATGTGTGCATTGAGGCTGCGCTGAAATGAAAATCCTCTGCCGCACTGGGAGCAGTGAAGGGGCTTCTCAGCACTCGCCCCATGGATAGCTTGGTGGGCTTTAAGCTGCAGCAGTTTGGTGAAGGTTTTTCTGCAGTATTTGCAGCTCAGAGACTGTTGGTTCTGGCTCTGACGGTCTTTCTTTGCTCGGCCTCGGGTGGACTTAGGCTTTACAACACGTTTAGGTCTGGAAGTATATCCTCGTTCTCCTTCATCGAGATCTTCTGCTTCCATCTAACGGTAGAAAATACATTTTGGTAATTTCCTTTAACCCACTTGTTCTCTTGTTTTTCAACAGAGTGGGTTGGGGCTTAGACTAGCTAAAAGGCAGGAACCTCTAAAAGACTGGTCACCATCAAATTAATAATTTTTAATGTATGTTAAATTCTTTAAATAAAAGAGACAAACAGGGAAAATTGAAATAAGCAGAGGATTGAGATTGGGCACTAGGATATTCATAAAACCTACCTGGTAGTCTGGGTCTTCATCGCTGTCGTTGCCAGCAAAGTCTCTGCATTGACTAAAATCAGATTCCTCATCAGCAAGTGCTTCCAGTCCCTCCTCCTTTATTATAACTGGCTGAACATTGTCCTGAAAGACACACAGGATAAGCAGATATGGATAAGAGTAAGAATTTATAATTTGGTGTACCTGTGATCTAGTGTTGTTTATCTTTCATTTTCATTTGGGAAGTTGTTTTCTTAATAATTTGCTCCATGCTTTCCCAGTTTGGTTGACTGGGAAACACATTTGGTCTGGGAATGGGGCAAAGTGTTGGTGCGTCCAACAAGTTCTGGCGAACAACTTGAGTATTAATTATTCTTTGATATTGACACTGACTCCATCGTATCTGCTTCAGCAGCTGTTAATAATAAGTGTTATGTGAGGAAAAGAAGAGAAACGAGAATAACAAATCAATATAAAACGCAACAGACGATGAACATCTGTGTGACAAAAGAAAGGAATTTACCTCATAAGTTCTGCCTTTCCACAGGTGAATAATTGGTGATCTTTTCACCCCAGCATCACTACTGGCCACATCTGTAAAAAGTCAAGAGGTTATTCATCTTATTTTGGAATCCTCTAATGAATAAGACCAAATTCACAAGACACAGAAAGCAAAAAACAGTAGACACACAAACCTATTTTCAGTCTGTCACTGCACAACATTGTCTCAGCTTCTCTTATGCAATAAATTGCTTTAACATCAGTTCTCAACCAGTTCACCTACTCAACAAATTAGGACTGTTAAGATAAAGACAGACAGAGACATGGAAAGTCAGCTGATCACTGGCTGGCTGCTGTCAATGCCAGATGAGCTTGTGGCAAGAAAGAAAGAAGAACAAATTGAGAGAATAGGTTTTATAATTATTAATTTCACCCATGTTCCAAATAAACTGTTCCAAATTTTGGCTTGTATTCTAAAACAACATTGTAGGAACGGGAATTTGTAACTTTATGGCTAACTATCTTATCTAAATGTATATGTGCACATCACAGTTTTGTGTGGATAAATATACTATAAAAGACAGCATAAAAATAGGATAGGAGAAAATAGTACGATGATTTTTTTTACATCGCAAAGTCCCGGGCTAAGCGCCCATCCGTTTCCTGTTTTTACACTAAGCTAAGCTAAACAGCTGCTAGCTTCAGTTTTATTTAATGGACGGATATGAGAACAGCCAATTTAACCATTTTTGACAAACTATAGTTCAACATTTTGTTTTAATAAAGAATAAAAAATAAAATAAAAATTATGATGAAATATTTACAACTTGGTCATAGACAGCGCACCTAATTTTCAACTAGTTGTCTGTTTGGTTGAGAAAAACAACACGGGGGATAGATAAACGTATCACCTCTGCGACTCTTCCTCCCTGAGTGATGGCTGATCTGGATTGAAACTTCCTCTACACCGTTAGGTGGATCCCTCCAGTCTTCTTCCTGACCAACTCCTCCCTCTGTCTGCTCCTCCGCTTCCCTCTGGCCTTTTCTGGCCCCCAGCAGCACCTTTAGCTCCTTCTCCGCTGTGTCCACCCTCCTCCTCAGGTTTTCAATCTGTGCCACACCCTGCGATACCTACAGGACAAAAACAAACAGTGTAGCAGTGAGTAGAAATCAATGTAAATACACATTTTAATGTTTTAATGTTAAAATTTCTCCAGCTACTAAAACCGGCCCTCCTACCACAAATGTGGATTTGTTAAAACATTGTAAGTGATAGAAAAACAGCATGAGGGACAAACCAACCCCACTGCCCCCCCCCAAAAATGACAAAAAACAAACACACACACACACACACACACACAAAAAAACAAAAAAACAAAAAAACAACCACCCCCAAACAAACAAACAAAAAACAGACATTTGGCAACTCCTATGGATTGTAGCATTTATTCTTTATATTTGCTAAATTGAAAATTATCCATGCATACTGCAGCTGGCATGTTGGAATATAGTAATTATGATATAATGACAATCTTTACCTGATAATAACCGCTAAGAATGTAATCAGAAAAACTAACTGTGATTTTCGGACGATAACTAAAACAGACATTTGTAGAGAAGTAACTAAAAGCAGTCAGGTGGCGTACTTCTAACCGCAGTTGAGCAGAACTCTCATGGAAGAGCAGGCAGATTTTCTCCACAGTTTCTCGAGCCAGAGATGACATGAAGACACTGAACTGGATCACCTGACAGAATAATACAGACCACCAGAGGTTAGAGGCAGACCGACAGACCAATACTGTCACGGCAGAATCAAGGGTGAAAATGAAATGAATATTTACAAATGATGAACCAGGAGGGCAATAGGCACTGTTTGGGATCTTGAAATCATTTCCCAACTTTTCAGTCAACTTTGTTTTTTCCTCAACATACAATTTTCATACATTAGACAAAAGGGTGAGGCTTTACTCATGATATAATACATTTCAGGTGAATGTAATGACATAACCACAAGTACAATATTATCATTTGTGCTCTTATTTAATATCTTATTATATATATATATATATATATATCATTGTAAGTCATAGAGGATACATTTTAATTGCTTTGACAATTTAAGAAAAAAATATAATAGTTATAATTAATGCTGACATTTGCAGGTGCACCGTTGTGTTTGTATATTTTACATTGTGCAGTGCGTACTAATGAATATGGCACATGACTTTAGGATTTCTAAAAACTTAATACTGGAACTGGTAAATATTTGTAAAAGTCTGTCCATACACCGTTCAATGAAAAGACTGAGATGATGTGAGAGAAACAATCATGCTGCATTAAAGGAAATGCCGGATAGGTTTGGCAAAAACAAACTATTTAAAGATCCCCTTTGACGTTTTGGGACCAAACAATCAACGAAGTCGTGAAAAACATGACAGAGCCGGTGCAGCGGTCAGTCAAAACAGGACTTCTGCTGTTTCTCCGATCAGCTGCTTGTGTGTTAAAGAGTCGGCGTTGTGTTGAAACGACACAACAACATTAACAGAAACACAGCTGTCCCTCGCTGTTATCAACAACAGTTCACCGTACCTCCTCCTCCGAGCAGCCGTGTGTGTCTTCCGTCCTAACTTTGGACATTTCTGCCACAGTGGAGTTGACCATTGTTTCCAAAATGGCGCCCACCTGCGCCTCCAGGTCAGACATGCTGACGGATGAGTATGCCGCCTCGGGCCTCTGTTTGTTTAACCACAGCAAACACCTTTTGATGCTACCACATTTTGGTTCTGGTGAGGGGGGGTGGGGATGGGGGTGGATAAAAAAAAAAAAAAAATCGTTCCTGTTGTGCGACACCGCCGACCCTTTCCTTCCGGGTCACGTTTTTCAAAATTAAAGATCTGTCCATTGTAATGTGTCCATACATTTTTGTGCAACAACACAAAAACGAGTGCGGAGGAAGAGACAGAGATTAATCCTCCTTAAGTATAACCAGTCTCATCACATTCATAGAATTTGTATGGCTTTATGTCTGAGGATGTTCATAAGAAGTTTTGACAAACAGTTTCTGGTGTTGAAGCTGAAAGAAAAGAGAGATGCTCCATTTTTAACCATGGCAAATATTTCATCAACTATATGTTATATTGATTCTGTATTAGTTTGATAGTAAAAAGGTATTTTAATGTGTCTGCACGGGCTGCCTGTTAAAGATCTCACTCATGGGCTTCTACAATGCAGACTACACTAGCTATAATCAAGCGTTAACTGTAGGCTATCATTTTAAACTCATGGTACAACAAATTCACCCTCTTTTCCTCATTACTGCCTTCCTGAGACATTCATATCACAGTCCTTTTTTTTCGTTTAAAAATCTATTTAAAAAAACCCGTGATGGAAAGCGTGAAGTAATTTTTTTTTTTTAACCCCTAAGCATATCTTACTTGTTTAACTGACTTTAATAAACTTGCATTGAGCAAAGGGAAATTGTCCCAGAGCTTCATATATTTTTCTGCATGTGGCGCTCAGTGGGTAAAGTTTGCACACCCCTGATCTACCTGGTCAAGCTCCAAAAACACACCAGAGACCTCCTCATTCACCATACACAAACGCTGGTCTTAAACCCCGAGTGAGTTAACAGCTCCCATGATTTGGACTAACCTCCCACCAAGTTTGAGATCACTGACCTCTCTTGGCTCTGTTCAGACTGGCCTTTAGGTTACATGTGGTGCTCTTTAGCATTCTATAGTCTGTACAGTGTCTTTACTTTATTTTATATCACTGCTTCTGTCATTTACTCTTGACTATGAAATGTACTACATTAATAAACATCACTTGCTTCCTACTGTAAAAAGGTGTCCTTGGCTCTAGACAGACATTTTTTATACTTTGAAAATAATAGCATTAACACGTGGACATAAAATGTACATGTAACGTAACAAACTTCTAGTCCCATCTAAAAATGCATTTAGTCGTTACTCTTCTGATTGAAACTTATCACACAACCCAAGGTTAGGAATTATATTATTTAAAGACAAATTTGGGGGTTTATGCATTGGTTGCATTTGGCAAAGACACACTATTACTAATGAGAAGACTCCTGAAACATGAAAAGGATCTTTTAATGACCAGTTGCAACTCTGAAAATGACCACAAAAACATTTTCTTCAGTCAACATTGAGTAGAAAAGTTACTGAGGTAAAAAATTATCTTCTGTTATCTGTTATACTAAAAGTGTTTGCTGATTTTGTTTTTTTTCCCTTCATGTCCTGTTTTGGTTGTAGTCTTTTATGGAGAACTATGGCTGAAATAAGACTTATGTTTCAGGCGGTTGTCCATGTGTTCTCTGAATCTTCTGATATTTCTCAGTACAGCTATGTTTTTTCAGCAGCCTTGAATCAGAAAACCCAAGTCCACAGCTGCTGCAAGAATACGGTCTTTCTCCAGTGTGAACCTGCATGTGAAACTTAACATGTCCCAGCTGCCTGAACCTCACTCCACACACTTCACATTCATAGGGCTTCTCCCCTGTGTGTATCCGTAAGTGCCTGAGGTAGCTTGTGTAGATCCTGAAGGCCTTGCCGCACAGCTTGCATTTATGCGGTTTTTCTCCAGAGTGCTGCAGTTTGTGAGACTTGAGAGCTTGTTGGATGATGAACCTCTTCCCACATATGTCACAGCCAAACGGCCGTTCTCCTGAGTGAATGCGCTGATGGTAGTCGAATGTGGCTTTGTAGAAAAAAGACTTCCCACAGGTATGGCAGTTGTACTGTGTCTGGACTACATGGATCAGCTCATGTCTATTCAGTGAACTAGCAGTTTCAAATCTCTTGTGGCAGGTCTTGCAGCTGAATGGTGTCACGTCTATTGTAGTTTTGTCCCGTCGATAGATAACTCTGCGGTTACCTCGCTCCCTGGTCCGTCTCCTGAGGACCTCCTCATCTCTGTCATCATGAGCTATTTTCTGGTGTTTCTGCAGCTGGAAGTTGTACAAAAATGTCTTTCCACAGAGGTCGCACATAAAAGACTTCAGTGCACCGTGAAAGAGCATGTGGGCTTTCAGCTTGTTGTCCTGAATGAAAGTCTTCTCACAGACTTTACATTTGAACGGCTTTTCACCGGTGTGAATACGAATGTGTCTCTTCAGGTTGTGTTGAACGGTGAACCCTGCTCCACATGTCTCACATGTAAACATCTTCCCTCTGTGGACCGCCTGGTGCGCACTCAGCGATTTCTTCTTGACAAAGGTTTTGCCGCACTCTGTGCATTTGTACGGGTGTTCTCCAGTGTGAATGCTTTTGTGACACTGCAGTGTAAGGGCACACCTGAAACTGTCCCCACACTCTGAGCATTTGTATGGTTTTTCAGTCCTGTGGACAGTCTGATGAGCCCGCAAATTGTGTTTGGTTTTGAAACCCTTTCCACAGCTGGAGCAGATGAACGGCCTTGTGTCTGTATGGACGAGCTGATGACTCTTGAGGTGCATTTTTGTTTTGAAAGTCTTGATGCATAGCTGGCACTTGAAGGCAGCGTACTTCTTCTCCTCGTGGCGCAACATGTGATGCTCGTAAGCTGCTGTTTTTCGAAATTTTCTCGGACACTGGTTGCAGGCAAAAAGTTTTTGTTCTTTGTGAGTGTTCAGGTGCTTGATCAGGTGGAAGCGCCGGCTAAAGCTTTTGTTACAGACCTCACATACAAACATCATCCCTTTCCTGGTGACGCCTGCTTCCTGTGGGTTTTGGCAGTCAGTGTTTGTGGAGTCTGTTATGCTCGTTGTGGTACAATCCTTTGCAGTGTCTAGACAAGAATGAAAATGATTAACCGACCCAATATTTATGGTAAAAGGAAATGAAAGAAGTCAAAGTGTCAACTTCCACATGGATTAACTTCTCATCAATTACTTATCAAAATTTACATCAGGAATCAATGTTATATTCTCAAATAGTATTTGTTTAGTAGGGGTGTGCCAAAAAATCGTTTCATATAAGAATCGCAATTCTCATTTGCTACAATTCAGAATCGATTTAAAATGTCCCAAAATCGATTTTTGAGTTTTTTTTTTTTAATAAAACAAATCCGCAGGCTGTCTGCCTCCATTTTGTGTGCGGGACGTCCTGACGGTTCTGGAACATACGCGCAGTAAGCACCAAAACAAGGACGAAACTACAACAATGGAGGAAAGAGAGATTCTACCGGCCCCGTCCTCATTGAAGGCAAAGATTTGGACTCATTTTGGTTTTTACTGAATGCCCGGGAAGGCTGAGCTTGACATTACTTATTTTATAGCTAGCTACTTAGAGTAGCATTTGTGGTCAACACACATTGGAAAAGGCACATTCCTTAGAATTTAAAAGGCAGTATGTTAAACTGCACCATTTCTTTTAATAAAAAGACACTTTTATTTTTGTTACTTAAGCAATGTGTGATATTGCTTTTATGCAACAGTTGCAACAATTCCATCTAAGCATGGATAAATGTTTAAAACTTCATAAATGTGAAAAAGACACTTTAATGTCTCCATTTGTCATTCTGTCTTGCAAAGCAGACTGGAGTAGATCATGAGGATCCTTTGCACACCTATAGATTGAAGCAGAAATCATTATGAATCAAATTGTTTTGAATCGAAAATCGATTTTGAATCGAATCGTAGCCCCAAAAATCGGAATCGAATTGAATCGTGACATAGTAAAAGATTCCCACCCCTAATGTTTAGTGGAGTATTGTTTCATTTTGTGTTAATGTGGATTATTTTAACAGTCATCATTATATAACATCTCACCTTGTCTGCTTCCTGGTGTGGACTCAGCTTCAGAATTCAGCAGTTTTGCTGCATCTCCACTATCTGAGGAAACAGTAAAAAAAACAAACAAAGAAACAAATAAAAAAAAAAAAACAAGGCAAGATTAGTTGTTGTTGAAGTCAACCAAAAATACTCTAAATGTTGTATGATTATAAAGGACCAGGTCTTTCGAGGCCACAGACCTCAAATACTTAATGAAAATCACCAAACAGGATCACAAGAGTTTCAACTAAAAACAATCAGTCTGTTTTTGTTTGCTGCACTGTGTTTGAAAGACAGTAAACCTCTTCCCCCACCACCTTCTTCTGTCAAGGTTTGAGTAGATGGAGCAGGGACAGGGAGAGGTGGAGTTAAATCTGGACAAAAATGTTCATTCTCATTGGCTATAATTATAGCTCATATAGCTCATCATTCATCCTTACACATATCCCCCTTTCCCTAGTTTTTATAGGGTTTAGAGTTCTCCTTTTATCGAAACTTACCAGTACTATGTCCACTGTGTGTCCCATCAGCACTCGTTGAATCAGTGATTTTCTCTGTCACTTCATCTATTTTTGTTTTTAACGTCCCAAATGGCTTCAAGGTAAAAATCAAACCACTCTGCTCAAACAGGACTGGGCAACCATTAAGGACATTTTCTCTCCACATTCTGGCATTTTCAAAGTTTTCAGTCGTGGTTTTCAGCTTGCTTTCAAGCTGACCCACTTTGGCCTTCAGAATCTTGTTTTCACTGTGCAGCATCGAAGACATCAGAGAGAATATCGCGTCAATCTTTCTCGTTGCCTCCCGCGCTATCATTTCCATGATGCTGCTTTGCTGTGAGGATGAAAACAAGGATGAAAAGACATTAATTCAAAAGTCACAACAAATAAATAAAAAACTACAAGTGATTGAATGATATTTTACCATGGTGTTATAGATAATTATTACATTGTAAAGGGTTCAACTGATTATACAATGTAGTTTAATTACTAAATCAATAAGTGTGGCACAGTAAATTATAGGATCACCACTGGTGTACAGCACCAGTCTAATTACAGGTAGACAGTACTCAGTCTAGGCAGACAGCTAGAAGACATGGATAATTTTTAATGTGTGTGAACACATTAATATCTTTCCGTTTGAATATAATTTTTGGGTCAGAAGACGTGTTGAAATCCATAAATATATTGTCCAAAAAAGTGGAAAATGTCCACCACAGTTTACCTCTGATTTAAGTGAGGTGTTCAACCTGTTCTGATTGAAAGGTTTGAACTACCTGTTTATTTAGATATGAGAAAAAGGCAGGGAGAAAAACCTTCTCACAGGACAGGCCGGAACCAACCAACATGTCCTCTATGTTTATATTTAATCAACGACTAACCGGTTAATCAAATATTAGCAGTTACCAATAAATGCGATAATCAGCAGATAACCACAGCTGTGGAGGTTAAACACCAAATCGTTGTTGTATAATCACAGTGAATAATGTACTCAAGTGATGTTCATTCAGTCCCCACAACTTCCAAGTTAAGAGTCCAAGTAAGACTTTTTACTTATAGTCTTAGACTTATTAATATTAACAAACATGACGCCATCTTTGTTGTCAGCCTAGCCAGTTAAAGCACAAATACCCCGACCAAAGCATCGATAACAAATAACCACGTCACTCACCTCCCGGCAAATGTTCGCCTGCTTCGTCTTATTCTCTTCCTTCAAGTTTCCGACGAGCTCAACAGTCGCCTTAATGGCCGTCTCCATGATCGACTTGGTTTCTAAATAAAATACAGACTTTCCTGACATTTTTTGCCCCCAGTCGACTGCCGACTCTTCCATTGGCCGAGACAAATGACCCCGGAACTGACGCCATTGATCCAGGAAATGGAAGTGTCACTGAATAAAGTGTAGAATTTCAAAATAAAACTCACCGCTGCTTCGATTGCAAATTGTCTTTAATTTCAATAAAGAAAGAAAAACATTTCTGGACAAGGCCTTATTAGATAGAACTGTACATTTTACTTGGTACATTATTACCTTGAAAAAAAAAATCTCACCTTGATGGTATCCGATGGGATTATTATGAACTATTAACATAATTATTTCAAAATAGCAAACAACTAAGTTCATTTTTTAAATATCAACTCAACTAAAAAGAAAACTTTGCAACCCTTCCTAAAATAGAATTTTGTGTTTTTGTGACATTAACCACCTTATGGCGGTACATCACCTCATGACCGCTGTTTAAGATGTGTAACTTTGAGATTCCCAAACAGCCGGTGTAGTTTCTAATGCCATGCCTGCTTTGATGTTTTTTTCCAGCTGAAGTTACTGAAGCAAAAACAAATATGAATTTGAATTATTAATGCCACAAACAATGCTGCTAACATCTAGAGAAACTTTGGCAAGATTAGAGCTGCCACAACCATTACAATAAAGTACTCCATTAAAGGCTTTTGTTTAATCCCTTAACTCCAATATATTAAGAGTAACAGCTGAGAGATACCAGAGCCCTGAAGAATTAAAAGAATAAGTACAAACAACCACCGTTTGTACCGTAAAGCTATCACAAAATATTTTGTATTTTTACATAGTAATTCCAGCAACTCAACATATTTTTAAAACAAATTTCCTTCCTCTCAATGCACCAACTCTCAACAACAGATTAGAAGGTAAAAACAATCAAGTTATTTTGTCAGTGTCCCCTTTTTTCTGTTGAGTGATAATTTTTTCCCCTTAACACAAAAAAACACCACTTCACTTGTGGCTACCGGATTAAGCCAAGCTCTCCCATTTGTCAGCATATTAGTTGCATACCATGCTCTCTGAGGCTTCAGTCACAGCTATGCTTCTTGAGCTGCCTTGAGTCTGAGAAGCCACGGCCACACTGCTGGCACGAGTAGAGCTTCTGCCCGGTGTGCACCTGCAGGTGGGACTTGAGCTGGTTTGACTGGTGGAACTTCCTCTGACAGTACAGACATTCAAATGGTTTCTCTCCCGTGTGGATCCGCAAGTGTCTGTAGAAATTCCCGTCTGTTCTGAAAGCTTTGCCGCATTGGTCACATTTGTACGGTTTTTCACCAGTGTGAATGCGCTCATGCTGCTTCAGACTACCGGCGTGGAAAAATCTCTTCCCGCAGACGTCACACACAAAGGGCCTCTCCCCTGAGTGGCTTCTCTGATGATATCCAAAAGAGTATTTGTTATGGAAAGACTTCCCACATATGCCACAGTTGTACTCCTTGTGTTCACTGTGGCCTCTTTCGTGAAGTTTGAGGGAATATGCAGCACTGAAACCTCTCAGACATATTTTGCAACTAAACGGTTTAACCAGAGACTTATTTCGTCGCTGAGTCTGGAAACATTTTTCTGTACCATCCGTCTCCTCGTTCCTGTCTGCATGCACGTACCTCTGATGTATTAGCAGCCTGCAGTTGAAGAGGAAGGTCTTCCCACACAGATCGCACATAAAAGGCTTCCTGGCACCATGAATGAGCATGTGGGACTTGAGCTTGTTGTTGTCTGAGAAGCTCTTGCCACACTCCTGACAGGTGAATGGCTTCTCCCCTGTGTGAATGCGAAGGTGCCTCTTGAGGTTGTTATTCAGGCTGAACCTTGCTCCACATATGTGACAGGTGAACGGTTTCTCTCCTGTGTGGACGACGCTGTGTCTTTTCAGAGCAGTGCCAGTCCTGTATGATCTGTTGCACACAGTGCAAATGAATGGAGTGATGCCTGTGTGCTTCCTCTTATGCACTGTTAGGGAATGGGCATATTTGAAAGTCTCCTCGCACATTGTGCATTTGTATTTTTTGGTGCTTGTGTGAACCATGCGATGGAAGCGAAGAGTGTCCTTGCTCTTGAACTCCTTCCCGCATGTTGCGCAGCTGAACGGCCTTTCCTCCGAGTGCACGGCCATGTGACATTTCAGCTGGACAGACGTCTTGCAAGTCTTGTCACAGAGCTGGCACTTCAACATTTGCTTCCACTTCTCGTGGCGTAACAGGTGGTTTTCCAGAGACTGCTGAATTCTGAAAGTTTTCCCACACTGATCACAGGCGAACGGTTTTGGCGGTTTCAGTCGCTGGTGATGCTTCAGATGATTCTGGAGCGACTGCTCTTTTCTGTACGATCTTTTACACTGAGGGCAGGGGAATGGTAGGGGGGCCTTACTCGCCTCATGACGCAAGACATGATTTTCCAAAGATTTCTTCTCTAAGAAACTTCTGTCACATTGGTCACAAGCAAACAGCTTCTTGTGGGTTTTCATGTGCTTGTTCAAGTCACATTTCCGTTGAAAAGGGATATTACAATGCTCACAGATAAAACGCTTCACTGTTTGTGACTCATTTTTTCTTAGCTTTTCGTCTGACTTGATGTTGCTCTCTTCAGTGCTGTTGCTAGTGGACACTGGAAATGGAGCGGGGAAAAAAAAAAAAAAGAAACAATTAATCTAATACTTTTTACAGTTTGTAATTCAATATGTACGTTTTTCAAAATTGCATATTCTGCCTATTTAACCCAGCTCCTTTACAAACAAACAACAGTATGAAAGCTGATCATACCTTTTTCATTTTTAGAAAGCACTCTCCTTGTCCTCCTTGTTCTCCTTGAAGGCACCTCTTCCACAGGTGTCTGTGATGGATAGGGAAGTAATTTAAGTTTAAAAGAAATACTAAAAATACAATCCTTTAAAGTTGTCAGTGACAGTTTCACATTTATGCTTCATGTTTTTGTCCATCATACATATCGAGATAACATCTATACAGACACCATATCTGATCCACACTATCATCATAAAAACACAGTTCATTCTAATATGTGGTTACTTCCAGAAAAATACCAAGCCATTAACACCAGACCTTTCCCTGTACTGAGTCAGGACCACCGATGGCGCTGGAGGCCTCTTGAGCTGGAGACCCTGACGATTGTGTTGGTTTGAGGATGAGTTGTATTGGTGCCATGGTTTCACAGACAGCTGGTGATGACAGCAGCACGGTGGGGGCGGGGCTTAAGTTGCCAACAAGCAGCACTGAGGCTGCTGCAGGTTTAGGGACAATCACGCCTTCAGATGTGGGGCTGGAAACGATTTCCCTTTCTGCTGGACCAGGCGGAGGGATTGCAGTAGTTTGAGCAGGTTTTAGGGCAGCTTGGCTGGTGGAGCCTCGTGGCGCTGGTGTGCCTGTGTTGATTCAATGGCAGAGAGGGGGAATGTCACAGCAATGCCATTTCATTGATCAATATGCACTGGTTCATTATATCAATAGTGCTACAAATACAGTAGTTAGACCTGCTGAATCTTAAAATTTGCTTTACTTCATATCACTGTACATTGATGGAAAAAAATGCCTTTTTATGATTTTCGATCATTAACTACACTCAACCATTTCGCATTACACAGAAGATGGACACGTTTATCAGTAAAGGCCTGATGAGTACTTCTGTGAATGAATAATGTGCCTCCTGATTTGTGATAGATTGTCAGTTGAATATACTTATTGTCGCATAAATACAATGGAGGTGATCGGCTGCCTGATCATCGGTAGCAGCTCCCTATCGGCTCACACTGATTAAACGTAAATGTGTTTTCTCAAATAAACACATCAGTCAGATGGGTGTCGTGTGCTCTTCGGTGAGTGAGTGATTAATCGGTTGACCAGTGCGCACTCACCCATCAGAGGGCCGTCCTGGGGCGGGATGGGAGCTTTGCTCCCGGCCTCGCTGATGCTCCTCAGCTCCTTCTCCAGCTGCTCCATCTCCCGGCCCAGCTGACCCACCCTGGCCTCCAGCTCCTGCTCCAGCTGCCCGGCTTTCCTCTGCAGCACGTCCTCCAGCTGCTCCACTTTGGCCCGCAGAGCCTCATTCTCCTCAAGCAGCTCGGAGGAGAACTCCGTGAACACTTTGTGGATCTGGACGACCAGACACTTCTCTATCGCTTGTATTTCGACGAACTTGGCGTCTTCCCACTCCGTGTTTGGCGCCTCTTTCGCCCAGACGTCCCTGAAAACGGACACTGTCGCCTGGATGGCCACTTCCACCACCGAGGCCACTTCGCTGCCGAACTTCGCCTCCATTTTCTTCGGTTTAAAGATCACCCCGCCGCGTCTGCCAGCTCGGCGGACATCTTTAGTTTAAAGCTGTAACTTGAAATCAGGCCTATGGTATATTTCGCACCCAACTAGGACGTAATGTCTGCTTCCATACATGGAGGACCGTGCGCTTCGGAAAAGGTTTCGCGTTGAACATCCGTTTCCGGTGTCACGCCAACATTTCAGCATAAAAGCCGTACACTCCTTACTGAAAAAGCTTTGATGACGAGAGGGAAGTTTCATAATTGACCTTAAAAACATTACATTTGTTGTATCTGGTCTAGAGTATTTTAAGTATATAATAGCTGACTTTTAAGTTTTGAATTTCTAAATGATAGAAATATTATATAATTAATTAATTTCAGGAGGAACCCACCCCCCGTCACAATCCTCAACAGAACAGTGTCTAGTGTGGACTCATTCAGGTTCCTGGGAGCCACAATCTGAAGGGGACCTCCCACATAGACTCTGTCAGGAAGAAGGCCCAGCAGAGGTTGTACTTTCTGCGTCAGCTGAGAAAGTTCAACCTGCCTCAGGAGCTGCTGGTCATCTTCTACACCGCCATCATCCAGTCTGTTCTCTGCACTTCCATCACTGTCTGGTTTGGATCGGCCACCAAGCAGGACAGGAACAGACTGCAACGGACTACAAGGTCTGCAGAGAAGATCACTGGGACCGACCTTTACGGGTCCAGAATCAGGAACCGGGCAGACCCCTCACACCCCGGGCACAAACTGCTCAGACTGGTAGGCGCTACAGAGCTCTGTTCGCCAAAACCACCAGGTTTAAAAACAGTTTCTTCCCCCAGATCTCCCCATAAACCAACTGTCAACCTCATGAACATTTGCACATTACTGCACTACTGCACCATTGTACAATATTCCACTGCAAATGTTTCTAAATTCTCTCTCTCTCTCTTTCTCTCTCTCTCTATATATATAGTCTTTCCTTTAACGTGTCCGAAATCGAAACACCGGAGTGAAAAGTATGTTTACACATACCTAGCAATAAAACTATTTCTGATTCCGAATGAACTATTTTCTAAAATACAAATTTCCTGCCTTAATAAAGATTAACTATATCATTTCATTTGTTATTATTTCTACGTTTAAGGCTCATTTCTACTGTCTATTTTTTTTTTTTTTTTTTTTTTTTTTTTACAGAGTAGAACTGAATGCTGACCTTTTCAGTGATATACGGTGGATCTAAGCCCTGTCCTCAAATGTTTCCCTTATCAGTTTTACAGAAGTATACTAAGTTGTGCTAAAGGTTTCGCAAAGTTAAATTGATGCTTCTGATGCAGTCTGTATATGCCACTGAGACATTGTTTACCATAACAGGCTTTAGAAATTAACCTGTCTTTAACTGATGGCAATCTGAATTGTGTAATATATGTTGAAAGGAACTACAACAGAAATCCTCACTTCACAGCCTCCAATAACGTCCTGCAAAGCCACAGACCTCACTTGCTCACTGGTTCACAAAAAGAGACGCACAAAAATTGTCTTTCAATATCCCAATTTGTATTTATCAATTCAAAGAAAGGGCTGTACAGTCAATAATTCGCAGTTGGTTCTGATCCTTTATATATTACTGGTTCACCCATTCACCTTTTTCCATGTTGGTAGATTATGTCGCCACAGTATGTTACAATGATTGTATAGTGGAAGGACGGGTCTTCAAAACATGCACAGCAGTACCATAATAGAATCTATATCATTCATGCAACCTCTTTGTCTGATGCGTTTGTGTGGAGGATTCATAGATCATCTTCGATATGGTTTTTGGTACAAAACAATCTCACACAGAATCAAAAAAGTTTAACATAACAAAGACAAGGGGCAGTTTTCTCAGTGTCACCATGAATAAACATATTTTCCTCTTATGCTTTTATTTTTTTTACAGAAAACATTTCTGAACAGATACATTGGTACAATATCAGGTGGCTGAAAGCAAGCATACCAACAGACAGACAGGCTGAGGGCAGACTGACAGTGGTGCTCTGGGGTCCTGGGAGGGAAAAAACTGTAAATATCTGAGTATTGAATTGGCAGCACTAGGTGGCTGGTGTCATAAGTTGAGCAGGAGTCACATATGGAATTAGAACAGTTAAAATCTGAGAGGAAATTATTACTGGAAACTATGCACTGAGAAAATTCGGCCCAGGTCTTCATAAATTCATCTCGAGACAAAGAGGATGCCGACTGCACAACATAGTCATTTTAATCTGTGTGAACTAAAGCTGTGCGTCCGTGTAAAGTGTAAAGGGCTGCCTGAATTACCTGTAAAGCTGCGGACAAATCATAGAATACCACAAGCGGACAGAAAACCAAAAACCCACGAGCATTCATTAGTTAACTGGAACATCATCTAAAAAATATTGTGCTTTCTTCGTTTTAAAGCAGAAACGAGCAGTTTCTTTGTCTAATCTTGTGCAACTTTGTCAAAATTTCTGTCCATCTCAACTGTGAGATGTACTCACATTCAGCAAGTTACAGCAAAATGATAAAAAACTCAAATCCAGTTAAACACAAACGTTTCTTTAAACACAGAATTTTTCCTACACCTGGTCATTCAGCATGGAAACTTGTGTATGTATAGATACTAAGATATTGAAATATAGTAATCAGCCAGTTACTGTCAATGACAGTTATGGTCAAAAATATCTGGGTCTGTTTGAGTTCAAGAGGATAGTGATTATATTTAACACCTATGATTGTCCTCAGGAAACACATGGAGTCGAGATAAAAAAAAAATTTATAAAATTTTTGATTGATTAGATTCACTGTTGTCTGGGCCCAAGTCTGGATATTTCCTCATTATGTAATCCAGACTGAATATGCAATCTGAGCTGAGGATGATTGTCTGCTCTTGTCTGTACATTGGAACAAGCAGGAGTTAGTTTGACTGACAGATGACGAGTATATGTGAGATTGTTGTGGTTTTTTCAGCACTTCTAGTAACGTAAACAATAGATGTTATTTTTAACCCCCCCCCCCCAAAAAAAAAAGTTTTGTTCAACCTTTCAGTTTCAACTGTCCATGAAACAAACATATTCAATATTTTTTGAGAGAGAAAAAAAAGGCAATTACACCAATATAAAATTGACCTTAACAATAAGTCCATTAGCATTTTTGAATAATTTTCTGTAGTCCAACCTATTGATTGATCAACGAATTGTTTCAGCTCTAGCATAAATTTCTTGACCCTCAATAACCCACATTTAAGCAGTATTGTACCACTTGCAAGGAGCATGAGGGGAAAAAAAGTGAAAGTCACTATACAAACGTCACTGCTCCTGGCCTAAAATCAAACAATTCTTTTACTGGTAAGTTTCCTGGGTCTGGCATCCCTGCTGGATCCCCAACACCACTGACCATCAGGCCTCAACTCTGCTACAGGCCAGTGTCCCTAGTGCAAAGATAAAGTTGCATAAAGTCATTGCTGACATAATCATTGTCATCTTCAACATTAATTCCTGAAGTCACCCCTCTACTATCCTCATGAATTCTCGTCCATATTACTGCTTAATAGTGGTTTCGGTGTCTTTATATATGCACCTAGATGATCTGCAGTGGTTTTTCTTCCTGCTTTTGTAGAAATAAAGATTTGATATAATAAAAATAGAGATTTTACATCTCAATAAATAAAGATTATATTTATTGAGAGCAAGAGGGAACACTCATTCATAAGGAAACTAGTTTAACGACAAAATTCTACATTCATTTCCAGTGAGGGAAAAAAACACTGACTATGAATACATGAATGATAAATCAAAAGGTATTTTATTCATCAATTCATCTCAGCCGACAGACTAAGGTTGATGTGAACCGAACAGCACAGACACACACACACAGACAGACAGGGTCATTGTGAGCTCATCCATATACAATAAACCAAATCTCCACGTGTGTTTTGTACTTCAGTCCGTTTATCATTATGTTAACTCACGTTGACTTTCACACAATTTCATCCGTTGTGATGTTATTAGGTGAGCCGAACCCTGCATGTTGTGTCCCATGTGTATCTACAGCAACATGGTGTTGGATGTTGCTCTAACATTCTGTTAGAGTCACTATCTGAAAGCAAAGGACTGCACTTTGTTCACTTTACACATGGAGGTTTTTCTCCTCCAAATCTCACCTTCTTTTATCTCTGACTGATTGTTGTGTCCAACATGCATGTAAATTATTGCATTGATCTGGCATTCACGCTTTATTCAAATGCGTAAAAAGCGACAAATTAAAAAGAAAATGAAAGAAGTTACAACATCTCAAGACATCTTTTATAATAAACACAAAGCAGTAGGTCGAGAGAAAATTTTAATTCCTGATGTAAATAAATGCAACCTTAAGAAAAGCTGGAACAGCCAGATATAACGATACAGTTAATGCTTAAAGATGATTAACTTTACCCTGGCAAATAGATTTCTACAAAATATAAAACTAATTCTCAGTGAGATTCTCTTTATTGGGCTCTGCAGCCTAATAAAGTGGATGTAATGTTAAAGCCCAACTGAAATCAGTTCTAATAATTTCTTTTCTTAGTCACAAAGTTATTTTGCTTCCTTATTGTCAACGGGGCGCCATCATGTATCCAATGAACGACAAAATATAAATTCTCCTTTTAGATGTGCGTACTGCAGTTGACAAAAACACGTAGGACAGTCAGTTGGACTTTAACTGAGTCAAAAGGTTGCAAAGATTACAAGTGAAAAGAGGAATATTTCCTTATGGAAGCAGTGATATGAGACAGCAAAAAGGCAAAAAATTTGAAACGCTATCATACCAGGATCCTCCAACCAGCCCAGGACAGTAACTGTGGTCTGCCCATCAGGCTTCACAGTTGGTGCTTCGTAAAATCCCGCAGCTGCATTCATTCAATAGACTTGATTCTTCTTTGTTTCATTTCTGTCCACGTGTCCCTGCTGTTTATGGCTTTGTGGTGAGGTTACAAGAAATGGAACAAACGAAACATTAACTGATGTGTGGATGCAGTCAGTGGGCAGCATAGACAAGCTTCTTTAGACATGTGATTTCTCTCCAAGTAAAACATGCAATCTAATAACATACACAGTTTCTCCCTTTTTTTCTAAATATTTGGTCAAACTGAGATCCAGGCTCTCACCTGTGTGTTAGTTCATTTACTAACTAACATATTACCTCGACCACAGGGTCATGTTCTTACCCGTGTCAGCAGGATTGTAGAAAATACTGGATCGACCTGTACTGGACTTGGTGGAAGGATGGCATGTGGGACAGGGAAGAGACCATCCAATTTTGATGCAGATTTTAGTTAAAGGGTTCAGGACTTTTATTATCACATTCCCCAACATTGCTAGACATCAAAGTAACAATATTTGGCCTTGGTGGAGGTAAATGCTCTGAGCTCCTTCCTGGTTCAGTCATTCATTCCCGTCTATGGCTACGCTGTTTACACTCTGCAACATGTTTATAACCCTTTAACATGTTCAAATTGCTGAGTTATATACTTCTGTGTGTGTTTGTGTGAGTGTGTGTGTGTGTGTGTGTGTGTGTGCACGCGAGTGTAGGTCTATTGTAGATTGGACATGTCTGGAAGACTGAGGTTGCGTCTGAGGGGGGACAAACATTAATACGTGAAGCACACAGTGAGCACACACACCAACATAAATAACCTGAGAGCTATGGAGACCCTGGGAGTGGAGAGCTGCTGCACAGACGCAAACATACACACACATTGATCTTTCTACAGTTGTTAGGACCCCCGGCGATGTAGTTCATCCTCCAGCCTCTTACCCAAACATTCACCATCAGAAAAAATTACCTGACCCTGATTCATAACCATAAAACAGCCCTTTAAAGTTGTAACAGGCCAAAATGTCTTCACGATGCTGGTTTAAAACCAAAAACTGTCCACCCAACAATAGAAAGATATGAACAACCACACGCGCACACACAAACACGCACGGAAGATATTGTATACAAAAATGGATGCAACAGATTTTTGTGAGTTCACTGAAAGGAACATCCAACAAGTGGTTTCAGCCTGAGGACCTCACTCATTAAAAACTAAGCCAGGCACTGATTTTGTGCTTATGATGAAATCCAAACATATCATTTATAGGAAAGGAAATAATATGTTGATGCTAAGATCAGCGGGGCAAAACTAATTTTTACCACATTTTTCTAGATATTAAAACTTAAATCTCTCAACAGTTATTGCCCAAAGTAGGAGCACTGTCATACTTTAATTCA
Source organism: Remorina albescens (assembly GCA_034769265.1). Classification (NCBI taxonomy): domain Eukaryota; kingdom Metazoa; phylum Chordata; class Actinopteri; order Carangiformes; family Echeneidae; genus Remorina; species Remorina albescens. The sequence goes on along the minus strand of CM068497.1, from coordinate 21,563,665 downwards.
GTTTAGTTTTTTTATTTTTATTTTTTTAAAGATGAATAAAAATGCAACTTTAATGAATGAGGCCCTCTGGGAACCAGAGTTTCCATCTCTTTCAGGGTTGTGATCTTTCTTAAAATCTGAATTTGAAGCTTTTGTATGAGGTTCTGAACAACACTCTGCTCCCCCCCCCTTGTTGTTTTGGGCTTACAGTGCTGATTCATCCATGATGGGTTTGGACGAATGTTGTCTAAGTGTTGTTTGGTATCCAATAAAACCACGTTTTTATTTTTTTTATTATTTTTTTTTTGTGGCCAGACCTCAAGACAGATGGGACAAAGTGGAGAACAAATAACAAAAAAAAAAGGCTTCTCTAAGTTTGTATGTCTGTAAAACACTCTCATACATGATTTCTGAGGAGTAATAAGACCTAGCGTATGATGTCTCAACTTACAGACAGACAGATAGATACAGTAGATAGGACAGACAGACGAGAAATACATACAGATAGAGCTCATCTCATAGAAAAAACAAATAGTATGTGGAACAGTATGAGCTACGTTTTAACGCACTTCCAGCAATCAGTAACATCTCCCAAGTTAACGTGATTCATGTTCCGTCTCTCTCTCACGTTAACGCTGCCCGGATTCAGCAGGACAGTACTCCACCCCGGCAAGCATCTTAAATAGCCATCAGGGGGCGTCAGTGACTCTGTGTTTTCTCGCAGAGACACAGAGGAGAGAGAGACAGAGAGAGAGAGAGAGAGAGACGCCTGTCTCCTGCTCCCAGTTTGTCCTGTCCGTCCTATGAGTGAGTCTGGATCAATCCTTCTGTCCAGTCTGTCACTTTCCATCCAAACACAACCTCTTTGTTGACAGTGTTGGAGGAGGAGAGATGAATGGAGGCGTTTTCCTACCAGTCTACAGCCGCAGCCGCCGCCGCCTCCTACCCGGAGTTCATACTGATTGATCCCGACCAATCTGTCGATTGGCTCACTTTTTTTTACCAGGCTTTTCTGAGCGCTTCGCGTCCGACTTCCCACCCCGATCCGACCTCTCTGACCGTTCGCCCCTCTCCCGCTCCTTCTCTTTCTCCTTTTCTTTGTCTGCCCGCTCGATTCGCTCGGCCCGGTCTGAGCGCTCACCGCCTCGCTCTGACCTGTTGTCCGCCTTGCTGCCATCCCGGCGTGTGCCCTCGTCTGTGGATGAGGTAGTTGGTTGGGGCTGACCCCATTTGGCAATCTCCTCGTGCTCTGAGATACTGGTGGTGATGTTGGTCACCCATGCTTTGAGGTCCTCCTGAAGAAAGAGAGATCACAGATGTCAGCTGATTGGTGTTTTATTATTTGGATATTACTGAAAAGGTTTTGTAAACAAGACTTAGAGAATAATATAGCATCTATTTTCTCTTGGGCAAAATGGTGAATTAAGAACATCCCGATAAGAGAGGGAAGTGTGTGTTGTCATTTGAGTTTCTCTGTTTTGGGCTGGGAATATGAGATGTTCTTGCTTTTGAGTCCCTCCTGTTAAAACGTTGGTCCTCCCCAAGTTTAGAACACACTGGTGCCACCCACACCCAATCTGTCATAGTGAATTACGCAGGAAAAACAAGCTTTCCTCCACTAAACAAAGAGCCTTCTTCATCCACAAAGAAGAGCACAGAGGGACTGGTAATAGGGAAAGCTGGCCACTGCATTTCTTTCCCAACACAAGTAATGGTGATGGAGACCCACACAAACTGCACATGGGCTTTTCTGTGGTTCAGAAATGGTTTTATTCTCTTCCATGTGTCAGTGGCATAATGCTTCATAATTTTATTGGCTCCCATGTTATCTCCCTTGTTGTGTAACACTTTGTTGACTGACGATGTGAAGGGCAGGGAGGGGGTCAGTGGGGGTGTCAGAGGCAGAGATGCAGCTGAGGGAACCTTTTATTTTGATCTGAGATGCTGGCGGTCGAGCGTAAAAAATTTAGCGGCTGTAACAATTGTTTACAGAACCTTTAATGTGTCTGAGTTATCAGTGAAACAAATCCAATGTTAGAACTGATCAACTCTTCTGAGATATGAACAAAAACCTCTCACCTCATCTTTAGCGTGAAACAAAAACTCGCTGCCATCCTTTGTTCTGCAACAAGAGAAGAAGATTTAGAAACTTAGACACAAATAGTTTTGGAAGAAATGTTTTTCGGAGTGAAGACCTGCCAGAAATAGCATTTAGAATAGAATTAGATCAAATTCCACCATCTTGAACTGCAGCCGGTGATTGTGGTTCTTGACTACTAAGCCCAAAGTGCAGATTAAGGACTTCCATCCATGGCTACTGTTTTGGTTTTGGTGGGCTGGTTAGCAGCCATTGAACTTTTAAAATGAAATATCTACATAAAGAAACTCTTAATGAGACAATCTGTACAACTCATCTGAAAAGTAGATTGCCTATCCCGCCCTAAACTACTGTTCTTCACCCCAGTGACTGGGATATTTACTATTCCTGAACAAAAAAAAAAAAAAAATCACAAGTGTGCCTGTATTTAAAAACTGCAAAAACAATTTGGTAATAGAAATTGAATTGAAATTTCCTCACTTGAGAGTGAAAACGTTCTTCTTCTTCTTGTAGCCGTTAGTGACGTCGCAGTGACAGTGGGAGAGGTTGAGCAGCGGCTCATTGTTGTAGGGCGTAGTGGTGTTCTTGGCGTCCTTGTAGAAACCCATCTCCCCTTTGTTCAGCACGCAGTAGAGATTGACCCATGACCTGCTGTGGTGTGGGAAGGCCGGAAGGGCAAGGGGGAATGAGAGTGGAGGGGGAGGTGGAAGGGGTGGTTCGGGGAAGGTGGGGAGGTGGTGTGGTTGGGGGAGATACAAGGAGTCAGGTAGAGTTGCAGAGAGGTGCTCGCTAAGCTAACACCTCACTCACCTGACCAGAGCAGACAGGTAGGTAGGCGGGATGAACCGGTGCCAAGAAGGGAGGTGGAAAAACACTGCTGAACAAACACAGACGAACGCACAAACGGACGAACGGAGGAGGAGGGGGGATGTACGGGTGGGAAGGAAGGCTACGTACAGGTAATGTGTGTGTGGCTTACATATGACTTACCTTGGAGGAGACGACAGGAGCACAGAGGAGCCAGCAGCGCAGAGGGGAAGAGGAGAAAAGACACAGAGGAGTTTGGTTAAATGGCATTTTGGCAACAACACAATTTAAAGTCTGGTCATGCACCTTTCCCTATGTGTGTGCGTGTGTGTGTGTGTGTGTTCACAAGCGCATTCCAGTTCACTACTGACATCCAAGTATAGGTATTATTCAGAGCAAGCTGTCTGTGTACAGCTTAATATTCCAATTTCAGATATGTCAGAGTTATCAATGAAAACACAACTTAGAATAGAAAAGACAACGGTGCATGGGATCGATCATGGCTGAATTTAACAGAAGATGATGGGAAAACTGGAAAACATAATATTAACATACAGCAGTCAAGTGTCTTTTTTGATGCTCCCACTGGGAGTCCACCATGTCAGAAGTTTTAAAACGATACCAACATGGTTTTAAGAACCAGATTATTTCCACAAACATGAAAGCAATTGTCATTTGAAGGATACATGTTCATTATGTGGAACAAAAGTTAATGTCAAATGGCAAGATCACTGAAATTCCTCAAAAAAATTGGTGGGGTTCTGATTTCGCCCACATTTACAACCATGGCTGATACAAACTAAAACCATAATTTTGTTAAACCTGTCCCACACAGTGTAAGATGCTGATAAGAATCTGAGGCTGCACAGAGGACAGACACTACAGGAATGGTTGGAATAAAATAAAAACTTAACATCCTCTGCTTTCATTTATCTACGGATAGAAAACTTTGTTCAGAGAGACTGATGACAGAATCCTTAAATTGGAAAACTGACCACTGACAGCAGCTCAAAGCTAAAAGAGAAGTGAAAGTTTAATGTCACTTGAAGTTGACATAGAGAATAGACACGATTGACATGCACCATGTATTTTCATAAAGAAAATATCCTGAATAATACCAGATCATTAATGTGCATAAACATACCCAGTCTCTTCATGAAGCTATGTGATAGAGACAGGTTGAATCTCAATCTTTCCTCACAAACTAACCTCTCTTCCCCAATATTGATTGGGGGGAAAAGATCTGAGGGGCTAACCTGCAGATCTTCTCCTCCAGTCAAACTCAAATAAAAAAAGAGAGCGTACAATAAGTAAAAGGAAGAGCCATTTGGAGATTCACACTTTATAAGCAGATTTAAGCCATTCGGGATAATGCTTTACCTTGTTATGTACATAAAAGGGCATGTACATATGAGACATTCATCCATTGCCTTCACTGGACATGTGCGTGGGAATCCTTAGCTGGAAGGGGATGAGCTTTGAGTTGTCAGCTTAGCCAATAAGGGACAGTGCAGAAGGACTTTTCCGTCTGTGTTGCCGGAGAAAGCAGGCCAGTCATCTGTAGAAGTCAGGTAGCATGTGTGCATGTGTCTCTGTGCTGCGTGTGTGTGTGTGTATGTGTGTGTGTGTGTGTGTGTGTGTGTCAGTGCGTGCTTTCATTTGTACACGCAAGGGCTATGCATCAGGTCACAAAGCAGGGTACGCCATCGACAGCTTTAATCAGCCTTCCCTCTCGCAGCATTCATCAGCCAGCAGGTCAGTCTGCCGCGCTTTACTATATTAGCTCAGGATCATGAGGCCTCTTCGGCCTCCTGAATGATGGTGTGACTTCTGTGAGCTGCTGTTCGACTTTGAATTCATGTCGCTGTTTTCTTCAAATACTGATGGTGATGACCAGAGATGACATACTGCACAACAAATATTCAGAATCTGCAGCCTGATATGAGAATATCAGCGCGTGGGTGTTTCTGCTGGTGTCCTGATTCATAGGAAATGCTAATATTAGCTGTGTTTATTAGCTATAAAAACGTGGAGAGAGCTTTAAGCTTAGCAACGTGCTTAAATTGGCTTTTTGTAAGTTTTGTGATTGCTACATAACTAACATCAATAATAGCATCTGTTTACTAATCAGTTTAGAAGAAACGCTGAGTTCAGCATCGTACTTCATTCTTCTTCTTACAAGAGCTTTCTTCTGAGCTAAAAGGCCCATCGTTGTTTTCTCTATTGCTTTTCTCCTATTAAAGTAAGCATACTAACCAGCCACCTCCATTTCAATCCTCAGACTGGACACTAAATCATTTGCTGCTTCAAGTCTGCCCTGAAGAAGTAGCTGCTCAGATGATGTATTACACCGTCTTGTATTGGACGTGCAAAAATGGCTGAAGCTCCTGGCAGTATAAATTAACAGCTGTTAATACGAATTGGGTATGTATCATTAGAAAACCTACAAATAGCTCTCTATATAAATTAACACTGCCATAGGGCATGTTGAGAGATGATAGGGATGGATTAATGTGCATTAAATCTATTATTTTTCAGCACAAATGATCAACTGTAATCTCGCACTGTCAGCTGACAGCAGGCAACAAGCATCACAACAAGAATAACTACGTCAAAAATCCCTCAAATCTCTCAGTGTCTCTTTGGAAACAGACAGACGAAAACAAAACGTCTTTCATTCCACTTTTGAGTAAATGGGCAAACTGTGCAGATGTCATAAGATTCTTTGAAATACCTAAACGTCGATGTTTTCCTACATATTCAAACCTACGACACGTCTGCTAAGAAAACTCAAAGCATCGCTGAGTATGGCCTACATCGTGTCCGCATACTGAGCTGACCAATGAGGGACCATGTGCCATCATCTGAGCTGGTGTCAGTCATGCATCCATTCAACACGTGTCAGCACAGTGTGTTATCTTAGCATGCTAAAGTCATGCAGCTGTCCTTTTTATACGGACAGCAGGTCCACCGACATGTGCTACAACAAACATGAGTCAAACAGTATTTGAAAATACTTGTCACCAGACTTCAGCCTTTGAAGACTGCAGTTCGCCACATCAGAATTTGTAAATTTAGCAGCAGTCTAGTACAGAGATACTCATTGCGCGGCTCGCCAAGCTTTAATTGGTGGCTCGCGTGGTAGCTTATGACCATGTGGTAACTCGGCCAATACTTTTTTCCAAATGTGTTACACTGTGTGCACTACAAACATCCGCATTATACTACTCCTTTCACCTCAATTAATGTTGTTTCCTGAAGGAGGCATTGTCGAACCTGGCAACGCAGCGCGCTTACGGCATTGTTTACAACACCTTCACACTTGACCGCAGAGCACGCTTGCAGCCAGATGACGTTAGCGCCGTTAGCCAGCGTGAGATGCAGGCCCAAAATGGATCGATTTCTAATTTAAAAAAAAAAAGGGGGCAAAAACCAGGCAGACAGACACACTGCGTTGTAGCGAATAGTGAGGATAAAGAGTCTGAGGACGCAGCAAAGGAAAATCAACATGAAGACGCCGAAGAGGGGACGAGGAGGAGAACGTCAGGTGTTCCGTGTAAAAAAAAAAACGTGTGGCTCTCTCCTTGACTTTGCTCTGCCAATGTGGCTCTTGTGAAAAAAAAAAAAAATAGCGAGGATCACTGGTCTAGTAGAACATAAGAGACAGGTTTTTATCTATTTTATGTCTTTTTTTCCCTATGTACATCGCCTTTTAGCACTTGTAAAAGCGCTTTTACAAATACAAATTATTATTATCATTTTATGTGGGAAGGAACCTTCCTGAAACACCAAATGGAATTGGCAGCAAGATTTACAAGTACTATTTGACCGTGCACATGTCTGATACTAATGACAATGGTGTCCATCCTGACTCTCTAGGTCACCTATCGTCTTCACCTGTTATGGTTATCATTATGACCCTGAACACCCACCTGTTGGTGCTTTTCTTCAGAGTCTCGATGTCCAGCTTGCGGAAAAGGAAGCCCTCATGGTGTGCGGTGTGTGTTGGCGGCTGGGGCACCGGTGGACTACTCTGAGCTGGAGCCGACCTAGAACGCCGCGTTGTGTCTCCTGCCTCTTTGGGTCGTGGTCTGCGTCGTGGTTTGGGTCTGTCCCGAGCTCGAGGCCGTTCAGGACGGGAAGACTTCTCTGGTAACCCGTTAGGGAGGCGGGGGACCTCACCACGTGCCTGAGGGCAGGGAAGGGTCATAGATCCAGCTTTTATTCGATCCACAGTTCAAAAGTAAAAATCACCTGGTCTATGATGTTCTTCTACATTTCTTTTCCATTTCAGATGTTCTTTATCATCATCTAAATACAAGTATATATGATCTCACTGCGATTCCCTCTAGAGAGTTAGCAGGGATCACTCTTACTAAGCAGACCGATTGACTGTTTGTCTGCTTGTTGTGTTATTGTCTGTTTTAGACAGTGGATCCATATATTTTCATCTAATTGATGTTTTTATGATACTTTCAGTTGTCTTGTTTGCTGTCTTATGATATTTTTTTCTGCTGTTGTCTGTCTACACATCACAGTCTAAATATAACCTCTCCCACTGCCCCTCTATTTCATGTTTGCGGTGTCTTATGGTGACTTACATTAACTATATGGCTAACTCTCATTAACCCATGTTTTACATTATATGGTACAAGTAGATGTAATGGGAGGAAAGCTTCTCAAGCTTAAATTAAAATAAGATATTAAAGTACATCATTGATTGAAAGAGATCCTGAAATATCTTTTTTTTTTCTTGTTTAAAAATCCCACCTCACATGAAATTTAAATGAATTGCTCAACAAAATGTAAGAATGAAATAAAACTGAAAAAACAAACAAACAAAAAACCAACAAAACAGACCAGTGCTGCTTCTCTTTCTTGCAACTGCTCTACGATTTCAGCCAGGGTGGATCTCTTTTCTCTGTGGACAAAATTTAAATTAGACTGTCTGTTTGGAATTCATATGCATGTTGGTTTTAACACATCATGCGTTGCAGGAGACAAAGACCTAAGTAGAAACAAAGTCTCACCCCCCTCCAGAGCGTCTGTCTGAATGCTCCTTCCCAGTGTCACGCTCACTGGATTCCTGTCTCTCCATCCGATGTCGGTCCCTTTCCCTCCGTCGACCTTCGTGGCTCCCGTGGCCCTCCTGCTCGCTGGACGTTTGTCTCTCCAGTGTCCGTCTCTCTCGCCTCTCGGCCTGTTCCCTCCACACCTCCTGAGGCAGCTCGTCCCTGCGTGCTTGAATCAGCTGTTCGCTGGACAGTTGCCGTTCTATCCTGTGGTCCCTTTGGTAAGTGTGTGTCTGGACCTGGGGCTCAGCATGGCCTGTTGGGTCAGTCCTGGACCCCCGAAGCCCCATGGTGGGTTCGCTGTGCAGGCGCTCCCTCGGCTCCTGCAATACCACCTCAGCCATCACTGCCACCTCCGCCCTCTCTGTCCCTATCTCCCCCATCCTCATCTCTTTCTCCCTGCCCCTCTCTCTCACTTTCTCCAGCCGGCTGGCTATGAGCAGGGGCGTCACCACATCATCCAAGTGTTTGATTTTGGGTTGCCTTAGATACGGGGACGATTTCGCCTCCACTTCCCTTGCTGCCTGCACTGGTTGGAGGTGACTCAGTGCCTTTGCTGCTTCTCTTGCTGTGCTGGTGCTTTCTCGTGCCTGGTTGGCTGAGACTAGCATGGCTGCTGTGGCAACGGATGCAATTGAGGAAGGTAAAGGCTGTTTTAGTCCTGCAGCTACACCCACCACGCCACCATGCCGTGCCTCCAGGGTGTGGCGGTAGTTAGAGCCAGTCATTCCAGTGGTGTAGTTGACAGCTGCAGACCCCAGACGATTGATCACAGAAGAAGGAGAGGGTGTCGGGGTGGCAGGTGAGGGTGAGGGAGGAGAGCTGGCTTCGTTCTGGTCATATATAGTCTGTCTTATAACGGGGGATATTGGGAGGCGGGGTAGGGCTGCTGGACTAGGACAGGCGTCTTGAGGGTCAAGGAAGACTTTCCGACCCAGCAGAGGGGTTGGTGGTAATTTACTTTGTTCTGCTTTCAACTTCTCTACCTGTAGAGAGAAAATAGAACCAGCTTTAAAATTCACAAAAACTGTCGCAGAGGACTTGAAGATATTTAACATTTTACAGAAAAATATTTCCATAAAATGGAAACACTCAACTGGGAGGCAACAATTGGCAGAATTGTGCATGTAGTTGCATGATGATGATAATGACGATGGTTATGATATTACCGTGGTGAGCCGTCGCAGTGAGCTGAAACGCTCCTCCCAGGTGGCAGCTGCTTTGCGGAAGGCCTCGTGTCGACGAATCAGCTGCTCCACCTCATCTACACTCCCTCCCAGTTCACTGCTGCTAATGAACGGCTCCTGCGCAGTCAGCCACGCCTCTGCTACCATGGCATCTTGAGCGAACTGGTGAACCTCCAACACTGATAAAAATAACTTCATCCTCAATTCTTTTACTCCATATTCTCCCTTTCAACATTATGTGTGTGTGTATAATTTATGTGTGATGTGTTTGTATATCTGTGTGTGTGTGCGTGCTTACATTGCTGTAGGACTTCCCAGTGCCTGTCCCACTTCTCTGACAGCTCATGTTGCTTGGCAATCACCTTGTCCAGCTTCTCCTTGATCTGAGATTAAAAATCACAGTGTTGTAGGACTCAGAATATGATGGATCATCTGTACATGTGCATTATGTTTTTAGGCACCCCTGCTGTAAACATCTGGAATATGGTAGTAATTTTGACAACTTCATTTTTTTATTTACATCTGAGGGTTTTATGTTAACCACATCCACTATGCAGACAAGATGGCGGCCATTAAATGGAGCAAGAGTCATGTCCAGCATTTTCATTGTAAACTCAGTTGGTTTTTTTTAGTTTTGAGTGCATCGTCCAGGTATCCAAAGGGGAAGTGCGAATACAGAAGATGGAAGTAGCTGAATTGAGGCGCAAAGGGTTTGAACAGGCTCAGATTCCTGGGTTTATAGGAATTTTAGACAGAAAGGTGATCAAGGTGATCCAGTCTTCCCCAAAACTGTGTTTTGGCTTGATTAAAAAAAATTGCATGGATTTTCACTGTTAATTGGACCCTGGCTGTGAATCAATGTCGAATCCATATAAGGAGTTGCTGTGTTAAAGTAATATATGTTAAATTGATTTCCCCGTTGAGTGCTGCTACCACAGTGAACCCTTATAACCCTCACCTCTTCTGCAGCAGGGTTTCTTGCAGCCAGCAGGGTCTTTCCCATCTCGATACACTCCAGTATGCTCCGGCTGCGAGCCTCCACTTCACTCTTTAGACTCTGGTGGTAATTCATCAGCACCTCTACCGAGGAAACGTCCCTGATGGAGCCACATACACCCAAACACAGCTGAGTTTTGAAAACTTCTGGCTGCCACACTGCAGCATAGTGAACCACCATCACACCTGAATGTTAAGTCTTCACTAAAATTTTGAAGTTGTTGATCATCAAAAAAACATCATGGTATTTATAACTAAGTTTTGTTATGTAAAAAATGTTTGACATTTATTTCCAACAACGAGGCGGTCTGTTATTTTCCTAATTTAAGATTGAAAACAGGCACGAGGAACTGGTGAAATGCAATAAGTACTGATTTGTGAGCTGCTTTTAAAAAAGCCTGTTCGATTAGATCAAACTTTGCAATGGGTCACAAAATCCTCATGATTGTTTTCTGAATACACGTTTTGAAACTTTATATGCGCTATATATAATGTGTGATAGCAGTTATTTTAAACTTAATTTTTTGATAACATGAAATGAGAGCAAAAGAACATTTTGAACTATGCATTATCGTGTTCATGACAGACTCCAACCTGGATTTAAAGCTGAAGTGAACATAGATGTTGTGTTTCCTGCCGCCATATTGAAAATACCTGGGCTTCTCTCCTGTCCCTATCTGACAGATGATGGAGTCCATCCACATGATCTGATCTCGGACCATGCTAAAGAACCTCAGCTTGTCTGTCTCGGTGGTAATTTGCAGGCGACACTCCTCACAGGATGTCAGCAGCTCTTTCCAGCACTGCATGACTTCATGCTCATGACATGCAATGGTTTCAGCCTTCTCGCCAGCGTACACCGTCCTCAGCTGGGCCGCACTCTCCTGCAGCTGACGAACCTGCCAGAGTGGGGAAAGCAGATTTCAGGGCCAATAGGGTACAGACTCTGAGCTGACCACAAGCGCAGATAGGATTTTGCTTTGTGCCACTGATTCTGTTCCCCTGGTGCATGACAGAGTCCCTACTTACTCTGCAAAAATAAATGCAGAGTAAGCAGATAGTTTCTACTTTCTTCATAAAGAGTCAGACTCAAAAGCAACCAGATTTCTATTAATTAATCTACTTCTTTTATAAATCTATTTTATGAACAAGCTTTTATTTTTATTTAAACAATGATTTAAAAAAATCTGCCACACAAAATTTTCTACCATTATTTCAACATTAAACTGTCTGTGCAATAGCACACACATAACACAGTGATCATTGTTATTAACCTAACAGAAACTGATCACCTAAACCTCATGTCTGTTTGAGGACGAGAAATAGTGTGCTACAAAGAAAGATATAACAAATAAAGAAATTTAAAAATCATCTTTGAGGGAAGTCTCTCTGATTCTCAAAGCAATATTGAACCAGGCCATTTTCCATGTTGTCTGTTTGTGTTATATGTTTCTGTACCTGTGTGACCAGCAACTGTATGTCCTGTTCAAAGCTGTGCAGGAGTCTCTGCAGAGTACTGGTGTTGGCAGTGCTGCCCTGCCGAGCCCGAACTTCAGGCAGTCTTCGATGTTTGTCCTCAATCTGAGCCAAAACCTGAAAAAAAAAACAAAAAACAAAAAACCCAAAACAAAACAAGAACATCAGTCAGTCCAAACTCGTTCCATGTACACAGAAACACAAGTATCTGTCAGGCGCACGCAAAGCCAAACTGACCACTTTTCTGGTTTCAGAAGGCTCATCAAATCTTTTCAAACCAATATCGCAATTGGAAAAAATGGACACTATAAACACAATATCAAATATCATATTATATACAATATCATATCTTCCTGCATTTTGCTGTGTCATCAGCTTTGGTCCTCAGGCCCCTCACCTCTCTACAGTCAGAGAAGAACTTGTGCAGCTGGTGCGAGGCGGCAAGCATCTGCCCCCGGGTCTCCATGAGTTCCATAAGGTCAGCCCAGGCCTCATTCACCCCATCCTTCCACTCTGCGATGGTGGCAGCCTCTGAGTGGCCATAGTCGATGAGCTCGTCCACCATCTGGTTGACGGCTGTCACCCGCTCCTGCCCCACACTGCCTGTCTCTGATGCAAACTCTGTGAATTTCTCCTGCAGGACCTCGAGGTGTGACGGGATGGAGGGAAGAAAGGAAAAGAAATATAAAGACAATAGAGCAAGAAATCAATAAAGTTCTTGTTTATTATTATTACATTTGTTAATTAATTCATAAAAATAATCTAGTGCAATGTTATCGTATTCCTCCATAGACATACTTACTGTGACGTGCTCAAAGTCTTGACCCAGTTCTGGTGAGCTGGCGACCACCTCCCTTTGAGCAATCCACTGCTCCAGCTCATCTACCTCTCTGTTGAGCTGGTAAAGCCAGTATTGCTGCTCCAGGCGGCTCTTCCTCTCCTCCACCAGGTCCTTCAGGGATACGTACAGACGATCGATCTGTGACTGCCTCTTGCTGATCTGGTCGCTACGGAGGAGGGAAACGAAAGCGTGTCAGCTCAACTACTAAAACTAGTATCGCCAATAAATCCAAACAAGAGTAGGAGAATATATGTGCATGGTTAAGGCTGAGAGGCCAACTTGGGAAAGCAATTTGTGGAAAGCTGAAGTATTTAAACACACATGGCTCTCATTTCATACTGTATTCCAATTGGTTGGTTAGAAAATGCGGGACATCATGTCATTCTGAATTACTGATAGCGTAAAAATTCTTTTACAAACTGTGAGATTGGCCGTGTTTGAAGCTCTGTCACATTACAACGTAGAACAGCAACAGTCGACATGGTATATTTCTGTCATGTTGGTCATCTCTCATCTATCACACATTGTACACCAGCATTTAAACAACAATCAAGTTTTCATCTCCATCTTCAACATCTCAAACGTACGCAATGAGGTGACGTTAGAAAAGTTTAATTTCACATAAAGTGTGTGTGTGTGTTTGTAATTCCATGCCTACCAGTCTGGGTGCCCCATCTCCAGCAGCTGTCGACACTGCTGTGACAGCAGGCCAATTGTCTCAGCGTAGTCCTCAATGGTCTGTTCCAGGACCAAGTGCTTCTTCAGCAGCTGCAGTGTACTTGGCTCATCCTGACAGGAGGAGGAGACATCACACACTGCAGTTTCACTTTACGAAAGGACAAACACGCACACCTTCATGGCCTAGTCCTACCTCTGTGCAAAAGTCTATGTAAAGAGGAAGCTATTACACAAGGGTCCAATTTAGGTTCCAAATGATTTTAGATTGTTAAAATGTTAATAGTTCTTGTAATAAGTCAAATTTCATTAGGAAATAATTTCTAATGATATCAGACCACATGCTGTGATTTTGAAACTGGTGATGCACAAACAAATTTTTCTTTATTTCAGAGAATCACACACTCACCTTCCCCTTTTCTTCGTTCATCATGTGCAGCTCCTGCTCGCTCAGCCAGGCCTCCACCTCAGCTGTGTCAAAGTAGTACTGCTGAGCCTGGTACATGGCATCCAAGATCAGTTGCCTCCTCTCAGTCTCCGCCCAGAGCAGAGTCCACAGCTGGGCCAGCTGTTCATGTCCAGCCCTAATACAGTCGGCCTCAGGACTGCGTATAGAGGCGATGATCCCTGCTCTCTCCAGGACGTCCTCGATCCTGCTCCTGTGACCCTGCAGCTCCCGCTGAAGAGTCTGGAAGGAAAGCAGAGGACAAGGCAAGGAAAGTAGAGGTAATCCTTTTTGATGTTGCTCAAAATTGAACAAGAACGATATACTGCTGTTAAAAGAAGTACATCATACGATACAGGAGAGGGTGTTAATGGGAATAAATTACATCTTGATGTGGCACATCATGTGAATCTTTGATATATAGACCGTAGTTGGCTGGCTCGAGTCAGATTAGTTAGAATCACAAGTTATTTTTTCTATCTTTTAATAGAACTGTGCTAAGAGAGAGACAGGAAATTTAAGAACTACTGCATTTAAGACTTAGCCTTGATTGTATGCCTTAACAGGTGAGCCACCTATGTCCTGATTTCTCTGCTTTTCTTACCTGATTTTTCTTCATGAGCTGCTGGACAGCCTGCAGGGTGGAGCCGTGCTCCTGAGACATGGCCATCGGGAGACGCTCTTGGACCCACAGCTACAACCACGGCAACAAAACACAGTAGTGAATCGCTGAGACTGCATATCTGCACTGCATGTGCTTTGCGTGTAACACTACACATAACACGCGTATATCTTATCCCTCTGAACACCAAAGTCACAAAATTGTGACAAAAAAAAAACTTTAGGGGAACAGAGGACTGAACCAAACGGAAGAGAGATCACTCTAGTTTATTCAATCCACTTGGAAGCGGCTGGTTCACAGCAAGTAACACTGAAAGTACTCCAGGCAGAAAAGGCACCAGTGGACAGAAACAGAGATGGAGTCTGCCCAGCATCTGCTGTGTGTGTCTTCAATACAACTTTATGGCTGACTCTTAACAGGTAATGCAGAAAAAGGGTATATTTTCCTTATGCAGGCCGCCACCCAGTCACTTCATAATATGCAAAGTAGATGTGTAAATGTACTCCCTTCATATGAACTTGGGGTCATACTCAGTCTTTTTCTCATTTACAGGAGGCCTTAACCATAAACACTTTCAAAACACAGCCTTTTAAAATATCGATAAAACAATTCAGTATTTTTTATAGAAAAAAAAATGCACTTAGAGATCATTTCAAGTGATTAAAAAAGGTTCAGGACAAAAATCTTTGAATTCCTACACTTCCTACACACACAGTAATTTTTTTGCTGACAATTTCTATCAAATGCATATTTTGAGATGTTAAAAGGTAAATATATAGTTGAATCTTATTAAAAACAATTTGTATATTATTTGTTTGCTGTAATCCTGTAATCCTAAACATGCTGTACATTCTAGCACAGTATGTGTCACTACTATTAAGTTGCACCATACAGTCTGCAAATAAATTCTAAAAGCTTGACAGTGTATTGTGAAAATATGAAGGATATGAATAAATCCATTAAATGCTCAGGCTGTATGATTGAAAAAACAAGTTTTATTGTGTCCTGTTTTTATTAGTGCATGTCAGAGTGTGTCACGTTGTGTGTTTGTGTCACCAGCAGCGCTCTAACTCACAATCTCGTCCTCCAGGTCTCGGCCAACTTGGTGGACTTCCTTAGATGCCAGTAAGATGCGTCGTCTCTCCTTCAGTGGCTCGATTAGACGCACCATCCTGGCCTCCACAGCGGTCTGGCGCTCTGCAACTGTCTCCTTGATCTGCGTCTGCTGCGGGATCGAGGCCGCCTGCACCTGGAGCTGCCCCACCTCCGTGTACCACTCCTCCATCTGGGTCTCCATGGTCTGAGAGGAGGGAGAGGAGGAGGATGGTGGGGAAGAGGGTAGGAGTTATCAAAGCAAACAGGAAGAGAGGATGTGTTGTCCAGGAGAGAGGAGGTAAGCGACAGGAAGTGAATCATATGTGGTCTTTGGAGAGAAGATGAAGATAAGCGAGTCGTAAAGAGTCACAGAAAAACAGAAATTGATTGTGAAATAATTTGGCTGGAGCTCTTACGTTTGATTATTAATGATGATTTTTAAATAGTGGATTGTTTAATTGTTTTATTACTTTTGGGACTTAGTGTATATTTATATATTTTTTTACATTGGAATTAAGATACATTTTACATTAAAGTACATTTTTTTTATTAATAAACAATATTATGACATACAATAAAATGGTATGTCATCAGTGAATAATCACACAACATAAGAGTTGTGTCTCAATTTGTGCCCTGTCCAAAAAGACAGGACAAGACATTCACAATCATATACACATATAATTTAAGTACAATTAGTGGAAAAATCACATTTAAATCAATAAAAAATGTAATTTTTGTATCAGTAAATATTTGAATCAATCTAATAAACTTTGAAAATGGCATATGTTAACTCACTGAAGGTTCAACACTTGAAGAAAAAAAAAACAACAACAAAAAACATGAAAGCAAAATTAGACTAAAAATAACCGAAAGCAGCAAAAGAATAGCTTGAGAGACATGAAGTGTAGTGAAGGTTACTGTACCCCTTGTCAGGATGGATGCTGGGAAGTGGAGTTTGGTTTGATGTTAAGATGATGTGGAAAAGCAGTGCTAATGGCGGCCTGTTAAAGGAAGCTGTAAGCGGCATACTGTGGGAGGAGAATGAGAGATGTCTGTTGAAATGATGAGGTAGTGAGAGGATGGATTTGTGTGTCCGCCCAGCTGTGTCACATCTGCCTGCTGTTTACTGCAGAAAGAAACTGAGCCCTCTGAACCACCACTGTCGGAGGGGACGAGTTATATCCTAACATCTAACATCAAAAAGAAAGTCCTTTTACAGCACCCTTGCCAACTTAAAATTAAACCCATTATATGCATTTATGGAGAATTCCTCATGGTTCAAACACGAATATTGACTGTATAAATATTAAATGAAAAAAAAAAAAAAATTAGAAATGACAAAATTTTAATCCTGGCGTTTGGATGTTTCGAACAGCTTGTGCAACATTTTTCAAAACTCTGCACATTGCTGATCAGGCAGGTTTCATGATTCATGTGTTGGAAAGAATCTGCTTAGTGTAATACAAAATAAACTTTATATAATTAATGCCTGAGGGGGATTTACGTGAACTAATGACGTCCTCTGTTTGAGTAGAGATATATGGCTGCTACCCTCCCTCGTCCTCCCACTGTAGGAATTAGGAGATGAAATGAAAAAATAAGTAAAGACAAAAATAAAGTTGGCGTATAATGTTATAATGCAATTGTAATAGCTGTCTTACTGTGAAATGACTACTACAGGGACAAATGTATCCGGTCACAAAGCAGTTGGCTTACCCAAGTGCAATGACCAATGATCTTCATGATTTATTTGGAAAATTATATGAAATTCTTCAAGATCCTGACAGCTCTATCTAAAAATATATGAATCAATAATCTTGGGTTGGAACTTTTAGGAAAGCTAAAAGTGAAGCCTCATTTTGTCTCAGAAAAAATCCCAAATGAATGTTGGTGGGAAAATAAGAGCCTGAAATTAAAAGCTCAAGAGAAAGTGCTGCATGCATGAAGTGAGAAATGATTAGGAGCTCTTTCTTTTCGAATTTCCCCAATGGGGATCAATAAAGTATTATTATCTTATCTTATCTCTAAACTTTAAGGATGATGATGTCATCATTGTAAGCAGCTCTCGGACAATTTAACTCTAGAAGTAAGAAGCAGAATGCCAGAGTCATGGTCACAGTTTAGTTCAAAATATAAATACATAAAAATATGATTTAAGTTTTGTTGTCAAATGCTCAGAAACGATCCTTAAATCCTGTAAGTTTTGTGCAGCGAAAATGAGAGACTCAAGAAGAATGCTAAAATTATGGAGGAAAAAGGGCCACCTCCATTTACTTTGGCTTCTTGTTGGACTATTAGAAGAGACTTGAACCAAACAAATAGATACCAGACAAGATACAGCAGTGACATTTAACTGCCGTAATTAAAAGGCGATTTCATTTGATGTTATGTGAATTTCCTAGACCCCTTAAATAAAAATAATACTGTTTCTTTTTAACACAAATATCTTTGCAATGTAGCAGCTCTTATAAGTTTGTCAGCTTTCTGCTAATGGCGGCATAGTGGTTAGCGCTGTTGCCCCACAAAAAGAAGGTTGTGGGTTCAGTTCCCAGCCTGGGGCCTTTCTGTGTGGAGTTTACATGTTCTCCCTGTGCTTGCGTGGGTTTCCTCCGGGTACTCCGGTTTCCTCCCACCGTCCAAAGACATCATGCTTAGGTTAACTGCTGACTCTAAATTCTCTGTAGGTCTGAGTGTGAGTGTGAGTGGTTGTTGGTCTCTGTCTGTCTCTGTGTGTTGGCCCTGTGATGGACTGGCGACCTGTCCCTGACCTGACCCTGCCCTCACCCAGTGTGAGCTGGGATTGGCTCCAGCACCCCCCCATAACCCGGAAATGGATAAACCGTAAAAGATGATGAATGAATGAATTTAGTTTAACTGTTAACACTCTGGAGTTACAGCTGCACAATCATTGTTTTCTGGGTGGTTTAATGCCTTTATTAGAAGGCAGCAGTGGAAAATCTGGGGAGTCCAAGAGTTGGGGAACAATGATCCAGCTGGCTGGGGGAGTCCGACTTTGGATACCTGTGATATGTGCTATATCCAAATGGGTATCAGGGCACACCACTAAGGCATTACCAGAGCTCAAAGTGGCAATTAGTAAGCTGGAGGTTGAAGAAATCAGATTATTATTTTATTTCTTTATCCAATGTACCTGTAGTTTTTTGAGCTGCTTGTTAACAGTGGTGAGGTCTTGTCCTTGGTCCACATAGGCCAGTTGACCCTCCAGCTGGCCCAGCCTCTGGTCCAGGCTTTCGTAGCTCTGCACCAGCAGGTCAGCCTTGTTAGCCTCAAAGAGCTGGCGGGCTTTCGCCTGAGTGGTGCTCTCCAGATCCTGCCAGCACTCCCTGATCTCCTCCAGCTTCTTCTGGACCACAGGACGGAGCTCCGGCTTCTCTTGTATCAGCTGCTGGCCCTCCTGGATGGACAGATGGAGGGGGGAAGACACACAGAGAGAGATGAGACTGCGGTAAAACACGTGAAATAATGCTGTCAAGAGAAACATAGATAAACTACCAAACATTGCACCATAATCAGGAGACTGTGTTCAACACATTCCTTTATTGTTGCACCACTAAACAAACTACTAAACTGCAATCCACATGGTCATGACATTATACTTAAATTAAAATTAAAATAAAAATAAAAATCAGCTACTATGTCTGTACATGCCACCAGGAGAGTATCAATAAACTGAATTTTGAACATATCATAGCTGGACATAACAACATTAGTCTGTCTTTTCACCAACATACAAATTTATTCCAAAGGACATTTGAAACTTGCATCATCTGCTCTGATAAAATTAGCTCATGAGATTCCCACAAGAAGAATCAAGTTTCTAAACATTGATTTCTAACTCTACTGTTACTGACGAGCAGAAATGACTCAACAAATGCTGAAAAGACAATAACAAAATGTAAAATGAGCAACAACGGAGAGTCTAGAAAAATCTGGTGAAAGATAGAAAGGAGGAGAGTATGCTGTGAGCTGATGAATATTGTTTGCATGGGCAGATTATGATCACTGTTATTGATTAAACTATGAATCCTCAGATCCGAGATGATGCAACCAAATTATTGTTACAAAAAATTTGAAGCAGTTTTACAATTTAAAATGTAGAGCTGCAATTAAACAGGCACTGGCCATATATATATATATATATATATATATATATATATGCGCGTGTGTGCGCATGTGTGGGTCTAAAATGTGCTTCAGAGCAAGATGAGGTACTGAAGGGGGGCAGAAATATGACAGAGAGAACACAGAAACAGAGAGAAAGGGGAGGGGAGTGTGAGGTAATTTATGTGGCAGTTTATTCTCCACAGACACACACGCACACACACATTTTCTTTATGTACACCTGCTCCCTTTTTGTTTTTGTGTTTTTACTTCGCCTCCCCCACGGTGAAAACCTTCCCCCATCCAATTGTAATTTGTATTGTGAAGCCTTTGTATGTGTGTGGGTTTCCATGTGTGTTTGTGTTATAGGGAGAAAGAGAGCTGGAGGAAAAAGGCGAAAACGAACAAAGAAAAAAGCTGTGACTACACTGATCAAACATTTAATCTGTAGACATTTATCTACAGTCATTGTAAAAAGAGAAAAAAACATGGCTGCCATTCACTGACCAAAGATTAAAACTAAGATCACCTTATCAAGTGAGAAAAAAAAAAAAAAAAGCTTTTACTGTTACAAGCGTGCACCTTATAAAATGGAGGAAAGGTAGCGCTTTGATGTGCTTACTTTGTGTCCATAAGAAGTGTAATAATGATTTAAACTCATGAGTTTAACCTCCTAAGACCCGAACTCTTGCATGGCATGCATTTTTAATTTCTCTTTCGGGTGTGTTGTTGGTCATCTTGAATCTAACCTGTAATTTATTATACTATTCTGCCACCACTAAGTGGAAGTATAATGGCCTCATATGTGGACACCAGGCCATTGTAGAGAAAAATTTAGTATTGTGGTCTAGACGACCCAAAATGTAATGTCCACATATGTGGACGCCAGGTCCTTGGAGGATAAGATTCATTGTACTGCAAAACTGAAATTTTGAACCCTCAAGGACAGATAAGTTGCTGACTTTCCTTCCAAATTTCTTTATTCACTTTATCATAAAAACTTATTTCTGACCCAATTTTCAGCAAAAAAATGAAATTTTCCAGCATTTGGGTATCAGCAGTTGGCAGTTTTGGACTCTGCCAAGCCATCTCACAAAGAAAGTAAAGTAACTTTGAGCAGCGACTCATTATCATCAGGACAACATCCTGCCTGACTCACTCAGGTTATGATAAAATCTCCAGACTGAGAAGCGGCCCAGTGACTGGAAACCAGATGGCTCTGATACCATAAGAAGCGTCCCAGAACAAGTACATTAATACTGAAGACAACACAGGAGTCCAACCAACAATTTCCCTAAAAAACGGTGTATATTATAACAGCATTAACATGAACGTTAAGCCAGATGGTACCAAACATGTCATTTCTCACAAAAAGTATTTAGATGTACTAAATATATACTCCTAATCATTTTCCTATCAATCAATAAATGTTGTAGATTGAAAGCCAAATATATAAATTTTTTGCTGCTGCTGCATAAACGTATCTTGTATGTGAAGTAGCAATAGTTTATTTTTATTTTGAAAATGTTGTAGTATTTCACAATACCTACGCATTAATACATATGTTACAATAGAAAATATATTTTGAATAAATAAACTCAAATATCCTACGTTAAATGAAAAGAAAGACAACGGCACCACAGTGTCAGATTATTAGCACAACTGAAGAAAAGGAGTCAAACTAGATGAAGAAATGTCCAGTTTTTGTCAAAAGCACCAATAATTATCTTCCAGAACAAAGAGAAAGATTATGGACACCTGAAGGTACGCATCTGTGTGTGTACATACATGATCACACATACACACACACACACACACACACACACAAACCCCAAGTGAATTACGTGCAGTAGAGTGAGAGCCACAACAGCACTTTTCCTGTTTGCTGCTTCTCCGGCTGCTAATCCACTGTGGTGAGTAGGTCGGCTGCGTAGGCTCGAGCAGCTTCCCCCACAGGCTTACAGCAGCTACTCCACACTCACTCATACTCAGCCTGCAGTTCAAAGTATCTGCTGCTAAACTAACAGTCACTGGAGTCCAACAACATGTCCAACAACAACTTAGAAACGGTTGTATAACGTCCTCTTTTGTCATCATGGTTATCCGGGTGTGAACGAACAGAAAGCCCGTGTCACAAACAGGGGGCGTGGTGTTTGAAAGTCGATGCCATATTAGATAGGGAGGGTTTAAAAAAAGAAGTTATCATGTTGTATTAATTGAAGGAAGGTTTGGAGCTTGATTCAGTCGACCTCTAATGCCTCTGACGTGTACTGATTGAACGTGGAAAAGATCTGTGTAGTGATTACTGAAGCAGTAGTTACTCTTAGGTTTACTTTTATTTAAATTACTTGAAATTCCTAAATACTGCTTCAAGGGGACAATATAAAAAATGTATTTATAAAAGTTGATTTATTACTGAGGTGCAGACATCCGAGACATCAGAAAGTACTCCTCTATCTCGAAAGCCCCGTGGCTATACCACATAATATCAACTCCTCACTTTAAATCCAGTCACCAATCACCATTTTCTGAAATCATGACGACAACATCGGCAATAATATATTGATTGAAAATGACTGATATGGTAAGCGCATTAATGACATAGCAGAAAAAGAATACGAATGAGAAACACTGAAGGACAGTGTGAGGTGCGCTGACAGGATACTGATGCTAACAGAGACAGATGGGTCGTCCTCATCCTGCTGTCTGCTCTGTGTATTACAGCAGACATCTGCTCCAGAGCTCAGCTCTCTGCAGCTATTGTAGTGAAAAAGCGGAAACAACTCCTATGCCCATTTGAGCTCTCAAATTTGTTGAATTGGTTGAAAAACTGTTGAATCTGCGATGTTTTTCAGTTCTAAAAAAGGTAGCAAGGCAATAACAGTGTCAGTGTTTGATGTGAGCTGTTGATACGCACTTTTATGCCAAAATGTAATTGACAAAACAAGAGCAATCCAGAACTCCTGACTTACTGAGTTAAACAATCACCACCTGTATTTTTTTGCTATATGGTCCCATTTGGTTGTCCCTATGCTCAGGAAAAAAGAGGGAAGCTATTCATGTCAACACATCAGCAGTGAGACTACGTAGGCCATCATCAAACTTGTGACTACATTTAGATCTGATCTTTTCTGGGGGTATTATTGTGCAGTTCATTGTGTGAGCCGGAAGCAAAACACTAATGGGTTTCTTTTCCTTTCACTGTACTCTCCTATGTTACACTATCTTAATGTGAGTAGAGGTAATTCATTGGGATGCTCATGTCATGAAAAAGACATTCTTTTAGACTCCTGATCATCTTTCGTTACCAAGTATTGATAATTCTTAGAAATCTTTCCAGATTCAATAGACTGCTTTTATTGTTTTTTTGTTTTGTTTTGGGCTTTTTGCTGCACCGTTGCTGATGGCAAAAAGATTTGAGATTAAACGCTCCTGGTGCCCATGAAGTCAAGTCAAAGTGAAGTCAAAAGATAAACTACGGGATCCGGTGAGTAATTAAAAAGCACAACATTGGTGTATTTATTGTTATTGGAAGTAAGACAAGATACAATGTGCCTATCTCTGTGCAACAAACAGAGCCAGTGAGGCATGTTAGGCTTCTTAAGGGAGCAGGCAATTTTTGGGAGAAGATGATTTTCAAGAGCTTTCTGAAGACAGAGAGTTCTCTTCTGACAATAAGAGAAAATAAAAATAAACAAAAAATAAACAACTGACACAAGACACCAAACAGATGCTTTCACATAAGCATCTGTGTTATGTGATTATAATTTCATTTTCATTAAAATATTAAACCAATAAATAGTAACCACTGATCAGCAGCAGAGGCTGACGCTCATTCTCTATGAATGACATAATAAATGTTTGGCGTCATTTTAGAAATGATCATCAATGTCACTTAAAGGTTACAGTATCTGAAATGCTAACAGTAAAATAAGCTGGGCTTTGAGTTGAAGCTAATGTTACAATGTTCGCCAAGCCTTATTAAAGACAAGGCTAGTCAAGTCAACTTCAGCTGATGAGAGGTGACAACGTAGACCTGAATCTGACAAATTAAGAAATTAATGAGGCCCTCACTGTACAGACAATTAGGGATTTGGGAAAACACGCAGCATCACACTCTGAAAAAAAATAAACTATTCAGCTTGAGTGTTATGCCACTACAGGGTGTTCAGTTTTTTCCAGATGGGCTAACTGTATACAAGCAGCAGAAGGAATTATAAATACACTGGCAGCTGCTGCTACAAATTTAAAACCATCATTCACAAAACAACAAGACAGAAACCTAGATAAGACGCCCAAACTGAAGTTTACACATTAACATAGATGTGTTGTAGCATTAGTTTCATTTCAGTAAAAGAATAGACTAATTAAAAGTTACCATTATTCACATCTTTATTAGCGTGTGATAAAACATAAAGGGCCTCACGCAGAGCCGCAGACGCTGACACTGTCATCCTTAATGAATAAATGAAGGCCATTAAATATGGATAATAATGGAAGTGCGAAAGGGACAGGAATCAAAAACCGACTGAGTTCAGTATCAACTGCATAGAGTATGAAGGATACTTTTTTTTTTTTAACTGTGCGCACACAGATTACTCCATGTAGCTACATACGCAAACACAATCTGCCTCGAGTGAGCACATCCCGCTGTAATGGCCGGTAAATTTAGTCTGCTACATCCCAGAATGACAAAGGATGTCTTTACAACTGACACACTACTCAAAAGCATGCAAACCACTCTAATATCGATTTCTAACTGTGTAAAAATATCTGAGGTTAGAGAGCACAAACCTTTACAAGTGGCTGTAAAAAAGTAAACTGACATCAGGACTGCTCGTGTCCTCTTCATAATGAACGCTGAAGGATTCATTTTTAAGCTTTTATGAATTTGATTTGTCTTACAAAGCAGATATAACATATTAAGGTTTGTGTATGGGGCGCATTATGGAAGCGCAGTCATCCTGCAGCAACAGAACAGCAGTTATTGATTACACACTGCATTACACATTCAGAACACTGCAAACAGCAGCTTATTAAATTTGGCCCTGTACAGATTTCCACCTACAGGTTTGGTTTGATCTCAATGCTCGAAAGCAGCTTTAGTTGGCCGTTCTGATCCGTCTTACTTCACTTCATCTTTAAATCTCAGCCTGTGTCCTGTCTAATGGAAGAGAGAGAACAAAAGGTGGTGTTGGGTGTTATAAAGTAGCGCGGGGTCATGAGAGTTGTTGTCGTCATCGACATTGCCTTCAACTCCTACTGGTTTGGATTCCTTCAGTATCACTGAGGCGGTGGTGTTCGCATATCATCCTTGACATTATCATAAGAATTTATACATAGATGTTTCAAAACCCTGCACACCACACTTATAATTAATTTTCCCCATTTAAATCAATTAAAAATAAAATGTCTATAGTCCGTCTATTTTATTTATGTCTGAATATAATGCATTCCTGTCCTCCTAAATTATTCTTCTTATGTTTCTTATTAGTTAAATGGCTCAGCTCTTTCTACTTCTTGATACTATTTTTTTCTGTTTTACAAAGTTTAAGTGTGCAAAAGGAAGGTATTTATCAGGCTCATGTCTAACATTACTTAATGTGTATATATATGAACTTGTCGAGTTGGATCATCAACTGATGATGTCGCCTACTGAACTGCAACTACAGTAGCAGATGGACATAAAAGAAAAATACTGTCAGAGCTGGGTAGCAGTAAACATGAAAAAGCTAATCAGTTTTCAAAGAGGTTCAACAGCAACCCAGATTTCTCCACGAATAATCAAATTGACTTGTCTTAACAAGTTTCAGGGTGGCACTGAATGCACCAAAAGAAATCACATCTTTTCAGCACCTTAAACCTGGATCCCCAGAAATGATGGAATTATAGGAAGCAGGTATTGGCAGAATACATTTTATCCACCGTAGAAACCGAAAACAGAATCATGGAAACCCAAGAAACAGAACATGTGGTCAATGTTCAATAGGGCTTGAGACAAATCTACTTCCTCCACAAATACACATGCTTCAATGGAGTAAGAAACTTTTACTTCTACCAGTTCAACTGTGTAATTCCAAATTCCAACAAACCAAAAGGTGTCTCGAAATAATAAAATATATAAATAGGAGAAGGAGAGAGGTTGCAGGTTTCAATCACTTCTTTAAAACCTTCTTTCTACAGACTAGCTTTTATGTGATGTCGTTTGTTTATTACTGGTGTATTTTAGTTTTATTTCACTTCATTTTACGTGATTGTATTTTGTTTTTCATATTATATTTTCATCTCCTCGAGCTGTACGGGGAGAGGAGGGAAGACGAGGTGAAGGGATAGGAGACGCTGTAAGCACAGGAAAGAGGAGGAGGAGAGATACATCACAATCATCCAAAAAGCCTCCTCTGCAGGGGATTCCTCTTCCAGCAAGACTCACCTGTGTGCAGAGTGAAATTGTTTATTGAGAGCTTTTTATTTTTCTTCTGATGGTCAGATCCTTTTAGCCTCCCACAGATGTACAATCACACAAGGTGGGCTTAGCAAAAGCAAATATAGTTGATGGTGTTTTGCTCAAGGGTACACTGTCAATAGCTGTGGTTTTCCTAGCCTATGTAATGAGAGAGTGAATGTTTATATTGGGACAGCAATAATAATAATAATAACAATAATATTAATTTTGAAAATGTATCTTTACAATTTAACCTAAGATGCCTTGTTGTTCAACTAGGCATTATACAATGTCAGTGACTATTAACAGAAGTCTAGAGAATAGACTGAAATTTTTACCCAGCTTCATACTTGAGGTTCCTCCTCATCAATTAAAGATCAAGCAGGGCACACACTCAGATATAGTATGATTTTTGGCCATTGATATCTTGCTGAGGAGCGGGGGAATCAAAGGGAGTCAAACAACTTCAGTTAGTCACTTCTTTTTCTATGTTTGACATTCCAAGAATCAGAAACCACTGGCTAAGCATATTAATATGTCCTTAGATCAGTAAAACTTTGTCTGTCTGTCTTTCAGTTTGTGTTGTTAGTCTTAAACTTCGCTTTATAACCCTGACGGAGTTTCATAAACCTGATTGATTTTAAAATGGTAAAACAACAAGTAATGGCGTATCAAATACACTGTAGGGTATTATTAAGTTATCAGTATACACCCATACATGGTGTATGGGTGTATACTGGCAAAGAAGAAGAATAATAAAGTAAGTGGAGAGATGGGTTTAAGAATAAGTTTCATATTCATCATAATCAAGATTTTATTATCTATCTGAAACTATTACAAATATCAAACATGTTTTATATCAGCAGGTAGTTCAGGTCTGTGAACCCTTTGCACTCCAAAATAATCTGGATGATGAACAGGACCACGAACAAGCAGAAATACGTGACGGAAAGAAATATCATCTGTAGCTAAATTGAACAGATCAGGTAACTTACAGTGGTGATTGAAATGTATCGTCTATTGTTTAATTGTTTACCATATTGTAATTCAACTACCCATACAGTCCGACACTACTTTAAAACCAGGATATGTCCTTACCCGATTACATTAGTACATCAACAATTCTCAGAGGACATAAACAGAGACACAACTGCACCATGCACTAGGACACAAATATTCAACAATGTGTGCAAATCCTTAACTGTATTGTCATGATAAAATGCCAAATACTACGATTGTCACTTACAGAAAATTACAAGTTGCTAAGATGAACATGGCTGTGACGCACAACTTCAGAGACTAAAATCAGCCTTATGTGACTAAAAGAAGCAGTAGAAAGACTACTGGAGCTGAATACCAGCTAGTAATACTGTACTTCTAAGAACACAGTGACATGTTATTATCCCCAACTAATCTAAAAATGACAATTCATCTTCTACCGCTTATCCATTTCCTAGGTCACTGGAGGTGCATGAGCCAATCCCAGCTCACATTGGGCGAGGGCGGGGTACACCCTGGACAGGTCACCAGTCCATCACAGGGCCAACACACAGAGACAGACAGAAACCAACAACCACTCACACTCACACTCAGACCTACGGACAATTTAGAGTCACCAATTAACCCAAATGGTGGGAAGGTGGGAGGAAACCAGAATACCCTGAGGAAACGCACGCAGGCACGGGGAGAACATACAAACTCCATGCAGAAAGGCCCCAGGCCGGGAAGTGAACCCGCAATCTTCTTATTGTGAGGCGACAGTGTCTGTTCTAAAACATTAAATTCTTTTATTGAAAAAAATTTACAGACACAGCAAAGAGCTCTCTGACTGCTCTACATTGTATCACCACAGATCAGTCCCCACACCATTTCAGATAGCACGTACAGCTACAGACAAACACATTCTCACAAAGCAACCTCAGTGCCCACTGTAGAAATGGTAGCGTGTAACGCATGGGTTCTCAGCAACTGGCGTGCATTAGAAATTAAGAGCAGCATACTAGGCAGTAGTGGGAGAAAACAGTGATCAGTGAGCTGACTGGAGGACATGATGTAATACCTTCATGATGCTGGTTCATCTGGAGTTTCCGTTATAACTATAAAACAGTTTGTACCAATAAAGAAACAGTGAGTGTTTTGTTTTGAAAAGTGACCTTCATGGTTCTCCTATGGTATTTTTTGCCTTTAACTGACAAGAAAACAACATGGGGGTGGAGAAGGCCTATGACTTGCAACAAGGTCCATGGTTGGATTAAAACGATGTCTGGGTATATGGAACAAAGTGCAACCATTTGGCCAACAACGACAGCATACATTTATTTTGTGTTTAACACCAACTAATATCTCAATCACTAAATCATTTCAGCTCCGGACTCAATCATGTCAAAGGTACAGAATCTATTTAGATA
Source organism: Remorina albescens (assembly GCA_034769265.1). Lineage (NCBI taxonomy): Eukaryota > Metazoa > Chordata > Actinopteri > Carangiformes > Echeneidae > Remorina > Remorina albescens. The sequence goes on along the minus strand of CM068497.1, from coordinate 21,535,397 downwards.
TTAACTACGATGCAGTGTTGTACCTTGACGTGGTTCACTCAGCTCCCACAGGGGAATCCAAATTCAGCCCTGCCCAGTACCAGACTGCAGAGGGCTGAGCCATCACACCATTCGACTGCATACACCATCAAAGCAAAAGTAGGACACTTAAAACTTTATCATTTTTCCTCACTAAAAACCTTAAGCACTGTTCTTTGAGTTTCCTTGGAGCAGATATCAGACAGAAGTGCAGCCTGCTAACTAAACAGTGACAGGTTTGCTTTTCTACATGAGCCCATTTGGGTCCATCATGTGTTTCCCAACCATTGGTTTGTACTCCTCCTGGGCACTCAGAGAGACATTACTGTATGTGTAATATTTGATTTTGTACTGCTAATAATCACTGTAATGCTGATGAATGTTATCCACCAACTGTCTACATGGCCTGATGACATGAAACGGGTGGGAAGGAAAAGCGTGGTTCGTCTTAGAAAGTTACGCAGCTAAACCCTGCCACAATAAAGACCGAACATGAGGCTCTTTTCTCTTCTCTTCCTCGCTCTTGCTCTCTTCTTGGGATCAAAACATTTAACAGGTGGCCTGCAAATAGTTTGGAGCAATGAAGCAATTTGAGAGATGCAGAATTTGATAACAGTATTGACCTTAAAGATTGCAACACAACAGCTTGGCCCATCTGCAGTTTGATACCATGAACAAATGCCATTCAATCGTCGCTCTCACTGCCTCTTACAGGCCAAATAAAGGCACACACGTGCACATACACAAAACGCTCGTGACTTTGGATAAAGCTAATAAATTCCACAAATGGATCTGTGGAAAAGTGGACCTCCCTTCAACTCTACACATCCAGACTCAAATCATAGTTGGCAGTCCAACAGCACGAAGACCACCCAGTAAAAATGGGAACCACGTTGCTGGAGAAACACTGGCTAATTCAGTGATGTCTTTGTCAGCTGTAGCTTTAGACAAGAGGCCGATGTGCTGTATAAATCTCCTTAATATTAAATACATCTTATCAAGACTCAGAGAAGTTGTTAAGGAGACACATCAGTGATGTCACAGACAGTGCAGACAAAAAGTAACTATTTCTCTGTTTCTCTTGAAACAACAAAACATGTCTGTGATTCAGCAATTTGATGCATGATTATTCAGAGGAACAAGATGTCAAAGATTCAAATAATCTCTAGAAGAAGAGCAGAAGCACTGGTCAGGACAAAGCCTCTTAATAATTGAATTGTTATTTACAACCTGTTTGCCACTGTCAACAATTTATTTGCACCCAGAATGGAAAGCTAATGTACACATGGCACCAAAGGTAAGAACACCACCTTTTACGGCTGGCAGTCCTTTTAGGGAAAGCAAAAAAACAAGGAGCCTTTAGGGCCAACATTCTGAAATAGAGGAGCAGTATAAAAAAAATCTGTAAAAAAAAAAAAAAGAAAAAAAAAGAAAAACTGCAATAACAAAAGAAAAAAGATACACAAATACTACATAATGAAATACACAAACACATATTTTCACATCGCACAGTGGCATTTTATCCCACTTCAAGGAGCAACGGTCTAATAATAACTCACTCAACACCAGAATAAGTGAGTAAAATTGAAGCAAAGCAGCAAAAGTGCATCAATCAGGCTTGAACGGGTTTGGATGAGGACAAGCACTCACCTTCTCAATTTTGTCCAGCCAGTCCTTATTCTGGGCTAACTCGGCCATGAAGGCCTGGTGCTTGAGCCATTTCTTATGAAGCTTCTGGGTCTCGTCTCTGCTGCTGTCCCTCGCCATTAGCATCTTCTCGCACACCCAGTCCCCCAGCTGGACGAAAGACACAGGGACAGAATGAGAGGGAGAGAAGCAGGCGTCAATACTGGATGTTGTTGTATAAACACAGTATAAAACTGCTATTGTGAGGTGTTGGTTTTGTTGACACTGATTTTCTCGTTTGACACCCAAACGCTATAACACACAAAAAAGATGCACAAAATTGTTGAAATGAAGTTGTGTCCATTAGAGATATATGTTTAATGGCACAATAGTCATATGCTCACTTACACTCACCTACATCATAATTCACACACTTATGTTTTTAATACATTCTTTACTGTGTGAAGAATTTGAATAACCACAGTTTACAGTGTAACACACTATTATTCATACACACCAACAACACATGGTTGGAAAAGCAAGGTCAAACACACAGACATGAATATTTAATGACACACAGCAGGCACATGTAGGCAGACACACGTGTACCAACAAGCATGGAGGCAGGAGCTGTACACACAACAGATCAGTGTCCACCTGATCAACACTCACTCACACAGTAAACAACCCACACACACCCCTCCACTCTCAATCAGAGGAAAATCTCCACACTGTGCACACGCAGATCATTTGCGCGAGGCAATTACACAAAGATAACGTCCCATGCCTGTGCTGACAGCATCACCAACAAATTCAGGTCAGCATCGGCACCCTCAACATCATCATCATCATCATCCACCATCATTTCCACCTGCACCTCCATCAGCCATAGTCGCTCTCCCCCAGTCCAAACGTACAGCTACTATCTCATTTACCAGCAATGTTTAACAGGAACAGCCCACAGGATTGTGGCAGCTGCAGGCAGCCACTGCTATCCGCATCCTCGCTGGTCTGCCGTCACACACATGCAAAGACACTCTTCACCGCAGACCCAGATGGAGAGAGTGTTGACAAGGAGAGGAAAGAGTCAGAAGGAGAGCCCCCTTCCGGATAGGTGAGCAATACAAAAGATGTGCTGAGAGAAAAACGTCAGCCATGAGGGTAAATGACAAGAAATGCTAGAGGCTGAGGAGACAAACTGGAGACTTCAGAGTCAGGCTGCACTCCCCTTTTTTCTCTCTTCTCTCTGTGCTACTCAGGACTCACTGTATGTTCAACCAGGAGAGAGAGGAGGGGCAGGGGCGGATCAGTGACGATCAAGAGGATAAGAATGAGGGCAGGAAAAAAAAAAAAATTAAGAAAAAAAAATCCTCTTCCCTAAAACAATAAAATGGCAGGCAGCTGACGCATGGGTGCTCCTCCCCTGCCTCACACTTTCATCGGGCAGGCAAGTGAGCGGGTGGTAAAAGAAGCGAGCGGCTGTCGAAGGAGAGACGGGGTGGAGGATGAGGAGAGGGAGGAGCGAGCGGGATAGAGATTTTAGGGGGGCAGGGGATGCAGGCAGCGCCTCCAGGCTCACCGGTCATGGCTATTGATGCTGGGCTTTAAATGGTGTATAAGCAAGGGGGGGGTGGATGAGCGTGACAGCGTACAAACTGAATAACAGAAGTGCTTTTTTGTTACGTTGCTTTACAGATTGAAGCGCGCCCATCCCCAAAAACAACAGCAACGCTCACGACTTCTGTATAGCTTTCGTTTTATTCTTCCTCTTGCGCACTACACACACACACACGCTACAACCATCCCCCACTATCATCCCTCTGTTCCTCTCTGCAGCAGTCCCAGCCAGCTGTACTGTCTGTCTCCAGCTTGCCTGACACTACTGCAGTGGTAAAGCAGAGATAAAAAGATAGAGAGAGAGAGAGAGAGGAGGTTTGGACAGAAGAAATGACTGTAGGGGTGATAGTAGTAAGAGAGAGACAGCTGGTGGAGGATTGACAGAGTGGTGGTTTATCTTCAGTCATGTATTTGTAGTTTGATAGATTTACTGCTCCTCTTTTCTTTAAGGTCTGGGGATGGATTTCAATCTGATGCTCCCTCTGTTTGTTACTTTATCACCTCTTTCAGGAGACAGGGTGAGACAGAGAGACAAAAAAATGTGTGGAGAGTGTGTACAATCACACTCACATGCAGCGTGCAAACATGCATGAACACACACACACACACACGCACACAGACGGAAATCATGATTACAGAGGTCACAGCCTGATGCCCCCCATGAGACTGTAAATGAATTGAATGGTTGGGAGGACAAATAGAGAAGGAATGAGTGGAGGAGGAGGAGAGAGAGAAGTATGTTTGACATGAAAAGGGAAAAGGGACAGAAATGAAGTGAGAGCGAAGGAAATAGGGCAGCAAGGGAAGGAGGAGGAGTGTCAGAGAACGTCATCAGGCGTCATCAGGCGTCATCATCACCTTGAGCTGTGAAGATACCACCTGATAAGTTGTGACATTCTATCCACTAAACCTCAGACTGAAAAATAAGTAATGAAATAAGGAAAAAATGTCTTTTTTGTAAAATGAATAACAAACTGATCTCTGTTGAGAATGACACCCAGTGTCTCAATGTGATTATCTGTATAAACAAAGGTTAAGATAAATTCTTACACATTGATCACTAATTTACATATTTTATAGAGTAACACGTGACATAAGTTTGGGGAAACCAAAGTTCCTTCTGTCTTAAAACCTAGAAACACTTTAGGGGCCAACATGGGCCAACATTAACCTGTGTCTGTAATTTTCTGTCTGTCAATTACAAGTTCAACACACCCAGGAAAATCATTATCTGCTTTAATGCAGCCTGACGGTGACTGGCCTGATAATCTGCACTATGAAGCTGGTTATCAATTAGCTCAGCTAGTTTTTATTATAAGCACCACACCGGAACCTCAGGTAGAATATAATGAGAAGAAACACTGATATCTGCTGGTCACTTTGGATACAGTGACATCCAAAAGTGATATTTAACAAAGTAAAGCTTTAGTTTAGATGAAAGAAGGGAATCACTGTCTCAGGGCTGAAAACCCAGTGTTAAACCTGAAGATACCAAATTAAGCCAGGCCTCTGGAGACAGTAGAAACCGGACCAAAAACTTAAAATCCAAATCCCCCGTGAGCAAGAGATAAAGCATACACTAACTGACAATAAGAACCGCACAGACTTAACATACACAAAGACAGCAGTTACAAAGGTAATGCACTGGAATAGAGCAGACGAGAGACCAAACACACTTACGGCAAATTATTTCAAAGAAAAACCTCCTGCTCTCATTCTCTCCCTACTCTACCCAACTCTCTCTCTCTCTCTTTCTCTCCCTCTCTCTCTCTCCCTCTCTCAACCCAACCGGTCAAGGCGGATGGCCGCCCCCCCTGAGCCTGGTTCTGCCCGATGTTTCTGCCTCTTAAAGGAAGTTTTTCTTTGCCACTGTCGCCAAGTGCTTGCTCATCGGGGGATCTGTTGGGTCTCTTTAAATTATTTTATAGAGTTTGGTGTAGACCTGCTGTATATGTAAAGTGCCTTGATGTAACTTTGTTAAGATTTGGCGCTACACAAATAAATCTGATTTGATTTGAAAATCCAAAAATAAAGTCCAAGAGAACGACAGACTGTGACAAAGCTGAAATACGGGAATGGAAGAGGAAAAGAAAGAAGCTGAAGACTGCAGTGGGCGCCTAAAGAGTAAGAACAGTCTTACACCTGTATTATAAGGAGACAGTGTTTCTAGCTATGCTACCTTTGTGCATGCACATGCTCTTTTCTGGAAATAGAGCCAGAGGTGAGTTGCAAGCACGATCTGAATTCACTCTCCCCTTTTGTCCTTAAGATTGAGTCAATCTGTGGATTAAGTGGAACAGAAAGGTTGAAGAGGGACTTTTAAGGTTATATAAGAGAAAAAAAAAAACAACAAATCTTTTTATCGTTTTTCCCCGAGTATTTTTAGATTCGGGTTTTGTTCACAGCAAGCAAAGTCACAAATTCCCACAGCAGATTACAGTGTTGAATCACCAAATGAACTGATAGCCATGTGACTGTTAATGTGTCTCATTTCGTGTTATCCCACAAATAAAACAACACATAATGATTGCAAAAGTCAGATACTGAATAAAAACTAAATGAACCAAACCTTCAAAAACTGTAATGTTTTGTATATGGTAAAAAATAACACTGATGCAACGTTCAAAGCTGCTTTACATTTGAAATGGCATAAATGATTGTTTAAAAATCAGTGTAAATATGTTGGTGGGTAGGGAGCAGCAGTGAGAGCCAGAAGACATCAGGGTGCGGGCTGGACCGGAGGAGAAGAAAACACCATCCCAGTTAAGAGCTAAGCTTCCAACAGACTGACGCAGTGTCACTCATCCACTGCAGGCCGCACACACATGCACACATGTGCGTGTACACCCACGCAGACACACACAGGGGAGATTCATGCGTGCTGTACTTCTACATGCATACTTGCCTCATACACACAAAAAGCTAAATGAAAGATATACAGACACACACACGCCCATACACACGCACACACAGTCATGGGCACAGTGAACTCTTCCTCATCTGAATTAGTGATGAGTGGCTGTGCTGCTAAATTATTAAGGAGAACCGGAGAGAGAAAGTTGCTGAAACTAAAACAAGGTTATGGCCCAGAAAATATACTGTAGGGTGAGAGAGGAAAAACTGCAGGAGCCAGCAGAAGTGACGCGTGTGCAACACAACAGGACCTGGATGAGGCGTGGACTGACTCATTCTGGACTTGTTTTAGCACAACACAAAAATCATAAAATCACCAGCCGAACAAAAAACACTCATGTTGCATTTAATATATGATATAAGATAAAATAATAACTTTTATATGCTATACTAGGGCTAAGTTTTACTAAACTAGCCCTTTATCAGTTGAATGACAAAGAGACAGAAAATGAATTGAAAGGGTATTTAGTCATTTCTGCCATGTTACAATTATTTAACTGCTACATGATATTGCTGACAAAAGCTGAGACAATATGGGTATAAGATGATTTTTCTAAACCTTGAACATCCTTACAGGCACTGCCGATAAATTTGGAACATTTACACAATGGTTTCATCGGGACAACAAAGAAAAATCCCTGTGTTACTTCAGAACAATTATGGGACAACTTGATGTAGGCAGAGACAAGTGTGCCAGTGCCAAAAAGAATGGATCAGCTTGAGAACCAAACACTTAGTTGAGAATCACAAGAGGGGTCAGCTGCAGTGTAACAGAATGTATAAATGTCTACAGAGGCCTCCTACCTCATGACAGTCCTGGAGAAACCTCTGGAGTTCCCACTGGTCATTCAGTTTTTCCAGCCACTGCTGAGCTAGCTCTCTGTTCTGGTTTCCCCTGAAAGAGTGATTCATAGGCTTCATTTTAATATTTGAGACAGTGATATCACCATTTCTGTTTCTATTTAAATTTTCTCTATCCGGTGTAGAGATTTACAAGAATCAAATCCCAAAATCTTGTGTATTCTGCTTTGGAACAATCGGTCCTGACCTAGAAATGTTTTTAAAGCTATAATAACGAAGAAAGTTATGATGCCTTATATAGTTTTGGATCCACGATTCGACACAGTCATATGTACTCAACAGAAATACTGTATAAATGCATTTGAATCCATGTTTGTGAGGAGATCATCCTTCCATTTGAAAAGTGTCATATTATGAGCCTGATTAAAATATAGGATTGTTCCAAAGGTTTGTCAGGCTAGTCACAACAAAAGACCAATGTAATATGTACAACATTATTTTGGAAATTTGTGGGCAATGAACTATTTACGTTTTTGTACTCGGGCAGCAGATGTGTATTTTTTTATTCATGGATCAGTGCATCAGTAGAAGTATTTTTTATAATCTCTAGAATGTATTTTATGACAACCAATGAAAAATGGAAGCAAAAAAAATGTGTACTTCCTGTACTAATCATTATGGTAATCTATAGATTTAATATCTATATTTGTAGGTAACAGCTGACAGATAGACAGCAGATATTGGTTACTGAAAAATCTTGTAAATATAATAACTGTGAAATAATAATATTTTACAGAACCAGAATATTCCACATAAAAACAATCATGTTGCACTGTGTTCATTTTTTGGCCCAAAAGTTAATTCATGTAAATGAAATCTAAAAACCATATGGTTCAACACATTGCTATTGTTGGATGCACACAAATGAAAACCCCAACGGAGACACACACATACATACACACACACACACACACACACACACACACACACACACATCCCTCATCACCAAAGCCATCACACAGATTTCACGGTCTGCTCTCAGTTCTGGTCTCGGACTGGGCACTTTCTCTTCTCTTCAAAATCTTCAGCTGTAATTATTCCTCTTATTGTTGTGCTGTGTTTGGACGTCTGCAGTGAGCTTTGTGCTTCATAATCAGATTAAGGTACAGCTACCACAGTGAGGCAAAAACGAATCTGTTGACGGCCAGAAAATCTCAAGGATTGACCGGAGGAGTTTCATCATATATGGATGAAGAACTAAGAAAGTAGAATAAAACTACTAAAGGTGTTTACAAGCTAGCAAGTACAAATTATTATATATAATTCCATATTGTCATTTAAATAAAATTCCCAATCCAAATTTAATATCAATAAGAGAATTGAAAATCTTGAATACTTTGGTAGTTTTCCTGCTATTTGAAGCTAAATTGATAGATATTGTCTTCAACTCAGACTCAGTGTTGGCTTTAATACAGCTCCCTTCTGTTTATGCATTTGGTACCTGTTGGCGATGGTGTTGATGCGCTCCTTGATGCGTTCAGAGTAAATGTTGCTCTGGCTGATCAGACTCTCTCCAGCCTCGATCACGGCCTTGATCCTGTGCAGGTTTAGCTCCATGGTGGTGGTGAAGTCCTTGTGTTTCTTTATTCCCGCTTCAACCGTTTCCACCGTGGTGGGCAGCTCCACGTGCGCGAGCGCTGATTCCTACAGGACGAAGGTGGAAGCTGTGAGCTGATTTTTACATTCAGGGAAGTCAGGAGATTAAAAGGAAAAAAGAAAAAAAAGCTCCGGAAAAAACTTGGATCCCCTCTGATATTGGCTTATTTATGAAAATTATAAATGAACCCAAGCGCAGAGACACAGAAAAGCTGTCTAATCCTTTATGTTTCACTTCCCCCTTTTTTTTTTTTTTTAAACTTCAATTCTGTTAAAAATGATCTTTTTTCAAAACAGAGGAAATGTTCAGGCCAATACACAGGCTTTTACACACACATACACACAAAAAACAAACCTCTGTCTTGGATGTGATGCTGTTATTCTGTGTGACCTGACACAGCATAGATTCTGTGCACATGGTACCATGAAACAGCGTGATAATTACTTTCCACGGACTGTTCAGGACCCTGAGAGTTTATACATCATAAAAGAAAACACCAAACATCTCGGCATAGATATTCGCTAGCCACACCCAGTCCAGTCTGATAGCATCATTAAGCCTGTTTAGAGACAACGTGTTCATGCAGACACCAGGATGTACTGTTTGTTCACCGTGTCAAAAGAATAAGTGTAGATGGTGGTCTGCACTCACTGCAATCTTTCTCTGTGTGTTTACCGCCCATCACTTATAAATGTGTGTCGCACAGAGCTACTTCTGCTATATTACTGGCCAAAGATGGAAAAAAAAAACAAAAACATAGCAAAGAAGATTTTTGTTACAGTCAGTGGCAGACAAGTCGTGGAAAACATCACCTAAAAGCTGCAATGTAGTTACAGCATGTTACATGTTCTATATAAAAGATGCGTTTATCTCTAAAAGTCATTTGACAGAACTTTTATAAAGTCTTAAGCAGATTTCTTTGATGCAGTGAGGTTGGAAATAAAGCAAATAAAACTTTTACTACCATGTACAACAGGTAAATGGTGTTAATCCATTACTGCATATTAGACCAATCACATTATCACTAACTACTGTAGTCAAATTAAGTATTCATGTTGTCCAGTTTTGGTTATGTTATCACCATCAAATAATAAGATTTATCTTTTAGGGACTGTCTGTTTCAGACCAATCCATCCAAGATTTTCTTAGATAATTAGATTTGAAATAAAGTTTTAGACTGACAGACACATCCCTCCTAAAGAAAAACCACTAGGTGAGCTAAAACAGCAGCTAGGGCTCCTGTCTTCATCTTACCTGATTATTCAGGAAGGATTCTGCCTGTTTAACATCTCGCAGGAACAGGTGGAAAATGTGAGCCTGGACCAGAACTTCCCTCCTGCTCTCCCACATCTCCAGCAGTTTGTTCCAACCGACATCGAGCTTCTGGAGCCACTGCTGCAGGGCGGCCTGGGGGAGAGGAGCCTCCTCGGACTCCAGCAGCTCGTTCATGGCCTGCAAGCGCTCATAATCCTCTTCATACCTGCACAGACAACCACAAGAGACGACCACTTTCTGAACACCTTGTGCGTTTTTTAGGCCCTTTTAGAGGGATCATTTTGAGGATAAAGTAACAGGATGATAAGACAAAGCATTTTGTTGTCATTGAATAACCCACCGTCCTATCTCCTCCTTGAGGGCAGCATGCTTGTTGATGAGTCTCTCTGCCTCTTCCAGGTCATTGGGCAGCTGCTCTGAGGCTGCAGAGGTTTGCGTCTGGACCAACCAGGTGAGGAACGAGTCTAGATCCTGACATGACAGAGAGGAACATCATTTATATTTCTTCAATTTTATGATAAGGCTACACTTGAGATATTTTTACAGACAAATGGAAAATAATCTGAAGCCTATTGAGCACATCCATGCACAGCTTTCAACGTTTTTCTGTGCAGACAACTGTCTTCTCTCTTTCCAACATGATATGAAGGCAGATCATTTAGTTTGTTTCCAGAATACCATTTGAGCCAAGATGTTACTACAAATACATTCCTTAAAACGTTAAATTTACTTCCATAAAAAACAATTTTTCAAACACAATCTTCCTAAGTTTCTCTTGTCTCTTTCTGAAGAGAGCCACAGAAAAAGATTTATTCTTATTTTTAACCACATTAAAATATCAAATATTTTACTTGAATGACCAATAGGTTTCTAACATTTCTGTTGCTCTGTAAGAGTAATTACCAGAACACGCTGTGTCTTCACGAGTTGAAGATTTATAGTAGTTTTAAAATATCAGTTATGGAGGATATCAGAGGAAGGTAAAGGATAGAGTGAGATGGAGAGTCAAACTGTTTTACTGTCTGCTCAGAGGGAGTCAGAGTGATAGATTACTTCCTGATGGGCTGTACCTGTATGAAGCTTTGCAGCCTGCTTGCAACCATCAGCGAGTCCTCACAGCCCTGCAGGGTGCGTTTCAGCTCCTCCCACTCCACGCTGATTCCATCAAACGGCACAAGAACCTCCATGGTCCGACCGGCGTGAACGGTGGCCAGATGTTCAGCCTCCTCCTACATCATCAAACAGAGACAAGATTAAGGTGATTTTACCCTTGAATTGGCAGTTTCTACAAACACTATTTGTCAAAACAATTTTCAGGAAGAAATGACAACTTTTCATTAACCATGCATGATCACATGACCAACATAATATCAGATCACCTTTTATGTTTGTAGATTTATTCTAAACTTCCTAGAGCAGTACAGTTATTTGTTTGTAATGAACATATAGATATATATATATAAAGACATGAATGGAAAAATAAACATGTAGTTAAAATGATTAGCTAGAAAATGGTGAAAATCTGAGAAATAAACAGAATCCCACTCTGTTTTTGTTTAATTTTTTGTGACGGAAATTATGCAAAGTTCTTCCACCTGCAGGCGCAGCAGTTTGGGCTCTAGGACAGACAGAGCTCCCTCCATGGTGGACAGGCGTCTCTGCAGAGCCAGGACTCCTCCCAGATCACTGCCCATGTACTGGGTGGCATCGATGGCTTTTCTCTTGTCTTGGATCTGGGACTTGATCTCAGCACACTCCAGCAGGTAGTTCTGCAGACGTAACATCGAGTCTAGCTGATCTTTCTTTTGCTCAACCAGCTCCACGATGCTGTTCCACCTGGCATGGTGTTGAGATGGATGGGACAGAGAAATAATGACACCACTAGGATGTGGTTCTGAGCTACTTGCTGCTCAAGGCATTAGAGCTACATAAAACAGCATCATAAAGAAATAAATCTGGAAAAACCATTGGATCAGCTGAACAAGATCACAGCTGATGGGACCCAGCCTTTAGTCACAAATAGTAATAGTATAGTAATAGGCATAGTAATGCAGGTCCTGAGCTGATGTTCTCTCTGTTGAGTCAACTCAGATGAAGCTAAATGTCCTAAATATCACATTGGCGTTATTTGCAAATATATGTTTTGCCACCTCTAACATGCACGTTGAGCTCACTGTTATGACGGTCTGACATGAGCTGTCATGATTTATCTGATACAGTTGATTCTGTTTGCTCTGCTGTGGTTTCAGTCCAGCTCTCGTCTGCTTACCATATCATCATACAATATGTTCTCCTGATTCTGCTCCAGACCAGCAGGTCCTTATACATGCCCATTCAGCCAAGAAAAACACACTCACACACATGCGCACCGATGCCCACACACAGAGATGCTTGTGACTGTAATGAGGTAATGGCACTGAGAGGCAGACAACACAAGCAGACTCTCAGCATGCAGGAAGGAAAACAGCTCGGTGACATGGACCTCGGAGCTGCACAAGTCATCTTACAGATCAGGACGGGAGTCGTGGTGAGTTTAGGTGTGACTAGAGGGGTGGGGTCTCCACAGGAAGGCGGAATTAACTATCACTGTAAACAAGGATGAAGTGATGAATAAAGTAACCCAAACTGAGTTCACACACAGCACAATGAGTTTTTATGTAATGATCTTACCAGTAATATATGCAAAACACTGATTATAAAAATAAAACAATATGTTAGAGAGTAGTAATATTGCAGTAATAAATGAGTCATCTCATAATTGCTGTTGCTTAATATTTGTGCCTTGATAGTGTCCTCACAATGTAAAGTAAAAGGATGAAACTGAGTGAGCTATGACAAAACATCTGTGGATTATTTGATTATTGACTTTACAGAGTGAAAATGATCAATTAACAGGAAATTTGCTTAAACCTTTCCACTTATTAAAGCGTATTAAGTTAATTCATTATGTTCTTTTAAAGTTTGTTGGTTTTTCAATAAAGTTAACCCAAGATAATGTAATACGCCAAATCAAGGCCGATAAACATATTATGACCTAATGTAGTTGGGACCCTAAAGCTGAAACAGAATACCACAGAAGGAGATGAGAAGAGAGAGTTATTTATTTTGCATCCTTCTATGTTTTTATTTTTGGGTCAAGTGCTCTGGGCTGGCCTCCTCTTGAGGCCAGATGGTCACCCTAAGACCAATTCCATGTGCCAAGGTCACAAGATTCATGGACCCCGAACTGCCATGGACACAGCTGCCAGACACAACAGTGGTCAGAGATGAGGACATAAGGCGCAGAGATGGAGAAAGACGGATGAAAAAAGTCAATCCTGTCAAAGAGTTACCGTCAATTAATATGTTGGCATAAACAGAAAGTAGGTCTCGGGTGGCAAGTGCAGAGAGCAGATACATACGGATATTTGCCATGTACATCTCTGGCATTGATGTACTGCTCGGGAGTCAGTGTTTTACTACCACAGTGACTGACAGGAAGTGACGCACCAGTCAACAGACCAATGAACAGACGTATGTATCCCCCCAAATTAAGTCCTTCTCGACAAGTGTACCGGGGGTGATTAAAGTACTTCACCCATTAGAATTTGATTAAGGCTTAAAGTTCTGCATAATTTAGTTTTGAATGACAAGCACATCTGTCCTGTTTGTCCATTTTTGGATTAGTTGGGAGTTTGGCTCACTCAGGCATTGCCAAGATGGTAACAGTGCAGCAGCTCACTGACCTATGGGTGATGCCACAGTAATTATAGTCTGTCTGTCTGTCCGTCTGTCCTATCAGGAGAGACAAGTTGATTACGAAAGGCTTTAAAACGCTGTTGTTAATCAACATTGAGACATACATACACACTAATCTTGCCTATAAGGCCAATACATCCACAGATGATGCTATTTCACAGGCACTACACTTTGCTCTGAGTTGTCCAACACTTAGTGGGTGTCAGAATGTTTTCTAGTGGACTTCAGTTCACTTTTGAATTCCATCAGCCTGCACAAACTGGTTAACACACTGCAGACACTTGGACTGAATACCTTGGTATGTCTGTTTCTCACCAACAGAATCCAGTTTAAGACAGTCAGATTAACTGTATTCTTTGCCTCTTATATAATTTTCTTCTTCTTTATTAGATTGTATTTTCCTATTTATTGTGTTTTAAATGGGCAGCACGGCGGCATCATGGTCAGCGCTGTTGCCCCACATTAAGAAGGTTGCGGGTTCTCCCGGCCTGGGGCCTTTCCATGTGGAGTTTGCATGTTCTCCCTGTGCCTGCGTGGGTTTCCTCCGGGTACTCCGGTTTCCTCCCACCGTCCAAAGACATCATGTTAAGGGTAATTGGTGACTCCAAATGTCTGTAGGTCTGAGTGAGAGTGTGATTGGTTGTTGGTCTCTGTCTGTCTCTATGTGTTGGCCCTGTGATGGACTGGCGACCTGTCCAGGGTGTACCCCGCACCTTGCCCAATATCAGCTGGGATTGGCTCCAGCACCCCCCACGACCCGGAAACAGATAAGCGGTAGAAAATGAATGAAAGAATGAATGAAATGCTGCTTGAGTTGAAACACTTTCAGTTTCACTTGAAAAGTATTGAGAGTATACTGTCATGTAGTAATAGTAATAGTATTTATATATTAGTAGTAAAAAGGCCACTTCTGGTGCTGTATTTCAGTACCTGGAATTGAGGTGGTCCTGACATCCTCTGACCTCTGTAGAAGAAGGATGACCTCCATCCAGGAGCTGCTGAACAATCTGATTAACATCCAAGATCCTTCCCATCAGGCTGTTCATTTCCTGGTCAAGACTCTCGAACCTACAAATAATCACAGAAATTCAGAGAGCCGGTCAGAACTTATCATCCCTTGGTTATGAAACAAATAAAACAAACAAAAAACATAAATCCTCCTCCTCCTCACCTATGTGCCACCACCTCTACATCCTCCAGTCTCTCTGGGATCTCCATCTTATCCAGCCACTGCTCCTTCTCGTCAATCCACAGTTCACAGGCGTTGACCTCGCTAAACATGCGGTAGACAGCGAGGGCGTCATGAAGCCACTGCTGCCTGAGCACCGCCACCTCAGCCACCTCAGTGTACAGCTGCTCCACCTCCCCCATACGAACCTGTACCTGCTGCAGGCATGAGAGGCGGGTGAAAAGGGCATTTGACAAAAAGCATAAAACAACAACTGTAGAAAGACAAAAAAATAAGTTAAGATATCTTGACCATGCTCCTTCTGCCCACCTCCTCTTCGCGATACTGCAGAGGCAGGGCCACCATGTGTTTGTGCAATGCAACCACGTGAAGACGATGTTTGTCTATGGCCTCGCTGACTCCTCTGTGTTTCTTGAGCAGTGACTGCGTGGAGTACTCGTCGTGTCCAAAGTCTTCGCTGGAGACCAAGCGGTAAGCGTCCTGCAGCCAGGCCACCAAGTCATCCGTCTCCGTGGAGAACTGAAAAAAGTTGAGTGCCTCCTGCAGGTGGCCAAGACGCTGAGCTGCCTGGTCCTCCAGTTGCTTCCACTCGCCCTTCACTTCCATGATGCGTTCCTGGATCCCTGCAGTACCAAAGCTTTTCTCACTCAGGATCTGCTTTCCTTGCTTCATGGTGTTCTGGAGGAGTACAACGTGAGGATAAAAGGATTCACCATTTCAAATCTTGTGCAATAACACTTTAACTTTAATGTACAACTATGGTGTCTCTTTTGTTTGCAGGACTGATGTCAGTGACATGATCACCAAACAAGTCTGACACTGTAAAATCACATTACATTCATTATTTTGTTTCATGTTTCATATTGAAACAGTTTTTAGCTGTAGAACTTGACTTCTTTAAAATATACACATCTCCATGGCTTCAATAAACCCTCACCAACTGGTTCAGTCTGATGGTGAGGGTAGATGCCATATTATGACTGCCCAGGCCTGCATACAGCAGAATGATAATCCCATATTGAAAGGGCTGGTAAAGAGACACACAGGAAAGTTAAACAAAGGATTTCCATGGTGCTCAAATAGGTCAATTGACAATATGCTTGCACACAGCTCTACAAGGAACTTGAATCATTTGAAATAATAATAAATAAACAATCAATATTGACAGTCAATGTTGACGCTGTGGTGGACTGCCATACATACCCCTGTGTATGGAAACTCTGCATTATCACAGCCCAAAAAGCTGCTTAAAAAATAACAAATGGATGGGAGAAAAAAACCCCAAAACAAACTGTAGCATCAGCTTTAAAAATATCTGTGAGATCTAAACAAACCTCTTACAAATGAAGTTTAATTATTGTGTTGTGTGCATGAGGCCCGGTCATTTAGGGTTCAAGTGGAGAAGTAGGATGACTGTGGCCTCATCAATACACCATGAGGGGTCACTGGGTAAAGTTAAAAGATGTGAATCATAAACTGGCTTTCACAGTTATCAGATCTCAGTCCAGTTCACCTACACCTACGGGAGCTTTCATATCAACATGTCTGATAGTGCTCTTCACCACCATCAACAAAAGACCAAACAAGACAACATCTGTCCGACTAATGTCCAGCCTTCTGGTAAAGTTCACAGACTAAAGCAAAGAATCAATGCCAAGGACTACTGACACTGATACTGACATCTGACATTGGATGCCTTAGTTTTGTTGATATTTGACTGTTGTAAAGTTTTGCTCTATCTGGTCATCCACACACGCCGTTAAGCCGTTTCAACTTTTATAGTTGTAAACCGTGTGGTCACAGAGCATAAATTTAACACGTGAATAAAAAACAAACATGAGGTTGTTTTTAAGTCAGCAAATATGAAATTAAGCAAAACAGCAAAGAAGAAGACAAACACACCTGCAGCAATGATCGGTGAGCCAGCAGTTCTCCAGCCAAAGTCTTGTGTTTCTGCAATAACCTCAGTACACTGCTCAAGTCCTTCCCATATCCCTGAGCTCCCAAGATGGAGCTTTTCTCCCTGATCCAGGCCTCAGACTCTTCCAGTTCCTATCAAGATAAACAACAGGCAAACTAGATTTAAAGGAAAAAGGTCAGACTGAAGAAGAATTTGTCAAATCAATCAGTAAAGTGATATAGTAAAAGGTTCATTGATGCGAATCAATGACTCTTTGGACACTTATCTCATACTTTCAGTTCATTGTTGATTCTTATTCATAACTTATTTTCCAGCTCTGTGTTATTAAAGTGATTTTTTTTTTATCACATTGTGTATTATATTCTTCAAAAGAACATGAGCCAGGAAAGGGTCATGGTCATTTAAAAAATTTCAGCAACTGGATTAATAATAAGAATAATTAGTAGGAATTCATAATTAATAAGAATAATTCATAAGACAACAGAGGCATTTTTTTTATTTACAGGCATTGTATTCTATTATCTATGTTGTATAGATAATAAGCTCCTGAATTGTGTTGATGAACAAACTTTCATCAAGGGGCTATACAACAATTTATTATGCTGTAAAAGCAGGAAAAAAAAAAAAAACCTTGCTCTTACAGTATTATGTTTTGTGATTTATTATGTCTTTAATAGGAATTTCTGCTGCAATGGACTGACGACCTGTCCAGGGTGTACCCCGCCCTCGCCCAGTGTGAGCTGGGATCTGCTCCAGCACCCCCATTCATTCCGATGAATGAATGAATGAATAGACATTTCTATTAGACATTTGCTCTCATCAGCTGAATACTCAACTGTTGGAAATGTGGTTTAAATGAAACTCTGTGAAGGACCAGACACTCGCCAGGACTAGAGGGGGATAAAAGGACCATAAATATTGCCACGTCTCCTCTTTGTTATAGAATCAGGCGTGGCTTTACCAAATCAAACAGCCCTTGGTCTGTATATATTCAAAAAATACAACCTTCTTGGTGTTGTAGGTTGGTTTGGGACTAAGAAGATTTAATTTTTCAGAGATCCAAACACAAGGATAGACACCCCCTTCAAATGTTGACAATGCAGAGAACATGATAACTGCTTAAATATCAGGATGGCACATTTTCAAACTGTTTCTCCTCACATTCATAGTGTTGTTAGGAGAGATAGATAGAGAAGATCAAACCTTACATCCTCTGTGTGAAATGTCTTTACTTATCAGGCTGTATTTGTAACGACAACAAATACGCAGTATACACATTTCCCCTAATTCTAATATGGAAAAGAGGCAGGTGGAGTATAAAGGCGCCCAGACCTGTGAGAGTATTCAACTGAAATGTTGAAACATCCTACCTGAAAAAAGGCCCAAAGCTGCCTGGACTCCTCAAGCTCAGAACGCCTTTTAGTTGCCAGTTGTTTGAGCTCCTCCAGACAGGAAGAGACATGGTTCACACGGTTACAGATCACCTGTGGGTCGCACGGTTGGTAACCTGTGAGACCACAAAATGAGGTCAATACCAACAAAAAGAAACAACATATAATAGACACTTCATTTATTTCAATACTTTGAGTACTCTGAGATGGATCAGAAATAGAATATTCATGTTACTGACACCAAGTTCTAAAAATCATTATTATGTCTCATTATTATTTATTATTAACTTTTATCAATACTACTGATGAACTGCCGGACCCCTGAATGTTCCCCCTGGAGACAATGAATGAAAGTCAGTACATTTTTTTTCTTCACGTTATTATTTCAAATTTTCACATTCATTAGCTTTCAAAGTAATCATCAAAGTATGAACGCTCATTGAGTGTGTGTGTACCTTCAATTGTGGTGAATTTGAGCGCAGCGGTGTTGAGAGTCTCGACCCGCTCAGCCTGCACTGAGATGTCCGCTTCCTGCAGGCCGTGTTTCTGCAGCAGGTCGTCCACCTCCAGCAGATGCTTCCCAAAGTCCTTAGACAGCAGCTGGATCTGGGAGGGAAAAAAGAGAGAGAGCAAGAGGTACTTTTCTATCGTATTTTTTTTACTCATTCATTTCGGTTTTTAAAGCTTAACTTGGATACATAATTCTGCTCCATCTCTTTGACTCTATAACGCTCCCTCTTAAATCCAAACACATTTTACTCCTAGTTTCTCCATTTCCATTGCTTCTTACCTCTCTGTCTAACTACTGAATATACAGTGGATAGATAGACGGATCCCTCACACACCCTTCCATACCTGTGTGTCTTCCATCCAGTCGATCATGTAGACCATGTCCTGAAAAGTCTTCTGCAAAGCCAGGTTCTTCTCCAGACGGGTTCTCCTCCCTGCCACCAGCTCCTTCAGTAGACCCCACTGACCAAGTATGTTCTCCTTACGTGCCAAGATACGACGGATGTCATAGTATCCTTCGGCCTCCATCTCTGCTGCAAGCTCCACCACCACTCCAATTCGCTCTTCATACGACGCTATGTCCGCCTCAATGGCCTCATGTTTCTTCATTGCTGCCTCGACTGCTGGCAGGTCATATCCAAAGTTGTCCTGAGGACAGAAAAAATGTAAACTGTGTGGCAGAGAGAAATTGAGGAGCCAAGTGGGCAGGAGTGTAAATGAAATGGTAAAGAAGGCTAAACTGATGAAAACCAAATATTGACAATAAGAACTTAAGCAACTTGATGCTACTCTGCACATGTACAGATATGTGACAAATTAGAACTTGAACTGACACAGTGCAAAAGGTGTCTTCAGTATAAAATTGTTTGCATTTAACATTAGAAGGATTATTACAGTAAAGGGACAGGAAACAATTCATTAAATTAAAAAGCAGCACAAGATCTTCTCCCCCAAGTTGTCAAACAATCATTTTCATATTCACTGCTGTAAATACAGCTCAGGAATCATTCGTATCACAGTTGAAATAGGCAAGAAGATCTAAAGAACAGAAAATATGTTCAGACATTTCAGGATCATCTAAGACAGAGGAGTTGTGGTCTTGCCCAACCCAGCCTCAGCTACCTGTGATACAAGTCTCTGGTTTTCGTTGAGCCAAGCTTGTCTCATGGTGGTTTTATGGTCAAATCGCTGAGCCAGCAACTCCAGCTTCTCCTGACGAATCAGCTCCTTGCGCAAGGCAACACCCCTCTCATGCTCGGCCTTCTCCAGCCTCTCCCAGGCCTGCCAGAAAAGGCCAAAACAAAATGGAAGCTAAGCCCAAATGTGCATTTTCTCTCAAATGTTAAAGTCATTGTGAACTAAGTCAATAAAACTTCAAATGAAATAATGTATAAAAAATAAAAACAACACAGCTGGTGGATGTACAACCTTGTTGATGTCTGAGATGAGCTTCCCATCATGAGGCACATAGGGTTTCTGGTTGTTGGCTCTAAGTTTGCTTTGGATGGTGAATAGAAGGACCTCCAGATTCCCCTTCTCCTGAAACCTGAGGGAGAAACAAAAAACTTAAATTGAGAATACCGTTGCACAGGATACATTATGTCCATGCTTGTGTCGGACACGAAGAAACACTGAAAATGTTGCGCTAAGTTGGTCAAGGATTAAGAGTCTTCATCAATGTCACAAAGCAGTGTGAATGTTGTTTACAAGAAGTTTACTCTGGTTCACACCTGCTGTCCAGTGTCAGTGTCGGAGTCTACTGTATGAACATCTGTGCATTTTTAAAATGCTTCAGAGCAAACATGGTGACCTTTTCCGAATATTTGTTCATACAAGACTGAGACGGTGTCAGTTTTTGTCGTACATTTCAGAGTGAATATCGTGCCAGAGTTCTAAGTCACATGTGATATGTGGCTGTAAAAAATAGCTATTTTCTTTAGAAGATCTTGTGATTGTTTTCATAGTTAATTTCTTTGTTGATAAATTGTCAGATAATATTGAAAATGGACCATAATATTTTCTCAGTGATGTTTTAAGAGTCTAAAACCAGATAGATATTCTATCTTTAATCATACAAATATATGACAAAACTAAAGAGAACCCCACAACTAAAGACTTAAGAATATTGCCGATTAATCAGTTACTGTTTTTGATTGGATATTTCAATTCTAATGTCATCATTACCAATTAAAACCTTTAAAGGCTGTAAATTCATTTGTTTCAGTGTCAGTGGAGAGAGTCCACAGCTCTTTGTTGGTCAATAGTGTGATCCTTGAATGTGAAATATATTAAATAATCATCCAGACGTTTTTTGAAAATAAAAAAGGATTCCAGTTTAGAGACAATACAATCAGGTTATGTCTCTAAATTACTTGTAGGCTCATTGAATTGTATCTTGTGTTTGAACTCTATGGACACAACATAAATTATGTAAATGACATTTAAAAAAAATCACAAACCGTACTTGATTGGCTTCTCTATAGTGCAGTAGGTAGTGAAGGCCTGTAGCTGCTGCTGGACTCCTGTCAGTGAGTTGGCAAACTTCTGGTTGCTGATGACCGCAATTGTCTTTTCGATCCAATCCAACAGGTCTGAGGCCAGAGCTTCATACCGGTTGATGATTTTCTCTGCCTCAACACAGTTGTCTAGTACCTGAGAGAGAGAGACAGAACATGGTTGGGAGGATATTTAAGAGGAGAGTTAGGAACACGCAGGAAGTGGATGATAAGTGGAGACAAAAACAGAAAGAGAAACTCTGCACACCAGTTGTTGTTTGTGTTTTAACTTGTTAAAACAGCTGGTCCTTCAACTTTCAAAATAATGGCAGTTCTTACGCCTTGGACATGAGGAGAGGGGTGCATGTGTATCTGTATAAGTGTATTTTGTACCTTGCCAACTCTCTTTCCTTCCACAATAAGAGCCTTCATTTTTGAAAAGTAGTGGTAGTAGGAGACAACGTAGGTGATGATGGATTTTTCATCTGGATTCTCTGTGTTCACATCTATACCAGGCAAAAATGATGGAGGCAGACAGCAGAGGAGTTAATATCTACTAAAATTTGGGTGGAGCCATGGAGAAACTAATTATCACAGTAAGTACAAAAAATTTCTGAATATTTCTGTGGGAAATATTTAACGGAAACTAAAAGAAAACAAGTTCTCACCCTCGGGGTCCAGGAGCTTAGTGAGGCCCAGATGCTGCTCAGCGATGTTGAAGGCTTGCTGGAGATTATGGGTTGCATTAGACCTCGTCAGCTTGTGGAACTCGATCAGGTCCGGTCTGGAGGGTTCAAAATTAGGAAAGAGAATTTGTTTGTGTAGCTGAAATCTTAAAAAAAAAAAACAACAACAACAGCCAGGCCTGTCCCATGTCTGTTGGCTTCTTGTCCTATCTTTTGTATCTTTTTCCAACAATAACGTCTTAGTTCAGATCTGATTCCTGAATCCCTGAATAACTCATTTATTCATCTTCAACCACTTATCTGTTTCCGGGTCACGGGGGGTGCTGGAGCCAATCCCAGCTCACACTGGGTGAGGGCGGGATATAACCTGGACAGGTCACCAGTCCATCACAGGACCAACATACAGAGACCGACAGAGACCAACAACCACTCACACTCACACTCAGACCTACGGACAATTTAGAGTCACCAGTTAACCCAAACATGATGTCTTTGGACGGTGGGAGGAAACCGGATTACCCGGAGGAGACCCACGCAGGCACAGGGAGAACATTCAAACTCCACACAGAAAGGCTGCAGGCCGGGATATTCTTGCTGTGAGGCAACAGCGCTAACCATTATACTGCCATGCTACCTCCCTGAATAACTCAAATATGCAAAACAAAACAGACATTCCAAGCTTTTCTATTTTGTCCCTTCTTCTGCTCTCATCATGTAAAACCCAACATGACAAATGTGTTCAAAATACTGCTTACCTGTGTCTATGTATGAGAGCATTGAAGGCAAGACCGTCCCTCCAGCAGGTGGTAAAGTTCTGAATGTTGACCTCAGGGTACCTTGACAATGGGAAATGTTTGGTTACTTAAAGTGTAATATCCTCATTAACATAAGTATTACCAATAAAAGTAATAGTATTAGTATTACTATACAGTATAAATAATCATTAAATTCCCAGTGGAGGTTATGGCTTCCTGTATCTGTTTCACTGCTCACCCTGCAGTCTTCATCTGGCACCAGAGCAGCAGGGCATCCTTGGCAGAGCGAGTTTCTCTGTTGTCTTCTGTCTCTATTTTGATCACCTGGATCTGAACAACAAAAGCAACAGGTAAACATTTGTGTGAGAGACCCCTGAAAAGTCCTCTCCAGACATATTTGTTAAACACGGTTTTCCCACATAAAAAGTGAAATAAATAATCAAAAACTGGTGTTAGAAGTGCATCTATGCTTATTTCCTCATTGAAAAATCTGGATCCAGCCTCCTGTCCTGCCTGCTGGCACTGCTTGTGCAAGGCTGACGAGTGACGCAGCCGAGAGTATCAACGTGGTTAGAGAAGGAAACATCAGAGAGACTCGTGTTGACCACATTTGAGTCTCAAACTCAGACACGGACACAGATAAAGTGACTGGAGGTTGCAATGGCAGTTGCTCATACAGTGTTAGCAACAATGCTAATTCTAACTCTGGCTCTCTGTAATGACAAGGTCTCAGGTTCGATATACCACGCCACTCATCAAAGGTGATAGGATTAGTTCCTTAGTTGGAAGGACAGCGAGACAGGTTCTTGCTGTATTTTGTCTATGATGTCTTTCCTGCTCCATCAAGAGTTGGCAGAAAGCCCCATGTGCAAACTCTGGAAAGGTAGCAAACCTTGAGCACATCCTCTCACCGTGCCAGTCAAGCTTTGCAGATGGGAAATTTTGATGACGTCACAATATTGACGCAGTTGTCGGATAGTGTGGAACAGCCAAAAAAAAACAAAAAACAGAGACAACAACGGTCAGATGAACTCCACTTTGTCCAGTTTGTGAGGTCAGGACAGAGCACTGCAGCAGGAGGACCAAAGGACAAAGTGATCCTGGCCTCAACCAACAACTGGGAGATGGGAGTAGACATAAAAAAGCGGCTCAAATTCCCAGAGGAAATAGTCCAGACCAGACCAAATATTGTTCTCTGGTCTAGAGGTACCAAACAGGTGGTGCTCATGGAGCTAACAGTACCCTGGGGGAGGATGGAGGAGGCACATGAGCGCAAGCTAAAGAAATATCAACGCCCGATCCTCATGAGACAGCAAAATGGATGGAAGGCCTGGACCTTATCCTTGGAGGTCGGCTACAGTCACGCTTCATGGGATTGAAGGGGTGGCAAGAAAGTGGCTGATAGGTAATGTCATCTAGCAGGCTGGAACAGCATCCCAGTGGATCTGAATACAGCGGGAAGTGCGGTGGCAGCGCCGACCAGCTGAAGGGACGGCTTATGGTTGGGTGGTGGTCAGCGGGGGCAAATCCAGGATGCTGGAGCTGCTGTTGAGCCCTCTCAAGGTGAAGAGGGGGTGCCCACCTGAAGACCTGTTGTATCCACCCAACTCTCTTGCCAAGTAGTGTCACAGGGCCAAGTATTCCAGGCGGTGTCTTGAGTGAAGAAAGAAAGGAGAGAGCGATGCTGCTGGCCCACAGATGGTGCAGGGTGGGGTACCTGAAAAGGTGGGCCAGTTACGATGTCCCTTTGTATTTTGCATACATATTTATTATATAGCAATAAATGGTCATTAATAACATTAAAAACTTATTAAGGGAAAATAAATTCCCATTTTACATGCTTACCTGTCCCTCACTGAGTCTTCATATCTAGCATTTACTATCACAGTCTGTTTACTGTATGGTGCACTATATCGTCTACCATTAGATTTCAGAGTCTGAAATTCATTGAGAATATGTTGACTCAGTTGGAGATAAGAAGAAGCCACTAAAAATCCCACACTGGAGTACCTTTGATCATATAGTAGTGTAACACCACACCTTTCAGCAATGACTGTGATTTGTAGATGATTTGTACGCAGCACTAGATCATAAGCAGTAATTGGATCTGTCATTAGAATGTCGTTGTGTTTCCAGCCATTCAGCCAAGCCATTCTCAAAAGAGACACACCAGGCGTATCTGGTTTGCCTCAGTGTGACATTGCTCTGATAGTTTACCTGTTATCTGAACACACACACGATGTGAGAGAGTTAACGTTAAGGACAGGAGAAGCAATCAGAGCTGAGAGTTTCAGTGCATAGAAGTGCAGAGCCGTTACAACGCCTGATGTCGGGTGACAGTTGCAACTACTCCACCAATCACATCACAGTGACAATGATCCAAGATAATTGGGGACCTGACACTGATGAATCAGCTGCTGGCCATGTTGTGAGGCACAACGCTGCATGCATGCACACACACATTTGGGATGGGAGCGCACATACAAGCCACGTCATTGCATGATTCTTTTTGTCAGATTAATTCCATAATTTTGAGAATTATGAAATCATCAGAAATCATGCAATTGGTACATAAAAATTGAACAATTAACCAAAAGTGCGACCAAAATCACAATCGCACAATCATCACAGGAGCAGGAGATGTGTCACAACAGATTATACCGTTATTCTGCAACTGAAATACCTAATCAAGTTTGTTTCCTTACACTTTATTGCCAAAAGTAATCGTTCACCTGCCTTGACTCGCATATGAACTGCCAGAAAGAAAATCATATGATCATTGTTTCACATTACATCAGAAATTAGAAGAATTGATTGCTTTCCATTGTTTTCAGAAGAGGAAGCAAACAGTTGTGAAGGCGTCAACTTATGAGTGATCACTAATAGTCCTTGTCATTATTTTTGATGGATTAAATGAATAATAAGTAAATTCAGCAGATCAGAAAACAATACATTTTCATTTCGATTTAAGGCCCTGTTCGGACCTGGCTCTTTCCTGGTGGGCGAGAACAGAATCAAGACGCTGTTTACTAACAGTTCTTATAGAATCAGAAATACGAGTAAGATCCACGACTCACCACTACTTCCATGATTTGTCTGTTTTGTGGTGAACTGTCTCTGCCAGCAGTGTGCATGCTTTACTCAACAGACCAAAGAATGGTAAGAAAAGACAGTAATTATGTCCATTCCATACAAATCTGATTCTATATATCTTCTCAAACACACCAAGTGAGCTGGCGCTGTTGAGGTAAGCAAACACATAGTCACATTGAGCCTGCACACAACATAAGACACCCAGCCAACCATATACAACACTATAAATGAAGTGTATGAATGTTTCTGTAAATACATTAGGATTACCTTTGCCTGTCATCCTCTCCCTTCTTTCCTTTTTTTCTCTCTTCCCTTTCTCTCTGCCCCTCTTTCTCTTTCTGCCTTTGTGCAGTTACTGCAGTGGTTTGGTCCTACCTGCTGACTGGGCAAAGCAAATCTCTCTCTTTCACCACAGAGGAAGGGAAGACAGGGTAAAAAGAGGAGGACAGCGAGATGCAAAGTGCAAGAGGGAAAGGGAATGGAAGCCACTCGGACAGCAAAGCTTTGCCAACCTGCTAAATAGTGTTCTTACCATATAACTGTTGGGGGGAAATTAAGTTACTGACCCTAAAACACTCTGATATATATTATCTCTAATATCAAGCTCTGTTAGTATCATAACGATGGGTAAAATTTGTTATAACATGGATTCAGCACTTAGCAACATCCAACAGATTTTTCAACATATCCTCCTTTTACATTATGAACTGGCATCCATTCAGCAGGGTTGGAGACCTCTGGTCCCCATCTGCCAACCCTGTTTTATCCTGTGAACGGTGCTGTGTTGTTACACACACTCATCTCTTCTTCCTGACTGAGTCCTATCAGTCGCACCATGTCCTTCCCTGGTTTTATCACATGACTACAATATGATCCTTATGTGGATGAATACAAAGCAATAATCCTCAGCTGCATGTGTTACAGGGAGAATGGACAACAAATTACAAACCTTGACAGCCTTGTTGAGGAAAGAAGTTGAGTTCTGCACTTTTTAACCCCCCAAAAATCAATTTGCTATGGCTATTCCTTGTTCATAATATTTTCTAAGACTAAGAAACCAACTCCAGAGCAGATGAGCTTCCTGTTTACACAGGCACAATTGCAACTAACACATATGTTGGTGACAAACAATCCGAAAATGTGTTTTTCTGCATATCATTCAGCCCGAATTATCTCTGATAATGACTCACCTGGACAGAGATTATTTTCTAAAGCCTGATTTTAAAAAATATCATATGTAAAAATTGATGTCAAATTCTTTGTTTGTTGTACAGCTTTGTGTATGTTATCTTTTTGTTAATTCACTAGCTGGCCTTCTTTTTCACCATGTTGTTTTCAATTCAGGTTTATTCTCTCACCTGTTTTCTAGACCTACATGTTAACTGGTAATTCACCTACTTTAATAATATCAAATAATACACTCATAAGGAAAAGACCGCATAATATGACCAGTAGAAAAGGCAGTAGCTTTAAGTGTTATACAATGGGGCATCATGTGAACAGAGATATGATGAAGAAAGAAGGAAGGACAATGTTAAACTGTGTGTAAACTAAAGAACAGATCGTTATTTCAACCTTATTTTAATCTTTGTTATTAAGCAGAGCAAGACTGAGCACACATGATGAATGGTGAACACTATCTAAATGTCACATTCAGGCCACACCCATTTGCCATATATCAGGCATACAGTTCAACAAACAATCCCTTCCCTCCAACCACACTTATTTTAGCATTTTATAATTCCTTACTGAACACATAAACACACTGCTGCACATCAGTCCTCAGCACTGCTCTCCTTTTGCAATGCATGCTAAATTGAATGAGGCCATCTGATGGTAGCTCAGAGAAGGAGAGCATGATAACAGCCCAGATCTCAGCTGGTGGTGGCAAAGCTAGCTGGCAGCAAACACAACTTAGCCTACATTGTACAGTTGCGGCCTTTTCACTAAACTTAATTTAAAAAAAAAAAAAGAACAGGAATAAAACGTCTACCTATCACGTCAGTAAACTAAGAAATCCTGTACATCAATAACTAGGTTTCAAGAGTTTACACCACCCCATAAATTCACATTTTTTCAAATGCTGAATAGTGAGACCAGTCAGTCATATTACACGCACACAACAACCACCTCTTTAATTGCCTCACCATCCCGGCTTGCAGAGGGTCACTTAACATAACAGGGCAAGCTAATTCTGCAAGCAGTGCTTTTAAATGTGCTCTGTGGTAGGTTGGATAATACTGAGCCCCAAGAGACAGCTACTTGGCGACTGTGCACCGTGAATGTTACAGGAGGGTTTGAATAATGCTATATAAGCATTATGTGCCCAGACCACACTGTAGCACTGAAGCGTAATAAAGAAGAACCCTGGGCTTCAGCCGTACTTACACAACAAGAACTGAACCTGTGTGACCGCTGCTGAGGCCTGGAGACCTGGGTAGGAGGTGTGTGAATGTGAACGTGTACGTGTGCTTTATGTGATGATGTGGAATGCCAGTATGTGAGTATAGATAGATAGATAGAAAGTGTGTCTGTGAGAAAAAGTCCTGTGTGTGTGTGTGTGCGTGTGTTTGTGTTTCCTTGCTGATGAGCAGACTAGAATGCAACTGCTAACTGGAGCTGCTGAGCCCTGGATGACATTCAGACTTCCCCCACCAAAAACTGCTGTCGCAGGCGCACACTGATGACACTGCAGCTGTGACCAGCTCTTGAGAAGAATCAGATGTGTGAAATCAGTCGGATGAGCTCCCTCATTTACACAAATTCATTACCAATGCGGTACTGCTAATATCAGAGCACTACCAGTGCAATTACTTCTCAACACTGCACTTTTTTTGTTCATGGTGGCATCCGGCATTCTGATGTTGAATTCAACCAGAGGACTGGCGGGAAACAATGACGTGTCATACTGACAATAAGAATTCAAACCCAACATTTCCTTCTACTGTCAGTCATTTGTCACCAAGGTTAAAAAGTACAAGTTCTAATATTGTGGAGATTAATGCAGCATCACTGACTTGTCATCTGTTATACAAAGAGCTGCAGGCAACATGCTGAACTCCTTCAGCTCCTTCATGGAGTCAGCCTGGGCAGTGAAAAACTGCTTGATCGACTATGCAGCACAGATTTAGGAGCAGCGTAAAACTTCACTTCCTGTTACTACGGCAAACTCAGCAGTCATCAAATACATGGAACAATGTCGATACAAACAGCCACGTAAACAGAAAACCTAAATAAAACAAATGTAACACTCCAAAAGACAACCCCCAACCTAGCCATTACTTTGCTCAACTGTGATAACAGGTTTTCTAATAATCTTAACAACAGTTTAGAGTTTCATGTGGTTGTTTACCTGGAAGCGTAGAATGATGGTCCAGATAAGGCCCAGGGTGAGACGGTGGTTTCCATCGACAATGTCATGGGAACCAACATTTTCTAGGTGGACCCTCTGTTCTTTGAGGAACTGCAGAGCTTTGTCAACGTTTTCCAAGCAGTGGATCCGCATACGACCTCGAGTAGGCCTTGGCTTGAAGACAGAAGACAGGATCGCTATTTTACTACCTTATCACATGCAGCATCATGTAACATTAGCAAGCATATGAATAATACTAATATGGTTCCCATAATTAAAGATGACTTGAATGAATATATGGACCCAGTTAGGTTTTATTTTTAAAAAATGGAGGTAAACTATTGGAGAAATGTTGGAAAATATTGGTTAAGGAACAGGTAATTTTTCATTTCAATCCCCCCTGAGTGAAATACAGCAGAAAACAATTTATAAGCAAATCAGAACAGCCACTCCCACTTTGTGTAAAACTGTAAAAAACTGGGCTCCTCAGAACTACCATTTCCACTTCAGCCCTGGAGTTTACACCTGCTGCTTGTAAAGTAAAAAAAAATAGTAGCAGATAAGCATTTTTATGATGTAAAAATAGCTTTTCTTATGTCTAATCTTACAACTTTGACATTCAGTGAGACTGCATTACAGCACCTATCACACTTTTCTATAAATCTGTATCAACATTAATCCGCATTACCCAGTGTCACAGAAAAAAAATATAAGGCCCAGTATGAACTTTTCATTATGTACAGTGCTGTAAGAACTATTTAGCCCCTCAGATGTTTTCCCTTTTATAAATGGAATCGTGGTCAATATAATTTGGAATTTCTTTTTCATCTATTCCCTGACTTATACTTTTCAATAAACTTTTCTCTGAGATGCTTCAAAGGTTTTTTTGTTTTGTTTTCATGGTTGAATTGTAGCCAGGAATACTGATTAACCAGAGACCTGACCTCCCAGACAAATGTTACTTTATACTAGTCGCTTGAGACACCTTCACTGCACTCAGGTGATCTCTATTTCACTGTGAGGATACTAACACCAACTGGCTGGACCTCAGCTGAGGTTCTCAGATACTTTAAAGGGAGAGAATATCTATGCAATCATTTATTTCACATGATATATTTTTAAATAATTGGCATTACTTTGCAGAAATCTTTTTTCGCTTTGACATTGAAGGATTTTTTTTGTCAATTCTTGTCAAAAAAGTGAAATTATATCGACCATGAATCCAGATTTTAAAGCAATAAATGGGGGGAAATATGTAAGGGGTGAATAAATTTATAGGCACTGTATGAATACGTTTTCCCACCAGCAGCTCTCCGCTGAGGACCTCCAGCAGTCTCGTCAGCATGTATCCATCTCTCAGGTCGTTGTAGAGGTCAGCTATGCGACAGGACACTCTGGCCAGATGAGAGTTAACCCACTTGGTGAAGGTTTTCTTCTGCACCGCATCTCGTTCATCTAAACAAAAGAGGAGAATCAAATTTACATGAAAGATGATGGGGGCAGGGATAAAAAAAAATCAATTTTTCTTGTCAGGTTACATGATAAAAGCTTTTTGAATATGCTACCTGTATTTTGTGTTTTTGGAGAGAAGGATTTCATTAGCTATCTGCACACTAAAATTAGAGTTGGTGGATTTGTCTAAAACACTGCAAGCCACCAAAGTAAAAAAAACAAAAAAAAAAAAAAACAAATCAAGTATTAAAGGTAATAAAAACTCAACATTTGTGTCATATTATTATACCAAATGATGCAGGTATGTTGGTTGTGTGTTCCTTAACGTCACAGCTTTTGTGCTGTTTAACACTGAGTTGAACTGAATCAGTTGTTTTCACACAATTCACATGATTTAAATATTCTAATGTATTTTGGGCCTGTTTAGTTATTTGTTTATATATGTGCATTTATTCAGGGTTTTTTTTGTTGTTTTTTTGGTTTTTTTGTGTGTTTTAGCTTTTTTGTTTATACAATCCTCTGCATTACTTTAATTGCACTTTTTTAGCACATATTTTTTATCAAATACTTCTGCTCTGTGCCTTGCCCTGTGTATTTTTGGAAACTTGTATTTTTTCCCATATGACATATCATGCTTACTCTGTTATTGTGAAACTATGTTACTCGAATGGTTGAATGTGGTCGCTGGACTGTAGAAACTGAATTGCCCTTCAGGGATAAATAAAGTATCTGTCTGTATCTGTATCTGCCTGTATGCATGCGACTTCACTGATATGTGCGTGTCCTCTGACCTGCCAGGGCCTTGATGCGAGAGCACTCGAACAGCTTGGAGCTGGTACACTCTGTCTCCCAGAACCCAGAGCTGA
Source organism: Remorina albescens (assembly GCA_034769265.1). Lineage (NCBI taxonomy): Eukaryota > Metazoa > Chordata > Actinopteri > Carangiformes > Echeneidae > Remorina > Remorina albescens. The sequence continues at coordinate 21,504,042 of CM068497.1, read as the reverse complement.
CTGCTCGGTTGTTGTTATTCAGCTGGCGCTGGGCTTCTGCGTTGTCTAGGTCTGGGGAGGCATTAGCCATCGCGTCCAACGGCCTAAAACAAATACACAGATGATGGTCACACATGCACAGGCACAGAAGGGACACAAAAACACAGGTGTGTGGGTTTGCGTGTAGAAACGTGAACCCATATGGACAACTGGCCCAATTTAACCGATGTCAAAAGTGCAGGAGCTCGGGTGTAGATTTTATTTTTCTATCTGAACTTGAGGACACATTTATTAGCTCAATAAACATTTTATTATCATGATCATCAGTTAAACTAATGATGCTCGGTCTCTGTAATGATGCTCACGGACTGTGGTTAAAATGCTTGAGACTGTTTCAGAAGCTTCACTTGTGTATGGTAGGTATGTACGTAACCAAAGGGGATATTCTTATCTTGCAGCAGCAGTAATAACACATATTAACACTCCAAGAATAAAAATGAATCCAAAATGAGAGTACTATGAATAAATAATGCTAAAGATTTTTTTTTAAAGTCGTAAAATCATATAAAAAATAAAATGCTGCATGCAGGGAGATAGGCCAGCAGGTTCAGGCGAATACCACATGGCTAAGCAGGGCAAGCTCTTTACTGCAATATTCTCCTTCTCTGTCACTCTTCAGTGACCAATCTGCACATTAAGGCAACAAAATATCCAAAAACAAAAACGAAAGTGAATGAATAAAAATTCTATGAGCCAAACAGCAAATGTCCATGTTGTGTGTGTGCTTTTTACAGAGAGAACACTCACAGTCATAGATCGTAAAAACATTGTCAACACTAACTCTAACCTACTGTGACATCACCCAATGGTATGTGACCTGCCATTTTAAAGTGTCCAGTTTGACATTTGGCTCTTACCCTCTTGGCTTTTTTTAAACCATATACGGACAAGAAGGTGGAGCTAAGGAAAAGTGAAGGGTGGATCTAAGCTGATCTGATCTGTCTGTTACGCACATCACTGTTTCTGGTACATTTGAAGGACAGCCAGGCATTAATGCATGCCCTGCTTCATGATCTGTGATCTTCTAAATTAAACTATAAAAAAAAAAAAAAATCATCATGTTGCATTGATGAAGACTTGAAACTACTTGAAACTAAAAACTGAGACAACAAACTCATCAGGAAAGTGTTTACTGTGGCAAAACAATCAAGCGAAGAGTAGAGGCTTTTTCCCATAGAGTTCAACACAGTCAGACCTTTTTTTTTTTTTGCCAACCAGTGGAGTTGCTCCTTAATGGTCATTCGATAAAATGCAGACTTTAGTCACTTAAGCATCTGCTTCACTTTTCAGACCCACATAATTCAATCTCCACTTTTAAATACAATTTATGACATTAACAAATATACTACACACGCACACACACACATGCATGCGAGCATGAAAAAAGTGGTGATAAGGACAGGTGTTATTGATGAAAATAGACAATATGGAGTCAAATAGCAAATGAAATAGCAAATAAAAATAAACCAGTCAGGAGTACATCATTAATAGTTCGTCCCTGTTCATGAATGATGCAGCAACTGTCTTTGGCGACAGAGCATCTTACAGTGGAGAAGCTTAAAATAAAATCTCTCTGATGATTCAAAGGGATGCTGGGAGACGGACTAAAAATTATTTGTCTCTCTAACCTCTCCTGTCTCATCCACCGACACCTGGAAAATTGGCGATGAAAATAACCACACCAAGAAATCACTCAGCGCAGCGAGTGGGCAAAAAAATTGAACGTTTCCAAACACCACAGTGATTGGTGCATTTTTCTGATATCCATCCGTTTCAACTGCATTCCTTTCATTGTCGTTTGATTTCATCACAGCTGTGTTAAAACTCCAAATTAAATCTTACCAGAAGAGATGGATTCACCTGCTGTATACAACAGGCCTCAGGTACTGCATGTTTGTGAGACAAATCAGAGCAGACCTAAAAGTCTGCACCATGAGAGCGAATATTTAAACATCATCAAAAAAGAGCTCTGTTTTCAAAGGTTTTTTTTGTTTCACCGCAGGTTCACAAGACTTCAGCTGAAAGAAATATCTGTTTTATCCCTTACCTATATTCTTATATTCTACTGATCCAATCCTTGCACTTATGCTGATGACATGTAGAAATAAATCAAACCAATTACTTCGGCAGATATTACAATTCCACTTAAAACTGTAGCCTTTAAATGTTTCTTTACTGATTTTTTTTTTTTTTTTAACATGATAATGATGTACCAAACCAAGCACGTTCCCTTATATCTGGAGAATATGATTGGTACAACACAGTTGTGACAAGTTTTACCTTTAACCAAAGGCCCAACTTAAAATGTTTCTTATCTTCAGACAGTATTTCATGTTAAGGACATATAATTTGCAAATAGAAGTGATGGATGCTTGTTAATAAAAAGCACAGGACAGAGCTGTGTAGTCAGATACGTTTTAGCATGTTTGGGGAAAAAATTGGTATGTTGTGTAACAAAGGTGGGTGGACTTCACTGCAGGAGTAGTTTGACCCTTTAATGCTATTTTGTACTCAACGATGGATGAAAAATTTTAACAGACACCTTTCGACCTACAAGGGGATGGTGCTGAAAGAGACATAAATACGAATTAACATGGTTGCCCGTCTTGGTAGACAGAAACAGGAACAATCCATTATATGAAACATGGTGAACACAAAGCTAACATAAATCTTTTTACCAGTTCCTCCATCTTTCTTTTCTTTATGCTTGTGATGGATGTATGGAAAGCACATGCAGTGGTTTCTCCTAGTAAAGAGCATATGTGCCTGGAGGACATGAAATGTGCCATTTGGTGCTTGAGAATACATGTCTGCATGCATGGCTGCACGCAATGGTGTTAAACATTATATTTCAGCTCTACAAAGTTAATCAGAGTTGGCGATGGCAGGTTTGAAGCTGGAAAAAAAAATCCCAAATCTTCAACAGACAAGCCACTGTGGCTAAAAGAAAACTGTATACTAGTATAGTGTATATTAGTATAGTACATAGTATAATCTCCTTTCTTCCAGATTATGCCAGCCCTCTCTTACAGTAGTAATACTAGTGACCAGTGTTCTCTCTGCCCCCATTGACACCCTTTTCTTTGAAACAGAATGCAGAATGCAGAATGATTTATTTTTTTGGAAACTTTGTACTTTTCCTCCCCTACATTTGAAAGGCAAATATTGTTCTTTTGACTCCACTCCATTTCTATGAAGAACTCATCACATTTGCATTAGAGAATTTCATAAACTCCATACATGCGCATTTATCTTGTTCAAGAGGTGTTGTCGTAGCTGTCCCTTGTGCATGCGCCATTCAGTTTGGGCGGTGAGCTCACAGGTAACATTCACGCAGGAGAGGAAAGGTGATCCGCTGCAGCTGTGCACCGCAAGTCAGTCATGGCTTTGGCAATGTTAAAGTTTAAGTCCAGTTTACAGAGGTTTCGTCACTGAGCCAAGATGTTTTATTATAACTTATTTTATTTAGCGTTTTCATTTTGAACAGGGGTGGTTTTCTTTCAAAAAAAAAAAAAGAACAAGACAAATGTTGGTCCTTTTGTCAGTTTAAGGCTGTTTCTATAGGATTTGCTTTTTATTCAGTAATTTTCAGTTCAAATCAGTTCATTCACTGCATTATTTTAGAGTCAGATTCTTTGAATGTACTGCCTCATTAGTATTGTGTTGAGCATATCCGCTTGGTATGCGGGAGACTTGGGTTCATTTCCTCGACGAGGAACCTAAGCCACAAGGAGGCCGTTAGTGGTACTCTTGTGCCCGTCCAAAGCCTGGAAAAATGGGAGTGTTGCGTCGTGAAGGGCATCCGGCATAAAATTCTTAGAATGTACAGTTTCAGGACACATTGCGTTGCAATGAAAAGTACTTTGAATACTTAAGTATTTTTAAAAGCAAGTACTCCTGAAGTTTTCCTCAAGTCATAATTAAACTTAGCTACTTTCACTTTTATTGGAGTAACATTTGACCAGGAGGATCCGTACTTTGACTCAAGTACTGGAGCTGTGTACTTTGTCCACCAATGATGGCTATAATCATATTAACAACACGAATGTGCCAGGGCAAAATTCACCAACTATGTAAAACTAAACTAACTAAAAGATTCCGTGTGAAATCAATTAAACTACAGTTGTGATGACACCTCTTATAAATGTAATAATTGTGCACAGGATCCTGTCTGTTCATATTGCAGGTTTAAATTAGTAAAAAGTGGATATAATTATGAGTTTGTAATTGGTTTATGAATTAGGGCTCTTCGTAAAAGATTAAGAGCAAATGTGTTACTGAGTCTGCTGTGAACTGTTTAGGATTCCTCTTATTCATCGTCATTTTCTGTAAATTTCTTGGCCTACCTTTCATTCTGTCCCATTTTTTGGCTTTTCCTTTCCTCTCCATTTAACACATCAAAAGCACAACCTCACAGTGGAAACCAGTGGAGAAAACATAGCCATACCATGGAATTGTCAGCATGCCATGCAAGAGAGGAGGTGGGGGGGGGGGGGGGGGTTGTGCGCATGCACTTACTGGTCCCCTTGAAGAGAGTAACAGCAAAACATTACAGTGCTTTTTGTCTGATGATGAAGCAGAGGAGACCAGCACAATCCAGCAGAAGTGAAAACTACAGGATGCCAGTGGAATTTACAAGAAAATTAAAATCAGTTTTATTTATCCAGACAATGTGTTCATTACATTTTACAACATGGTGCGGTGTGATATAAAAGCTACCGAACAGTATAAGTGGTTTGATTTTTTTTTTCTGAATGACTACAGAAGAAAAGTTGGTTGCAAGGTAATACAGCGATAAAGTCATTTTCCAATTTGATCAATATGTTTAACTTTTTTTGTAATTATGGTTCCATCATATTTTAAATATGAGACTTTGGGGTTTTTTTTTACGTGAAAGTATTTTTATGTTTGCTGATGATGAAGTATGACTGGATGTATGTTCAAAATTCTGAAGTTTATCACTTCTTTGTGATTCTTGAATGTTGATGGAAAATGACTTTTCTTCTTTGATGCCATGGAACTGACAGAAAACCTTGGCATTTCCCCTTAAAACACACAAACAGAGTCTCCTATCAATCTCCACTATAATAACATGACTTTGTCTAGTTAGTCTTTAGATCTCAGATGGGTGGTAGCTGCCGATGTGATGTGAACAAGCCCCATGTGTAACCTTCCTAAGATATCCTCAGCATCCAGAGTGAGCGAGAGCTGCTGCAGACCCAAATGTGTAACATTACAAACCACAAGGTTCATGGTGAAACAGTCCTGCCACAGAGAGCGAGGAGTACGTGGATGATAATACAAGGGTACCTTATCTCTGAGAGGTAGAGTGATCATTTTAACCATGTCAGTGTCTCAGCTGTCCACAGACAGTAAAAGGACTCTATTGGTATGAACCACACAGAGTCATTGAAGGGACAAGAAGAATAAAAAAATATCATACGTGGGTTTTAACTATTAGAAAGGATAAGTTCATATCCGCAAATACATATGAAAACCATTACATTACAGTGAAACACCTGTACCTGTACCACATCAGTCAAACTGCTACACTGTCAGTCAGTCAGAATACTGTGTATTTGTGTGTGTTTGTGTGTCCTCTGCTCTCCTTGCCCTGATCATCGCCTAACCTCAACCACATGGTGTCTTTCAATTAATCTGACTCACGCCTCGCAGAACTGTACTGATATTTATTATACTATGTACATATGTGTGTGTATGTGTGCGTGCGTGTATGTGTGAACACAACTGTCAGACATAACAGCTACCCTATTCCCTGGGTCAGGCAGATTCTTCCAGAGCTGAGTCTGAATTATTTTACAATAAAGATGATAAAATACACATACCCCTGCTTTGCCCCATAAGTAACTGTACCAGTGAGATATTTAATGGTTCCCTCCAAAGGCTGATCGCGGAAGAAAGGGGAAAGTATAATTTCAGAATATCAAAAAAAAAAAAAAAGATTTGCTATTTTAGTCAGAAAATTGTGTTTTGCATAAACTATAGCACTAAATGCTGAGACCACTGTGGAATCATCATCAGGGCGTATTTCAATATAATATAATATGTCCCTGCTGCCTAAATGAATAGTTTTCCCAACAGGTTGGGTTTGTAACACCAGCACAAGCCAAAGTCTCAAGTCCAAGATGATACAGATGAAATGAAAGCTTTGTTTTCTTTCACACTTTCAAGGGCTTTCAGAAGAATAGTCTGTATTGGATATGGGGTGTGATGATAAATATGGTGCATTTGTCACTAGATTTAATGATTATTCAGCAGCAGCAGAACGGCACCTCGGTCTAGTTGATTTCAAACACTCTTTACATGAGAGCTCAGAGAGGAGGAGAGACTCAAACTGAAAAAGGGCTGAAACCTACGGACACAAGGCAGGATGCAGGTGCATCCATTAAGGTTTTGGTGCTCCTCTTTTTGACCGTTGTTAGAAAAGTATTTACTCTTCAATTCTCACCACCCACTAGAACACAAGCCAGGAGTTATCCGAGTCCTGCTACACAGAACTGATAAGGTGCCGATGAGTGCACACAAGATCCATAGAAAAAATTGTTCTAACAATATTGCCATCCCTTATGTGTCTGGAGAAAGAGAAAAACTCAGAAGGATCTTCAACAAGCGTGAAAATCCCTGTGTTCTTCAAAATCAGCAACACACTACAACAATAAGTGGCACACCCTAAAGACCACACTCCCTACCCCCAAAAAAGCCAACTGGTGTATGCAGTCTAATGCAATGAGCTATGTACTGTATGGATGTGTAGATCTGTAAAACCCAACAGCCACTCAAAAAATGCTTGAGTCAACACAGGAGGGCCAACTTTTAGGACTGGGATCAGCAGTTTTCCTACATCTAATGGACATGTACACTCTTTTGATGATAACAACGTCCACATTTTGGACAGGAAAGAAAGGTAGGTGAAAGCAGAGTGGAGGAAGCATGTATGTCAAAGTAAACAAACCCTCCCTCAACAGAGGAGAAGACCTGGGACACAACCTATCCTCCACCTACAATGCTGTCCTGTCATCCTTCCCAGGGGACTAAAGAACCATCCACACTTGGCTTCATGTGACTCCAACGACAGTCCTTCTCCTGCTGAAAGCTTTCATTTTGCCTTTTCTATTTACACTGCTAATGAATGCAAAATAATTCAGGAAGTTTTCAGTAAAATTTAACCTTATTTTACGCTGTATTTGTTAAACCTACTGAGATCTTCTAATTTTGCTAGACTGCTAACATCAAAGATCATCCAATACTTGACAACACTAGTTGTAAAATGCTCAACGTGGTGAAAAAAATTGAGGGGAACAGCAAACACCCAGTCTCAGGATAAAGATTGTTTTTAGATCTTTTTTTTTCTTCCCCAGACTGAAGGGGGATCTGAAGATCAGCCGAAACACCAGAGATTTGCATTGTGTCAGAATTCACTGATTGATACAAACTTTGTTGAGAAAAGAGATCTAAATGAACAATGTAGTTAGGCTTGGATTACCAACCCAAATCTTTATTTACTTACCATTATGAATCAATTTATTCAAATAATTGCCATCAAAGTCAAATGGTTAGCACTGTCACCTCACAGATTCTGGGCACCCAAAGATTGTTTGTCCCTGTATGTGGCCCTGCAATAGACTGGCTGTGAAACTAACCTTCATCAACCTTTTACAACAACAAAAATCTATAAACCATGACTAAATCCTAAAAATTTTACAGAACATTTTGACCAATACACTTTTCCAGCCATGTCTAGTTTCCAAGGCAAAGACAGTGATTCAAAATAAAAGTAAAAGCTGGAGTAGAATGAAAACACATTGTTTTCCATCAGTGAGGGAGGAACTTGAATCCAAGATAATGAAGTGGAAGTAATTTCTCTGATCAGTGGGCGTGGGAGCTGCTGTGATTTTACCATGAAACTCCTTTTTCCTCACAATGTAAAACACAACTCTTTGGCCTGTGGCTGCAGTTTATCAGGTGCATCAGGCAGATTCAACAAACACCCACAGATTTCCTTTGCAAAATGCACAAATATAAAAGGCAATTTATACTGTTTCCTGGAAGATGTGCAACCCCATTGCTCAATGTGTTCCAGTAATCAATATTTTACATTCAAAATTTAATCAGTAGTCAGAATCATTCCATTCCATCATGTGAAAAATTCTACATTTTTATTTCTTCTTTTTTTTTTTTTTTTGCTTAAATGATTAATTGATTATTAAATTGTCACTGATTAATTGCTGTGTGTGTCAGTTGTCTCTGTGTTTGCCTGCGTGTGTGTGTGGGGAACCCTCTCTGTCGAGCTATGCTGTCGCCATTGGTAGCAACAAAAAATTATTGTTACACCAAAGGGTTAATGAAAGCATCAAGCCACTGCCTCTCTCCTCTATCCTTTTATTATCCTTTGCACTTTTTAAACTGTTCTTTCACCTATCCTCGTTGTCTGGCTTATGCACTTGTGTTTAGACTTTAAACATTTGGCCAGATGCCTCCATACTACCAAAGAGTGGCAATACCCTAATGTTTTCAGAGCATGCCAACATCAGGTGCCCTTGAAAGGGGTTACTTAGCCAAAGCTCCAGTCTCCCAGAAAGTTCCTCTTGCAGGTGCTCTGCCATTCTAATAACTATCAGGGTGGATTTTACATATGTGGATACGCTGACTAAGCAAAATAAACAGGTTTCCAAATATTACAGGTACATTTTAATTACAGATATCTTGCATGTAAGACAATTGGTGTTACCACAGATGTCCACCAGAGATATATTAAGGCTCCCTACTAATAAGAACAGGAGGAATAAAATGAGACAAAGCTTAGCAATCACTATTCTTATGGATAAATTAAATTGCATGTGTCCATGTTTTGTTTATCAATTTCTATCATCCAACGGGAACTTAGGAACAAGGAAAATCGCCAGCACTAATGGCTAACTTCCTTCACACACTTCAACCCCACATATCCTGTCTACCTCCCACTCTGTTATGAACTCTTTAAAAATGGAAACTCTCCATGATGATGTGTATTTTTCCTCTGAGCATCTTGGTCCTCTAATGATTCAAGAATAGACCACTGACTGTCCATCTCTTTTGATTTAAGAGTTAGATTTAGAGACAGAGGAGAGGAGAGCACCAACAAAAGACACTGAGAAAGCAATAGAGTAAGAAAGAATATTAACAAAAGAGAGAAAAACAAACAGTAATGTCATTGAAGGGAGATTTTACAAAGAAACGAGAGGGCTCACTGAGGTATAATGGAGAGAATTACGGGAAAAAACAAAGTGAGGGACGAAAGCTCAACAAACAAATTAATAGAAAGACTAAGAAAGAGAGACAATTGCTACTTTTAATCAGCCAAGGGCAGCAGCTCTGAGTCTCTGCTCCTCTCACACACCGAGGGTAAGAAGGCAGTTGACAAAACCTCATTATCCTCCAAAACAGTGACAGTCATCTCCTGCACTGTTTCTGTTCTTAGTATTCACTTGACTCTGTTCTCTGCTTTGGTGTCCTTTTAGAGCTGTGGCGAAGTTTGTTCTTCCTCTGCAGTGTTACCTGACAGTCTGTCAGTAACAAAGGAGTCAAAGATGTACAAACTCAGACGTATTCATTAACTGTGAGCCACAAACTAACTTGGATTGCTCTGCGGGGTAGCCTTAAAAATGCCAACAGGGAAACAAAATGAAAGTGACATTTAAACTTTGAATTAAAGTTAAAAACCATTATTCTGACCTTATAAACCTAACTGTAACACTGCACACACACACATACAACATACGATCCTTTGCTGTGACATCCCACGGCGCACACTCTCACGCTGCACTGAGTTACATCCATTCACTTCACCTGAGGAGAATTATACAACATCTGTAAGCAAGACTAGCAGTCAACGCCCAGTTTTGAGTTGGCAGGACTACAAGTCAAAACAGTCACCTTGTGCTCCATAAAACAGCAAAGGAGTGGCAGAATGCTTCAGTGTTCACAAGAGGCCGGCAATCATGCAGACAAAACAGGGAAGTCAAGGAGCAGTTTCAAACATCTGTGCATTGATAACCTTTTTTTTTTTTTTTTTTTACCCCACTTTATTTCTATGATGCTGACCTATATAATCTACTACTGCTGTACTTAGTGATCATATACAGTATGTGTGGACTCAATAGAGTAAAATATGAAACACTATAAAACATACAGCAACAACTGTATTGTACATTTAGCAAGAGATGTGACTGAGTTACATCCATATCATATTCTAAATTAATATGATACTATTACATCTTTAAATGATTGTGTATTATTGCATCATACAAATAACAATGATACTACAAAAGATGTAGGACTCTAAAATGTAATAAATTCACCATAAGGCACTAAGCAGTACACACACACTGCAAACCTCTGTAGATGACACTTTTAACTTCCATAAACGAAAAGTCAACATATGATGTTTGTGTATTATAGTCCACTGTAAACATCCATAGGAATATCAATGGGTGAAAATTGTGGCTGCCTTTTAAAACAGCCCGTTTTCCTCTTTTCCTTCCCATCAGATACACGCAAACACACACTTTGCAGCAACTCACTATAGCTCACCAACTGACCCATAGCTGCCTACACTCCTCTGTATGATCTCACCACATCGGCTCAAGAGCAGCGACCATATCCAATGGCCTGAGGTAGTCTCGGTGCAAAACTGAGGCTGTAGTCGGTTTTCATTGCAGAGGTAATCAAACTGAGCACATGAAGACTGGATGGTTTACAGCGCTTTGGCTCTTTGTGTTGCTAAAGTGACTTGTGCTGCTGCTGACCTTGTCTTCCACAAATAATCTCAATGCATTCAACCCCCTAAAGAACTAAAACAATTCCCAAAGTGATTCCATAAAGGGCTGAAATTGCAACATAATATGAGGTCACATGGTGAGAGCAAAGACACCTTCTAACTTCCTGCAGGGATAGAGTGTTACTGTAGATACCGCTGATGGTACTCTGTGCAGCTGGTGGTAGCTGCACTGAGGCAAATCTGGGCAACTAAAGACTAACTAATAATATTTGCATTTATCAGTAATTTAAAGTTTTTATGGTAATGCAGCAGCTTAAACTAAGCCGGTATAACATGCAACAACATGCCACAGCCCATTAACTAGGCCTCTATTCTGCATCTTAGCCAATTCAGCCTTGCAAATGAGGCAATCAGCTGTGGCAGGAGACATTAGTACTTTTCCAGGCATACATCTCGTCACACATGTCGGTAAAAACAGGCATGAAGCAGCGCATCACTGCGGTACCCTACACCCAAAAAAAAAAAAAAAAAACAGGCCGGCATCCCTGCAAAGGCATATAAAAAAAGAAAGGGGGAAAAACAGCATCCACCTCGACTCCTTGATCTGACACAGGGAATGACTAAATGAAGCGACATCCTCTGCAGAAAGGAATCACCATCGGCCTTACCTTTAGCCTCAATGTCAGTTTCTTTCCCGGGGGTTGGTTTTGTCCTCTTACACCAGGGCGGCTCGGAGAGTGATCGATGACAGCGGTTTATCAATGGAAAAGACCGACGCTCCTCTTTTAGTCCAGCAAAGCTCTTTCCCCGATTAGTCCGTACAACGAGAGGAGGCGGTGAGTCTGGACAATTACAGCAGGAGTCCGGGGGTTTGGGGATGGGGGCGAGGGGGGGGGGAGGTGGGGATCTGTGGAATCACACCCCGCCTTGGTGCATGAAGAGGGGGCTGCGTGCCTGCAGCAGTGGCCGGCAGCTGAGAGACACTGTCGGTGCTGGCGAGGATGTGAGCCGGCGGAAGATAGTGATGATATCCATAGAGGTAGCTGTTTCCACCTGACACCACCTCCCTTCCTCATCCTCCTCCTCCTCCTCCTCTCTGCTGGTGATGCTGGAGAGAAATATCAGCATCAGTGCGGCGAGCAGAGGGGGAGGGAAGGAAGCAAGGAAGGAAGGAAGGGGGTTGGAGGTCAGGGATACATTCGAGCCTGAAGCCACAAGAGGCCGTGTTTTACAGCAGCACATGTGCTTTAACGAACAAATCCAAACCTTTCATTCTTCTTTAAATGACTTTGTAAGTACTTTTTCCATTATTTGACTGAAAGCATATATGAAGGACAGGACTCAACTGTAGTATGAGTGTAGTACATGCTGTTGTAACCCAGAATAAGAGCCCCAGCTCTAAATGTGCTCATTGCCAGATTGTTACCACACCACTCACCTGCTGCAAATAACAAAAGCACTCAGCTGCTCCATGCCAGGCATCCTGCTTATCACTGCTTCTGCCATCACCAGGATCCTTTGCCACTCATAATCCCCCACTGAACACGCCATCTCCATCCATGTATAGTTCATCATTCAAATAGTGTGTTCTGCGTCCATATCGTGGTCCAACACCTTGCACAGACACAATATGTTTGTTTTAACTTCAGCATATAATCTGTATGTATGCAGTGTTTAAGTACATCAAAGTAGCTTATTATGTTGTTTAATGTATTAGTCCAACTGAATAAAATATCTATCTATCTATCTATCTATCTATCTATCTATCCTAAAATGTATTACCCCGGTATACATCACGTGCCTGCCAAATTAGAAAATAAAAAAAAAAATGAATTTGGAAAATTCACCTTTGCAAAATTGACAGCTTGACTGTAATCATAGACTTTATATACTAGTGGAGATAGACGCTTGATGAGAAAAATTTTTAAGCATCTTTAACCTGCATTACATCTTATAACTGCCAGCAGGTGACTGGTTGTAAAAATAAGTCAGAATGTATTGAAGTCTGTGTGAGAATGGCCCTACTTCTCATTTGATTTATTACTTTAGTAAATGTTTCCTTTTGTTGTTTCCTCCTTTTATGGTCCCCCCAATTAAGGTCTTTCTGGGCATAACCTGATGTCTATTTATTAAAATATGGTTTCATCCTTTAGATGAAAAGCGTCCATAAAGCGGGCTATGCTTTGGGGCGTGGCTACCGTATGATTGACAGACTGTACCCTCGCTGTTCCCAATCCAACATCATCTCCAGATATGGTTAAAAAAAAAAAAAAAAAGACCAACCAATGGGAAAAACAACAAACAAACAAAGATCTCCAGTCTTTAAAACAGTATTTCACGACTCACTGTGTGACGTCATTGTGGGTCGACACTAATAGAAACAGAGCGCATTTAAGCCCCGCCCACACCGGAGGGGAAAACAATCAATAGCTCTCCGTTGACTTCGTATTGTGTGAAGGTGTCTCTCTTGTCACTCTCTGTGTGCCAGCAAACACAAACAAATGCCCAAAAGCTGCTATTTGGTAGGGTGCACTATTAACAGGGTAAAGAACCCTGATCTAAGTTTTTATACGCTGCCGAACAGAAAAAAATAGCCTTTAAGACGAGAGAAGTGGATACAGGCAGTAAGACGAGAGGCGTCCACTTACTAAAAAGTTATCGGCATCCAAAGATCTGTAATTTCTCATTGTTGTGTGAGTGTATATTCCTAACAAAAAGGAAGATAAATGAGCAACTAGCCCTCACTGGATACTCTTCTCATGCCAAGCTTTTATTAGAATATTTTGTAACATAAGGGATTTAATGTTAAATTGTACACAGCCAATAAAAAAATTATAAAACTATGCACATTAATTATTTTTAACTCTAATTGGCAAGGCTAACTGTAGGAGCTGAAGCTAACCAAGGCTAACGTACATCCACCTAACTACAGTTTTAACCCCATAAAGTGGGGCAGATTTGAAACGTTTGGGTTATTAAAAGCTGTTTTAAAATGATGATATAGTAGTGTGGATGTTGCCTAACTTTTTATTAAATGATGATCTTACCGGGGGACTCGATCAGGTAGTTGTAAATATCGATGTATGTCACCTCCGGCCGTTCAGTGGGATCGTTTTTCCATGAAAATGAAGGCAAACAGAAGGGACAATGAGAAAGACCCACAGATGTGAGTTTTTCATTGTACTGTATTTCTCCGGCACAGCTAGCGTGTTCAAATAATCATTTCACATGTTGAAATAATGTTTTAAGCTAACTACTGGACAGTGTTTTTTAAATTGGGCCGCCGATTGTTTTCCCCTCCGTTGGGCGTGGCTTTCTAAGTATGACGCGTTGCGCTCTGTCTCTATGGCTGTTACTGTAATCAATGAGCAGGGCCCCTTTAACTTTCTGTGTGGGAGGAGTATGAGCTGCGGAAGTCAGACTCCCGACTTGCCTGCTTGAAGACCGTCTCCTCACATATTAAAGTTTATTTTGTAGTTAATCGGTTTAGCCGACAAGTTGTTGCCGCGTCGTGGAGCCCGCTTAATGCAAACCATGTCAGAGTCCATCAGAAACGTCGCGATATTTGGAGGCACGGGAATGACCGGGCTGGCTACCCTACCGCAAGCGGTGTCTGCAGGTGAGCGGCGGGAGCGGAGTGCGGCAGTAGGTCGGAGTAAACACGGTCATAATGTATGTGTGCGTTTTACTGGTCAAACCTGGAAACACAGAAACATCACTGTGCGATTTGCAGCACAGAAATCGCTCTGTCTGCTCTGGTCAAAGTTTCCATCCGCCTGTTCGTTAGCTGCCGAAATATCAGTAAGTGGATGGGCTGAAGTTACTGCACTGGTCGATGACCTTACATCAGATAAAAATATGATTGTTCATTATCATAAAAACTTTAGGGTTCACAGGGTCAAGTTGTGGACACTAGATTAGTAATCCATTAACAATAAACGAATATTATAGCCTATAATGTCATGTAATTGTGCTTGTTGTAAAAATTGTGATATAACAAGTTTTTTTGTCTGTTTGTTTGTTTTTTCTTGGATTCTGAGTTTGCTTATGATACGTTAATTTATTTATCAAAATTTCCCTGTGTGTGAACGTCTTGTGAAGGCACCAATAGTAATATTTTTGGCCATTACCATAAGTCCTACTTAGAGAGATTTTGAAGAACAAATGAGATTTTCACATCACAATCACTAACACACAAAATCACACACATCATGTCATATGATTAATTTGATTTAGCAGCATTTTCATTTCCTTTCCTCTTGCTTACCAAAGGGGAAGAAAATGTTGAGTCATGTTTGACGTTGTAGGTCAGCATTGTGCTGAGTCACCGCTGGCTGTGAAACACAGACCTGATAGTAGAAGCCGTTCATTATCTTCCTTGTCCAGGAAGGGTGGGATCACCTTCATGTAGGCGGTAATGTTGTTTCAGAGCTTATTTAGAAGACTCTTGTTCTTTGTCGAATTTGAACACATTGGAAACATCTTGTGAATTTTTCTGTTAGTGTTTCAGTGTTTACAGTATGCTCTGTCACCAGTCAGGTGAATGTGACAGTTCAATGAGAGTCTAATACCTGCAGATGCTATTGCTGGAATAAAGAGATTCTGATTCTGACTGCTAATTTTAACTACAGCTTGTCTGCAGAGCTTATGAAGTCAATACTGAGATCAATTTACCTTAAGAAGCATTTTCATTGTATTGAGTTTGAGCAACATAAAACCAAAAAAAGTCATGATATGAAGCAATTTGCTGATTATAAGAGATAAATCAAAACTGGTTTATCTCTCATCATTTTATAAACAATCATCACTGGTAAATTGGTCTAAATAGTCTAAAACTTTCTGTCCACTTTCTCTTTTAGATTACCTTAATAGAAAACATTAAAATATCATATAAGATAAAAACAGGAAATTTGTAGAGTTATACCATATAACCACAGTGTTGGGGGAACATTTCAATGTCCTAAGGCTGTATAAGCATGACATATATAAGAGTTTGCCAAGATACAGTCTGAATTTGTGAAAATGTGAGCGTGATGGTGTGATGCTACTGCTTAACTTTTACATGTTGTTGTGCAGGATACAATGTGACACTGCTGGTGCGGGACCCTGCCAGGCTTCCCGCTGACCATAAGGCATCCAGGGTAGTGGTGGGAGATGTACTGAATAAAGAGGATGTGAGAAAGACCATGGAGGGCCAGGATGCTGTTATCATCATCCTGGGCACCAGGAACGACCTCAGTATGTCTCCGCAGTTCAGTTGAAAGACACACAGAAAATCAACATCCAAGTTAAAGTATCATCTAGGCTAATAAAAACTTTCATTCTTGGTAATGATATTTTATTTATGAAATTACATGTTTACTCTTACGTGTTTACATGTTTACTTTTTCTTACACCACAAAACTTCCAACGCATATAATCCTGTGCCACATTATTGTATTAGTTCAATTCAATCTTAAACATACTGTTTATTAAAGAATGGACGGCATTTACAATGATGTACTAAACTAAATAGAATGTGAAGTGCTTGTCTAGGACAACATTTTGCATGATTCAATGAATAATCATCTGGCTCTTGTCATCAAAGGAAAAATTTACAATTAGCATTTAGACCCAGGTCAAATGGCTCTGCAGTAAACTTGGATATTTATTAGCTATAGCTCAGCTCAGCATTGATGAGGTGATCTCCATTTCATTAATTGTGAGACTACCGACACCAATTGGCTCGACCTCTGTTGAATTAGGTCAGCGACTTTAAAGGGGGTGAATATTTATGCAACCATATTTTCCATTCTCTTTTTTTTTCTTTTATTACTTGACATTATTTTGTAGAAATCTGTTTTGACTTTGACATTTAAGAGTTTTTTTTTTGTAAATTCTTGTCCAAAAGGCCAATTTCTATGGAATATGATTTTTTATTTATAAATAAAAGCAATAAAAAGGAAGAAATATCCAAACGAGTGAATACTTCTTCCAGGCACTGTAAACATACCAATCAATTGCCTTGTTAGTGGGTTTACCTTGGAAACATGCTTACGTCCTAAAACTTTTGAATATGTCGGTACCTCAGATCAATAGCCAATGTTTTTTCTAATGTGTGTTCATAAGGCCCGACCACCATGATGTCTGAAGGCTCCAAGAACATTGTGGAGGCCATGAAGGCTCGTGGGATCCGCAAAGTGGTTGGCTGCATGTCAGGTACAACTCACTGTTAGGGAAATGATAACAAAATAGATGAAACGGGGAGAGATGTAAAATATTTTATATAATCTATGCAATCGCATTAATGGAAGGTAAAGCCCTCTACTTTTTGTCTGTAATCAATTCTCTTCATTTAAACACTGTCCTTTGTGTCCACTGCCTTCAGTGCATCTTTCTTTTGCTCTCTGTGCTTAACCTGTTCTTCCCTTTACTCTTTTTTTCTTAATCTTTATCCTCCTCCCTTCCAGCCTTCTTGCTGTGGGATCGTGCCAAAGTCCCGCCCCGTCTGGTCCCTGTCACAGAGGACCATGACAGGATGTACACAGTGCTGAAAACATCAGGCCTGGATTATGTGGCTGTCATGCCTCCTCACATTGATGGTCAGTAGAAAGTAGAAATTACAAGGATACAGAAGTGGAAGAGAAAGTAGTAAAAGCAGGACAAAGTACAGCACATAGCTCGTCTGATTAGACTCATTTGGGAGTAATCCAATCCAGATTAGCGTTACTTTTGTCACAAATTTTCTGTTATTTTACATACATCTCTTTATCTATTCTGTGGTTATAGAGAGCTGTCTTTATGTATCATATAAACACAGCTGTTTTTATAAATTATGTTTTTTATTTCCCCCTCCAGACAAACTCCCTCTGACAGAGAGTTACAAGGCCACAGAAAACATGCTAAAAGGAAGAGCCATCTCTAAACATGACCTGGGACATTTCTTCGTTAAGTGTTTATCCACCTCAGAGTGGGACGGCAAGACTGTTGGAGTGTGGGGAGAATACAAATAATCCTGGATGAAACTCTGCTTATGCCCTCCACATATGTGTGTGTGTGTGTGTGTGTCATGATTGTCTATATTAGAACCAAAACATGCTGAGTGAAAAATATTTGATAAATGAAGGAAACCTAATGCTTTCCTGTTTCTGGTTCCATGATCATGATTGAGCAGCTTTTGATTAGTGATGTCTGTCATATTTTTCAGTATTAATATAATCAGTGGCACATGGGAGATATTTTTAAAAAAAGTGCCAAACTGTATATAGCTTCACATATTAAATATATTATTTCCCATCAGTGAACATGATGTCATAGCGTCACCGTTTTTATTGACAGTGGGTCTCCTTTTATGGCTTTTGAAAATAAAAGACATGTACCAAAGGCTTTGGTGAAAGAGTGGCATGTCAACGAGTATGCCAAAAGGCTTTTTATTGTAAGAGTAACACAAAATGGATGATATAAAACTACTGTGTAAGTTATTCACCTGACTTTACAACAGATTACTTATTTCTATTCTCTCTGTGACTTCAAACTAGTAACGTGGCAGAGGTTGTTTTAACAGAAAGTGAAAGGGGAGGCGCTATTTTTCTACAGGGCAGTGTCATTCAATGAAAAATAAATTTATAAAATGGGTTCTCCGATGTGGTGTCCAGGTTGGATGATGGTCTTAAAGACGTAAGGAGCCATTTACCTGCTCTGCTGTGTAGTGCAGTTCACCTGGTCAGTATGTCTCCCTCAGACAGGTGGCTATATAGCTGTTGAGTAACCCGCCAGTAGAAGACAGTCAAGCGAACCCAGCGACGCCATCTTGATGCCGGCGAAGCCTTTCGAAATAAGAGCCGTGCCTTTTAGCCATCTTTGCTTTCAAAGTAACCATATTATAGTGTATCACTGAAACACATAAGAGTCCAGGTGTCATCAGTTTTGGTAATGTTCTATATTGCCCGTGGAGATTAAATGAGAAATTTACAGGATTAATTGTAGATCTTCAAACTGGATGTGTCTGTTATCAAAGGATAGAAAAATACTGAATAAAATTTTGCTTTGTGATGAGTGAGATTGTGGGTTGGGATGTAGCTCAGTGGTAGAGTGCATGCTTTGCACACATAGGCCCCAGGTTCAAACCCCAGCCACAAGGCAAATCAGTGGTAGGCTTGGGCCGGTCCCAAGCCCGGTTTGCTACAGGAAGGGCATCAGGCGTAAAAACTGTAGCCAAATCAATCATGCAGGTCACAGAGCTGACTTGATATGATGACCTTAAAGAGGGAAAAGCCGAATGAGGAAAAAAAAAGATACCATACCGTAGCCTTTATTTGTGTTTGTTTTGAAAAGGAGCTAGCGGAAATGGCGTCAGGCGGTGTTTTGCTGTGCTGTCCAATAATCAGGCTGAGGAGAAGCCTCGTCTCTCTGGCTGGCCGCCTCTGGTTGTGGCCCAAAGCTGTGTGGTGGAATTTAAAAGCAAACAGAAAAGAGCAGACAGGCCGGAGATTGACGGCAGGAGAAGTTCAGTGTACTGCCGACTGCAGCCGTCCGGTAAGTGACTGTAGGCAGACCGACTCTGGTCACTTCATCACGGTAGAAATGACTTCTCCTCTGGACGTGGACATCTGCAGGACGGAGACGTTTCTGCTCTGCCCTTACCAACTTTCATGTGCACATTTAAATCTCTCTGACCGTTAGGATATATCAACAAGCTGGAAAAGCCTATCTCTCAGAAGTTTAGTCTTTTCTCACGTCAAATATAACTTTAAACGGCAAAACGTGCTCATCGCAAAGTCCTTTCATAACGGTTGTCTTATACCCACGTTGTCGTACTAAATGATCCGTCTTCTGTTGTTCATTTAGTATTATGTGCATTGTATAAGACAGTTTTCACAATAACTTGAACGACAATCGAGTTTTCAGCATTAATGCGTCAATTAATCGGGACAGGGGCAAATTGACAGGACCATATAAAACATGGAATGTAGCTTAATAAAACTCCACTACCCATGATGCCCTTCGTCATTTCCAGCCCCCAGCTGCAAACCTATTGGTGTGAAACTTAAATCACGGGCGGGAGAGGAACGAGGCAGACGGTTAGCGGAACTAGCTGTAACGTTTAGGGGCTTTAAATAGAAAGATTTGAGACAGTTTTAAATCGATTTATCGATAATTCTTTCCTGAATGAGATGGAAAAATTCGTACCACATTAAAATTTGTGTTCTGAGTCGAGGAGGAACCCGGCTAAGGAAACATTACAACGAATCTTTCCAGCCACGGGAAGTGATTGAACAGGTCTGTTGGTTTAAAGATACCTCCGTTTTCAACAGTTTAAAAGTTAAAGGTTAACCTGCTGGTTGTCGATCTTGTGAGTTACCGGGACAATTTTAGTAATCAGTTTTATCTTGTTTACGTGACTACTGAAGTGTCCCCTTCCGGAAGGTTTCTGTTTCCCTCCTACACGATGAAGCTAAAGTTGCAACCCCCCACACAGATGTGCTGACTGGATGACTCAGCTCATAGAAAAGAGTGATCAAAGATAGCAGAAGGTCACACTGTTCATTTAATATTCGTGCTGCACCTACTATGTGTATACAATTATATACATCTAATTCCAAAGCATACATTTTACTACCTATATTTTATCAGCTGTATTAGTCTGTGACTGCAACTCTCGATTATTATTTTATTAGAAACTACATTAGAACCATGGCTTTTTTTCTTTTCTTTTTTTTTTTTTTTTTGCAGGGTTTCAAAAACCTGATTTAAAAACCAACAAAAGCATCCCAATACTTGATAAGATGCCTTTTTTTTTAAATTGTGATGTTTAAAATTGCTTGATATAGCACAAATGAAATTCTTATTTAGTTTGCTGTGCCAGTCCTTTTATAATGTTGAGCGATGTGTTATTTCAGTTGGGATGATTGTTTTCCAATTTTATTTATGCGGCCATACTTTTTAAAATATAGATGATGATGTGAGTTTAGTTTGATCTTTAACCAATCAGGCATGTCCCCTTATATGGGGGGATTGTAATTTGTAGGCTGTGGCACATCTGCAATACACCAGTGCTTAAGATAATAATCCTTTATTTGGCCCTTGGATAGGGAAATTTGCGACGGTGCTAACAATGCAGAGCACTGTTTTGACACATTTTACCGATTTGATTATTGCATATGGTCATAGTAAGATTTTGAGTAGTTGTGCAGCGCTATTATTCCATGCTTCTTTGGTTGTAAGAGTGTTTACATTTCAAACATTCTGCACAAATTTTTGATGACAAAACTAAGGTATTGCCCAATCCACAAAATGTTAACAGTAGATCATTTATAACTGTAATCTGGGCCAATTTAACTGTTCATGCTTTCCTTTGCAGTTGAAAGATGATCACAAAGGGGCAGAAGCGTAAATTCCCACCAGAGGATATAGAAGTTTCAGACAGGAGCAGCACTGGGACCTGGGAGAGTCAACGACAGTTTGTGTTCTCAGTTTCCCTGAGCAAGTATCAGCATGGCCAGGAGCTACCTGAACCAAGCCTGCGGCGGTCTGTCCTGATAGCCAACACACTGCGGCAGATCAGCCTAGAGAACTGCTGGGTGCCCTCTGAAGATATCGAAGTGCCACCTTCTAGCTCTTCACCTGCAATTCATATGAAAGAGGGGGAGAGTATATTCACAAAGCATCACTCAGCACTTGCCAGTTGCCCTATGGATTCCTCAAACTATGTTTCAAATAGTGTTACAAGTAGCTGTCCTGCAAGCTGCCAGGTGGATACATCAAACGTCCTCCTGTCTGTCGGAGAGGAGGATGAGGACTGGGGATCAATGTCGACGGATCCGGATGCCTCTCTTTCAGCTGCTATTTCCTCCATTCTCACTGCACTGGACTCTACCATTGATGGGAACCCTTGGGTGGCTCCGAGGACACCTCTCAGATCCTTAGAGAACCTGAGGCCTTCTGAGGGAAGTTCGGCAGGGGTAAAGCAGGAAGTCAGAGGTTATGGGGCTAGCTGGGAGCCACTGGAGGAATGCAAAACGCGGGAGACCAACATGGAGGTGATGAGGTCTAACTACCTCAGTGAGCTCACTGTGGAGGATCTGTTCCAAGATGTAGACACTTCCTTGCTGGAAAGAGACATGGGAGCGTTTGGGCTTAGAGGCAGTGGAGGTGGATTCCCAGCAGGGGATGATCTCCTCCGCTACTTGCCACCTTTCTCTCCCTCTTCTTTGTCCTCGCATCCCTTCTCCCTCTCTTTCAACCAGAATCTAAAGTGCCTCCCTTCATTTTCTTCATTTAGCCCACTGTCGTCCTCATCATCATCTACACCCTCTGTCTCTTCTTCTCCATCCTCTCCCTTCTCTCTTCATAGTTGTGTCAGAGAAGGACCTGAGTTAGAGCATCTGATGGAGATCCTGGTGGAGTCCTGATGGACTCATCTTCATCACACTTCGAGTAATCCACCTCAAAACAAAGTAAATCCAAACACCATTCAGTAAATTGGCAGACAAACACTGAATTGCTAAAGCAAAAAAAATTATATAAATATATATATTGTGTATCTGTCAGAAATTCAGGCCAGATAAACCTTTTTTCTTTTTTCTTTCTTTCTTTCTTTCTTTCTTCCTTCCCTTCTTAACAGATAAGCAGCAAGTCTGTGTGTAACCAACTGCTGAAGAGCATGTTATTATGTTATTACAACATCCAGGGTGACTCAGCTAATTGGAATCAAAGAAAGGCTGAGTCTGACTGGATAACAGAATATATTCAAATTTCCAAATCTGGAGACACAACTTCAGCAGTGTTACCCAAAGCATCAGTTTCTTGTGATGCTGTGTTCATATTGAACATTCCAAGTTATCTAGCAATAACAAAAAAAACCAACAAAAAACACAGTAGCTGGTGAGATTAAGTGAAAATGTTAATGAGTGAGTTCTGAGATAATGTTATTTGGCAGGGGTTGGAAGAGACAGTGGTAGAATTGCAAATACTGAGAGTATAAATGTAGTCTCCTGTGAAGAAATCCCTGAATCACATATTTGTATTGGAGTTATTTCAGCGGAAATATATCAAAAAATGTGAGTAAAAGTGAAAGGATTTTAAAACTGAAAATAAGTTTCAGTGATACAAAACTTTTACATTTGTCATATGAAGTGGATCAACCAGAAGAAGAATCTGGGTCATATGGAGGTGCAGTAATTACATTTTATTTGTGTTCCCACATTAGCAAGACAGAAAGTTACTCCTTAAATACTATAACAACTCTTTCATTCTGCTTATTCAGATGAAGAAGTGACTTTTCCGTCAGAGTACAGCTGTGTAGCTCAGGAAACTGTAATATGTGGTTGTTCTGTTATGACTGTGCAACAGTTCAGCACTGACAGCGATATCAGTGTCTTTTAACAGATACCTAAATTAGCAGAGTATTTACAGTACTGTGAATTGTACAAAATTTGTGCAGAGCTGCCACCGGTAGGTGTCAGAATATTTAAAGTCCAACCACTTCACAAAAGTTTCTGTTGTAAAAATGTGTTGTTCTTGATGGCTGCCGGTGGGTTTTTATAATAGTGTTACAGGCTAAGCCACATTGGCTGATGGGCTCTGGATGGTGTTGACTTTCACCCCACAAACAGTTGTTAACGCATCAGTAGGTCAATTTATGTTTGTTTTACATATGATTTATTTGGTTTGTATCTGAATAATTGCACTTTTGTTAATAATTATGCATTTAACCCCATTGTCATGTGAACATGTGGTTTATCTGAGATGGTTCATGAATCTACAACTAAGTCCAGTTGCCCTAGACTCCACCTTCGCAGAGACCCTAGACAGGCTTCATGTGGTTTGTTGTATTCTGTATTTATTTAGCAGGAACATTACATGTGAAAGCTAGCTGAATTATTCCCTGTAATCACATCATTGGATCCTATTAAATGTTCTACTAGTGAATATTGTTTAAAAGAAATAAGCAAATAGTAGGTTGATGTTGATGGATGTTGCTCCATAGTTTAAACCAACACTGCTAAAATGCACAACAGGAGAGTTACTACAATAAATTGTTTGGGAAAGCACATTAAGTGTAGGTTATTTTGTAAATCTTTATCCCATTTAGAGGGAAAAAAGCAGTTTTCTATGCAGAACTCCTTAGTCAAAGAGCAGATGCAGTCTCAAACTATTTATAAATGGCATATTTTGTTAACAAGATGAGTAATTTAATGTCATACCATATTTGACATTCACTAAAGGTATATCGATTTACTGTAATGGCAGTTATATTTTTTTCTACAAATATTTTAATGGTAATGTTTTGAAATCAAGGGCCGTATGTACTGATTTAATGTATTTAGACTTTAGACATTATTATTTGTTTACCTGTACCATTTTTAATAAAATGAGAAAATTACATTATGTGCTCTATTGTCATTGTTAAAAATAGTTGATCAGAAAAGCAACACACAGGGCAGGACGTTGTCTTTTTGAGGAAGATATCATTTCTCAAGTATGAAGAATAAAAAAAAAAAGGAAGCTGTTTTTCTGTTGGTGTATTAATTCTTATGTGAGAAAAATGCAAAATGGACATTTAAACTATTTCTATACACAATTCTACTAAACTGTAGATTAAGCCATTCCTGATTAAGTCATTGCTAAGAAATCAGCCTGACATGCCAGGTGAGTGGATGAGCCACTCTTCTTTGGCTTGGACCCAAAATGGTCTTCAGCATGAATGCATCAAGTGTGAGCTTCTCACCACCAAGTAAAAGATCTTGATAAACTTGGGCCACAGTCAGGGACAGTCAAATCCATTTTTGACAGACTTAACAGCGCTTAATGAAAATTCTTGTATATCTCCACATTGCTTTATTAGAGTTCCAGTGAGTCAAAGTGTGTGGGTTTTTTTTTTTTTTTTGACTCCTGACTGATTCTTTTGGTCTAGCAATAGTGAAAGTCCATATGGATGTCCACACTTTCCATCCTTACAGTATGATAGGAGGAGTTTTAAGGCTTCTGCTTTTTGTAGAGCAGCACTTTCCTCTGTGGTCACATCATGATTGAGAGGAATGCAAACCTTTAGTTGTTAATTTAATATTATTTGTTACATTACTGATTGCTCTGTGTTGCTTCTGGAGTCTTAGCATGGCATCCACTTATAGGGAAGACTAGCCACAGACCAAAAATATCTCTATCACAGACAGTCTCAGTCCACAGCTGGACTAAGAAGAACAAAAATAGAAATACAAAGCAGGCGAACAAGGCTCATAATTTGTGGGTTATGAAGACAGTGGTTAAAAGGAACAGAGTTGTCAGAGACGGAATCAGAATTTCTTTTGTTCACTCTTTTTTGCATTTGCTAAGTAAAATGTTCTTGTAACTATGGAACTGTTTAAACTGAGTAGTTAAGTTATGTAAGCAGGGGTCTGCAACTCCAGTCCTGGAGGGCCACTGTCCTGCATGTTTTAGATGTTTCCTGCTCCAACACACCTGATTGAAATGATCAGCTCGTCATCAAGCTCTGCTGAAGTCTGATAAGGAGCCACTCATTTGAATCAGGTGTGTTGGAGCAGGAAACATCTAAAACATGCAGGACAGTGGCCTCCCAGGACCGGATTTGGAGACCCGTGACCTTAAGTCTGTTCCCTGAATCACTATCAAGAGTCTCATCTAATATCTTACAATACCTCTTTTCAGTTAGTTTCTGTTGATGCTGACAGCCGAGGGACTCAAATACTTCCTCCTTCCCATACCATGAATGTCTCAATGATGTGTTCACTTCAGACATTACCAACATAATGATTTGTCATTTAATATAAACTTAATGTTCGTAATTTAACATTTCCCTTAAAATCAACTACACCCTCAATGTCAACACAATGAAACATTTATTTTTTTCTTACAATTACAAACCTTAAAACCCATTTATTATTTCTGGAGAGGTTGCATTACAAACATGAAGACACCAGGGGGTGACACAACACAGTTTTTCGTCTGTAACCTCTATGCTCTTTCAGGCTGACCCAGACACAGAGGTTACCCTCACAGGGGAAATCTGATTAAACAGACATGTTCCAGTTAAGGTCCCTGTTGATTGAAATACTCAGCGTAGGTTCACATTAGTCCTTCACTGAGAGAGCGATCTATGGTTGTAACAGCTTCATTTCACTGCATTTGTGATCACTCGTGCTCGTGAGAATGCTTTTAAGGTCTGAGGACATCTGTTAGATGATCCATAGGTGATTCAGCCCCAAGTGATATATAAGGGGGAAGGGGCTGGAGAAGGAACCCAAATAAAAACAAATGCAGTACTTGCAGTATCCACGAATTGTGTTTAGCACCAAGTTCAATTTCAGCACAAATACAGAAGGACAATATTCGTTTTCTTGAATCAAAGTGGGGGGGAAAAAAATAAAAAATACAAGCGAGAAAGAAGTGATCTGAACACAACCCAGCCAAAAATTATTGGTTTGAGCTCTTTATGTGCAGTCGTGAGGCTGTAAACACAAAAGCCAGACCTCTTTTGTGAACACGTAGAGTGTGGAAAACACCACCAATGTTTCGGCGAGAAACGATAACCTGTGGTCAAGGCATGTTGCTGCAGAAAAGTTAGGATTGTCCTTTTATTTGTGCAGAAAAAGATGTAAGGACTACAGTGTGGCAGCTGTCTCACAAAGGCTAAATCTCACAAATCTCATCTCAATTCCTCATTATCACTGTCCTCTCTGGATGTTTTACAAAGACACTAGAGAGGATATAGAGATAAAAAAAAAATTAAGACTAGATTTCAGATTCAGCCCACCTGTCTGGGTGTTTCATCACTGTTCGATACAGAAGGAACACCAGAGGTAGAGCATCAGTCGCTGTTCACTGCCTCCACTCAGCCTTTGTTGATGGTGTTGTATGAGGGCTGAGATGCTGGCTCAAGGGGCTTACAGGCAGCTTTTTCGAGCAGGTAACGGGGCGTCTGCTCCTCGTGGTTTGTCTCCATGATGGGCTCTCTGTCTTCGTCTTGTTCAGACTCCTCGCAGCGCGGCAGCTGCAGGAGGGTGGTCAAGCCGTGCAGGTCAGCCATTTTGTGGAAGGTGCGCAGCAAGAGGTACATCATCATCAGACCTACAAAAAGGTAGACTGGAGGGAGAGGGAGAGGGAGAGCGAGAGCGAGAGAGGTCACAGGATGTCATTTGTGCAATAGAATCATATAATAATCTGGAAAAGGGTGACGCTGTCCCATAGATGTGACTGGAAGACCTAAAATAGCTTAAAAAAAAAAAAAAAAAAAAAAAAGTACTATTCATTGAACCGGAACACAGTTTAGAAATTGGTCAAATGCCTGTTAATGCATGTTATTTTTTTTCCCCGTTTGACACTGCATGTATGAGATGGCTCTTTTGGTGGGAGCTGGTAATGTAGAATTAATGTGGGGAGGGGCGAGTGGGGGGGGGGTACCGGATTACAAAAATCCAGTCTTTGAAATTTTAAATAAATATTCAGTGTAATGTTAAAGCTGTTTCTATATGTTGTAGCTGTCTCTATACCAGAAAATACATTTTCTGGTATAATATGGGTGTTCCAGCCACATGCTAATGTTGACTCGTGACCAGCAGGAAAAAAAAAAAAAAAAAATCACTCATTTGTTCAATGCTATGGTGGCTGGAGGTGGGAAAGAGTACGTTTATATCCTATTGGGCTTTCCCCGTCATTGCTATTATACAATAAACAACATAACAACATGACTGAATTTATCAGCTGATAGTCAAACAGACGCACTTTGTAGAGGGACTATGGCAAAGAGAGAGGGAGACAAAGATCATGTGATGTGTTTTAGTTATATTTGTTAGTAACGTGCCACATGTAGCTGCCTTGGAGAAATGGAGTAAAAGGCATCCACAGTTGGCTCATAATGGATCCGTGCTGGTCAGGTTTTCAGTGTTTCATCACAGAGAAAAGACAGATCATCCCATCAAACTCTGACATAAGAGTTTAAAGAACTGAAGAATTCATGTCTGACAAACACTGGACTATGGACAGAAACTTTTTTTTAGTAAATCCAGGACAAACATACCCTCAAAATAAAAAAAATAAAAAAAATAAACAAATCTGCTCAACATGTCATTTCTGCTCTGATTCTCGTCTTTGCCATGTGGCTTTCTCTCCGTCACATGCATGTACTGAGCTGGCCCACATAACCACAGACTTCAGGACCTGGACAATGACCTCACACTGTAAAAACAGTCCAACCCTCAAACAGTGCTGGATTACAGACACCTCTATTCCACAACTCTGTTTCAAGAAGTTTACAGTTAGTGGTGCAGAGGGACTCTGAGCATAAAGGACAGTGCTTATTGGTTAAATACAACATCAACTGTAATCCTTTTTTTTTTTTTTTTATCATTTCAGCTTTAAAGAAATTATAGAAATATGTAATTTACACTCAGAGGAATTAAATTTAAAGGGCTCCAGGGAAATCTAATCCTGGCAACAATAACAAAGAAACAGTTTTTTGTTAAATGATGAGTTAAAAGATTAACTGTCCATACACTAAACTACCATCCAAAAACAACTTTACATGATCAATAATATATTCACGGTGTCAACATGTCTGCTGCTTACAATCAGTTTCAGACTTTTAAGACATTTTACACAAAGATGATGTAAATATTAGTGTAATGTGTAGGAGTTTAATTGCCTCTAACAAAATGATGGATGAACATTACATTAACAAATTACAGCCTTTATCTAGTCTACTGTTCTGTCTGGACAGAAGGAGGACCCAAATACAGAAATGGAGAATGATAAATGTCTTGAATTCAGGCTGACATTCATATTATAGGGGAAATTCTCCTTTCATCTCAGGAATCTTGATACCTTCATATTTTACTCACAAGAAATAGAACAGATATTATTACAAATCATGATGGGGAAAAAAAACAAAAACCTTTTTCATATACTACCACAGCAGGGATGCACTATTCCTAACAAATGCTTTTATAATGGCATGGCACTGCAGCTGAAGAAACAGCACTTGTTTCTGTGTACATCACCTCATCAAACTGTGAGAATAATGCAAACTAAGCGCAGTCAGACCCTAATCCCCCTTCTGAACCTTTAGGGGCAGTTTAAATTCATCTGACTCGACCTGCATCATTATTATATAATACAGCCTGAACAACATGGCTGCTCCATGTGAACTGCTGGGCCTCTGTCCAAACTCGAATCAAGGGATTAGAAGAAAAGAGTAAAACACCATTCACATTCACGTCCTAAATCTAAACAACATATTCCAGATTCATCCGTGGGTGTTTTTACAATTGAGTTTGTTTTTTTGCAGAAATGAACAAAATTATACAAAGATATGAGAAGCAGATTTGACAAATTCAAGAGTCCTGAATGCAGCAGGCTACAGTCATTGGTTCGTTGGATATTAACTGTAAAGCACGCTCATTTTCAGACAAAAACATCATTCTGGCCCCGAGTCAATTAAATTGAAACCACACAGCACAAGGGCGGCACTGTAAAAATCCATCATGTGACATCTACACAAGAACAAACACTCAACAGGGTAAAGTTTGATGAACAGCACCTGTTTGCTTAACATGTAGACAGTGGTTCTATCCATGATGTCACTTTGTGTCCCATAAAGAGTACAAGCTTTTTTCAAAGATTCATTAATTATGTGCTCATTCAACGCAGAAAAAAAATTACTTCATCCATAGTGTCTCAAACATGACATTAAACTTTCAGTTTCATAAAGTGGTACTGATCGCCAGCACTTTAATCACAGCTTGGATGACCAGCACTGCCAGAGAGAAGAGAGGATGACTCCCCAAATGCAGTTGCCCGGAGGATGATGAACTAAAGCTTCTAAGGTGGAGGATAATTGAGATATTTAAGACCATCACTGCCATCTATAGAGCTATGCCACCTATATGACTAAAACCTAAAAAGCCTCTGGGGGTTTGTTTGCCCTCCAATTTAAGCCACTGTCTGACTCCCACACACTATTACACCCACACTGCTCTTTAACAGACTCTCTTACTTTTGCCTCTTAGATTATTTCAATTATTTTCCATCAAATATCCACAAACATGAATCAATTCAAAGTGAGTGACACAAAAGACTGAATTTCAATAGTTTCAATAGATAAAAGTGAGGGAGTGGTTTAATTTCTGAGAAACCAGGAGCTGAAAAGCAGTATGAGGTGCTACTTCTCACAAACAGCAACAACCCAAAACAATCATCCGTAAAAAAAAAAAAAAAACAACCTAATATTTATGATTTTAAAGACACACGAACAAATAATATTCTTGTAATTTTTCCTCTAAAATAAGAAAACAAAGAAGGGTCTCTGCAGCACAGACATGAATGTGTTACTGTGACCTCTGGGCTCTGAGCCTCTGCTCAAAATCAGGTCAGCCTCAGCGACAGTTTGTAGGCATGTAGCAGGTCTGTGTGACCCTTCACTGGACTAAGCGTGTCATATGACTCCTGCTAGCCTTGTAACAAATACACAAATGAAGAAGATTTTTTTGGGTACATTCTCAGTAATCGTTGCTGTGGGGGAAAAAAAAAAAAAACAATGACGGGGGAGAAATTTCCAGACATTTCTAATGCCTGATTGATTTTTAAATGAGGTTTCCGGGGATGTGCTGTGTCTGTGGGAAGATAATAATGAGGATTCATGGGATCCCATTTATATTTATAAACTATTTGAATAAATATGACTCCTCCAAGATGTAGGAGATTACAGAGGCCATTTATGCAGCCTTATTTATTTGAAAACCTGTTCCCATCAACATATTATTTTCTATTCATTCATGCATTTCATCTGGTTTAAAAAAAAAAAAATCACATCAACTCTTGCTCTTAGCTTTACATTTTAAACAACTCCTCTTAAATGCTCCTTGTGGATCAACATAATTGTTTACATTCAGTGTTCACAGGTCAGGAGTCTCCAATGCTTCATGCCCACCACAAATGCAGATGGACCTATTTGTTTCCTGTCCTACTCTGAGCACAGATGGATTCATTGGATTAATATTCTAAAATGTCCATGCAGAGTGAGCGTAGTAGCTGGGCCTGGGGGGGAGGAAAAAAAAAAAAAAAAAAAAAAAAAAAAAAAAATCGCTGTGCATAGAAAAATGCTGATTTTTGGAAAAAGAATATTGAAACAGACGGACTATGTGTCTGAGCAAATCACGGCCACTGTCTCCAATTGTGAGTAGCAGATATAGTCAATAAAAGTACTACACCTGCACACTAAATAGAAGTGAACCAAATGGACTCAAGGAAGAACTGAGTTTAACTCATTCAATTTAATCTATGTGCCAGTGGCCATCATAAATCCTCGTTCCTTTGATGAAAATGAATTTTACTGGTTGTGTTGTGTCACACTTGGTGCCGTTATAACATTGGCCCACAGAGCAGGTACTCTTACTTCTGTCAACCAACGGCACACTGTGGTCTACCTGAAGGAGGTTATAGAAATGGTTTTAAAATGCTCTCCTTCTAGGTATACGCTCCATCTAAAAAAGGTGTAATCCTATCCACAGCAGCCTAGATTCAAGTTTAACCTCCAGCCCTTTACTGCAAGTCAGTCACTCATCACTCTCCTTGTCTCTCTCACTGCTATCAGAATTAAAAAAAAAAAAAAAAAAAAGCAGAACTAAAATTATTGTTAGAATCTGCAGAGGCTCCCTGCTGTAAGTGTTTTTGCCATTTGTGTCTGATCATTCAATTTCATGAATGTAAAGTAAATCCTGATCCTTCATATCAGTTTAGTTTAGTCCATCAAACTTTTAACATTCAGTGTCGCTCACCAAATAATACTGAATATTTTTGGGAATTCACTTTCTAACAAAACTACTTGCAAATTATGCCTTTGGTTCTACGATGAGGAAAAAAGTATTTTCTATGTCTGTAACATAGAGCAAATTAGTTTCTTGGGCTTCAATAATAAATTGTAACTTGGCAATCAAATGATCTCAAATCAAATTTGATGAGACAAAGACAAAGTGGCAAAAGTGAAAACCAGTGTTATGTCTTGGGAGTTAGGGAAACACTGGCTGAAACTATAAAATTCATAAAATGATCTACAAGTTTTTTTTTTCCCCTTCCTAGCCCTTGAGTATGAAATTCAGCGTGAAAAGGACAAACAGGACATTAATAACGCAGACTTTTCTGGATTTGAATGGATTATAGTGGAGGGACATAACAACTGCACTCACCCATGACAGAGACCTGATAGAGCTGCCTGTACTTCTGCCCAGGCTGCGTCCCTGGAACAAAATCTCCGAGTCCAATGGTGCACAGTGAGATGAAACAGAAGTAGATGCCATCTAAGAATGACCAGGATACCTCCACTGCACTGAAGACTGCTGCTGGCGCCACGAAGAAGCACAGCACCACCAGTATCAGGAGCAACAGGAAGTGGACGGCGGTGGCAAGACGGGGCTCCATGCCGCAGCGCTGCAGGAGGCCGACTGGAGTGAGGACCAGAGAGTGCATGAGCCTCTGCACACAGGCGGTGAGCACCAGCATGGTGAAGGGGACTCCTATCAGGGCGTAGATGATGGAGAAGGCCTTCCCGGTGTCAGACAAAGGCGTAGTGTGGCCATAACCTGGAGATTAAGGAAGAGGACAGATAGATTGTTGGTAGGGGGGGGGGATATATATCCTGTCTGTGTGTGTGTGAGTGACTGTGCCTATCAAACAAGTAATAACAGCAGCTAATTGTCACTCTCTTGTTCAAAAGCAGTATTACTCAAACGGCCCAAGGGAAGCCTCATTCCATCAGGCAGCTGTGAAACTGCTGTAGCTGATGGACCTGAGCCTGAGCCTCTTCTCCAGGGCAGATCTCAGTCTCCTTCATCAAGGAAAATGTAGAAACAAAGCAACATAAAATTGCACATATCCAACTTAAAATCCATAAGTTACTCAAATTGACACAATTTTCTTAAACTGAAAACTTTTTGTTCAGCCAACTTTGCAAAAAGAAAGCCACTTGAGATTTGGGCGCCCCTGGCCCTTTAAGGTTCCAGACCAGTATCCATTAGCCTCATTCAGCAATCCATCAATGTTAGCTGAGTTCCTGTTGCAGTTTTGCCCAACTTTTTTTTTTTTTTTCTTCTTTTTAGAAAACTCAGTTGGATGTTTGGTGAATTCAGGTTTTTCACGTCTTCTGAAATCAACGAAACCTGATATTGGATATCTAGCATCTGTCAGGAATTGGCTCCTGGTGGCCTTGAATATGAAAAACTTGCAACTAACTAATTTTAAGGGTGTCAACGTGATACTTACAGCCATGCAACATCAAGCACCAATCAGTAATCTACATTAAATCCAGCCAATGTCCTCAGTCATAAGCTACTAGATCACATCGGCAGCAATTTAGTTTCAGTGCACAGCGATGACACAGGGAACCATCTCATGTCATGCAGTACTTTTCAGACTCAATCAGAAAGTCACACCATCTGTTAGGATATCTCCTTCCTCAAGTGTTCAGCAGTCACGCTGACAAACATCATAAAGCTTGAAAGCTACGCATTTACATCGTGGGGGTTGAACATAACGGCTGCTGAGATCTGAGGGCTGGCTACATCAACAGTACAGACAGTATATCAAGAAACCAACAGTATAAACGGACTGTATGAAAAAAATGAAATGTAATAAATTGCCCCTAATTGTAAATTCCATAATTTGACTTTGCAAAACAACTTTTACTGCCAACTAAGATGCTGTTCCCACTGCTGGTTTGCACAGTTATTCTGTGCAGTTACTGGACTGTAACTGACACAATGTTGGGTTTCACTTCCAAATAACAAACTGGTTTATTTGCCATGAGCATGATCCTCTTTCCTCCCTTGTGTTTGTCTGAACTGATAAAATTCAGAGAAGTCAAAAACAACAATGACAGACCAAAGCTCTCTTGAACATGATACGTTAGCTGCACATACCATAAGATATGAGGAAGTGACATGTGAGAAAAAGCATTGTGAAAGAAATAAATGCATCGCGTAGGACAGACATGCATCGCTTCTGCTCTGCTTCATGCGCGAATTAGCATTTCCTCTGCAGCCATGTGAGCGTCTATTTGGCAGCAAAGTGTCTGTGAATGTGTTCGTCTTCACAGCTACCATTTCAAGCTAATTTGCAAATTCCAAAAAAGGCATACTGTTCTGCTGACCAATAGGATTAAATATTTCAGACAAACACAAGCTCCAATGATCATTTCATTTATAACAGAGGGAACTTAAAAACTACATGAAAGTAAATGAGAGGAGCAAAGAAATATCAATCAATATGTGCCTGAACGGATTTAATCCATTTTACTATTGTGTCCTAATAATGATTAAAACCAACTTTTGGGCAAACTATTTGACACTTTTTTTTTCTTTCCATTAAACAAATTGTTTTTCTATAACGCTCTTAACAGGAAAATTACAGCATCAGACAAAATAACGTATGCATTTCAAAAAACAAAAGAAAACCTAAATGTTATTCTTTTTTCTTTTACTTCCTCTCTGATTTTTTATTTTTTATTTTTTTTAAAGACTAAAGGGTAATGTGTTTTCTATTTCTCTTTCTTGGATACAAGGTTGAATTTGTAGCCGAAATCCCTTTCCTGAAATGACACATTAAAACATACAGCTTGTCATCTGGGATAGGCAGGTGTTTCCTGCGGCTCTATCTTTTGTTTAACATCCTGTTGCTAGAGGACACAGTGAACCGCCTCCCAGGCAAAATGTAAAGACTATAAATGCTATTTCTGTCATAACATCAAATATCTCAACCGGCATGTGACCTAGTATTACTGCACCACAAACTGCTCTGTGGCTATACCGCTGCTGCACTAGGTGCCTATTAATGAAAGTTTGTAATTAAAATGTTAAGCAGGATGTTGTGCGTGCGTGCGTGCGTGCGTGTGTGTGTGTGTGTGCGTGCACGCACAGCAGCTTTCTCAGGAGGTTTAAAGTAAAGCAAAAAAACAAGACAATGCCATTTGTTTGGACAGAAATAAACTTATTCTATTACTTGAGCCACAATTCTCTCTCTAAATACATAAATAAATTCTTCATCTTATGACTAGGCCTCTGGTGCAACAGCTGCAGACAGAGTGGTCATGTCTGGCCAGGCCTTCCTCCCCAAGATGACAAGACATGACACTTAACATCAACGTCAACAGATCACATAATATCTGTTGTTTAAAGCCTGGTGTTTAAAGCCTGGTGTGTGTACCTTACTGATGAAACTGAGTGCAAACAAAGCTGAGGGGCTTGACATGAAACAATTTTTATGAGCAAAGTCAAAAGCAAAGAAGAGATATCCCAGTGTTTGGTCTTGATCCACCATGAAACCCTTAAACCGTCTTTTCTTAGACTCTCGCCGACTGGTAAATATCTTTCCAAATCCACGCTCCTGATTGCTATTTGTTTGAAGTCTGATTCCCAATCTGGCATCCCCTCAGGGACGGAATTGTTCACTAGAAGAAGACGCAGTGCTGCTCCTCTTCATGATGAGTAATAATAAGATCAATTTTAAGCCTGATATAACCAATAAACAGTAAGGTTGTGCCAAGTTACACCCCGCAGCAAAAGATTGCTCACTCAACAGCATCCCGCTGCTGCTGATTAGGATCTGAATGGAAGATGGAATTAATGACATAACTAAACATTTGGTAACTGTGCCGTTCCTGACAGACAGACGCTTTTTATTGTCTCACAGGATTAAGGATCTGGGTGCAATTCCTGGGGGTGTTCTGTGTGACCCCCCCACAGTTATCGGTGATTCTTAATTGCCCCATGCTTGAGTGTAGGCGTGAATGGCCGACTGGCGACCTCTCACCCAGGGTCAGCTGGGTTTGGCTTACCAGTGAGCGGTTTAGATTTAGGACGGGTGTGGATGTGCAGATGAGTGAGTGACCCCATCACCACCGCTGACCCCCCCCCCCCCACCCCCACCCAAACGCTGCTCTAACACACACCTGTGGTGAAGTCTGCCCTCCTCCTGCAGCATCTTCCCCTTTCCTCTGAGCTCAGGTAAGGATTGTAAACACACCTGGCTCATATCATTAGCAGTATAATATTTCTTTTCTTGTCAACATCCATGTGTCACAGTTTCACAGTAAGAGCCTGTGAAGTCATTTTGCGTCGGACAAAGATAAGCAGCATGTCCATCTGAGAAAGCAGCTGGTTTAAGAGTAAAATGAACCGGAAATGGCCTTTTCCTTGATAACTGTGCTTCAGATGGAGCCTCCTTTCAGCCAGGGAGGATCAGCTTCGTGTTTCTCACCTCAGCTCAAACTGTTGCACAGCTGCATCGTATCTGTAACATCCATGACACGTGGCAAAAAAACAGAAAACAACAAAAAAAAAAACAAAAAAAAAAACAACCAAAACAAATAAGCTAAAAAAAAAAAAAGACATAAAATCATCACCCACATTTAACTCATGCGTTGCTTTTATTCGCACAAAGACAAACAAACAATTCCTGCACCAGCAGCAGCAGCAGTTTGTTTGTTTGTTTGTTTGTTGTTTGCCTGCGGAGTAAGTGAAGTTTTATGTTATTATTTTCTTTGCTTCTTTCCTTTCTTTGGGACTTTTTTCGCCGGACGCTTTTTGTTTGTTCTTTGCGGGCTGGAGGGGGGAAAAAAACTTACCGACGGTGGTGACCAGGGTGTTGGCGAAGAACATGGAGGATGTGAGGTCCCAGTTGGACGGGGAGGAGGAGTTCTTGAGGACGGACACGCCGTACTTGTTGGCCGTCAGTACCTGGACCAGGAACTTCTCCAGGGACGCGGGGTTCACGCAGCTCTGGCTCAGAAAGTCCTGCTTCAGGGCTTCCATGTCGTTCCGCAGCTCGTCCTCCATCGGCCGCTCGATGCTGGAGAAGACCAGCGCTCCTAACAGCAGGTAGATGACATAAAACAGTATGAAGCCTGTAAGCAGCAGCCACGACTTGCCTGCAGAATGCATGTCTGCTTCTGTGGCTCATTCAACATGAGTGGAGCCGCTGCCCGCCGGTTCCCTCTCTGCCTCTCTGCCTACTTTGTCCGACTCCCTGCTTGCTCTTTAGGGGCCGTCCTAATTGAACTTGAACGCCTCCTTGTCACTCGTCCTCCCCCTCCCACAGCAGGAAGGAGGAGGGGTTGGGGGGGGTGATCAGCTGAGCTGGTGCTGCTATTGGGCACCCTGGATCCACTTTCTTCTGAAAGTTTGTCAGAACATTCTTTCAAGATCAGATCATGTGTGTTATTAAGTCTTTGGGGAAAGTTTTAACAGGAGAGGAAACGCTTTTCTATCCTGCTGAAGTTAAAACAACACTGATCAACTCTGCATGTGGCTTCAGCTTATTTTGTGAGTCGGAAAAATGAAATGTCTCCCGGTTCAGTCCTATTTTTTCTGTTGTTATGTTCCCATTGAGCAGTAAAACAAGCTGTTGTTTACTTCACCTGGCCCAAAACTAAGACTCGTTGCCAACTCAGTCTCAGAGCTGTATGCTCGTGCTTCATTTTGTAGCTGCATAGAATAAAATAAACTCTAAATCAGCCTAGATTAAAAAGAAAAAGAAAAAAAAAAGAGTTAAAAAGTGAAAATCTATGTAAGTCACAAAACGGGTCTCATCAGTGAAGAAGAAACTGGCCAACCAGCAGAGGAAATAAATGAAGCCATGAAAGTTAATGCAAACAGTAACCAAAGAAACTACAAAGAAACTGTGGCACAGATTGCCCTCTAATGCATCATTATCACAGCCTTGCCCCTGCAGGAGGTAGTTCTCTATGTTGCTGTCGAAATGTTCAGAAAAAGTCAAGAATAAAGGGACAGACTTTTGTTTAGTGGTTCACGTTAAAGAAAAGAAGCAGCCGGAGTGTTCACATGGGGAACAAGGAAAGTCTCGATCTGAACCCCAGTGGAGCCGGTTTGAGGTGAACTGGACAGAGGCTGAAAGTAAAACGACCTGCAACTGCAATACACTTGGCTGGAACTTCTGCACATTTCTCCTCCACATTTTGGATTAGCTTCCCAGAGAGAACGTATTTTCACACAATGGTTTCCGTGTGCATATATATTTGACTCTTAAAAGGAAATTGCAGTTCATATCAAGCTCACACCTGACATCCTTGGCCGTATCTCTTGAACCATACCATTACCACATTGTGTGAATTTGCCCCTTGTTTGTGGTGTTTGTGTAATTGGCCAGCTGACTGATGTGAGGTCACAGCAGTCTGCCGCCTGTTTTTGAGCCTCGCAGCACAAAGCTCTGTTATCACAGTGAAGTAAGCAGCTGCTCTGACTCAGCAAATCCGTTTTTTTCACTTTCTCCCTGAAACACAGGACTGCTTCATGCATGTCAGCAGATGTTGATATCGCTCCACCTCCAAGGTGATGTTGGTGTTGATGTTGGCTGTTTATTACAGCCATTACAACATCTTTAACCTTTTGGATGGATTTTTTTCGGAGCAACACCGCAACACCACTTGATCTGCAATGAATATACAGATACATCTCAATAACTAAGAACATCATCAAAATGTTGATTTATTTCCGTAATTCAGTTCAAAAAGTGAAACTCATACATTATATAGATTCATTACACACAGACCAATACATTTCAAATGTTTATTTTTTTAACTTTGATGATCATAACTCACAGCTAATGAAAACCCAAAATTCAGTATCTCAGAATATTGTGAAAAAGTTCAATATTGGAGTCTCATGGTGTCACACTGCAATCAGCTTATTAACTCAAAACAACCTGCAAAGGTTTTCTGAGCCTTTAAATGGTCTCTCCGTCGGGTTCAGTAGGCTACGCAATCATGGGGAAGACTGCTGGATTGACACCTGTCCAGAAGAAAAAAAATATATATAGTCAGCTTTACTCAGCTATAAGTTCGGACATTTGTAGGTCCTGGCTTTCATTGTTAAGTTTCTAATTATTAAATGTTTGAAAACACATTGTTGAAGTACAACATGACCCAGCGTGCACTATTCAATCTGTTTGTTTTCTTCTTTGTATTGATCCTCTGGTTGTGGTGGTTTACCCTCCAGCTTAAGGTTCAGTCTTGTGAAAAGATTTCTACCAACTCAGCAGATGTTTTTTACACAATACTTTTTTGTTCATTGCACCTCTTGCAAGAATTTTTTGGTTTGCTACTAGGATATCAAGGTATCCTTGAGATCAGGGCCACCGCTGGACAACCTCACCCTAACCCTTGCACCGAGGACATCAGCGATGATAAGGATTAAAAATTCTGAGGACTGTGCTGCGTTGGATGAAATTACTTTTGCTTTTCTTCATGTGGCAGCAATATGAACAGGTAACTCAATTTTAAACGTCTATCTTTTGAAAGCGTTGCCTGCTGTTTTACGAGGTCAAACCTTATCTACGTGAATCTAAAGGTCAGGTTTGCATTTTTTCAGTACTAAGTTTATACAGTGCTCTTATGGTCCAAAGTAAATTTAAAGAGTTATCAGTTGAAGGGAATATATATGAAATCAACTTAATGATGAAAGAAAATGTCACCTGGTACAACACGCACTATAATATATAAAGGTTTAGTCACACCCCAGAGGGGTCGGGGCTTGAGGTCCATCTGATGCTCATTGCTGGATTTGTAACCTCCCCTTCCCCTTCTTGTCTCTCTCTCACTGTCAATCAAAATAAAGGCAAAAAACAACCAAAGCAATGCTCATCTGTTCCAAGACAAGGTCTCAGATCTCTTGTGGCGGTTTTATCCTGCCTGATGATTGTTGTGAAGACATAAGATGGATACTGAGGAGTCAGTCATCACGGTGTATCATTTTATTACATCACTTAACAAGGCGACATCTCCTTCATCCTCTTTTGAACAGATCAGAAAATATTCATCTTTTTCTTTTACAGAGATTTGTAGTTTATACAAATGGCTGGCACACACGTCACAATTGATTGAGTTGACAGGTGAAATACACAACATAAAGCCAAACAAACGATCCGAGGTGGTGATATGTGATAATATGTCTAAATTAAAAGTCTACAGTGCAACGCTGATATTGACAATGTTCTCAAAAATATTGTTTTGATTGGCAGCTAGGTTCAAGTTTCGCCCATGAAGTGGACTTGACAATGTGGTGTTCACATGAGCGCAGTGAAACAGAGGCACACAGGAAGCCAGACAAAAAGACAAAAAACAAACCAAACCATCACATGCCCAAATTTCTGACTGAGTTCACCTCTGTGGAGTTTTCCCCTGAATGTGTCTAGGACGATTCTGTTACCTTGTAAACATTGCACTTTCACTTGTGTTCTTGTTGGCACAAACTGGAAGACGAGCTTGTTTCTCAGAGGAGCCAAAACAATCCTTAGGGGTTCATTCCTGTCATAATTCTTTTCTGTAGCTATTACACGATGAAAGCACATGCATCACTTTGCGTAAACATAAAATCTAAAAGTCATCACATCTGGTGACTATGTGGAAAAATAATACTTGACTTTGCCCTCCAGAGTGACGACACACTTTAATTCTATCATTCATAAATAATAATGGGAAGGAAATGAAAATTTGCACTGCTTTCACATTGTGATCTGTAGATAAATGGGCAACCACCCAGTGTCTTACACTGTTGGGAGGAAAACTAAACGGGGAGGGTGGCTTTATTATTATTGCCTCTCCCCCTTTAACAAATACATCCTTTCTGGGAGGTAGACTGGTACTGAGTATTATGTTCACGTTGCATTAACACTGAATGATACAGAACTGCTTGAAAACCAAACAGAAATACTTTGTACGCCGTATTTCATTCAATGCTTATGTAGCAAATATAAACGATTCATTTTTGTTATATCCAAACTGTATGATGAACCGCAGCTCAGAGCTGAACAATTATGACTTCAGTAACGCTCTTTCTGCTCACTTTGCTTGCCCCGTCACATGAACGCAACATCCATGCTACAAACCTCTCAACTGATCTTGAAGAAGAAATCTCATAGGTTGAGTTAATCAGCCCTCATGCTAACAGGACAATTGTCTGGCTGAGAAGTAGCCATGACACCTCTTTCAAAAGATATACCAAGAAAAAGAAAAAACAAGGACGTTTTTATGTTACAGAAGCTGCTGCTTGTTGACTTCGCTATAATACAGATTAGCTAGTTAACAAGCATGCTGCTGCCAAAACCATGAACCCCATGGTAATGAATGAACCAAGAACTCATGTGACTTTTGATTTAATTTACGTGAATGAACATTTAATTCAACCGATGAGACTGTTTCTCTCAAACCACTATTTCTGCCTCAGAGACAATCACTCACTCAAAACTGTAAGAATTCAAATTTTTGTTCTCAAGTTTTCAACCATTTTCTGCTTTCAAATTTATATAATTCAGTTTCTGGGTCTTTCTGGAATGTAATTGAAAGAACAAATAATAAAAATGAGGAGGTAATCTTCCATCTAAACCTTTGTCAGGGTTGTAGGGGGCTAGAGCCAATCTGAGCAGTCATTGGGTTCCCACTGGACAGGTCACCAAAGAGAGCCAAATAACCACTCACACTCAGCCTGAGGCCTTCGGGCAGGTTAGACTCTCCAATGAAACTAAAGTTGCATGTCTTTGGGCTGTGAGGAAGCCGGCGCATCCAGAAGGAACACACACACACATACACAGTCCACACATAGGGCCCCAGGGACCTGGGAATCAGACCCAGAACCTCCTTCCTGTGGGACAACAGTAATAACCACGGCAGGAGTGTGCTGCCGTCTGGTTATTTTCCTTTAACGGTCCAGGAGTCTTTATTCTTTATACCACTCACCTTTGCAACCTGATCTAGTGAAATTTCAATGAAAACGTAAAAAATATGGGTGTTTTTGACAAGTGGTGTACTTCTATTAAAGCAACACATAAATCTTCTCAGATAATAAGGTAACAGAGAACACTTGACTCATGCATTGAGGTGAGTACAGTGCAACCCCAGGCCATCATGCTTCAGAGAGACTTTGACGGCGTGCTGCTATCAGGGTCGAGAAGCAAAATCAAAATGGGAGGTTTTTGCTTTGTGGAGAACAGGGTGGCACATGTGTAATAAAATCACTCCACCAGTATACATCAACAGGAGCTGGAGGAGAGTGTCTCAGACTCGGGGGAGTCGCGCTGTTTTCATAGGTCATGCTGACTTGGTGGCCTCTGCTTGACTAACCAGGGAGTGTACAAAGGGTCAAAGGTCAGTCAGTATTTGACTAGCAGATAGTACACGTGTTGTGAATCCAGAAGGAAGTTTGCTCCTTTGTCCGCTTTTGCCCAGGTGAAAACCTGCAGGAGACAGCCGAGGACTCACAGTCCAACTACGACTGGCCCTCCAGAGTTACTCCATGATGTTTTTGTTGTAGTCATACGACAACCGTCGCTTGGCGGCAGCGCTCTGAGCATGCCGATTGGCCGAGGGGAGGCTGGGGGAAAAGCTCTGGTTTGCTGTCCAGGCAGCAGGTTTGCTTTCCTGCAAAGACGTGAGAGTCGTGACATTAGAAAACTAAATCCATTGTCTTAAAACGCAATTACTGAAATAATGAAAATAGGAATTGATTAGTTAATAGGCAGAAAAATTATCTACAACAATTTATTACTCACAAAAATAATCTAAATACTTGCATTTGTTTCCATGTACTCTGTGCTTTGGCTTGTTGGTAAAAAAAAAAATAGACAATTTAAAGATATCATCTTGGAAAAGATACCGTCACAATTTAATTGAGTCAATAATGTGATTAATAATAAAAAAGAAAGAACTTTAGTTGTAAAGGTGAATATGAATTAAACCCCTGACTTCCATTATTGCCACTGAACGTCTTACATATGCTTTTGATGTCTTTGTCCAAAAATGGTAAAATACAAAACTAGATTTAACAGAGAGCCCATACAGTATATTCCTCCATGTCATATCATATATGCCTTTATTTCAAATGAATAATGGTATAATCTTGGCCCTTAGACTGTCTGTCGTGATTGGACCAAAATTTGACTGGTTTTGGATTTTTGGATTCTTTAGTCTTTATGTTTGAATATCTTTTTTATTTACAATTCTATTTCGCAATAACTTCTCTTGTGTGTGGTATACTTTCTCATTGTCTTCCCTGCCCTTATGTGCTACACTTGTGTTCGATTACCTTTGTGTATTCGAGTCGCTGTCTATGTTTGCCTGATTGAAGTCATGCTCCCAGTGTTTATGGGGGTTTACCAATCTTAAGATATTAGAATCAAGGATAAAACAATGACAGTTTTTGTGACTGCTCTAGAGAAGAAAATACACTCGTGCATATGTTGCACAGGCATGGCGCTTGTTCCTGAAACGATGTGGTTCAGCTGTGAGACTAGCTGGCTCGGTCTGTTGCCCCATCTGCAGCTGTGCAGTGTGAGAGCTGCTTTGCATATAACAGAAGCGACATAATTTGAATCAGGCTGCAGTTTTCAGGACCGTCAGTCAAACAGCACTGTCAGTTCATTTTACATGCTATTAAAGGCTACGTCTGCAAATTCAATTTAAAAACCTTGAAGCTTCACAAATTGAAACTGAACACCAAGCTCTATGTGCTAGTTCCTCTGCATGAAATGACAGAAAATGAGTGTGTCTTCGGTGAGACAAGAGATGAAGCATATACTGTAAAATTAGATCGTGGTTATTTCCTGAACGCTCAAACGTGTCAGCATGATGCTAGTCAAGTTTTTTTTTTTTTTGACAGAAGTGTTGTGCTGC
Source organism: Remorina albescens (assembly GCA_034769265.1). Classification (NCBI taxonomy): domain Eukaryota; kingdom Metazoa; phylum Chordata; class Actinopteri; order Carangiformes; family Echeneidae; genus Remorina; species Remorina albescens. The sequence goes on along the minus strand of CM068497.1, from coordinate 21,460,564 downwards.
CATTTGGGACGGAATAAAACCGGTCTCTACTCACGCTGGGTGGCTGCTTCAGGGGTAGAGTCTTCAGCAGCAGCTGACAAGACACGCCATTGGCTCGCTTGTATCTCTGGTCAATCATTTTGTTCAAGTCATGGAAACTGTCCAAAAGCCTTTGGGTTCACACATGTACACGGAAGAAACAGTTATCAGGCCGTTTGATTTAAATGATTGCTTTGTAAAAGGAACAAAAAAAAAAAAAACCTGACACTCATCTGTGTGTAAAACATATCAATATTTTTAATCTCAAGACCTACTGGTTCACAAAGTTTCACTCACATTGCTGATAATACACTTCTATATTTCATTTCTAAGTGGGCTCTTCACTGAAACTTAATATTCAGATGTTATCAGGAGTTTTCTCTGATGTGTCCTCTGATGGTGTACATTTTTCATTTCATTCTATAAAACAATTGAGATGAGCAGACCAAAGCAGCGTCCATTCAAACACAGCACATACTAAAGTACAGAATCAAACATCGAATGCCACATTAACAGCATGCAAGCAAACTGAGCTTGATGTCCACAATAAAGAGGATATTGGTCATTTAGCACTATATTTTGTTGTAAACTATTAATAGTTTTTTTTTATTTATCTCTGTTTTGCAGTTGTTAATGAATAATTTGTTGCTGTAATACATATATATCAGTATTTTGGGTGACCCATTTAGGTTAAATTTGGATATGAAACAAGAACATTATGACCCACTGATGTGCGACAACCAATCAGAGCAGAGTACCTGTACCTCACAGTTCACCATATTAACCTTATTAACTTAAGTGGGCACTGATTATTAAACATAAAACTCGCATCTGAACTCCACACAACTCACCTACAAAACCACCTCAAATGAGGCCTTCATTTATGCTTCTTCCCATGATTCTTTGCTCAACAACAGAAATGTTCAGTACTTGAAACAAAGTACACAAAGTACCAACCAACCACAACAAACCAATTTGTTTTGGTCATGTGGACTGGAATCTCTAAGACTTCCAAGGAAAGAATTAGGCCTTTAAAAAGTTGAAGATACACAAGTGCTCTCTGCTTGGGTAGCAAATACTGCCACATGTTGCATATTAATAAGACAACACTATCATTATTCATTTATGAACACCGTTTTACACAAATAAAAATCAAAATACATTATTCTATTCCATGACACTATAGAAAAGTCAGTTGGGACGTTAATTAGGTGTAAGGCTATATAATCCTTCACGTCATTGTCCTGGTCATGTGGGGTGATCATGTGGGATATTTCAGTGATGATATCTGCGGCTACAAACTGGAGCAACGTATACATGCAGTAAACCCCGCAACAAATTGATTGCTGCGCAGTAAATCAAAAATGATGAGGGCTCAGTTAAGGCAGTTTTACCTACCCCTGGTCCTGACTGGCGCTGCCCCTGAGGAGCTGGGTCAGAGTAGGAACAGCTTCGAGGGCACGGGAGTCACCTGAGAACGAACCCGGCAGCGAAGGGAAGGCTTCAGCAAAGATGGCCACCTACACACAGATTCTCCTCAGTTAATATGACATCAGAGCCAAAGTAGAGTATAAAAAAAAAACAAAACTAGCAAACAGGCTGCCCACATTCATCCATAACCTTCTGCAGCTCTCTTTTGTTCTTCACATGTCAAGTGAACGCTTGATTTTTATGGGACCACAAGCAAACAGAATGACTTGATTAAAACACTCTTTGAGCGCGGCTTAGAGCAAAGCTGCCTCTTTTGGCTGCCTTTAATGTCCACTGGGAGCACACCGGCTCCTTGTGTCCATCTAACAGCTCAGCCCAGAATAATGTGAGTGATGCATTAGACAAACTACTGACTAATTTGAGCCTACAAACTTAGGAACACAATACACAGGGCTGTGTTAGGACAAGCGTTATTTCCATGATAACAATGCAAAGGGAACTGGAGAAAAAAGAAAAAAAAAAAAAAGTTACCTAAACCCGGAGGTTAAAGCCATAAGCAGTCTCTTGGTTTATTTGAAATGCTAATTTAAATGGACCAAGGCTACAGATCTGTCATTGGAGATTTGCTTTCAAGAATTAAAATGAGTTCTATAGACTCTGGGCCATACAGCTGAGACCTTGAACAAACAATCCAGGTGTGGACTTTTGCAAACAGTTCAATTCAATGAGACCAAATGAGTTTGCACAGTGTTGACAGCGCAGTTTAACGGCAGGTGAATCTTGCCAGTACTGATGTGCTTTATCTCAACCAGCAATGTTTGTTTTCCAAAACTGAAGAGGGGAGAGACTGTACCAATGGAGAGGGAGTACAAGACAGGAACAGGGAGGATGGCGCAGCAGATTAAAAACAAACACTGCATTCATGGGAAGGTGAGCAATCTAAAAAAGAGAGTAATCGATTAATTCATTTGCTCATTTCTTCATTGATAGAAGTGAATTGACTGAGAGCAGACACACATCACCTACCTACTCTTTAACAGGTTGGTGTATGGAAAATATTTATTTCGAGTGAGCTCTGTCATCACTGCATTTACTCTCCTGATATATTGGATCATTGTGCTGGAGCTAATTATTTGTCGTCACTGCCAAAAGTTGAACGCAAAGTTAACACTGCAGGTTTACATTTATGGTGGTCTAATTATGGTGCGCTGTGGGACGTTGATGTTAAAGTTAAATAGGGCTGCCTCCTGGAAGTCCACGAGTTCAATCATCTGTCTGAGACCCGTCAGTCGACTGAGATTCTTCAATTGCAGACGTGTTTTTAAGGTGTACATCACAATGACAGGATAAAGCAAATAGATGCAACGGTGTAACTATTTAAAATAGTTTCATAGGCTGTAAGAGCTTGATTTAAACAGAAATAAATGTACGCTGCCTGTCTCATTACTCCAGCAGATCCATCGGTAGCCCAACATTTTATGTTGGCAATTCAATTACGCAATTCAAATCTTGCATCATGCATGCAAATGTCTTTTATTGATTTTGAAATCCTCAGAAATACGTTCCAAGGAGGGGCAGCACAGCGGCATAGTGGTCAGCGCTGTTGCCTCACAATAAGAAGGTTGCGGGTTTGATTCCTTTCTGTGGGGCCTTTCTGTGCAGAGTTTGCATGTTCTCCCCGTGCCTCCCACCATCCTAAGACATCTGAATTGTCCGTAGGTCTGAGTATGAGTGGTTGTTGGTCTCTGTCAGTCTCTGTGTGTTGGCCCTGTGATGGACTGGTGACCTGTCCAGGGTGTACCCCGCCCTCACCCAGTGTGAGCTGGAATTGGCTCCAGCACCCCCCACAGATAAGCCGTTGAAGAATGAATGAATGAATGAATGTATGAGTTATCTGTTGTTAACAGGTTAATAATTGTCCCTACACCGATTACAAAACAAAGAAATTAAAACTAAGACTCATCCCAGTCTCACTCCAGTGGACCAGCAGCTTGGCTGAGAAACAAAAGGTAAGGCTGTTAATATGACTGGAATGTCTACAGACAGTGACGTGTATCATATCAGTGACAAATATATGTAATACTGAAACCGCCTCACCTCCCCCAGAACAATAAATCTTGGCTTCATCGATGTGGTGTCTTTTTGTGAATTGCAGCCGATATATATTTGTACAAACTGGCCCAAGAGCTCAGACAGTTCATTGTAAGTAAAAAAAGGTCTTCACAAATAGGAAGACTTGTGCTGTATCAGTTCCTCTGAGTTTAATACTCACAGATTAAATGAGGCCCAAGTTGAATAACTGTTACTTGAACATGGTAACAATTAGAGACAATCAGCAGAATTTGCAAAAACAAACAAACAACGAAAAAAAAAAAAGTCAATGACAGTTATTTTGGCAGATGATATGATTCAGAATTTCAGTTGGAATTTCTATTTATTAAAAAAAAGAAAAGAAAAAAAAAAACAGTACATGATGATGATGTGACTTTTGTTGGGGCTTGTATAAAAGAACTCTTCCCTCACACATGGAGGACACATGTTACTTTAACTAAGATAAATGTATAAGTAAATTGCAGCTCCTGTAATTTGGACCCTGCTCTTTTCCATATTGTGATTTCAATTCTTTTTTTCGATGAATTGGCCTAATCTAGATGGAATATTGTTTTTATTTGCGTAATATATACTTTGGATTTCCGATGTGTACAGAAAAATATTCCATTGACTTTGTATCTGTGCAGGTTTGCCACAGAGCCAATCCCAGTTTATACCAAGCGTGGGAAGGGTACGACCTGAGTGGTTCGCTGGTCTGGGCTGGATTTACACGTACTGGCAATTTAGACTTCTTCCTTGGTTCTTTCTTTGTTTAATAATTCCCGCAGGGTCTTAAAATCTCATAAAGATATTGTAAGAGTCATAACTGCTGTGTTGAAATGATTTCCATCAAGTGATTATGCACCAGATAAAACATTAAAAAAAACCCAACAAAATTATGCAATCAGAAAAGGGTACTCAGATAGGATGGATGGTTATTGGAACTTACTGAATAAGCACATAGAATCCCTGGAGGTGGATTTCTACAAGTCTGCACGATATGCAAAAAATATCATATTGCATTAATTCTTCAAATATCGTGACTACAACGTGCAATTTCAGTTGAAACAGTCATTTTAGCATTTGAAGACAGAAAGGTAACCATACCAGGTTGCGATTAGCCGAGAGCTGAGCGTCTCTGCTCTCCTCCACAGCGCTGGCAGGCCACCACTGTCCCGCGACATCCCGCCCTCCGTCTGATGAGTCCTGAGGAAAGGCCGTCCAGGTGTCATCTGACTGGTGGAACGAGCTGTCTGTCCAGCCTTGTGTCCATTGGGTCGAGTCCCTCGTAACTGTCTGGTTTTCCAAAGCTGTTTTAAGACACACACACACACACACACACACACACACACACACTTCAGCTGCAGCGTTTTCAGGAGCAGGTCGAATTTGTTATGCTATAGCCAGGAAACGACACAGTGAGAGTGTGTCTGACAGTGCAGGACTATCTGTGTTTGTATGCCTGACTGCAACATCATGCAGCATGGAAACTGAATATTTGTGTCTTCCTGTCTTCACGCTCTTGCATACTACCATCTGCTGCTCAGATATTCCTCAGTGTGTTTATTAGACACTTCAGTCATGTTTGTGTACACGATGGGTTGAAGAACCTTTTTTATTGTGCATCCACTGCCCCATAGCATCAGGCTATCAGGACCTCAGAGTCCCATGTCCCATTTGCCTCCTCCTCTCTTAACCTAACTCTTAACGCTTAATAACATGTAGCAAGAGGGAGATATGGGTTAGAAATCCAGGTCAGGATAAACTGGAGTCCTACTTCTACCATGAGAGCAAGTGGTGCTTACAAACAGCATCATGTTCTGTTTTTCTCACAGGATTAAAAGTGTTAAAGTCAACAAATATTAGATTTCACACAAGTGAATTATATTATTGCCCAGAATCTAGACCCGTTCAGTACAAATTTTTAGGAATTTTGTGATTGGATGAATACATTTATTTATGAATCAGCACCTTAGTTAACAGCACATTAGAGACTACACTGCTCATGACGTTTTGCGTGTTGTTTGAAAGACATTTAAATCAAACCACACATATTTTACATCATAGCTGAACTTTTTTTTCCATCATCTTTGCTGTGGTTGTCTCTGTGTTGGAGAATCCGCTAAAGCCTCTCTTCAATTCTGTACAGCATGAAAATCATTTACCAAACTCACCATGGATACAGTACAATCTCCAAAAAGATCCATCACGTAGTCTTAGTCAAACTGTCAAGACTTAATTTTTATAGACATGACAAATGAAATTCAGATTTTTAGGGTAGTTTGTCAATGATCACCGGCCCAGTACAGGTGTTTCCTGTAGAATCCAGTTAAAGGGCCGATTCACTTATTTCAGCCTGTGATGTCATCAAATTCTGTTAGTGATTTATTGGGCATAGTCGCTATAAGAATTGCTGATATTGTGTTCTGCTGATTATCAAGAGGGGCAATAGGGTGGAATAGTGGTTAGCGCTGTTGCCTCACAGCAAGAAGGTCATGGGTTCGATTCCCGGGCCTGGGACCTTTAATAATAATAATGATACATTTTATTTGTATTGCACTTTACATTTCAGCAATCTCTGAAATCTCAAAAGCGCTACAGAGCAACAACAAAATTATTTAATTATTTAGCAATGTCGGGGAGGGCATTGAAGGGTGTTTGTGGTTGCAGAACGTAAGGTGCGTGAGGAGTTCCTGTAGGTAAAGGGGGGGCATGTCTCTGAATGCACTGGTGGGTGAGGAGGGAGACCTTGTATTCAAGTCTGAGTGGGAGCCAGTGAAGAGTTTTCAGGATGGGGGTGATATGATCATGCTTGCACACCCTCATCAGGATCCTGGCAGCGCTGCTCTGGATGTATTGTAGCCTCTGGATGAGATCCCGACAAGGAGCACAGAGTTTTGCATGAGCATGAGCATGAGCTGGGATTGGCCCCACACCCCCCGCGACCCAGAAACGGATAAGCAGTAGAAGACGAATGAATGAATGAATATCAATAGTTTTATGGCTTTGACCAAACCTGAGGAGGTAAAACAAAGGCGAGCCGTATGACGCCCTGGTGAAAGAATACATATTTTAGTAATTTGAGTTTTGAAGAGTGTAGCTCTGCTGATAAATCATTAATGATATCCCTTTATCGATACATTAAGATTGACAGAGAAATGTTTTCTGCAGATAAATTGAGAAAACATGACCAATGAGTAAACCTTGGCTTAACCTCATTTGTCTCTTCGGTGATAATTGGGCTTAGTAGCTTCGCTAAAAACGAGCAGGATGAGGCAACGTATCATCGGATGAACACTGGCTGCTAGAAGAGACTTTTTATTTTACTCTTTACAGGCCAGACCCTTTTAATGGAATCATATCTTTTTCAAATGCAGAAAGGTGACTAAAAAATGATTTTGATTCCTTCATGTCCCAGTTACTCGTGTTTAAGCGCAGGGCGACATGAAAATTTCCCACCGTGATCATCCTCGGCCAAATTTTAAGTATTGTTGCAATAATCATGAAAACGTGGTTTAAACTTTTATAAGGGATTTGAAACATAGAGACTTCACTTTCCTTTACATTTTCTTTACAGGTAGAACATAATTATATTAGATCATTATAAATCAAAGGGTTATGTATGAATGAATGAAAGAAAAAAAAAACAACAACAACTCTTTCACATAAAGTTGCCTGTATTTTTTCAATCAGGGTCAGTTTTTCCACTTTTACGGACTATAATTTAACACTTTGAACATTAAAAAGTGAGATATACCTCAACTTGGTCCTTAGTTGGAATTAAACAACATTTTCAAATTACTTGTGATGCTAACACAGATTATTCCCATGTATGATTATATTTAGGGTTGAAATTCACCAACCTCAATGTTTTTCTGTGCGTTTTTCAGTAAACTTATATATAGTTGTGTCCCTACTTGCGTTTTTTGATGAAATTTTTCACTGGTTTAAAGTGGCCAAGGTTCAGTTGGTCAAAGGTGATACCACATACGTATTTGCTTATACATATTAAATCCAATTGCACCAAAGTCTTCAGCATTCCTTAGGTCATTAACACACTATGCTAACATCGCATTACAGTGCAGACTGCTTTTAAATGTCTCCAATGATTGCCTCATAATAATAATAATAATAATGATAGTGTGACTGTTAGTAGATTTTCATTCTTAAATAGAAAACCAGGAAATTTTCAAAGGAATCACAGAATGATTAGCTGCAGTATAAGCTCATGAACTGAAGTGAGCCGGCTAAAACATATAAAAAGCTCTGACATGGCCCTTTGAAACAGAGTGCATGTACGTGCATTCCTGAAGCTGTACAAAGGGTAGCAAATGCTTTAATGCTCTCAGTGAGTGAGTAGTGCTGCTGGTGTAGTGCTGATATTTTTATGTCTGTAAATTTGTGTCTTTCAGGTGTTCTGCTGTTCTGAAGACATTTAGAGTCTGAGTTGTCCAATTTAGTCTAAGATTCTTTGTCACGTCTGTGACAAACAGAAAGGCAAAGTTATTAAAGCTGCACATGAGGCGAGAGAAAGATAGACGAGGCGGAAAAGGGCAAAGTAAAAGCCGTGAGACTCACCGATACTTTCTCTGCTCCCACAAGGCACTGAGGCAGACATGGTGAAGCCCCCACTCCAGGCTGGCTCTCCCTCTGCATACATGAACACTCCAAACTCATCTTCTTCGTCCTCCTCGCTCCCCTCAGCAGTGGAGCCCCTCTCCTCCTTGTCCTGCTCCTCCAGCTTTCTCTCAGGCCTCTTTCTGCTGTCCTGTCCTCCGTCTCCTGGCGTCGCTTGGAGCGCCCTCCTGTCTTCCTCCTCCTCCTCCTCCTCCTCGTCCAGACAGGGCAGGCTGGTTGCCATGGCTCCCAGGAGGTGCAGTAAGGGGTCAGGATTAGTCAGGGAGAGTGCAAGTGAGGTGGAGGGATCAACATGGGGAGGGCTAGAGACGTTAATACTGGTTTCTGCATTTTCTTCAACTTGGGTGACGCTTGCTTCACTGATGTCTCCACTCTTTTCCCTTCTCCCCCTACATTCATCTGCACATTCCTGTGACCTCCTGTTGTTCACGTCTTTGTAATTCTGCTCTCGCTTTGTACCACCATTTATCTCGTCTTTTGCCTGCTGTTCTTTGACATCATCACCTTCACCACTACCATTGTCCAGTGTGTCGCAGTCGCATTCCCTGCTCTGGATCGCCTCGGCTTCCTCAGGATTCAGTTCCCTTTCGATGTTCTCCTCTGGTTCCTCTCTCCGCTCTGACTCAACTGTCCCACAGTCACAACTGTTTTCTGTCACGATTCTCTCACATTCCTCAAATATTGACTGATATCTATAAATGAGAGATGAAGATGGATGTTGTCTCTCATCCAACTGGCTGCAGTTCTCCATAGGTCTCACAGTGTCGGGTTCGTGGGGCTCAAACCTGGTAACGTCCAGCTCTTCTGTACTCATGATCCCAAGGTCTGTCTCCGCTGGATGGCACCCCTCAAGGTGATCCATGAGTCTGGTCTCTTGCTCTGTCTCAACGCAGATGTTAACCTCTGAAGGAGTGGAGGACTCACAAGTGGGGACAGAGATGTCCTCATGGCAGATGGACACGACTGAGAATCCAACATGTATCTCATTGTTGGTCCTCTCCTCCTCTTCGTCCGTCCTGTCTTTTTCCGAACTGTCAGAAAATCCATTCACATTAGCTCCCAGTTTTTCACAGGGATTCCCAAGTGGGTCACTATCACGAGGACCTCTGTCATGTCTTGATTTAAAGTCATCAGTCGACGGTCCAGAGTCAACATGTATGAAGTCTTTGTTTCCAGGAAGTATTTTCATAATCTCAGAGTTTGAATCCTGCTCTATCCGAAAACAGTCGTCCTTGCTCTGAGCCGCTTGTGTCTTCAGCTCCTCGCTGCTTTCAGCGTCTCTAATCTCTTCACCATCACAGGCAGTGAGGGATTGTGGGTGAAAGCTGCTAGATTCTAGGTCAAGGTTTGGTACAACTAAAACAGAGTTAGAGCACTCTAAATCACAGAGGCCTCCCTTCTCCGCCACCTCATTCTTTTGCCTCTCTTTCATCATTCCTTTCACCTCACCATTCAGCCTGTTTAGAGCATCACTTCTGGGACTTTCACCTCCCTTGCCTTCATCCAGGCTTTCCCTTCTCTGTGCTCTCCTTCTGCACTGAGCGCAAGCTTTAGGAGAGACATTGTGGGAGCATCTGGTTCTTCTGCCGTCCTGCTGCGGGCTGGGAAACTGTTTACTTTCCAGGCCTCCCAGGCCTCCTTTGTCTCTCTTTTCCTGTTTTTCTACTGCAGGATCCTCCCTTCTCCTCTGCTGCCTCTCTCTGCTCATGCCTGTTTTCTCATGGCCTACTGCATTACTGGACTTCCTCCATCTCCGGCCTGATCGCACCCTAACCCGGTTTGCTCCAGTCTGGGCTGGCAGAGTTGGGCCATTGTCCCTACTCCCAGCTGGAGTGTCTCTGTCCCCTCCTCCTGTCTTTCCCCTCAGCCACCCTCCAATGACGCTGGAGGCTGCACCGGTAGTAGTTCCGGATCCAGGCTTAGCTGTGGAGTACAAACAGCTTCCTTTCTCGGTCTGGAGGAAAAGGCATTGGGTCTGCGTCTTCCCGCTGCCCTCTGAGGTCTTTAGCGTGGCAACTGTTACCAAAGCTCCAATGCCCGCCTGTCTAGCATCCAGCCCTAAGGGAATCCCATAGCCCATGCGTCCCCACTCCTTGCTCAGGTACACATCTGCAGACCCCGGGCAAGAAGTCATACTTCCGTGGCCTGCAGGTGGAGCTGTGGGAGCCTGTCCTCCTCCCAGCTGACCAACAGCCTTACAGCGGTTTTTGGAGCATAACACCCAAGCTCTGAGGCCCCGGATAAGAGGCAGGTCCCCCAAGCCCAACTCCAGGCGGCTGGGGAATGGCAGAGAGGTTTTGGAACACTTTTGGAGCATTTCCCGGGTGGAGCCCGACACATTCAGACAGGGGTAGTTGTTGTTGTTATTCTGCTGGAGCATGATGCTTGATGTCGGCCTCATCTATCTTTAATTGGTTTGTCCTCGCATATCCTTTATCTGCCTGTCAGGTCAAGTTGAACTGTCATTTGTAAGAGGAGACACAGCCACAATCAAGAGTCTATTCTCGATTCAGAGTGTGACGTTGAAGAAGTGGAAAGATCTGAGTTTAGAGAAACTAGACTGGACATTATGAGGCTACTGAAATACTCTGAAGAATTTCTTACAGAGAGCTATCTTTGTTATTAATCTCATGTCTCAGCAGTTCATCCTGAAAACATCGGGGACTTGGGGGCAAAAAAACGGAAAACAGAGTCAGTTGTTGAGTCCTGTTCCCCTTTATTGCTCAGTAATGTTGAGTCTCCTGACAAAGGAAAGAAACGCCCAGGTCTAGCCCTCAGAATGAAAGAACATTTTCTCTCAGTCAGATGCTTAGTGACGCCGTCACTGTCAGATGGCCTCGAGTCACCGTGGACTGACTTAGCTGTCATGAAAAAACCTGCAGGGGAGTGGGACAAAAGAAGGAAATTAAAGATGGAAGTGATGCAGACTCAAAGAGGAACAGCAGACTTCAGCAGTTAGATGCCTGACATGGTTAAATCAGTAAGAGCCATGCCTGGAGGGGGCACAGTCCAGCAGATTTGATAGAAGACATGTCCAATAAAAATATCAGTAAAACATCAAAGATTTTTTTTTTTTCCCCCAAAGATTCATCAATGTAACGAAAAAGTCATTTGTCTCACTTGGGTCTGACTCGCTGGATTATAGCCATCCAGTTTGTGGAGTGTGAGCCTGTCAAAGGTCAAACACTTAAGTCCAAGTGGCTTCTTCTGGTTGGGCTCAGCACAGGAACAGGCCTTATTCATGTATCAACATGTGACTTCACACCAAGTCCATCGTGCTGTCCGTTGGATCAGTTGTTACATCAGCCACACAGAATCATCAAATGGGGGAAAAAAAAAAAATGAAAGACAGGTGGCCCATAAACCCCTCAGATCCTCTCCTGCCAACACGGGCTCTAAGTGACGTAACAAACGTAATAATATGCGTATCACGGGCGGCAAAAATAGGATCGCCTCATGATCCGCATATGATACTCTGTTCAGATCAGCAGCCTGTGATGAAGATGGACCTCGACAAAGCGCACACTGAACCAGAAAGGAGCCGTCTCCTCAGCCAGCCCGGCATGTCCTGGGGAAACCTTCCCGTTTCTCACCTCAGCGTCTCAGGAGGAGCTCTTCCATTCACTGTCCTTCATTTAAGGCTCCGTCTGTTTGCAGGCGGAAGCCCGTTCAGCCCTGCTTTGGTTTCTTGAGCATCCCTCAGTTCCTCCAGTCGGCCTGCGCTGGAAATCACTGACATCCGCTACAGATCAGTCGCATCGGGGTCCGGGTCCGTCCAGACGTCCGGCACGGAGCCGTGGCGCAGCGCTGGGTCCGGTCTGGGTGTCTTCTCTCCTCCGTTTCCTTGGGACATTGCGGATCATCTCATTGCCCGCCGCATCTTACCGCAGTAGCCTCCGGTGCTCGGCGAACACGATGACGTAGAGCTACTTTGACTTGCAGCCCACTCACGCATAGGAGGCGTGATCGGTGCCACGCAGAGGCGGGGAGAAGTGAGCGGAAGTGTATGGGGGGTTGTCGATGCCACTCCGCGTGAAAGATGTTTTCTTGTTGTTTTAAGATATAGGCATATGAATAAATAAATATCATAAAACTGAAAACAAAACATCAAAGAAAGACAGAAAGTAACAGTCTACCCGATGATGGTCATGGCCATAATTTGTGTTTTTATTTTATTTTATTTTATTTTATTTTGTAATCCCCCCCCCCCAGCAACCCAGAAACGGAAAAGCGGTAGAAGACGGATGGATCTGGAACAGATCTGAAAATAAATGTTTTCCTTCCCTCTTCATGAAGTTATCAAAGCAATCCAAAATAAAAATAAATAAATAAATAAATGAAATTATATATATATATATATATTCTTTTATTCCACTTAATTTTCATTAACATTACTTTCTTTTTTCAAAATCTTCACACAAAACCATGTTACACTATTTTCTTAAAGTGAACAACAGCATATCACATGTCATTTACAGTGATAAGGAATCACTGGGTCACAATCTCTTTAACCTTGAAACAGACAACACTGCCGGGTAATTATTTCTCAGTGACTCCATTGTAATACTCCAGTGCCACAAACTGGTGCTGCATTAGACAAAATGTGACAGTCGGGATCCAAAACTAACAGTTCATCCCATTATAATATCCACAACAGCCCTGTATGTAATCGGCACCTTTTATTTGTGTTAACATTGTATGTGTCAGTTATTCATATCCAGATATTGCCAGTCATGAGGTTTGGGCATTGCTGTATGGACTTTACATGTGAGAAGATCGTCACAAGGAAAACTGGATTACTCAGCTACGTATTTGCATCTAACCTGATGATATTGCTCAGATCCACTGAGATAATTTCAGCATTATTATAGCTGCACCGTGTTGTCAGGTCATAGTTGAAAGTTTGCATAGAAACCAAGACCCCATCAATATTTGAGCAAACTTGTTTACACTGCGTTTGGACTAAGTTGTTATAATCATTATACTTATAATTTTATATGTCCTCCCTGAGGCTATGTCTAAAAGATATATGATTTGGAAGGCTGAGAACGGCCCGGATGCTCAGCTCATGTATAATTTATTGCCAGATACAGAGGAGTCGAGTGCAGATTAGTATTTTGACAATGGTTGGTTGTCAGTGTCAGCCCAGACCTCAAATATATGAGAAAATGCTGTATTTCCTTCCACTGCCTGAGCAACGCAGCACAAATAACTTCTTACCTATGCCAACACGTTTTGTTCCTTGTAACGTTCTGTCAATACGTTTCACTAACAGTCATATTAAGTCCACTAAACAACGAACAACTCATCTAAAATGAGAACCTAAGCCTTTTGTTAGCTTACTTTATAGACTGATTGAATTTGATTGTGAATACTGATGCACGACTGCATTAATAACATGTTACTTTTGTAATTGGTTATGCTGGAGCTAGTTACAAATATCAAATCCGGGAACGGTTATACTGAACCAAAGTGGACCTACTGAATCTAAAAATGATAATGTTGGATGTAAAAAAAATGCATTTATATATAATCATAATAAATATTTTCTCTCTTTTCCATTAACAACTAGTTTCTGAAATTTTCTAACTAACTAAACAAAATAAACTTCATTTCAATCTTTAATCTGTTGATGTGTATAGTTTTCATTGAAACATAAATAATCAATCTTAGCTTGGTTGACAGTATTAATATGCTGTGGGGTTGTTCTGTCTTTACAGACCTCAGTACCAAACCTCTGGCCTTTTGATGATTGTATGGATTTGGTTATGTTACCATTGACTCTATCAAACACGTTGGGCGAACAAGCTATCAGCTAGCATTGGGCTTATAACTGCAGTAGTAGTAGTGCTGAGCAATAGCCATGCCATGCATTGTATTGTATTGTCTCTTCCCTCCGCTCTGTGGCACCTTTCTCTCCTCATACAGCATTAATATCCCCTCACATACACTCACCCTTGTAGCCTCTGTCTCACAGCATCATCACAGCAGCAGATTAGTAGACTGGGAACACACACATACACCCACAATTGGAAGGCGTCATGCATCCTGTGAATAGTTTATCATTTTGCCCTCCAAGGTCCTTCCTCTCTGAAAATGTTTCTATCAACTGACAGTTTGTTTCTCTCTAATAGTGAGAATAAAATGGGCTATGCTTTTGCAGTTAGGGCTGAGCATTGTTGTTTTCAATTGAAACATAAGATGTAACAACGAATTTTCGATGACCCTGGGTCACAGTGACCAGTTTTTATGAACACTCAGTGTTTTCTCTCAGTAACTATGAGGTTAAAGCTTTGGCAGTGTCACAAATCACTTCTTATTTACCAAAGGCGCCCAGTCAAAGCAAGCAAGGGCAGCAACGCCTGATGAGCGAAGGCTAAAAATAGACAAGTACAATACTGAAAAGTGAAACTGCTCATTTTCTGTTCAAATTCAGAATGGTGTTCTGTCCCTTAAAGGCTTTTATAGGATGGTTAATCACATTCATCATGTCATTCAGGATTGACTTCCAGCTATTGCATTGCTTTTTGACATTTCTGTGGGTAAAGCAGAGCGACTATATTTAGAGGTTGATCTGTTAAGGATAGTACTGGACTGTTTGCTGGCTGTTAGCTCCAGACAAAGTGAGTCGGGCTAACTGACCTGATGCTTCTGCTCTGAGATGAGCTGTGATATCACACACATTTAAACAGTACGAGGCTGTTCGAGACCTGCAGAGTGCTTTAAAAGTTTTTGACGGCTCAGGAGTAGAGCGGCTCCTCTCAGGAAAGTCTCACTGCGTAGGCTGTGTGCGTTGTGGGGGGAAAGACAGAGCATGGATGTTGCTGACCACGGCAGAGAGTTAAATCCCATCAGCACTGTAGCTGTGAAATTAATCTACAAGAAATATTGACCTCAGGCTGATTGTGAGTAAATGGTCAGACTCTTCAGGGCAACACTGTCCTTCCTAACTACAGTCCAGATGATGAGCCAAAGAATAACAAAACTGTAGTTGGAATATTTATGATTCTACATTGTCACTATTTGTAATGGTAAATATGTTGAAGATTAGAGCACAGAAGAGATTTATTGATGTTTTCCCTCTATACTGCCCCTTTTAAACGTTCAGCTTCAGTTTCCTGACTGCATAACAGCAAGCTCTTTTCTGGTCAGGTAGGGATGCACATTGTCAACAACAATATTCAGAGATATTGTGGCATTCAAATCACGATTAGTATTTAGAGGTCCATTACACCATTGCCAGCCTGGACTATTGACAGGGTCAGAGTATGGAATCAATATGGATCCAAACTGCCTTCTATCACATTGAGACAGAAATCCAGACTCTTCCATTTAAGTACTCTTATGCTGTTATAGATCATCCACCTCAATGTGGTTCATTCTGCAACAGCTATGTGCTCACCACAGTTGTAAAGAGTAGATCTAACTTACCAAAGCCTTTCCGTCAGCTCCGACCAGTCTGGTCTTTCTCCTCTAACCTCTCATTGACAAGCTCTTTCAACTGAAGAGCAGTTGATCACAGGATATGCTTCATGTTCGTGTCAACTCCAAGTAAAACTCTTGAGACTGTGTAAAAATATATATATATATATATTTCTGCCAGAAAAATATCAAAGGAAATGTTAAACATGATGGATGTGGGTAGATGGTACATGTATCAGTGATCCAGGCGGACAAATGTTGGCTGGACTCTGACATAGTAACGAAATACGAACAACACACAATACAATACCTTGACTGTTTAAATATTAAATTCAGCAACTTTGAAGGTCAAGACATCACTGAACAAGCTCCATTTTTGTGTAAATATTATTTTATTGATGTACATTTTAACCAGCGGTCTTCCCTATGCAGCTTTGACAAAAACACATGGCACTGAAACCCTTTATAATCTAAAAGAAAATTCCAAACTTGATGAAACCGGTGAAGTAAATAACTCTATGCACATAGATACTATTCAGTGCCTGTTACCTTGGTGTGTCACTAATCTGGTTCCAGCTTTTAAAAATTGATTTTTCTCGTGCAAAACAGACAATATGTTAAAAGATGTTAATGTAAAAATGTGAGAGAGGGGTTTTTCAGGACCTCTTCATGAAACGTATCACACAGTCATGCTGCTACCAACCAAGTAAAGTAAACCAAGGTGAAAAGTGTTTAGTCTGAAAAGTGTATAAAATCAGCACTGTACTTCCATAAAAGCTTTAAATGAATGCTGGCAACATTACTGGCTGTGGTGGCTGTTTTCAATAAGTGTCACTACATTTGAGAGTGAAACTCAAAACTATAAAATAAATATATCCAAATGAAAGCATGAGGCCTTTTCTCCCTGCATTTCAAAGCAATTCATATTTCAAACATAGCACATTCTTTTTTAACAAATAAAGGGTAAAGGTATTAAAAATACTTCTACTGATCTGACATTATCATTTTAATGTCTCATTATTCTGTAACATCATTAGAAATATTCATATAATGAACAGAACAATGTCAGATGAATAAAACCATTTTTATCCAAAAGAACACATGCCTTGGTCCTCCTGTTCATAATTCCCTGTTCTGTCTCCAGAGGACATATTCTGATACAAAACGTAGTTTGTGTGAGATCAAAGCTTGCCGCTCCTTTGCCAGTCCGTCACTGTAGCAGCTCTTATAGTGACACGATTTTTGGAGAGATATTTTTAAAGGTAAAACTATAAGCCCTTTTCTGGTAAACCTTTAAAACACCTTTCACTTATTTTGTGAAAATGCCAATCGTCATCTAAATCCCCAAATTTCTTCCAACTTTACAGATACTGTTGATATTTTGAAACATGTTATCACAGCATCAGCATCAGTCAGGTGGTGATGCTGTGATGTGTCTTGAAGCCAAGACCCCAGTAACGAAATATACAGTGGTGTATTTTTCTGGCAGTGTCAAGTGAGAAGATCAATATAAAAATGGATTAGCAGCAGGGTGGCCTAAGTGTTCCCACAGCAGATAGAGTCCAGAGTGTCCTGCTCACTACTCCTGACTATATCCGGGTAACAGCACCTATTAAATACTTAAAATATAAAACTATGCAGTTATTCAAAATAAGGCATGATCTCAAAAAGCTCACACTTTTCCTTCAAAACCAACAAAATATGTTATCAGGTCAAAAATATATATAAACTCTACTCCTGACTCTGGTGAATATGAAAATAATTACATTTTTGATTGAAGGGCTACTGCTTCAAAAAAGCAATAATATACTTATATTTACATAAATATTATTCTGGCCATTAGTGTGGTGGTTCAATGAATTATTCTGAACGAATCATATAATCACGGTCAGAACCACGATGCTGGTGTAAGTAAATGACTCACTGCAGCATATTTTGCCCACACAAACAACAATAAATAATGAAGAAATCTCACATGTTTATATTTTGGGAAATCTTTCAAACCAAACAAGATCTGATAAATGATTTGGACTAAACTAACAAAAAAACTGTCACATTTAAAAAGTAAAAGGGAAAGAATAAATAACTCTAAAAATGATGATGTTACTGATGGATGAAATGATGATGAAATGTGATCGTTTTTCATCACATTCATACTTCACTTCACTAAAATATAAAATAAAGACATTTGCCAAGTTGCAATTAGCTCACAAGAACACTACAACCTCACCATGGAAAAACATAAAAATGAAGATGTTTAAGATTCAATTACAGCATCCTCAGTGGTTTTCTTCTGACACCTGCTGAGTTGTTGTTGTTGCGATTGTCGAGCCTGTTCGCGTTTCCGTGGCAACCGTGTGCTGGGTCATTCTTGTGGTCTTGGTTACCATGGTCACAGCTCCCTCTTTGGTGGAGGAGACATGGTGCTCTTCTGACATTTCCTGGGTTCTGAGGTCAAACTCTGATGTGTGAAGGCAGAAAGATCCCAAGACGTCAACCTCACCTCCAACCTCCCCCTTCCGCTGTGCCTTAGGAGAGCCTTCTGGGGTTATCTGAAGGAAGCCTGAGGGAGGAGGAGCGGAAACAAGGGCAGGCAGGAAGAGATAAAGAAACAAGGTGGGGGTAGATGAAGAAATAAAGAGGGAAAAGAGGAGAAGAAGAAAAGGGAAAAGAAACTCAGCCTTGTGTAGCAGAGACAAAAGAGGAGATATGTTAATAAACTTGAGATCATTATGAGATTCTTGAAGAGCCCCACCAGAGGTACAGAAGACGTACCATAAGGGGAATTAACTATGACTGATAAATTGACTTTCAAATAAATTTACTCTATACTAAGGGTAATCAGTGTAACATCAAAATAGTCATAGTAAATAAGGAATCAAGTTATGTAGGCCTTCAGTGCACGGTAAGACATGTTTGATCAAATCAGCATTCATGTCAAATATCCTATCTGTGTTCCAGATGTGTGTTGCAGTTACCTGTGGAGTGTGGCTTCAGGGAGAATTTAGGGACCTTGAACCAGGGTGAGGACTCTCTTTCTTCTGGCTCCCTGCTCTTGCTCTCCACCTCACTCCAAGTATGGACCTGTGTTGAGCTGAACTTCATAGAGGAACCAGAAGGAGACTCTGAGCTGTCCCTGTCCAGCATATCTGTTCTGGCATGTGACAATACCACATCTTTCTCCTCACTGAGATCTGGAAACGTCTTGCCTGATTTTTCTTGTACACCTTTAGCATCTCCCTCCACTTGTGTTGTTGATGAGCCTTTTCCCAGGTTCACACTAATCTCTGTGTCTTCCTCCCCTGCAGCATTCTTGCTATATGGACTGGTGAACTCCACCTTTGGAAGTTTGATTTTGCCACTGAATGTCCCTTTCTCCTCCTTAGATCCTTTGTGAGGACTTGCATCTTTTTGACCATTGATAGTTGAACCTTCTCCTCTGAAATCAAAGGATCCTGATTTGCCAGGAGAAAAGGACACTTTAGGCATTTTCATCTTCCCTCCCTTTGACTTCTCCCTTTCTCCCTCTGTCTCTGTGTTCACAGCAGTTGATTTGTCTTTGGACTTCCCATAGTTTGGCTTCATTTTATTTTTGGGCAATGTTACGTTGATGGTCCCTGTCCCAGCTTCAGGAGTTGGCTCCTCTTCTACGAGCTCTGTGCATGGAGCAGGTTCGTCTATTTGGGGAGGATCTACCAAGACAAAAACAGCTTTCTTTACTTTGGGAATTTTTGGGCCTTCATACTGAATTTCTGGACCATATATTCTCCCGTCAGGAGAGGAAATAGAGGGCAACGGGACACCAAACTTAGGGATTTTGATTTTCTTGTCTTTTTCAGCTTTGCCATTGTCTTCATTTTGTGATGTACCAATATCAAACTCTCCCTCTGTTTCTTGGTTGGCTGAGTTCTGTTTGGTTGTCTGACTCGGTACACTCGATAATGTTACCTCTGGCACTGGGATATTAATACGATCTTTATCTTCTTTATGTCCACTGTCAGTTTCAATTTCAACAGCATAATTACATCTTTCTTTAACGTTGCATACATGCTTGACTTGACCACTTAACTCCGCATTGCCGCAATTTTGGCAAACTTTTGCTTCTGCTGTACTATCTCCGCCAGCTTTCTTTTTTGGCATTCCAATCTTGAACTTTGTACCTTTGATTTTGGGCCCTTTTACTTTAATGCTAGTTCCTGCTGTGTTGAGATTTAAGTCAGGTAGCTCTACTTTTTTCCTATCTTCCTCGCCTTCATTTTTGTTAAGTTGTATAGCAGGTTCCAGGTCACATTTTGGACTTCTAGTATCTGTTGGCAGTTTAAATTTCAGACCTTTGTGCCCTCCTTTAACATGCAAATCTGCTCCCAAATGAGCCTCTGTGTCTTGTTTATGTTTATTAGATGTCAAGGAAAAATTGATGTGTGGCATCTTAAATTTTTCACCTCGGCCTTTTATTTCCATCGCTTGACCTTCAACCTTTCCTTTGGGCAGAGAAATATCAACTGAGGGCATGTTGAGGTGTGGCATCTTGAATTTTCCACTATCCCTTTCTACCTCCACCTCTGGAGCTTCAACATTTCCTTTTGGAAGTGAAATATCAAAATATGGCATTTTCATGTCAGGCATTTTGAACTTTCCTCCTGTACCTCCTTCCATTTCAATTTCAGGACCTTCAATCTTCCCTTTGGGCAGAGAGATATCAAAATTTGGCATTTTTATGTGAGGCATTTTGAACTTTTCTCCAGTACCTCCTTCAACTTCAACTTCTGGACCCTCAACTTTTCCTTTCGGAAGAGAGATGTCAACAGAGGGCATGCTGAGGTTTGGCATCTTGAATTTTCCACCTTCCCCTTTAACTTCCATCTCTGGACCTTCAATTTTCGCTTTGGGCAGAGAGAAATCCAAATTTGGCATTTTCATGTCAGGCATATCGATCTTTCCTCCAGTGCTTCCCTCCATTTCAATTTCTGGACCTTTAAGCTTTCCTTGTGGAAGAGAAATATCAACAGAGGGCATGCTGAAATGGGGCATCTTGAATTTTCCACTAGTCCTTTTTACCTCCACCTCTTGACCTTCAATATTCCCTTTGGGCAGAGCGATATCTAGATCCGGCATCTTCCCGTGTGGCATTTTGAACTTTCCTCCAGTACCTCCTTCCATTTCAATTTCAGGACCTTCAAACTTCCCCTTGGGCAATGATATATCAACATTTGGCATTTTTATGTGAGGCATTTTGAACTTTCCTCCAGTACTGCCTTCAACTTCAACTTCTGGACCCTCAACTTTTCCTTTTGGAAGAGAGATGTCAACAGAGGGCATGCTGAGGTGTGGCATCTTGAATTTTCCACCTTCCCCTTTAACTTCCATCTCTGGACCTTCAATTTTTGCTTTGGGCAGAGACACATCCAAATTTGGTATTTTCATGTCAGGCATATCAAGCTTTCCTCCTGTACCTCCTTCCATTTCAACTTCTGGACCTTTAAGCTTTCCTTTTGGAAGAGAAATATCAACAGAGGGCATGCTGAAATGGGGCATCTTGAATTTTCCACTATTCCTTTTTACCTCCACCTCTGGACCCTCAACCTTTCCTTTCGGAAGAGAGATGTCAACAGAGGGCATGCTGGGATGTGGCATCTTGAATTTTCCACCTTCCCCTTTTACTTCTATCTCTGGACCTTCAATCTTCCCTTTGGGCAGAGAGATATCCAAATCTGGCGTCTTCATGTGTGGCATTTTGAACTTTCCTCCTGTACCTCCTTCAATTTCAATTTCAGGACCTTCAATCTTCCCTTTGGGCAGTGAGATATCAATATTTGGCATTTTTATGTGAGGCATTTTGAACTTTCCTCCAGTACCTCCTTCAACTTCAACTTCTGGACCCTCAACTTTTCCTTTCGGAAGAGAGATGTCAACAGAGGGCATGCTGAGGTTTGGCATGTTAAATTTTCCACCTTCCCCTTTCATCTGCATCTCTGGACCTTCAATCTTCCCTTTGGGTAGTGAGATATCAACAGAGGGCATTTTGAGGTGTGGCATTTTGAATTTTCCACCTTCCCCTTTCATCTCCACCTCTGGACCTTCAATCTTTCCTTTAGGCAGCGAGATATCCAGATCTGGCATTTTTATGTGAGGCATTTTGAACTTTCCTGCAGTACCTCCTTCCAATTCAACATCTGGACCCTCAACCTTTCCTTTTGGAAGAGATATATCAACAGAGGGCATGCTGAGATGTGGCATCTTGAATTTTCCACCTTCCCCTTTAATTTCCACCTCTGGACCTTCAATCTTCCCTTTGGGCAGAGAGATATCCAAATCTGGCATGTTCATGTGTGGCATTTTGAAATTTCTTCCTGTACCTCCTTCCATTTCAATTTCAGGACCTTCAATCTTCCCTTTGGGCAATGAGATATCAACATTTGGCATTTTTATGTGAGGCATTTTGAACTTTCCTCCAGTACCTCCTTCAACTTCAATTTCTGGACCATCAACTTTTCCTTTGGGTAGTGAGACGTCAACAGAGGGCATGCTGAGGTTTGGCATTTTGAATTTTCCACCTTCCCCTTTCATTTCCACCTCTGGACCTTCAAGCTTCCCTTTGGGGAGTGAGATATCAACAGAGGGCATGCTGAGGTTTGGCATCTTGAATTTTCCACCTTCTCCTTTTACTTCCATCTCTGGAACTTCAATCTTCCCTTTGGGCAGTGAGATATCCAGATCTGGCATTTTCATGTGAGGCATTTTGAACTTTCCTCCAGTACCTCCTTCCAATTCAACATCTGGACCCTCAACTTTTCCTTTCGGAAGAGAGATGTCAACAGAGGGCATGCTTAGGTTTGGTATTTTGAATTTTCCACCTTCCCCTTTTACTTCCACCTCAGGACCTTCAATCTTCCCTTTGGGCAGAGAGATATCCAAATCTGGCATCTTCATGTGTGGCATTTTGAACTTTCCTCCAGTACCTCCTTCCAATTCAACTTCCGGACCCTCAACTTTACCTTTCGGAAGAGAGATGTCAACAGAGGGCATGCTGAGGTGTGGCATCTTGAATTTTCCACCTTCCCCTTTAACTTCCATCTCTGGACCTTCAATTTTCGCTTTGGGCAGAGACACATCCAAATTTGGTATTTTCATGTCAGGCATATGAAGCTTTCCTCTTGTACCTCCTTCCATTTCAACTTCTGGACCTTTAAGCTTTCCTTTTGGAAGAGAAATATCAACAGAGGGCATGCTGAAATGGGGCATCTTGAATTTTCCACTATTCCTTTTTACCTCCACCTCTGGACCCTCAACCTTTCCTTTCGGAAGAGAGATGTCAACAGAGGGCATGCTGAGATGTGGCATCTTGAATTTTCCACCTTCCCCTTTTACTTCTATCTCTGGACCTTCAATCTTCCCTTTGGGCAGAGAAATATCCAAATCTGGCGTCTTCATGTGTGGTATTTTGAACTTTCCTCCAGTACCTCCTTCCATTTCAATTTCAGGACCTTCAATCTTCCCTTTGGGCAATGAGATATCAACATTTGGCATTTTTATGTGAGGCATTTTGAACTTTCCTCCAGTACTGCCTTCAACTTCAACTTCTGGACCCTCAACCTTTCCTTTCGGAAGAGAGATGTCAACAGAGGGCATGCTGAGATGTGGCATCTTGAATTTTCCACCTTCCCCTTTAACTTCCACCTCTGGACCTTCAATCTTCCCTTTAGGCAGAGAGATATCCAAATCTGGCATCTTCATGTATGGCATTTTGAACTTTCCTCCTGTACCTCCTTCCATTTCAATTTCAGGACCTTCAATCTTCCCTTTGGGCAATGAAATATCAACATTTGGCATTTTTATGTGAGGCATTTTGAACTTTCCTCCAGAACCTCCTTCAACTTCAACTTCTGGACCCTCAACTTTTCCTTTGGGTAGTGAGATGTCAACAGAGGGCATGCTGAGATGTGGCATCTTGAATTTTCCACCTTCCCCTTTAACTTCCATCTCTGGACCTTCAATCTTCCCTTTGGGAAGAGAAATATCCAAATCTGGCGTTTTCATGTGTGGTATTTTGAACTTTCCTCCAGTACCTCCTTTCATTTCAATTTCAGGACCTTCAATCTTCCCTTTGGGCAATGAGATATCAACATTTGGCATTTTTATGTGAGGCATTTTGAACTTTCCTCCAGTACTGCCTTCAACTTCAACTTCTGGACCCTCAACCTTTCCTTTCGGAAGAGAGATGTCAACAGAGGGCATGCTGAGATGTGGCATCTTGAATTTTCCACCTTCCCCTTTAACTTCCACCTCTGGACCTTCAATCTTCCCTTTAGGCAGAGAGATATCCAAATCTGGCATCTTCATGTATGGCATTTTGAACTTTCCTCCTGTACCTCCTTCCATTTCAATTTCAGGACCTTCAATCTTCCCTTTGGGCAATGAGATATCAACATTTGGCATTTTTATGTGAGGCATTTTGAACTTTCCTCCGGTACCTCCTTCAACTTCAACTTCTGGACCCTCAACTTTTCCTTTGGGTAGTGAGATGTCAACAGAGGGCATGCTGAGATGTGGCATCTTGAATTTTCCACCTTCCCCTTTAACTTCCACTTCTGGACCTTTAATCTTCCCTTTGGGCAAAGAGATATCCAAATCTGGCATCTTCATGTGTGGCATTTTGAACTTTCCTCCTGTACCTCCTTCCATTTCAATTTCAGGACCTTCAATCTTCCCTTTGGGCAATGAAATATCAACATTTGGCATTTTTATGTGAGGCATTTTGAACTTTCCTCCAGTACCTCCTTCAACTTCAACTTCTGGACCCGCAACTTTTCCTTTGGGTAGTGAGATGTCAACAGAGGGCATGCTGAGGTTTGGCATTTTGAATTTTCCACCTTCCCCTTTTACTTCTATCTCTGGACCTTCAATCTTCCCTTTGGGAAGAGAAATATCCAAATCTGGCATCTTCATGTGTGGCATTTTGAACTTTCCTCCAGTACCTCCTTCAATTTCAACTTCTGGACCCTCAACTTTTCCTTTCGGAAGAGAGATATCAACAGAGGGCATGCTGAGGTGTGGCATCTTGAATTTTCCACCTTTGCCTTTCATCTCCACCTCTGGACCTTCAATCTTCCCTTTG
The DNA here is from genome assembly GCA_034769265.1 of Remorina albescens. Classification (NCBI taxonomy): domain Eukaryota; kingdom Metazoa; phylum Chordata; class Actinopteri; order Carangiformes; family Echeneidae; genus Remorina; species Remorina albescens. Next base: position 21,435,849 of record CM068497.1, on the reverse strand, counting down.
AGTAGAGAGATATCCAGATCTGGCATTTTCATGTGAGGCATTTTGAACTTTCCTCCAGTACCTCCTTCCAATTCAACATCTGGACCCTCAACTTTTCCTTTCGGAAGAGAGATGTCAACAGAGGGCATGCTTAGGTTTGGCATTTGGAATTTTCCACCTTCCCCTTTCATCTCCACCTCTGGACCTTCAAGCTTCCCTTTGGGGAGTGAGATATCAACAGAGGGCATGGTGAGGTGTGGCATCTTGAATTTTCCACCTTCCCCTTTTATTTCTATCTCTGGACCTTCAATCTTCCCCTTGGGCAGAGAAATATCCAAATCTGGCGTCTTCATGTGTGGCATTTTGAACTTTCCTCCTGTACCTCCTTCCATTTCAATTTCAGGACCTTCAATCTTCCCTTTGGGCAATGAGATATCAACATTTGGCATTTTTATGTGAGGCATTTTGAACTTTCCTCCGGTACCTCCTTCAACTTCAACTTCTGGACCCTCAACTTTTCCTTTGGGTAGTGAGATGTCAACAGAGGGCATGCTGAGATGTGGCATCTTGAATTTTCCACCTTCCCCTTTAACTTCCACTTCTGGACCTTTAATCTTCCCTTTGGGCAAAGAGATATCCAAATCTGGCATCTTCATGTGTGGCATTTTGAACTTTCCTCCTGTACCTCCTTCCATTTCAATTTCAGGACCTTCAATCTTCCCTTTGGGCAATGAAATATCAACATTTGGCATTTTTATGTGAGGCATTTTGAACTTTCCTCCAGTACCTCCTTCAACTTCAACTTCTGGACCCGCAACTTTTCCTTTGGGTAGTGAGATGTCAACAGAGGGCATGCTGAGGTTTGGCATTTTGAATTTTCCACCTTCCCCTTTTACTTCTATCTCTGGACCTTCAATCTTCCCTTTGGGAAGAGAAATATCCAAATCTGGCATCTTCATGTGTGGCATTTTGAACTTTCCTCCAGTACCTCCTTCAATTTCAACTTCTGGACCCTCAACTTTTCCTTTCGGAAGAGAGATATCAACAGAGGGCATGCTGAGGTGTGGCATCTTGAATTTTCCACCTTTGCCTTTCATCTCCACCTCTGGACCTTCAATCTTCCCTTTGGGTAGAGAGATATCCAGATCTGGCATTTTCATGTGAGGCATTTTGAACTTTCCTCCAGTACCTCCTTCCAATTCAACATCTGGACCCTCAACTTTTCCTTTCGGAAGAGAGATGTCAACAGAGGGCATGCTTAGGTTTGGCATTTGGAATTTTCCACCTTCCCCTTTCATCTCCACCTCTGGACATTCAATCTTTCCTCTAGGAAGCGAGATATCCAAATTTGGCATTTTCATGTCAGGCATATCGATCTTTCCTCCAGTGCTTCCCTCCATTTCAACTTCTGGACCTTTAAGCTTTCCTTTTGGAAGAGAAATATCAACAGAGGGCATGCTGAAATGGGGCGTCTTGAATTTTCCACATTCCCCTTTCATCTCCACCTCTGGACCTTCAAGCTTCCCTTTGGGGAGTGAGATATCAACAGAGGGCATGGTGAGGTGTGGCATCTTGAATTTTCCACCTTCCCCTTTTATTTCTATCTCTGGACCTTCAATCTTCCCTTTGGGCAGAGAAATATCCAAATCTGGCATCTTCATGTGTGGCATTTTGAACTTTCCTCCTGTACCTCCTTCCATTTCAATTTCAGGATCTTCAATCTTCCCTTTGGGCAATGAGATATCAACATTTGGCATTTTTATGTGAGGCATTTTGAACTTTCCTCCAGTACCTCCTTCAACTTCAACTTCTGGACCATCAACTTTTCCTTTGGGTAGTGAAACGTCAACAGAGGGCATGCTGAGGTGTGGCATCTTGAATTTTCCACCTTTGCCTTTCATCTCCACCTCTGGACCTTCAAACTTCCCTTTGGGTAGAGAGATATCCAGATCTGGCATTTTCATGTGAGGCATTTTGAACTTTCCTCCAGTACCTCCTTCCAATTCAACATCTGGACCCTCAACTTTTCCTTTCGGAAGAGAGATGTCAACAGAGGGCATGCTTAGGTTTGGCATTTGGAATTTTCCACCTTCCCCTTTCATCTCCACCTCTGGACCTTCAAGCTTCCCTTTGGGGAGTGAGATATCAACAGAGGGCATGGTGAGGTGTGGCATCTTGAATTTTCCACCTTCCCCTTTTATTTCTATCTCTGGACCTTCAATCTTCCCCTTGGGCAGAGAAATATCCAAATCTGGCGTCTTCATGTGTGGCATTTTGAACTTTCCTCCTGTACCTCCTTCCATTTCAATTTCAGGACCTTCAATCTTCCCTTTGGGCAATGAGATATCAACATTTGGCATTTTTATGTGAGGCATTTTGAACTTTCCTCCAGTACCTCCTTCAACTTCAACTTCTGGACCCGCAACTTTTCCTTTGGGTAGTGAGATGTCAACAGAGGGCATGCTGAGGTTTGGCATTTTGAATTCTCCACCTTCCCCTTTTACTTCTATCTCTGGACCTTCAATCTTCCCTTTGGGAAGAGAAATATCCAAATCTGGCATCTTCATGTGTGGCATTTTGAACTTTCCTCCAGTACCTCCTTCAATTTCAACTTCTGGACCTTCAATCTTCCCTTTGGGCAATGAGATATCAACATTTGGCATTTTTATGTGAGGCATTTTGAACTTTCCTCCAGTACTGCCTTCAACTTCAACTTCTGGACCCTCAACTTTTCCTTTCGGAAGAGAGATGTCAACAGAGGGCATGCTGAGATGTGGCATTTTGAATTTTCCACCTTCCCCTTTTACTTCTATCTCTGGACCTTCAATCTTCCCTTTGGGCAGAGAGATATCCAAATCTGGCATCTTCATGTGTGGCATTTTGAACTTTCCTCCAGTACCTCCTTCAATTTCAACTTCTGGACCCTCAACTTTTCCTTTCGGAAGAGAGATATCAACAGAGGGCATGCTGAGGTGTGGCATCTTGAATTTTCCACCTTTGCCTTTCATCTCCACCTCTGGACCTTCAATCTTCCCTTTGGGCAGAGAGATATCCAAATCTGGCATCTTCATGTGTGGCATTTTGAACTTTCCTCCAGTACCTCCTTCAATTTCAACTTCTGGACCCTCAACTTTTCCTTTCGGAAGAGAGATATCAACAGAGGGCATGCTGAGGTGTGGCATCTTGAATTTTCCACCCTTGCCTTTCATCTCCACCTCTGGACCTTCAATCTTCCCTTTGGGCAGAGAGATATCCAGATCTGGCATTTTCATGTGAGGCATTTTGAACTTTCCTCCAGTACCTCCTTCCAATTCAACATCTGGACCCTCAAATTTTCCTTTCGGAAGAGAGATGTCAACAGAGGGCATGTTTAGGTTTGGTATTTTGAATTTGCCACCTTCCCCTTTTACTTCCACCTCAGGACCTTCAATCTTCCCTTTGGGCAGTGAGATATCAATATTTGGCATTTTCATGTCAGGCATTTTGAACTTTCCTCCAGTACCTCCTTCCAATTCAACTTCTGGACCCTCAACTTTTCCTTTCGGAAGAGAGATATCAACAGAGGGCATGCTGAGGTTTGGCATTTGGAATTTTCCACCTTCCCCTTTCATCTCCACCTCTGGACCTTCAATCTTCCCTTTGGGGAGTGAGATATCAACAGAGGGCATGCTGAGGTGTGGCATTTTGAATTTTCCACCTTCCCCTTTCATCTCCACCTCTGGACAGTCAATCTTTCCTATGGGGAGTGAGATATCAACAGAGGGCATGCTGAGGTGTGGCATTTTGAATTTTCCACCTTCCCCTTTCATCTCCACCTCTGGACAGTCAATCTTTCCTCTAGGCAGCGAGATATCCAAATTTGGCATTTTCATGTCAGGCATATTGATCTTTCCTCCAGTGCTTCCCTCCATTTCAACTTCTGGACCTTTAAGCTTTCCTTTTGGAAGAGAAATATCAACAGAGGGCATGCTGAAATGGGGCATCTTGAATTTTCCACCTTCCCCTTTCATTTCCACCTCTGGACCTTCAATCTTCCCTTTGGGCAGTGAGACATCAATATTTGGCATTTTCATGTGAGGCATTTTGAACTTTCCTCCAGTACCTCCTTCCAGTTCAACTTCTGGACCTTCAATCTTCCCTTTGGGTAGTGAGATATCAACAGAGGGCATGCTGAGGTGTGGCATTTTGAATTTTCCACCTTCCCCTTTCATCTCCACCTCTGGACCTTCAATCTTCCCTTTGGGCAGTGAGACATCAATATTTGGCATTTTCATGTGAGGCATTTTGAACTTTCCTCCAGTACCTCCTTCCAGTTCAACTTCTGGACCTTCAATCTTCCCTTTGGGTAGTGAGATATCCACAGAGGGCATGCTGAGGTTTGGCATCTTGATTTTTCCACCTTCCCCTTTAACCTCCATCTCTGGACCTTCAATCTTCCCTTTGGGTAGTGAGATATCCACAGAGGGCATGCTGAGGTTTGGCATCTTGATTTTTCCACCTTCCCCTTTAACCTCCATCTCTGGACCTTCAATCTTCCCTTTGGGTAGTGAGATATCAACAGAGGGCATGCTGAGGTTTGGCATCTTGAATTTTCCACCTTCCCCTTTTATTTCCATCTCTGGACCTTCAATCTTCCCTTTGGGCAGAGAGATATCCAAGTTTGGCATTTTGCGCTTTTCTCTGTTACCTCCTTCAATTTCCAGGTCTGGACCTTCAATCTTCCCCTTGGGTAGTGAGATATTAACAGAAGGCATGCTGACGTGTGGCATTTTAAATTTTCCACTGTCCTCTTTCATCTCCACTTCTGGACCTTTAATCTCTCCTTTGGGCAGATCGATATCCAAACCTGGCATGTTTATTTGAGGCACTTTAAATTTTCTGCCACCTCCTTTTATTTCCATTTTCTGTCCTTTTGTCTTTGGGTACTTTCCTTCTCCTTTTGGGAGGGACATACCCAAGTCTATTTTGGGAATGGAAACATCAACTGTTGGCAATTTAGGAATACTAAGGCTTCCCTCATAACCTTTGATATCAGCTTCTGAAACATCAACTTCAGCTTTGGGGAGAAGAACTTCAGTCTCTGGTGTCTTGGCTGTTGTTAATGAAAGCTCAACACTGGGCATCTTGACCTTCCCCTTTGCTTCAAGGTCACTACTTAGCTTCCCTAAATCTTTTTCTTTGGAGCCAAATCCTGGAATGGTGAATTTAGGTAACTTCATAGCGATGTTGGGTCCATGTAAACCACTCCTCCCTTCCACATCTGCCTCCACGTCAGCATGAACCTCTCCTTTTGACAGCTGACCCTTTGGTGATGACAACTTAAACTTGGGAAATTTTACTTTGTATTTTGATTTCTCATCTGAGCTCTCAACATTGATTTCTGGATTTCGGATGTGAATTTTGCCCTTGATCACCTTAGGATCCGTATCAGGACAAGACACCTTACCTTTGGGGCCTTCAACATTCATCTCTGGTCCCTTAGTTTTTATTTTAGGAAGAGAGAAGTCAACAGAGGGTATATGGAATTTACCCTCTTTGGCAGCATGTCCATGCATTCCAAGTTCCTCGGCTGTTTTCCCTTTTGGGAGTGAAATATCAATGTCAGGCATCTCTATCTTCCCCACCTTAATTTCTGGCCCCTTCATTTTAATACCGCTCTCCGACAGTTTCAGGTTTGGTAATGACTCATCAATATTTGGCATTTTCATTTTTGTCCCTTTTATCTCAGGACCCTCAATGTTTAGGTCACCCTCAAGTTTTCCTTCTGGCATATTCATCTTTCTTCTAACATCAGGTCCTTCTACTTTGACATTGCCCTCTTGCAGGTTCATTTGTGGAAGTGAAACATCAAATTTATGCCCCATTGAAATGTCACCTTTAAGTTCAGGCCCTTCAGTATCAATATTTACTGATTTAGTTTTAATTTTCAAACTAGAGCTATCAACTGTGGGCATTTTCAATTTTCCTCCTTTCACCCCAGGCTCATCAATATCAAGGTCAGCAGCAACTTTTGCTTTTGTGATTGAAAGGTCAATGTCTGATGTGTTGATTTTACCTCCTTTAGGTTCAGGAAATTTTATGTTGCTCTCTCTGTCCTTAGTTTTTATTTTAGGAAGAGAAATATGAATAAATGGCATGTGGAATTTTCCTTCTTTACTTCCATGTCCCACAGTTTCAACTTCTCCTTCTACTTTTCCTTTGGGTTGCGAAATATCAATGTCTGGCAATTTAATCTTCCTGTCCTTGATGTCAGGCCCTTTTAATTTGACATCACCCTCAGGAAAATTAACCTCTGGTGTTGAAATGTCAAATTTTGGCATTTTTATCTTTTTACCTTTCCCTTCAGCACCTTCAATATCAGTGCCACCAGTTACTTTTCCTTTAGGATGTCCAATATCATAGGCTGGGATGACAATACCCCCATCTTTACCAGAGTGAATGTCTATATTAACGTCTCCTACTGTTTCACCTTTTGGAAGTGAGATGTCAATTTTTGTCATTTCAAACTGCCCAGCTTTGACTTTTGGACCTTGAATTGTTGCATCTCTTTCAGGGAACTGCACTGCAGGAAGGGATGGGAGGCTGAATATGCCTCCTTTTCCTTCACCTTCAACATTGATATCACATTCTAATATACCTTGAGGAGCTGAGATGTCAATAGTAGGCTTTTTGATTTCCCCACTTTTTATTTCTGGTGCCTCAATATGGATGTCACCTTGCTTGGAGTTTATTTTAGGGAGACAAACATCAATTGAGGGCATTTGAAAATGTGCTCCTCTGCTTTTATTCTCCATGTCAATTTCTGCTTTTCCTTTTGGAATACAGATATCAACTGAGGGTGCCTCGAGACCAATGTCCCCCTGAGGCATCTTTACCTTTGGTAAGGATACATCACATGTAGGTGTCTTAAACTTGCTGTCTTTTCGTGAAGGTCCTTCAATATCCATATTATGTTCTGCATTTCCCTTTGAGAGAGATATATCCATTGCAGCAATGTTAATTTCCCCTCCTGTAACTTCGCTTCCCTTTATGCCTAAATCTGCGTGTGGTGATGTAACCTTAGGGAGGCTGACATTGAGTGACTGTATTTTGAACTTCCCTCCTCTTGCAGATGGACCATCCTTTTCAGTGTCATCTTTCATCTTTATTTTTGGCAGAGATATATCAACTGAAGGCATTTGGATCTGACCTTCGCCCTCAACCTCAGGCCTCTCTATGTTCTTGTGATCCTTTGGTTGTTTTAGCTTTGGTAAAGAAATATCAATGGCAGGCATTTTAATATCTCCTCCTTTGCCAGCATACCCTTGAACATCTCCCTCTGTTTTGCTTTTGGAAAGAGAAATATGAGGTGTGACCAACTCAAATTTACCTCCTTTCACTTCAGGCCCTTCAATGTCAACTTCCACCTGGTCTGGTTTCATTTTAGGGAGGGAGATGTCAAATGATGGTGACTTAAATTTTCCCTCTCCTTCAATGACAGTCATGTTGCCTTTGGGAAGGGTCAACTCTACACTTGGCAACTTGTCATCTCCTCCTGCTTCTTGTCCTTTTATATTTACTTCTCCTCCAGGCGACTTTATTTTTGTTGGAGATATATCGAAATCAGGCATTTTGAACTTCCCATCACCACCAACATAATAATCCATATCCACATCGGCACCCTCTATTTTTGCCCTTGGGAGAGAGATGTCTATAGAAGGTGAACTGATTATCTTTCCACCTTCTGGGCACTCATTATCCATGCTTGTAAATGAGTTATCAACCTTCGGCATGCTGATTTTGGGCCTTTTAAAGGCACCCTCCACCTCATCTGGAACTTGTCGTCCTGTGTCCAATTGCAAATCAACATCAGGCACTGCGATGCCAATGGTGGGCATTTTGATAGTGGTTTTCCCAGCACCGTCACACTCCTTAATCGAGATGTCAGGCTTTATCTTCCCTTTTGGTGAAGAAATATCAACAGAGGGCATATGAATAGACGTCGTTTTTCCTGATAGATCATCCTCAATCTTTGGTTTGGTTATTTTTGCATCAGGGAGACAAATCTTTCCATCTCCTTTTATTTCGACTTTTGGATGTGTTATGTCAGCATGAGGTATTTTCAGCCCTTCAGCTTTTACCTTGATATCACCATCTATTTCATCTGAATGACGTGAGATTCTAACTTTTGGTAGTTTCAACTTTGGCATTCTGAGCTTTGCATCTCCTTTGCCTCCTTTGCCTATGTCTATATCTGATTTACCCTCAGCTGTATCAATTCCTCCCTTGAAGTGACCTTCAGGAGCTCTTATTTCTGTCTTTCCCTTCACCACGGGAAAAGATCCCTCAGCTTTTGCTGAAGGGAGTGCAACCTCCACATCAGGTGAAATACCGCCGGATGAAGTGAATTCCACTGATGGGGACTGGATTTCCACACTTGGTGGCCTGAGCTCCACAGATCCAGTTTCCAAAGCTGAGCCTGACTTAGTATTTTTGGTCTTTGGAAGGGTGATTCCAAACTTGTGTCCCTTTTCTTGGGTTTTAATTTTAGCTCCTGGCATCTCAGTTTGCAAAATGTTAATCTCTTCCTCATGATGTGCTTTTCCCGCATTTCTTCCCTTTGCTTTGATATGGGGAAACCTGAGGAAACAGTATAAAACAGTATAGAAAGAAAATAATAAAACAATTGTAAAATAAGAAAAAAAAAATCAAATTAATTCTAAAGATACATATATGACATGTATATGTAATAGTAGTTATATAGTATATATATATAAAAGTGCTATTACGTTTTTAACATGGGAAATAAAGAGTAAAAAGACAAACAAGGCCAACCTGATCTTCCTCTTTGCCTTCCCCGCATCTGCTGCTTCAGTCTGCGTACTCCTCCCCTGTTTCATTTTTGGGAGAGAAAACTCCACATCCACATCACTCATCTCTAACCTGGGTGGTGTTCCCTCTATCACCAGCTCCTCCCTGCGCTTCTCTTTCAGCCTTTTCAGACCGAAACGGCCACCTCTTTTCTTCTTGGTCTTGAATGGCTTGTTGCCCTTTACACTCTGAAATACATGCAGACCCACATGTGTGACAAGGCAAGTTTGAAGGGCTAGCATACAAAATAGTTTCATATTTAATTAAGAGTGCTAAAAGATTGAAATAAATGGTATTTGTAAACATTGTGTACATAGTTCAAGTTACAATTCCATTTCAAAGTTAAAAAAAAAAAAAAAAAACTAAACAAAAACCTTACCATTTTGGCCATTTTGGCGGTGGGACCTTTGACCTCCGCACTAGGAACTTGAGGTCGTATGCTGACTTCTGCTCCAGGGATGGTCCTCTTAAGTTGGAAGCTGACCTTATAAGGCTCTGCACACTGAAGGATTTTCAGAGCATCTTCATACCTCACATTGTCGAAGTAGACCTTGGCACTAAGCAGCTGGTCACCTTCACATAAAGAGTATCATGAATGAATATGTCCACTGTTCCAACCAATTTAAGGGATTTTTCTTAAACCTTGCAAATTTTCTTTTGTATCTATCACTATTTAGTTTATATACATTTGTTTGTTACACAGATATATACAGTTAACATCAGTGTCTGGGTATTCAAAGCAGGAGTAGCATAAAATTTTGATGCACAATACAATCCATATATCATGCAGCAATAGTCAGTATTTAATTTTCATTCAGTGGATATGGGTATCACCTGTATCTATGTTACTGTGTTCCACACAGTCTGTTTTATAATGTTATGCTTTACACTTTACGTTGTCATTTGTTATTAGGAACATAACATAACGCTTAACACAAAACGCTGAGTAACATTGATTCTGTATGCATGGATATTTATTGATCGAGAAAATTAAAAGCTGGAAAAATGTATGTCACACTGAATCCAAAAATTTTCATGCATGTGTGGTCAGATTTGACTAGTCATGATTCATGGTACAAATTGCAGCAATCTGGAAACTGTCTCCAAACAGTCCCAGTGAAGAACTGAAGCACTGGATCGGAACACACAAATAGTATAAATACAATGTCAGGGAAGCAGGTATGAAGAAGACCTTATCAAATATTATTATAAGGATGTTGTTTTTTGTACTGCCCTTCAGTGGTCACTGCTTTGGAGCTAAATAAGACAAATCTTTTCATCCTTTCCTTATAATTGTAAAAAAAATAAATTCATAACTAATTAATATTTAAAGTATTTATGAATTATCAATTTGCAATATTTCAAGTATTGATAAATAATTCACTGTAATAGCCATTAATAACAACTAACTAATATTTTATTGACTGTCTTTGATCAGAAAAGGGCATGGCAAAATACAGTGGAAGCTTCTGGCTTTCTATTTAACATGTTAGTGGTGGTAAAGTTACAAAATCATTTGCGGAATCATTATATAAAATTAAAGCACATTCGATTTTGCATGTTGCCTAAATGAATTAGATGTGACTGCAGGCACCTTGCTGTAGACTGAGATGTTTTGCTGCTGGAGAGTCTCTGAGGACATCTTTGACGAAGATCCCTCGCTCTCCTCCACCAGTCACACTGTAGCCACTAGCTCCAGCCTCCGCCTCTGTCTCCATCACAATTTCCACTGCTTTTGAGGCTTCTTCGACATCCTGAAACACACACAGCCAACCTTTAATATCACCAATAACAACAGGGGATTGGAGTGACATAGCTCAACAGATTATAATGATTCACTCATTTTGTGATAAGAAAACCAATTTTGGCATGTGGCATAGATTTAATGAAGAACAAAAATGGATATTATACTTCCCTATCTCACTTGACCCTTAACAGTCACAATCTAGATACTATTAACCCTGGGAAACAAATAAAAATACTCTCTTACAATTAACTTTTGTAAAGAGAGGGGCAGTTTCATTATCATATTATGTACGTGGAACTCTAAAATGCTTTCTCAGAAACTTTTCAGTCGTTTCTAAAGCGTTCGATCAAGGAGGCCTGAAACAACAACCATGTTTGTCCAAAATAAATCAGGAAATGTAGAACATATAAGAAGAAATACAACAGCCATTCTTTGGCTGCTGAAATTTATTCAACCATTTGGACTCAGGCTTTCTGTATCCATTTAAACTGTTATAGTAAACACATCACAATGTTCTTGGACAACATCCAGCTTTCAAAATAACGCTTTCTGGTAAATAAACATACAATACCGACAGATCCAAACAAAGATAATAAAGATTTCAGGTAATGTCTTGGACTCCATCTTACTGTCTGGTCGTCTGTAGGATCTGAGTCCATCTCTGGTTGAGCCAGTTGGCACGTTGACTCTCTTAGGTTACTTCTCTTCTGACTCAACACCTGTTTCAGCTCTGCATGAAGCTTTTCCTTCTGCACCTGGAGACAACAAAGATAACACAATGTGAGGAGGTCTGCAATGTGGTTCAACTAACACAACTAAACAATATTTGAAAAATGGCTGTTTTAATAAATTAACAAATAAAGCAGTTACTAATTCACTTCTAATTCTCAGTTATGTACATTGAGGAAAATGATGAAAGCCATCACATAATGTTTTCCTGCTGTTTTTTTTAATTAAAATTTCTATTAGATTTTATTCTTTTTTATTATATTGATATTTTAAATTGTAATTGTTCATTATTTGACCATCTTCACTTATTTAAATGTTACATTTTGAATGTTTAAACCTTCCACTCTTTCCTTTTGATTCATTGGCCAAATAATGTTTTTATTCCTCGGTCAAGTAGGTTTGCATTGTGGAGATCAATTTAGACATGTATAATGGAGCACATATTTTGTAAAGCACTTTGGATTTCATTTTATTTGATTTATTTTATCAATGAATTTTATCTTTGTTATCATGAATAATATTATTATTATCATCATTGTTGGTATTTATCATCTAACAGTATACATGATTTCTGTTTGAATTTAGGTTGATTGAATTGAAGTTATTTTCACTAGTTCCCTTATTTAAGTGATGTTTCAACAAAAGGGAAAGCTAAAATTGGATAAATTAAGTGTAAAAAAAATTCATAACATGGTGCCACAACAATGCATTTATTGCTCATAAAAGCCTCACTGGTTGTTTTTAATGTTGATGGTTTCAATCAGTAGGTGTCACTGTCTCTCAAAAAGCAGTTTTTCTAAAACATCTGAGAGAAGCTAACTTACAACTTCCAGCCCATAGATGTGGGTCAGAGTGTTTGCAGAGTCTCCAATAACCTGAGTCCAGTTTTAGATCAGACACAAAGGATGCTGATAGTTGTTGACCCTCCACCCAGCAGCTGGCTGTCACTTGCTGCTGCAGCATAAAAAGGCGCATCTTATCTGTGCTGAGCTGGGACAAATGAATGGACTATTGTGATCTAGTCAGCGTGGAGCTGTTTGCTGCTGGGATCAGGAGGCCGGTGACAAAGCTTTGTGTTAGCCTCCAATATAAAGATTTCAACATTTCTGTATGTTGTGGGAGCTTTTAAAGCTCTGGGTTTAATGTTACTGGGCTCATCTCAGTCCAAATAAAGCGAATCCCATCTGCAATAAAACCTGAATAAAACACAAGACTGTCGGGCTCTTCACTGTTGATGAAGTTGCTAGCTTTTATATTTTACAGTAATGATGGAGAAAGAAGAAAGAAAGAAAGTAATGAGCTATCCTGGATCATTTTTCATGACACTGGTACATAAAACAATATGCTTACACAAACCCTTCCCCTGTGCTGCTTGAAGCAGGGCTCCATTTATTTATGGTTGTGAACCCGTGCTGCAGGTTAAGCAGTGCTTGCCCAGCTAAAATTTCATTTACGCACATTTCAGTACGATACTGACGTGAAGTATTATCTATCTTTATGTCTGACAATCCCAGAATACTTTTCTTTCTCTCAAACAATCTGATGCCTGCTTACATTCATCATATTACTGACTACCCTCTTGTCGTGGCAGCAGGTTATTGCCTCTGAAAGCTAGCTTGACTTCCAGCCGTTGTAAACCTGATTCCATGTCATTTTCATGGCTGTGACAGTGTCCTGTTAACAAAGAGTCAAGCTTGTAGATTCATTAGGAGGTTTTTCATCATTGAGGATAATCCTAGGTCTTTGTCAGCTGGTTAGCCACACACAAAGCGAGCTAAGCTATCTGTCCTGACTCAGCTTCCACCATTTCTGGTATTGCTAACGTCATGCGCAGATGTGTGAAAACAAGACTGTTCACTCTTTGAGACGTGTTTTAGATTCCCAATGAAGTGATTTTTCGAAATCTTTCCTCCATACTACACAGTTAGTGATAACGCCACTGTTGTAAGCTAGTCAGTAACAGTGGTGCTTTGTGCTAAATGGTACTTTAACATGCTAACATACCTAAAATGACAAAGATATGATGATGATTTAGTATATTTAAACTTTAAAACATAGAATTGCACTATTTCTACACAGCTTTATGCAGACAGAGGCATGTGTTTATGAAATATTAAAGTGTATATATGGCTTCCCTCGTGTGTGTTGTATTTGCCTCTGCTAGCAATGGACTCTGCGTCTTACCGCTCTCTCTGGACTCTCCTGTTCGTCTGTGGAGCTGCTGTGGTGAGGAATGCGTTGCGTGGACGTGGGGGATCTGTTGGAAGGGGGCGACCGCCTCTTGTCTTTTACCTGTCCACAGAGAAAGGTAAAGTCACGTGTTACCACTACTGTGAACTTCACGCGAGGATGTGTTCATAGCTAATCTAAAATTGGACGTCAGACAGAAAAAAGAAACGGTAACGGATGACAACATGCCTTTTATGTCCGAGGAAGCTAAAACATCATGATCGTCACCAGATAAATTGTGAATTTTTTTATTTTTTTTTTTATAATTTTTGCTGCTCTGTGTTTTGGTGATTCTTCGAACCTTAACTATGGTTACTCTATCATGCACTTTCATTTATAATATTTATGTTTTACTCCCCTTATGGAACAAATTTAGTTGGACTAAATCAAACTAAGCTGGCTTTGAGGTCTTTCACCTCTTACCTTTTTTCTAGAGGAAACATGTCATGGCCCAGCCTCCCCAACCTCTCCTTCCTTGACTTCATAAACTCGCACATAGTTAATGTTGTAAAAACATCCTGTCCTAACACTTATCCTGTTTTCAGATCGCAGCGACCTCTGACAACTGCAAATGTCCTGTGCAAACTGTGAGCTGTGTTCCTGAAATAATGATAGGTATCTAGGATAGGGCATATTCTACTTTGAAACAGTAAAACAATTAGAGTCAGGTAAGTCACTGTTTCAAAATGATCAAAAATACACAAATACACAAAATGAAATTGTCTCACATAGTCCCATAAATAGTCTCATAGCACAGACATTAACATGCACACATACAACAGCCAATGAACACTTGACAACATGACAGTACAATAACTTAATTGCCTGTTGATGAGGAGCACCATGAAAATGTCTCTCTTGGCCCTCCTTAAGTGCAGTAATTTGTTTCACACACACACAGACACGATAGTAATATGCTGACACTTGTTTTAGTGATTAAGTTACAGTCGCATAAAAGAGTGGCAGCCAAGTGTAGCCTGTTATTACTGTGTGCAGGACAAATGGTGCTTCGAAAAAGGAATAAGGAGAAGGAATTAAACATGCATCACCTCCTTATAATTGAATACTGATGTACTTTCCTCTTCATCACCACACCTGCTTACTCTGGTATAATGAATCTTAATTAATCTACCGTTTTATGAATTAGCATGATTAGATCCCAATCTCATCAGGAGGAGTTCTGTGTTTACTTACGGCTGGATCTCTGGTCTGACTGCAAGCATGGCTGTCTTCTTGGTCTCTGTCAGAGTCTGAAAAATGAAAAGCCAACAAAGCTGAGTTCTTATTATCTCAGTGTAAAAACCGTACCACTGGTTCAGTTAATCAGAGATTACAATGCACAGCGCATTGTCTGACCTTTTCATCAATATCCTCGAGAGTCTTGTAAAGCATTAAAGAAAGATTTAAATGAAAAGCCCCACTCTGACCTGGCTGAAGGCATTTAACACAATTACTTGCAGGTGAAAGCGAATACACACACACGGATAAATCAATCAAACACCCATCTAATAATCTGAAGTACCTAAAAGAAAGAACAATAAAGACAGATAAAGCAAAAAACAAAAAAAATCTTTGTTCTGAATTTCATCAATCATTTCTCACTCAATAAAACTGTATCTCAATGACATATTTCTAAAACCTCTCAGACATGATGTCCAAATTTTCTGACCTTTTTCAAGACCTTAAAATATGGTCTGTTTTGAAAGGTTGTTTTTCTTGTTTGAAACATCATCAACAGCTCACATTGAAGTATTAAAACATATGAATGGCTTTTGCCCAGCAAAGTTAAAGCCTTAGTAAAGTCAAGAGCTGTATTAGTGCATGTTTTTTTCCCCAGAGGATATTGCTTTACACATTGCTGTCCCTACACCCCCCTGCTATGCTTCCAGCACAGGACAGTATCAGCTAACAGTAAACTCGTTCCAGGGGCATTCCTCAATAAGTGCAGCATAAGGTGTTCATGTCACACTTTTTCATATGGAGTTTAAGCATCTGATTTAGTGACACGGCCATCAGCCGCAGACTTCTGGGATGACGGGCTTGGGATTCCTTCCACGGTCTTGGTCATGCCTCTGAACTCACACCCAGGCCTCCTACGCAAAACCAACATTCATACACTTTTAGCGTTTTTAACAGTGCTACTCGAGTAGGTTTCAAGTATTGCCACATACATTACAGCAGTCTTTCTTTACAAAAACATACATTTCTAGTTTGCAAGCATCTAATTTAATAAAGTTCAACTGCATGCAGGTGACAGAAAAAGGAAGGAGCGGAAAGATCAGGATCAATAAGTGCAAATCAACTATTTGAGTCTCAACAGCAGAGGTTTGTAGAAAATTCTCAGGTCTCAAGAGTCTCAGAGTGACTGATGTCCGGGAGGTGACAAAAGCCAACACCCAGCCAAAAGCTGGTGTAAAGGGAACAAATCAAGTTTCACAGTGTCTGCCAGCACATCTCGTGAATTACAGAAATAAAACATCTCTGTGTTGTTGTGCTACACAATAAGATGATGCATGTTGGGTGTTGCTTTGCAATACCAAGATCCTAACTTTTGTTACTCTTACTTCTCACCCAAGGCACATGAAACAGTGACTCCTGCACAAAACCCACATTAACAGAGATAATGGCTTCTCTCTGATTTGGGAGGGACTTGTCATGACAGATTTAATACCAGTCAGGCAACCAGTCACCGCGGAGAGATCTCCAAAAAAAGAAAAAGAAGCAGAGTTGATGCCTGAAAGAGCCAATGATCCTGAGCACATGTTTAGAAAGAATAAACAGCCAGTGAAGAAAAACTGCTTTAGGAGAGGCTTCAATACTTGGCCGATTAAAATTTATAAAACTCCACCATTGATCCTCTGCGCTCTGGGTTGTGTGGGTTGAATTGCAAAGAATGTGATGCGACTTAAACAGCATTACGTAAACACAACTTATTGTTTGGTTGGCTATGCAAATGGTGACACCTAGGATGGGTCCAGTCTGTAGGTAGATGTTTAAATACATTAAGAGAAGTGCACATGTAGGGACTCCCGTCTTCTGTGACAGTCAACTGTCCATCTATCAGCAGCACAGCTTTGCTTGTTTGTGAATCACATAGCAGTAGCCCCCTGCAATCTCATACCTGTCATTCCTGCCTCCATGTGATTACTGTCTTAATTTAGCTCTGTATTTGCGGCAAAGAGGAAAGCCCGTCTGCGTGTGCGAATGTGCCAGTGTTCGTAGGTAAAACGTCCACGGGGATGTCATGCCTGTTTTGGGTGGATTGGAGGTATCGGGTGTCCAGCAGGTCAGAAGAACACATAACACACATTCAGTGGTGCCCTGCCTTCCCTGTATGGGTTACAGAGGAGAAGACACAGGCATTACTGAAACAGAACAAGTTTCTGAGACAGTCTACACGAAGTGGTATGCTACGTTCCATTACATGATTTTATATGTATTCTGCAAATTGTTGTTATTTTGAGATGAGTAATATCATTATGCCCTATAATATATTGAATATTATATTTTTGTACCATAACCAGCTCAATTTCTTCCCAGTTCCATGTCAAAATTAGATGATGCATTAAAAAAAAACATGCAGGGTATTTCACTCATCTTGAATACTAAATGTTCCATCATTTAGATACTCTTTTTGTGCTGACTGATTTGCATTTTACTAGTTACAGCAGCAATAACAGGTGCAACCACTCCACTGCTGCACTAATGCCTGTGAGTGACATTTTGGGTCTAACTGAGTAGCTTTCAAATCGAAACCAAAAATCTTCCTGAGCTGTGTGTTTAGAGGGAAACTAAAAATGTAAAATATGATTATAGGAAACAGTACGACTTGCCCAGGTTTACACCTGAAGTTGGGCTTTAAAGTGTGGCTCTGTGTGACAGCAACAGGTGGAGGGCTGGCACTCCCTGGACGGAGTGAAGGAATGGAGGGAATGGGAGGGGAGGAGGAGGTTAGTGCCTCACAAATGCCTTGCAGACCACTCTTATTATAGACCAGAGTCACATCTGGAGGACCCCACAGGCCTGCAAACGCCTGCTCTGATCAATATGAAGTCTCAACCTCCTGCATATGTGGGAGGACCCTACATTTTCCACAAGTATTTTTACTCACTGTTGACTATTTGTTAGCATATCAAAATAAATTCTAAATTACATTTATGATTGACTGTATGTTGATTTCAGGGAAACTACATTTTTTCACACCAGTTTCCAACTCACGGAAGAATTTGACTTAGTTGGGCAATTAAGGGATGAAATAGCTGGAATTCATTCAGAATTTGCTTTATTTCTCAGGTCATTTGGTTTTGGGTGGCCTGAATTAAATATTTTATTGAATCATATCAGATTTCTAATTTCTTTTATCACTGAATCCACAATTCACTTGAAGGTGAATGTAATGAGATCATTTGGGATAGTAGCCCAGCCTATAGCTACATATATAGCAGAAGATATCCCATAAATATCTTTGACCATGCCACGCTGCCATGAGAGTAATTGTCTCAGTTAAGAAGGTTGTATCACTTTCACAAATGTTCGCCTTATGATAATTGCGATAGTGACAGGTGATGAAATTTATTTAGGATCACTTCCTTTCTAACCTTGTCTGCAATATTCCACAGAAATGATAAGACAGATTTTCTGGTTTGAAAGGATTTTTCTTTAACCGAATCCATATTAAGATTTTACTTATAGATATATAAGTTTAGTCTCTCAGGTAAAATGTTTGGACTTTTCAGGTATTGTCTTTTCATGCTAACACTTCTATCCACACAATGGTTTACAGGAGTAAGGGTGGTTGTAACACAGTTTATTATAAACTAAACTAAAAACATGTTCTCCATCTTACTCCTTCTAATTAAGTGTATTAAAATGGAACCCCTTTTTTTCTTGGTGAACCATGAAAAGATGGCAGATTTGCAATAAACATACTTAGATGCCTAAATTGTGATGTGATCTAAATTTTAAATGCTTAAATCTTGGTGTTTTTAAACTACCCCAATAGTGGGGCAGGTTGTAAAAATGGACATCCTTGAATTTAACATCAATTAAAGAATTCTGTGATATACTTGGGGACGCTGGAAACTTTTTTTTTTTTTTTTTTTTTTTGTATTCGACAAATAAGGATACTTAGGACCAATCCCATTTCACATTCTTACTCCTAACCCATGGTGGCAAGTATTAGGGTTGAAAATATTCCCCTAAGAAATGAGACACCACTACTATACCATTATGTGCCATCAAGCATTGTCAGTAGCTGCTACATAGATGCGAGGATGGTTTACCACAGATAACTTCCAAGATGTCATTGGCAGATGTGCTGTCCGGATGGTGAATCACAATAAATTGATTTCAGATGAGTAGTTTAAAAAAAAAGTTCAGCAAATTTACTGGACTTTATTTACATTTTGGACCCGATATGTTGCCAGGTAACAGGATAGTCGACATGTATAAAATGTATACAATGTATAAAAATGTTGGACTGTTTCGCAAATCCGCAATAATGACGTAATGTTAGCTTCTCTACCAATCTTGCCTGCAATGTGAAAACATTTCTATGAAGAAAATGGCCATAAACATATGGACAGAGGATGGAATGTAACATAAAACAATGAATTGTCGTATTATGAAATTCTTATTATTGCTGTGCATGCATGTTCCCTGTACACCCAGTGTACGCTGGGAAAAAGTTTCAGTTCCTGATAACGTAAATAAAAGGCAGAGCGAACATATTAAGTCATGTGTAGCTAAAGAATCTTAATTCCTGCTGCCTGGCTTGCTCTAAATCCAAAGATCAGAGGGACAAATGGAAGCTCAGGAGCTTGTTACTGCTGTCAACCATTGCAGTTTGTCCAATAGGGGCTGGATTAAGTTGTCTTGAGTACATTTGATGGGTGGGTTGTTGAGGTCATTGAGTAGAAAAAAAACAAAACAAAACAGCTTCATCTGACAGCACCTCTCAACTGAAACAAAGTTTGTGCTAAAAGCTTCGTTGGCAGTTTTTCTCTTGCTGTAGGTTCTTGACCTGAACCAGTCAGCTAAATGCCTTATTAAAGAATCAAACACACATGCAGCTTGCCAAACTGCAGAAATCTTGTTTACTATGTTCCACTAACATGAGTTTCTCTTAAAACCGCTACCCACTGTCTCTCATTGACTGGGTATGAAACTGGATGTAGACTCAGGGCTCTGAGACCAGTGCTCAAGAGACTTAAACCTGTATTCTATCCATTGGCCTTCAATGGCAACTCCACCGGTTGTACAAAGAAACCAGATCTTCTTGATGTCTTTTTTTTTCAGCATCCGTGCAGTATTTTACATCTGTGCAATACTACTATCAGTGTCACATTCTTTTCTGTATTATCTGTGCAATATTATTATTAGTGTATGTGTATGCAATGTATATATTGTCTTGTGTGTATGAATGTATTATGTCCTGTGTGTGCGTGGCTCTGCACGCAGTAAATATTCCTATATACATAAAAAAGGTGTTGCAAATGGTAATATTAAAACAGTAAGCTAGATAACTAACTATGCTACATGAAACAAAAATAAAAATTTGCAGTATTAAAAAAAAAGCAGTTTCTAAATCTTGAAAAATATGAAATAAACTATCACAAGATTCAAAACTGTGAACTTTACAAATATAATATATAATACAAACTCACAAACAAAGCTTCTCCAGGGCTCAACAATGGTGGATGCAACCGATCAGAAAAAGGGATGCTCTGGAGCACATTGCTATATACAATAAAAAACAAGATGGCTGGAATGACCTGTGACTCTGAGCATGTGACTGTGACAACCAGTGGAAAAGCAAAGACTTTCAAAAAAACCCAGCACCTTTCCAAATTACACCAGGAAGCACTGCCGTGCAACATCACAGTCTCCGTCTGGTATCGAACACAATATCAATTTCTAAACAAAATTCAACAAACATAAGAGGAAACGCAAGGAAATGTCCATGGTAGAAGCTTAAAAAGACACAAGTATAACTACTTCCGTTACTTCAGATATGATCCCACGGTAGATCTGCCATCTTCTGTTCTGCTGGCTTGCCACGAAGTTTGTTGCATGTGATGCATTTAAGCAGAATTCAGGCGATGCATTTTCTTGCTTCACTGATCCAGATGCCAGCTGTGTGGATTGCTCCCTCGGTGAAAACTCTATATTGTAGTAGTGGTTTATGAGGAAAGTAGCAATATGGCTGCGGCCAGGAATGATGAGAGGTTGTTCTCTTCAATGTCAGCAGGGGCCGATCAACTTTCTGAAGGAGTGGATTGTCATCATGGATAGGTTTGTTTTTAGGAATGACTTCTCCTTTCTCCAAACAAGACCTTTCAGCTTGGTAAGCTTCCTGAGCACACATCCAATGATGATAGCTTTTGCTTGTGACAATGCATTAGCTGTGGGAGACTTCGAAGAATGATGCCAGCAACTGCATTCTTGATTGTTGCTTTCCTTCTCTGACCTAAAAGACTGAACTGTGCAGATGAAGGAGGCCATACTTCCGACACAGGATTGCCATATGGAAAACCTTTCAAATCTTCGTGAACCTAGGCCTCTATGAGATTCTGTAGATGTGGCAGTGTGGCATCAAACCTCCACATCTGTGTCTGGGTCTTTTATGAGGTCATATGGTTCTTCAGTTGTGGTGGTCTCTATGGAACGTGTCAGGAGCTCTGGACCTGTAAGCCAGATGGTGTCTGAGAGTCAAGATGAAGGCACTGACCTGGTGGCAACCTCTGCAGGGTTCTGGCTGGTCAGGACATTGTGCCGCTGCTGGTCCTCCCCAACAATGATACTGTGGGACATTTGTTCAAAATCTGCCATGATGGCTACCTGCTCACGCCTAAACCACATCAATACTCCAAGCAAGCTGCTGACTAAGTCTGGACCTGTGATGTGTAGCGATGAAGTCAAACACAAGTCGGATTTGGTCAGGCTTGCTACACACCAGAAGTGGGGAGGGACCAACACTCTTCTCCATCATGCAGAGGTGGAGCTAATTCAGCCTGATCTTGATCTTTTGTTTTCTGCACGAAAGCCAGAAAATGACTCTTCACGTTAGGCTTCCTTTCAAGAGTGTGGCAAAGTCTGGTGAAGTGGGAGAGAGCTTGTTCTCTGTTGTTGGGAAGACGTGGCCGGTCTGACTATGACAACCAACGGAAAAGCAAGGACTTTCAAAATAAAAGAGCACCTTTCAAGACACCACCAAGAGGCACATCATCACAGAATGGGTGTATGTATGTAAAGTGTGTTCTTTTTAATGTCGGTATGGGAGAGCACCCACCATTTCGCTAAATCCTTGCATATAGTGACATTAAAGGCATCTTATCTTATCTTAGCTTGTCTTTTTGTCTCGTGAAAATGCTCGTAGATCTTACTTCATTAATTACCTCAATAAAATGAATGAGTGAAAACACACTACCAAAATGTCTGCTGTTGGAGGGTTTGGAAAAAAAGTTATGTCAAGTAAGTAAGAAGGAAGTTAACATCGAGTTCATCTCATCAACTTGTTTACTCTGTTTTTTGTTTTTTCTTTTTTCTTTTTGGAGAATCAATTCGTATATTAATATATAATAACATACTAGTAGAGGGAGGTAGACAGTCTGCAGCAGTAACTGTACAAAAGTGAACAAAAAGATAACACCAGTGAGAAGGCAACCAGATGAACTGACTAAAAAAAGGGTAAACGAAAGATCCACATCTGCAATCAGAATATTATCACATGTCCTTTATTAACATAATATCCATACTTAATTTCTTAAATAGCACAGTTATTGTCAACACTAATACCAAGTCGCTGATAACAACATATCCTTGCTTTGGACCTAACTGCAGCGAACCAGCTTGAGGAGTAGGGTTGTGGTGTTCTGAGAGCAAATGACCAATTCTTATCATTTTTGGCAGGATTTCAAGCAGTTATATTTAACTATTGAATGGTTACGGGGACAATCTTAATCATTTAGCCCATATAAATGAATCCTATTCTATTCACTTAAGAAAATGAAGAAATTCCCGAAAAGTTTATGACCAAGCGATTCTACAGTTAATTCTTCCGGTTATAGGGTTATACTGTCAGTCAGCATGAACACAAACCAGACCAGAATGACCCAAACCGCAGCTGCTAAAGCTCAATATACCTTTGTGTGAAAGGTCACACAACCACATGGTCCGTTTTTCTGGTACGCAAGACAACAATGGGGCATTATGTATTTTCACAATTGCCATGAGTTGGGAAACCATAACCGCTGTCCTTTTTCTGGTAAGGGCTTTAAAAGCATTGGGGATCACTGCGATCTCCAACACTAGTCCTGGTGTTATGCTGTGATGTGACCTGAATAGCTTTTGTGTTCCTGCTCTCACTTGCATCAGTAGCCATGAGAAATTGACCCTGCCACGCTAATTCTGTTCCCAGGCTGCTACAGGCATGCTAGAGATGGACAAGTTAATCATGGTACAATTTGCTTGGCAAGCGCACGACTCAAGCATCAGGTGTCCACCCTAAAAGAATAACCACCAGTCTGTTCTTGAAACTGTTGATAATATTTCTCCACATGAGATAATGCCAAGGATGTGAAGTAGTGATTTATTTGTGTATGTAGATAATATCAGCTTAGGCCAGATATCTTTAAAAATAGACACAGTTACATAAGAGCACACACACACTGAGGAAATATAGCAACACTTTCACACAGTTCGTATTTGTATTTATTCTTTCTTATTTGTACATGAATGTACTGCTTTAAATGCATGTGACAGTAAACGCGAATGCTGAACAAACATTCATTGAGAAACATGGAGTTACAAACACATAAAGGCCCCTGCCATCAAATTGACGGCAATTTCCTGACAATTTAAGCCAGACCACCAACAATGAGATGAGGGCACGGCCGGGACCAAGAGACTCCTCTTCACCGGCTTAATGCAACTAACACGGAACATGGGATGAACTCCCATGGAGCTGGGGAGTTTCTGTCTCACAGACACTGGACCAGTAATAGGCCAACTAAGAGAGGAGTTAACTTATGTGACCCCACACATAATGGAAGATCCTTGATCACCAGCCACACCTTTTGCCTCACGCTGTACCGAGGCGCTTCTTGGTTTTCAGGCAGTTGGCCATCTTCATATGCTGATGGTACAGATAGTGATGCATTATTTGTTTTATTGTTGTTTTTGTTGTTTTGTTGTTTGTCTGTAACGTTCATTGTGACTGTCAAGGTATTAATGGGCGCAGAGTTGAGTTCAAGACTAATTTCCCAAAGGGAAAAATAAAGTCTCTCCTCCTCCCGTGACCCGGAAACGGATAAGTGGTAGAAGATGAATGAATTAATGAAAAGTAATGTTTATTGTTTGTAATATACTGTACAGGCCAGATTTCTCCAACAGGACATGGCGGGCTGGGGGACAAGGTGTGGCGACACAGACAGAGAAGGGCATTGGCAGAAGGGACCCTTTACAGCTGTGGCTGGTAAACAAAAACACACTGGAACTGGGAGAGGCTGGTGGTGGAGGTGTTATGGGTGTATTCTACCCAAACGAGTTGTTTACTCCAGTAGTTGGGATTTCAAGAAACCAGGCAGTAAAGGCCACTCTCCAGCTGCTGCCTCAGCTGTTCTGATTGTTTGGCAGAGGGGAGTTTGGGCAGAAGAATGAAATGTACCATTTCAGAAAATCTGCCCTCCAATGTTGAAACAGTAATGATATTCTCTGATACTGGGAGTGCTGTCACAAAGTGGCTGTCAGCAAAAGTGAGTGTTACCAGGGAGGTGGGGTTAGTCACTCGCCAGAGGAGCCTGCTATCCATCATCATTCCTTTAGACACTGTTGTCTCTCCTCTGGAGCAATCTACGCATTTGGCAATTTGCAATTGTTCTTCTGGTGGTGCAGCGTATGTCCATGACGGACCTACAACAGAAAGTGGAGGAGGTGTCGGTGGGGTCGGGCATGCCCCGAGTCTCTGGTGGAGGCAGAGAGCCTCTGGGGACTGGTAGGAGGGCTGCAGGGGGGGATTCTCTCTCACGCAGATGCTTTACAGATGCTAAATCTTTATAGCCAGGGTGATATGGGTATCTAAATCTATTGGAAGGTCCAGGGAAGTCGCTTTTATAGTGGCAGACAAATCATGTAAAAAAGCATCAAGCAGGCCCGGCTGGTTCTGTAGCTATGATTGAAACACTAGAGCATAATCCAAAACTCTCTGCTCCCCTTTATTGTGGCCTCACGATGGCTCTATCAGTTTCCCAACTAAGGGCAATGTGCTTTCTGTGCCTTGTCTGCAGTTACAACATAGTTTTCTTTTGGTAAAAATGTCCTGTACCTCAGTATTAAAGATTAGCTAAATTGGATCTGTCTGCTGTAATTTATATGAATATGATTCAATTTCTTTTTTTTTTTTTTCTCTAACATGTTATATTGGCGCATTACTTTCAGGACTATATTATGTCATAATGTTCCTCCTGAATGATGAAAACAGAAGCGTTCCATAGCTGTGTACCTGACAGAGGTGCAGTTGTTTTCAATTCCAACTGCTGCGGTATCAAACAAACATGCCTGATAAGACCCATTTCTTAACTGCTTCTTATTCGAGCCAACAAGATGTAATAATAAATCAAAGATTGTAGCTGTTGTTTGCTTCTGTAAAAGAACCCCCCGTGTCGTATTTGACTCCCACAGGAGCCATCTAAGCTGAACGCATGCTGCGCTGAGCACAACATCGCAAACCTTTCAAGATTAGTGAAAGAGATCCCAGCAGGCCTTCTGACTATTTCAGACATTAGATAGACATAAGAAAATGGACCCGCCCACAGGCATGGGCCTTTGGACAGGAAATGCCTCCATGTAAACAGGAAACAGAAATGTTTAGGACTGATCACATCCTTCACATGGTGAGAGACACTCCCAGTTCTGGTCATTTGAGGATCTAAAATTGCCACAGACTGGAAACCTTTGCAGTTTAAGGGTTTAAGAGTAAATATAGTTGTATCTTAGATATGAAAGGGCATCTGCTACCAGGTCGGCCGCATGAGTCTTCCTTCCTGTAAAATCCTCTCGGCACTGTGTGTACCCCCGTACGTACATCAAGCAGTGTTTCCTCATGAGGTCTCCCCACTCAAATGCGTAATAAATTCTTGACCCCTACTTCCTGTTCTAAATTTAACACCACCCACAATTACAACCACCACCACCCAAAGTCTGTCGCCAGGAAACCGCTATCATCATCCATCACTTCACTTTTGACGTCACTTACGCTTCGTTCATGGTTGTGCACACAAATTACACCTGCTGCTTTTTTTCTTTTCCACACGTCTTCCGGAGACAAATGTTACCTCAAAATAAGACTGGTTAGGATTCGAGTGCCCCGATAGCAAAAGCCACAAGTGTGACACCTCAGGCTTCTTTTGTAGCATCAGACTCACACCTGTAACAGGCATCTGGCTTCCATTCAGTTCATTTCATTTGGCTAACTGCACAGAAGAAAAATGTTCAGTCAGGGAGGTGTTTTGGAGCACTCTGATGGGGAATGTTATTGCATTTTAGTGCAGTGCCATATTCCATCTGAAGGGATAATGACCATTACCGTATGACCATATCATTGGTCCCTGCCTGAGCTATTGCTGATTTCCACATTCATTGTAGCTTGATGACTACTTCACTGACATTGCTAAAGAATGAATTTAATAGTGTATTTAGGCTCCGTGCCTTAATACAGGTAGAGGATGCCCTTTTGGAATAAGCAACAATGTATTTAAGCCCTCTCCACCTAAAATGAAGAACTGTTTTTTGGGAGCTACATGGTTATATATTTTGACAACAAAGCCAACAAAAACACTAGACTAGTAATGTCCGTGTGCAATTTTGTTGTATAGTAGAATTTGCCTTTGAGAAATTAAGTCATTATAAAAACAGAAAGTCAGTATATTGACATACCATTACTAACAGCAATATCAGTAGCTCCAAAATAATGCAGTGCATGCATTATGTAACCCACTGCCAAGCGTGTGTTAGCTGTCCTTTGTCACGACACAGGGGTGTTTTGATGCCATCAGCCTCTGAAGACACTTTGGGCCAACTTACATACCGGGCTGGCAGGTGAGCTCTGTGGAGTAGCTGGAATTGGGGGGCAAAGGGATCCCATGACTGTCACACTGCAGCTGTCGCTTGAGTGTAACATTAAGACAGGAGCTATTTGAAATGACTGAGTACAACCACCAGCAGCTTTGACAGCTCTGCTCAGCAACACTGAGTTGTTTTGTTACAGCAGAGCAGAGGGTAACTCTCTATTTAAAAAAAAAGAAAGCGCTGGTTTGATCACATGGGTAGTTTTTAAAAAACAGGAGCAAACTACTGATTGCGCTGTTGCATGCAGCAAACTTCAATCATGTGGATCCCAATGAGGCTAAAAATTATTTTAAGACAGTCCTTTATGATTTTGATCATATTGAGAGTTGAGGTCATTTTCTGTAAATGCTGTAATACCCCCAGGTGAGGCAGGCCCCAGTCATCTGAGTTTGCTAGAGGTTTGAACAGTTGTTGCAAATATTTTTCTAAAACATTGTTTCGCCTAGATCTCATTACAAAACACTCATCTGGACTTGGAGTCATAGTGACATACCACGCTACAAATAGTTACCATAAACCTCTTAAAGCTCACATGTCTGTAACTAGCAAGTGGCATGTTGGAATAAACAGAGGCAGCAGCTGTCTTACTAAAACTCCTTATACATTTAAACAGCTTGCTATTGTTAAGCTTTCCAAAATCAGCAATATGAAGTCAACAGGCTGCAGCATAAACTGTTGAGCAAAGCTCTTAGCAGCTCCCAGGATGCCAAATGTTAAAGCAACGTTTAAGAAAATAAAAGGAAATTCAGGTTACTTTGTACTGAGGCTGATTTAAGACTAACTCATTCAAACATTCAGCAACGAAGCAACGGTCAACGGCACATACAGCACACCGCTGCCACTGCTAACTAATGTTTTCTGCTCTGCACCTACAAACCGTGAACCTGCGCAGCACATTTTCCAAAAACAGCAGAAGACACCCATCAGGTGTCAGCACACTGCTCCGGGTCATCAACACAGAGACTGCAACGAAGCACGTCCATCCAGCCTACCTTAATTCTCAGCTTCAGTTTCAGCTCCTCCAGTGTTTCAGAGGGAACAGACCTCCACCTTCAGCAGCAGAGTTCAGTCTCAACCTCTCCTCCTTTTTCCTCCGATGACTCCCTCCCTCTCTGACATTCACCTCTTGTCTGTCTTCAGCTGCTGTCTTTCACTTATTGTTTTTTGTTGTTGGTGGTGTTTTTAAAATCTTCCCCCTCTTTCTGTCAAAAGACGTTGCCCCTTTCCACTAACCAGCCTCTTGCTCCTTTCACTGAAACCTCAGGCCTGGCCCAGGCCCATGGCATTACTGGGAGGGATGCATCCAGCCCCCTTGATTGGCCAGAGGGCAGAGAGATGCTCCATATTAGGACATCAAGAGGTGGAGCTGTACAACTATGATAAAGGAGGGAGAAGAAGATAACAATAACAATTTGTGATGTACTACAGTGACTGAGTAATGAGGCTACTGACTGTTGCTCTTTCTGTTGCTTGGATCTTCAATGTGGGAAATTTTCTTCAGGAAAATGATTATGACTAAAGTTTTTAAACTAACCGGTGAATTAATCTGAAATGATCTGAGGCCAAGGTTTTACTTCAGCACATCACAGATCAGCACAATTATCATTTTAAAAATACACCTGGCTTCATTTGTGACATTGAGCAAATAATTTATCATTTCTACTTTTTTTTTTTTTTTTATCGATTATAGGCTATAAAAAAGCTCAGAGGCGAGTATTTCTAATTTGGATAACGCTCCTCCTCATTAATGATCCGCCATAGTCATCAGTGTGATTGCTAAGTTAATAGTGCAAGTTAATCAACAAGGTAGCATTCTGTTCATGATAAAAATCAGCTATTTTACGAAATGTGACGTTCAATACAATTTTCTGTCCGCTAAGCTATCAACTGTTACTTTTTATATTTCTGTGTCCCTGAGCTGAGAAAGCTAGAGTCAAACCTAGACCCCAAAATAAACCAGAAAACAGGTCCTAATAAAACCTTTAAATGTCTGAATGAACTTTCCCCCAAGTGTTGTTGTTGGGATGTTATTTTTATCTCAAATGGCTGAAAATAGGAATAGCAGGCATTGGATGTCATTTTGGAGAATGTGTGTGCGTGTGTGTGTGGATGTGTGTTTATTTGCTAGATCGTCTCTGTGTATCCCCTTCTGGATTTCTGTATGTCAGTCTCTGTCTGTCTGTGTCTGTCTGTGTCTGTCTGTGTCTGTCTGTGTCTGTCTGTGTCTGTTTGCCTCCCTCCTGATATTTACAGATGATTTGTAGCAAAACAGCTGGCTGCAGGGTTGAGGTAAATATGAGAAGGTGTAGAGGTACCAGCCAAGATTTTCTCAAATTCCTGAAAACTTTTGTGCATTAAAACTCACCACTCATACATGATTTGATTTTTTTTTTTTTTCCGTTGATCGCCGTCTGAGGAGGAAAGCGAAATAGCCTTCTCCCCAACAGTGAGGTCAGAGGTCATCCATTAAGCTAGATTGGATTCAGCATCTTTCTAAAGGATAATTCAGAAGAAGAAAACATTCAAGGTGGAACTGATGTAAACAACGAAAGACCTGCACAACTTCATGCTTGGAAGTAATTCATCTGGATAAAAACAGTTTAACTGACACTGTGAAGTAAATCCCACACAGAATTGCATCAAGCCTGGCTGTCTGCAACTGAAACTCCTGAAGGGGTTTTCTGCAGCAGCAAAAATCCGTTATAAGATGATTTCTGATTACAGTTAAACTCAAAGACGTTTAAAAGAAGAAAGAAGACACGCAGCCACGCAGATTTACATTCACCATTAGTCTTAATCCAACCTGTCTATTCAGTCAAGCTTGGCAGGCAAACAACCACATCAGTGGACAATTATGATGATATAAGGTAGAGGGAAGTTGAACAGCTAAGCTGGCATCGGCCACAAGGTACCACCAGACCACAGCTATGTCGTCGTCAGCGTTTAGATGGGCCAGGAAACTGGAGCAGGCTGTGTGCGCGCGAGTTTGTGTGAGTGTGTGTGTCTGTGTGTCTGTGTGGTACAGTAAAATTGTCTGGTCTGAGAGGGAGAGGAAAGCTACCAGCTCTCAACAGGTTATTAACTTCAATTTATGTCCACTGCGACCAGAGAACAGGTTTGTTTGTAGCTGGAGAACAGGACAATTTTTTTTAATATAAAAAAATACTACTCCAGGTCCTTGTTGATTTCAACATACTCACAGAACCAACAACAATGTCCAGGGAGGTACGCATGGACAACTGAGCAAAGAAAAATAAACATCAAGTTACACCCGTTACATGCAAGTAAGTAGGTCAGCAAAAATGGAAATGCACATATTTAAGAGAAAAGTTTTAAAACAGAAAGTATGACTGCTATGGCAGCACTTGGCACACTTTTGGCGGTTGATTGTCTTGTTTTTAAAATAAGGGTTAGTGATTTTGTGTCTATGTCAATGTTATACAAGGAGCACAACAAAGATGTAAGGACATCTTCACGTAAATTTTCATAGACAAAGTCATGAAAGTGGTGTTTTCAAGAAAACTTCACTTCCACCCTTCATAGTGTATCAACACACACACACACACACACACACACACACACAAAAGGCATCTAAAAACTGTTTTCAGTGACTCAATGCTGACTTCCTCCCTCGGCTTTGGTTCAACCTGCAGCTGAACAACCGCTCTATGGGCTGACCTCTGGGTGTTCATAGAGATGAATATCAGTAGGCCAGTTTTCCCAACACCAGAGTATGTAATGTATGTACAGTATGTTCATGTCAGATGCCAATAGTTTCACAAACAGTGATTATGAATTATTTATAGTGAAGTTGTATAGACACCCAGAATGTTTTTACATGAACAATGAACAACAATTGTAATGTGATGTTGGTGACCTCACTGAAAATTCCACTTTAAGCCTATTTTACTGGAAAAATGAGCCCAGTGTGGACACGTCCAAAAATGTAGAGCTGATAGAACAGTGTCTATTGGACTTAAATAAATTAATTAACCTGAAACTAATGTCGTGCGTGGTCGTGTTTACATTGGTTGACTTTTTACATGTTTTTACAGCGACAAAAATTACGTAATTCTTCGCGTAGCTTAGTGTACTCAGTATATAGGTGTCCTGCTTTGGCTTTAGCCAAACATGTATATCATGAAGTTTTTTGTATAAAATGTTCCCTTTGTCACTGTCATTGTCTTGTTGCCATTATTTTTTGTGAAACAATGTTGCACTGTAAGAAGATATGCAGTCTCAATCATGTGACAGACAGTTACATGAAGCGAAATTTTTGTTTGCAAGATACTCAGCTACTCAGCATAGCTGCTGATAACAGTAAGTTACCAAAAGCTCTGTTATACTTCAGAATTAGATGTAATCATCATTTTCGTTATCATCCCCCAGCGGTAGTATAATGCTCTCAACTGATTCAGAAGTGACAAAATCTCAGCTATAGTATCGACCATCTGATTACAGAGATCGAATGCTGCTGCTAAACTGCTAAAAAGGCAAACGACTCTTTTCACATCACCAACTCAGTTTGCCTCTTTGGAGCAGAGACACAACATCCCAAAGGCGCCACATCAGAGCAAGCAAAGCAGGCAGTGCTTGCCAAGTTCAAGCTGAAAATTGATTTTCAATTAAGTGATAGGTGCAGTGACATGATATGTGTCTTTATATCTGACCTCAGAACCATTTCTGTCTCATAATGGATTTGATGCCTGTTCATAATTTACTGCCCTCTGA